>BLIW01000003.1:10000000-12400000 GCA_016586305.1 Ophiorrhiza pumila | reverse complement strand
ATTTATAATTTCTTTTTCTTCACCAATTTCTTTACTTTTTTTGTTAAGAAAATCATCAATTATTTTTCCTTCTTGAGTTACAAATTCATCCTTTTCACCAAATAATTCAGATAATTTAAATTTTTCAATCAAATCAAAATTTTTACAAGTTGAATTATTTTCGACAATCATACCATGAGACGAATCTTCCTCATTATGTAAATCCCTACGAGTTTGTTGGGGTAATATTGGATTGACTTGGGGGTCTTGAGCGATTCTTCTGACACCATCTTCGTCACCTATATTTCCTTGAACAGTCTGCAATACTATTATAACCAATCTACACGAACAGTTAAGGGTTGGAGTGTAGTTGCTAAGTTTCAAACCTCTCTGAGCATGCCAAAAAGGGTTACATCTTCTCCGGTTAGATTGGCCAATGCAAATAAGGAGAAACCTTACCATCTAACGGGACAGATACGTGAAAGAAACACGTTCTTTCACAAAGAACACAAAAGATACAAATTTCACAGAATTTGAAAGATATTAAAATATCAAATCTGAAATATGAGTTATTCTCCAAAATAAAGGCATACACGTGTTTATATAAAACTAATAATCCCTAATTCTAATTTGGAAACAAAAGAAAGACGCCTCATTAAGAAAACAACCAAATTAAGAAACAAAACTAATTAGGAACGTAAAATAAACTCAAAAGTAACTTGGGGCTCAAGATGCTTGTGTCAAGGCCCAATTTTGTCCCACATCACTCTCAAATGTACTGTAGCCCTCACCTTCAAATTCAAATGCTTGGCTATTTGTGTGTGCACATAACTGTGTGAGCTACCATTATCATTCAATGTATGCACAGATTCACCATTCACAACACCTTGTAATGCAATAGATTTCTCATACAACATCTCAGTTAATGCATTGAAAGAAACATCAACAATATGGCCAGGATTACCTGTGGTCTCATCCTGCTCACCAATGGCATCAACAAAATTCCACATCCTCATCATCATCAGCCACCATAAAGTTCAAGTGTCCAAACTTACAAATGTGACCAAAACCATACTTTTCTCCGCATTTGAAACACAATCCCAGATTCCTCATTCATTAGATTTCTTGAGCAGAGATCTTCTACACAGTGGTATTCTTCCCAACAGTTGGAGTCATTCCTTTAACGTTATCTTTGCTTTTCCAGTTACATTCTGTCCAACTCTAACCAGATTCTGAGATTTCTCACTCCAACTTTTGTTTAAAAACTTGCCCTTCTTAGAAATTAGCTCCAGGGATTGCTCTAGTAACAAAGCAATATCATAGGTCTCTAGCAAGGTGGTAGGCTTCAACATCCGGATCATAGGTTTGACTCCTCTTTTAAACCACTGATGAAGGTGGAAATGAAATATTCCTCTGATAGTTTAGCATTCTTGATTAACATCCTAGGCCTCAACTCCTCAAACTTCTCTCTATACAGATCAACCGTTTCCTCTCAGTCTAACTTATTGAACTCCTCAATCACATCAATAATGTGTCTGCCTTCAAATCTTCTATAGAGTGAGTAAGTCACTGAAATCCTCCCACATGAGTTTACCTATAGAAGCTTTGATACTTTGGTACTACACATCAACTCTTTCTTCCAAATACATTTTCGTCACTTCTAATTTCTGGTTCACTGCCACTTGATTAACCAAAAAGAATTTTTCACACCATCGAAGCAAAATTCTGGGATTTTCACCTTCAAAAAGCGGTAGCTCGATCTTAGGAGTCGTGTGGAATCCCCATCTTCATCCTTCTCCATCTTCCTTGTTTCTAATATGAGGATTTGGCAAAAGTGGGGGATTGAGTATTAATTTAGTTCTGATATTCGAGTGTGATTCCCCTTGATTCTGACCTCTCTCCTTTCTTACTGTTCTCATTTGTAAAATTCTCCATTTTTTTGGTGCATACCAACCATGAACTCTTGCATCTTTTGATCTTGTTTCTTCACCTAATATTCTAAGGCCATTTGTCTAGTGCCTTTGGCCATTATTCTTGCGCCGAGGATCTACAATCTCTTATACCAATTGTCACAAACTAGGCTTGAAATCCACATTAATGGATATAGAAAGATTAATCGGCCGAAAGAAAACGTGAATTGAGAGATAAGAAGAGGAAGAGGAATTTAATTAAGCAAGGGGAATTTTGTTACAACCAAAAACCTATCCTCTCACATGCTCAGTGTTCTATTATATCTATTACAGTTAGGATAACTACTTGCATCAAAGAATGATATGTAAAATTCAACTCATTACATCATATATCTAATATTCTCAAAAGTGTGACTCCACTATATATAAGAAAATAACTAAAAGCGTGTTACTCAGTTGTCGAAGTTGTGACACTCGACAAGGAACTGCTACAGGTCAAACTATAGAGGGTTTCGCGAGACAGCTTGAGGTAGAGGGAAAAATAAGATGAACTCCATTGCTTAGTCTAGCTTTTATGGAAGTTTTAATAATTTATATTATGGATTGATTGTGGCATTAGAACATTTGTTTACAAATACTTTTGTGTAATCTTGAATCTTAAAAATATGAAAAAGACATATTTTATTCAAACTTCTCTGCTGGTTGACTCTTGTCATTGGTAATGAAATCTACTTTCTTTTTCTTATGTTTTTTTACCCTTCCTCTTCATGGATGGTGAACTGCTTTTTCTTCCATCAAGATTCAGACAAAACCGAGCTTGGATGCAACTGAACAAGATTTGGCAAACGATTACAAAGGTCAACAGAGAGAGAATGTGAAAGATATTGTCTGGGATGGTTTTCCTTTTAATGAATTCAATAATTTATTATTCAAATTTCAATCAATTTTCAGTTTTATTAAGCATGTCCTTTTGGATAAACTTTTTCATGAAGAACTAAGTGATTAAATTTCAGAATTTTTTTTTCTTGGAAGGTTCTGTTTAATCTGGGAATTATCCTTCATTTTTTTAGTTTCCATGCCTTTCATTAATGCCCGATACTTTTTCTTTTGCAAGCTAAATATGATTGTTACCAAGAAGTTAAGTACTCCAAGCTGCAACTTTCATAGAAATGTCAATACCCATAATAAAATTTTTTACTTTATATACAAAACTCCTTTATGAAAGCTCAAACTTGGAAACAATTTCGCTTTTGTATAGGAGAAATATTCTCTTTGGAGAGTTAGTATTTTGTTGGGGCTATTGTTTTTCTTTCTTTAAACCATACAAAACCATCTGCTCAGATTACACAACATAGTAGAACAAAAATAGGAGTCATATATTATGGTTCTAATATGGAATCATTTTCTTTAAGAATTCTTTATTAAAATTTGAAATGTAAAATATTTTGTACAAAATAATTCTATTCTTAAAAATTATAATCATTAGAAAATTTTCAATAGTATAAAAAAATGCAATTTATATAATTTGAATAGATTAAAGAACATTTATCCCAATTTTTGTTTTGGTGAAAATATTGGATTTTAGCTACTAATTTATTGTATGTTAGATTTTATTCAATAAAAATTGATTTGATTTTGTTAACTCTTTTGAGTAGAAATATATATTCCCCTATTAATCCTTGCATCATTGGAATCAGGGTGGAACTAGAGCAAAATATTGGTGGGGGTGGGCTTTTAGTAGAGAAATTTTGATGCCTTGATGGTGATGGGTGTGAGATTGGTAAGAATACTATTCAATAACTCAAACGATAAAGAATGTTGACTGCTTTAAACCATTTTGCTCTTTTGTTTTTATGAATTGAGGTCGTTTTGACAAGTTGGAAGCTCTCACTTATCAAAATCTTGTCGTTTTTCTTAAGTGTCTTTTTTTTTTCATTTTTTTTAAATAAAATTTTGTGAAAACCAAATTCGCTAATTAATTGTCTTACTCATACATCAGTTCTTTACAACAGGTGGAGGCAACAATGCGGTTAGATAGAAATCTAAACCTCAAATATTCGGCGAGTTTGGTGGGGGCTGAAGCCCACTCCAGGCCTCACCTCCGGCCTGATTGGAATGTTGTGGATGAACTGCTAATGCTAGCTATTTATTTGTTAATTAGAAATTGGTAAAAAGAAAAATGTATACAGCCTAGAAAATTTAACAGGTGTAAACAAAATTGTCATTAATTATAATAAAGAAAATATAGAAAAATGAGAGAAATTACATAGCAAGATCTATAAATTAAGAGTTTTAGAGAATTAAAAGTTGAGAGAATGAAATATTTATAAGTTAAAAACACTGCATATCTTTTGTTCTATTTTCCGTTTCAATTTATAATACACGCCACTCTTATTTTACTAAAACCCGATCAAATGATTAGTGTTAAATACATTAGCTTTTATTTATAGATTGAAATTGAGAATGATAATATATTGAAATATGGAATGTAATAGAAGATACATTGCTAATAAAAATGAATAACAAAAATAGAGGATGTGTGTGTTGACTAAAGGCCAATGTCAATTGGATTATGAAACAAATATAATTAATGAATTCAAATTTATTACCTTTAAATTTCATATTGAGTCGTTTTCAACTTTATCAAACGAATCTTTAAAGATGTAAGTGGCAAAGATATTGAATTATCTGAGATAAAATCGGTTCCTTTATTGTTCAATCATTTAATTCAAGAGTGATCTTCGCCGAATCTAATTGAAATGTTTGGTCGCAACTGATGGAAATGAATATTGACGAACAACAAAACTTTTGCATATTTGGGCAGTAAAACAAATCCACCCACAGAGTCAAAAGGTGAAGAAATGGCTCTTAACATCAGTGAGTCAGTATATTATGAAAGAGTACTTGCACTATTCCACCATTGAAGAATCTTAGTGTGCATTATGAAGGGTTTTTTGTTTTTCATTTTTCATGATGGAAGCAGTGACAGAACAAAAACATTTTTTTAATCGGAGCTCAATTATACAAGAATTGTTTTTTTCTCATACCACCAATATATGTAACAACTAAATATCAAATTGATAATATTACAAAATACACAAAAAATAAATAAATAAGGGTAAAATACACTAAATTTCCCTATTGTATCAATTGTTTTGTTCCATAAGCACCTCTTTTAGTTTTAATTACAACATTTAACCTCTCTTAAATTTTTAATTAAAAAATAGATAGTCTAATACGTTAATTATCATTCACTGATTAAACGAAATTAAGCACCTAATTTTAATATATGATAACAAAATGACAATATTAACCTTAAAATACAGAATTATTTAATAAAAGTAATCAAGAACTAAAGACCAAAAATTTCTACCAAAGAAAAATAAGCGATTTACTAGTATAAGCCAATAAGGTGAATAATTGCAATTGAAATAGCAATTTTCCCTAGATAGAATTTACAACATTTGATAAAAGTTGAAGAGAGAATGTTTGTGCTGCACATATAGAATGATGATGCCCATGAGTTTTACCTTTTGTTAGATTTTGGTATAGTTGTATATGTTTGGAGTGGGAGGTAAAAGTTACTAATTCTTTAGATATTACTAAAAACTTACATAAAAAATTTAAAAATAAATAAAACTTAAATATTAGAAAAATAAACACAAAAGGATAAAAAAAAACTTAAGTCAAGTATTTCTAAAAGCTCACATAAAAAAAACTAATATGACTAAATACTTTAACTTAAATATTGAAAATATATATTAAAACATAAAAAAACTTATCTCAATCCTCAAGAGAAGGGACGTTGGTAAGCACCAATTTCTGGATTTTTTTTCAAACAAGTCATGGGATTTGATAGTGACCACTTGGCAACACCAAGTTGGTTGAGATTTGTAGGATTATGTTAGAAAAAAAATTGTTGGAATAATATGCAAATTTGTACCGTTGAATTTTTTTTAACTCTTAAATAAAATGACGTCGTTTTACCTAAAGAATAAAAAACAAATAAAATAAAATTGAGTTAGCCCTCGTCTTCTTCTTCTTCGTTACCGTTGGTTACTCCTGGGCTGAACTCAGTGGATATGGATTGCGTGGCAGCACCCCGACAAAGCAAGGATAGGGTGGGCACAGTCAGTAAATATATATACTTGTATCTTCTTCTTCAAAATGAACGAGGGGCGAGCCGGAGTTCCGCCATTGGATGGAAGTGATAAGACTGCAAGTTTTCACTTTGAATAAGAATGCGCATGCCTTCGCTACTGTCTAAATCAAAAGTAGAGTTCTATCTATCTAGGCAAACTCAAACCAAATCAAAATTCAAACCAATAGTTGCGATTTCAAAATTGAAATTGTGAGCCCAAAAGTTTGGAACTGTAATTGAACCATCCCTTGGTGGTTCAGTTCTAGTTCTTGAAGAATAAAACCAAAATCGGAACGGATGGTTTCAATTCAGTTCAGAACTCGCCTAGAAAAAAACCTTTTATTTTTTACTTTTAGGAATATATAAATATTGTTATGAATAATTGTGAATGTCCACCCCATTTTCTACCCCAATTACTTCACATTATTCCATGTAACTCATGTAACACTATTTTCCCTCATAATCACCCACTACCTATGTAATTGTAACTTACATTTAGGACATTGTAACCTACAAGGTAGAGGTGTGAAGTTCAAGCCTATAAATAGAGGCTTATGTAAATGAAATTGAGAGGTTGAAGACTTACAACATCTTGCTCTACTTTGCTCTCTTTTCTCTCTATCTTTTTAGTATACTTGTTTCATATTTTATAGTTGTATTCTACTAGTCTTATAGGAATAATAACATAACATTATATCTCTACTTTCTAGTAGTGGTATAATAATTTGTTACACAATATAATACTACAAGTTTATAGTATTTTTATAACAAATATTTCTATTTCTCTTCATTTTCATCATATAATTATTTTTCTAATGCTAATTTTTACTTTTCTAATATTTATTATTCCATGGTATAAGATTTAAAATTTAGCGTTTAGGGTTCTAGAGTTTAAGATTAGCTTATCAACTTTTTTAATTCTGTTATCATATTATACAATTTGAATTTCAACTAATAATTTAATTATTTTTAATTATATTATTTCTTTTATATCTTTCTTTCTTACTTTTCTAATACCTCAATTCTATTATTTTAAAATTTATATTTATTAGTTCATTCCAAATATTATGTTAAATTATTTAAATTCTAATTAATAGTTCCATCATTATTTTAATGGGTAAATTACAAATTACCTCCCTGTGGTTAGGCTACTTTTTAAGTTACCTCCATGACATATTAAAATCTATACTTCGTCTCCTTGTGCTTTGGGTTTTTTTAAAAAGTGAACAGACATCCACTCACTTAACGGGCACTGACGAACACGCGCATACAAAAACGCGTATGAAGTAATCTGTTTTTTTTTAAAACAAAAATAATATTCGAAAAGACAATTATACCCCCTGTGATCTACTATTAATGAAAGACAGATGAGAAGATTTCATCATCTTCTCTCATTAAAAAATTTCGAAGCTCTATAGATGTTAAATTAGGGTTCTTTTTTCTTCCATGCCAAACTTGTTCAATTTCTTCAATGTCAAACTCTTACAACAGTGCCAGCATGTCTTCAACACGATTTAGAGGTGGAGCATCAACAAATTCGAGATACCAATATCAGCTATGCGACTGCAGAAGAAAGGCAACAGTCAAAATTGTTGAATCTGAGAAGCCAACAAAAGGAATGCTATATTTTGTTTGTGACCGAAATCAATGTTCGTTCTTTTCGTGGTGTAACCCCATTAGTAGAGATGAACCAAAGATAGAGATGAATTTTGATAGTCCTGTTGTGGAAATGAACTCCAATGATAATGATGATTCGATAACCCATATGAAATTCAAATTGCGATTTTTGGAAGAAAATATGGGGATGATTAAGTTGATGGCAGCTTCTGCTTTGCTGTTATCATTTTTTTCTATTATCTTTTGTTGTATAAAATGAAAGTCATGAAAGTGACAGTGTACCAAACCCCTGAAATGGGGTAGAAATGTTGTATTTTTATCATGTTATGCAACCTATGGTGTTTAGCTGGAATGTAACTTGTGGTGTTTAATTGAAATTTGAGAGTCCTGTTGTGGAAATGAACTCCAGTGATGATGATGATGGTGATTCGATATCCCATATGAAATTCAAATTGCGCTTTTTTGGAAGAAAATATGGGGATGGTTAAGTTCATGGCAGATTCTGCTTTGCTGTTATCATTTTATGCAACCTATGGTGTTTAGCTAGAATGTAACTTGTGGTGTTTAAGTGAAAATGTTGGTGCATCTCTGAAAATGATAGTAGACTTTGCTTGTAATTTTAGTTAAACCAACCCCCTGAACCATCATCAAAACCACTAAATCAGCAGCCCCTGAACCATTACCCAACCCCCATGCTTAATAATGAAACTTGAAAGACCTGTAAATCAATACAACCATCATCAAAACTTGAAAGATCTGTAAATCAATACAACCATCCGTGTGCAAAATCAGATTCACACCATCATCAAAACAATTTCAAGGATGCACTGGTATGCCTCCCAACCATACATAAAACAATTCAAAAGATCCATGTAATTGTATTGCAAAAGAAATATCATTACATGTGTCCATTAGAGACAAAATAAACATAACAAAATGACTTCATCAGCATTACATATTATAACTAACATCCCTTCAAAGCATAACATAACTACTATCAAACACTTACCAAACTAGTTTCATCAACATTAAATAATATCACCAACATTCCTTCAAAGCAAAACAGAACTACTATCAAACACTTACCAAACCAGTTTCATCAACATTACATATTTTCACTAACATTCCTTCAAAGCAAAACAGAATTACTATCAAATAGTTGCAGACCAACACTACTGGGATGACAAATTAGATACATGTCTCTTCAGACTACTCTCCAACATTGATAAACCAGTTGAGGCTTTGCTTCTCTTCAGATTGCTCCTAACCAGTTGAGGCTTTGCTTCTAGTTTGCCTTGCCTTTTCTACCACTGCTTGTCTAACTCTTTTTGCTCCTCTTCGCTATAATCACAAGTAAACATAATGTTAGCTATATTATTATGAATATTTAGAGTTGTATATTTAGTATTTTACCTGTGATTGTAATACTGATTTATGCACAACTTTGGTAGTACTTGCAACTGTAGGTTGCAAATATGAATGATCTTTTGGTTTCCTACCATGAGTACTTGAAGCAATACCTGAAGACATCTGATTTCAGGATTGAAACATATCAAAATTCACATAGAAATTAGATCAAGATAGAAACATTTCAAGTTGACATAAAAATGTTACTTCAGTAGTGCTGGAAGCCATATTAGATGGAGTAGTTAAGTCCACATTAGTCTGAAATAATTCAAGTTGATATAGAAATAAGTTGATGATAACAAGTAACAAGTTAAAGATATCATAAAAGGTGGCTGTAATATTATGACATTTCTTACAGTTGTATGTGCAGTAGTTGAAGCTTCAGCTGAAGATGAAATATTGGCATTCTTATCAGAGTTGGCTTGAGGAGGCTGAAATATATCAAGCAATAATCAGAAATCATTAACATTAATCAGAAATATAAAGTAATAATCAGAAATATAAAGTAAGCAATCATTAACATTATATTATATGAATGTAAGCAATCATTAACATTATATTATACCTTATAAAACTTAGAAGCGGGATGTATTTCATTCTTGCAAGTTCTTGAATTATGATTAGGTCGAAAGCACCTTTTACAATGTACAGGTACACCTTTCCTTGTAGAAACTGGATGCATTGCAGTTTCATCTAGCCCCCTTCGACGCATTTTCTTTGGTCTTCCAGGTTGTTTACGTATTGTTGGAGGATTCACTGCCATTTCATTTGTTACCTCCCAATACTCTTCACTTGGTAAAGGATGTATTATATAGGAATACGTCTTGAGGTAAGTATTCCTGATGTAGCATTCAAGAACAAAGTCAACAACCTTTCTTTTCTCCTTCTGAATAGCAGCAACTGCATGTGGACATGGTATTCCAGTCAACTGGAATAGTCCACACGTGCAAGTTAAGTCAACTAAGTTGACAATATATCTCTTACGCCCATTATCTACCTCAAACTTTCTCTCTCCAGCATAGAGGGCCATACAAAATCTGCTAAGCCTTATGTTTTTTTCAAGTTTTTCTTGGATGTTAGGGCATAAATAACCTTGATACTTTTCCATCCCAAGTTTCTTCACTTGCATTCTCTCCATCAACTTTCTCCTTATCCATTCTATCATTGACAAAATTGGTTGTTCTCTAGCTTCCAGGATGTTATTATTAAATAACTCATTTAAATTGTTGACAAGTATGTCACACTTACTTGAATTTCTAAAATGAGACCTAGAGTAAAGTTCTGGAGGAAATTTTGCTAACCAACTAGCTGCATTGCTATCAATTTTGGTCATCTCATCCATGGCTATCTTCCAATCCACAATATTTCCAGCACTAGCAGAAGACCAGAAAATATCTTTGAGTTCCTTACCTTTAAATTTCTGTCTGAAATTCTGGTACAGGTGACTTAAGCAAAACCTGTGTTCAGAGGTAGGAAACAATCGAGAAATTGCATGAACTAGTTCTTTCTGTCTGTCCGAATTAAAGGTCCATGGGATGTTATTTATGCCAATGCCAATATCTGAAATCAAGAGGTCCAAAAACCAAAGCCATGAATCATAACATTCTACCTCAACAATACCAAATGCAATCGGAACCATATTATCATTGCCATCTCTACCTAATGCTGATAATAGTTGTCCTCCAAAAGAACTTTTCAAGAAACATCCATCTAAACCTATAATGGGTCTACATCCTTCTAAAAACCCTTGCTTACATGCATGTAAACAGTAATACATTCTTTGAAAAGTACCAATTGATTCTTCTATGGACCTCTCAACTTTCAGTTTTATTGTACTCCCAGGGTTATACTTCCTCACAGTTGCTCCATATGACCACAACTTACTATATTGCTCCATATCCACCCCTCGCATAGCATCCTTTGTCTTTTTCTTTGCTCTATACACCTTGGAAATTGATGCATTAACCATTATTTATCTTCGAATTGTGTTTTTCAATCCAACCAGTCCACAATTTGGGTCATCTCTAATTTTGTCTTGATACTTTTCACTCAAATAAGTATCAGTGGCATGTTTATTCTCATATTCTCTATTGCAAGTATGAGAACCTTTCAATGTTTTCACTTGAAAAGTGCTGTCTTTCCCAATAGGAGATCATGAATCCTCCATGAGCAACCTCTAGCACAAATGCCAGTGATCCTGTATGACTCATTTCTGATCCATTTTACCTCGTACCCCTCTCTGATGTTCCATTCTTTCAGCACCTTTCTAAAAACCCTGAAGTTTGTGAATTTCTGCCCAACCTTAAGCTGGAATTGGGGCTTTTTAAACTCTACATCAGGATTGAAATCTAAGTACTCCTCAAACAAATCATCTTCATCACACCCATTTTCTAATAATTCTTCTTCCTCAAATACTGGTTCATTCCAATTCTCATTTTGTGATTGATGATGGCATTCACTTTGTTTTGGTTCAGAGGTTCTATTTTCATGATGACCTTCAACCTGATCTTCTTGAGATGATTTTTTTCCAGCAATATGCTCACTCTGATCTGTATTTTCTGCACTTGCCCTTCTGACTGGAGATGTCTTTTTTCTTTGCATGTTCTTGCTTTTCCTAACTACAGATTGTTGGTGCAGTGGTTCAGGGGCTGCTGATTCTGTAGCCTTGGATGATGGTTCAGGGGCTGCTGATTCAGAGGCCTTTGATGATGGTTCAGGGGCTGCTGATTCTGTAGCCTTGGATGATGGTTCAGGGGCTGCTGCTTGTGTAGCCTTGGATGGTTCAGGGGCTGCTGATTCAGTGGTCTTGGATGATGGTTCAGAAGGTTGGTTCAAATTACAACTTCTTAAAGCAAAAATATATTCATCTTCCATTGTTTCTAATCCTTCTTTTAACCATTCAGGCTCATCTTCATCATCACTGATTTCCCTATCATTATCCTCATCTGACCTATCACCATCATCATTACATTATCCACCAATGTCTCCATATGTTAGCGCTGGTAAAGCTGTGCTAGTAACCCTTTGAAATAGTACTTTACCCTTTGGAGATACTATTTTAATGGGGTCCCCTCCTGCTTCAACATATATTTCCCTTGTAGAACACCCTTTACAACATTCATTCATGAAATTAATGTCATCTTCTCCTCTGATTCCAAGCAACCCTTTTTCAAATTCAGAATTTGGCACACAGAAGTAAAACTTCACAAGACAACTAAGTCTGTTTATTTCATTGAACATATTATTTAGTTCAATAACAGACAATTCATCTGGATCCCACTGCTTAAAGACCTTCACTTTCACACTGTCACCAGTATATTTTATGCGAGGCTTCCATACAAATTTCCCACCATAATGCATGTGTATATTAACATCTTCTGTGGCCATTCTATAAGTCAAACAAGAACAAAATAATAAATAAGTGTGGACCACTATTATTATCCACTAAATAACAAATTTAAACTGTGACTGTGACTTCAAAATTGACACTTTCCAGCCAAATATGAGTTAGAAAGTTACAAAATTTATAGGGTAATATCCCCACTATCCTGACAATACCAATATGAAAGCGACAAGATCATATAGGAGACAACAATGGCAGACAATGAAACTCCAGCGGCATAAAAAATTATATCTTTTAAGCAATGGTAGACAACAAAACTCTCAATCGAATATCTTTAAACAATGGTAGACATCTAGCTAAAAGTAATCAAATTGGGTTAAAAAATAGTAATAATCGAATTCCTAATATTCTGAGAACTAAGAAAGAAATCTATAAAATTTACTTTACTCCAATCGGAGGTTAACATACCTGTTAGATATCCACACAATCGATTAAAAAATAGCAATAATCGAAGCCCTAATATACTCAGAACTAAGAAACAAATCTATAAAATTTACTTTACTCTAATCGGAGGTTAACATACCTATTAGATTGTCAACACAATCGACAGTTTCTTCGATCTATCTTCTTGTTTTCAACAAGCCAACCCAGTAAGTTTCAATATTTTATTTGTGTTTGCCGCTGTAGCCGCGTTCGTTGCTGGAATCCAGTGTTTGCCGCTGGAGTTTAGAAGTCAACGGATGAAAATTTATCCTAGAACACAAAACACAAGGAGTGGATGAAACGCTGGGGGTAAATGTGTCTTTTCGTCAGTGCCCGTTAAGTGAGTGGATGTCCGTTCACTTTTTAAAAAAACCCAAAGCACAATGAGGCGAAGTATAGGTTTTAATATGTCAGGGAAGTAACTTAAAAAGTCGCCTAACCACAGGGAGGTAATTTGTAATTTACCCTTATTTTAATACCTTATTCTTTCTATATTTTTTGTTCTCACTCTATTTCTTCCAAATTATATATATTCTTCTAAAAACTTTATATATTGATTCCATTTCAAATATTATTTCAACTATATTATTATATTATACTATTTGAATTCCAATTAATAGTTCAATTATTCTTTCAATATGCTTATTATTTCTATATCTTTCTTTCTCAGTTATCCAATTCTTTCTAATTCTATATTTCTAAAAATTCTATATATTAGTTCAATTATAACTATTATTCTGATTATATTATTATATTATACTATTTAAATTTCAATTAATAGCTCAATTATTCTTTCAATAGAAATTAATATTAAAAGTGAGGTTGAAATCAAAATCGGAACAAAAACTGAGAACCGAAACTAGAATCAGAACAAAAAAAAATGGAAGTGAAATTGGACCTAAATTAGAACTGGAACGACAGTTCCAAAACCGGAATCGAAACTGTCCCTCAACGGTTTGATTCTGTTTCCTATAATCACAAAATTGAGAATAGGCAGTTTGGAGACTAAAACCGGTGGTTCCAAAATTATGGTCACGCCTATATCTATCGAAGATGTTTCCTTGGAATGTTGAATTTGAAATATATCCTTAGCTAACATTTTTGCATCAACTACTGTCACGAAACTATTAAATTTGGAGCTACTCTTCTTGTTGTATTCCTCCATCTTCAATTGTATTTTCTCCATGAATTTTTGGATCTTAAGATCCTGCTGATTCTTGATTTGATCTTGGAACGATTTCAGCCTAGTGTCTTCTACCATTTTCGATCTTTGTCCAAGGATGCTGTAGGTCTGATGCAACTTTATCATAACCAAACTTTGGCATTTCAAAAATTCAGAAAAGAAGATTGTATTTAGAATAGAAGAAGAAAGAGAGAATTGTGATTGAGAGAGAAATCTACAAAAATGCAGAATGAACTCTTGCAGAATTCTTCTTCATACCCGTTTGATAAACTGTTACCTACATTTCTTCTCCTAAACAACCAGTAGGAGTGTAGAACTTAACTAACAACTCAACTAATTTTGCTGATCACTAAGCAGTTGCTTTGCAAACAAGACTTAAACTAACGAATTAAATCTAACGCGATATCGTTCTACTAATTGGACACAAAGTCGTTATTACAATAGAACAAATTAAGAGCGTGACGAGTATCTTGTTATCATATATATATATACGTACATATATAGACATATAATCATTAACCAAAAATGATACGTATTAGGCAATTGCAAATGAAGAAGAGCAAGAATCATGATATAATCTGTTTTAACAAAAACTAGAGTTCATGATTTATAAGGAAGAACTTGATACGCACCTTGTTTGCGTATACATACTCAGTTTTGTTATGAGCACGACCAGAAGCTGAGATGCGTATTCATGTGAATGCCTATACGAAAATTGTAGCTTCAATTAATTGAAGGGTTTCGTAGCTTTTTTTAAGGAAAGTATACAAATGCTTTGTAGTTTGTTACAATTTTATATGGGACACAAAATGATTGAGAAATCAGAATAAGCATTTCACTAGTGATATGATTTTGTGTGTATATATATATATGCTTAGTGGATCTTCTCTTACATTTTTAATTTCAATCACTTCCATTTCTAAATAAATGCCATGTGTATTTAATACTTGTCTTTTAGAATTCACTAATTAATTGATAGTATTTTGTGTAAATATATATTGGCACCATTTTTATAGTCCCCGGGCTCAAGGTCCTGTTCCGTATATTTTTCAAGGATTATACTCAAACGTGAATTCTATACATATTTTTTTTTTTTGTAAAAAAAAGTTATCACTTCAACAAAAGTGGTTCGTATAGATGAACAAGTTTGACACAGTTTAACCGCAAAACTATATGCAACAATGACTTATTTATGTATTTATAAAGATGACAAAAATTGTCTAAATTTTGCTTAATCTTTGGAAAGACAAAAAAAAAAAGTATTAGATACAACAACAACTATTTTTTTTTTTTCACGAAGTTAGGTCGATTATATATATGAATCACATTCTCTACAGTGATCAGTTTAACCAAACTCATTTTTTCATTTATATTTAAATATATAATATCTTTTTACTTAAAACTTCTTTCCAATTCTTTTTTCCAAATACAGTTTTGAGTATTCTAGCCATGAAGAAAAGGATTTGTTATAGGAAGATCAAACTACTGAAATAAGACAACAATTTATTTCGGATGAACGGAAAAGAAAGGAAAGGAGGTGAAGGTTGATAGTTGAGAAAGATTGGACAAACGAAAATTTGTGTGTCTATATATATATATATATATATATATATATTTCATTGAAGAATCACATAATTTGTTTATTCAATGTTACATTCATTTTTTTTAATATAGATATGATAGAAATGCGTATTGTCGAAGTGGCAATTATAAACATGACATTGAAGCTCACTAATTTTGGGAAAGATAAATAATCCAAATCATGTTCTCTCAACTTTTTTTTCCCATCAACTTAATTAGGGAAAGCATTATCTTTGTCTCCATTTTGAAAAGTTAAATAATGGTTATTCAAGTTGAATTTTATAATACGAACTATTCTCAACTTATTTTTCATAATTAACGACTTTATTTGTCATTTAAAAAAGGAAAAAAATGTCATATGATAATCACTTGTCCGACGAATCGAAAATAAACTAAAAATTATTTATGCAACAAAATATAAATTCAAGAATTAAAATAACACTTTTTCAATATCAGAGTTAAAATATTTACATTCGAATTAAGAAACTAGTAGGGTCATTTACCCAATTTAAAAAAATACTTTATTAGATAGTCCAAGTCATTGATTGAATATAAAACTTTCGTAGGAGAACTGAAGAAATATTTGTGAGAGAAAATGTTTCATGATGTGTTGGAGGAAAAAGATTTTCTCGAAGATATATAGAGTATATAGAACTTGTAGTTAACATTTTTGTTTTCCGTGTGTACAATTAATGTGGTTCTAGTTTGTTAGTCAATAAAACTAAATTATTAACATAATCATAAAATGTTAATCAAGCACTAGAAAAATGATTAATTACACTTTGTTCCCTGAACTTAGAGCTAGTTGACACTTTGCTCCCCCTAATTAAGCATCATTTATATACACTTTACCCCCTTTAACGGTCAAACTAATGGTTATTATTTATACGGTTAAAAGTACTTAACCCGTTCTAACTCATATATTAGTTGTACTATACCCCTCCATGAAATAAATATGCACTTTCCTCCTTTTAATAAATTATGTTAATGGCTTTAAAAATTAATTATATATTTAAAGATATTTGGACAAGAATGCCCATACATTAATTTTCCTATAATCCTCTTTAATTTATTTGATAATATTTATTTTATTTTATTTTTTATAAAAAAGTGCTATAATTTCTTCTCATATTTTTTGAATATTTTTGTATTATGGTTATGGAATTTCTATTTATAAAATTTCTAATAATTAATCATCTGAAATGTTGGTTTTATATATAAGTCATTCTTACAACTTATTTTCACTCATCAATCATTTGGCAAAAAGAAAAGCTTCTTATTTTTATATTTGATAATTGATAATTGATAAATTTGTATTTCTCTCTTTGGCATATACTAGTCACCTTGTCTTTTTCTTCTTTATTTTTCATAATAGTATTCAAACCCTTTCTTAATGAAATACATTCTTATTGCTTTCCTAATTTATTTAATATTAATAACAATTTAATATTTAATTTCATTATAGTAAATAAAAAAACGAGAAGTGTTTAACCCTTAATTTAATGTCAAATTCATTAATTATGAAATATGAACATAAGAAATTTATCTTTTTGGCAAATGATTGATGAGTGAAAATAAATTGTAAAAAGGAATTATATATAAAACTAATACTTTATGATTAATTACTAGAAATTTTATAAATAGAAATTCCATAACCATAATACCAAAATATTCAAAAAAAAAATATGAGAAGAAATTGTACCACTTATTTCATAAATAAAAAATAAAATAAATATTATCAAATAAATTAGAGAGGATTATAAGAAAATTAATGTATAGGTATTCTCAGTGGCGGAGCTACGTATTGGGCAATGGGGGCAATTGCCCCCACTAGACTCCACCGAAACACTAAATGATTTGTATAAAGTTATTTAAAAAATGGTAACTCTCTTGATTTTGTCCTCATAATTATCTTAAACTAAAATTTTTATATAAGAAAAATATTTATACAATTTTTTTAAAAAAATGGTAATTATTTTGGCTTTGCCATACTAATTTTAAGCAATTAGTACTAAATTATTTGTTAATACTCTTATATAATGTTTATGTAAGTATGCATTTTTATGATTTGAATATATAATAACATTATATTATTTTAACTATTTCATATAATTTATATATAATTTTTATTTAAAATATGCATTCTTATGCATTGCATATTTATAATATTGTCTAAATTTTACTAATTTGTAAAATTCAATAATTTTTATTGATTGACATAGCTCGTAAAATTAAAAAAGAATTAAAATAAAGTTTTACTATTTGATTAACTAAATTTACGATAGCAAAGTAAAGTGGCACGAAATAGTATAATAAAACAAAAGTACAGTGATGTTTTCTAATAGTTATGTAAAACTTTTGAAATTTAATTCCTATTTTTTACATTGGTAGATTATAAATTATACTTGTGACTTTTAGAAATACCTATAAAATTATAAAAATATTAGTTGTAAATATTTCATACTAAACTACAATGCACGTGTTTGTATTTTAAAATTGACAAAAAAATGTTTAGTAGCTTACAGGTCATAGATGTATATTAATTATTATAAATATTTTAGAGTTAAATAAAATGAAAAACTTAAAAAATTACTAAAAATATTATATAGAATAATCGAAATAATATATTATTTGATTATACTATAATCAATTTTACCCCCGCTAACTAAAATTTCTAGCTCCGCCATTGGGCCTTCTTGTCCAAATATCTTTAAATATGTAATTAATTGTTAAAGCCATTAACTGGATTTGTTAAAAGGGGTAAAGTCTTTATTTATTTTATTAAGAGGTATAGTGTAACCAATGTATGAGTTGAAGGGGGTTAAGTGCTTTTAACCTTTATTTTTATACTGTTAAAAAATTAAACACAGTCACTGCATTGCCTAAAAGATAGTTTTAACTTTACGCCACTAATATTTTAATAAACATTAATTTCAACTTTTAAATATTTTTAAAAGCATTAATTTATTTTCGCTAATAATTTTTGAAAAATATTTTATTGTTTACTAGTTTGACTACTTAAAGAAGATTAAAAAATTGTGATAATATTTATTGAAATTAAGTAATTGATATTGATAAATTATAAAATTTTTAAAACCGACTAATTTAACAAAACTTTAACGAACTGAAGATTATTAATTTTTAAAATTTAGTCCAGTAATACCAAAAGAAATTAAAAAGAAATAAATGAAAAGTTAAAGAACGGCAATAAATAGTAGTTATTTTTTCTCATACTTGAATTTACAAATAAATAAGAAAGATAAAACTCAAGATTTCATTTTTCTTTCTTATTTTGTTATGGAAAATATTCTCCATATTTATTTTTGGTCATATATTCTTTTAAATTATGTAATCATGTTTTATTACAATTTAGATAATTACACTAATATTACTAAGGGTTAAAAGTACCTAACCCCCTCCAACTCATACATAGGTTTGTACTATACCCACTCAATGAAGTAAATAACCATTTTACCTCTTCTAACAAATTCTATTAATGCCTTTAACAATTAACTACATATTTAAAGATATTTGGACAAAAATGGCCATACATTAATTTTCCTATAATCCTCTCTAATTTCTTTGATAATATTTATTTTATTTTTATTTATAAAATAAGTGCTATAATTTCTTCTCATATTTTTGAATACTTTGGTATTATGATTATGAAATTTCTATTTATAAAATTTTTAATAATTAATCATAATATATTAATTTTATATATAATTTCTTCTTATAATTTCTTTTCACTCATCGATCATTTGGAAAAAAGATAAACTTTTGTTTTTATATTTGATAATTGATAAATTTGAAAGTAAATTAACGGTTACGTACTTCTTGCTTTTATATTTACTATAATGACATTAAATATTAAATTATTATTAATATTAAATAAATCAGAAATGCAATAAGAATGTATTTCAATAAGAAAGGGTTTGAATATTATTATAAAAAATAGAGAAACACAAATTGACTTGTATATGTGATACGAACCTAGAAAGCCTATTATTTGGGTGGTCAATAAGCAAGTGGTTCATGAAATTCATTCCATTAATTTGTGATGAATCATATAGTTGGAGGCCTGGAATAAATTCGAAATCACAGTTCCTAAAGGTTCCATGGAGGTTTGTTGCTTCACGACATTTAAGGTGTTAAAGTCAATTATTCATCCTGAAAGATTCTGCCACGTTTTGGTATTCTGGACGTATATCACTCGGTATAACTCCGAATTACATGATTTAAGAAGCCCTGGAACGATAAGCGATAGGGCTACAACTTTTATGTTTTACATTTATCGAGATTCGGACGTTAGCATTGTCAAAAATGCCTACCAAGATGAGTGACGTGATTCTGGCAGATTACCGTCGCGAATCCATGGACTATATTGAAGACCAAGATGGCGTGCTTGGGCTTGATATGGATCACGCCACTTTTAAGTTATTTAGGATTTATTTTGCTTTAAATAAATTAAGTCCATTGGATGTTAATTAATGGGCTTATTTACGTTAAGTAGTTATTGTTATTCGTTTAGGAAAGTAGTTTGTTATTGGTTTCCTTTTCCAACTTGGAAACTAAGTTGTAATAGGATTAAGTTAGGGTTTTCTTTCCTTATTCTTCAAGCAAGAGCCGAACTCATCTCTATAAATAGAGAGCTGCCTTGTAACGTTTTTAAGATAGGATGAATGAAAGAAGTTTTAGCTTTGCTAAATCAAGAATTTACACCTTGTGTAGTTCGAAACCTTGAAGTTCAAGTTTGATCTTCATTGTAGCAAGTTTTCCTTTAGCGTGACCTTTAGGAGACTTCACCATTGTTCTTGATTTCGAGAACTCGCCAAATTGACAAAGTTCAATTGCATGAATTTTCATGAGTTGAGTCGAGTCCATTTGTATTAAAAACGTGGGGTTGATTTACTTCATCTTTTGCGTTTTTCCCTTTGAATTCCTTTCCGCCAAGTTTGTGTGTTGTCTTGTTCGTGAATTTTGGTGCAGCAACGGTCCAAAGGTTGTGGAATTCGTGTGGTTGAGGACTTCAATCCAAGACCATTCGTATCAATTGGTATCAGAGCATAGGTTGTTGCATAAAATTCAGGTTTTACTCGTAGGTAAATTTTCGTTTTTTTTCGGTTAGGGCAATATTTTTTTGCTCATATCTTATTCGTTTGGAGTCGAAATCGAGTTCCGTTTTTTGCGTTGTGATCCTTGTTTCATCTAGTTACTGGGACGAAGTTTTTTATGTTCAAAAAGTGTCATCCAAAAATCGAAAAAAATCAGTCTTATTTTAGTCTTTAATTTTGTCCCGGGAAAATATCAGATTGACTATAACTTTTTCGTTTTAACTCGGAATTTGATTCTGCTTTTTGCAGTGTGTTCCTTGTTTTAAATACTATTAGGGAAGAAATTTATTTGTTCTATTCCAGCCCAGAAAATATTCGTGAAAAAAACAAAGTTTCTTTAAGATTTCTTTGTAATTTTTTTTTGTGTCGTCAAGTTTCAATCTTTTGATTGTTCTTGATTCTTTGTGTCTTCTTAACTCATATTCTTGAGTCTAGTGAAATTTTGTTCCAACAAACATATACCTCTATTCATCAATTATGGCTTTTCAACGTAAAAGATATCAAAGGGAACTTCGATCTATTGCGAAAGATCTAAAGGAGATTATAGTGATGTTTCAAGAAAAAATTCAAATTGAAGAACAGCAGAAAAAGGCCATTGAGGAAAGCACATTGGTAAAGTCAACTTTTATACCTACTCCCAAAGTTCGTGTTGTTAAATGCTTGAGGTGTTTAGGAGTTGGGCATAGTGCAATCCAATGCCCTCATTGGTATGATGAGCCGAATGATGAACTTCTAGTGGATCTTCAACAATTAACCCTGGAGAGTGTGTGTGATGAGGTAAAGGATTCATCTTTTCCTTTAAATTGTCTTGGAGATATAGCACCTTTGGAGGTTGATATGGTTCAAATTGATAATGTCATGGCGGATCCAATTCCAGAAGATGTGATAATTCCAATTATTCCAATTGAAGAAACTTCTCAAACATATTTGATTTCTTTTGATGTATTGAATATTGTTAATATGTGTGAGAATATAATACCCAATAAAGAACATATAAAAAGTGAGGTTGTTGTTGTAAGTGGAAAAAGCCTAGAACTGAATCTTGATGAAAAAGGCAAAGAAGAGATATCAAAACCCGTTGGAGATATTTTTGTATTTGGTTCTTCTTGTTGTCTAACAGATCATATAGGTTATGATTTACTTGGTGTCACAACAATCGTTCAAGATTCGAGGTCGAATCTTCTCCAAGAAAGGGAGTATGATACGAACCTAGAAAGCCTATTATTTGGGTGGTCAATAAGCAAGTGGTTCATGAAATTCATTCCATTAATTTGTGATGAATCATATAGTTGGAGGCCTGGAATAAATTCGAAATCACAGTTCCTAAAGGTTCCATGGAGGTTTGTTGCTTCACGACATTTAAGGTGTTAAAGTCAATTATTCATCCTGAAAGATTCTGCCACGTTTTGGTATTCTGGACGTATATCACTCGGTATAACTCCGAATTACATGATTTAAGAAGCCCTGGAACGATAAGCGATAGGGCTACAACTTTTATGTTTTACATTTATCGAGATTCGGACGTTAGCATTGTCAAAAATGCCTACCAAGATGAGTGAAGTGATTCTGGCAGATTACCGTCGCGAATCCATGGACTATATTGAAGACCAAGATGGCGTGCTTGGGCTTGATATGGATCACGCCACTTTTAAGTTATTTAGGATTTATTTTGCTTTAAATAAATTAAGTCCATTGGATGTTAATTAATGGGCTTATTTACGTTAAGTAGTTATTGTTATTCGTTTAGGAAAGTAGTTTGTTATTGGTTTCCTTTTCCAACTTGGAAACTAAGTTGTAATAGGATTAAGTTAGGGTTTTCTTTCCTTATTCTTCAAGCAAGAGCCGAACTCATCTCTATAAATAGAGAGCTGCCTTGTAACGTTTTTAAGATAGGATGAATGAAAGAAGTTTTAGCTTTGCTAAATCAAGAATTTACACCTTGTGTAGTTCGAAACCTTGAAGTTCAAGTTTGATCTTCATTGTAGCAAGTTTTCCTTTAGCGTGACCTTTAGGAGACTTCACCCGAGTTCTTTATTTAAAGAACAAGCCAAAATAACTAGTTTAGCTCATGAATTTTCATGTGTTGAATCAAGTTCTTTTGTATTAAAACGTGGGGTTTGATTTACTTCAACACTTGGCGTTTTTCCTTTGAATTCCTTCCGCCCAAAATTCTATTTTGTTGTGTTTGTTCTAACGTTTTTGTGCAGCAACGATCCGAAGGTTGTGGATTTCGTGTGGTCAAGGACATCCATCCAAGACCATTCGTATCAATAGGTTCGTATCAATATGCCAACAGAAGAAATACAGATTTATCAATTATCAGTTATCAAATATAAAAACATGAAGTTTATCTTTTGCCAAATGATTGATGAGTGAAAATAAGTTGTAAGAAGAAATTATATATAAAACCAATATTTTAGATGATTAATTATTAGAAATTTTATAAACAGAAATTCCATAACCATAATACAAAAATATTCAAAAAAATATGAGAATAAATTATAGCACCTTTTTATAAATAAAAAATAAAATAAATATTATCAAATAAATTAAAGAGGATTATAGGGAAATTAATGTATGGGTATTCTTGTCCCAATATCTTTAAATATGTAATTAATTGTTAAAGGCATGAACAGAATTTATTAGAATGGAAAAAGTGCCTATTTATTTCATTGAGGAGGTATAGTGCAACTAATGTATGAGTTGGAGGAGATTAAGTACTTTTAACCCTATTACTAATATAAACATTGTGAAGACTTACAATTGACCAACTAAATTTTATGTGCTAATATGTTTTAGTTAAACATTTAAAGGAGGGATGCATTTCTTAGTATTTAAGTTTAAAGAGATAATTATAAATTAAATGAAGTTTATAAGTCAAAATGAGAGATTTATTTGGTTATTATCTTATTTTCAGATAAAATTTTGATTTTCCCTTTTCCTAAACAATTACTAAAATCTGCTAATCTTGAGAGTTATTAATTTGGTCATGCTTATTTTCTTTGGAAAAAGAATTCTCTTGTTTGCCCTAAAATAATAATTAAAAAATAATTGGTTTTGATTATATTATCGCCAAAGAATCAATTCTTTGAATTCATCATGAAATTCAAAAATTTATAAAAAAAAAATTGACCTCAGAATTTTTCTTGGAGTTAATTATACTTTGCCTCGTGGCATGTGTAAAAAGAAAAAAATTATCCATTATGTATAAAAAGATAAAATCATGTACTACTTTATAAAAAATTGACACGTGTATAATCATTTATCCCTTAGAGTTCACTCATCACTTGGTTAGGGTATTAGTTTAATTTTTAAAAATGAAATAACTAACTAAAATAACACATATCAATTTATTATAAAGCGCTATATGAAAGTGGTATAACATACCCAATTTTATCTTTATATACATACCACACATCAATTAATATGAGATTTCACTATGTCTATCATTACTCTTTATCAAAATATTGATTATCATAATCCTACTCTCTGGTGTTTCTATGATCTATCCCTGCCCTTTGTACACACCGCCCGAAAGAAAAAAAAAATTAAATAATTAAAAAAGATAGGAAAGGAAAGGAAAGAAATGCTGTACTAACACACGACAATATCAAGAACTCCAAGATTTAACTGTCAACAATTAGCATATATACCTAGAAAATGAAAATGAATTAATATTTATTTTTTTGGAAAAACTTTAAAGAAGATTATTTTGTAAATATCAGCTCATAATTATACCTCAGCTCTCCTATAATAAAGGCTGGAATTACAAAGAGAGTGACATCAAATTTTTTTCTCCTACACCACCTAGAAAGGCTAGAAAAATGCTGAAATGTGAGCGATAAAAGCTAAAGATTGGAAAGAAAACATTTATTGCATGAAAATTGCTTCTTTCTCACTAAATAATAGCAACCAATTATGCCAGAAGATCAAGAAATTGTAAAGAAAGGAAGGAATTAATCAGCGCATTTGCAATATTTTTAAGATCAAGAAATTGTAAAGAAAGCAAGAAATTATCGAGGATGAGTACATATGTTTAGATTCCAATTTTTTTTTTTTTTTTAATTAGCACTTATATATAGTGCTTCTTTTACTGTAGTCAAAGTTCCTGTGTAAATCGAGATTGCATTTTCTTTTTAAAATTATAGTATATTATTATGTCCAAGGATCAAAAAGACGTTATTTCATTAAAACTATGACTAAAAGTATAGATATTAGAAAAATTAAATTCACGATTATTAAATATAACTCATATATAAGTGAAATTTATTTTAATCATAATTTTAGTGAAATGGTGCCGTTTTGATGTGTTGGTTAAAATAGAATGAAGAAATATTAGTATGATTTGGTTCAAATCTCGTATAATCTCACCATTGTTGATATATGTATGCCATGGACCAAATTAATGTTCCTGCATTTGATCATCACTACATCTTATTCAAGACTTCAAATTGTACAAACTTAGAGTGTGCAATTTTCATGTCAAATCAGTGAATCACATATAGCACATACAAGTTTCAATTCCTCACCTCTACCAGTAGGCATTTTAGGTGGAAAGTGGTTAAATGTGAGACAAGATCATTTTGTCAAATATTATTCTGTTTTATTCTATTTATGTTTAAAATCACAAACTATAGGCTAAAAACATAAATATTACTAAAACCACTTTACAATTATTAGACTTTGACCAGCATATGAGTGAACCGATATCAGATCAACTGTCCAAGATTATCATGTCCTATCATGTCCAATGTTCAAAACGACGTAATTTAACCAAAACTAGAGACTAAAACCATAAATACCACTAATATCACTTTACAATTATTAAACCCTAACTAAGAAATCAATGAACACTACGACGTAATTTTAATATTGGATATGATAAGACAGGATAATTTTGGACAGATGATCCTATCTAGAGTGAACCATATGATGTAATTTTAGTCTGATAAGACAATATAATTTTGAACAGAAGATTTAATCTCGTTAAATGTCCTACATAAGTCATCAAGAAACTGTCCCAACTTCATGGAATTTCTACCATAATATTACTAACATTTGTACTAATTTATAGGATTACCCTATATGACAACAAAATTATGATGCCAACCAAACAGATTCCATTCCATTTTCTATTAAATACCGAAGAAAAGTTTCAACCTAACTAGATATCTAACTATAACTAACTAGCCATGAAATCATCCACCTCCACCACCACCACCACTAGTGCTTATTCCTTTGAACTCATGCTTCTTTCATTCCTTTTCTTCTTCCTTGTTCCTACATCTTCTGCCTACAGCTGCCCTAGTAACTGCAGTTTACCTCAAACTGATATCGATCTCTTGGAATTCCCATTAAATTTAGAGTACTTGGAAGCTGAGTTCTTCTTGTGGGGTGCTTTCGGTTATGGCCTGGATAGAATTGCTCCTGAGCTTACCGGCAATGGCTCATCGCCTGTTGGTGCTCAAATAGCCAGGTTGAGCCCTTTTGTTAGAGACATTACTGCCCAATTCGCATTGCAAGAAGTTGGACATTTGAGGTTGATACAGTTCATCACTAGAATTTCTTACTTTCATTACAAATTCTTAAATTTAGTTTCACACTTCTATTTTTTTTTTCTTGCTTAACACAGGGCGATTAAGAGCACCGTGACAGGATTCCCAAGGCCGTTGCTCAATTTAACTGTGGAAACATTTGCAACTTTGATCAACAGTGCATTTGGGACAACCTTGTACCCACCTTTTAATCCTTATGTTAATGACATTAACTACCTTATTGCATCCTATGTTCTTCCATATGTCGGACTCACAGGATATGTGGGATCCAATGCAAATCTAACGAGTCCAGCTGCTAAGACAGTATGCCAACACTGCTCTAACTCTTTCATTTTCGTACTCTGATGAAACATCGTTATATATTTGATTAGTTAATTTTGCTGCGCATATACATATTTCAGCTATTGGCAGGTCTACTAGGAGTGGAATCAGGCCAAGATGCAGTTCTGAGAGCATTATTATATGAAAGGTCAGAACTGATGGTAAGGCCATATTGGATAACAGTGGCAGAATTCACCAACCGAATATCAAAACTAAGGAATGATCTTGGACATGAGGGTGTTAAAGATGAAGGGCTTTTGGTGAATCCGGCTGATGGTGCAGAAGGAAGAATTTCAGGAAACGTTCTTGCTGGAGACAAAAATTCTGTTGCGTATGGTCGAACGCCAGAGGAAATACTACGAATTGTTTATGGAACTGGAAATGAGACCATTCCTGGTGGTTTTTTCCCCAAAGGAGCTGATGGTCAGATTGCTAAATCACATCTGAAAAAATAATGATTTGGCAAATTAACCATCAAAGATTGGATCTATAGAATAAATTCCAAGAAATATGTTGGTTGATTTTGTATTCTTGTCTACGATTTTGTTATATAAAAATCCATCAAACTCAAATCCCACCAACCCTTCTCTTTTCTCCTGTTGATGGATAATAAAAGAAGTGCCATTTTTCTTCAATGATGAGTATTTTGTTCAATTTTTTTTTTCTGTTTTTCATCATATTTGTTCTTGGATTAATGGAAGGGCTATCTACTTATCAATTGGCTACACACCATTGTAAATTCCTTGCTGTTGACAAATTTAATTTGCATTATGAGAAGTGATCGTACTAGAACAAATTTGTTTAATTACTTAATGAAAAACATACATCTAAACTATAGGATTATTAAAAGGAGAGAACATTGCAAAAAGAGACATTCATTATATTTCTTGAAAAACTTTTTCATCATTCACGTTTAAAATGATGCAAATTAGTTCTTGACGTTGAGAATTTCTTATTTGCTATTGTGGATGATGAGGCCGTTTTTTTTTTTTTTTTAAAACGATTCTATATAAGCCAAATTAGTTTAGTTTGGCCTAAACTAATCAGTTTGGCCTTTTTCTTGAGGATACTGATCAGTTTGGCCTTTTTCTTGTGTTTTATAAGCCAAATTATTTTTCTAAAAATTTATTCTTGATAGTATTAATTAGTTTAGTTTTTGATTAATTTTCTTTTAGTCATGGTAAGGTTATTTTGTCAATGTGCATTCTCGACTGCTATTCTTTTATTTATTTTTATTTAATTTTATCTTTTGTTTAGAACTGTTAGATCTTATATCATATGTTACGTTTTTATTCCTCATTCATAAGGCAACATTTTCAAAATTTACACTCTATTTTTCTAATAAAGGAAAAGCTTTCACGTTCTTGTATGATTTCGAAAGCATTACTCATCCAACTTGTTAAACTCCAATAAGGGCAGGTTTCAGAAAGTTTCTTCTATTTATTTTGTGTATGCAAGTTAAGGTTTGGTTGCAATATTGGACACTCAATTCTACCACAAAAAAAAAAAAAAAAGAAAATAGAAAATAAAATAAAATAAATCATTTTAAAAATCAAGATAATATGAAAATTAATTCCATCATGGGCAGTCCAATTAATTGTAAATATCCTCAATCACAATAAATTGTATTACCTATGCAAGATCATCACAAACATTTATTTGAATACATAAAAACTTACTCATCAAAAAAATATAATAGGAAAATAATCATGATCAACAGAATAACTTGAACAACAAATATGTGTCTATTATACTCTATCGTGCAATAGGCATATTCATTATCTCTTTCATCACCAAATTGTAAACTCACATTACAAGTTGTAAAGAAAATTTTCTAATTTTCTAACCTTAATTTATGATATTGAATCTCTAAATTCAAAATTATTTTTATTTTAAATTATAAATTCAAATACCGAATGCATCTAGTAGGAGAGCAAAGTTGGTGCCAAGTTAGAAGATTAGCTATTGATCATGTTAATAAGAAACTAGTTCGGTTTACAAGATTAGCTACTTTTGTAAACAAGTTGGTGCCAAGTTTAATATTAGTTGGTACCAACTGCGTCTAATATTAGTTGTTGACGGTTTAACATGATCTAAGTTGGTGCCAAGTTGCAACTTATTCAATAACACTCCCGGGTACCTTCAATTTATCATTTACCCGCGTCGTTTATACTCGTTAACAAAACTGGCATGAACGATAGTTGTCAATTTTTATAAAGCCGTTTAATACTCACCCGCTACCTATCCAAAACCGTCCATTTTCCACTTTATTCCAACTGAATAAATCTAACCTCTATTTATACATAAACAAAATAGATAATACATAAGCTATAATTAATACCTATACAATAATTTAAAACTTTTAGATTCATTGACTGAATTGTTGTAGATGAATCTTTATTTTCTAGATTCATTGATTGACTTATTTTAAATGAATATTATCTTCAAGTAATTAATGAGGGAAATGAATCTAAAAAAAAATACATGAATCATGTTAATGATTAAGGGACAATCAACATCCACATTATTAATTTCATAACATTTGATATATTTGATTTTTGAATTCTGTTGACATACATCCATTTAATTAATTGGACTCATCCCAATCCGTTCTCTATAAATACCAAATCGAATTTTCAGACAAGATATATCAAATTAATTAACAAGCTAAGTAGCTTGCCATGGCATCATCCAAATCCCCCGTTCTTTCTTCCCTTGTCTTCATGCTTCTTTCATTCCTTTTCCTCTTCCTAGTTCCTAGCTCCTCTGCCCACAGCAGCCATGGCAATGGCAGTTTACCTCAAATCGATATTGATCTCTTGGGATTCGCACTAAATTTAGAGTACTTGGAAGCTGAGTTCTTCTTGTGGGGTGCTTTTGGTTATGGCCTGGATAAAATTGCTCCTGAGCTCACAGGCAAAGGTCCATCGCCTGTGGGTTCTCAGAAAGCCAGTTTGAGCCCTTTTGTTAGAGATGTTACTGCTCAATTCGCATTCCAAGAAGTTGGGCATTTGAGGTTCATTCGTATTCCTAAATGATTTCTCTTAGTTTATTTTACATGATGTATCCCGTACTCATAATAATCAGTACCATTTCTTGCTTAACACAGGGCGATTAAGAACACCGTGACAGGATTCCCAAGGCCATTGCTCAATTTAACCGTGGAAACATTTGCAACAGTGATCGACAGTGCATTTGGGAAAACCTTGAAGCCACCTTTTAATCCTTATGCTAATGACATTAACTACCTTATTGCATCTTACGTTATTCCATATGTTGGACTCACAGGATACGTAGGAGCCAATGCAAAGCTCCAAAGTCCAACTGCTAAGAGAGTATGTCAAGTTGTCAACATTGCTCTATCGAACTCTTCATCTCCATTAAGGAAACAACATAAGTTGTTTAACTATACAATGTTTTTTTCCTCTTTAACTGTGAGAAATTAATTAATTTGGCTGCGCATATCTATGTCAGCTGGTGGCAGGGCTGCTAGGAGTGGAATCGGGCCAAGATGCTGTTCTGAGAGCACTACTATACGAGAGAGCATACCTGAAGGTAAAGCCATATGGGATCACAGTGGCAGAATTCACAAACCGCATATCAAATCTAAGGAATGCTCTTGGACATGAGGGTGTCAAAGATGAAGGGCTTGTGGTGAATCCAGCTGATGGTGCAGAAGGAAGAATCGCAGGAAACGTACTTGCTGGTGACAAAAATTCTGTTGCATATGATCGAACACCAGAGGAAATACTACGAATTGTTTATGGAACTGGAAACGAGACGAAGCCTGGTGGTTTTTACCCCAAAGGAGGCGATGGTTCGATTGCTAAGTCACATCTGGACAAATATTATTAATCAGTCAAATTCAACCTGCGAAGATTGGATCTCTATCACTACAAGTCGTCTAGTGACAATAATTGTTGGAGAAACTCCAACTATATATATTTGCTTTCATCTGAGTTTTTTGCATTCGTTGATTTGCTATTGTTGTCGATGATTTTATATATTATAAATCCATTCAAAATTGTTCTCTATATAGAATGAAGCTTTACTTAAAAAATAAAAAATAAAAAAGGTAACTTTTTCTTAGTAAGAATTGTTGGGTGATGGAAGACACGGTTCGCGTAATCCCTAGCTACCACGATTTGACTGAATTTTGTTTTAATTCTGATAGAGTTTGTTAAATAGTTAAAACGAATGACGCCAAATAGTTTATCATTGAGATTAAAAATCTCTCATCCAAATGCAAACTTCCACTTAACTCTAATTTTTTCTTCATAAATAGGTGAGTGATGTGCCTAAAAAGACATGGAGTGGAAACACGAACGAAAGCTATTACAAACGTAGTAATTGGGTTTTTTCTTGTGCTGTTGATTGATTGAGATAAAATAAGGCATTAGATAGGTGAAAATCAAATTGCATCTCTTGTGGATCTAATGTTGTAGAGTCAAGAACTCAAAAGGAAAGGAGAACGAAGGTCCTATTGGTTTTGAAATGATTAAATGCTTCAATTCATTAGGCAAATAGGTTGTTCTTGACCAAAAACAAAGAAAAAAGGCATATAAAAAACCCAACCTCAGTTCTTAAGCATTAAGCAATAGTTTTATACTTTTTTTAAGAGATATTTCTTATTTTATATTTTTTTAGTTTTTGAGAAAATTTTGTTTTTTTCCTTTATATTATATAGTTTTGTAGGTTAACTTACGGTTCGTTTGATAAAACTGAAATATGAGATATTAAGTTTGAAATCTGAAATTTGAAATGTGAAATAATTAAGTGACTGAATTTTAAGTACTGGAAAGAAACAAGTTTAAATGTCTGAATCTTATATCTAAATTAATTAAAAATATTTCATAAACATATTGATGTGATATCTGAATGGTCCAATAAATACGATTTTACCCATCATATATTATTTTCTAAAATTATATATCAAAATTATTATAAAAATTGAATAAAATATAATTTTCTAATAAGATAACAGTTACAACATAGCAATAATGAAATAATTTATTAAAATATATAAGAAGTAATCATACATAAAATATAAAAAATACTCACATTCTCAATGTGAAAATAAATTTTAAGAATATAATTTTTAATTAACTAATTTTAATTTTAAATTCAGAAAAAAATATGAAAGATTAATTAAGTTTTAAAATCTAAAATTTTATTATTGAACTGTGAATATTATTCTCTCTATATATTGTATGCATACCTTATAAGAGTCCAAAAAAAAGAAGAGATTGAACTATTGATACGGATGGTATAGAATTCAGATCCTAGACCATGCGAAATCCACCTCCTTTGAATCGTTGCTTACCAAATCACCAACACAAGAACAAACTCAACAAGACACTTGCAGAATTAACAAAATAGAAAACAAAGATATTGATACGAAAAGGAATGATATGAAGTAATCAAATCCCCACATATTGAACAAAAGGATTCGGCCAACTCTTGTAAATCAAGAGTTAAACAAATCAGTTTGGCTTGTTCTTAAAATCAAGAACTTGTAAGTTCACCTAAAGGTCTTAGCTTCTAGGTTCACGGTTCTTATGAAAATCCAACTAAAATTAATTGAATTAATTCACATTTTTCTCGCAACTTTTTCACGGCTGCAAAATACTTTAGCAAAGCTAAAATTTATCAAAATTTCATATATCAAAATAACGTGTAGATGGCCTCCTTAAATAGGGGTGAAAGTCGGCCATGACAAGTTTAGGAAACAAGAAAACCCTAGTGGAAACCAAGTACAACTTGACTTCTTAACTAACTAACTAACTAACTAACTTAGTTTCCTAAAACATGACAAAGCAAAACACGGTTTTGCTTCCTCTTAGAAACATGCTTAAACCTCCTAAAAAGTAGGAGATTAGTTTCCTAAAAATTGAAGCACACGGTTTTATCCTTTAAGAGGCAAAAACCGAATTAACTTCTTTAGTTTCCTAATCTTTTACTTGCCATTATCATGCAAGATAATTGGGCCAAGTAATCAACTTATTAACGAATTAATTAAAGCCCACATTAAGGTTCGGACTTAATTAATTAACAACAACATAAATCCTATAAATTAAAAGTGGCGTGATCCAATGCAAAGCCCAAGTTCACGCCTTCTTCTTGGTCTTCATTCATTCGGCCATGTGAATTTCTTCAAGGTGGAATTTCCTTAAGTTCCAATGTAGAACTCTTAGGAACATCTTTATAAATTGTTATTGAAGAAACATGCCATAAAACTTCATTGGTGGAAGATGCTTGGACCGAATGATGTTCTTCTTCATTAATGTCCAACTTTTCACAATGAGTTGTCAATAATGCTTGCAACGCCTCCTTCATCCTCTTGCTCCTTGATCTCATCAATGGACCATCAAGATTTGTCAATGGATGAACAATTGAAGTCAGCTTTGGCACGGACATGGGCGGATTGCTATCATTCCCTCCCTCCTCAAAAAGATTCGTTCTCGAATCACCTACATCATACAAAGATAAATCAGAAACATTGAATGTAGATGAAACATTGCCATACTCACTAGGAAGTTCAATCTTGTAAGCATTATCTCCAATCCTTTCCAAAACACGAAAAAGACCGTCTCCTCTTGGATGAAATTTAGATTTCCTTCTTTCAAGAAACCTTTCCTTCCTTAAGTAAATCCAAACCCAATCACCAGGTTCGAAAATCACGTGCTTCCTGCCCTTATTGACTTGCTTAGCATATTATTCATTACGCCTCTCAATTGTGTTTGGAACCCTTTCATGTAACTCCTTAACAAAATCAGCTTTCTTTTTACCTTCGACATTAACAAACTCATTAATAGGAAGAGGCAAAATATCTAGTGGAGTTAAAGGATTAAAACCATACACAACTTCAAAAGGAGAGCAATTAGTAGAACTATGAAAAGTCCTATTATATGCAAACTCAATATGAGAAAGACAATTTTCCCAATTCTTTAAGTTTCTTTGGATAATGGCTCGAAGCAAGGTAGATAAAGTGCGATTAACTACTTCAGTTTGTCCATCAGTTTGTGGATGTGCAACAGTAGAAAACAAAAATTTAGTGCCTAATTTATTCCATAAAGTTAGCCGACAAGAATTTAACATCCCTATCACTAACAATACTTTGTGGAATGCCATGCAATCTAACAATCTCCTTAAAGAACAAATCAGCAATATGTGTAGCATCATTAGTTTTGGAACATGCAATAAAATGTGCCATTTTACTAAATCGATCCACAACTACAAATATGCTATCTTTACCATTGCGTGACCTAAGTAATTCAAGTACAAAGTCCATGGAAATATCAACCCAAGGATAACTAAGAACAGGCAAAGGTATATACAATCCATGAGTTATTACTTTCGATTTTGCTTGCTTACAAACAATGCATTTATCACAACCACTTTTTACGTCTTTTATCATGTTAGGCCAATAAAAGTGTTCATTCAAAACAGCAAGAGTCTTAGCAATTCCAAAATGCCCCATTAACCCTCCTCCATGGGTTTCCTTAACAAGTAAATCACGAATGGAACAAGAGGGTATGCATAATTTATCTTTGCGAAACAAAAACTCATCATGCACATAATAATCTCCATTCGGCCCTAAAGCACAAGTATCAATTACGGCTTTAAAATCGACATCATCTTTGTACAAAGCTTTAATCAAATCAAAACCAAGTAACTTAGCATGCAAATAGGTGAATAACGTGCATCTCCTAGATAATGCATCAGCTACAACATTGTCTTTACCAGATTTATACTTAATCACATAAGGAAAAGTCTCAATAAACTCTAACCATTTAGCATGCCTTTTATTCAATTTATCTTGAGTTTTCAAGAATTTAAGGCTTTCATGATCAGAATGAATAATGAACTCTTTAGGCCATAGATAATGTTGCCAAACCTGTAATGATCTTACCAAAGCATACAACTCCTTGTCATAAGTTGCATACTTCAAAGTTGCCCCATTAAGCTTTTCACTAAAGTAAGCCACCGGCCTTGATTCCTGCAACAAAAACAGCACCAATATCTATCCCGGAGGCATCACAGTGTATCTCAAAAACTTTATGAAAATTAGGCAAAGCAAGAAAAGGGGCGTGAGCCAACATGTATTTCAATGTGTTAAAAGCGTTTTCATATTCATCTTTCCACTCAAAAGTGACATTCTTTTTAACAAGTTCATTTAAAGGTGCAACAATAGAACTAAACTCCTTAACAAACCTTCTATAAAAACTTGCCAAACTATGAAAACTCCTAACATCACTAGCATTCATAGGTCTCGGCCAATCCATGATTGCCTTGACTTTTGACTCATCAACAGAAATTCCTTGAGAACTAACAACATAACCCAAAAAGATAATTAATTCCATACAAAAAGAACACTTTTTAAGGTTAGCATACAATTTGTTCTCACGCAAAACAACAAATACTTGCTTAAGATGTTCAACATGTTCATCAAGTGATTTGCTATATATAAGGATGTCATCAAAATAGACCACAACAAATTTACCAATGAAATTTCGAAAAACATGATTCATCAACCTCATAAAAGTACTGGGTGCATTAGTTAGACCAAAAGGCATGACTAACCATTCATACAAACCATACTTTGTTTTAAAGGCTGTTTTCCATTCATCACCCTCTTTCATTCGAATTTGATAGTAGCCACTTTTTAAATCAATCTTGGTGAAAATACACGAACCATACAATTCATCAAGCATATCATCTAATCTAGGAATTGGATGTCTATACTTAATGGTGATTTTATTGATAGCACGACAATCAACACACATTCTCCAAGACTCATCCTTTTTAGGGACCAAAATAACAGGAACTGAACATGGACTAAGAGATTCACACACAATACCTTTGTCAATGAGTTCATCCACTTGATGTTGAATCTCTTTTGTTTCCTCAGGGTTAGCTCTATAAGCTGGATGATTTGGAATTTGTGCTCCAGGCACAAAATCAATTTGATGTTCAATGCCACGAATAGGTGGTAAACCTATTGGCAAGTCCTCGGGAAATACATCTCCATATTCCTGCAAAAGAGATAAAACAACCCTAGGCAAAGAAGATATGTTATCACTATCAATGTCAAGTACATCTTTTTGGTATATCAAGTACAATGGTTGCCTATCTAGTATTGCTCTCTTAATCTCACTCTTAGAAGCAAAATAACAAGGTTTAGTAAATTCACTACTTCTGCTATTACAAGTTCGAGGAACAATATCTCGGTCTAAGCTAGCTATTACATTTTTTGATTATATTGATCTTCCTTTGCTTTTGCTTCACGCATTGCACCATAAGACTTAGCAATCTTTGATTGATCCTCAAAAACTTCAATTTGACTCAAGGCTCTCAAATTAAACTTTTTACCTTGGTGTGAAAAATGGTAAAAGTTCTTCTTGGCATGATACACAACATCTCTATCAAATTGCCAAGGTCTTCCAAGCAAGAGCTCGCGACTGTAATGTGAAGGAACATACTTCTTTCTTATGAGCACTTTCATTTGATTCCAAGTCCGAATTGGTCTTTCACCATCTTAGCGTCTAGTTTTCACTACCTCATCCCACCATAAGCTAGCATAATCCTTTAGATGCATGAAGGCTAGGCGATACCTCTTATCCTCGGGATAATCATTGCCTTCAAAGAAGTGATCTAGGTCTCAGACCCAATCAAAATATGCATCCGGATTTGCTTTTCCATGAAAAGTAGGTATGATTAGTTTAACAGAACCAACAGCAAGTTCGGACTTGTTACCTTGTTTAGAAGATTTTGAGAACTCCTCTTCCTCATCCTCATCATTGGATGTATCATCTTCATAATGGATTTTTCGTGAGGCGGAACTCTTAGATGCGGTTTGCTTAGATTCGGATTGCATGTTGTCAATTTTGATGGTCAACTTTTTGATCATGTCAAAAATCACATCATTAGTAAACTTTTGGTCTACTTGTGATTTCGTTTGATCATCACCTTCCTCCACTAATATCTGCAAGGTTAGTAAGAAAACGCAAGAATATATATATATATAGCTCACGGATTCTCACAATTTGGGGAGTAGGTACTCTCCTCTCTAGTGTTTTGTCTTTTCTCGTGTATTCCCTAGCTAATACTATTGAGACTTACCAAGTTCAATGACTTATAGAACACGTCTCAACCAATAAGTTCAACAACAAAATTTACACAAGTAATAACCAAAGAACAAAGAAATCACGTCACAAGAGTATTTACTTTACATATGGGTATAACTTGATTTAACTTCAGAATCTAAAGAAAATAGAAAATAGACTCAAAGACGAAAAGATAGCAATTTGAATCACTTAATTCCGATTTGTATTGAAGAAGTTATGGCAAAAGTAATCTTGGTGATCTTTTTAGGAAACAAGCTTAGAACCTTTTAGGAAACAAGTTGCCAAAACGAATTTTGCTTTCCTTTTTGTCCGACTTTCTAAATTTGAATTGAACCAATTGCCTTTGGGCTGTATTTTACTTGGTCTTATCTCTTTTTTTTTGAATAATAAACGTCATCAATATTTTTTTTTGACGTCGACTTTTTTTTTTAACTTTCGGACAACAAGCTCTTAAATTCAGCAACAAATATGTCTCAAGATCTCACCAAATAAATAAAATTTCACAATGCCAAAAGAAACAATCTTCAAGATTCAATACAAGGATCAAGATTATGTACTAAAAATCGGAATTCAACAATTCTTGAATTTTCAAGAATTTCAAGAATTTCAAGAAGTTCAAGAACTTGATCAAGAATTAATCTTTTTGATTTGTAACTAAACATAACTGAATATAGACTCAAGAGAGAATTGAACACAAAGGAAATTAGGTCAAACGGATTAGAAATAAGCAAGAAAGGAATCAAGAACCAAAACCCTAGCTTGATGAAACCCTAATTTTAATGTAACCCTAATTTTAATGAACCTAATTTTTTTTGACGTGTAAAAACAGCAATGAAAACTTAGGAATTTAGCACTATGATGATGAACAAAACAATGTAGAATTGACGCAAAAACAACGCAAAAACAGCAGCAACAAGATACGACACAAAAAGCAAGAAAACGCAAAAACAACACAAGACTGAAACAAGAAGTTCAAAGACTCAAAAAGGAACAAAAACCTGAATTCGGGGGACAACCTTTGCTTTGATACCACTTGATACGGATGGTATAGAATTCAGATCCTAGACCATGCGAAATCCACCTCCTTTGGATTGTTGCTTACCAAATCACCAACACAAGAACAAACTCAACAAGACACTTGCGGAATTAACAAAACAGAAAACAAAGATATTGATACGAAAAGGAATGATATGAAGTAATCAAACCCACGTATTGAACAAAAGGATTCGGCCAACTCATGTAAATCAATAGTTAAACAAATCAGTTTGGCTTGTTCTTAAAATCAAGAACTTGTAAGTTCACCTAAAGATCTTAGCTTCTAGGTTCACGGTTCTTATGAAAATCCAACTAAAAATTAATTGAATTAATTCACGTTTTTTTCACAACTTTTTCACAGCTGCAAAATACTTTAGCTAAGCTAAAATTTATCAAAATTTCATATATCAAAATAACGTGTAGATGGCCTCCTTAAATAGGGGTGAAAGTCGGCCATGACAAGTTTAGGAAACAAGAAAACCCTAGTGAAAACCAAGTACAACTTAACTTCTTAACTAACAAACTTAGTTTCCTAAAACATGACAAAGCAAAACACGGTTTTGCTTCCTCATAGAAATATTCTTAAACCTCCTAAAAAGTAGGAGATTAGTTTCCTAAAAATTGAAGCACATGGTTTTATCCTTTAAGAGGCAAAAACCGAATTGACTTTTTTAGTTTCCTAATCTTTTACTTGCCATTATTATGCAAGATAATTGGGCCAAGTAATCAACTTATTAACGAATTAATTAAAGCCCACATTAAGGTTCGGACTTAATTAATTAACAACAACATAGATCCTATAAATTGAAAGTGGCGTGATCCAATGCAAAGTCCAAGTTCACGCCTTCTTCTTAGTCTTCATTCATTCGGCCATGTGAATTTCTTCAAGGTGAAATTTCCTTAAGTTCCAATGTAGAACTCTTAGGAACATCTTCATAAATTGTTATTGAAGAAACATACCATAAAACTCCATTGGTGGAAGATGCTTAGACCGAATGATGTTCTTCTTCATTAATTTCCAACTTTTCATAATGAGTTGTCAATAATGCTTGCAACGCCTCCTTCATCCTCTTGTTCCTTGATCTCATCAATTGACCATCAAGATTTGTCAATGGATGAACAATTGAAGTCGGCTTTGGCACGGACATGGGCGGATTGCTATCAACTACAGTAGAAATAGAAGAAGAATTTGAAATATAGTAGGAATAGAAAATTAGAGAAGGGAGAAAGAGATAAGATAGAAGAGACTGGAAGATAAATATGTCATATTAATTCTTTTTTAAAAACCCAACATCTAACCGTGTTATGAAATTAAGCGATAAGCTGAAATTTATGGCTTAATTTCAAAGAGTAATTTAAGATGAATTTTTAGAGCATCTTAATTTATTAAGAGTTTTAATTTTTACTTATCAAACGCACTTAATTGTTTAATGTTTGAACTAATTAATTTTCAGACTTCACACCTGTTATCAAACAGACCCTTAGTATAATGTTGGTCGGTGGTGTTTCGATACATTGTTTTAGGGAAAATTTGTATTAAGGGCACGTTCCAAACCCTTATTACTAAAGATGGCGTAATTTTAACATATTTATTGTTAAGGGCATGAAAATAATTTAATTAGTTTATATAATTAGTAAAAGACTTTATTATCTTTTTATAATCTGTAATCTCTTTTCTCTCGAGAGGTTTCGTATAAGAAGAAAAAAAAGGATAATAAAGTAAATAAAAAATAGATTAAGATGAACAAGCCCTCTTTAATTATATAGCGTTCTATTATTAATTATTAAAGGCATGAAAATTTTTAGAGCATCTGGAGAGAAAAAAGATTACAGATTATAAAAAGATAATAAAGTCTTTTACTAATTATATAAACTAATTAAATTATTTTCATGCATTTAATAATAAATAGGTTAAAGTTACGCCCTCTTTAATAATAAAGCTTTGGAGTGCGCCCTTAATACAAATTTTTCCTTTTTTACGTGAGAAAGCAAATTAAATTGAAGATGAACAAGCATGATAATTGAACAAGTTATTTTGAGAGATTAAAATTAAGGACACCAACTTATGTTTTACAAGTTTGGAGATTAATTTGAGGAACTTAATTGGATCACAAAAATAAAGCTGGAGCATAAAAATGAAGATAACACCTTGAACAGAAAAGTTTAAAGTGTATCAGAATCATTCTGATAAATCCCTTTGTGAGGCATCGATCATTTAGTGTTACCTAAATATTTTTAAATGTTTCACCACAATAATGATACACTCAACAACGTTTCAGTAAAATCGAAATTAAAATCATGTCGTAGGGCTCACTCACATATGAGGCTCAGGCTTAATAATTATAAATTTGATTTTTTTAATAATAATCAAGATAAAGACAAAATCAAGATTAAAATCATATTGTAGAGTTTACCCGTATCTGAGGTTAGGGCATAATAATTGTAGATTTGATTTTGGTGATAGAAATAATAAAGAAAAAACAATTTTAAACCCAATCATGAATGAGTTATAAAGAGATTTATCATATAAGTGGATGTATATTATTATTATGGTGAAACATAAAAAAATACTTACGGTTAGATACTCAGTTTTCATTCATCAAGGTGGTAATGAAGAAAGATCATTGTTTAAATCTCTTCTTGACTAGTGGATTGATTTATTTCTTTAATGGTTTCTCCAAGACCATTTGCATCTAGATGAATTTCAGAATTTAGCACTCATGACAAATAGTTCTTGCCAATAACATCAAGAGAAACAAACTCAAGTTTTGCAAAAATTGGTCATAGGGATAATTAAAATAAAGAAAATAAATAAAAACTTACTGCACTTACCCAAAAGAATCAAATTAAATATTTGAGTAGAGAATTTATGCTGATAACATATTATAAAAATACTATAAAAATTATAGTATTATATTATGTAATAAGTTATTATATTACTACTAGAAAGTAGAGATATAATATTATGTTACTGCTACTATAAAACTAGTATACTACAAATATAAAATATGAAACAATCATGAAAATAATGCTAGAAAAAATGATAGAAAAATAGAGCAAAATATAGTAAAACTTCACTTGCATTTTCCATTCACATAAGTCTCTATTTATAAGTTTGAGGTACCTTGTATGTTACAGTCTTAAATGAAAATTACAAGAGTTATATAGGTTACATAAGTTATAAGATAGTAGGTGAATATATGATATTGATGTTACATGAGTTATATGGAATAATGAGAAATAAAAGGATACAACATGGATATATGGATGGACATTCATAATTTGTTCATAACATATATCTATTTTTTCCATTTCTCCTATTAATAGTATATATTTCTCCTATTTCTCAAAGAAGACCATTTGAGTCCAACTCCATTAACATGCCCAAGGCCAAATGGTAGCGGATTCAATGGTGTATGAAATCTGAAATCTAGAGTACTTCCTCCATTTACAATTGTACCTAAAAATCTTATTCTACAACAAAAGGCTCCTCTTATCACAAGGAGTGACAAGAAATCCCCATTTATTGGGACATATGTAAAATTGCACAGCCACTGATAAACTTGTCCCTCAAAGTTATGTTGCTTTGGGCCATGCATTATTCTGCCAGCCCCTTAGCTAGCTTCCAGTCTATTGATGCGTATGGTAAGCTGTGGCATTGACTAATCCAGCGAAGATAGCAGCTTTCAGCCCTTATCCTACTGTCAGAATCTGCTGGGGGCTTTGTTGAACTTGTTTCCAAAGCAGTTTTTACTACCTGCTTCCCTTGCATTTAGGCCTGGGATTCTGATAGTGCTCTTTCCCTCCTTGAACAACAGAAACCAAACACCAGGGGGGAGGCAGACAAACCAGAACAAGAAGAGAAATATGTGCAAACAACTAGGCAAAACAGCTCTAAGATCAGCAAGCTGAAACCTTTGAAATTGACTATGGCAAACCAGTCCTAACTTCAGCAGACTGGGGCCTGAAATCATACCTGAGTTATCAATTTCTATTAAATGCAGTCCTTTGTACTGAATATGCATCGGTGTTTTGAACGACAATGGACAGAACTTGTTTCCTATCCATTTCAATTAATGATGGAAGAGTGAATAGAGCCTGGGATCTCTGTAGTAAAGCTAGTTGTCTTGCAGGGAGGTTGGCTTCTTTTGGTACTAACTGTGGACTGGAGTTCTGCTTTATGAAATCCAAGATATTAACTAGCTTCCAATCCCCCCAGGACTGCAGTCCATGAATGAGCATAGAGAAATCAGATTCCAGGATGATTTTGTGATGTCCAAGCTCCTTGCTTCTGGAGATATATTTGTGGGCTACCAAGGCTTCTACCTACAACCTAGAAAGTGAGAGAGGGAATAGCAAAATAGAAAGAGGAAATAACATGTAACCCTTATGGTCTCTTGCAAGGCCTCCAATTCTCCAAACATTGCCAGTCCTTGCTGCTGCTAGGTTGACCTTGATGCAGTAGGCATCAAGAGGGTTCCATTTGATGCATTTTAGGACTGTCTACCGTCTTATGATCTGGCAAGTCTCCCAAAAGTCTGGCCATTGCAGTGTAATAACCTGCAAACCATGAAACCTTAGTGTCAGTAGTTCTTTAATAGAAACAAAAATCCTTTCCACCAGGGTACCTACAATTGGGGTCCCCTTATCAAATGTAATCTCATTTCGAAGCTTCCACATCCACCAGCAGATTAAGGATGGGTAAATCTTGAGTAGAAATTGTCTGCATTCTGAAAGAGGACTGCTGTTCTGCCACCAGATGTTCAAAGTTCCTATAAAAAATTGAGAGTGTTCCACAATCCTTAATTCTGCCGCAAAAATTTTCCAGATTCTCTGAGCAAAGGAACAGGACACTAAGAGATGGCTGATTGTTTCCCCACTTGCTTTGCACCAAGGACAAATGAAGGGACCAATAACTCCCACCTTGTGCAGATTAGATTCAATGGGGATTTTATTTCTTAACAACCTGAGCATTAAGAAAGAAATCTTTATAGGTACAAAAGGGTCCCAAATGTGTTTAGTGTGAGGGCAGAGGGGAGCATTCTGTCCCCGAATCAGTTGGTAGGCTGATCTCAGACTGAATCTTCCATCCTGAGTGAGAGTCCAAATCATCCTATCATCTCCTTCTAACCTGAGGGGAGTCTCCAGGAAGAAATCTCTAGGACAATGGGTCAGAATGTCAATGATTTTGTTCCAGTCCCACCCCTGTGGATTGAGGATTGCTGAGACTTTGCCATCTCCTTGGCACTCAACAAGATCAATTAGTTTACCTCTAGGACACCAATGATCATATAGCAGATTACAGTCTCCTTTTCCTATCCGGAAGAAAATGTGATCCTCCACCAAAAGTGCTATTTTGCACAGCCTTTTCCAATTGTTCGAGTCTCCTCTTCGAGTAGTAACAACTGTTGGGTGCTTAGAGCCACAATATTTCGCCCACATAAATTTAGCCCACAAAGACTCCTGAAGTCGAAATCTCCACCATAGCTTAGCAGATTGGGCTGCCACTATATGGTTTAAATCCCTGAAACCTACTCCCCCTTCCTCCTGAGTAAAACATAGATCTCTCCATCTGATCCAGTGCCTTTTCGTACCTTTCTCCACTGCTGACCACAAAAAATTTGAGAGCAGAGATTCCAGTTGGTTAATGACTCTTTTGGGAGGGTTTAGACTCATGGTAATGTAGAAAGGGATCGAGGATAGGACACTCTTGATCAGAGTGATCCTACCACCTAAAGTGAGAAACTTAGTCTTCCAGCTTCCTATAGTTTGGCTGATCTTATCTACTAGATAGTCAAAATGGTGGGCTGGGATTCTCTTATAGTGGAGAGGGACTCCTAAATAAGTAGAGGGAAGGGAGCCTCCAGCAAACCTAGTAATTCTACCAATTGTATGTTTCTTAGGATCAGGTAGCCTATCATGCACTAGGTAAGAGCTTTTGTTCGCATTGATCTTCTGACCAGAGGCTTTCTCGTAGTGTTTCAGTTTGACCATAACCAGTTGGACAACTTTGGGGTTAGCCGAGGAGAAAATGATCAAGTCATCTGCAAAGGCTAGATGAGAGATTCGAGGACATCCAACAAGAACCCGAAAGTCCAGTTTTTTATCATTGTTGCTATTCAAGATCCGAGATAGATATTCTGAGCTGATCACAAAAAGCAGAGGAGAGATTGGGTCTCATTGTCTCAAACCTCTAGAAGCTTGGAACCAGCCCCTACTAACTCCATTAATGATAACTGAGAACCAAACATTTGAGATCACCCTCCACATAATGTCTATCCAAATTTCACCAAATCCTAACAATCTGAGAATCTGCAGCAAATAAGGCCAATGAACTCTATCATAGACCTTCTCCATATCAAGTTTAATAGCTACATTTTCTTCCTTACTTTTCCTATTCAGTGTAGATATCATCTCACTAGCCAAAAGGGAATTATCAATAATTTGCCTACCAGCCACAAAGCCACTTTGATTTTCTGAGATAATTCTAGGCAGGACTTGAGCTAACCTTCTAGCTAACAATTTGGAAACTACCTTGTTGATGAAATTGCAAAGAATAATGGGTCTGAAATGCTTGAAAGAGCTAGGGTTGGAGATCTTAGGAATGAGTACTATAGAGGTTGCAGTTGTGGCCTTGTTCAACTCAGTACATTCATGAAAGTTTGGATTGCTCCCAGTAAATCTCCACAAATAATATCCCATGCTGCCACATGAAAGTTTGGATAAGGGGTGCATGGTTTGAAGAGGCTCGAGCTAGATGTGAGACAGTAGCCTGAAATTTTTTATCTAAGAAATGAGAGTCAATAAGTGCACGATCAAGTTTTTTTCAGATTCTAGCTCGACCCCCCCTGTTGTTGCACCAGGTGAATTTCGCTCCACTAGATTGTACCTCTGTGAGACCCAAAGACGACATGAAACCTAAAAGCTCCCTTGATTCCCTAATGTTAAAGGCCTTTCCCCATTTTTTCTCCTCCCTCGAGGTAATGCAATTCCAGTCCCCTTATAGCACCCAAGGGTGGTTGAAGGTCTGCAGGCTGGCTAGAGACTGCCAAAGTTCCTCCCTCTTAGCTTCTGTGCACTTAGCATAGATGTTGGTAAGCAGAAATGAGCATAGTAAGTCAGGGTGACTAACTTCTAAAGTTATGTGTTGGTCTGCCATTACTATGATGGATGCCGAGAAAGGTTTCCTAAGCATGATCCAAATGGAGCTTCCTGCATTCGAATATGCTTCTTCAAACTTTAGTCTCCTTTTGATGTTATCTAACTTAGATGGATCCAAGAAAGGTTCAGCTATAGCAAGAAGGTTACATTTGTGATTACTCAGTGTTCTTCTAATTTTTCTAAAGTTAGGCTTTTTGCCTATACTCCTAATGTTCCAATATAAGCAACTAAACATTGGAACCTAGTGTTTTGGGACTAGTATTTGAGACCCTATCTCTCAGTTCTCTGTTGGAGTCGTACTGAGCCCAGGACTTAGGTTTTCTACCCCTCCCTTTGGGATGATCTAATTGCATTCCCTGATTTTCTGCTGCCAACTGGGCCTGCTCCAAGTTAGTGAGATGTGCTTCCTCCAAACAGTGCTTCTCTCTCTCTGCCTCTTCTGCAATCGAGCAGACCTGCACATCATCAAAATTAACTACTTTAGTGATGAACTTTAGGATCTCGTCACAATATACTTGTTCCTGAATTTCTTGGCAAGTGGCTTCATCCTTTTGAGCAATTGACAGCTTGCATTCCTGGGTGATCTCACATTCTTTTGCAGGTAAAGCTTTGTCCTTTGTACTAGTTTTTTCTGAAATAGCTATTTCCCCTGGCACCTCTTCGCTATCCAATGATTCTAGCACTGCAAATTGATTATTCACTAGCTTTGGTACCACCCCTTGTCCAAGGGAAGTTCTGTTCTGGTGGTTTAAGCCGTGTGAGTGGGGTTGGGGCATTTCCTCCACCACCTTGTCTACATTCTATGGCAGGTGCATCTCTCTTCTTTGGGGCTCGACCCCTGCATTCAAAGTTTTATCCTTAGATGTATCATCAGTTTGGTGCTGCCCTGAGGATTCTGGTATATCAAGGAGCGGGCAAGAGATAGGTAGGCTCCTCGAATCCACTTCCTTGCCCTTCTGAGAGCGAGGGACTCCCCCTGTTTCCTCTTGGCTATTGGTTCCTTTCTTTGAGACTAGAATCCATTCTTTTGATCCATTCTTCACATTAGGGATGCCCTTTCTTTTTTCCTGAAGGCCTACCATTACAGTAGCTTTTGTTGGACGTTTTTGGGGATCACAGGACTTGCTCTCATATCCCAGCTTGCAGCACTTCGAGCAATAGCTTGGCCTATCTTCCACTTCCAGAGAATGCCATTTCCCTTTTTCTTTGCTACCAACCTAAATGCGGTTAGGAACGGTCTTCGTCAGGTCCATCTCAACACAGACTCTGGCCTCACTTGGTCTGATTAAGTCTGTAGCTACTGCAGTGGCCGAATCAAGTTTCAGAGGTTGCCCCGCGACGGATGCAAGCGAGTACAGCTTCTCTTTGTTGTATAAGTACAGGGGAAGATGAGGAAATCGAATCCAAACTGGGGAAATTGAGGGTTCAACCGCCGGATCAAAATCTTTCGTCCACTTGAAAATTCTTGCCTGGAAGCCTTGGAAGTTCCACACCTTTCTGGTCCAGAAACGTTGGAAGTCCTCTTCCTTGTCGAACTTGAAGAGGACATGTTGTTGATCGAACAGACCACATTTGCATTCCCCCTTGAATCCTGCTGCCACAATTTCCTTGCGGATCTGAGTCATGGCTGGCCTGCCCCAAGAGAACTTTCCAATTAAAGTCCATTGGAAGTTCTGGGCTAGATGATCTTCCTCCTCCGAGGTTAGAAAAGGGCCGGTTCCCCCTTGAAGCTGGAAAGGAGTTGTTTATGTTCAATAAAGGCGAAAGAGATGTTATTTTCCATGGGTGTAGTAGTATTTACGGCTCCGGCGAAAGACACCGGAGGGGGAGAAGGACCCCCTCCGCCATGGCCGGCGGATTCCGACAGGAGCCCCAGATAACCGTTAGACAGTGTAACGGTAATAATTTATGTGGTAGTTAGGTAGTTGAGTTAAAGTAGCGATAATAAGAGAGGAGAGAGAGAGATTTTTAGAGAGAAGCTAGAGAGATATCGTGATGGATTTATTCTTCCTTCATTTCATGTACTGCCAGAAAATTTCATACTTCACTATAAATAGTTTACTTCAAAAATTCTACGGGCCTTGTTGTTCTTCTTCTAGTCCAATTTTTATGACCTTATAAAATTAGCTCTAGAAAATCACTTTTAAACCCAATTCGTTCCAAATGTTCAAATCACACCCTCTACAACAAAACATAATAAAATTTATCAATTTAAATAATGCAAATTCAAACAGGATTAGGACAATAAATATAAACTTCATACGCAATATCAAATTCCCCCACATTGAAATCATACTTGTCCTCAATTATTCACTATATTTGGGATTTAATTTTAGAGAAAAATGCAATTTTGGTCTTCAAATTTTAGGGTTATATGACTTTCTTAATGATTTCAAACTACTCAATTTAGTCTCCAATACTTCAATTTGTGATCAATATAGGATAATTGACAGATTTTTTCCCTTAATTAACGAAAATACTGTATGTCTGTTAATGGTCAAATTATTAGGGACCAAAATTATAAGTTTCTCAATTATCAATAATATAATGTACAGAACAACTATCACCGAATGCACATTTGCATCAATTTTAACCTCTTAATCTCTTCCTCCATTGAATTAATTAATAATTCTCAATAAATTTGTGATAATGACTTTTGATTTTTGACACATTTTCTGATCATGTCACATAAAAAAATTTACATACTCCATTTTTCTTATAAATTTGAGTAGCATGTATCTCAAATTCAATTGATATATAAAAAATTTATTACTAACCATCTTGAACATGTAAAAAAACTTATTTTGAAATTATTATCTTTCCAACTTGTCACCAACTTTACTCTCCTACCACAGATACAATTGGTATTTGAATTCATAATTCAAAATAAAATTAGTTTTGTGCTTTGAATTTCAATATCAAAAGTTAGGTTTGAAAAATTAGGAACTTTTGTTCACAACTATTAATGAGTGGGTTTAAAATTTGTTGATGAAAGATATAACGGACATGTTTGTTAAACATAGATTATGATTGACATATATATGTTTTTCAAGTTATTAATCTAACCATGATTTATTAACACAACTCAGTCATCATCCTCACAATCATTTCCACAATTAGAGCAAGAAGAGGATATTATGAAGTGAAAAGATTGTTTCCATTGATTAGAGTGATAAGGATGCATTTATCCTAATCAATAATTAGAAATATTCTTGGGTGATATGATTGATTTGGGTGCAACTCAATCACAAGAAGATAATTTAGTCTTGATTGAAGGGATTATGCTGGATCACAATCAATGAGATAATTCTCTCCTTATTAAAGGGATTATAATCTACGTATTTATTTTGATGTAATCTTTACTTAGTTAGTTATTTTCTTATCTGATTATAAATATGATGTACATCGTAGTGGTTGCTCATGTTGAATAAAAAATACAAGTTTAGTTCTATCTTAAATTTCTTTTTGGTATCAAAGCCACTTGTGAGCAATTTTTCTCTCACCTAATGAATTCTGTCTCACCATGTTAGCAACTTCATCACTCTCAAATTAAAACAAGACAATTACCCACTATGACAAGAACAAATTTTTGCATGTGCAGAAAATCAAGATTTGATTGAACATCTCATGGGTGAAACGGCTGAATCAACAACAAACAGCTGAATCAACAACAAACTCAACAACAACATGTGACTCTACATCTGCAAGAGTCACCTGCAACAATATAGCAGCAACATGAAGCTCAGTTACTGACAAAGATATGAGCAGTGTCAAAATTGGTTCACTACCAATATATCAACACATCAATTGTCCTTTTATGCACAATAACAACAATTTGTCTTTTTATGGACAAAAGCAACAACATCAACTATCCTTTCATAGACAAAAACAACAATATGTCCTTTTATGGACAACAACAAAAAAAAAACCAATATGGGTTTACCAATTACAAGTTCCAAAATAGTTTCAATTCCAATGGTCTTGGCTTTCAAGAACATAATCAAAGTCAAAACAAACAAGAAACCAATAACTTTGGTGAACAAACAAATTACAACAACAATAAGCAAAATCCATCGGCTCAAACTTTGCCTCCAATCCCGACTGAGTTTGTGGGGAGATATTAACACAACTCAGCCATTATTTTCACAATCATCTCCACAATTAGAGCAAGAAGGCGATTTTATGGAGTGAAAAAATTGTTTCCATTGATTGGAGTGATAAGGATGCATTTATCCTCATCAATAATTAGAAATATTCTTGGATGATATGATTGATTTGAGTACAACTCAATCACAAGGAGATAGTTTAGTTTTGATTGAAGGGATTATACTCAATCACAATCAAGGAGATAATTCCCTCTTGATTAAAGGGATTATAATCTATGTATTTATTTTGATTTAATCTTTACTTATTTAGTTATTTTCTTATCTAATTAGAAATATGATGTACATCCTAGTGGTTGCTCTTGTTGGATAAAAAAATATAAGTTTAGTTTTATCTTAAATATCTTTATGATTAACTTCCTATTATACTTTTCTAATTGGGATAATTTGTATTAAGGGCGCATCTTATGCCTTTATTATTAAATGGGGCACAACTTTAACATATTTATTATTAAGGGCATTAAAATATCTATATTAGTTTATATAATTAATCAATGATTTTATTGTCCTCTTAATCAATTAAACAACAAATTAGGATAAAAACACTTATTTTCTTTACCCTTTTACTAATAAAATTCATCAATCTAATCATCAACTATCTTAAAACTTTTCATCATTTACTGTTTTATAATTATTATCTATAAATTTTCATTCTGACTTAGTTCTTTTATTCTTTATTATTGAAACACATTAATCTAATCCTTAACTATCTTAAAATTATCATATGTTTCATAAGTGTTGTCAATAAATTTTGATATTAATTTTGCGTAATTGTTATCCATGAATTTTCATGTTCATTTTAATCATTATCAAATACTATAAAATTAAGTTTTAAAAAATATACAAGAATTTATCACAAATCATGAGTGTTATCAATAAATTTTCATATTAATTTTACTTAGTTATTATCCATAAATTGTCATGTTAATTTTAATCATTATGAAATACTATAAATTAAGTTTTAAAAAATACACAAGAATTTGCCAAACTAATATCACAAATCATAATTAATTTTAATAAATTTTAAGTTTTTAGTAAATGAACCTAACGCTATTGATATAATTATTTGATAAACACGTAAGCACGTAAAATTAATAATTATTAATTTTAAAGTTGTTGTATTTCTCGAGCGGTGATGTGTTATTTAATTATTTTTAATTTTAAATACATTCATGAAAAAAATATTTATGATATAAGAAATTTAATAATAAATATATTCATGACAAGAAGAATTTACGTTTTTGACAATGAGTATATTTTAAGACATTACAAAAAAACTTAACAATTAAAGAGTTTGATGATAAATATATTTTATTATTTAAGATAGTTTGATAATGAGTTAAATTACTATCAAAATTTATCCACAAGAAATCATTAAAAAAAACTAATAAAAGATTGAATAGTAAAAAATAGAAAGTTAGGTGTTAAACATAATCTTTGTTATGATTGATAAGAAGGGTACTAAAAACTTTTAGTAAGTATATAACATAATAAAGTTATTTTGATGACCTTAATAATAAATACATTAAAGTTACAACCTATTTAATAATAAGAGCATGAGACGTGCCCTTAATACAAATTCTCACTTTCTAATTCGAGTAGATTTTCATGTATTTAAGTAAATGTTAATGATTATCTTGCACACGTAACATAATCTATTGTAATAAAGGATATTTGCAATTAATTGTACTGCCCATAATAGAAATGATTTTCATATTGTTTTAGTTTTTTTTTAAAAAAACGGCAATAGATGTTTAAAAATGATAGTTAAAAATGTTTATTTATAATCTTTGGAAATGTTTCAATTTTTACCAAAAAAAAAATACAATTTTTGTCACAAAAGTTTTAGTGTGTGACACTTTTAATCCCTAATAGTTTGAACATTAACGGACATGGATTATTTCTGTTAGTCAAAGGAGAAAATCCGCCAATTATTCTATATATATTGGTCATAAATTGAAACATTGAAAAACATATTGGGTAGTTTGAAATCATTAAGGACCAAAAGTGATACAGTCCAAAACATTATGCACCAAAATTGTATTTTTCTATTAATTTTATAACGAGAGTTGGAAATTAAATTAGGCCACAAATTAATTTACCATAGGTTTGATTTCCTAAGGCTAAATTTCTTAGGAGGTTGTGCAACTTATTAACTCTTTCTAATTGATTTGAGAATCCTACGAGTCTAGTTAGAAAAGATTTTTTCGATTTTGAAAGATAGTTGAAATTAAATTAGTGGGTTCATTATCCCTTGAACAAATTAAGTTTTGCTTGAGATTACAACATATGAATAAATATTTGATAATAACTTGAATTAATTAAAGAATAATGATTCAATGAATTCAAAATCCTAGATAATAATAATAGTTAATGCTAAAGATTGTGTTGGCAGTGATTTTTTTTGGCAAACAAGGAAAGATTATGATTGGCTGCAGAAATCAACTAAATCAATCTATGCAAGGAAGATTGATTTTGGAGATTATGCTATCTTGATATTTTTTGTGATTATCTAGGTATTGTTGGTAATTATCTTTGGAGGTCTATCTTTGGAAAGATAAGCATGGGATGCTCATGGTTTCCTTCTTTCTATGTGGTTTATTTGGAAATAATATTGGAGATAAACATAGAAAGATTTTGTGTGCTCTATAAGATCGTTCTTCTCTCACATTTTTCAAGAGTGGAGAATTGATTATTCTTTTGGTCTGTGCAAGACTGTGAACACACTTTGTTGGAATTCTTGTTTACTGTGTTGGTTGGTCATTCCTTGTAATCTTTGTTGAAACTCAGTCTCGGGAGGAGGCCGTCAGGAACTCAGGAGAGTTCTGATCGTGAGCAAGGGGATCTTGCCATACACAGATTCTGGAAGGAGTCGCCATTGATAAGGGGATCTTGTGTCTTAAAGATTCTGGGAAGAATCGCTCAAGTCGAAGGGAGCTTGCAAAAACAGGTTCGCTTGTGAAGTTAGTAAGAGGCGGCGACAAAGAAAAAAGGGAGTCTTGCTTTGTGTTAGACTGAGTGTCTTGTAACTTTGTGAACCTAGTGGATTGTTTTCTAGGGTAGTCTCGCAGAAGTAGGCAATTGCTGAACTACGTTACCAACCTCCTGTCTCTTTATTTTTAGCAGTTTAATATTGTCCATTATCGTTTTTATTATTGGCGTCACAACTAGTGTTCCAACCCACTAGGACAACGTGTATCTAGCCTTGATCTTTTAATTGGTATCAGAGTGGGTTGTCTTTGTTTCTTAGGCGGGATCCACGGAACTTGATCTTGGTAGGAAGGAGGTTCAACAATGTGGATCCCGCCTAAGAAACAATGCGTCCACCTTTATTGGATGGTAGCAATTATGCTTATTGGAAGGCCAAAATGAGAGCCTTAATCAAAGCTATTGATGAGAAGGCATGGAAATCAATTCTGACAGGATGGGACCCTCCAATGATTATCGAGACAGCTGGTGTTGTCATATCTCCCAAGCCAGAAGAAAGTTGGTCTCCTACTGAAGATGCCTTGGCAAACAATAATTCAAAGGCTCTTAATGCTATTTTCAACAGTATTGACCCTGCTTAGTTTAGACTTATTTCTACATGTGTGATAGCCAAGAAGGCAAGGGAAATTCTTCAAACTACTTATGAAGGGACGTCAGCTGTGAAGTTATCAAAGATGCAGATACTAACTACAAAATTTGAGAGCTTAAGGATGCATGAAGATGAGAGTATTGCTGAGTTCAATGCCAAACTCTGTGACATCGCCAATGAGGCGTTCGCTCTTGGTGAAAGTTTTCTCGAAGAAAAGCTGGTGATGAAAACTCTACGATCTCTGCCTCAACAGTTTACTTATAAAGTTACTGCCATTGAAGAAGCAAAAGATATCTCCAAGATAAAACTAGAAAAACTAATGGGATCTCTTAGAACATTTGAGATGAATCTTGGAGTAGACTCGGAAGCAAAGAATGCTAAAGGGATGCCTTTAAAAGCAGAGATCACTAGTACAAAAATAGCCTGTTACACCGGTTAAATTTTATTATTTACACCGGTTATTCAAAAAATGAACTTTTGTATATACAGGCGGGGTAAAAGGTACAAATTTCTTACACCGGTTTTATAAACCGGAGTAAAAAGTCTATTTTACACCGGGTTTTATAAACCCGGTAAACCCGGTGTAAAATAGACTTTTTACACCGGTTATTTAACCCATGTAAGAAATTAAATCAATACAAATTTATGTAAAAAGTTTTTGTAAAAACTTTTAGTTTACACCGGTTATTTAACCTTTCCAGTGAGCATTTCATACAGAAGTATCCCAACACTCCACCAATCTACATCTTTATTGTGGCCTTTAGCCAGTAAGATTTCTGGAGCCATGTATTCTGTTGTCCCACACATGGAATTAGATCGACTTGATTCATCAATTTCCTTGGCAAGTCCAAAATCAGTGAGCATCACTTGGACTAGAAGCACAAAAGTAAAACTGTTTCAGGAATGGAATTTTGTCTGTAGTTATATAGAAAGTGGAAACATGATATACTAATACTCCAATGCAAATACAAGCAACAGATGAAACATTATATCAGGAATGGAAATTTTCTTCTATTTTCCACAAAAGAAGAAGCAGATATACAATAGTAAATGCAGAAAACGGAATATTATCAAGTTCATACAGTTTTAGTTTTTTCTAATTTTTACCAAAGAAAATCACACATCTAAGCCTAAGGTTCACTTAAAAGGGACAAACATCAATGTACATGAACATGAACAATCATGAGCAGCCGCATCAATGTAAATCATAGCAGATTATATGTACTGGTTTCAGTGTACATCACTGTCACACTGAGGAAACTAATCCAACTCCAAAAGGAGAGGATCATTCCCATCAAGAATGCTGAATTCAAACTTAATGCAACCTTCCATTAAGTACCATAAGGGCAACAACTCAACAATCAGAGAAAACAAAAACAGTTCAGCAAATCTGACCAAATTTTGCCCAAAAAATAAAACGATGAGAGTTAAGGCCAAGAACAAACCATGAGTTTAAGTTTTTTTTTTCAGTTGAAACTTGCTGAGCTTATTTCTTCTTGTGTAGCAGCTGTTTTAGCTCATTTTGAGGCTCAAATTGTTGAGCTGGAATTGAAGCTCTTCGCTTTCTTACTCGATTTGTCGCCTTTGAGTCATCCTCGTAGGCTAGGTCCTCTTGGAAGAAGACGGAGCTCTTTGGTCAGCGATCTTTTGGTCAACAGCTGCTCAATCTGAGCAGATCGGCGTCGCCCTCTTGTGGCCGGAGCCGTCCCGATCTGTTTGAGCCCACGCGCCGATCGAGCTTGGAGCAGCAGCCTTGGAAGCCTTCGAGTCCAGGTTCTCTTCGATTGGAGGCCCGAGCACCTGATTTCTGCCGATCTGAGATTGCTCGATTTGTTTTGTCCTGCTACTGTTCGGCTAATGGAGAGATGGCAGATGGTGGCTAGAAAATCAGTGGTAAAGAGCTATAGTAGGTTGGAGGCTATATGTTGTATTCTGTAAAGTGAAAAAACTGAAGGAATTAAGCTATGTGATTAAGAGTGAAGGAGACCGGTGAGTAGAGTTGACCGGCTCTGGCCTTTTAAAGGAAAACGGCTTAAGTTTGAGAGAAGGTGGAGAAATATTCCTAGAGAGAGAATTTGTTCAGTTGTTTGAAGATATGAGGAAGAAGAGGAAAAGGTAAATAAAACTTCTTACACCGGTTAATAGAATAACCGGTGTAAATGAAAACTTATTACACCGATTAATAGAATAATCGGTGTAAATGAAAATTTATTACACCGGTTAAAAAATTACCAGTGTAAAAAACACTTATTACACCGGTTAAAATAATAACCGGTGTAAATAAAAACTTCTTACACCGGTTTTTTTATAACCGGTGTAATATATAAACTATTTACACCGGTTATTATTTAAATCGGTGTAAATAGTTCCCCTGTCACTGAATTCTTGTTTAATATTACGATAATGCCACCGTGTTTTTATAAATTACACCGGATTATATTTAACCGCTCTAAAAATGGAGGTTTAAAAAAGCCATTTTGTAGTAGTGGATGCAGAATTTCGAGGACTCTCTCACATTACTGTCTAAGAATCTTAGCAGAGTCATGAAGATATTTGGTAGAAATAAATCAAGGTGTCAAGACTAGTGTCAGCAACACCAAGAATGAATTAGAAGCAATAAAAAGTACAGAGAAGAAAATCATACATCTTTTCAATCTTTCAAGTACAAGGGAATTCAATGTAGAGAATGTGATGGTTTTAGGCATGTTCAAGCATATTGTGCTAATACATTGAAGAAGAAGAGAAATTCTCTCAACACAACCAGGAATGAAGATAATTTAGATAAAGAAGATGAATTTCAGAATAATCATGTGGCTTTTGCTTCTAAGACTGAATAATCAGACAATGGTGGGGTCAAGAATGTTACATAAAGTGTCGCTGGAAATATGTCGGAATATAGTGACGAAGATAAAGATGAAGTCACAGAAGAAAATATCCTCGTCAAGTACAAGAATTGATAACGATCTCACCACGCTCCCCACATAGATTGATAGTTGTTGCGGAATATTGGTCACGATCTTTTCGAGAATCAATGTGAATAAAATCAAATCAATCTATCTCCGTAGACTGACAGTAAGCACGATTATTTGATGGCTCCTCACCAACAAATAACAAGACAGTCGTGTGAAGAGAACTCACTCCTCAGGAATAAACTTCACAAAGTAAATTGAATTTCCCTCCTCATGAAAACAACTCACGTAAAAACAACTCTGTGTTCTCAATTCTCAAAATTCACGTCTATCCCATTACAACTGATAAAAATACCTATTTATAGGCTTATTACAAACCCTAAACGAATTAACCATAAAAGGTAACATTAATTAACTTAAAACCTAAAAATACCAAAGAAAAGAAATTAATTAACGCTGGAAAATCCCGCACGTCGCGACGTGGGGGAGCCCGACGTGGGGGAGCCCGACGTCTATCCCAAGACAGTCTTGCTGCCCACGTCGAAATTCTCTTCTTTCTTCCTTTTAGGCCTCCAAACGCAAACCATTCTCCTTAAACACCCCTTGATTCGCTCCAATGACCCCCGAGGCTTTGGTTTGGACCTCAATTTTCCATCATTCCCTCCCCGGGGTCGAAAGGATTTGTCCTCAAATCTGATCCAGCATGCCAAAAATCCTCAATACCAACTCTAGAATGTAGTACCACTGCACACAAGTCCTCGTGATCCCCAGCATCAACTCCCATTGACTGTAAAGCATTTAATATCTGACGTTGGTCTTTATATGCCTCATACGGATGTAATGGAGCCAGCAAAAACTTGTGACCTTGCCATTTAAATGCATAGGTATTGTCTCACCCATGATGCACAACATCTCAATCAAATAACCATGGCCGTCCAAGAAGCACATGCCCCGCCGACATTGGCACCACATCACAAAGTACTTGGTCCCGATATGTCCCAATTGCGAAGTCTAGTTTGATTTGCCGAATAACCTCCTCCGCATTTCCCGCATTAACCCAATGAAGCTTGTAGGGCTTAGGATGAGCAACTGTAGTCAACCCCAACCTTTCAACGAGTAATGAGCTGGCAATATTCGTGCAACTTCCACTGTCAATAACCACATTACACTGCTTACCACTGATAAGACATCGTGTATGAAATAATTGGTGGTGTTTATACTCGTCGTCCGCCTTAGGTTGTGCTGCTAAAACTTGCCTTAACACCAATGCCTCACTGACCACATCTTCAGGACGAATGACCTCTTCCTCAGGACCTTCCAAATGCGGCATTCCATCATACTCAGACTCCACCTCGACAACATCCCCATTAGGTTTAATAAGCATAGCTCGAGAGCTACCACACTGAGCAGCGACATGCCCATAACCATGACGCTTGAAACACTGAACCGGTTTAGCCTTGGAAGTCACAGTACTGTCTGTCTTACCCTTGACTTCTTGACTTGTTGACCCTTGTGTTGTCCCCTTGAAACCAGACTTTCAAGATCGAATACCATCAAATCCAGTTTGCTTCTCCATTTCAAGCTGGCGTTCCACTTCCTTGGCCTTGTGAAGCAAGTCCTCTAGATCAGTGTATAGAGATGTAAAGCAACATATTTGGCAATACCTTGGTTCAACCCACTGAGAAATCGCGCTATAGTTGCCTCCTTTTCCTCATGAACTCGTGCTCGACTCATGAGAGTTCGCATCTCCTGGTAGTACTCCTCAACGCTCTTGTCTGCTTGGGTTAAATTCTGGAGTTTGAACCATAATCCTCTAATATAATGAGCAGGGACAAAACGGTGCCGCATTAATGCCTTTACCTCATCCCAAGTGCGTATTGGTCGTTCTCCTAGCAAGTCGCGTTGACTAATCAAATATTCCTACCATGTACTGGCATATCCAGTGAACTCCATAACCGTCAAACGAATCTTAGTGTCCTCAGAATAATTATAGAATTCAAAGATTTTATTTACTTTTCTAACCCAATCCAAAAACACCTCAGGACCCTCCTTTCCCGAGAATGGTGGAACACGTATTTTGCCTTCTTTCTCATTAGACCCTCCTTTGCGCACTCTCCTGTGAACACTATCATCAAAATCAGTCCCATCCTCCTCTAAACCATCAAACCAAGTATTTTTAGGTGGTGTTTTTCGTAGAGTGCCTACTCGAGATCCCGACTCCAACTGTTCAATCAACTGCCTATTCTGTTGACTGTCCTGCTTAATCTGTTGAGTCTCCGCTGTTAATAGTCGTATCTGTTCAGACAGAGTAACCAATATACCTTCTAGGTTTTGGTTAGTATTAGTACCTTCTGCCTGCTTACTCATGTTGACAATTAACCAAATTTTTCCAAAGAATGCCCACAACAATTACTACAGCACAATTACCCACAAATATCCAATATATATTCAAACCAACAATCAACACCAATTCAACCGGATCAAACTCTCACAATACCAATGAATCAAAAACAAAAGATATAATTGTTGTAACCTTAACACAATAACCAAATCATGCAAGGCCGCGTATAACAATAATTTAGGGTTTCAATTTTAAGGTAAAACTGAAAAACCTGATTTCAAAAATCCCTTGAGCTCTGATACCACTTGATAACGATCTCACCATGCTCCTCACGTAGATTGATAGTTGTTGTGGAATATTGGTTACGATTTTTTCGAGAATCAATGTGAATAAAATCGAATCAATCTATCTCCGTAGACTGACAGTAAGCACGATTATTTGATGGCTCCTCACCAACAAATAACAAGACAGTCGTGTGAAGAGAACTCCCCCTCAAGAATAATCTTCACAAAATAAATTGAATTTCCCTCCTTAGGAAAACAACTCACGTAAAAACAACTCTGTGTTCTCAATTCTCAAAATTCACATCTATCCCATTACAACTGATAAAAATACCTATTTATAGGTTTATTACAAACCCTAAACGAATAAACCATAAAAGGAAACATTAATTAACTTAAAACCTAAAAATACCAAAGAAAGAAAATTAATTAACGCTGGAAAATCCCGCACGTCGCGACGTGGGGACGTCGGGAAAACGCTATAAAATAAAAACTCAAATTGGCTGGACATCGCGACGTGGGTGGACGTCGCGCAACGTCGGAGCCTCTCCACGTCCCGACGTGGCTCTCTGTCTTGCTGCCCACGTCGAAATTCTCTTCTTTCTTTCTTTTAGGCCTCCAAACGCGAACCATTCTCCTTAAACACCCCTTGATTCGCTCCAATGACCCCCGAGGCTTTGGTTTGGACTTCAATTTGCCATCAAGAATCTTCATGATAAATAGACTGAACTTGTTAGAGTAAATCAGCATCTTCATACTCAAATTGGAGATTTACGAGATGAGAAAACTCAATCTTCAAAACTTTGCTGCAGAGTTGGAAACCAAACTGAGAGTAAGTCAGGAGGAAGTGAAGAATCTGACCAACGAGCTAAACCATATAAAAAAAATGTCAAATTGTTAAATTCGGGTTTTTCCAAGATGGATGATATTCTTAAGACCAGTAAACCCAGTGGTGATCATTCTGGACTGGGATATAAAGGAGAAAGTTCAATGTCACAGACCATGTCAGTGAAAGCTGATGATTACAAAGGGAAGCAAGTTGCTATGAGCACTGTAAAGATCGTGAAGAAGTTAAATTCTTATTATTCTTATCATGCTCCTAGAGATAAAAATAACAGATTTATTCCTATTTGTCATTATTGCCATCATTATGGTCATATTCGCCCTAGATGTTTTACTTATCTTGCTTAATTGAGACAAGGTACTGCTAGAAAGTTTTCTTCTCATAGAGATTCACAACAGAGATGGGTAAAGAAGTTCAATTTGAAGTGCAACTTCACATATACTTCTCTAAAAACTGCGACAACTGATGAGTGGTACTTTGACAGTGGATATTCTAGACATATGACTGGTGACAAGAAGTTTTTGAAGAATATTGTATCCGAAAGTATGGGAAAAAAGACTTTTGGCAATAGTGTCATAGCGTGTGTTATTGGAAGAGATACGCTAGATGTGCTAGGGTTACCAAAATTGAATAATGTTCTTTTGGTAAACGGTCAAAAGACGAATTTGATTAGTATCAGTTATTTGTGTGACCAAGATTTGAATGTGAATTTCACTCGTGGAAAGTGCTTGGTGTTTGATCAACACAACATGTGCATCATGAAAGGAGTGAGATCTTCTGACAATTGTTATCTCATCTCTCCTTTGTTTTCCTGTTTTCATTCAAGCATTGAAGATTCTGTCTTATGGCATCGCAAGTTGGGTCATGTGAATGTCAGAATGCTGCAGAAGATTATCTCTAAGGGAGCTATCCATAGGATTCCAATACTGAAGTTTAGAGAAGACAGAGTGTGTGGGCCATGTCAGATTGGAAAGCAAACCAAGGTGTCACATCTCAAGTCTCAGACACCAGAAACAACTCGTGTGCTTGAGCTACTTCACATAGATTTAATAGGCCCTATGCCCGTGGAGAGTATTGGAGGAAAATGGTACGCCTATGTGACTGTTGATGATTTCTCTCGATATACATAGGTGAAATTTCTTCGAGAAAAGTTTGACACATTTAATGCCTTCAAGTCATTGTGTACTCATCTTCAACGTGAGAAGACTTGTGCCATCATGAAGATTATCCGCATTCGTAGTGACCATGGGAGAGAGTTTAAAAACTCAGAATTCTCGAATTTCTGTAATCAACATGACATAGCTCATGAATTCTCTGCACCTAAAACTTCTCAGCAAAACGGAGTTGTTGAGAGAAAGAATCGGACTATAGTAGAGATGTCACATGTAATGTTACACGAAAGAAATATTTCAAAGAAATTTTGGGCAGAAGCTATGAACACAGCATCTTACATTATAAATTGAGTGTATATTCGTGGAGGAACTGCAATGACACCCTATGAGATATAGACAGGTAAAACTCCAAATCTTAACTATTTTTATCTTTTTTGTAGTACTTGCTATGTGTTGAATGATAGGAAACATAAAGGAAAGCTCGATCCCAAGAGTGATGAAGCTATTTTCCTTGGATATGCTATCAATAACCGAGCCTATCGAGTCAAGATTACAGTGTCATACATGATGTCATGACACTCTATTTCCATAACGTGAGTGCCATCAATATTTCCAAGAATCCTTTTTAGCATTCTCAAACTAAGCATATTGATATTCGACATCATTTCATTTGATCTCTTGTGGAAGACAATATTATTGCTTTGGAATATATGGTGACAGAAAAGCAAATTGCCAATATTTTCATCAAAGTTTTGGATAGTGTGAGATTTGAAGAACTAAGGTCTGCCCTAGACCTTTGTGTCATGTGAAGACGTTCTTCATGTTGTAAGTTTTTTTTATTTTATTTACTTTCATAATAACAAAAAAAACAAAAAACAAAAATAGTAGAGTAGTTTTTGTTTCTTTGTAGTTTTTTCGCGCTACATGTTTTAGGCGATTTTCTGTGTATCTAATTTTTGTGGTATTTGTTTTTTTTTTGAATTTTGGTCTTCACCTCTCTAAGTGACAGTTGGCCTATTCGGAGATTTTCGGTAGATTTCGAGGAGTTAAAGAGTCATTCTCTTTCACGCAAAATCTGACTGCAATTATTTCGCTTACTCTTTCTCTCTCTCTCCACTGTTCCGAGGGTTTATGGTCTCTTGAGTATCTTCTATTCAATTGTTGGATACATCTCAGTTGATTTCTCCATCTTAACAATAATCAAAGGTATTGAAAGGTGAATTAAGTCAAGTGGCCCCAAATTTCAGAGATATCTCCTCCAAAGTCTTCATCTCGGGTTAACAAGGTGGTAGAGGCTATAGATGATAACGAGATTCATGCTGTTGTTACCCCTGTTTCTCAAGCTTTATCGCAGAGAGATGGGAGTTCCTCTTATACACGAGAGGTGTCTTCAGATTCTGAGAGTGACATGTCCTCAAAAGCTATGATGGTCACTCCAATTCAGTCAGTGGATCCTTCAGGTGTGAGAACACATTTTGGGCAGACTAGTGGTTGCCCGTTCAAGATTGGTGCTGCTCCTTCTAAAGCACCAGATGTTTCTAGGGTTGCCACAGATCCTAAGAGAAAAAGGTTTCGGCTCAAGAATGAAGAGTCCTCTGATGATTCTTGGGTTGCTGAAGAAGATGCCAAAGATGACGTCTCTTCGGATGATAATGTTCAAAAGGTCTCTAATCCAGAACCTGCTAAGTCACCCAATGCTAAGCGACAGAACTGAAATCCTACCACTGAGTCTCAGGGAGTAACTCGCTCCCAGTCGGTATCAAAGGGAAAATCACCAGCCACCTCAAGTAAGTAATCAGATCCTGCTGTTAATTTGAATGATTTTAAATCTGAGTATAATGTTGGTATTTGGGATAGAGTATCTAAGAGGAATATTTGGGGTGAAAGAAATATTCATGACGGAGATTTTAAGGGCTGTCAAAAAATTGTGGATCAGCTTGTTGGTCAAGGATTAGTAAGGACTATTAAAGGTTTAAGGCCATATGTTAAGAGAGTTGTTCAATTATTTTATTGCAATTTAGATTCAAACGTGAAGAACTTGGAGCATCCTGATGGTGGACATGTGTTTGTGATGGGTCATCTGTTTGAATTTTCCCCTGACGTTATCAACACGCACCTGGGCAGTCATTGGACTAATGTTGAGGAGTTCACCCCTGATTACAATAAGATCATTACGGATATCACAGGGGGTGTCAGACGAGTGTAGCCCAGAGGGAAAGATTTTCTAGCCTCGCAGCTTACTGTCAAGTATGTTGTCCTTCACAAGATAGTTATGAGGAATTGGCTTTCTAATTCTCATGGAGCTGGTGTGAACAAGTCTATGGTTGTCTTACTGTTCAAGATTGGGAATTTCATTGAATTTGATGTTGGGAAGTTCTTCTTTGATCAAATTGTGAAGCATGCTGACTGCAAGAATGAAAGGATAGCTCTTCCCTTTCCGTGTTTGATATATGATATTCTTTCTTCACAACAAGCTGTGATTCGGGCTAGAGAGATTCTTGAGATGGACAATGAGGAGATTAGAATTAGCTATAAGCTTCTGGAGGGGGATCATATTAATGATATGGAAGATGTTCCTGAGGATGTACCTGACTCCGGCAAGAAGGAAATTAATGATGCTGCCTTATTGTCTCGCACTATCAAGGTGCTTGAAGATGAGCTGAAGGCTCTGACCACTCAGTAGTCTGTTATTGAGAAGAGAAGGAAAGAAGTCGTCGCTTCGTTGCTTGATGACCTTGTGGGAGTAAGGTCTGCTAAAGAAGTTGCTACTGAAGCTATTAAAAGGAAGAAATATTTTGATATGAAGAAGAACGTTGTAGTAGATGATGTTGCTGGCTCGTCAGGTGTTCCATCTGATGTCACCAAGGATGTTCCAGAAGGTCTTTCTCAAAAGTGATCTTATATTTTTGCAAATTCTGAAATGGAGCTAGAGAATCCTACAGTTGCAGAACATAAAGATTGTTTCTGATAAAGAAATTATTGTGAAGGAAATTCCTGTTCCTTTTGATCATTCTGGTGTGATTTCTCCAAGTGTTATTCCTGGTGTCACAGACACTCAGGGTACTTCCAGTGCCCAATTTGGTGGGATTGCTGCTGGTACAGATGAATCTGTCCATGAGGAAGATTGTGGTGTTCAGTTGCTACCAGATTCAGTTGGCCTAGTACCCTATGATGATGATGATTCTGCTTGATATTGCTATGATGCTTTTTATGTTTTGATTAAGACAATTTTTTATGTTTTTTTGTTGTTTTTATACCCTTTTGTCTTTTGTGGCAAAAAGGGGAGTATTTTGGATTTTGTTTTGTAATCCCTAAAACAAAGTATACTGGGATCTTGATGTCTTTTTATGTGTCATGCACGATGTCTTGTGCAATGTTGTTTTTTTTGTAAGTTCCTGTTCAGAGGGAGTTTCAGTGAACTTCCGTTCAGTATACAGGGGGAGTTTGGATTTTGCCAAAAAAATGTCAAGGGGAGATTGTTAATGCTAAAGATTGTGTTGGCATTGATTTTTTGGGAAAACAAGGAAAGATTGTGATTGGCTGCAGAAATCAACTAAATCAATCTATGCAAGGAAGATTGATTTTGGAGATTATGCTATCTTGATATTTTTGTTGCTTATCTTGGTATTGTTGTTAATTATCTTTGGAGGTCTATCTTTGGAAAGATAAGCATGGGAAGATAAGCATCGGATGCTCACGGTTTCCTTCTTTCTATGCGGTTTATTTGGAAATAATATTAGAGATAAACATAGAAAGATTTTGTGTGCTCTATAAGATCGTTCTTCTCTCACGGTTTTCAAGAGTGGAGAATTGATTATTCTTTCGGTATGTGAAAGACTGTGAACACACTTTGTTGGACTTCTTTGTTTTGTGTGTTGGCTGTTCGCATCGAAATATGACAGTGTTGAAGGTGCATTCCTTGTAATTTTTGTTGAAACTCAGTCTCGAGAGGAGGCTGTTAGGAACTCGAGAGAGTTCTGATCGTGGGCAAGGGGATCATACCATACACGGATTCTGCGATGAGTCGCCATTGACAAGGGGATCTTGTCTCTTAAAGATTCTATGAAGAATCGCTCAAGTCAAGGGGAGCTCGCAAAAACAGTTCGATTGTGAAGTTAGTAAGAGGAGGCGACAAAGAAAAGAGGGAGTCTTACTTTGTGTTAGACCGAGTGTCTTGTAACTTTGGGAATCTAGTGGATTATTTTCTAGGCGTGGCCTCGCAGACCTAGGTAATTGCTGAACTGTGTTACCAATCTCCTGTTTCTTTATTTTCTGTTATCGTTTTTATTATTGGTGTCACAACTAGTGTTCTAATCCACTAGGACACCGCATATCTAACCTTGATCTTTCAATAATAAAGGTTTGTTAAAACCCTTAAAAATTAATCTAATTTCTATACTAGTGATAATATCAATATTTTGATATTTAACTATATTTATTTTAAATTATATATTGACATTATTATATTGAAAAAAGTGTTGATAATTGTAAATTTATTTGGAGGAAGTTGTTGGGCACTTAAAGTGCAAAAATAGTGGAAAATATATCTAGACACACTGTTGGGAAGATTAAGAGACATGTTCTCAAGAGATAATTGAAGAAATTAAGTTGAAGAACACAAAGCAAGTAATAAGATTGGAGAAAAAGTCTCCTAATTATTTAGAGAAATTCTGTCAAATATGTGTGAAGATTGAGATTGTGATTGATATTAATTTTTATGAATTAATTCCAAAAAGATAATTATCTTTTGAGATAATTAGATAATTGTAATAATTTAAAATTTTAAGGATAATTACTAGTTTTGGGGAATTAGACTAATATTAGGGAATTGTTGAGTAGCTCTATAAATAGAGAATTAAGCTATAGAATAAGGAGAGGCTTCAATTTAGTTTACATAGCTATTAGTTTAGCCTTATTTTAAACTTTTAGTTTTCATTAGTTTTTTTTTTTATTAGTTTGTAAAGTAATTTTAGTTTTTATTTTCAAGTTCTTCTCTACTTTATTTTCTATTTTATTGATTAGTATATCATGAATTTTGTCTTATTCAATTCTTTTGTTTCTTGTTTAATTATGTCTGTGTTCTAAACTAGTTTTTCAGTTAAAATACTGATGAAACATTAATTAAACCTTGTGAGATCTAATTGGATTTAAATAAATCTGAAATTCAAATACCTTTTTATGCTCTGCAATAAAGGATTTATGAATTTTCTGTGATTGTCAAATAAGGCACAGTGTTTAATTGATTACAAAAATATCTAATGTCAATTAAAACGGTGGATCCGTAATTTTCTATTTAGTTTTAATCAGTGGTAAGACTGTCATTGATGAACAGTGGGCATAAGGGCTGCTATGGGCATATGGCATCCATATGGGCATGTCAGAATTGGGTTTCTCTCATTTTAATGCTGTTAATAAATTAAATCTAGTGAGACGTTTTCTTAGGTTATTTATTAATTAGAGAGTAATTAATAAGACGTCCTTTTAATTACCAACAAGTAAGGAAAAATGAGATTATGTTAGTGGCGTTCCCAGTAACTATAACTGGTTTATTTGTTAATTGAACAGATTTAATTGTTGTATCAAGAATCAAGTTATTAATTAGTGTAAATTCAATGCTTTAACTCGAGTTTCTTTCTTATTAATTAAATTCTCTAGTAATTTATTTTTTTTATTTGTTTCTAATCTCTTTTTTGTGACAAGTTTGAAGGAAAATTACAACTGTTTTCTTAAGAGACGACCTTATTGCTATAATAGTAAAGAATAAGTTTTAATTTTGATGGCGTAAAGACACTATTAACTAGATTACAATTAAATTTGTAAAGATAGTGGAACCAGGTCGACTTCCATATGAGCTACTAATTTAACTTCTTAGAATGAACAATTAAAATTAACAAAGGGGATTTTTTAATAGTAAACTAATAAAAATTAAATCAACAATAAATAAATAAAAATTGAATAGTAAATAACGTTGAAAATTCAATCTTACCAAACTTGGATCCTATGCCCAAAATTAACTCAATTGCATCATTAATCATACGTAAAAAAATATTTAACTTGCAATTCAAGCTTTTAACCTTTAGATTTATTAGGATATCTATAATAAACCTACTATTTCTTTCTAAATTAATTGATCAAACATTAGCATCCAATGAATCCTTATTATTAATTACGTAACTACTCACGATAGCACTCCATCAATTAATAATAGCAATATACGCTGTGAAAATAGTTAAACAACAATTTAAATAATTGATATATCTGCAATTATTTAAGTTTGTTCCATTGATTCCCTTAGATTAACTATGCATATTAATCTTGTGATTCAGAAATATAGGGTCAGGATGGTAACTTCCCGACCTCATGAATTCATGGCTAGCAATAGAAAGATAAATATTGAATTTTCAAATTAAATAAAAAAAATTTTAATTAAAAAAATAAAATAAAATAAGTTAACAAATACTTGAACTAAAGGAAATAAATAATTTAGCACATAACCCTATAGTTATAACAATTGAAATTAAAATTCCTTTGAATTAGAAAAGAAAAGCTCTACCACTCATGGTGGAAAACATGGTCTCTTGGATTTTCTTAAAAAACTTGATAGAGTTATAATAGGTACTCGAATAATCCTTAACATGGGATAAGTATTGTTTTGGTGTCCAATTTTGAAAAAGTTACATTTTGATTTCTCAATTTGAATTTTGTTATATAAATTGTGTTTCCAAGTTATTTTCCATCAATTTTAGAAGTAACAGCCATAGTCACACATGACACAAATTGAAATTACAATTTTATTTTAATATATAAAATTGAAAGTGACATCGTCCCCATGAACGGGATTTGCGGACTAAAAAAAATACATGACACAAATTGACATTACTCATGAAATGGTAGAGAAGATGAAAATAAATAAATTTGGGAATATTGCATTTGATGAATTAAATAAAGTGCACTTAAAAAAATGTACTTTATTGTGGGTTCCAAATGAAGAATATGTGTTAATAGGTTAATGGGCTTTCATATTATTTTGGTTGTAATATACATTTAAACTTTCAATTTTGATATTTTACCTCTTTAGACTTTTAAATTTTTACAAGTTAGCTCAATTTAGTAATTTTAGTTGAAAATTAAAAAAAAAAAAAGACATAAATCACATTTTATTGTATCTCTACCAACCTTTTCTATATGTTTTAAAGGAAGCAAACCTCTACTTGTTTTCTTCGGTTTAGTTTTACCAAATTTCCGTACATGAAATTCTTCCTAATATTTTGGTTGATTTAGGGTTTAAATAATACAATAGTAGAGCTATGAGGAGATACAAAATAAAGTTGATGACTTTATGATTAATATAAATAACTAATATTAATTTAACATCTTGTAGGGTATTTGAGGAGATAGAAAATGAATAATAAGGGTAGGTTGATTTAAAATATTTATTTTATAACTCTTGTCATGAAATTGTTATACTTTGCAAAAAAGTAAAATATTGAAATTGAAAGTTTAAACGATATATTATAATATTATAGCATATTATTTTTAATCCTATACTTTACAGTACTAACTATATAACAACAAACATTAAAAATCCTAATGGTCTTCAATATTGTATTAATTTATATAATTTGTTGAGAATGATCAAAAATTGGGTAATGGGGTTGCTTGGTTGGCATGCATAAGCTTTTTTTTTTTTTTTCTATCTCCAACAACACCTAAAAGGCTACAAGCATGCTGAATGGAGAGTGATAATTGGTAAAGCTTGGAAAGAAATCATCAATTGCATGAAAATCACCACTTTCTCCCTAATAATCGCAAACAATCACGGCAGACGACCAAAAACAATTGTAAAGAAACCTTAAAATTAGAACATTTTCATTTATATCTCATATAGCAATAACATGCACGAGGATGAGAGGACATTTGGATTCCTAAATTAATGTGCCAGTACGTTGAGTAGTAGTTTTTCTAATTATTATAGTTACTTCAAATCTTTTGTTCTATGCTCCCATTCCACCCCTATTTTAACTTATAAATATAAGTTATATATATTTTATTAAAATTATATCACGTAATTAGTGAATTCTAAGGTGTAAGTTTTAAATATACGTGAAAATACTATATTTAAATATTAAAATATGAATTAAAATAAAGAATATAACAGAATATCCATTAGGTATTTTAGGAATCACTACAGAAGATGCTTGTTAATTCAAATTGTAAGGAAATCAACATAGTAAACGCAGCGGAAAATATAACAATTATATTATAATTGATTTCCATAGGACTTTTAATGATAATCTATACAAAATATACCTCGAGAGATGCCAGCAAAATCCTTGAGCGAGATTTAATTGACCAACAAGCCGCACACGTGTCCGACCTCTAATGGTAATCCACACAAACTACTTTCGGGATCCTCAAAGGATTGATTTAACGTTAGGTTAATAAGCTAGATCATTCTAACAACACCTTTAGAAATCTAATAAGAAAAACTATTTTTCTTATTTACGTGATTTCTTATTGAGAGAGTTGTGTTGTCTTGACCTAACATTAACTATCTATATATAATAACACAGCCTTCCAAAAAGGTTGTCTTGTCAAACAAGAAACAAATTATTACCAAACTCAATTCACTTTCCAAAAGTGAATATAAGAGTATAATAGATGCCATAATTATCATATAATTATATAAACCATTTTAACCCATGAAGTAATTCTAATGTGTGTGACCCTTAAGGTTCCCAATCACTTGGCAATAAATATAAATAATAATCTTAGAATTAAATTGGCTTTTGTACAAAATCAACAAACTCCCACTTGGACTAAAGACAATTTAGTCACGGAGCTTCTAAGATAGGATAAATTAAACAACTTTAATTTATTATTAATTCAATAATTAATTCATTTATATTTATAGATCAAGAGCGGCCTCTAGCCAAGACATCATGACCACCCAAGAGTTAGGAAAAGTCAATTGATCGATTTCACCTATCCATGAACCAGGTACCATGTAATTATCATCCTTTCACCATCCTATATTCCAATTAGTACAAGAGTAAAGTCTAAGTGCCAACTCTTTATTGTACTAATTATATTTCTTTCTTGTACCGAAATTCAACTCTTTGTAAATAAATTTAGAACTTTCCAAATTTACTTACTAAATATGTGCACTTTGAGTTGAACTTCAACAAGTTGCGCCAGAAAGGAATATACTCTCCCACTATTAGGAGTGGTGAATCCTATATCGATCATAAACTATCAATCCGTGCTTCTTGTTATATCCAACGTCTAACGCTCGCATATCCAGTTATGGTTATGGACAAATAGAGTCAAAACATAACATCCACACTAAAGATACTCTTATGATCTCAAGTCAAAGGATCGCTTACACTACTGTCACGTAGAGATTATACCATTGGCACTCAAATATTTAACGATATGGAAATCTCTAAGCGGATCATTCCAGTGAACACATTCTCCAATGATTCACCCATATATCACTATATCTACTAGTCTATCCGCATTAACAATGTCCTTATTATTGTTAATACTATGACCAGGGAAATTTAAGAGTAATAAATATTATTCTAAGGACTTTATCATGGTGTATATATATATCGACATATATATGTTACAAAATGATAAATATGTCATATCTTTATTGCATAAAATTACATAATTATTCTTTCATTATGACTCAAACCAATCATTCAGAACTTTATACCGAATGAATGAACATGACTATCATGTTTCTTTTGGGATAATGGTTTAGTCAATGAATAATTATATTATCCTTTGTAAGAATCTCTTGCATCTTTACTTAAATTCTATCAGTGATTACTCTAATCAGATGATAAAATTTTAGTACATGTTTGGATCATTGATGAGACCTTAGTTCCTCAACTATTAAAGAAACTATTTCCATCCAAACAATCTTGTAGCTACTTCTCAAGTAACTATATATTTAATCTCTATTGTAGAATATGTTGTTATAATCTATTTGAAACATTTTCAAATAACAACATTTATATTTAGGATAAATACGTATCCATCTTGATACTTGCAATCATCTTTATAAGATTGAAAACTAGTATCTATGAATCCACATATATTTATCTCAACATTCAAGAATAGGTCGTTAATTCTTCTCAAGTATTTAAGAAAATTCTTGATTACTTCTAGTGATTCTCACTCGAATTGGATTGAAATATGCTCATAACACTTATAGCGTAGGAGATATTTAGTCTTATATAATACACATAAATGATCTTACTTCTTAAGAACATTTTGCATATTATATTTCTTAATATCAGTCTTTGGACATATGTCCTAAGGTAAGTCCTATCAAATATAGGAATGTAAACCTTTTTAAACTGATCCATTCATGTTAAACGCCTTTAACATTTTATCAATATATATACAGATATATATATTGAATGTATATGACCAAACAACTTATCAAATCTATCTCTATAGACTTTTTCCCAATGCATAAGTTGTTTCTCCAAAGTTCTTAATTGAGAAGGTTTTTGAACAACTATACCTTAACTAATTAAGAGTAGTTATATAAATTCTCATTATTAATATGTCATTTACATATAATATGAGAAATACAATAATATTACCAATAATCTTTTGTATACACAAGGTTCATTTTTGTTTTTTGATAAAATCAAACTTTTGATTATCTCATCAAAACAAATATTTGAACTCTTAAAAGCTCGCTTTAGTCCATAAATAGACTTTTATAATTTGCATACTTAGACTTTTATAATTTGCATACTTTTCTAGGATTTTTGAATAAAAAACCCTTAGCTTGCATCATATACATATCCTTCTGCAAATTACAGCAAGTAAAATCTTAATGGATTTTAACACGGCAATTGGTGAAAAGGTTTCATCATAGTTAATACTATGATTTTGTGTAACCTTTAGTGACAAATACTCATGCTTTATGGGTAACAATATTACCATCCTTGTTTGTCTTCTTTTGAAGATTCACTTGTACCTTATGAGTTTTATCCCTTTAGATGCATTAACTAAGGTCTATACCTTGTTGTCATACATGGAATCCATTTTAGATTTTATGGTTCAAAACCACTTTTAGATTTCTTATCAAATAAGACTTCTTTGTAGATAGTAGGTTTATCATTCTTAATGATAAACACATCATCTCATGTGGACGATTTATCCTACTAAACATACAATCTACTTGTGTATTGAGAGCTTCATGTCCTACCGCATCACCATGAGGTACAAGCTCTAATTCCATCTTCTTTTCATTACTAAATTATGGTTTAAGAACTTCATCAAGTTCTATATGCTCCCACTTGCCTTTTCTAGAATAAACTATTCTCCTAGAAATATGACATATTTTGAGACAAACATTTTGTGCTCATTAGGATCATAGAAATAATATCCAAAACTTTTTTTTTAGACATTCTACAAAAGAGTATGTATGAAAATTTTGTATCAAACTTATCGGATTTTACCTTTTATAAAATATAGGACACTCCCAAATATTTTGGTTATTTCCCATACCATATCTCAATAGGTTTAAATGGAATATACTTTAAAAGATCAAATGCAATATTTATGGTATATTCTCAAAACAATTTTGAGAGAATTGTATAGCTCGTCATTAATCGAATAATATCTAATAAAATTCGATTATTACTTTAATAAAGAAACAAGTTCATTTTATTAAGATAATTATAAATTCTTGACTCAAGTATTCTCTGTTTCGATCTAATCGAAATATTTTAATACTTTTATCAAGTTGTTTTTCAACTTCAATTTTATATTCTTTGAACTCTTCAAAGAATTTAGTTATATACTTCAATAAGTACATATATGACTATATTTAATATAATCATTTGAAGTATGAAAAACTTTCTCTAATTACAATTAACATAGGTCTACATACATCAATATGTATTAGACTTAGTAATTCAGTAGATCTTTCACCTTTTTAAGTAAAAGGTAAATTGGTTATTTTCTAATAAATAAGATTCACATTTATCAAATGATTCATAATATCTTTATGCAATTTGGCTATGCGTTTCTCATTTATATAACCATATCTACAATGTTAGAGAAATAATTATCAATTATTGTTTCTTTGTGCTTATGTTAGAAAAGAAGATTATCCAAATCAAATATATAAAGTTTGTTATCCAATTAACCAGCACCTTAAAATATTGTTACGATAAAAAGAACGACATTTATTCTTTTGAATTATTGTAAATCTATTCATGTCAAACATGAAATAGAAATAATATTCTAGTAAGTACTGATAATAACAATCCTTTATATTAAGGATTAATCTTCTGAATAAAGAAAACTCTATATTCCTATGGTTAATGTAACAACTTTTGTCGCATTCAATTACCATATATAAGAATACATTTTTTTACCCAACTTTCTACTTATCCTTAAATCTTGCATATTTATGTAAATATGAGATCCAAATCTGTTATCTAATACCCAAGATTTTATTTATAAGCAGAAACATTTATTTCAATCATAAACATACTTGAAGTAGAAACTTCACCAAGTTTCTTCTGCTTCAAAATTTCGATGAACCTTTTAATTCTAATTCTAATGTCTATATTAATAGACCATAGTAGAATTTAATACCATTTAAACTTTTGTCCTTATTATTTTGTGTTAAATTTGCGCACCTTTTTATTGATTTTCTCAAAATCAGGGTCCAAATTCAGTTTTCTGAAAACTCAAGTATTAACACAATTTCATTTTCCTTCTTGATTGAATCCTTTGTTGTCTTATTAAGCAATTCAAGCAAATACTTAGATCTCCACTTTGTTCATAACAAAATTAAAAAATCTAATTTTTCAATGAGGCTAATCACCTTTAGCACATTAGATGGTACTAAAGATTATTTGCCATTTTGCTCTAAATGAGTTCGTAAGAGAGATATCATATATCTTCAATTTTAACTCTTATATCATACAGTCATTTCATCTAATGAAATATTATAAAAGCATACATATTCACATACAACTATTGTAATTAAGATTCATGAATGCTTTTTAGCATAAGACAATATACATTATCAAAATCATCTTTATGTTTTGACATGTATCTTTGATTACTTGATCAATATCATCATCAAAAAAAAAATATTTTAAGGACATAAAATAACTTCTCATACCTAAAAATAATTTTTAGGTTGTAAAATTCAATCCATAAAATTTGAGCAATTAATATATTGTCAAACAATATATTATAGATAATTTTCTACAACAGAAAATAAAGATAGAAAAATATTTCATATTTATGCAATAAGCAAAACCAAAATAAATAAATATGGACTTATGAAATTTTTGATTTTGCTCCCACTATTTTATTCAAATCAATATCCCTTAAATTGATTCGAGAATTTTCACAAAATTCTTAGTGGCTAAGATTTCATTTTAATTATTTTTAATCTTGAGGTAACTCAACAAGTCAAAATAATCTCAACAAGTAGGTAACAATTGCCAATTACAACAAATTGTAACTCTTAGAAAGTTAGGCCATCAACTCTTGATACACATATCTCATATGTCCCCTAACTCTTTGCCTAAAAAACGCTTTAACCTTGAGGTAGCTCAACAAGCCAAAAGTCTTTGTTAAATCAAACTCATTATTCAGATATCTCATCTCATAGAATAAACGTATTTAAAGTAAAACAACCTTGAGGTAACTCAACAAGTTGCTCTAATAAAAATTTATTTAAACTATAATAATGGAAGGCAACTAATTATGATTTAATGTTTAATTAAGGAATTAATTTATGGTCTCATCATACATACATATCATATGTGAAAATTATTTGATCAATTGAACATAAAAGATCCAATTAAATAAATATATTATTTTATCAAATACAAATCACATATAACATGTTATTCAAATAATCACATTAAATGAATATTTGATATCTTTATTTCAAATATAAATCACATATGACACATGTTATTCAAATAATAATATTAAATAAATATATAATAAATTTATATCACATATAAATCATATATGACACATGTTACACAAATAATCATATTAAATGAATATATAATAAATTTATATCAAATATAAATGGTATATGACATGTTATTCAAATAATCATATTAAATGATAGATTCATATCAAATATAAATTAAATGTCGTTTTATTCAATTAATCACATTAAATGAATATAAAATAGATTTATATCAAATATAAATTACGTGTGTCATATTATTCAAATAATCACATTAAATGAATATATTATAAATTTATATCAAATATAAATTACATATGTCATATTATTCAAATAATTACATTAAATGAATATATAAATTTTCTGTCATGAATCTATATGTATATTATTTCTAATTATATTAGAAATCATTTAATTGAACTATTTGAAACCTTTTCGGGTCAAAATATAGTTTTCAAAACTAAATGGCCAACTGATCAGAAAAGAATAAAGCTCTAGGGTCATTATTTAATTAAGAAAACTCTTTTCTTAAAAACCCCAAATTCTGGTTTCCAAAAACCACGCCTTCAGTTTCCTTTTTTTTTTAGTAAAAACAGAATCTGACGTCATCATCATCTTTCAGACGAAAGTCTGTAAAAAGCAAAAAATTGCTTTCCTTTTTTTTTAAATAATAAAAAAATATGATGACATCATCTGACGTCATCATCATCTTCATAGAAAAAAAAATTCGCAGAGCAACTTCAAATCGCAACTTCTGCTTTCCTTTTTTCTTCTTTTCTTTCTGATCAATCTCCACCGGCTGGCCAAGTTTCATCACACAAACTTTCCCACCGGCATCACACATCGATCTAATCAATAGCAACCCCAACTTTGCCAGATTTCGATCAAATCGAACTCTGATATTTTCAGCTCCAGCCATGAGGTTCTGGCGGGATTAATCTTCCACTGTGGCAAAACTATTTTTGCCACATCTTGGGATCTTTGGTAGCGATCCGATTTGCCAAACTATTTGGCTTGATTAGGATCCGACTCAAACCTCTCACGGATTTTTTTTTTGAAAATTTCAAAATCAATTTTGAATAAAACAAAATTTCATATTTGACCCATAATATTTAAAACTAATTTTAAAAAAAATAATTTTTCAAACACATCAATTAAATCAATATACATACATAAACAATTTATCATTCATGACATGTTATATTATGTATAGATAAATCAAATTAGGCTTTGATACCAATGTAAGGAAATCAACATAGTAACAACGCAGCGGAAAATATAACAATTATATTATAATTGATTTCCATAGGACGTTTAATGATAATCTATACAAAATATACCTCGAGAGATGCCAACAAAATCCTTGAGCGAGATTTAATCGACCAACAAGCCGCACACGTGTCCGGCCTCTAACGGTAATCCACACGAACTACTTTCGGGATCCTCAAAGGATTAATTTAACGTTAGGTTAATAAGCTAGATCCTTCTGACAACACCTTTAGAAATCTAATAAGAAAAACCATTTTTCTTATTTACATGATTTCTTATTGAGAGAGTTGTGTTGTCTTGACCTAACATTAAGCATCTATATATAATAATACAGCCTTCCAAAAAGGTTGTCTTGTCAAACAAGAAACGAATTATTACCAAACTCAATTCACTTTCCAAAAGTGAATATAAGAGTATAATAGATGCCATAATTATCATATAATTATATAAACCATTTTAACCCAAGAAGTAATTCTATTGTGTGTGACCCTTTAGGTTCCCAATCACTTGGCAATAAATATAAATAATAATCTTAGAATTAAATTGGCTTTTGAACAAAATCAACACAAATCTCCTATAATCTCACAATATTGACAATGTTACCAATATGTGCAAGCCATGGACCAAATTAATATCCATGGATCTTATCTTAGTTCTCCTCTTCTAATTTGTACAAGCAGAGATTAAGCAGTTTTTCATGTCAACTAACATGTATGGAACATTCGATTTTGAAGTTAAAAATTTTTTTGTTACATTTCTTATTGTAATTCATGTTTCACTCTTATAAATTCACGTATTTAATACTTATTAGGGTTCAAATCAAATAGAGATTGCAACAGAAAATGAAACAAAATATTCCTCTCCTCTTGCCAATTGAGATTTAAGGGACGACAGTAGTGATGTCCCATGCGTCAAGAAACAAGCCACACTTCATGATATTTCAAGCTCAAAAGCAATTCCTATTGCTTCTAAGTTGTAGGGTCGGTTATACCCTATAGTTGACTGCATGATTAATTTCATCTCTAGAATTAATTTAAGATCAGCAAGAATGCCATTAACATATTTAACTTTTAATTCTGTTGTAATACATATGGAGAGAATCATTCTACAATTAGTTAAGGCTGTGTTTGGTTGTTTAGAAATAGAATTGAATTATAATTTAAATATTATAGAAACGTAATTCAATGAATTGAAAGTTTAAAATGTTTAAATTCCTTTGTTTGGCAAAACAACAAAATTCATATAGAATTGAATTATAACAAAATTCACATTACACATACTTTACACATTTTCGTACACTACATACATTTTCACACACTACACATTTTTTCACATACTACACATAGTACACATATTTTCACACACTACACACATTTTCATACACTACACATATTTTACACATAGTACACACATTTTCACACACTACACACATTTTCACATACTACACATATTTTACACACACTACACATATTTTCACACACTACACATATTTTACACATAGTACACACATTTTTTCACACACTACATACATTTTCACACATTGCATATTTTTTCACACACTACATATTTTCACACGCTACACATATTTTACACATATGTAGTGTGTGAAAATATGTGTAGTATGTGAAAATGTATGTAGTGTGTGAAAATGTGTGTATGTGTAGTGTGTGTAAAATATGTGTAGTGTGTAAAAATGTGTGTAGTGTGTGAAAATGTGTGTAGTGCTTGAAAATGTGTGTAATATGTGTAAAATATGTGTAGTGTGTGAAAATGTGTAAAATATGTGTAATGTAAATGTCTACCATGAGGAAAGAATTGGAAATATCTACCATGAGGAAAGCATTGAAAATGCAGAATTGAGCAATTATAGAATTGTAAATGAATTCAAAATTCAAATTTTATTTTGTAAACAAACACAAGAATTAGAATTGGACCCCTCAATTCTAATTCTGAGATCCAATTCTAAGAAACCAAACACAGCCTAATTGTAATTGGACTGTAATACCAAAGCAAATTTTCAGCCTATATATCAAATTAACAAGCAAGGTAGCTAGCCATGGCATCATTCAACTCCACTGTTGCTTCTTCCTTCGTCTTCGTGCTTTTGTTATTCCTTTTCCTCTTCATTGTTCCTAGCTCCTCTGTGGACAGCAGCTATGGCAATGGCAGTTTACCTCAAATCGATATTGATATCTTGGAATTCCCACTAAATTTAGAGTACTTAAAAGCTACGTTCTTCTTCTGGGGTGCTTTTGGTTATGGCCTGATAAAATTGCTTCTGAGCTCACCGGCAAAGGTCCATTGCCTGGTGCTCAGAAAGCTAGTTTGAGCCCTTTTGTTAGAGACATTACTGCTCAATTCGCATTTCAAGAAGTTGGTCATTTGAGGTTTATTTGTATTCATTCCTAAATGATTTCTCTTAATTTCTTTTACATGATCTGCGACTTCATTCTTTCTATTGTTCTGCCTCAAATACCCTCTAGCTATCCTGTTGGTTGTCAGCTGTCGTCACGAAGTTTCAAATTTCAAAAAATTTGTTCGACACTTTGATTTCAACAATTGCACCGTTTCAAAATTCAAAAAGACCCCCCTTTTATGTAGCTATCTGGCTACTCTTTCTTGCTACGCCTGCAAATTTTTCATCCTCTTAGTGTTGATTCTCTCTCTCACAAAAACCTCGAATTTTTACTCTTTAACTTTCTGATTCTCACTTATGGCTTTCTCGATTCAAGCTGCCGAATCCTCTCAGACAGGTAAGAAAACCACTTTTAAGTTAGTTCAGAAAAAATTAACCTCCTCTATCCCTATCGGTACTTCTACTCACGAGCTAAAGATCGACAGTTCCGACCACCAGCCTGCCACCGACTCTCTTCCCGGAGTTGGCAAAAAGAAAAATAAAGTCGTCGTTTCTCTTTCTTCCTTCGAGGAACGTGATGCTACTAACATACCTTCTCACTTAAAGTCCAGCGACATGCGTCAATGTCGCTCTCGCTTTTGCATCCCTCCTACTTTTCAACTCTTAGCTCCCAAACCCTTAGGCCGGATTTTGTATGCTCCCAATGGCTTCATCGAAATATATTTCGATCAAATAGTGGCCGGACTTTGTTTCCCCTTATCACAATTCACAAAGGACTTTCTTACTCACTATTGAGTAGGTCTAGGACAACTTACCCCCAACTCTATTCGGGTGATAGTGGGTTTTCAAGCTCTGTGCAAATACGCCGTTGTGACTCCCAATGTCAAACCTTTTGCACATTTTTACTTCATGAAGATTAACGGTCATCGGCCCAACTAGTTCTGTTTTAGCAAGAGGAACAATCTTCCCTTAATCGTTTGCGGAGACCCGTCTTCGATATAGGATTGGAAGTTTAAGCTTTTCTTCCTCTCGTCGGAGGAACTTGGGATCCTCGATGTTTGGCATACCAAACAAGTTATAGGAGACAAATTCCGCAAAGTTGCCCATTCAGAGAATGAAGAAGAGATGAATCTTTTGTCTGCTGCCTACATACTTATGAACCCTGACCTTACCGAAACCGAGCTTGCTTAGGCTAGGCTTAGTCTGGCCCAGTCGAAGACCGCACACGTATATATCTTTCGTTCTTTTCTACGATGCCTTATTTACTCATATTTAATTCTCCTTGCGGTTTGGTTTCATGGATGCCGACCCCGACAGCTGTGAACTCGACTTCATACCTGCCTACGAGATTTCTGTCCCTTCGTTAAGTGCCACTCTCGACAGTTCCCGTCCTCTCAAGTGACTTCGCAAAGATGGAGTTTCAACCAACTTGTAGGGCGAGACTCAACATGGGGACGCAGACGCGATCCTCACTCCTCTGTCACCCGACGTCAGACATGATAAAGTTATCATGATTATCGAGACCTCCCCGGTTGGTGCTACGTCGTTGGAAAAGTTTGAATCTTATACGACGCAGCAACTGGCTGAAGGCATTCTTCCCTTCTTTGATCAGGTAAAGTCTTTAATCACAATTTCTACTGAGCCTTCTAGTTCTCGAACCCATTATTTTTTGCTTTCTTGTAAGGCCCTAAATTTTGGGAAATCATTCGTCAGAACGAAGGCTTGAGGCCCTCTTAAGCGAGATTCTGGTGAAGGGGGAACAAGCAAAAAGATTCACCTTGGAGCAGAAAAATAAGAACATGGTCTTTGAGCTAGAGTCTTTGAGGGAATCGTTTTCTCGTCATGAATCCGAGTAGCGTGAAATGAAAACAAAACTTGACCAAGTCGGTATCTAGGCCGTGGATGATTTTATGTCGTCTGCGGCCTGTGAAGACCTCAAGAAGAGAGCCGTTAAAGATTTCAAAGTCTCCCCTTCCTTCAACGATTTGGTCGAAAAACTTCTGATACCGCTAGTTAAGTATGGGTATAAGAAGAGGCTTCAGGCCGTGAAAATATTAATTCCAGCTCTTTCCTTCTCCTGATTCAAGGGTTTTGAGAATAAACCAAAAGCTGCTTATTGGGAGGTCATTAATTGCTTTGGCTAGACTCTCAAGATGGGCTATGATATCGAGGATGAGGCGTCATCCCGTCCTTCGACGTCTGGTGCCTAGAAAAGGTTAGGTAGTAATAATGATAAGTAGCGTAAGAAATTTGTATTTGGCATATATGCCCTCCTAATGTAATCTTCCTTTGATCGTAATGCATTCTACTTTCGGACTTAGTCATTTGTTCCTTTGTTCGCTTACGCACCTTAAATTTCTTAGGTCTACTCACATTTGTTGCAAACCTTTATTTAGGAACACCAGTAGATCTTTATATTGTAGCACTTAATAGAAGAAATCTTCATATTTTTATTTCATAAAACTCCCCCACGTCGCCAAAATTGTGCGACCTGAGGTCTTATTACAATCTAAAGCTCCCCCAAGCTTTGGAACACTGCCATTACCTGAGTTCTAAAACTAAACTCCCTCAGGGTGTGATTACTTTGACATCCCGAGGTCCTACTTTATAACTAATAACTTCCCTAGGCTAGAGGACAAATCTGCACCTAAGACTTTTATTTTCTAAAAACAAACTCCTTCAAGGCCCGATTGTTACATAGCCCTGAAGTCTTATTAAAGAACTCAAATGTCAACTAAAAATCATCTCCGGGTCTTTACTTTCTAGTGATAGAATTTCCGTAGGTTGGCAGCGTTCCACGACCTAGGGACCTCCTTGCCACTCAGCTCCCTCAACTTGTAGCTGCTCGTTCTTCTTGCTTCCACCACCTCATATGGCCCTTCCCAGTTTGGGTCTAACTTTCCCTACCTGGTTTGTCTGCTGACTTCATTCCATCGAAGAACCAGGTCTCCTTGCCTGAAGATTTTTTCTCGTAACCGTTCTTTGTAGTATTTGGCCATTTGTTGTTTGTACTGAGCTTGCCTTATGTTCGCGATCTCTCACCGCTCTTTGACTTTGTCTAAACTCATCTTCAGGTTATCCTCATTAGCGTTGTCTTCGTACTGTGTGATCCTGCAGGTGGGAACTCTAATCTCCGCAGGTATCACGGCCTCCATTCCAAAATATAGTGAGAACGGAGTGTATCCTGTTGCTGTCTTTGGAGCGGTTCTATATGCCCATAACATTGTTGAAAGCTCCTCTGCCTACTCTCCTTTGGACCTAAGAAGATACGTTTTGAAACCTTGAAACAACATTCGATTAGTGACCTCTGCTTGTCCACTGGCCTGAGGATGTCCAACTGATATGTAAAACTGTGTGATTCCCAAACCCTTACACATTTCATTAAAGAGTCCCATGAACTGCTTCTCGTTGTCTGTAACCACAGAACTGGGGATCCCGAATATGAAAATGATGTTTTGCCACAAAAATTTCCAAACTGCGTAACCAGTTACGCTCGCCAGTAGATTCCCCTCTACCTACTTGGTGAAATAATCTACCGCTACGCAAAGGTGTTGCACACCTCCTTTTGCTTTTGGGAAAGGTCCCAACAGGTCGAGCCCCTATTGGACGAATGGCCATGGGCTGGTCATTAACTTCATCTCGATGGCTGGCATCCGAGAAATTGGGAAATGTATCTAGCACTAGGCGCATATCCGCACCATCTCTTTTGACTCCCAGAACATTGTAGGCCAATAATATCCCACAATCATGGCCCTTTCGCTATTCTTCAATATTCGGCATGGGCCCCATATCACCCCATATGCATCTTTTTTAAGATAACAGCCGCTTGATCAGGATCCACAGACTTGAGAAAAGGCATAAGGTACGACCTCCTGTATAAAGCTTCATCCTATATCTCGTACCTCAGCGTTCTTATTCTTAATTTCCTCGCCTAGAGGTGCGATGCGGGAACAACCCAATTGGCCAAATACTTAACAATCAGAGTCATCCATGATTTAATCTCCTAAATTGCTGCAATGCTGATCTCGTCGACTGATCGTTCTCCCAATATTTCCACCAAGACTGATTTCATCAAATGTGAATATATTGATGATGTCAATTTTGACAAGGCATTAGCATTTTTATTCTATGACCTCAGAACTCTATCTATGCCAAATTCGTCAAAACCACTTATCCACTCTTTTGCCTTGGCCAGATATTTTCTCATCGTTATCTCTTTAGTTTCAAATTCTCCTCTTACTTGGCTCACTACCAAATGGGAATCACTATAAACTCTCACCTTTGCTACCCCCATTTTTCGGGCAATTCTAAATCCTGCAATCAACGCCTCGTATTCTGCCTCATTGTCAGATGCCACAAAGTCAAACCTTAGTGCGTACATGAATCTTTCTTCTTCTGGACTTGTGAGCAGCAATCCTGCGCCACTACCATCACCATTTGATGCTCCATCTACATATAGGCTCCATACCCCAGCGACCTCAGGGATATCTTCTTGGTGAGTGCACTCCACTATGAAGTCGGATAAAGCTTGGGCTTGGATTGTCATTCTTAGGGCAAACTCAATATCAAACTCACTTAGTTCAATTGTCCACTTGATTAATCTTTCGGAGTTCCCTAGTTTTCCCATGACCTTACCTAACTGTGTATCGGTCATTACCCTTATGGTGTGCGCTTGGAAGTACGGACGCAGTTTTCTTACTGACACCATAAGAGCAAACACTTGCTTCTTAATACTCGGGTATCGCCTCTCAGGTCCTTGCAACACTTTGCTCACAAAATAGATGGGATGTTGCACCTTATTATCCTCACGAACCAACACAGAGCTGACCGCGTCATCCCCCACGGACAAATACAAAACCAAGACTTCTTCGTCCTGCGGTGTGGAGAGTCCAATGAGCCATGCCAAATATTCTTTTAAATCTATAAAGGCTTTTTCACATTCGTTCGTACACTCAAACTGACCCTTCTTTAAAGTTTTGAAGAAAGGTATACTTAATTCTGCAATCCTAGAAAGAAACCTGTTTGAGGCTGCCAGCTTCCCCATTAATCTCTAAACTTCCTTAACGGTCTTCGAAGAAACCATGTCGAGGTTTGACTACACAGTTTTTATGTTAGCCTCAATACCCCTCTGAGACACCATATATCCCAAGAACTTACCTGCCTTGACACCAAAAGTGCACTTATCTGGATTTAAGCGCATGTATGATTTTTGAATTATCTCCAATGCTTCTTATAGGTCGTTTACCAAATCCTGAGGTCGCTTACTCTTTACGAGCATATCATTCACATATACCTCCATATTTCTATCTATTTGATCTTTGAAAAGCTTATCACCAATCTCTGAAAGTTGTTCCCGCATTCTTTAGACCAAAAGGCATGGTGACATAGCAGTAAGTCCCTCTATCTGTTGTAAAAGACGTCTTTCTCTCATTCTCATTTTTCATGAATATCTTATGACACCCCGTGTAAGCATCTAAAAAGCATAAAAATGCGAAGCCCGACGTGGCATCCACTAGAATATCTATTCTCGGTACTGGAAAAGAGTCTTTCAGACAAGCTTTATTTAGATCGGTGAAATCAATGCACATTCTCCATTCACCACTGGGTTTTTTTGCCAATACCGAATTAGCTAACCAATCCGGGTAGTCTACTTCCCTTATAATTTTCACCACCAATTACTTATCGACTTCGGAGTTCACTATCTTACTTCGATCTGGGGCAAACAGTCTCTTCTTTTTCTAAACTAGTTTGTGAGTTTCATCAATCCCCAAGCTATGCTCAATTATGTGCCTCAAAATTCCTGACATATCATCAGCTGACCATGCAAAAATCACTCTATATTCTTTCAACAGTTCGATCACCTGAGATCGGAAATCGTTTTGCATATCAAGACCTATTTTTACCTTCCTGTCCGGGAAATTGCCATCCAGGACTATCTCCTCTACTTTCCCCTCGGGCTGAAAAGTTTCTTCTCTTTTAGGTGCTAAACATTCTGTTGTTAAGACTTCCACCTTAGTTACTTCTCGTACCGTTGCCACGTAACATAGTTTGGCTTCTTTCTGATTTTCGCGCACCATAACAACATCTCCACAGGCCAAATATTTGATGACATAGTGCAAACTGGAACACACCACTTCGAAAGCATGTAATCCTGGCCTTCCTAAGAAGACATTGTAGGCCGAACTTCCATTTATTACCACGAATTCCAACAACTCGGTTCTGACATGCCCCTCATACCCCAAGGTCACGATGAGTTTTATTTTGCCTAAGGGACGTGTCACACGCCCCGCAAAACCTACCAATGGTGTGTTTACAACTTCCAACGTCGTCTTATCAATACTTAAAGATTCAAATACATGTGAATACATAATATTTGCCAAACTACAGTTATCCACAAAGACTCGCTTTATTAAATAGTTAGAAACAACCATCTCAATAACTAAGGGATCATCTGTAGCATCATTCAAGAAAAAAATCATCATCCGAGAAAGTAATCGCGAGTGTTACCTTTTTTGACTTTCGATGTCGCTTGTCACAAACACCTCACTTTGTCTGGCATAGCGCCTTCTCGAGTATCCTTAATCTCCTCCCAAAGTTCCTCTTGAGATCGTATTGATTACCCTAGCATAACCTTTATTCCCTTTTAAAGATTGATCACCTTGATCCCGACGTCGCTCACTATCCTTTTTTTTTGAACTGGCCACCCATGTCGCCATGGTTAACTTTTTTAGTCCATTTCTGTTCTATTTTTCCCACAAAGTTCTTAAGTTCTCCTCACCTGATCGCCTTCTCAATCATCTGCTTCAAGTAGAAAAATTCATTGGTGGTGTGACTATGGGTGCTATGATATTCACAGTACCGATTCTTATATCGAGAGTGATCTGGATATGCCAGTTTTTTCTGCTATTTGAATATCCCTTCCGACTGCATCATGGCTAAGATTTATGCCCTTGATGTTGTTAACGGTGTTAAGTCATATTCAAGAACATTTCCCAACCTCGCACGCCCTTTCGATTGGTAAGGAGCTTTGATAGCCTGAGGCATTCTACTAGAGCGTGCTATTTTATCTCCACCTGAACGCACAGGACTTCGCTAACTCTGATTTCCTCTCTTCTAGGATGAACACCAATCTTTCTTGTTGATGTCAGAGTCTTCTCCCACTAGTGTCGCATGCGCACATCTTAGTGCTTCGGCATATGTCGCTAGATATTTTTTTCTAAATGCTCCTATTAAAAATCCCAATTTCAGACCACCGATGAAGGCTGTGAGCATCAGTTTATCATCTTTCCCTGTTACATGATTTGATTCCCTAGTGAACCTCGCCACATACTCCCGCAAGGTCTCCAACTCTTTCGACCTGACACTCATTACATGGGTTGGTGGCTTCTAGGTATAAACATTGACCATGAAGGTTGCTTGGAAACTCATGTCCAATTTTTCCCATGAAGTGATACTCCCCTCGGACAATTTGCTGAACCATTTCCTAGCCGCCAGTTCAAACTTTGAAGGAAGAACCAAACACTTCTGATCATCCTCTAGACTTAACATGTCCAACACTGAGTTTAGATGAGCTGTGTAATCCGATGGATCTCCAGTCCCGTCGAACGACTTCAACACTGGTAGACAAAAATTTTGTGGCATCTTCATCTCTATGATCACCTTGGTAAACAGCGTCCTCTTCTTTTCTCTTAACGATTCGTAAATCGCTTCCCTGCTTTCCCCTTAGGGTCTAGGTACGGACTCTGAAGAGTAATCCACCAACCTTTTTGTCTGCTTCAGTCTGTCCTCCTTTTCCACTAAACTCTCTCCATCATCCTCCTGTGGAGGCTGGTGCTTGGGGGGGAGGCGATCTTCTATATCCCCCAAATGCTTGAAAATATTGTCTGTGATCAGTTTGAACACATCCATAAACTAAACTGATGGAGATTTAGATCCTTCTCCACCTACTGTCCCGATTTTCTCCTCCATCAATCACCCAAGCTATCAATGTTGGCCCCATGGTTGGCGCAAGTTGATGAAGAGTGAAACCACCACCTCGGCGTGTGGAGTGCAGCGTCCAAAAGTGTAGCCTTGAGATAATAACACTCGTTAGATCTTCCACGGTACTTTCTCCCCGGAAGACTCCAATGCTTAAGTTAGATTCTATTAAACAAAAGCAATATTCTAATAATCAAAACTCCTTGCCCTCTTTAGGGCTATATCTCAGTATTTATAAACATACCTGCGTAAAGATGATCATGCCAATGAGTTGATAACTCTTATCCTTATCTCAAAACTTTATGCATATCTCCCACGCTTATCCTTATTAGAACTCGCTTATCAGCCCAGATCGCTTACCCTTATCAGGACTCGCATGTAAACCCAGATCGCTTATCCTTATTAGGACTCGTATATAAACCCAGATCGCTTATCCATATAGTAGGATTTAGGATCTATCAAGTGCATTTGGGAAAATCTTGCAGCCACCTTTTAATCCTTATGCTAATGACATTAACTACCTCGTTGCATCCTATTTTTTTCCATACGTTGGACTCGCAGGATATGTAGGAGCCAACATTGCTTGCTCTATCAAACTCTTCATCCACCTTTAAGGCAATAACAAAAGTTGCTTAGACACAGCTTTGTTTTGATATACGATGTTTTTTTTTTCTCTTAATTGCGACTAATTAATTAATTTGGCTCCGCACATTTATGTTAGCTGGTGGCAGGGCTACTAGGAGTGGAATCGGGCCAAGATGCTATTTTGAGATCACTACTAAACGTGAGGGCAAACCTAAAGGTAAAGCCATATGGAATCACAGTGGCAGAATTCACCAACCGTATATCAAATCTAAGGAATGCACTTGTACATGAGGGTGTCAAATATGAAGGGCTTGTGGTGAATCCAGCTGATGGTGCAAAAGGAAAAATCCCAGGAAACGTACTTGCTGGTGACGAAAACTCTATTGCATATGATCGAACACCAGAGGAAATACTACGAATTGTTTATGGAACTAGAGACGAGGTCAAACCTAGTGGTTTTTACCCGAAAGGAGGCGATGGTCAGGTTGCTAAGTCACATCTGAAAAAATATTAATCAGGCAAATTAAGAATGCGCGAATTTGATCACTACAACTCACGGTGGTGCAGTTCTATTAATTGTTGGAGAAACTTCAAGTAATACGTACTCTTTATGTTTTTCTTTTCCTCCATATGGGCTGTGAATTAATGCTCGAACATGTAATTTGTTCCAAGTTGTAGCTTTTCCATTGTTGTCTATGAATTTGTAATAAATCCATCAACGAAAACACTCCAACCGTTCCCTTTCACCAGTTGACGGATAATAAAAAGAGTTTGATTTTCCTTTTCTGATGAGTTTATCTATTACTTCATGCGTTGTTCTCTTTTTTCTGTTTCATTTTGTTGTTTTAGGATTGACAAAAGGCTACCTACTTATCAATTTTGCTACATACATCACAACAAATTCCGTGGATTGGCTGATTTAATTTGCGTTATAAGAATGGCCTTGGCCATTTTCCTGCCATATTTTGCGCGTCTCACTTGTTAACAAGATAACTAGTGAATGCTCAAAAAAATGGATAGTAAGAAATAATTGAAAATTAATAATTTTGATAGGTTATAAAATACGTGTTTTGTGTATAAATAAAATGTCTAAAAATTGTGTCTAAGGTTGCTGTTTTCATAACCGTTTTTGCACCTGTCTCACTTACCAATATAATATATAGTAAATGTTGTTAAAAAATGGATAGTAAGTTAGTTTTAAGAAGTTGCAGTTTTGATTAGCTATAACAGAAGTATTTTGGGCAAAAATAAAAAGTTTTAAAAATATTCCAAAGGTTGCCATTTTAGTTCACTTGTCAACATAATATTGAGTTAATGGTTTGAAAAAAAAAATGAATAGTAAGAAATTTCAAAAAAATTGACAATTTTCATGGGCTATAACACACACGTTTTGGACAAAAAATAAAATAGTTTTAAAAATGTGCCTAAATTAGCTGTTTTTTGTGCCTTTTTTGTACCCGTTTCACATGTAAATATGATATCTAGTGAACGAAATAGATAGTAAAAATTTTAAAAATTTTAATTTTGATGGGCTACACATGCATTTTGAGCAAAAATAAAAAGTTTAAAAAAAAAGTCTAGTGGGGTTTTAACCTTGTAAAATAATTACGATTCTTGAAAAATAACCTTTTAAAGATAACCTTGAAAAATAACCTTGTAAAATAAGTATGATTCACCTTGAGAAATAACCTTGTAAAAATAACCTTGTAAAATAACTGCTCCAATGCATAGTGAGAGTCTTAATAGAAACAACTTATCATATGTCTAACTCAACCTTTAGAGCAAGAAAAGAACCAAATAGTGGTGGTTAAAATCGAGACTAATTCCTCTGTCCAATATTATTTTGTCTTATTGTATCTAATGTTTAAAACGATTTAGTTTTACTAAAATTAGGAACTAAAGCATAAATATCACTAAAATTATTTTACAATTATTAGACCTTAACCAAGATATAAGTGAACCCTACGACGTAATTTTAATCTAAAACATGATATGATAGGAAAAATCTTGGACAGAGGATCCCAACTTGTTAAAACCATTATAAACTTAAACTATATTATAGGTAAATAACTCCAATAGTCTCTCAATTTAGGGGTAAGCATCATTTTTACTGTATAATTTTGAAAAAAGCTACATTTTGATAGCTTAACTTCAATATTATCACATAAATAGTGCTCAATTCATTTTCTATTTATTTGACAAATAGTGGCATATCTAGAAATTTGACTTTGGGGGCAAAAATGAACTGTCTCATGTATGAAGACAATAATTTTAAAATATTTAAAACATAATAACTTCTCAAATTAAAATAATATCTAAAACAAAATACATATAAGGGGCAGTTTATATTTTATCGAATGTAGGCATTTGAAATTGTGTCTGTTGCTCTTTTATACTATCAAAAGCATCTGTGAGTAAATGGTGTGGTGATCAATCTGGATCTTTTTTGTAAAGGTGATTTTAGGGTAAATCCATCACCTAAACCACATATTAATATAAGAGGGGTTGGCTCCCCTCGCATATGGTCTGTTGCCAAATAATAATAAAAAAAAAAAGCATCTGTGAGTAAATTTGTATCAATACTTCTACTAATATCCTTTTCTATATAAGTAATCAATATATTTACAAGAAGTTTATCTCCTATCTTATTCCGCAATGTTGTTTTAATAAGTTTTATTAAAGAGAAAACACGCTCTTTTGTTGCAGTAGGTATAGGAAGAGTAAATACAAGACAGATCAATCAATCAATAAGAGGATAAATCACTGATTTTCTTGTTTTCTTCAATACTCGACACAATTGTGAAATAATAGACAACTTTTGCAACTCCTCATTTTGGTCTACTTCAAGTTTAAAAAGTTTTAATTGAAGACTCAAATGCAACTTTTCTTGTTCCGAAAAATCCGCATAAAATATATATATATATATATATATATATATATATATATATATGCAAGTTTACCAATATCTTCAACCTTAAGCAATGGAAAGCTATCCATGGGATTTAAAGGACAACTAAACATAAGCAATTCTGTTACATTTTTCTAAAATCGGTTTGTAATTTCTTGCAATTGAACATTACTAACAACATAAAAAATATCCACTCAATAGTGTGTTCAAAAGTAATTGGATTCATTTTTGTTCGATAAGGATTCTTACATGATTTTATCATTAAAGTCATATTAAGAATGTCAATTTGATGTACTTCACGAAATGTCTTCACCTTGTTGAACAAAAAATCTCATCCATATTCTTTTAAATTTTGAAGTCTAGTTTTTGTTGCTAATACCAAATGCATGGCATTAATAGTATCCTAAAATTTGCGCTGTAATAATTCACAAAGAATACTTCAGATTTCAAACATATCTTTCAAAAAATGCAAAATAAATATAAATTTAAATGATGTAAAAACATCAAAAACACTATTAACTTCACCCTTGTGTGTATAAGACTAAACAAGTTGGACGAAATAACTCCATCAAGTTAGAAATTGCGTCATAATGAGAGACCAATCTATTATCACATGGCCTTTTCAAAGTTCAAACTTTATTTTGTACTTTACTTGTCTCAACTTCACTAGAAGAAACCCAGTTTTCAAGTTCAACAACTTGAGTATTTGTTAGCTGATCATTGTGTTTGTGTGAACTAGTTACCAACATAATAGTAAAATTTAAATATATAAAAAATTGAGCAATTGGAAGAACTGCATTTGATGTCTCCACTAAATTAATTGTAGACGATGAGCAAAACAATGAATATAATATGCAAATGAACACTCTTTTGTAATTAAAGCTTGTACCCTATTGAATTCTCCATGCATATTACTTGCATCACGATAACCTAAAATGTGTATCTATTATTGACAATTTAATTACTAAGTAATCATATGATACGAATCCGGCCAAGGAAAATAATCCTTTGAATGACATTGGTTGCCCGATGACAAAATCTAAGACCAAGGGAATGAAAGCAACCTTGATTGGGTTGCTTAGCCGGGCTATTGAAGGATTTGATGAGATAATTACTCCAACATCTACATAAGGAGTCATATGGAATATTTCTTCATTACCGATCTTAGAAGATAATCCATTTGTTCCAAGCATTTTGGAACTTAAAGAGATTCTGAATTGAAGAATATTTTAAGAGAATATCAATCACACGTACAGACCTAAAGATGGCATGCTTTTTGTCTTATTTTTGGATTACACTTTAAGTAATTCTTTAGGGTTTTATATTATTTGGTTACAGTCCAAAAATATTTTATTGGGCTTTTTTAATTATTAATTTTATTTTTAGGGATTAATTATTATATAGTCCAAGTTATCTTGTATGATAAAGGCATGCGAAGGAACTTTAATAACTGTAGGCTTTAAGAAATAAGTGAGATTCAATTTCAATTTAAATTAGGAAACTTGATTGACAATTATCCCACATCGGGAAAATACCGACCATTGATACTTCTTATAGCCTATTTAAAGGCATCTTCATCATTGAATAAACGAGATTTGATGAAATTGAAAGAAATCTTCTTTTAGCTTTAGCTTTGAGAAAACCTTCATTATTGGGAGTGAACCAATATTGAATTCCAGTAAAGTTCTAAGCGTGACCTTATGTAGTTTATCTTCCAGCTCTTAATTGATAGCAAGCCAAGCTAATTTGCTTAACGCCGAGATTACTTGGGTTAGGTTAATTATCTTTTATAATGTAATGGTTTGGATCAATATCTATGTATTTACATTCCATATCCGTTTGTTGTTTTTGTGTCTTGTTCTTGTTTGTGCTGAATTTGTGCTAGATCGACAATATATATACCACGTGAAATGATCACCTTACCACGTGCTACCAAAGTGGAATCAGAGAAAAGGTTGCACAAATTCAGTTTATCCTTTAGCTTTTCTCAATTCTTGTTTTTGTCGTATCTTTGTCGTGTCAATTTCATTTTCCAAAATTCTTGTTGTGTTATCTAGTTTCATTCTTACTTATTGCTTTGTGAAAATAAAGACTCAAAAATAACAAAAAAAAAAATTGTTCGTATTTTTACCCGAAAAAACTGAAAAATATTAGATTGTTCATAACTTCTTCGTTTCTTATCCGATTTCAAATCCGTCAGTTGATGTGTGTTCCTTTTGATATCTAGTTGTTGATAAAATTGTTGTTTGTTCAATTTAGGGTAAAAAAATCGTGATTATTTTTGTAAAAAGGAAACGGAATGAGACAAGTGATTCTAATGAAGTTATCATAATCGAATTCAAATATATATAATGGTAGAACACAATTTTATCATTAAACCACTAGTGTCACATAAAATGAAAAAAAAAAAGACAAATAAACAAGTGTTCGAAGGATTTTAATTCATCAAGAAAATTCGAACCCACGTAAAACTAACAATAGGGACACTATTTTACCACTAGAATAGTAGTGTTTTACAAAATATAATGCTGAGAAATTTTAAAACTACGACAACCAAATACAGGTATACATGAATACTACTCATAAACTACTTGCAACTTACTAAATAGTACTCCTGGGTACCCTTAATTTATCATTTACCAGTGCCATTTATACTTGTCAACAAAACTGATACCCTCAATTTATCATTTACCCGCGTCATTTATACTCGTCAACAAACCTGGCATGAGCGATAGTTGCCCATTTTTCTAATTCTAAATTCGTTTAATACTCACCCGCTACCCATTCAAAACCGTCCATTTTCCACTTCTAAGTTATTCAAAGTGAATAAATCTAACCTCTATTTATAGATAAACAAAATAGATAATACATAAACCATAATTAATACCTATACATTAATTTAAAACTTTTAGATTCATTGATTGAATTGTTCTAGATGAATCTTTATCTTCTAAATTCAATGGTTGACTTATTTTAAATGAATATTATCTTCGAGTAATTAATGAGGGAAATGAATCTAAAAAAAAATACATGAATCATGTTAATGATTAAGGGATAATCAACATCCACATTATTAATTTCATAACATTTGATATATTTGATTTTGAATTCTATGGACATACATCCAATTAATTAATTGGCCTCATCCCAATCCATTTTCTATAAATACCAAATCGAATTTTCAGACAAGATATATCAAATTAATTAACATGCTAAGTAGCTTGCCATGGCATCATCCAAATTCCCCGTTCTTTCTTCCCTTGTCTTCATGCTTCTTTCATTCCTTTTCCTCTTCCTAGTTCCTAGCTCCTCTGCCCACAGCAGCCATGGCAATTGCAGTTTACCTCAAATCGATATTGATCTCTTGGAATTCCCACTAAATTTAGTGTCACGCCCCGAGCCCGCAAGCACAGTGAACCCGTGGGCCCACAAGCGCCCGCGCGGCCGTGACACGACTAGAGCCTGACGCACCCAAGCCCAACTTCGTTTGGCTCATCCTCGCTATGCCAAAATGGATATCCTGAAGTTGAACTTGGAAGCTAGGCTCACATACATATACATTGCATCAATCCTTCTCCCAACCGATGTGGGATTGGGGTCTTACATTCACCCCCCCTTGAGGCCTTGGCGTCCTCGCAAGGCCCACAAGATCCTTACCAGGCCTACCTCGGTGGCGAAGGATTCTAGAGGTGGCTCCCGCACGTAGCACTTAGTTCCAAAGGATTCTAGAGGTGGCTCCTGCACGTAGCACTTAGTTCCAACACTCCGTGGGTGAAGGCCTGGCCCATTCTCTGATACCATTCTGTCACGCCCCGAGCCTGCAAGCACAGTGAACCCGTGGGCCCACGCGCCCGCGCGGCCGTGACACGACTAGAGCCTGACGCACCCAAGCCCAACTTCGTTTGGCTCGTCCTCGCTATGTCAAAATGGATATCCTGAAGTTGAACTTGGAAGCTAGGCTCACATACATATACATTACATCAATCCTTCTCCCAACCGATGTGGGATTGGGGTCTTACATTTAGAGTACTTGGAAGCTGAGTTCTTCTTGTGGGGTGCTTTTGGTTATGGCCTGGATAAAATTGCTCCTGAGCTCACCGGCAAAGGTCCATCGCCTGTGGGTTCTCAGAAAGCCAGTTTGAGCCCTTTTGTTAGAGATGTTACTGCTCAATTCGCATTCCAAGAAGTTGGGCATTTGAGGTTCATTCGTATTCCTAAATGATTTCTCTTAATTTCTTTTACATGATGTATCCCGTACTCATAATAATCAGTACCATTTCTTGCTTAACACAGGGCGATTAAGAACACCGTGACAGGATTCCCAAGGCCATTGATCAATTTAACCGTGGAAACATTTGCAGCAGTGATCGACAGTGCATTTGGGAAAAGCTTGAAACCACCTTTTAATCCTTACGCTAATGACATTAACTACCTTATTACATCCTATGTTATTCCATACGTTGGACTCACTGGATATGTCGGAGCCAATGCAAAACTCCAAAGTCCCACTGCTAAGAGAGTATGTCAACATTGCTCTATCGAACTCTTCATCTCCATTAAGGAAACAACATAAGTTGTTTTACCATACAATGTGTATTTTTTCCTCTTAACTGCCAGAAATGAATTAATTCTGCGCATATATATGTCAGTTGGTGGCAGGGCTGCTAGGAGTGGAATCAGGCCAAGATGCAGTTCTGAGAGCATTACTATACGAGAGGGCAAAACTGAAGGTAAAGCCATATGGGATCACTGTAATACTTGAGAATTTTAGTAAGGGCCAATTGATAAATAAGTAAGAATATAGGGACTATTTTGCAATTTATGAAAAATTGGTCTTAAACCCATTTATTTCCTAGACTTTAGTCTTCATTCTTCCCTTCACCATTTTCTTCTTCTTCTCTTATTCTTACTTCCCTATTGGTAATCTTAACTAGAGCAAGAGGAGAGAGTGGATTAAAGGAGAAACAAGGGAGCTTTCTCACTCAAATTCTATTCTAAACAAGGTAAGGAAACTCTCTTGCTCAATTATCTAAGTTAATTTCCTTATTTAGTGTTCTATAGTGGTTAGGGTTTGAAATTAATTGTTATTGTGAATAGGATGTGGGTTTGATTATTTAAGCTCAAGAACACCTACCCAAGGATTTTAACATTCATTTGATTAGGAATAGAACATGAATTGAGGCATTTAAGACAACTTATGATGATATTCTTATAGAAGGAAGTTGTGAGAGTAATAAATAAATGAGTTTTAGAATTTAAAGGAAATGAAATGTTCTTACATCAAGAAAGAATTCTAAGAGTTATTAGGCTCTCTTTGATTGTCCTTTTTGTTGTATGTATATGTTTTTATAGGAAAGTGAAGTAAATAGGAGATGGAAAATCGTAGAATCAAGGGCTAGAGTGGATTTTGGCTAAGGTAAGTGGTTTTAATATTCCTTCATGTTTTATACGGATTTGATAAAACATATTTGTGAAAGTTTGATTATGTTATTATATCAAAATGGATTGAGTATGTATAAGATTGTGATTTTGATGATTATGAAATATATGCAGTGGCTTTTCTGATTGTAAATCATTTTGCGAAATGATTTAAATGAATTGAATTGTTTTGAGCTCTTGAATGTTTAATGAACGATTGGTAGAAACATGTTCCAACTTATTGTTACGACCCACCTAGCGGGGTTAAAGCTAGGAACCCATTGTTATGACCCACCTAGCGGGGTTAAAGTTAGGACTGGATCCAGTTATTGTACCGAAAGTGACTTGAACTATTCTTGAGCTAAATGATGTTAAAATACTCAATGTATTTGTGAATGTTTTGATAGATGATGATGTCATTGCTATATATGTACGTGTGTGTGTTTTGATTGAAAATCTCTTCAAATGATGGTTTTCATGGGTTAAATGATGCTTTGAGAAAGGATATTATACCTATAATGTGCTCAATCCAGATGAAGGAATATTTTAATTACTTACTGGGCATAGTGTATGCTCATACCACATACATCGTTGTTTTTGCAGATTTTGTGGAAGATGGAAAGCATAGATAGCTATTTTGTGGACATTGTAGTTATGTATATATAAAAGGACGTTGTAGTGGATATTTTGGATGAAAAGACATTGGAACATTTGGTTTGATGTTGATGTACATAGTTAGTAAATGGTTTGTGAAGAAAATGTATAGGCGTGATTGTAAATAACGTCATTTGGTTATAAGTTGTATATATAATGTTTTGTTGACGAATATTGTGCCGAAATGTAAAGATATAGGTTTGAACATTTGATGTTGAATATGGAGTTTTGCGAATTGTGTATATTGATTATATTAGGTAATGTGTGGCCAAGTGTATATGTATATACTGTTGGTATATTAAGTTTGAGAACAGGAGGCTTCGCACTTTTGGATTCGGTTTCTAAGAGTGTGGCCGTGCCACGTCGGATTTGGGGCTTGACATTTATTGGTATCAGAGAGACTAAGTCGATGACAATAGGTACATATAAGAGAGGAGATGCAATATGGTTAGTGTTAGAGTGTTGAAAGTCCAAAAATTTAGCCGTTAGGGTGAAGAAAAGGAGTTTCGGACGCCCCTTCAGCCCTTAGGAGCCGTCCGAACCTAAATAACTGGAACATGTCAAAAATTGGTCTCAGAAGTTTCGGACGGCCGAAACTCCTCAGAGCCGTCTGAACCTATTTATCAGAGAGGCTGCATTTTGCACAAAGTTTCGGACGGGGTTTCGGACGCTAGGGGGTCGTTCGAAACTCACTTTCGAACGTCCGAAACTATGAACAGTGCGTCTGATCCTAGTTTTTGAAATTTTTTTCGATTTTTTCTTTCTAAATCATTTGTGCAATTCGGCAAGTGGTTTCTTACATCCTACTGCACCTTTGAAGATCAATTTTGAAACCCTAACTCTCACAAATGTTGTACTTGTTAGGAATAACATTGTCTTGTCTCTTTTCTTTCTTTCTTTTCTTTCTTCTTAATGTTCATATGAAATGAAAAATTTATTGATCCTTGATATTAGGATCATGGCACAAAGTAGTGGAAGTGGAGAGAATCCCAATGTTGTGATTGTAGAGAGCCAGGATCATGGCAATGGTGAAGGAACGAATATGGGGGAACATGTGCTTACTCGCACTCCTCAACCCATGACCACTAGAATGACCACTGGGGTGTGGACCGTCAAGTGATCCACTCACGACTAGTACGACCGTTTTAGCAATGCCTCCGGAGTTCACTGCTGCTTTTGGCATGATGGCACAAATCATGCAAAACCAACAGAGGTTACAACAAGAACAAGAGGACGGCCAACGCCAAAAATCGATTGGTAGCAAGATTCACTATGAAAACTTGAAAAAGGCAAACATGCCAGTCTTCGATGGTGGTTCGGATCCTGAGAAGGCGGAGAAGTGGCTACATGAACTAGAGGACAACTTCGATGTCTTGGAGGTTCCTGATGATGTGAAGCCAAAGGTTGTCATTCCATTCCTTGTTGGAGGCGCGGAACAGTGATGGAAAGGAACCGCTCTAGCATATACTCGTGAAGGACAACCCTTGGATTGGAGAACGTTCAAGAGTGTTTTCTTGAAGCATTACTTCCCCGACTCTATACGAAGTGAGAAGCAAAGACAGTTTTTCCACTTGAAACAAACAGAGAACATGTCTATAGTGGAGTATGCCGGGAAGTTCAATGCATTGGGACGCTATGTGCCAACAGTAATGGCAGACGATAGCCTCAAGTTACTCAGGTTTGAGGAGGGATTGCAAGGGCGCATTCGAGCCAGATTGTCTTCGATGCCCTCGAGTAGTTACAAGGAATCCTTCAAGAGGTGCATTGGGATTGAGGCGGATCTCAAAAGAGGGGACGCCAAATTTCGCGCCAAGAGATCTAGACCTATGCCCACCTAAGGTCAAGGATCAAAACAGCCGTGGGGAAGTCAACAAATGAACAAGAGGCGTGGACCACCACAGCCACTAGTTCAAACGGGGTTCAAGAAGAAAGAATGCGACTTCTGCCACCGTGTTCATTCCGGAGAATGCCGATTTAGGACTGGAGCATGTTTTGGGTGTGGTAAGGTAGGACACCAGGTTAATGAGTGTCCCACTCCACAACAAGACAGGGCCAAACCCGCCAACGCTCGTGTCTTTGCATTGACCCAATCAGAGGCGAAAGTGTCAGAGGATGTTGTCACAGGTACTATAATGATAAACTCAGTACCTGTTATAGTTCTATTTGATTGTGGGGCATCTCATTCCTTTATATTTAAAAGATGTGTTAGCAAATTGAGTTCTAAACCCGAATATCTTAGAGAGCCCTACCGTGTAGCTACCCCAGGAGGAAAAGTTCTTATATCCAATCTTGTACATAGAGATTGTAATGTGGAAATTAGTGGACAAGAATTTAAGGCGAACTTGATTCAGATTAACATGAGAGATTTTGATGTGATTTTGGGTATGGATTGGTTAACAAGTAATTATGCTTGTGTTGATTGTCGGGATAAGAAAGTTAACTTTTGTATTCCGGGAAGGGAAGAGTTTTCATTTCGAGGAGGTATGGCGAAACAAGTCAAATGTACAACCCCAATAATATCTGCTATGCAAGCTTGGAAAGCCCTTTGTAAAGGTTGTGTGGGTTACTTAGCAAATGTGATTGACACTAAGAAAGAGGGTGTGAACTTGAACGATATTCTGGTTGTCCAAGAATTCCCGGATGTGTTTCCCGAGGAATTGCCAGGGCTTTCACCGGACCGTGAAATTGAGTTTGAGATTAATGTAATGCCTGGGGAAGCACCAATCTCTAAAGCTCCATATCGAATGGCCCCGGCGGAATTACGAGAGCTTAAAGTCCAATTACAAGAATTATTGGAACTTAAATTTATTCGACCTAGTGTGTCTCCGTGGGGTGCTCCGGTGTTGTTTGTGAAGAAGAAGGATGGGAGTTCGAGACTTTGCATTGATTACCGAGAGTTGAACAAGATCACTGTCAAGAATAAATATCCACTTCCAAGAATAGATGACTTGTTTGATCAACTTAAAGGAGCTCGGGTTTTCTCAAAAATTGATCTACATTCGGGCTACCATCAGTTGAAAATCAAGTCCGAAGATGTCCCAAAGAGTGCTTTTAGAACAAGGTATGGGCATTATAAATTCCTTGTTATGCCTTTTTGGACTAACAAATGCCCCTGCCGCTTTTATGGATTTGATGAATAGGGTTTTTAGATCACAACTAGACAAATTTGTAGTGGTGTTCATTGATGACATTTTAATCTATTCTCAAACGGAGGAGGAACATGTTAAGCATTTGAGGATAGTCTTGCAAATCTTAAGGGAGAAGAAGCTTTTTGCCAAATTTAGCAAATGTGAATTTTGGTTAAAAAGTGTTGCTTTCTTGGGGCATGTGATCTCAGAAGATGGTGTAACAGTTGATCCGAGAAAGGTAGAGGCAATTGTGGACTGGCCTAAACCAACTAATGTGACCGAGGTTCGGAGCTTTCTGGGTTTGGCTGGATACTATAGGAAATTCCTTGAGGGATTCTCATCTATTGCCATACCTTTGACCCAGTTGACGCAGAAAGGAGTGAAGTTTGAATGGACCACAGCCTGTGAGGACAGTTTTCAAGAGTTGAAGAGGAAATTGATCTCGGCACCAGTACTTACACTTCCATCTGGGTCAGGAGGATTCACAGTGTATAGTGATGCTTCTAAGCATGGATTGGGATGTGTGATAATGCAAAATGGTCGAGTCATTGCATATGCTTCTCGCCAATTGAAGAAGTATGAACGGAACTACCCGACCCATGATCTTGAATTGGCGGCGGTAGTGTTTGCTTTGAAAATCTGGAGACATTATCTGTATGGAGAAAAATGTGATATATTCACAGATAATAAAAGCTTGAAGTATCTGTTTACTCAAAATGAGTTGAATATGAGACAAAGGCAATGGTTGGAATTGTTGAACGATTATGATTTGGATATTAAATACCATCCCGGAAAGGCAAACAAAGTGGCAGATGCTTTGAGTAGGAAGTCTTCAAGGACATTGGCATTAATGTTGACTCAACAGAATCATTTGATTTCGGAATTTGAGAAACTAGAAATGGAGGTGATAGAGTCGACCGATGGATTTCTGGCGGCTTTAGTAGCACAACCTTCACTACTTGAGAGAATTAAAGTTGCTCAGGTCAATGATGTTGAGTTGAAGAAGAAGAGAGATCAGATTAAAGAATGCCCACAACCTGATTTTCAATCTCATGATGATGGAAGTTTGTGGTTTCGAGGTAGATTATGTGTACCTAATTATTTGGATTTGAAGAACGAAGTTTTGAAAGAAGCACATAACTCGAAGTTTTTCGTTCATCCTGGTAGCACAAAAATGTACAAGGATATGAAAAGAAATTTCTGGTGGAACGGTATGAAGAAAGAAATTGCTGAGTTCGTTTCTAAATGTTTGGTATGTCAACAAGTCAAAGCAGAGCATCAACGCCCTGGGGGACTGTTGAAATCATTAGAAATACCGGTTTGGAAATGGGAACATGTGACTATGGACTTTGTTTGTGGCTTACCGAAGACAAAGACAAGTCAAGACACCATATGGGTAATTGTGGACAGACTGACTAAGACCGCCCATTTCTTACCCATGCGATCCACCGCTACCATGGATCAACTAGTTAGTATGTATATGGATAATATTATCCGGTTACATGGAGTGCCTGTCAGTATTGTCTCCGATCGGGATCCCAGATTTGCATCCAGATTTTGGAAAAGTTTTAATAAGGCATTGGGGACTAAAGTGACACTTAGTACAGCTTTTCATCCTCAGACAGATGGACAGTCAGAAAGAACCATTCAAATGCTTGAGGATATGTTGAGAGCATGTGTCTTGGACTTCAAGGATAGTTGGGTGGACTACTTGGCCCTTATTGAATTCGCACACAACAACAGTTTCCATGCTAGCATTGGAATGGCACCTTATGAGGCATTGTATGGGAGGAAATATAGATCACCCATTTGTTGGGACGAGATTGATGAGAAAAGCATTATGGGACCAGATTTGGTACAAGTGACGATTGAAAAGGTCCCACTGATTAGAGATCATTTGAAAGCGGCTCAAGATAGGCAAAAGAGTTGGGCCGATACCAAGAGAAGGCCTTTAGAATTTCAATGTGGAGACAAAGCATATCTTCGTGTATCGCCGAGTAACGGAGTTATGCATTTTGGCAAGAGTGGGAAGTTGAGTCCGCGATATGTTGGACCGTTTGAGATATTGGAGAAAATTGGTGATCTTGCTTATAGACTCGCCCTGCCACCATCCTTGTCAAGAGTTCACAATGTGTTCCACGTGTCGCAACTAAGGCGATATGTTTCGGATCCCAGTCATGAGATAGAATTGGAACCATTGGAAGTACAAGAGGGTTTATCATATAAGGAATTTCCCCTCCGGATTGAATCGAAAGGAACAAGTATTGAGACGGAGAACAATTCCTTATGTGAAGGTGCAGTGGTCAAATCATAACCCTCGTGAAGCAACTTGGGAGTTGGAAGACGAAGTGAAAGAAAAATATCCACACTTGTTTGAAGAACAAAGTACTTTAAGTTTCGAGGCCGAAACTTTCTATAAGGAGGGTAGAATGTAATACTTGAGAATTTTAGTAAGTGCCAATTGATAAATAAGTAAGAATATAGGGACTATTTTGCAATTTATGAAAAATTGGTCTTAAACCCATTTATTTCCTAGATTTTAGTCTTCATTCTTCCCTTCACCATTTTCTTCTTCTTCTCTTATTCTTACTTCCCTATTGGTAATCTTAACTAGGGAAAGAGAAGAGAGTGAATTAAAGGAGAAACAAGGGAGCTTTCTCACACAAATTCTATTCTAAACTAGGTAAGGAAACTCTCTTGCTCAATTATCTAAGTTAATTTCCTTATTTAGTGTTCTATAGTGGTTAGGGTTTGAAATTAATTTTTATTGTGAATAGGATGTGGGTTTGATTATTTAAGCTCAAGAACACCTACCCAAGGATTTTAACATTCATTTGATTAGGAATAGAACATGAATTGAGGCATTTAAGACAACTTATGATGATATTCTTGTAGAAGGAAGTTGTGAGAGTAATAAATAAATGAGTTTTAGAATTTAAAGGAAATGAAATGTTCTTACATCAAGAAAGAATTCTAAGAGTTATTAGGCTCTCTTTGATTGTCCTTTTTGTTGTATGTATATGTTTTTATAGGAAAGTGAAGTAAATAGGAGGTGGAAAATCGTAGAATCAAGGGCTAGAGTGGATTTTGGCTAAGGTAAGTGGTTTTGATATTCCTCATGTTTTATACGGATTTGATAAAACATATTTGTGAAAGTTTGATTATGTTATTATATCAAAATGGATTGAGTATGTATAAGATTGTGATTTTGATGATTATGAAATATATGCAGTGGCTTTTGTGATTGTAAATCATTTTGCGAAATGATTTAAATGAATTGAATTGTTTTGAGCTCTTGAATGTTTAATGAACGATTGGTAGGAACATGTTCCAACTTATTGTTATGACCCACCTAGCGGGGTTAAAGCTAGGAACCCATTGTTATGACCCACCTAACGGGGTTAAAGCTTGGACTGGATCCAGTTATTGTACCGAAAGTGACTTGAACTATTCTTGAGCTAAATGATGTTAAAATACTCAATGTATTTGTGAATGTTTTGATAGATGATGATGCCATTGCTATATATGTACGTGTGTGTGTTTTGATTGAAAATCTCTTCAAATGATGGTTTTCATGGGTTAAATGATGCTTTGAGAAAGGATATTATACCTATAATGTGCTCAATCCAGATGAAGGAATATTTTAATTACTTACTGGGCATAGTGTATGCTCATACCACATACATCGTTGTTTTTGCAGATTTTGTGGAAGATGGAAAGCATAGATAGCTATTTTGTGGACATTGTAGTTATGTATATATAAAGGGACGTTGTAGTGGATATTTTGGATGAAAAGACATTGGAACATTTGGTTTGATGTTGATGTACATAGTTAGTAAATGGTTTGTGAAGAAAATGTATAGGCGTGATTGTAAATAACGTCATTTGGTTATAAGTTGTATATATAATGTTTTGTTGACGAATATTGTGCCGAAATGTAAAGATATAGGTTTGAACATTTGATGTTGAATATGGAGTTTTGCGAATTGTGTATATTGATTATATTAGGTAATGTGTGGCCAAGTGTATATGTATATACTGTTGGTATATTAAGTTTGAGAATAGGAGGCTTCGCGCTTTTGGATTCGGTTTCCAAGAGTGTGGCCGTGCCACGTCGGATTTGGGGCGTGACAATCACAGTGTCACAATTCACAAACCGCATATCACAACTGAGGAATGATCTCGGACATGAGGGTGTCAAAGATGAAGGGCTTGTGGTGAATCCCGCTGAAGGTGCAGAAGGAAGAATTGCAGGAAATATACTTGCTGGTGACAATAACTCTGTTGCCTTTGATCGAACACCAGAGGAAATACTACGAATTGTTTATGGAACTGGAGACGAGACTAAGCCTGGTGGTTTTTACCCCAAAGGAGGCTATGGTTCGATTGCTAAGTCACATCTGAACAAATATTATTAATCGGGCTTCAAAATTCAACCTGCGAAGAAGATTGGATCTCTATCTACAAGTCATCTAGTGATAATAATTGTTGGAGAAACTCCAACTATATTTGCTTTCTTCTGAGTTTTTTGCATTCGTTGATTTGCTATTGTTGTCGATGATTTCATAAATTTTAAATCCATCAAAATTGTTCTCTATATTGGTTTTGAAGTGATTAAATTCTTCATTAGGCAAAGAGGTCGTTCTGCCCAAAAACAAAAACAAAGAAAAAAAGGCATATCAAAACCCAACATCGGTTTTTAAGCATTTGGCATTAGTTTTATACTCTTTTTAACAGATATTTCTTATTTTATATTTTTTTTTAGTTTTTGAGTAAATTTTGTTCGTTTTCCTTTGTATTATATAGTTTTGTAGGTTAACTTAGTAAAATGTTGGTCGGCGGTGTTTGGATGCATTTTTTTTTATGTGAGAAAGCAAAATTAAATTGAAGATGAACAAGCATGGTAATTCAACAAGTTATTCAGAAAGATTAAAAGGACACCAACTTATGTTTTACAAGTTTTAAGATTAATTTGAGGAACTTAATTGGATCACAAAAATAGAGTTGGAGCAAAAAAGAGCAAAGTGCAAATTTGGTCACCAAACTGTACGAAACTAGTATTTTTAGTCACTCAACTATTTTTTCAACCGAAATGGTCACTAAACTACTTTTTCTTAGCGAAGAACGTCCCTCCATTCATTTAGGCCGTCTGAGCTAACGGAAATACGATCACGTGATTTGCACACGCATATTTGTAGGAATAAAATTGTCCAACAAAATTTTATCTCAACTATCAACTATTCGAACAACATTTGTTCCTAGAGCAAACCCAGAATTAATTTATCTGTTTTCCGGGCATTCGACATGAACATCAATGGCGGTGACTCCATGTTCTTCTTCATCGAAACTTAATCGATCTGTGCCTACAAAGAAGGGCAAAATCAACATCAATGGCAGTGACTCTATATTCTTCTCCATCAAAACTTAATCGATCTGTATCTGTCAAGAATGGCAAAATCAATAGTCCCGTTACTGAAAAGGAGAAGGAAAAAATTTCCCAGAAAAAGAAATCCGAAAAATGGTCTTTCTTCACCAGCGAAGCATAATAATGACCCCGGAATTCGTCTGATTCATAGCCGCATTTATGATTCCCAGAATGGCAAGACTTGTCATCAGGTAATTTTTTAATCTAATCCTAGCAAAACCCTTTTATTTTTTGAAGGCACAATTTTGGAATGAAGAGTATCAAGGAAGCAAGATCTGGTGCATCAGAAAGATGGTTTGCATGTCTTTGTAATTCTTTAATTTGTGGGTTTCTTATATCTACAAGTAATTATGTTCCAGGAAGAATTAAGCAGAACAATAATTGGCATGGACCGTATCTTGGAACTGTTACTCTTTCTTCTATTGTTTCAGTTCTTCTTTTGTCTGTAAAGGCTTTTGTATTCACTGTCAATTCACAACTTGAGGTCGAAGCATCATCTTACCACACAAGGCAGAAGCTCCATTTGAAGAGGTCATCGGGTATGCCTGTCTTATTTCTGTCATCTGTGGTGTTTGCTCTTGGCCATACTGTCATTGCCTATAGGACGAGCTGCAGAGCGAGGAGGAAGATCTTGTTCCACCGAGTTGATTTTTTCCAACAAAATTGCCTATAGATGCCTTGCTTGAACTGCACTTTCTAGTTTCTGTGCTCAATCAATTGAGTTTTATTTGCAGCTAAGATGGTTTACGGATCCTGAATACAGAGATTGAAATCCTTATAGTAATTCTTATGTTTTTTTTCCACTTTAAATGGGAGAATTTCAAGAATAGTAAAGTGCAGGAGAGTTCATTTTTAGTATGAAACAGCATCTATGAACGAGTGTTGCTCAAATAGCGAGATAAAATTTTGTTGGACAATTTTATCTCTACAAATACGCGTGTGCAAATTACGTGATCGTATTTCCGTTAGTTCAAACAGCCTAAATGGATAGAGGGACTTTCTTCGCTAAGAAAAAGTAGTTAAGTGACCATTTCGGCTGAAAAAATAGTTCAGTGACTAAAATTACTAGTTTCGTACAGTTTGGTGACTAAATTTGCACTTTGCTCGAGCAAACAAATGAAGATAATACCTTGAAAATAAAAGTTTAAAGTTTATCAGAATCATTCTAATAAATCCCTTGTCAATCACCAATCATTTAGTGTCATCTAAACATTTTTAAATATTTCATCTCAATAATGATACGCCCACATTTCAATTAATCAAAATTAAAATCATTTCGTAGGACTCACATCTAGGGTTAGGGCTTAATAATTATAAATTTGATTTTACTAAAAATAAATAAGATAAAGACAAAATCAAGATTAAAACCATATTATAAGGTTCACTCATATATAGGGTTAGGGCATAATAATTGTAAATTTGATTTTGGAGATTGAAATAATAAAGAAAAATAATTTTAAACCCAATCATGAACGAGTTATAAAGAGATTTATCATATAACTGGGGGGTATTATTATTACAATGAAACATTAAAAAAAATGCTTACTGTTAGATACTTTGTTTTCAACCCTTCATCAAGGTGGTGATGAAGAAAGATCATTATTTTAACCTTTTCTTGACTAGTGGATTTATTTCTTTCTTTTATGGTCTCATAGATGAATTTCAACATTTTGCACTCATAACAAGTAGTTCTTGTCAGTAACATCAAGAGAAACAAACTCAAATTTTGCAAGATTAGTCATAGTGATAATTAAAATCAAGATAATAAATAAAAATTTACCCCACTTACCCAAATGAATCAAATTTGACAAGAGAATTTGTGCTGATAATGTATTATAAAAATACTATAAAAACTTACAGTATTATACTTTGTAATAAGTTATTATACTACTACTAGAAAGTAGAGATTTAATATTATGTTACTACTACTATAAAAGACTAGAACTATAAAATATGAAACAATTATGAAAATAATGCAAGAAAGAACGAGAGAAAAGTAGAGCAAAATGTAGTAAGAATTCACTTGTATTTTCTATTCATATAAGCCTCTATTTATAAATTTGAGGTACCTTGTATGTTATAATATCCTAAATGAAAATTACAAGAGTTACATATGTTACATAAGTTACAAAATAGTGGGTGATTATAGGATATTGATGTTACATGAGTTATATAGAATAATGAGAAATAAAGGGATAAAATACGGATATATTAATGGGCATTCACAATTTGTTCATAACATACATCTTTCTATTTCTCCTATTAATAGTAGATATTTAATAGAAAACAATTCCTAAAAGGTAGGAGAACAAACATTAGCATCCAATCAATCCTTATTATTAATTAATTAACTAGTCACGATAGCACTCCATCAATTAATAATAGCAATATACGTTGTGAAAATAGTTAAACCAAAATTTAAATAATTGATATATCTGCAATTATTTAAGTTTGTTCCATTGATTCCCTTAGGCTAACTATGCGTATTAAGTTTTTGATTCAGAAATATAGTCCCTACCTCCTAAATTAATGGATAGTACACTACAAGAAAAATGGGTTTTAATGACTACCAAGTTATGATCATCAAACAAACAAAAGAGGTCACCAAATTATTCGAGCAGTCACCGGTTGGTCAGCTAAACTCAGTCACTAGAGGTATCTAGTGACCATTTTTTGTTGTTGGTCACCAAAGAATAATCTTTGGTGACAAGAAAAATGGTCACCAATATAGTGACTGAAAATGTTGTCACCAATATAATCACCAAAAAGCTGCGTTTTGATCACCAAATTGTCATTTTTTTTTTTGTGACCAAATCTGTGACCACCAATATTTCGTCAAGAAATGCCCAATGATCAATGCACGTGACATGATGTTTGTTGACCAAAACTGTGGTCACCAATGGATTACCAATTGATGACCAAGATATTGGTCAACAAAGGCTTTAGGTTGCTCGGGCATTTGATCTGAAATTGTTCTTAACAAAGAGAATGTGGAGATCAAATTATGAACAATCTTAGGTGACCAGTTTAGTGGTCAGTAAATGATAACCAAATATTTGGTCATTAATTGAATAGTCGCAATGCAATTTTATTGACCAAAATAGTGACCAAATTGTTTGGTCAATTTTTTTTTATGGTGACCAAATATTATGGCCAATAGTAAAAATTATGGTCATTAAATGATATAATGACATGTTTATAATAAAATAAAACATGTACTACATATTAAATAGAATGCACAACACAAAAAAAAAAGACCAATAAATTGGACAAATACTAAAATAAAATTAACCAAAAAATACCAATACATTCAAATATTGCACAATAACAAATATTTAAATTCAAAAGTGAATTTATAAAGACAATAGTACTTTCACAAAAATTATAAGTATTAGAAAATAGCACGAGTGCATGAATCTAAACTACTATAAAGGTTGTGGATAATGAATATACCACAAAATTAATACTATCCAACAAAAATATACCATAAATTTAATAATCTTCTAATATCCAAGAAATATAACACAAAAGTACTAATCCACAATACAAAAAGTTAATACTTAACTCTCCCGTGTCAAGATCGTCCACCATTCTTTTACATCCTTTAGGAGAGTTGACACTTCAACTCTTTAGGTTCCTTCAACCTTCATAGTTCGAAAAAATATGTTAAAAACAATACATGGACAACAAGTTTACATAAGCTATGTTCACGCATATTCTTGCATGTTTAACAAATTTTAAACCAATCAAAGTCTACTTTCAATGTATAAACATACAAATTTAATCAAAGTTTCACAATTTAGTTCCAATAATGGCAACAATGCACCACAAGAGTTACCTTCATGCATCTAAAGCTAAAACAAGGTCAATATCTTAAACCAAACAATACTTGGGCAGCAGTGTACATAACACATATTCTTGCATATTCTTTTGAGTTTCACATATTGTAAACAAATGAAATACTATTTTGAGAGTGATATTGTGCCAATTTATACAAAGTTTTATGATTTAATCCCACTATTAGCATCAATACGCCACACGAGCTATATTCAAATATTTGTTTTGATTAGCAGAACCTCTTTTTGAGGTGGGGCTCCACTCCCAGTTTATTAGATAATTTGGTGGGTGATGGACATAGCCTAATACCACCTTTACACAATACATACACTTGAAATCATTCCCATTTACAAGCCAAAGGCCTAATGGGAACATGTTCAAGTGGAGAATAAACCATAAACATGGAGTACTTCCTCCATTTACAATCAGACTTAGCAAATAAATTTGAAGGACTCCTCTATGCACAACATCTAGTCTAATACTAAACTCTGTGCACAAAAAACCCCTTTTAATCACCAGGAGTGACAAAAGATCCCAGCCTTTTGGGATGTTGGCTATGTTCACATGAGTTCTCATCTTCTGATCATCAATTGAGTGGGGCATTGCTGATACAAAACTTGTCAGCCCAACCTTGCTTTGAAACTTACTAATACTTGGATACTTCTCAACAGCAGGCTGCATTTCCTTTTTCCCAATGTGGTTCTGAACCTTGCACCTCTTACCCCCTCACCATTCAACCAATTGCCAATCAAGGTTTCCCTTAACCTATCTGATTGTTCAGTTAACATAACAAGGTGGCTAACCAACCCTAACTTCAGCAGGTTGGGGCCAAAGAGATTGCTCACTTTCCAACATAGTACCATGAGGCAAATCGTCTTAATAGCAGCAAACAATGGCCCAGTCATTTACCTTTTTAACCTTAGTGACTTTAGGTTTCAGCAATAGACCTGATGGTCTTTGGGATTCCCATTTTGTCTCTCATAATAATGCATTGAAACAGCTTGGATTGGTTTGTTTCCCCTTCTAGGTTCCCATTATTCAGGATCCACATAGCTGCCTGATTCTGTTCCACTGCAATTTTCCTTTGTCTGCTGTTTTGCTGAATCTATTCAATTTGCCTCCAGAAGTTGGTTAATCTCTAGTGAATGTCGGATGAATTCCCCAAGATATTGATAAAGGCCATAGAGCTTGACTCAATAGTGATCTGATTCCATCCTTGGTCCGAGCAATGAGAAATTCCCTTTGTGACTACCTCCAATAGGCCATATAGCTCTGAAGACCCTGGACATGAAGAATTATTAATTAGAATAAACAAAGTCTTTAATATCTCACCATTGCCATTTCTTATAACTCCAGTAGCTTTTATTCTTTCTCCATCTCAGCCACCACATTTAACTTTACCCAATCAGGGGTACAATTTGTACAACTTTAACTTTATTTTCCTCCTGGAGTTTGAAATTGAGTTCCAAAAGTATTCCCAGTCTCTGTAGTTCCACTCTTCTTTTGGATATTTTAGCTGGAGGATCTCAGATGCTGTAGCTAAAATCTGCCTCTTTAAGTGTTGTAATTCTACCCTAACATCCTCCAAAGTAGCTTTATTTCGAGCCTTCCACAATTCCCAGCAGATAATTGAAGGAAGTGCCTTCAGCAGATTCTTTTGTGGCCCATTCTTAGCCTTTATCTCCCACCAATGCATGCATACTTGTTTCAGGGAATTTGACTGACCAAGGACCCCTAGTTTAGCAGCAAAAATTCTCCAAACCTATTTTACAAATTGGCAACTTGCAAAGGAGTGATCACTGGTCTCCATGTTATTATAACAAAAAAGGCAAATTAAGCGGCCACAAATATTAAACCTGTACAGCTTTATTCCCAATAGTAACCTACCTGTTAGAAGCCTAAACATAAAAAAAGACATTTTGAGAGGAAGTAGTGAATGCCAACAATTTTTATGCAAACCATTCATTGAACCCCTTTGTCTTATCTGTTGAAAGGCAGAAGCCATAGAAAAGTCCCCATTCTCATTCAAGATCCACCTAACTCTATCCAGGCCTACCAGTTTTGGGGCAGGGAAATTCAGAATTTTATCCTCTAGTGCAACTCCGATTTTCCTCAGCCTATCTAGGACCCATCTCCCATTGGATATATAGTCCTTGACCATTCCAGTCATCTCTTGAGGGAGAAATTGGTTAAGGCAGCCACTTCCTATCCAGTTATCTGACCACATATCCCAATTTCCTTGACCCACCAGATAAAGGATATATTTCTTAGCTTTCCTTGAGTGCTTGAGCATTCTAGCCTAAGTGTGTGTCTCCTCTATGTAGGACAGTTTGAGTAGGGTGAGAGTTACTACAATATTTTTTATGTAGAAACTCAGCCCATAATGTGTCCTTTTTCCTGAATCTCCACCACAATTTCATGGCTTGAACTGTGATGATATCCTCAAGTGCTCTAAATCCAGCCCCTCATTCATTTGTGGGGAGACGAAGCTTTTTCCAGCTAACTCAGTGTAAGTTTTTCTGTTCTTGGTTGTTTGTCCAAAGGAAATTGGCAAAAATAGATTCAATTTGGTTCATGACACATTGTGGCGGACTCACTGCCATAATAGTGTAGATTGGGATAGATGCTAAAACACTCCTAATTAGTGTGATTCTTCCCCCCTTAGTGAGAAAGTTGGAGTTCCAGGACTCAAGATTTCCCTGAATTTTCTGAACTAAGTCTCCAAAATGCCTAGCTTTAATTTTACCATAATGAAGAGGGATTCCTAGATAACTCAAAGGTATGACTCCCCTTTGGAAATTTGTTCTTCTTCTTATCATATGCTTCTTTCCACTAGGCAGTAAGTGATGGGTTAAAAAATAGCTTTTTTGTTCATTGATTTTCTGATCTGAAACCAATTGGTAGTGATTTAGGTCCTCCATCAAAACTGATATTGATTTTGGGGAAGCAGCAGTGAAGATGTTTATATCATCAGCATATGCCAAGTGCGATACCTTAGGGCAAGCTCTAGGAACTCTGAAACCAGGCCCTTCTCCCATGGAACAATTCAAAATTCTTGAGAGGTAATCTGAACCTATGACGAATAACATGGGAGATAAAGGATCCCCTTGTCTTAAACACCTTGATGTCTTAAACCAGCCTTGGGGTAACCCATTAATGAGGATAGATATCCATATATTAGAAACAAGTCTCCATATGGTATCTATCCACCTTTCCCCAAACCCTATTTGTCTTATAATTTGAAGTAAAAAGGACCATTGAACTCTATCATATGCCTTTTCCATGTCTAGTTTAATTGCAACATTTCCATCCTTGTTCTTTCTAGACATGGAAGAAACCAACTCACTAGCAAGTAGGTAGTTGTTTATAATTTGTACAGCCTGTACAAAGCCATTTTGATTGGGACTAATAAGAGCTGGAAGAATCCCACTTAGCCTATTAGGTAGAAGCTTTGACAATATTTTATTTACAAAGTTACGTAGACTAATTGGTCTGAAATGAGAGAAAGTTGAGGGATTTGAGGTCTTTGGGATTAGGACAATGGAAGTAGCAAAAACTGCATTAGGTACTTCTTCCCCATTCAAAAAACTATTAACAACCCTAAGGAGGTCATCCTTGATAATCTCCTAAGAGGCCCTAAAGAACAGCCTATTGAACCCATCTGGACCTGGAGCAGTATCCTTGCTTAAGAAGAAAACAACCTCCTTTAATTCCTCCATTGAAGGAAAGCTTAGCAAGGATTCATTAATTTCATCATTAATCAGAGCTGGGTAATATTCCTAATATCAGAATTAGTTGCTATTGCTGAGAACAGTTTTGTGAAGTGTTTTACACCTTCTCTTATTTGTTTATCTCTTTCAACCCAATTCCCTCTCTCCCCTCTGATTCTATGGATATAATTTCTCCTTTGTTTCTGTTTAACAAAGGCATGGAAAAAGGATGAATTTCTATCCCCTTTATGTAACTACTTTATGCTAGCCTTTTGTCTCCAATAGCTCTCCTCCTGTCTAGTAGCTAGCTTAAGCTTGGCAGTTGCCTTGTTCAAGGTTTCCCTAGGCACTGGATTGACTGCATCTTCCTCCTCTAACCTTAACATCTCTTTTTCTGCAATTTCTAAGTTGGAAAAAATATTGCCAAAGGCCACAGAATTCTAGTTCCTCAGAGCTACTTTAACAGCCTAAGTTTTTCAGCCAAAACTCTCAATGGCCTACCTCTAGCTGGAGTCCAAAAATTATGGAATCTAAAGGCTTTTGGACCTATATCCCTAACTATGTCAATGTCCACTAGTAAAGGTGAGTGGTCTAAGGGAGCCCTCATTGAGTGTTGTACCTTAACTTCTAGGCTTGAATTTAGTAAAGGCTCGTTACCTAAGCATCTATCTAACCTCTTCCACACCCTAGCCTTGCCTTGTCTATTGTTGCACCAAGTGAATTTAGGGCCAGTATAGCCTAGATTTGTAATCTCACACTACCCTATAAACCTAGATAACTCTTGGGTATCTCTAATTGAGCAAGGCTTCCCTCCTTTCTTCTCTGCCTGCTCGACAATACAATTCCAATCTCCCCATAACAGCCAAGGGGATGCATTCAAGAATTTCCCTATTCTTACTAGTGTATATAAGCCATGTTCACGTATATTCTTTCATGTTTAAAAAATTTTAAATCAATCAAAGTCTACTTTCACTGTATAAGCATGCAAGTTTAACCAAAGTTTCACAATTTAGTTACAATAATGGCAACAATACACCACAAGAGTTGCATTCAAGCATTTCATGATAAAACAAGATAGATATCTTAATCCAAACAATACTTGGGCAGCAAGTGTACATAACACATGTTCTTGCGTATTCTTTAGGGTTTCACGATTTAATCCTACTATTAGCATCAATACATCACACGAGCCACATTCAAGTATTTAAAGACAAAAGAATGACAATATTTGACACAAAACAATACATGGACAACAAGTGTACATAAGCCATGTTCACACATATTCTTTCATGTTTAACAAATTTTAAACCAATCAAAGTCTACTTTCAATGTATAAGCATGCAAGTTTAACCAACGTTTCACGATATAGTTCCAATAATGGTAACAATACACCACAAGAGTTGTATTCAAGCATTTAAAGATAAAACAAGGTAGATATCTTAAACGAAGCATTACTTGGGCAGCAAGTGTACATAAACATTTTCATGGATAAATAACAAATAACAATGATAGAATATAACATTTTCATGGATAAATCACATTAATTATGTAGCAACTTTAAAACATTCAAACATTTAAACTTAATTAATAGCAATATTGGAAATCAAATAAGATTTGGGAAACAATTGTATATAAGATATGTTCATGCATATTCTTGCATATTTAACAAATTTTCAACCAATCAAAGCCTATTTTCAATGTATAACCATGTCAATTTAACCAAAGTTTCAAAATTTAATCTCTCTAATGGCAACAATACACCACAAGAGTTACATTTGAGTATTTAAAGCTAAAAGAATGGTAATATTCAAAACAAAACAAGACTTGGGCAGCAAGCATACATAAGACATGTCCATGCATATTTTGGTGGGTTTCACAAATTTTATACAAATCAAAGTATTTTTTTCAAAGTGTGATCATGTCAATTTAATCCAAATTTCATGATTTAGTCCCACTATTAACAACAATATACCACAAGAGTTATATTCAAGCATTTAAAGATAAAAGATTAGTAATATTTGACACCAAACAAAACATTGACAACAAATATACATAATACATGTTAATGCATATTCTTGTGGATTTAACACATTTTAAATCAATCGAAATCTATTTTCAAAGTGTTACCGTGCCAATTTAACTAAAGTTTCACGATTTGGTCAAATTATTGACAATAATGCCCCACGAGAGTAACATTGAAGTATTTAAAGTTAAAAGAATGGAAATATTCCAAATCAAACAAGACTTGGACAGCAAATGTGCACATGGCATGTTCATGCATATTCTTGTAGGTTTCACAAAAGATAAACCAATCAATTTGTATTTTCAAAGTATAACAGTGGCAATTTAAGAAAAGTTTCACGATTTAGTCCCACTATTGACATTAATACACCACAAGAGTAATGCTCAAGCATTTAAAACAAAATGAATGACAATATTTGAAACAAAACAAGACTTGGACAGCATGTGTATGTCCGACATGTTCATGCATATACTTCGGGAGTTTCACATTTCTTAAACCAAACAAAAGGGAAAAAAACTCAAGCACTAGTTCTTGGAATTTAAATGCATCATTTGCCCGTGAATTACAGCCATTTACGCTCCTAATGATGAGCAGGCTGCAGCTAACAACTTCACTGTCCAAGTGTGCATTCCTATTCATAGTATTGGAGATATATTAGCCCCTATTCTATGCAATACCACAACATAAATTCAAGGGAACAACTCAATGCAACAAAAATAATCATCTCAAAAGGTAAGTGTTTATAATTCATGGGCCATCAAAGATAATTTGAAGCATATAATAGTCAAAGTGTTTATAATCATCTCTTGAGCCACCAATTGAGAGAGCACTTAGATTTAATTAAAAACACATTTAAGATTGAAAGTAATGGATTTCACAACGCAAAGCAGTATGTGAACCTGAGAGAAAATCCAAGCTTGTTGCCATAACAAGGCAACCCTCCATGTTCAATAATTTGAGCTTTTGTAATGTTGTAAAGCACAAAGGTAAATCCCACAACAAATCAATTCAGTCCCATTTAAACAAGATATAAATAATGTATAAGCAAGAGTACTCCATAAGTTGTTTATTACTCGTTTGTCCCTATTCATAGGAACATCATTTCAGTCTCATTTTAAACATAAAGGCAATTCAAATAGTTAAAGAAATTGGTCCATGTAATTCATTGACAAATAAAATGTAGCTTCTCTAAAACTCTAGTAGGAATGACCCTATCAAACAGAAAGCGTGAAAAAATCCATATCAGGAATCAATAATGAAAGTGTACCCAAAAAACCAAGAAAAAATGAATTACTATGACAGATTGTATCAATGAATGACCAATAACAAATCAACATTTATAGTCGAATGACTAAAGACAAGGAAAAATGGAAGTTAGATTCTTGTTCACTGTCCTTGAGATATAGGCTGTGAATGATAATAGATTCAATGAATATCTATATAGATATCACCAACTTATGGCAGATTGGCAACCTCACATTAACACTTTCAAAATCATCAAAACCATTCAAACAATAAAAAAGCCAAATTAAGAAGGTCAAAGGAGGAAAAGCATTAAAGGAATATATAAGAAAGTGGATACCAAAGACCGTCATTTCTCAAATAGAATTATAAACATTCTTTTGATTAAATTCATACTTCCTAAATTAGATATTTTAGTCACTAATAAGTGAACAATTATTATATGGCAAAATAGACATTAGTGATTTAGTATACTTAGCTTAAGTGAAAAACAGTAGCATGTCTAATGGAAATGCACATTCATGATTGACCCTTTGTACTAAGATTCACAACTCACCACTAAAATTTTCATCTTTGAAATAAATCCAGCACCAAGTTGCCCAAGCAAGGTAGTAATTTCGAACTCAATCAATCATCTGTTGTCATATTGCACCAATTACATTCTACTTCTTACGTGCTAAAGCATCAAATATGTACCATAACACCCAAGAATTTGAGAAACTAATAAAACATCACAAAACTAATCATAAAACTCAAATATTCCTAGAACAAATCCAAACAAAAAGAAACATTACCAGGGAAAAAAAAAATCATAAAATGATTAAGGCTGGGTAGTTTAAGACTCAAATTCACAATGATATTGCTGTCAAGATAGAACAATAACTTAAATTGAATTCACTCACAAGGATCAAAGATCAATTGGAGAATAAGAATTCTCATAGTTGGCACATGCCATGACAAAAGTTCTTATCAGACTACACTAAGTTGTCATAATAGTTAAAGTAGCCAAATTGGTTTAAAGTGACAAAGAATAGATATCAAGACAGTGAAAATAAAATTGTCAAGTAAGTAAACATAGAACCATTAAACAATCAAACTTGCTAAACTTAGGCATCTACATGACAAACCTATCAAATAACTAGAAAAACCAACACTAATAGTATTATAGGATCATGTATTCATGAAACTGGATTAGAAAACCATCTTATATACAGTACTTAAGTAAGATATTGGGATAACAAAGTCGTATCATAGCATATCCGAATCTACCTAATCAGCCAAATTTAAAACATTTATAAGAAAGACAAAGCAGTCAAATTGAGAGTACTTGCAAAACAAGAACAAATGAATTTCAAAAGTGAAACGGCTAATAGATGGATCTCATAAATATGTGCAAACAAAATGCAAAATTTACATCCCATCATCATGCTAAGAGCTCACAACACTTAAAAGAACAAATTAATGAATTATCTATCAAATGAAATTTCACCTAAAGATATGAGAGGGGAGGGAATATGAGACAAGATTAATAAAATTATCTATCAAATAAAATTGATGTGCTTCTAAAATCTCTGTAATTCCACGCTCTAGGAATTAACCAACTAGTTACTTTGCAGTCATCAGCTAATGCATGCTCTAAGATCACGTAATGATTTTCTATCGAACCTCCAACCTTGATGTGTAATGTAAACAAAGTAAAATTAATTACTTCTTATAAAGTTTCAAACTTGAAAGTTCTCAACTTCCCAAAGTGAGCATTAAGAGTAGTTAAAGAAGCTTCAGATTGAATATATCACTCAGGTAATTGACAGTCGGCTCTAACAAATCATCAAAGAAGTAAAATGATTAACTTTAACATATCTGGGTCACAGAGTAAGTTACAACTATCAAAAATAAGAAAAAATTAGTAAAACTAAATATAATAATACTTTAAACTAATAAACTCTTTACCTTCTTCCACTTTGCTAATCCATCTACCCTTCTACCAAAGAGACACGAAGTGGCTGCTGTAGAAAGGATTGGGGTCAGAGATGGAGGACAGTTTTGGCAGTGAATTAAGGGTGGTTGATGCTGACGCAAAAGACGGTGTGTGGCACTGGCGGATGTCCATTTCTCCATTACAACAGAGAGATTTAGCTTAGGGTTTGGGCCGTCATTTGAGTTTGATTTGGGGAGAGGAATGTTAGGATTTGGGTTTGATTTGGAGAGGGAAAAGCTGTGGGTTCAATTTGGAAAGAGGAAAGCCATGATTTGGGATCGATTGGGGAAAAGGAAGGCCAAGATTTGGGGAGAACTCTCTGATTTTATTTGGGGAGGGGAAAGTTGTGAGTGGGTTTGAGATGAGATACAAAGAATTGGGGAAAATTGAGAGGGGGGGGGGGGGGGGGGGGGGGGGGGGGGGGGGGAGAGTGTAATTGGCCAAGTGTTGGTTAGTATATATGTTTTAACTTTTCATATGCTGTCTAGTTGCATTAATTTTTTTTAAATTGTTTTTCTTACCCACCTTAATATATTAAAATTTGAAGTACAAATTACTAAGGCTACTATTCTATTTTATCTATTTTTCCTTATATATATATTAAGACTTATAAATAAGTTCATAAAAAGAGTATAAAGTAAGCAATATAGGTGATAAATATAATTATACCAATTATTATATTATTCAAAGTTAACTAAAACATAAGAACAATTACACAAATAATAATGAAAGTTAGCTAAAATTTTTAAATAGGATATGAAGATTTGAACTACATTTTTCATAGGACCATATTGCTATCACTACTACAAAATGAGGCTGTTGCATCACTTTGTGAGCAACACTTTAAAAATATTGCATTTGAACAGAATTTTTAGAAAAGTTGCTACACTTTCAAATAAGTGTTGCATATATAAGTTAAATGCAACACTTGTCTATAAGTGTTACAATTATTATAGGAATATGTAACACGTTTAAAAAGTGTTGCCTTTATTAGGTATTTAAAGCAACACTTATATAATATATGCAACACTTTATATAAAATGTAACACTTTATAAAATGTTATATATATATATATATATATATATATATATAAAACACGCTGATATTTTTGTTTACAATTATAACAAATTGATTATTTATCTTTATATAAAAAATAATTATTAAATAAATATTGTTTAAAATAGATAATTATCAATATATTAAAATATAACAAATACCCACAAAAATGGCCAATCGACGTCATTTTAGCACATATATATATATATATATATATATATATATATAAGAAGCTAATATTTTTGTTATAATTATAACAAATTGATTATTTATCTTTATATAAAAAATAATTATTAAATAAATATTGTTTAAAATAGATAATTATCAATTTATTAAAATATAACAAATACCCACAAAAATGGCCAAACGACGTCGTTTTAGCATATATATATATATATATATATATATATAAGAAACTAATATTTTTGTTATAATTATAACAAATTGATTATTTATCTTTATATAAAAATAATTATTAAATAAATATGTTTAAAATAGATAATTATCAATTTATTAAAATATAACAAATACCCACAAAAATGGCCAAACGACGTCGTTTTAGCCTTTGTTTTAACTTAAAGAAAATTCTCAGCTCCTAAGTCTTCACAAACCTTTCTACGCCATACGCACGCCCTGCGCCCTTATGCTTTCGCCCTTTCGCCCTACGCCCTACGCCCTTTCGCCAGCACTACGAACAAATTTGAAGAGAAAGCTCAAATCTTAGATCTTCAGATCACCTACTTCAATCCTCAACGGGAGCCCCAAAGCCCAGATCTTCAGAGAAAAAGACACCATGTTTAGGGGGGGTTTCTGAGCTCATCGGTGGGAGGTCTCTTCTTCAATGGCAGCTAAGGAGCTGCGGGATGGAGGTCAAAAGGCTGGACCCACAAAGGAGGCCCTCGATCTTGCAGATCGGGCGACTAGCAGTAGCGAGGCCACTCCGGTGACCTGCAAGCTCCTGCTCAAACTGCAATTGAAGAGGGAGGCTCTTATTCCCTCATCAACTGAGGTACTGCTGGAGCGGCCGGATAACAACGCTTAAACGCAAGAAGCCCAGATGTTTCCAACCGAGGTAAATCTCAAACTTAAAGGATGAAATCCACCACCAAGAGGTAGTATTTCAGCTCTTGGAGCTGCTGAGCTCCTTTGACATCCACCGTGGTGGTGGGGGCTCGTTGAATCTGAAGACTCAAACTCAAACTCCAGTTTATTGCAATTTGTTTTGTGGATTAGACACAATCTTATGATTTTTCAATTTGGTTTGCTGCCATTTTCATTTGTTGCATTTATTCATCTTACTGTGGAACTTCAATTCTGCACCCTCAATTAGCCTTACTCGTTTTGGGCGGATTTAGTGGCAAATGAAGCTATTGCGGGGTTAATGTTGATTAGATTGTGGTTTGCATGATATGATGCAAACCTGCACACAGAATCTGATGCAAAATGCCTAAAGTATTCTGGTGTAATTTTGAATTGCTCTAGACTTATGCTTTTGTTGATTAGCTTGTGGTTTGCTTTGAGGATGCAAACCTGCCCACATAATCTGGTGCAACTCCGTATTCTTGATTGGTCCCAGCCTTCGATTGTTGTTTAGATTGCGGTTTGCTTGATCATAATGCAAACCTGTTCACATAAAAAAAGAAAAAAAAAGATTCTTGATGGATCAGGGAAACAAAAAATGCAGTGCTACTAACCTTTTAACAAGAGTTCTTGAATATAAACTCAAAATAGTCATCAATTGAATCAACTCTGTACAACAAGTGATTTTTCAACATGCATGTGCCTCTACTTCTTTGTCTCTGAATTCCCATTATTGTGTTCTAAAGTATTGATGTTATACAGCAGTGTCGATTCTGATGGAATTTTGTTCAGTCATTGTGGTTAGATCAGTTATTTTAATTGGCAATCCTTTAACATTTTTGACATTTTTACATGTTTTTCAACATGCCTGTGTCTCTACCTCTTTGTCTCTGAATTTCGTAATTATGCTTCTGAACAGGTGCCTTTTGGTGGATTGCAATGACGTTTGTTATAAAAGTTACCTCTCCTGGAACTTCGAGCTACATGAGATAGGATATTAAGGTATAAAACTGCAAATGATTGTGTTAACCTTTAGGGGGCCCTAGTTTGTGGAATGTTACATAAAGACACAACCACAAAACACAAAAACACACACACACACACACACAAACACAAACAGAGATTTATGTACTTGTTTATGTTTAAAGGGTAAATAAGCTCATGCAATAGTTAAAATTAACGGTATCATGGCTCCATAATTGACTCTATTTGAAAAAGAGAAGGACACATCTTCACCAATTGCTTTATCTCATTTTCATTTTCTTTCTTTGTAACTGGATGAGAAAATATTCAATTCAGTATATACTAAAGATAAAGTGGAATAATTTAGCATGAGCAATAAGTCTAAGCTTTACATGCATATGCTGATCATAAGGTGATCTTATGCAGGAAATAGTTAACAAGAGGGGTCTTTGTGCAGTTGTTCAAGCAAATTCTTTGTGCTATAAGTTTTTTGGAACACTTTCAGTCCGCAGGTTTGCATCTTATATTCTAAAAGTTATAACGAATGGTCAATGGCTGCTGATGTTAGGCCATTTTACCAATGTTTAAGTTCATAGATTGTTGGTATTAGGTCTATTTGCAGTAATTTTTTGTCTATAAACATGTGACAGCCCTGATGTCTTGCTTTTCTGAAAACGATACCTACTATTAAAGGCTATTTGGATCAATGCTAAATCGTTGTTGGAATGAGATCTTGGTTGTGCTGACTTTGTTTTGTGTTGCCTACCTTTGTTGCCTTTTGGAATTGCTGTGTCTTGGAATTTGATGTTGAATTGTGTATGTTGAGTATTATGGAATTAAGCATGAAGACGGGGGAAATGCTGCTGAAATTTCATTTATTTCAACTATTTTGAAAACTGGAAGCTTGCTGTGCTTATGTTCTGATTTGGAATTTGGTGATAACTTAGGATCTGTTATGACTGGTTTTAATTACGGTGATTTAGTAGACAGTTTGATGAGGGAACTGACAAGATTGTCTTAGGACTGTGATTTTGGACATTTTGAATGGACATTTGGAAAATAATGCTGGACATTTTGGAATGGCCTTTGTAACGTTGCTATGAGGCTACCTGATTGTTTTTTTGTTTTTGATGTTGGTTGCTGAATGAGTATCAGTGATGGAAGCTGAGGAAAAAAAAGATTGCAAGGAACCCTTTACTGGGTTAATGTGCATTAAAATCAGATTTTGTTTTCTTTTTTATTTTGATTGTGCTCACGCTTATATATTCAACTTGTTTAAATAACTTATTTTTATTTTTTTTTTGCTTTCTTGCACAGGAAATCATAATACTTTTGGTGAAGGACGTTTATTGCTATGAAAAGATACTTTTGTGGATATTCAATGACAACGTCACATTTATAGTACAAATATTGATAATATTTTTTGGAAGGTGCCATTAGTTGGGACTAAATTTTGTAAATTCCTAGTGGGAATATTATTTGGCATAACTTCATCTATTACTTTTGTATTTGACACTAGAAGTACTTTTGTAATACAAAATTATTTTGGATTATATATTTTATATTATTTCATTTGAGTAAATGATATTGAATTAGTAACAATATAGTTGGAAAAATAAATGTTGCTATTAATTGTCTTTTTCAAAATGAAACACAAATAAGAGTGTTACTTATTTATAAAAAGTGATGCTTTAGAGCGGTTTAATATATTTAAAAGTGATACATTTGATAAGAAAAAGTGTTGCATTATTGGGTTAAAAGAGTGTAAGAAGCGTTCTATTTCATAGCATGAAGTGTTGCCTTTGGTCTCATAAAATGTTGCAATTGGTTAAAGGTAATAAATAGAAAAGTGTTGCATATTCATAGAAAAAAGTGTTGCACAAAGAAAAGCGTTGCATATTCTTAAAATTGCAATACATCTGAAAAGTGTTGCCTAAAATAAAAAAAGTATTGCTATAGGTCTAAAGCGATACATTTTTATAACACACTTTGTAAAGTGTTGCTTTAGGCCTATAGCAACATTTTTAGGGCCTAAAACAACACTTTTGGGGTGTTGCGATAGGCTCATTTTGTAGTAGTGTATATTTAGATATCATAAAAGAATTAATGAAACGTATGAATTACAGAAAAGTAGCTATATTCTTAAGGTCTAATTGAGATAATTGGTGAAACTTAGGGAAAAGTAGCTATATTCTTAAGGTCTAATTGAGATAATTTGTGGAACTTAGAGAAAAGTAGCTATATTCTTAATGTGTGATTGAGATAATTGGTGGAATTTAGAGAAAAGTAGCTATATTCTTAATGTCTAATTGATATTTTTAATTTATTGTTTCAAGACTCGAGAGTATTACTTGTTGGCCTTAGAAATTTTACCAAGCATGAATTTTTAGGTTTTGTGGTCAAATCAATTTAAATATACATTAAGAATATTAAACTATAACTCACTCATATTGTGAAATAATGTTTAAAATTAAGTAAATAACATACAAAGTTTTTAAAAAAATAGAATCAAGAAGGATTAGATAAGTGAGAAAAAAAATATATAAACAAATAAAGGTATTGACAGAATGATTAAATTATTAAATGAAATTCAAATATTATAATATAATTAGAATAACAGTTGGACTTCAAGTGTTAGATATCCTCAACAAAATGTTAAAATTAATAAAATTTAAATAGATTATTTGACTATTATTAACTAACACTAAATTTAATTAATAAAAAAATCTATGGACTTCAATCAAAATACTATGGGGCAAAAATAAAAATATTAGGGTGCCTTACTATTATTATGAACAAGTTAAGATGTACAACACAAATAATGATTCATTATCATGGGCCTAACTTAGGGCCCATTTGATAAACTGGCCCAAAATTAATTATTATCAAATATGACATTTATAAGTCCAATAGTATATTTACATATTTGTGGGCTTTTCTTAAACCAATTAGCCAGAATAAAGTCCAAACAAATAAACATCTATCTAACCATTTATATATAGATATTATTTCCAATTATTCATTTTCTAACTTCAATATAGTAAATGCAATACCAACTTCACCTGATTACTATTAATCCAATGCGAGGTAGTAATATTTTAGTCTCACGGTTGGTTTTGCTAACTATGTGCTTATTTGTGAATTTAACTAAATATATTCATATTTATTAATTACAAGTTTAAATTAACTATTTGGGACAATACAAAAAAAAGGGTGTCATAATAATTATTAGAAGTTTATACAAAAACTATAAATAAAATAAAATTTTCTCAATTAATGTTATTAAATAATGTACTAATGACTTAGCCAATTTATTATTGTTCAATTCATAATTTATTATACCAACTTAATTAATATTAGCCCAACAAAAAAAAGTATTGGGCATTTTAACTTCTAAGTAATTGTGCCTCTACCTACTTGTCCAAATATGACATTAGTTATGAGGATAATAAAATATATCTATATTTATCAATTTTAACATTCATTTAACAATTACAGGTCGACATTCATAAATACGTTTGGCCCAATTAATATTGAAGAATCAATTAATTAATTATAGTACAAATTTGGCCCGATGCGAGTTAGTCATATATTGGTTCCATTTACTATTTGCAATCTACACTAAATTAAATATTGTATCTTTTAATAGTATTAGTCCTTTAAGAGCTAATAAACATTAATATAGACCTATTTATAATTAATAAGACTACATTATATAATTAGGCTTATATTATAATATAATAAAGTAGGCATATATTTATATGTATAGCTTTTGTTTAGCATGTTTAACCAATATTTTATATTGAAACTAAAATAAAGTTTATTTCGGATGAATCACGACTTCTTCAAAATTTATACCATAAATAATATACATAATCTATTCTAATAATTAATATGGTATAACATAAATTTATTACAATTTTAAAGAAATGTTAAATTATTTATATGTTATGTCACAAGTTTAAAAATAATTTACTAATAATTTCTTACTTTTACTTGTGTGTTCAAATATTCAAACCTACTGCGTTTGGTGAGAAAAAATTTAGTCACCAATATGTAGACATAACATTCAAAAAATTGATTTTTAATTTAAATAATTATGTCAATTAAGTATTCCAAAAATGCATTCACTAAATATTACTATTTGGTGACCATTTCTCTCGTCATCGTAGGCCTATTGAAAACTTTTTATTGACCAGTTATTTTCTTGTCACCAAAATGTTTCAAATTAGTGGAGTCAGCTACCCGTATAACCTAAGTTGACCAAAAATTATGGTCATTAAACTTTTGAAATTTATTGATTATTTTTCTGGTCACCAAATGATTATTACACAATTTTTGTTGACCAAAAGTATTTTAGTCACCGAATGTGGTCACCAAAGGGTGTCTCATTAGCGGGAATATTTCCCGCCATTGTATTTATTAACCACTTAGTGACCACTTTTTATTTTGGTCAATAATTTTTTAAATGTGACTAGAATTTGGTGACCAAATTTATTCTGGTCAACATAGGTGCTCTTTGTTGACTGAATTGTTTTAGTCACTAAGATTTTAGTTATTAAAGACAATTTTTCTTGTAGTGGCAACAGAAAGATAAATATTAAACTTTCAAATAAAATAATAATTTTTTTAATAAAAAAATTAACAAATACATGAACTAAAGGCAATAAATAATTTAGCACATAACCTATAGTTATAACAACTGAAATTAAATTTCCTTTGAATTAGAAAAGAAAAGCTCAACCACTCATGGTGGAAAACATAGTCTCTTGGATTTTCTTTAAAACCTTGATAGAATTACATTAGGTACTCGAATAGTCCCTCAACATTGGGATAAGTATCGTTTTGGTCCCCAATTTTAAAAAAATTACATTTTGATACCTCAATTTGAATTTTGTTGCATAAATAATTAATTTTCAAATTATTTTCTATCCATTTTAGAAGTAACATTCTTAGTCATACATGACACAAATTGACATTACAATTTTATTTTAATATGTAGAATTGAGGCTGGCATCTCCCTATGAACGGGGTTTGCCGATGAAAAAAAAATACATGACACAAATTGACATTACTCATTGAATGGTAGAGAGGATGAAAATAAATAAATTTGGGAATATTGCATTGGATGAATCAAATAAAGTGTGCTTAAAAAAATGTACTTTATTCTGGGTTCCAAAGAAAGAATATGTGTTAATAGGTGAATGAACTTTCATATTATTTTGGTTGTAATATACATTTTAAACTTTGAATTTTGACACTTTTACCTCTTTAAACTATTAAGTTTTTACAAGTTAGATCAATTTAGTAATTTTAGTTGAAAATTAAAATGAAAAAGGCATAAATCACATTTTATTGTAACTCTACCAACCTTTTCAATATGTTTCCAAGGAAGCAAACCTCTAGCTGTTTTCTTCGATTTAGTTTTGTCAAATTTCTGTACATGAAATTCTTCCGTTAATTTAAAGTTTAAATAATACAATAGTAAAGCTCTGAGGAGATACAAAATAAGTTTAAATAATACAATAGTAAAGCTCTGAGGAGATACAAAATAAAGTTGATGACTTTATGATAAATATAAATAACTAATATTTAGCATCTTGTAAGGTATTTGAGGAGATAAAAAATGAATAATATGGGTAGGTTGATTTAAAATATTTGTTTTATACCGCTGGTAATAAAATTATTGTACTTTGCAAAAAAAACAAAAAAAAAAGAAAGTAAACTATCGAATTGAAAGTTTAAACAGGATATTATGATAGAGCAAAAGGCAAAAAATATCACTCAACATTTTTCAAATCCGGCTTTTGATCACTCAATTATTAAATTGGTTAAAACCATCTTGAACTTTTTAAATGTACGTTTTTCAAATATGTTATTTTCTCTGAAAACATTAATTTAAAGATTATTTACGTCTTTTCAAATAATTTAAGGCAAAAAATTATTTTCCTCTCTCCTCCTCTTCTTCTTTCTCTTTCTTTCACTCTCTCACCATACATTCACAATGTTAAGGGCTTAATAATTCTAAATCAAAATCCTATCCTTAACCGCGCCCATCATACTAACATTTCTATCCATAAATTTGACAAGCTTCGTATAATGAAATTTTCCTTGACGAACAGTCTTTAAAAGCCACTTAAAAAGAGAGATCCTCGTCATTTGTTCTGTGATTTTCTTTTCAATAAAGGATCGATCAACAGAATCTACCTCTCCCGCTAGTTCATGGGGAAGCATTAAGTGTTCTTCCCCAATTCCTATATTCTCTTGTTGTGATCTTACAGAGTTGATATGTTCCTCGACTTGGTTCCCCAGAGATATTGGCCTGCTACATTTCAATTTCTGCTTGAGCAAAACCTCTCCATTGAGAAGACGAATCCTTGTATGCAACTCAAAATATGAAAGATGAAGATGATCCCTATGAAAATGAAATGCTACTAGTGAAATTATTGCATTTATTTCTACCACCAAACTATGATTTCGGAGTTTCCTCTCACCCATTCAAGACAAAAAGTATCAGATCTTTAAACTTCATTCTAAAACCATTATTGGCTAAATATGTGAAGTACTCTAAAAAAAACATGAGAATCAACTCTAGGAACTGGGAAGAGTCGGGAACAATTTCATACTGCAGATTTAGAAGTGCTTCCACAATCTTAGAATTTAGGTCCACCTCGTTGTTGATCCGGTAGGAGAAATTTGCTGTTCGCACAGCCACAAATGCAAGATGAGTGAGCAAGAAGAAGAGGAAGAGAGAGGAAAAGAATCTTTTCCCCTAAATTTTTTGGAAAGATATAAATACCCCTTAAGTTAAGGGTTTTAGAAAAGATAACAGATTTAAACGACGAAATGATCTAAAAACGTACATTTAAAAAATTTACAGATGATTTTAACCAATTTAATAATTGAGTGACCAAAAACCAGATTTGGAAACGACGGAATGATCTAAAAACGTACATTTAAAAAATTCAGAGATGATTTTAACCAATTTAATAATTAAGTGATCAAAAGTTAGATGTGCAAAAAATTGAGTGACTGTGTTTGCCTTTTGTTCATTATAATATTACAACTTAACTATACTTCAATATAGTATTTTGCAATCTACCATATTATTTTTAATCCTATACTTTACCGCAGAGGCGGCTCTCTATACTTTTCTTATTTAGAAACCCTAGTTTTTGCAGCTTCATCCATGATCGTCCTTCAGCCCCCTGCCGAAGGGCTGCCTTCCATGAGTAGGCCGGAACCTGCACCACCAAGCCCCTTCACCAAGAAGTCCTTTTCACAGTTATTCTAACAACCTGCTGAAGCCACCATCGCTTTAAAGCCGCTGTAATCTCATCGTGGAGAAGTGGCGGTGCAGTTCTCTAAGTCTGAATTAGAGGCATTGGCAATCCCGTTTCAGCGTGCATTGATAGGGAAATTTTCACATGGACGGCCAAGCCTTGAAGAGATCAGGAGGATCATCACGACATTGGATCTTAAGGGCAGCTTTTTGGCTGGCCTTTTGGATAATCGGCATGTGTTGCTTAAACTACAACTTGAGGTGGATTACCATCGTCTTTGGTCAAGGGGTTTGTGGCAGTTAGGCCAATACCCTATGCGAGTGTTTAAATGGACACCTTTGTTCAATCCACAAAGAGAATCATCTCCCACACTGGCATGTTTCACATTACCCAATCTTCTGGCAGAATTCTTCAATAAACACAGTCTATTTTCTATTATGCAAGCAGTTGGGAATCCACTAGTAATGGATAATGCCACAGTTAATTTGACTCGGCCAAGTACGGCGATTGCGCTGAGGTTGATCTCTTGAAGGACTTGCCGTCTCGTATTTGGATTGCCTGCGGTGATAACGGAGAGGGTTTCTGGCAACCAATTGTACCAGATAGACTTCCGCTATATTGTTCGCAATGTTTTCGGCAAGGTCATGGAGTTGAAACCTGCCGGAAAAATTTGCCTACCAAAGTAGTAGCCAAGGAAAAGGTGACTTCGGACGTTATCAAGGACAATAAGATTGGGGAAGGAAGGAAAATAAGCCATGATGAGCAATATGCAGGCAAGCCAATAAAGATTTGGAAGGAGAAAAATCTGAATAATATAGCTGTCATGGAGGACACCGTCACTTCGAAAGAGGATTTAGTAACTAATCAGGGAGTGCGGAAATTGGCTTCTTCGAGTAGTGGGGAAATTGTTAACGATCATAATGTGGAAGAGCAGTCGGTTACTATTCAGGATATGGTACCTACCAAGAGTGACCATAATGTGGCACTGTTCAAACAAAATAAGGATTTGGCATCACCTTCAATGCACATGATTGATATGGATCTGAAATACGATGCGCTTGGTCAGGCAGATGTTGTTGGTGGAGTTCTGATGGAGGCAGTCGTCGTACATAATGGAGGGTTGCAGGTGTTGCCCTCCAATAATGGGGAAATTATTGACGTTAATTTACTTGAATAATCAACTCCTAGACCAATGGATGCAGCGACTATAGAATCAGAGGTTATGTTTCTGCCGAATGTAAGAGGAATTGATAAGCCCAATTTGCAGGTTACTACTGAAACAATGAATCAATTAGACATGGTGGAAATCCCGACAGGTGCTGAACTGGAAAGGCTGCAAGCAATTGCTGAAGATATCACGAGGCAATTAGGGGAGGGAGTTATTGAAGGCATTGCAGATTTAGTGATGGCGGAGGATGATTCGGATGGGGTTTCAACTGATGCCAGTGCAACGAGATCCTTGGACAGAGCTAAAACTCGTAGTGAGAATCATTGTAACTTAATTTAACAGGTCACGGCGAATTTAAATCTGGATTCGGTGATGGATTTATTATCGCCGATGAAACGACCTTCTCCACGCATTCTTCGATCATCCAAAAAGAAAGCAATAACTCAGACCAAGGTTCATAATGACGTGGTTGTTCTGGAACGCAAGAGGAGTCGGCAATAAGCTTGCGTTGAGTAGGTTACGTCGGTTGGTACGTGAACATAAATTAATTTTTCTATGTATTGTTGAGCCTAAGTTAGATTCATCAAAATTGAAGGATATTGCTTCTAGTTTGGGGTTCCCTTGTATGTTGGCTAATTCCTCAAACCGTATATGGATTTTTCATGCTCACTGTTTGGTTTGCACAGTAGTTGATCAGGCAGAACAGGTCCTCTCACTTAAAGTGGTAAATAGCAATGGTGACAATGAACTCATGTTGTCTTGTGTTCATGGATTTTGTACTCGTCGGGAAAGGGAGGTGTTATGGGCATCTTTAAGAAGTTTGAATGTTGGTCACTATCCATGGATTGTTTGGGGGGATTTTAATACTATAACGTCTCCAGAAGATAAAAAGGGGGTCGACCATTCAGGGATAGCGAAGCTAAGGATTTTTGTTCTTTTATTGATGATAAGGGACTAATGGATATTGGTTTTACGGGGCCGAGTTTCACATAGTGTAATAATTAGAAAGAAACTCCGCGAATATGGAAGCGGCTGGATCGGGTTCTTGTGAGTGAATCGTGGCTGGAATTTTTTTCATCTTCATTGCAATATTTGAGTAAGGCGTCATCGGACCACTCACTTTTACTTTTACGGTTTGATCGTTTGGTGGTAACGCATCATCCTCAATTCAGATTTTTAAATTTCTGGACTAGTAGGCATGACTTTCTTGAAGTGGTGAAAGGGGCTTGGATGGAAAATGTGGAAGGCCGGTCTTTGATAGTTGTTTGGCGTAAACTTATGAAGGTTAAGAGAGCCTTGATTGAGTGGAATAAATTGAAGGTTGGCCGGTTTGATGTGCGGATAAAAGGAGCAGAAGATAGGTTGGTTTCTTTGGAGACAAAATTACAAGAAAATTCATCGGTTGAGGTCGTGTTTAGTATAGTCGTACTCTTGCGGATCTTAACCTTGTTCTTGCCGATGAGGAGGCATTTTGAAGGCAGAAAGCAAATTTAAAATGGGCCGAAGAGGGTGCTTGCAACTCAAAATTCTTCCACTCACATGTTCGAATGAGGAGGAAACGGATTAATACAAATGGAGTGGAGAATAAAGAAGGGATTCACTTAAACAAGGTGGAGGATATTGAACAGGGAGCTGTGGATTTCTTTGCTAAGTTACTCACGGTGGAGGAAGGGTCCTCTTCAATTCTTTTTCGGCTGGAATTTCCTAGTTGTAAGCTATCTGCTTTGGAAAGTGAGAAATTGCACGAGCTACTGCAACTGGCTGAGGTACGGGATGTCGTCATGGGCTTGAATGGTAATAGTGCGGCTAGTTCGGATGGATTTTCTAGCAAATTTTTTCAGGTTGCATGGAATATTGTTGGTACGGATATTCATCAGGCGGTTGTTGAATTCTTTTATGGTGGTGTATTACCTCGAGGTTACACTTCTACGCTTCCAGTGCTTATCCCGAAATATGATTCTCCACGATCATTTGGGGACTTTAGGCCGATTAGTCTCTGTACTGTACTTAATAAAATTATTTCGAAGTTGTTAGCTAATAGATTGGTAGAGGTTTTGCCCCGTATTATATCTCAGAATCAGAGTGCCTTTGTTAAAGACCGATCAACTGTGGAAAATGTGATCTTAGCCCAGGAATTGGCTGGTAATATGTCTGCGAACTCACGAGGTGGGAATGTTCTACTCAAACTCGATATGGCGAAAGTGTATGATAGGGTGTCGTCGGTTTTCTTATGCCAAGTTTTGCAGAAGTTGGGCTTTGGTGAGATCTGGATTGATATGGTGTACAGATGTATTTTGAACTGTTGGTTTTCGGTAATTATTAATGGAGGTCAGGTGGGTTTTTTTCACTCTACGCGTGGTATTCGTCAGGGGGAGCCATTATCCCCTGCACTTTTTATTATTGCAACGGAGTATTTATCATGGTTACTTAATGACCTTGTGCATTCCCCGCAGTTTGTGGGACTCCGTTGTGTTAAGGGAGCTCCGTCGGTGACCTATTTGGCGTACGCGGATGATGTGTTGATATTTTCTTCGGGTGATCGAGGTTCGCTGAAGCAGATTATGAGGATTCTGAATGAGTACCAGTCAATTTCGGGCCATTTAGTGAATGTATCCAAAAGTGGTTTTTTTGTACACCCCAAAAGTAGGATAACTCGTCGGGTATCAAGAGTTACTGGTTTTATGCCACGCTCTAATCCAATAATGTATTTGGGATGCCCAATCTTTTTGGGTAGGAAATGAGTTAGCTACTTTCAACCGATGATCACGAAGGACGCCGTACATTTGGAGGTTGGAAGCTTGGGAAGTTATCTATCGGAGGTCGGCTTATTTTATTAAAGTCGGTTCTTATGTCTCTACATATTCATTTGATTGCAGCATGTGATCTACCTAGAGGCATTATTCAAGAGCTGAATCGCATTTTTACTTCCTTTTTGTAGGGACATGATGCTAACGAACGAGGTGTGCATTGGTTAAGTTAGACAAAGGTATGTAGTCTAGAACAGAGTGGGGGTTTAGGGGTACGTCGGCTTGACCATATTGTCAATTCTTTTTCTGCTAAACTTTGGTGGTGCTTTCGGAAATGAGGCTCTTTATGGTCGAGTTTTATGATGAGAAAGTATTGTCGTAAGTTTCACCCTGCAGTGGTTTCCCTACGGCCTTCGGGGTCGGTTGTCTGGAGAAGGATGTTGCGGATTAGGGAGAGTGTGGAGGATCATATCGGCTGGTTTGTAAGGGATGATGAGGTTGATTTTTTCCATGATCGATGGTTAGAGTCGGGTAAATTATCGGCATACACTTGGTCTTTGGGGTACTGCCCTATTAGTGAGTATAGAGAAGAGGGTCGATGGCTGATGGCGAAGCTTCTCCACACCTTTCCTATAGACTATATGACCTTGATTCTGCAACATAATTTCTGTACAGTAACGGAACCGTATTGGGACTTAGATGTGGGGGGTAAGTTTACGGTAGCATCTGCATATAATCTCTTTGCTGGCTCCTTGGAGAATCATCTGCTCTTGTCACATGTTTGGTGCAAGGGCTTGCCAATCAAGGTTTCCATCTTTTTAACCAAACTTTGGTATGGGAGAGTGCCATTGAGTTCTTGGCTTACGCTTATTGGTGTGAAAGGACCATTCAGATGTTGCCTATGTGAGGAGGCCGAGAACTCAGAGGCCCATCTATTTAGAGGTTGTAAGGTAACGTCCTTGGTGTGGAGTCACTTTTTAGTAGGCATGGGTATATTAAATAGGGCGTTGGACTGGAGGGCGAGATGTCTTCAGTGGTGGGAGCTGGGTCGGTCGAAGGTTGGCAAGTTCGTGGTTAGGGTCACACCCCTCCTCATTTGTTGGCACATCTAAAAATGCGGAATTCTTGGTTTTTTGATGAAGATAAGATATTGGTGGAGAAGGTTGTGCAACGTATTTTACGAGAGCTCCTTATTCTCATTCAGCTAAGGTTCCGGCAGGTTCATTGGGAGTCTTGGCAGGATATTGTGGCGCATTGTTTGGAGGGGCTATCATATGTTCAGTCCGTTATGATTAGCTGGATACCGCCGAGAGAGGGCAGCATTAAAATTAATGTGCTGGGCTGTGTTCGGACTAGTGATGATCGAGGGGGAGGTGGTGTTATTGTACGTGGTTCTTCAAGTCAGTTTATGGGGGCTATTGCCTTGGGATGGAGTGGGCGAAACAGTTGGAATCGGAGGTGGAGGCGTTGGTGGAAGGAATTCGTTTTTGAAGGCAGTGGGAGTGGGAGTACATTGATGTGGAACTGAATTCTCTGATGCTTGTACGGATTCTGAAACGGGGGATTACTATTCCTTGGCAGGTGAGGACATTGGTGGAGGAAGTTTGGTGTGCTAATGTTGGAGACATTACACATATGTATATTGAAGGAAATAGGGCAGTGAATTTTGTGGCAAGGATTGGTTTGGAGATAGGTTCGAGGAAGGAATTTGATCATGTTCGGTTGTTGCCAGAAAAGGTGCGCGGGGTCTTCTCTATCTGGATCGACTTCAACTACCAAATTTTCGATTTGTTAGGCGATAGTGTTTGATTGTAAGTTTGTATAAAGGGATAGTATCCCTATCTTTTGTTTTGTAATGGTTTGGTTAACATTTAATAAAATTTTGGGATTGGCACTCCCAACCCGCTGAAAGGAATATTGCCATAAAATAAAAATAAAAAAAGATGGAACCGAGGGGGCTGGAGCCCCAAGTTCAATAAATCAACATTTAATAGGTTAGCAAAATTAAAATTCAACCCAAATTTGGCCAAATAACTTAATTTAGCCCCCACCAAATTTTTCAACATTTAACAAATTAAAAAATATTTCAAGCTAAACAATTCATATGTTTTTCATGAGATTTTTTATCCAACAATATAGTTTAGTTCTTTAAGTTGTTGGGCATAATTTGATTTTGATTTTGATTTTTGTTTTGTTATTTTTGTTTATTTTCCTTGTTGAAAAGGATATGATTTCATATGAATTTTAGCGGTTTGAATAATTATTTGTTTTATCATTGTTGTTATAAAAATTATATCATTAAAAAACTCATCTACACCCTAAAATTCATATTTTTAAAAAAAAATTTTACATAAGTGGCATGCAAATTATAATATTACAAAAACTCTTGTGAAACCGTCTCATATATGAGACGTGATATGCAAATTACAACAGTATGCTAATATGCTAATTTTTTATACGTTATATGCTAATATTTAATACTTTATACTCTAATACGCTAATTTTTATACTTTACATATTAATTTTTGATACTTTATACGCTAAAGTGAAATTTATAATCAAGTCTCTTATATGAGACGGTCTCACAGGAGAATGACACTTATAACATTTATGATACCCAAAATTTAAAAAATTATATTTCATCTATAAAAAATTAAAAATTTTATTAATTTAGTTGAATTTACTAATTATTAAATAATTTATTTAATCGCGCAAAAAAAATTATTTTTAAGTGAGCCCCCAATAAAAATATTTTCTAGTTCCGCCCCTACTTTACCGTACTAACTATATAACAACAAACTTTAAAAATCCTAATGGTCTTCAATATTGTATTAATCTATATAATTTGTGGAGAGTGAGCTAAAAATTGGGTAATGGGGGTTGCTTGGTTGGCGTGCATAAGCTTCTTTTTTTTTCTCCAACAACATCTGCAGAAAGGCTAGAAGCATGCTGACTGGAGAGTGACAAGTGGTAAAGAGCATGCTGACTGGAGAGTGACAAGTGGTAAAGCTCGGAAAGAAATCATCAATTGCATGAAAATCACCACTTTCTCCCTAATAATCGCAAACAATCACGGCAGAAGACCAAAACAATTGTAAAGAAAGCTTAAAATTAGAGCATTCATTTGTATCAGATATAGCAATAACATGCACTAGGATGAGAGCAGGGGCGGATTTAAGAGGTGGGGGAATGCGGTTGCCTCCGAGATTTGAAAATTATATTAGGCCTCTATACAAATTTAAAACAATCAATTGAATTTTCAAGAAAATTAGAATTTTGCATTCCAAAATTCAAATATAACTTCTCCTATGTAATTTTGCCCTCCAAATTATGATTTCTGGATCCGCCACTAGATAAGAGAACATTTGGATTCCTAAACGCGCCAGTACATTTGAGCAGTAGTTTTTCTAATTATTATAGCCACTTCGCATCTTGTATTCTATTCTCATTCAATCCCGCTTAAATTTAATTTATAAATAAAAGTTACACATATTTTACTAAAACTCTATCAAGTAATTAGTGAATTATAAAGAGTAAATTTTAAATATATGTAAACTGGATTTAGAGATTGAAATATGAATTAAAATAGAAAATTTAACGGAAGATACACCGATTTTCTAGGGGTCACTATAAAAGAACCTTGTTCAAATCTCCTATAATCTCACAATATTGACAATGTTACCAATATGTGGAAACCATGGACCAATATAATGTTCATGGATCTTATCTTAGTCCTCTTCTAATTTGTACAAATGTAGATCGATTGAGCAGTTTTTAATGTCAACTGACATGTGGAACATTAGATTTTGATTTCCTCTCCTCTTGCCAATGGAGATTTAAGGGACGACAGTAATGACGTCCCATACATCAAGAAACAGGCCCAACTTCATGATATTTCAAGCTGAAAAACAATTCCTAATGCTTCTAATTTATAGGGTCGGTTGTACCATACAGTTGACTGCATGACTAGTTTCATGTTTAGAATTAATTTAAGATCAGCAAGAATGCCGTTTACATGTATATTTAACTTCTCATTTTGTTGACATACACATGGAGAGAATAATTCTACAATTAATTAATTGGACTGTTCCCATTGCAGTTTCTATAAATACCAAAGCGAATTTTCAGCCTAGATATCAAATTAACAAGCGAGGTAGCTAGCCATGGCATCATCCAACTCCACTGTTGCTTCTTCCTTCGTCTTCGTCTTCGTGCTTCTGTCATTCCTTTTCCTTTTCATTGTTCCTAGCTCCTCTGCCCACAGCAGCCATGGCAATGGCAGTTTACCTCAAATCGATATTGATCTCTTGGAATTCCCACTAAATTTAGAGTACTTGGAAGCTGAGTTCTTCTTGTGGGGTGCTTTTGGTTATGGCCTGGATAAAATTGCTACTGAGCTCACAGGCAAAGGTCCATCGCCTGTGGGTTCTCAGAAAGCCAGTTTGAGCCCTTTTGTTAGAGATGTTACTGCTCAATTCGCATTCCAAGAAGTTGGGCATTTGAGGTTCATTCGTATTCCTAAATGATTTCTCTTAGTTTATTTTACATGATGTATCCCGTACTCATAATAATCAGTACCATTTCTTGCTTAACACAGGGCGATTAAGAACACCGTGACAGGATTCCCAAGGCCATTGCTCAATTTAACCGTGGAAACATTTGCAACAGTGATCGACAGTGCATTTGGGAAAACCTTGAAGCCACCTTTTAATCCTTATGCTAATGACATTAACTACCTTATTGCATCTTACGTTATTCCATATGTTGGACTCACAGGATACGTAGGAGCCAATGCAAAGCTCCAAAGTCCAACTGCTAAGAGAGTATGTCAAGTTGTCAACATTGCTCTATCTAACTCTTCATCTCCATTAAGGAAACAACATAAGTTGTTTAACTATACAATGTTTTTTTCCTCTTTAACTGTGAGAAATTAATTAATTTGGCTGCGCATATCTATGTCAGCTGGTGGCAGGGCTGCTAGGAGTGGAATCGGGCCAAGATGCTGTTCTGAGAGCACTACTATACGAGAGAGCATACCTGAAGGTAAAGCCATATGGGATCACAGTGGCAGAATTCACAAACCGCATATCAAATCTAAGGAATGCTCTTGGACATGAGGGTGTCAAAGATGAAGGGCTTGTGGTGAATCCAGCTGATGGTGCAGAAGGAAGAATCGCAGGAAACGTACTTGCTGGTGACAAAAATTCTGTTGCATATGATCGAACACCAGAGGAAATACTACGAATTGTTTATGGAACTGGAGACGAGACTAAGCCTGGTGGTTTTTTCCCCAAAGGAGGCGATGGTTCGATTGCTAAGTCACATCTCTGAACAAATATTAATCAGGCAAATTAAGAATGCACGAATTTGATCTCTACAACACACGCACGGTCGTTTAGTGCTAATAATTGTTGGAGAAATTCCAAGTAATACGTACTCTCTATATTTTTCCTTTCCTCCTTTGGGGTGCAAATTAATGCTCCAACATGTAATTTGTTCCATGCTGTTGTTGCTTTTCCATTGTTGTCTATGATTTTGTAATAAATCCATCAACGAAAACCCTCCAACCGTTCCATTTCACCCGTTGGCGGATAATAAAAAGAGTTTGATTTTCCTTTGCTGATGAGTTTATCAATTACTTCATGCGTTGTTCTCTTTTTCTGTTTCTTTTTGTTGTTCTAGGATTGACAAAAGGGCTATTACTTATCAATTTCGCTATATACATCACAGCAAATTCCGTGGTGACCGATTTAATTTGCATTATGAGAATGCCCTAAGGGTATATTTGCTACCGTTGAGCTTGATATCTTGTGAAACGGTTGCATGTATACAATGGTGAGTTTATCTCGATTAAACGTTTTATCCCTTCTAGATGGCCTTAGGAAGAGTGAATAGGCACAATACGAGGGACAAAACTCTTAGGCCAGTCTGAAAAAAGAATTACCACCAATGAAAAGGCAATATCCACCGGTACCATCCGAGTTGGTTCTAGAACATGACTCTTTTGCATATCTTTAGTCTACACATGATAGGGGTAGAGTCGCGATAAAAGTAGTAATAATTTAGAATCATGATTTCAACATTAATTAATTATTAGTTTAATATATGCACAATATATATATATATATGAATTAGTTTCACATAAATTTTTTGTTTATTTGCTAATAGGGACATCAAGATAAAAAAACTTTGAGGTGATTAACAATTATCCTTTCGAACTATGTTTTCAAGCCAACACATATGTTTGGACATAAGTAAAAAGTTTAAAAAACGTGCTAAAATTGGTAGTTTTTGTATTTTTTTTGGCACCCATTTCACTGGCTAATAAGATATCTACTTATCTAGTGAATGGTTTGTGAAAAAAAAATAGATATTAAGAAATTTTCAAAAAATTGTAATTTTGATTAGCTATAACATCAAAAAATAGATATAATTTTGATGTAATTTTGAATGGTTTGTGAATGGTTTTTTTTTTAATTTTTTAATTTTTTTTCATGTACTTCAAAAATTATCTCTCTACAAAGTTTGCTGTACAATATTACCAATCTCAGATCACACAACAGTAATATAACGGTAACAGCTCCACCATCAACGGTTACACAACCACCCTACATTGCAGAAAAATTGAAACCCAACCACCACTAAGCCATTGTAAACCACCTAACTTACCCTATCCCTTGTATCACTGTCAATTGTTCGCTAAATCTGTTCTTCAAAGTTGTTCTTACAACTATAGGACCACTGATACCATAAACAAAAACCTAGCATCTGCTGCCTATATAGGTGTGATTGAATGGCAGATGAAAGATCAAGGTTAGATGCATGGTGTCCTAGTAGGTTGGAACACTAGGTGTGACACCGATAATAAAAGCAATAATGGACAACATTAAAATGCGGAAAGTAAAAAGATAGGAGGTTGGTAACGCAGTTCGGCAATTGCCTACGTCTGCGGGGCCACACCCAGAAAAAAATCCACTAAGTTCACAAAGTTACAAGACACTCGGTCTAACACAAAGTAAGACTCCCTTTTATCTTTGTCGCTGTTTCTCCCTAACTTCACACGTGAACCTATTTTGCGAGCTTCCCTCGGCTTGTGCGATTCTTCCTAGAATCTTTAAGAGACAAGATCCCTTTGCTAATGGTGACTCCTCTCGAAATCCGTGTTATGGTAAGATCCCCTTGCCCACGATCAGAACTCCTCCCGAGTTCCTAGCAGCCTCCTCCCGAGACTAAGTTTCAACAAAGAATACAAGGATTGCACCTTCAATATTTTTGCATTAAGATGCGAATAGCCAACACACTTAATCAAAGAATTCCAACCAAGAAGTGTGTTCACAGTCTTACAAAGACTGAAAGAATAAACAAAGTTCCACACATGAAAATCATGTGGTTGGAAAGATCATATAGAGCACACAAAATCTTTCTATGTTTATCTCCAAGATTATTTCCAAATAAATCGCATAGAAAGATGGAAACCATTTGCATCCCATGCTTATCTTTTCCAAAGATAGTTCTCCAAAGATAATCACCAAGAATACCAATATAAGCACCAATAATATCAAGATAGCATAATCTCAAAAATCAACATTCCTTGCATATATTGATTTAATTGATTTCTACAACCAATCACGATCTTTCCTTATTTGCCAAAAAAATCAATGCCAACTCATAAACATAAATGCCAACTCAACTTTAGCATTAACAGCTGACAAATTGAAAAAACCACCAGATCCTTTATCATATAAGGACATTATAGGATCAAAGCCTTCAAAGTCAAAATTGGTGCAAGTTTCATTTGTTGAAATCCAAAAAATGGCAAAGCCACTGGAAACCTTCAAATGAGAGCCAGCACTGATCTTAACCGAAGATTAGAAAATGAATTAGCTCAAAAATTTGAATATACTCTAGTAGCTAATTTCTCTTGGGGAAGACCACAGATGTCTGTACTAAGGAAGGAAGTATTGGCAGCAGCCTTCAATGGAGAATGCTATATTGGTCTTCTATATCAAAGGCATGTGTTGTTCAAGTTCGATAGGGAGGATAATTTCCAGCGTATGTGGCTTAGAAAGACCTGGATTTTGCCGGATTTCAAGCAAGAATATTCCGTTGGACCAAAGAATTTGATCCTAGGAAAGAGCCTTCAGTGGCACCTATTTGGATCCGATTACCTCTTCTACCAATACACATGTTTGACCCCCATAGATTATTCTCCTTGGCCACAGCTTTTGGTAAACCACTCAAAATGGATTTGGCTTCAGCTTCTGCAAATGTATTACTTAGGCCGAGTGAAGCAAGAATTTGTGTGGAAATGAATGTACTACAGGAATTCCCTTCAAGAATTTGGATTAGAAACAAGAATACTGGGAGATGGCAGGATGTGGAGATAGAAAATTGCCACATTATTGTTCAAAATGATGTAAGAGGGGCATAATTCAAAGACCTGCAATCCAAGCCCAAAAAGAGGGGATTCAACAAAAATCAAGGCTCTTAATGTTAAGCCTCCTCAACAGGAATGGATTCCTAAAGTGGCCAAAACTACACAAATGAAAGGGATGGAAAGGAAGAAAAGCTACTAAAAAAAAAGAAATTATGGTTGAAGATCCTAAAATTCTACCCAAGGGAGTGTAAGATATTCCTGAGAGCTCAAATCAACAAGCACAAAAATGCAATTTGGAGATCCTGAACCTGGAAAACACAGAACAAGTGAATACAGGGAAAAATGATGCAAAGGATATGGAACCGGAAAAAAGTGATGCAAATGATAAATCAATGAAGATGAACTAAGATAACAACCAGGACCTCCAAAGGGAGCACCAAGAGTCTCCCACAGATAAAGGTTATGAAATTAGAAAGTCTAACTTAGATATTCCTCTACAGTGGCTACAGAATCTGATTTTGAGGGATCAATGGATGTGGTACTGCAGACTGATGAATCTCCATTCATTGAGGTGAAGTCAAAAAATACAAAAAGAGAGGAAGCTAAGCAACGAAAGATAGAAAAGATGAGTACAAAGCCCCAACCAAAACCGGATAGAAAGTTGAGGGGTAACACTCCATGTACAGCTACCTATGATGAAAGCTCTGATGATTAATACATTATATTGGAATATTAGAAGTGTTAGTAAAAAATCTAACTTCTTAAGGCTGAAAAGGATAATTAAGAAAAATAATATTGATTTAGTAGCTTTGGCAGAACCTTTCTGTGACAAAAATAAAATAGAGAATGTTAGTCAGAGATTAAAATTTGACAAAGCAATTTCTAATGCTGAAAGCACAATCAAGATATTCATTAGGTATCCATTTAGTTACTCAATTTTGGAAAGCTCTATCCAACACATCACAATGTGCATTGAACATCCTGAGATACCTAAGGTCTGTCTAATCTCTATGATATATGTAAAATGCTCACCTAAGGAGAGAGGCCCTCTTTGGGAATCCTTAACTAAGTATAGGGATAAAGACTGCCCATGGATACTCCTAGGTAATTGGAATTGCATTTTAGACAAACAAGAAAAAAAGGGAGGAAACCATTCCATACAAAGAAAGGTTATAAACTAATAGAGATTATAAATGAGATTAACCTCACTGAAATCAGCTTTATAGGGCCTAAATATACCTGGTGTAATAATAGGCAATGAAGGAGTAGAATATGGAAAAGGCTAGATAGAGGTTTGGTGAATAGTTGTTTCTTAACGTCTAATATGCATGGCAACCTATAGCATTTAACTAGGAGCCCATCTGACCGCTCACCAATACTACTTGAATTGAAATTAGAAGTAGAAGGGAAAATGAGAAATTTCAGGTTTTAGGATTTCTGGACTAAAAAAGAAAACTTTCTTGATATTGTGAAAAGTGTTTGGCAAATAGAATTTGTAGGAAATCCATTGAGAGTATTCATTGAGAAGTTAAAAACACTAAAAGTGTGATAAGAGAGTGGAATAAAAATGAAGTAGGAAACATCTTCTCCAAAGTCCTAAAAGCTGAGGAGGAATTAAAGAATCTAAAAGCTGTGGATATTGAAAATCTTGTTGATAGATTTGTCCTTAGTGTAGCAACAGCTAACTATAATTTTTCCCTTAGTAATGAGAAGGCTTTTTGGGCACAAAATGCTAGCCTAAAATGGGCAACTGAAGGGGATAAAAACATTCACTTCTTCCATGCTTCAGTTAAGCAAAAACAAGCAAAAACAAGCAAAAAATCACATTCATAGCATTAAAGATCATAATGGGGATTGGGTGGAAACACAAAAGGATATAGGCACAATGGCAGTAGCTCACTTTGGGGACCATTTCACTGCATCAAACACAAGTTCTAACATCAAATCTGAATTAATTCCTACTGTCACAAATGAAAGTGAGAGACAGATGCCGACTGCCTTTCCTAATATGGAAGAGTTAAAACAAGTTGTTTTTTCCATGAGTAACACCAGTGCTCCGGGCCCTGATGGTTTTAATGGAATGTTTTTCTATTCAGCATGGGAGATAATTAAGGATGATCTCCTTAATGCTGTCATTCATTTTATAAATGGAGGTGAGCTCTCTCAAGCTGTCACTGCTGCAAGAACTATCATCATCCCTAAAGTCAAAGGACATTCTAATTTCTCCCAATTGAGACCTATTAGCTTGTGTAACTTTGTTAATAAAGTTGTTTCTAAATTTTTAGCAATTAGATTAGGGAAGATACTTGACAAATTAATAGGGGAGAACCAAAGTGGATTTGTCAAAGGTAGAATATAATGGATAATTATCTTCTAGCAGCTGAATTGATAACCACATTGCCAAACAAATTCAAACATGGTAATATTGCTTTAAAATTAGATATGGAGAAAGCCTATGATAGAGTTCATTGGCATTTTCTTCTTCAAATAATGAGGTTAATGGGATTTGAGGATGTTTGGATAGATATTATCTGGAGATTAATCTCAAATGTGTGGTTTTCGATTTTAATAAATGGTTCTTCGTATGGTTGGTTTAAATCAACTAGAGGATTAAGACAAGGAGATCCAATCACTCCTTTGTTGTTTGTTATAGGGGCTGAATATTTGAGTAAAAATCTTAATTGGTTGTGTTCAAAGAAATCTTAATTGGTTGTGTTCACAGAAATCATGGAGATACTATCACCTGAGGGAGCATATTTCTCTGATTAGAACCACTGCAGTATTTACAAAAGCCTTCAAAGGATCCAATCAAGTTGCAATATAGCTAGCCTCCACAGATTTGAAGACTGGGAATAGTGTCTTGCCTGCAGATTTTTGAAAACTTATCCTTTCTGACAAATTAGGCCTTCCAAATTTCAGACAAATTAAGGTAAAAGTATTTTAGAAAAGCATGCCTTCTGACTGGTTTTGCTGTATCACGTGGAAAAATGGCCCACAACTGCTGATGTTAGGTTGTGTTACCAAATGCTTGTCTGGAGATATAGGTCTGAGTAGTACTGTCCTATAAATGGCCCTGTCTACTGATGTTTGGACAGTTTGCCTCACAAAAATGTACATTAGAATTAGGCCTTGTTAGATAGATAGCTAGATACTTTTCTTAATGTGGGATTGATAAAGGAAGTGAGAGTTCACGAAGATAGTGGAATGCTAACTTGCTGAACACTAACCAATACATTTGAACTGACGTTGTTACATGTTATCTCAATCAGGGGATCTTTTGTCACTCCTCGTGATCAAAGGAGTTTTTTGGTTATTTGGTAAAAGACTAAATCCAAGCTTTTGTAGTTAATCATGTTATGTAAATGGATGAGCCTCCTCTTTAGATTAATATAACCATATGTACATGGAGGAGCACTCCAGTTTTTATATGATTTGTAAATGGAGGATGTACTCCACACTTATTGTTTTGAATACCTCTTGAACATGTTCCCATTAGGCATGTTAATGGGATTATGGTCAATAAGGACATAATGTAAGAGTGATATTAGGGTATATCCATCATTCAAAAAGTATCTAATATATTGGTAGTGGCGACCCACATCGAAATACAGGTTTTACCAATATATATATATAACACTCAGCCTTGGTAAAAAATAAAATGTCTCAAAAACATGCATAAATGGGCTCTTTTCGTGCCGTTTTTCGCACCATTCTCACTTTTCAACATAATATCCAGTGAATGGTGTGAAAAAAATAAATAGTAAGAAAATTTCAAAAATTAGCAAGTTTAATGAGTTATAAACCCACGTATTTTGGGCAAAAAAAACTCAAATTTATGCTTAAGTTGGCTATTTTTGTGCTATTTTTTCGCTCTCGTCTCACTTTCTAACATGATATCTAGTGCACAACGTGAAAAAAAAATAGATAGTAAAATTTTTTTAAAAATTGGCCATTTTAATGTGCAACACATGACAAGCATGTCGTGTACTTGCAATTTTACCCTATTCACTAATGTAGATTAGGTGAGAGGGATCGTATCCACAAGGAAGAGGATGGTTCAAAAATTCAAAAGTTTTGTTCTGAGAACTAGTCACAAAACACAAGGCAAATTCAACACTTAACAAGCTAGAAAGCAAGTAAATGCAACACAATGTAACTCCGAAAAACAAGAACTAAGTAATGTGTGAATTCAGAGAGTAGAAAACAGATGTCCTAGATTTACTTCATCAGAACGATTGCTCATTTAGATAGCTCAGGCTATGTAATTGACAGACAAACATTTCATGACGAGAACACTGTCGCCTAGCAACCTATCCTACAGTGAGCATGGCGACCACACCGCATTCTAGGTTCCTTAACACTACTCTTTCCCATGGAGAGGCCTAAGAGTAGTGGATGTATGCTGCGACATCTCAGTTCTTTGTTCTTAACAACTATGGCAATTTGCTTCTAAACACTTCCCACGACAAGGCCTGAGTTTAGATTCTTTCTTCTTCGTTAACAACAAGGAACTTCTCTACACTTTTTCCTGAGGATTTCGTTATCAAAAACCAGCATGGCGACCGCATTAATGGAGTACGAACAATCAAAACAAGTGTACAGAATCAATTCACCCCCAAGTTCTAATTCCATTACCATTCGCACTAACAATTGGTGAACTAAACTCCAATTCAGCAAGGCGACCGCAACGAGAGTTCAACTCCACAACATTAGTCCAATTTAATAGAATTTAACAGAATTTATAAGTGAAATAAGAGCGAGAATTCATTTCTTCCTAATTCATATCAATTGCACCACCTTTCGCTATCTAAACAGAACAATCGTCCATAGAAACCCTAGGACATCACAGATTAGCCAGAAAACTCCTTCTTCATCCCAATTTCATCAAATTGTAACATTAACAAACTCATTTCCATTCAATTGGAGGATTTTACCGATAAAAGTCCAGAGATTTGTCAATTCCTTCGTCAATTGAGAATAAGGAAGCAATTTCCAGTCCAAAACCGTGATCAGAATTGAGATCGGAGTTCAATTTGTAGAGAGAGAAAATTTAGAGAGAGAAAATGTAGAGAGAGAAAAATTCCCGCTCCGAAAATACAAAAGTCTATTATCTGTCTAGAATGATCTACATAATCTATGACTAAATCCTCTATTTATAGAGGTTACAAAACGTAAATAATACGCAAACGTAAACTAATAACTAATTTATAGAAATGCCACTGCATAAAATGATCTGTCCAAAATCACTCATGATCCACGCCTTTGAGCCAAAAGTCTTCACGCCCTCCTTGTTCCTGCTCAAGAAAACAACGTCCAACACTTAGCTGAATTCTGCAACATTAATACACATAGGAAAATTGCCAAATGCATGGCACTCATATATTCTAAATGGCGAGACCTCGTAGCGAGGTCTCGCCATATAACTCCACAACACGACGAGACCTCGCAGCGAAGGTCTTGCCATGAAAAATCACAATCGGCGAGACCTCGCTACGAGGTCTCGCCATGCAACACCGAAACCTGCGAGACCTCGTAGCGAGGTCTCGCCACCTATTGTGCAAGTGTGCGTTGAGTGTTTTAGGAAACATACAAGACTGAATGAAAAATGAGTGAATGCAAAATGAATGAATGAAACATGAAATGTGGTAAAGAGTAAAATGTATGTGAAGTGAAAATGTAAATGAATACAAGTAAAAGGAATTTTTCTTGCAACTGACCAAAATGTTGACATATGAAATATTGACATGCATGAAAGTATGCTTGAGACAATGTGAAAGAACTAAGTGATACAACTGTGGTGGAAGCTATTATGTATAAAACATTCTCAAAACATGTAGAAACATGAGTGAAATGTGTGTGTGGACTGTGATAGAAAAAATGAGTGAAGTGTGTTTTAAAGGATTAGCTCGTCCTCACAACATTCTAAGTGGCGAGACCTCACAAAAACAAAAGTGGTGAGACCTCGTAGCGAGGTCTCGCCATGTAAAATGCGAGTGTGCGTGTGTGCAGCAACTTCCAACCAAAATCTGACCCTGATACGTTGTGAATTTGGAAACACGCAAAACATGAAAATTGTAGCCCTAATCCTAGCTTTCTATAGCCTTTTGAATCCATCCATTTGGAGATAGGATGAGAGAGTTATGGCCGAAATATTGAAGTGTGACAAAGTTGTGTGTGCTGTGCGGGAGCTCGCCGCACATGCGTGCGTGACCAATGCGAGGTCACCGCACGCTTGTGCAGCAATCAGGTGAGCTCGTTGCACATTCATGCAACGAGGTGTGCGTGTGTGTGCGGCGAGGTGAGTGGTTGTGTACAGCGAGGTGAGTGCACATTTGTGGCAAAATGAGTGCATGTGTGTGTGATGCAACCATTTCAGCACAATCTATCTATTTCTATGCAAAATATGTGTGTCTTAACCTCTGAATTGGACTTTGTGGTGAACATAAGAGTTTTGGATCTTTCTCTTGGCTTTCCATGGGTTCAAGAACTAGCATTATTGGAGATTTGTAGCTCTAGATAGACACATTCTACCAAACTTTGGCAATATGAAGTCAAAGATGAAAACCTGAAGGAACAATTGCAAAGATGCCCCCGTTTCTCCTACTTGCACACATATTTAGAAGAAAGTTAAAATATACAAAATGAAGTAACTCAAAGATCTTTCCAGAACATCCAAGATCTCCGCATTTGGATTAGTATTGAGAGAGTTACTTTCAAATGAAGTAGTACTACCAATTCTGCGCAACTTCAAACTAAGCAATTAGACATGTTTAAGGTTTCCTCAAATCTCTCACACACCCTTCCAACTCTTTTAAACTCTTTCCTTGTCATTTAACATCAAACACACATTTGCCTCATTTAATCATCAGTTTTGATCTTTTTCACCATTTTAGCACTTTCAAGTTGAAACCACATAAATGCACACAATGGCACAAAACACTACACAATTGCTTGAAAAAACAAGTCAAAAGCTAAGTGATATAACACATATAAGTTGGTATAAAACCAACTCGTCAATTTCCCTCACACTTAAAACTCTTGCTTGCCCTCAAGCATGGACACAATATCACACTTACACAACTCATGTTAATCACTCACATTCAAACCGTTACTCCCTTGTTTACTAAGTCCATCTCTAAGTTCATCAAAACATTTTTTTCACACAAAAAAATCTCAAAGGTTTCCCCGTTCCAAATTTTTAGATTTCAACACACATTATCAACCAAGGCACAATGAATAAAGACCAAAATGTCATACGTGCAAGTGTGTGCTGAGGAATACTGGCTCAGTGCTCTTCATGTCTGTATAACCCTTTTTATTATATTTTACGATTCACTGCATATCAATCTCCTTATCAACACATAGGAACAAATAGCACACAAGATCAATGGCGCACATTAGTGCTTCTATTAGATCATTTACATTCAAATTGCACTTTCGTGCTTTCTTTTGTCACACACATTGGTGTATGATTGCCTGGGTCTTGTGGCTTTTTTTTCCCACTTTTCGCCTGGGTTTTATGGCATTGTTTTTTACCAAATATGCATGCCAAGGTCTTACAGCTTTTCATTCCCAGATGCCAAAGGCTTTTTCCACCAAATCCTTTCTTGTGTAACCACTAGTTCGTATGTGTCTTTAATGGACTATATATGCAAGAACACTAGAATTCCAAGGAGATGCATAACAAAGAACAACTTAAACCAAATTACCTCCTATGTCATTGAATAATTTGCATGGCATATCTATCTTACTTTAACATCATGCCTTGGCTAATAAAACGTGCCAATTTCTTTCAAATTTGGAACCAAAAATGAAAAAAAAATTTCGCATGCATTAACATAGAAATTTGATGAACCAGAGGTTGAACATAGCTAACAGAAGAACATGAGTTCAAACACAAAGTGATATTTCATTTCATACATTTCATTGCCTACACTATCACTACACCTCTTTTTATTCTATTTCACACATTACCCTTTATTAGGATACAATCGCACTCCTAAAAAAACTTAAAAGCACTAACCAACCAAAACAACACCACTCAACACCTAAACTTTCCATGGATAGGCCCGTTATGCCACAGAAATGTCAACTACATATAACTTGTATTCAAGAACATCACTTAGTCACAAAAATTTCAAAATTTTCACAAAAAATTTAAAACTTGCACAAACAATGAAAAATACAACATATACGGGAAATAATATGCAAAAGCTCAAAATACTACAACAAAACTAAAAGTAGCATGCCTTGCATCACATAGCATAAAAAAAATTTCCTTCATGAAGAAAGTAAGCATTTAAAGTCCAAAAGACACAAACCAAAGCAAACATTCACTCCCCCACACTTAAAACTTACATTGTCCTCAATGTAAAGTAAAGATAGGTTTAGGAGCTCCCTGGTATTAATATGTCATGAATCCTAATGTTTGCCTGGTTGAATGTCTTGGTCCATCTTTCTCTCACGCATGAAAACACAATTCCTACACAAAGTGAAACAAAGCTTATTAGAATGTGCTCACTCACGTACACTACATATTGGTGCAAGGTAAAATGACATGGAGGTAGCATGCAAGCATAGTGGCGCACCATGACTAGGAGTCATGGTGGTGTAAAAATATGCAACTAATAACACTAAGTGGCACATGCACAATTCATGCTTAAAATGTAAACCAAAATGATAGTTTGCAGCACGTGAATGGTCCATGGCACCACTCTCCCACACTTAGCCTCATGTGTGCAGCCTATTCCTCTTGCAACTTCTTCCATGTGCATGTCCTGACAACATGAGTGGCTTAGTGAACATACACAATGCAAGAAAATGTAAGACTATGTTTACCAATACACTTTATTAAAGCTAAGGGAAAAAGAAGTAGTTCTGGATTTTGTAAGTCTCCAGCTAGATTATCCTCCTCAAGCTTTCTTCTTCACAATCCGGAATATTCATCCCTGCAAAATTCGGAATAACCATCTCTATACCATAAAGAAGAAATCTCATAAGCACTCTTCTTCCTCTTGCAAGACACTAGAGGCGTATCATCAAGGAGATGCTTAAGCTCATGCACATGCAAAGCCACCTCTATGAATTTCACTCTGAACAACTGAGGCTCCCTCATTGGAGGCACCTCCTTTATTATTCTATCATTGGAAGCATATCATCTACCTCTTCCACCACACTAACCATTTTAGTCCTGTAAGTCTCAACCAAGGGTTGTTCATCCAAGGTCTCAACAAACCCATCAGTCAGGTCAAAAATGGAAGTATCAATAAAGCAATTTGCCACCATGTTAGCAATGTCATTCAAAATTCACACATCCTCCTCATCTAAACTAACATGGGAAATTCTGGAGTCTTTTCTTTCTTAACAACACAAAAATTATTATTATTAGTTAACAAGGGGATTTCATTCTGCACTTCTTGTGAGTCACCATTAAGATCACTAGATTCTGTGAAACCTAGGTTTTTAATCTTACTTATTTTGATGATTAACAAACAATTATGTTTATGCTAATGGTTCAAAAAGTGTCTCAATGTATTAGATATTCAAAGAAGTCAAGCATGGAGATCAATCAAAGGAAGAGTACATGTGGAAATGCAAAGGAAATACAAGATTGGTAAACTAGGTCAAAATCCCAATCCTAAACCCTAATTGTTAAATAACTCAAGAAAATGAATTACTTGTTTAAGGCTCAAGTAAAAATGTTTTCAAATTGATCTTAAAATGATGCTCAAGTAAAAATGTTTTCAAAGTTTTTTTCATGCTGAAGAAATCTGCCAGGGTTTAGTATTTCGATCATATCTCTCTCATTTTAAGTCCAAATGGAGTGATTCTGGTGCCATTGGAAAGCTAAGAGAAAGGGCTACAACTTTTATGTTTTACGTTTTTCAAAGTTCTATCGGGAACATATCGAAACATGGCGCTCACAAGTTTCGGACGACCATTTCGGACGACCTAGCCGTCCGAACCTAAACTTCAAAGACGATGAAATTTTCTGTTGAGTTTCGGACGCCTCCATTGGAGTTTCGGACCCTTCTACCAGGGTTTTGTATTTTGATCATATCTCTCTCATTTTACATCCAAATTGAATGCTTAAGATACCATTGGAAAGCTAAGAGGAAGAGCTACAACTGTGATGTTTTACATTTTTCCAAATTCCGTCTGAAACATATAGAAAAATGGCTGTCAAGTTTCGGACGCCTCCATTGGAGTTTCGGCCTTCCGAAACACCCGTCCGAAAGTTCTAACGGCTAGTTTTTTGAATGTCAAAAATGAACGTTTTCTTGTCATTTTCTTAATGGTTTAAATACCACCAAATGCACAAACGTTTTAACAACTCCTCCCTTGATTCCTTGAGCATCTAATCTTGAAAAACACTCTCTACAACTCATACATTTCAATTTGATTTCAAAAGAAACAAAAGATCAAAAGTTTCTTGAGCATTCTTTGAGTTCTTCATCTTATTCTTGAGCTATATAGTTTGAGTTGTAAATTTCATTATAGGAATCATATTGTGAGCTAAACAATATCATATCTACCCAATTTGTGGGATTGTACTTCATCTCTAAACATTCATTGAAAGTGATTGTAAAAGGTTTCTCAAGTGAGAGTAAAAACCTTGTACACATAGCTTGGAATTGCTAGTGTAAAGGTTGAGCCTTGGTTGAAATCCTAAGTAAGGTTACTTGGGTTGTAAAAGTGGTTCTTTTGATCTTGCCACAAGAAAAGATCAGTTTATAGTGAAGAAGTTGAAATCCTAAGTTGGAAAACTTGGGTAGTGGATGTAGAGTGCTCCAAGGGGGAGACTTGAACCACTCTAAATTGATTGTGTCCTTGATTTCCATTTTCTTTATTTCTGCACTTATTTTGATTTGCCTATGCTTTGGGTTATTGATATTGAAGTGTTGATATTGTGGATTGAATTTGTGGAATATCAATATATATATATCTTACACTTGTTGTGATTCACACTACATACTCATTTGTGTTGGATTTAATTTGGTTAAGAAAATTTAAATTGATTGTTGCACTTAGAATTTTTAGAAACCTAATTCACCCCCCCCCTCTTAGGTTACCTTTAGAGCTTACAATTGGTATCAGAGCTTGGTCTCTAATTAATTAGGCTTAACAACCTTAGAGTAAAGATTATGGCAACAAACAATGCTATGTTTATGGAGGAACAATCTATTTCTAGGCCCCCAATGTTTAATGGAACCAACTATAGTAGTTGGAGAGATAGGATGGAAATTTACCTTAAATCCATAGACATTGAAATGTGGTATATAGTTGAGGAAGGGCCTTACATAGCTGAAATAACCATAGGAAATGAAACTAGAGAAAAGAAGAGAAGTGAACTTGATGAATATGATAGGAGAAATCTTACTTTGAATGCTAAGGTCACAAATGTTTTATACAACTCTCTAGATGTTAATGAAACAAGTAGGATTAAGGGGTGCAAAAATGCAAATGATATTTGGAAGAAACTTAGGAAAATACATGAGGGAGAAACCTCCAAAATCAACACATGTATTGAATATAATCAACCTACTCATTTTATGGCAGATTGTCCAACAAGAAAGAAGGAGCTTAAACATGACAAAAAAGGCAAAGGAAGAAGCTCCAAAGTCACATGGGATGATGACCAATCCAAAGAGAAAATTGAAGAAGAAGAGGAAGGATTTGCACACATGTGCTTTATGGGAATTGAAGAGCATGAGGTAAGTACTTCTTATAGTGATGATGATAATTGCAATGATCAAGATGAACTAGAGCTGTATATTGCTAAGCTAGTAGATGAATTAAGGAAAACTAAAATTCAAAACAAAAAGCTTAAGGCTAAAATAGAAGAAATCACTACTTGTAATCAAGAGTTAGTCATTAAGTATGATTGTGTAGTTAAAGAAAATTGTACATTAAAAGCTGAAAATGAGAAGATAACAATAGAAAGCAAAAAGGTTAGGGAAGAAGCTAAGAAATATGATGAAGTTAAAATAGAACATATAGAGTTGAAAAAGAGAATTGAAGACCTTAGTAATTGCTTAGCTAAATTCACACAAGGAAAGGATAACTTAGAAAAACTTTTAGGAAATCAAAGAATTGGAAATAGTAGACATGGATTAGGATATTCACATGAGATAGGCAATCAAAGCTCCACCTCCAAATTTGTGAAAAATGCTCACACATCACATAATCATAAAAAAAGGGTAGAAAGTTTAAAAAATAGACCTCACCAACATCATAGGTATGGAATGCATAACACACATAATCAACATTATGGACATAAGATGCATAACTTTGAACCTAGGTTTAACAATGTTAGACCTTATCCTTATCATAAGACTTCACACTCTTTTAAATATCATGTAATATGTGATTATTGTTGTAAAAAGGGACATACCTCAAGAAAATGCTTTGCAAGAATGGATGTTGAAAATGGATCAAAAACATGGATAAGAAAAGATATCATTGCTAAGAAAATTTAAGTGCTTAAAGTCACATGTTTGATTCTTGAATGTAGATATGTTTAGAAAATAAAATTTTGGATACAAAAATTTGTTTCTTGATAGTGTATGCTCAAGACTCATGATAGAAGATTCCTTATTGTTTAATATTTTTGGAAATGATGAAAAAGGGAAAAATAATTGGATTTGGCAATGTAGCAAATAATTATAGCAATGTGATTGAGAATGTGCATTTTGATTGATGACTTGAAATTCAACTTGATTAGCATAAGTCAAAAATGTGATAAAGATTTTGATATATTGTTTAAATGTGAAAATTGTGTAGTTGTTGATCCAATAGATGATAAACTCATTTTTACCGGTTCTAGGCATAACAATGAATATAAGTTCATCTATGTGTTATTATGGAACAAGACATGAAATGTCTTAGTATGATACATGACATAACTTGGTCGTGGTATAGGAAATTAGCTCATGAAGGAATAGACCACATAAATAATTTAGCAACTAAATAACTAGTTAGAGGCTCATCTTAGCAAAAATATGAGAAAGACAAAAATTTTGATTCATGTCAATATGGAAAACAAACTAAAAGCTCATTCAAACCTAAAAACATATTAACTACTTCTAACCCTTTGAAATTAATACATATGGATTTGTTTGGACCATCACAAACTACAAGTTTAGGTGGCAAAAAGATATGCGTTTGTAATAATAGATGACTATTCTAGGCTCAATTGGATAGCATTTTTGGCACATAAAAGTGATACCTTTAAAGAACATGCAAGATTGTGTAAAAAGGGTCAAAACGAGCTAAGTGAAATATGGATGGAGTTTTTGTGGAGATATTTCCTTACGTCATCAAGTACAAGAAAGGCAAAGAAGATGTTGTGACATATACACTCTCAAGGAGGCACTCTCTTATCTCTACACTTGATGCAAAGATTCTTGTTTTTGAACTTGATAAGGAATTGTATCTTATTGATTTTTGATTTGTGTGAAGGCTTATCAAGCTTGTGAAAAATATGCTATAGGAAAGATCTATAGGCATGATCGGTTTATGTTTAAGAGAAAATAAGTTGTGCATTCCAAATTGCTTATTACGTTACTTGTTGGTTAGAGAAGCACATAGGGGTGGTTTAATGGGACATTTTGGAGTTGCTAAGACTTTGTCTATTTTGCAAGAACAGTTATTTATCCCATTATTCATCTTGTTTAATCATTCATGGATTTTGCCATCTTCTTTGGTGGAAATATAATTATGCATTAGTTTCTATGCTTATTGTGAATGACGAATAATAATGTGCTAGAATTCAATCATGTGCAAATCATTCACACTTAATACCTCAAAGGAAAGGTAAAACATGGATTGTGGTACCCTAGGATTTGCATTAGTCATTTGTGTTTAATTATTGAAATTTTGATGTTCATTATCTAATTCCTTCAATTGTTTAACCATTATTGGATTTAGTGAAAGCTTAAATTGTGCATTAATATCTATGGTGATCATGATACATTGTGCATTTGGTATATTGTGCAAAATGGTGCTATAGGTTGTTTGGAAACTTTGAAAATTGGTATATTGTGTATTGTGCAAATTGAGGTTATATTGTACATTAGGGTTGCAACCTTTGCAATACATTATATTGTGCATATTTTTGTGACTTGTATTGGATTGTAAACATTTGAGAAGATTTCCTTTTTCAATTGGCATTATGACGGCCTTGTGCTTTTCAATTGGCATTATGACGGCCTTGTGCATTTCAATTGGCATTAGAGTACAATCATGTGATTAATGAGAAAGCTTGATAAGTTTACTATGTTTTTCTTATGATTCATTATTAATGAAGATGATGTTATTAATTTGGTATCATTCTTGGTTTAATTTGGTATCCATGTTGTTTTAGACATTTATGATCTTTGCTATCTTCCTTGGTGAAAAATTGATTATACTTTAGTATCTATGACTCTTGTGAATGTCATATGATTGTATACTTATATGTTGTGCATTGAATTTTTGTCAAAATTTTGGGTTGTTGGCATGTGGAATTAGTCTATAAACAAAGGAAACTCTGCCAAAATTTTTACAAAATTTCCTATACTTAATTTTTTTTTTTTTTTATTATGCCTAGCCACCCATTAGGTTGCAAGGAGTGGAAAGGGAGTCCTAAAAGGTAAAATAACCAAGTACGCAAAGAGTATTGTTTTCTATCATTTACAATTTCTATTGGCTAATCTTATTGTCTTATTTTGATGATGTCAAAAGGGGGAGAAGAAAAGATAAATATAGAGCAAAAGAAAGGAGTGTAGATTAGTAACGCTATAAAGAGTGGTAGTAAAAGAAAAACTAAGGGGGAGAAGAATTTTAGTATATACATAGGGGGAGAAAAATGGAAATATACACATAGGGGGAGCTTATATCCATTTTCTTATTCAAAGGTAAGTTATTTATTCTTTTGCATAATTGGTTATTTATTCTTTTGCATAATTGGTTTGTCATCATCAAAAAGGGGGAGATTGTGAAACCTAGGTTTTTAATCTTACTTATTTTGATGATTAACAAACAATTATGTTTATGCTAATGGTTCAAAAAGTGTCTCAATGTATTAGATATTCAAAGAAGTCAAGCATGGAGATCAATCAAAGGAAGAGTACATGTGGAAATGCAAAGGAAATACAAGATTGGTAAACTAGGTCAAAATCCCAATCCTAAACCCTAATTGTTAAATAACTCAAGAAAATGAATTACTTGTTTAAGGCTCAAGTAAAAATGTTTTCAAATTGATCTTAAAATGATGCTCAAGTAAAAATGTTTTCAAAGGTTTTTTCATGCTGAAGAAATCTGCCAGGGTTTAGTATTTCGATCATATCTCTCTCATTTTAAGTCCAAATGGAGTGATTCTGGTGCCATTGGAAAGCTAAGAGAAAGGGCTACAATTTGTATGTTTTACGTTTTTCAAAATTCTATCGGGAACATATCGAAACATGGCTCACAAGTTTCGGACGACCATTTCGGACGACCTAGCCGTCCGAACCTAAACTTCAGAGACGATGAAATTTTCTGTTGAGTTTCGGACGCCTCCATTGGAGTTTCGGACCCTTCTACCAGGGTTTTGTATTTTGATCATATCTCTCTCATTTTACATCCAAATTGAATTCTTAAGATACCATTGGAAAGCTAAGAGGAAGAGCTACAACTTTGATGTTTTACATTTTTCCAAATTCCGTCTGAAACATATAGAAAAATGGCTGTAAAGTTTCGGACGCCTCCATTGGAGTTTCGGCCTTCCGAAACACCCGTCCGAAAGTTCTAACGGCTAGTTTTTTGAATGTAAAAAATGAACGTTTTCTTGTCATTTTCTTAATGGTTTAAATACCACCAAATGCACAAACGTTTTAACAACTTCTCCCTTGATTCCTTGAGCTTCCAATCTTGAAAAACACTCTCTACAACTCATACATTTCAATTTGATTTCAAAAGAAACAAAAGATCAAAAGTTTCTTGAGCATTCTTTGAGTTCTTCATCTTATTCTTGAGCTATATAGTTTGAGTTGTAAATTTCATTATAGGAATCATATTGTGAGCTAAACAATATCATATCTACCCAATTTGTGGGATTGTACTTCATCTCTAAACATTCATTGAAAGTGATTGTAAAAGGTTTCTCAAGTGAGAGTAAAAACCTTGTACACATAGCTTGGAATTGCTAGTGTAAAGGTTGAGCCTTGGTTGAAATCCTAAGTAAGGTTACTTGGGTTATAAAAGTGGTTCTTTTGATCTTGCCACAAGAAAGGATCAGTTTATAGTGAAGAGGTTGAAATCCTAAGTTGGAAAACTTGGGTAGTGGATGTAGAGTGCTCCAAGGGGGAGACTTGAACCACTCTAAATTGATTGTGTCCTTGATTTCCATTTTCTTTATTTCTGCACTTATTTTGATTTGCCTATGCTTTGGGTTATTGATATTGAAGTGTTGATATTGTGGATTGAATTTGTGGAATATCAATATATATATATCTTACACTTGTTGTGATTCACACTACATACTCATTTGTGTTGGATTTAATTTGGTTAAGAAAATTTAAATTGATTGTTGCACTTAGAATTTTTAGAAACCTAATTCACCCCCCCTCTTAGGTTACCTTTAGAGCTTACAGATTCAATCATATTTTCAATAGTTGGAACCTCCACAAGAGTGTCAATCAATGGGTTAACCTCTTCATTAGCAAGTTCAACATTATCTTCATTCATGATATCACCATGTTCATCAAGATGTGACTCTATGCAATTTATCAGGACATCAAGAAACGACATATCCAAAGATTGACTCTCAACATCATCAAGTATAGCATGGCACTGATTACCTTTTGAAAAATTCTTAACACATGCTTCTTGTGACGTCTGTTCTACCAACACTTCATCTTGCATTTCCAAGATTAATTCATCTATAAAACAGCATTCTACTATGTTTGCAATCTCAGATAAAATCATGCACTCTTCCTTATCCAGCTCTACACTCTCAATTTCTTCATTGCACGCATTTAATTCTTCAAGAGATATGCAATCACGTTTCACATTTTCATTAAACACATGCATGTTCCATGCTATGGCTCTAATTGCAAAACAATGTTCTACATGTCTGGGATGCTCGATAGCATAATTGACATCAAAGACAACTTGTTCATTATTAATTCTAAATGTTACCGTTTGCAAAGTGACCGCCACTGGACGAATTCTTCCACTCAACTCAACATTTATGGTAATAGAAAGAGGCATGAGGTTGATTCCTGCTCCTAAGTCGCACAATGCTTTGTCAAAATACCTCTGGCCTATAGTATAAGGGATGGTGCAACTTCCCAGGTCTTTCAACTTTGGTGACAACTTGTGGCCATCCCAAGCTTCACTACACTCCATGGGCATCGTTGAAGCTTCACATTGAAAAATTTGTTCCTTGTTCGAAATTAGATCCTTAAGGAATTTTGCATACTTAGGAACTGCACTAGCAGGACTTGTCATCTTTTTCATCACTTCATTTTCTCCATTGTCTTGCACCTCCTCCTTCTCTGGTGCCATGTCCTCATTGGCACAGTTTTTCTCAGATTGAACAACTGCTTCCTCAATAACACACCTCTCATCTTCAGGCTTAGAGGTCTTATGCACTTCTTTACCACTTCTCAGTGTAATTGCATTACATGCTTCCTTCCCTTTTGGATTCGGAATGGTGTCACTTGGAAGTGATCCATTAGGCATGTGATGCACAGCATTGGCTAATTGACCCAATTGCATCTCAATATTCTTCAAAGTAGCTTCATGATGTCTTACAGTAGTTTCCAAAACAACAAACCTTTCCTCATTTTTATCCATTTTTTCTATAAGTCGATGGAGCATCTCTTCTATGGAGAGCTTTCTTGGCTCATATGTATTGAGCTGATTTTCGAATCCAGGAGGAGGTTGGGAAGATTGTCTTTGCTCATTTCCTTGAAAATAATGGCTTCCCTAGTTTTGGTTTTGCTGCCCCCAATTACCTTGGCCTCCACCATATGCTCTGCTGCCACCAGAATAATTCCTAGAATATTGAGGCTTGTTATAATTGTTAACATACTATAGAGATTCAGTAGTAATGGCACACTCGTCTGTATGGTGTTCGCCTTTGCATAACCCACATGATAACACAGGAGCTTTAGCATATGTAGCTTTCAGAGTTTGCACTTGCTTCGCTAAGGCTTCAAACTTGGCACTCAAAGAAGTTTCCTCATCAAGGTCCAATACTCCTCTCTGCCTCCGACTGTGAGGTTTTCGAGTCTCAGGGAACAAATATTCATCTTCAGCAATTTGATTAAACAGTTCTCTAACCTCTGGCACACTCTTATCCTTTAGCGCCCCATTGGCACAAGCTTTTACCATCATTGAACACTCAGCCGTGAGTCCCTTAAAAAATGTATTCAAATCACATTTTCCCCCAAATCATGATTCGGGCACTGTCTGATCAAATCGTTGAAGCTTTCCCATGCCTCGCGAAATGTTTCACCATCGTGCTGTTGAAAATTCATGATATCCATGCGCATCCTCTCTAGCTTCGCAGGTGGGAAATATTTTGCCAAAAACTTCTTTTGTAACTCTTCAAAAGACATTGCTGCATTTTCTCTCCCAATACTCTTGAACCAATGCTTAGCTTTACCTCTTAAAAATAGAGGAAATAAAATTCTATGGACTTCACTTCGATCCACTCTCGGAAGTTTGAAAGTGCTACACAGGCCAAGGAACCAATCCAAATGTTCGTTGGGGTCTTCGTTATCCAAACCTTGAAAGAACTGGCCTTGAGTTTTCATTGATACAATTAGAGTGGGGATATGGTAGCTTTCAACGTCTATATCTTGCTGATCGAATCCACTCTCAAAATTGATCGCGTAATGGTCACCAAACTTTGGTGCTCGTGCTCCTTGGTTGGCCATTTCTCTTTGTTGTCTCTGTTGCAACCTCAAGGTCTTTAGCAATTCAAGGTCAAGTGCGTACTCTGGTGGTTTCCCTGCAGTCCTAAGAGATTTGGGCATACAAAGCACACCAAGAGTAAAATCGGGAAGAAAAGACTCACAACACCAATGACAAGAGAAAATAACACAATAAAGCAAAACAGATCAAGAGAAATTCACGAAATTCTAAGACAACTTACTCAAACAATAAACAACAAACAGCGTAACAAGAATGGAAAATGTAGACAAAATGAAAAGAACAAAACAGAACTACTAATCTACACAAAAGAAAAGAAAACAGAACAACACAAAAGATGCAAGAAACCGTGCCTTCCCCGGCAACGGCGCCAATAATTGACAAGCGTGTCGTGTACTTGCAATTTTACCCTATTCACTAATGTAGATTAGGTGAGAGGGATCGTATCCACAGGGAAGGGGATGGTTCAAGAATTCAAAAGTTTTGTTCTGAGAACTAGTCACAAAGCACAAGGCAAATTCAACACTTAACAAACTAGAAAGCATGTAAATGCAACACAATGTAACTCCGAAAAACAAGAACTAAGTAATGTGTGAATTTAGAGAGGAGAAAATAGATGTCCTAGAGTTACTTCATCAGAACGATTGCTCATTTAGATAGCTCAGGCTATGCAATTGACAGACAAACATTTCATGAGGAGAACACTGTCGCCTAGCAACCTATCCTACGGTCAGCATGGCGACCACACCGCATTCTAGGTTCCTTAACACTACTCTTTCCCATGGAGAGGCCTAAGAGTAGTAGATGTATGCCGCGACGTCTTAGTTCTTTGTTCTTAACTATTATGACAATTTGCTTCTAAACACTTCCCACGGCAAGGCCTGAGTTTAGATTCTTTCTTCTTCGTTAACAACAAGGAACTTCTCTACACTTTTTCCTGAGGATTTCGTAATAAAAAAACCAGCATGGCGACCGCATTAATGGAGTACGAACAATCAAAACAAGTGTACAGACTCCATTCACTCCCAAGTTCTAATTCCATTACCATTCGCACTAACGATTGGTGAACTAAACTCCAATTCAGCAAGGCGACCGCAACGAGAGTTCAACTCCACAACATTAGTCCAATTTAATAGAATTTAACAGAATTCATAAGTGAAATAAGAGCGGGAATTCATTTCTTCCTAATTCATATCAATTGCACCACCTTTCGCTATCTAAACAGAACAATTGTCCATAGAAACCCTAGGACATCATAGATTAGCCAGAAAACTCCTTCTTCATCCCAATTTCATCAAATTGTAACATTAACAAACTCATTTCCATTCAATTGGAGGATTTTACAGATAAAAGTCCAAAGATTTGTCAATTCCTTCGTCAATTGAGAATAAGGAAGCAATTTCCAGTCCAAAACCGTGATCCGAATTGTTATCGGAGTTCAATTTGTAGAGAGAGAAAATGTAGAGAGAGAAAAATTCCCGCTCTGAAAATACAAAAGTATGTTATCTGTCTAGAATGATCTACATAATCTATGACTAAATCCTCTATTTATAGAGGTTACAAAACGTAAACTAATAACTAATTTACAGAAATGCCACTGCATAAAATGATCTGTCCAAAATCACTCATGATCCACGCCTTTGAGCCAAAAGTCTTCACGCCCTCATTGTTCCTGCACAAGAAAACAATGTCCAACACTTAGCCGAATTCTGCAACATTAATACACAGAGGAAAATTGCCAAATGCATGGCACTCATATATTCTAAATGGCGAGAACTCGTAGCGAGGTCTCGCCACATAACTCCACAACACGGCGAGACCTCGCAGCGAGGTCTCGCCATGAAAAATCACAACCTACGAGACCTCGCAAGCAACACCGAAACCGGCGAGACCTCGCTACGTAGTCTCGCCACCTATTGTGCAAGTGTGCGTTGAGTGTTTTAGGAAACGTACAAGGCTGAATGAAAAATGAGTGAATGCAAAATGAATGAATGAAACATGAAATGTGGTGAAGAGTAAAATGTATGTGAAGTGCTTGTTGTGAAGTGAAAATGTAAATGAATACAAGTAAAAGGAATTTTTCTTGCAACCGACCAAAATGTTGACATATGAAATATTGACATGCATGAAAGTATGCCTGAGACATTGTGAAAGAACTAAGTGATACAACTGGAGTGGAAGCTATTATGTATAAAACATTCTCAAAACATGTAGAAACATGAGTGAAATGTGTGTGTGGACTGTGATAAAAAAATGAGTGAATTGTGTTTTAAAGGGTGAGATTGCCCTCACAACATTCTAAGTGTCAAGACCTCTCTAAGAGGTCTCGCCCTCACAAAAAAAAAATGGCGAGACCTCGTAGCGAGGTCTCGCCATGTAAAATGCGAGTGTGCGTGTGTGCAGCAACCGCCAACCAAAATCTGACCCTGATATATTGTGACTTTGGAAAACCGTAAAACATGAACATTGTAGCCCTATGTCTTAGCTTTCTATAGCCCTTTGAATCACTCCATTTGGAGCTAGGATGAGAGAGTTATAGCGGAAATACTGAAGTTTGGCAAAACTGTGTGTGCTGTGCGGGAGCTCACCGCACATGCGTACACGACCAATGCGAGGTCGTCGCACGCTTGTGCAGTAATTAGGTGAGATCGTCGCACATTCATGCGACGAGGTGTGCGTGTGTGTGCGGCGAGGTGAGTGGTTGTGTGCAGCGAGGTGAGTGCATGTGTGTGGCGAGGTGAGTGCATGTGTGTGTGATGCAACCATTTCAGCACAACATTCTACGTCTATGCAAAATATGTGTGTCTTAGCCTCTGAATTGGACTTTGTGGTGAACATAAGAGTTTTCGATATTTCTATTGGCTTTCCATTCGTTCAAGAAGCAGCATCATTGGAGATCTGTAGCTCAACATATACACATTCTACCAAATTGTGGCAATATGAAGTCAAAGATGAAAACCTGAAGGAACAATTGTAAAGATGCCCCCGTTTCTCCTACTTGCACACATATTTAGAAGAAAGTTAAAACATACAAAATGAAGTTCCAGAACATCCAATATCACCTCATTTGGATTAGTATTGAGAGAGTTACACTTAAATGAAGTAGCACTACCAATTCTGCCCAACTTCAAACTAAGCAATTAGACATGTTTAGGGTTTCCTCAAATCTCTCACACACCCTTCCAACTCTTTTAAACTCTTTCCTTGTCATTTAACATCAAACACACATTTGCCTCATTTAATCATCAGTTTTGGTCTTTTTCACCATTTTAGCACTTTCAAGTTGCAAACCACATAAATGCACACAATGGCACAAAACACTACACAATTGCTTGAAAAAACAAGTCAAAAGCTAAGTGATATAACACATATAAGTTGGTATAAAACCAACTCGTCAACACACGCATTTTGGACAAAACTAAAAAGTATTAAAAAAACATGGCTAAGCCCTTTTATGCTCCTGTCTCACTTGACAACATGATATCTAATGAACAGTGTGAAAAAATATGTAGTACGAAATTTTCAAAAATTAACAATTTTTATTGACTTTAACACACGCATTTTGGGCAAAAATAAAAAGTCTAAGAAACATGTCAAAGTTGACCATTTTCATGTCTTTTTTGCACCCTTGTCACATGCAAACATGATAACTAGTAAACATTGTGAAAAAATGGATAGTAAAAAATTTTCAAAATATGTCAATTTTGATGGCCTATAACATAGCATTTTAGTAAAAAATAAATAATTTAAAAAACGTGCCTAAATTGGTCATTTTCGTGCCATTTTTTGCCCCCTCCTCACTTGCCAACATTATATCAAGTCAACGGTGCCAAAAAAATGAATAGTAAAATTTTTTCGAAAATTGGCAATTTTGATTCTTTATAACACACGCGTTTTGGGCAAAAATAAAAATTTTAAAAAATGTACCTAAAGTTTCCATTTTCGTATTTTTTTGCACATGTCTCACTTGCCAATATCATATCTAATGAACGTTATGAAAAATGGATTGTAAGAAAATTGCAATAATTGACAATTTTGATAGGTTATAACACATACGTTTTGGGTAAAAATAAAATGTCTAAAAAATGCTAATGTTGCCACTTTTGTACAACTTTTTGCGATATCTAGTACACAGTGTAAAAAATGGATAGTAAGAAATTTTTTAAAATTGGCAATTTTGATGGGCAACACACACATTTTGGGTATTAATAAAAAGTCTAAAAAAGGTGCATATGTAAACCATTTTTGTGCTTTTTTTGTACTTGTCTCACTTGCGAACAAGATATCTAGTGAATGGTGTGAAAAAAATTGATATTAAAATATTTTAAAAAATTGCCAATTTTGATAGGTTATAACACACATATTTTGGGCTCAAAAGTGTGCCCAAGTTGGCCGCTTTCCTACTATATATTGAACTCGTCTCAATTGTCAACAAGATACCTAGTGAACTCTGTGGAAATAATAAATAGTAAGAAACTTTAAAAATTGGCAATTTTGATGTGTTATAAAATGCGCGTTATGTGTAAAAATAAACTATCTAAAAAATGTGCCTAATGTTACCGTTTTTGTACCATTTTTTTGCATCTGTCTCTCTTGTCAATATGATATCTAGTTAAAGTTATTAGAAAAAAGTATAGTAAGAAATTTCTAAAAATGGCAATTTTGATTGGCTATAACATAAGCATTTTGGACAAAAATAAAAAGTTTTAAAAACATTCGCTAGGTTGCCATTTTCGTGCCATTTGTTTCACATGTATCACTTACCAACATAATATCGAGTGAACGGTGTAAAAAAATGGATTGTAAAAAAAATTTCAAAAATTGAAATTTTGATAGGCTATAACATACGCATTTTTGGAAAAAATAAAAGTTTAAAATACGTGACTAATTTGGCCCTTTTCGGTCCTTTTTTGCACGCATCTCACTTGCCAATATGAAATCAAGTGAATAGTGTGAAAAATATGGATAGTAAATTTTTTTAAAAAAATTAGCAATTTTGATGAGCTATAACGCATGCGTTTTGGACAAAAATTAAAAAAAAATTCAAAAACATAAAAAAAAACTGCCATTTTCGTGCCTTTTTTGCACTCATCTCACTTGCCAACATGATATCTCGTGAACAGTGTGAAAAAATGGATAGTAACAAATTTTCAAAATTTTCCAATTTTGATGAATTATAAATTGTAATACACACATTTTGGAAAAAAATAAAAAGTTTTGAAAAAGCTGTCTAAGTTGGCCATTTTCGTGACGATTTTTGCTCCTGTCTCACTTGCCGATATTAGTATTAAGTGCACAGTCTGAAAAAAATGGGTAGTAAGAAATTTTAAAAAATAGGGCAATTTTGATTATTTATAACACACACGTTTTGGAAAATAATAAAAAGTTTCAAAATCGTGTCTAAGGTTGCCGTTTTCGTACCCTTTTTTGCACATATCTCACTTGCCAATATGATTTCTAGTGAACAATGTGAAAAAATATATTATAAGAAATTTTCAATAATTTACAATTTTAATTGGCTATAACACACCCATTTTAGGTAAAAATAAAATGTATAAAAAATGTGCCTAATGTTGCCATCTTTGTACAACCTTTTGCACCAGTCTCACATGCCAAGATGATATCTAATGCATGGTGTTAAAAAAATGGATAAGAAGGAATTTTAAAAATTTGTAATTTTGATGGGCAACACACGCATTTTGAGCATAAATAAAAAGTTACAGAACGTGCCTAAGTTGGCCATTTTTGTGCCATTTTTTGCATCCATCTCCTTTTTTAAGAATATATCTAGTGAACGGTGTAAAAAAATGGAGATGAAGTAATCTTCAAAATTTGGCAATCTTGATGGGTTATTACACACACGTTTTGGGTAAAAAAATTATGTCAAATGTGTAAGTTGACCATCTGCGTGTCGTATTTTGCACACGTCTCACTTGCCAACAATATATCTAGTGAACGCTATGAAAAAAATGGATAGTAAGAAATCTTCAAAAATTGACAATTTTGATTGGTTATAAAATACACGTTTTGTGTAAAAATAAAATGTCTACAAAATGTACCTAATGTTTCCGCTTTTGTACCATTTTTTGCACCTGTCTCACATGCCATTATGATATCTAGTGAATGTTATTAAAAAATGGATAGTAAGAAAATTTTAAAAATGTTAATTTTGATTGGCTATAACACAAGAGTTTTGGGTAAAAATAAAAAGTTTCAAAAACATTCCTAAGGTTGCCATTTTAGTACCGTATTTTGTACTTACCTCACTTGCTAACATGATATCGAATGAACCGTTTGAAAAAAATGAATAGTAAAAAATTTCAAAAATTTAGCAATTTTCGTGGGCTATAACATGCGTTTTAGAAAAAAAGATAAAAAAAAACGTGGCTTAGTCGGTTGTTTTTGTTCCATTTTTTGCACCCATTTCACTTGCAAATATGATATCTAGAGAACGGTGTGAAAAAAAATGTATAGTAATTTTTTAAAAAAAATTTCAATTTTGATGGGCTATTCATGTTTTGGACAAAAATAAAAAGTTTAAAAAAGTGCCTAAGTTGGCTGTTTTTGTGCCGATTTTTTGTTCCCGTCTTACTTGCCAATATCATATTTAGGGCATAGTGTGAAAAATGGATAGTAAGAAATTTTAAAAAATTGATAATTTTTATTGGTAACACACATGTTTGAACACAAATAAAAAGTTTCAAAAAAATGCCAAAGTTAGCAGTTTTTGTGTCGTTTTTTTACACCCGTCTCAATTGCTATCAAGATATTTAGCAAACAGTTTGTTAAAAAAATAGATATTAAGAAATCTTCAAAATTTTCAATTTTAATTGGGTATAACACATGCGTCGTGGGCAAAAATAAATTGCCACAAAAACATGCCTAAGTTGGATGTTTTCGTGCCATTTTTTTGCACCCTTTTCACTCGCCAACATGATATTCAATGAACGGTGTAAAAAATAGCACACGCGTTTTGGGTAAAAATAAAAAGTTTCAAAAAAGTGTGTAAGTTAGTCCTTTTCGTGCCATTTTTTGCTCTTGTCTCACTTGCCAACTCGATAGTTAGGGCACGGTGTGAAACAAATGGATTGTAAAAAAATTTAGAAATTGGTAATTTAAATGGGCAACACTCATGTTTTGGACATAAATAAAAAGTCTAAAAAACATGTCTAAGTTGGCCATTTTTGTTTCATTATTTGCACCATTCTCACTTGCTAATAAGATATCTAGTGAATGGTTTGTGAAAAAAATAGATAATAAGAAATTTTCAAAAGTTAGTAATTTTGATGGGTTATAACACACGCATTCTGAGCAAAAATAAAATGTCGCAAAAACGTGACTCCATTGGTCATTTTCGTGCCATTTTTTGCACCCATCTCACATGTCAACCTGACATGTCAATAAGAAAATTTAAAAAATTAGCAATTTAAAAAAATGGATAAAAAAAATGGTGGTTTCGGTTCTGGTTCCAGTTTCGGTTATGATTTTGTTCCAATTCTGATTTTTTTTTTCGATTTTTAGTTTCAAATTTCGATTGCAATCCCACTTTTAAATTTGATTTCTATTGAAGTAATGATTAAACTATTAATTGAAACTCAAATAATACAACATAATAATATAATTAGAATAATAATAGTTATAATTGAACTTAATTAATATAGATTTTAGATAATAGAACTAGGAAGAATTAGATAAATGAGATTCAAAGATATAAAAATAATATGAATATTTGAATATTAGAATTATTAATTAGAATTCAACTAGTATAATATAATAACATAATTAGAATAGTAGTTAAAATTAAACTAATATATGAATTTTTTAGAATAATATAATTATGAATATTAGATAAGTGAGAAAGAAAGATATAGAAAGAATAAGAGTATTGAGAGACTGATCGAACTATTAATTAGAATTTAAATATAATATTAGAATAATATAATAATATAATTAGGATAATATAAATTAGAAAATTAAGTTGATACATAATATAATTAGATTAATAGTTGAAATTAAACTAATATATGGAGGTTTTAGAAAAATAGAATTATGAAGGATTAGATAAGTGAGAAAGAAAAATATATAAATGATAAGAGTATTGAAAGAATGATTGAACAATATAATAATATAATTAGAATAATTAATTAAAAAATTGATACCCTAAACCCTAAACTATAAACGTTAAAACTTACTATATAAAGATTAGAAAACTAAGAAATTACGTGATGAAAATGAAGTGGGATAGAAATATTTATATAATTTTATTTTGGCCAGTTCCGGCGGTTCCGAAATTGTCAGTTCCACAAAATCAGGAATCGAAACTGTCCATGGACGGTTCGGCTCCGGTTCCGGTTTTGTGGGCCCACGGTTTCGGTTCCGAAAATGGCCATTTGGCCATCTCTAGCTATAACCCACATATTCTGGACAAAAACTAAAAACTTTCCAAAATGTCACTAAGTTGGTCGTTTTCTTAACATTTTTTGTATCTGTCTCACTTGCTAACATGATATTCAGTGAATGGTGTGAAAAATATGGATAGTAATAAATTTTCAAAAGTTTCCATTTTTGATGGGCTATAAATACACGAATTTTGAGCGAAAATAAAAAGTTTCAAGAAAGTGTCTAAGTTGGCCATTTTCAAGACGGGTTTTGCTCTTTTCTCACTTGCCAACATGATATTTAGTGGATAGTGTGAAAAAAAAGGATAGTAAGAAATTTTCAAAAATTTGCAATTTTGATAATCTATAGCACACGTACTTTGGCCAAAAATAAAAAGTTTGAAAAACGTGCTCAAGGTTGCCATTTTCATTCCATTTTTGCACCTGTCTCACTTGCCAACATGATATCTAGTGAAAGCTACAAAAAATGGATTGTAAGAAAGATTTAATAATTGGCAATTGTGATAAGGTAGCGTTTTGTGCAAAACTAAAATGTCTTAAAAGCGTGTCTAAGTTGGCCATTTTCGTACCATATTTTGCACACATCTCACTTACCAACAAGATATATAGTGAATCATATGAAAAAATGGATAGAAAGAAATCTTCAAAAATTGACAATTTTGATGGGTTCTAAAACACGTGTTTTTTGTAAAAATAAAAAGTCACAAAAACGTGGCTAAGTTCGCCATTTTTGTGCCCTTTTTTGCTCCTGTCTCACTTGCCAATATCATATTTAGTGAACGGTATGAAAAAAAAATTTGATATAAAGAAATTTTGAAAAATTGTCAAATTTTAATGGTTATAACACAAGCATTTTGGGTAAATATAAGATGTCTCAAAACTGTGCCTATGTTGGCCATTTTCATGCCGTATTTTGCACACGTCTCACTAATTAGTAAGATATCTAGTGAACGCTATGAAAAAAATGGATTTTAGGAAATCATAAAAAAATTGACAATTGATGGGTTATAAAATGCGTGTTTTGCGTAAAAATAAAATGACTCAAAATTTTGCCTAAGATTGCCATTTTCGTACCATTTTTTTGCACATGTCTCACTTGCTAATATAATATCTAATGAATGTTATTAAATAATGGATAGTTATAAAGTTTAAAAAAAATTACAATTTTGATTGGTTATAACACAAGCATTTTCGGGAAAAAAAAGTTTAAAAAAATCCGAAGGTTGACATTTTAGTGCCATTTTTTGCACCCATATCACTTGCCAATATGATATCGAATGAACGGTGTGAAAAAAAATGGATAGTAAGAAACTCCAAAAAGTTGGCAATTTTCATGGGTTATAACACACGTGTTTTGGGAAAAATAAGAAGGTTAAAAAACGTGCCTAAGTTGATGTTTTGGCACAAATTTTTGCTCTTGGCTCACTTGAAAACATGATATCTAGTGAACGGTGTGTAAAAAATCGATAGTAAATTTTTTAAAAAAATTTTACTTTTGATGGGATATATAACATGTGTTTTGGGCAAAAATAAAAAGTTTTAAAAAGTGGTTAAGTTGGCCATTTTCGTACCCTTTTTTGCTCCCATCTCACTTGCCAACATGATATTTAGGGCACAGTGTGAAAAAAATTAATAGTAAGAAATTTTGAAAATTTAACAATTTTGATGGGCAACACATATGATTGGACATAAATAAAAAGTCTCAAAAACGTGACAAAGTTGGAAATTTTGTGTCTTTTTTTGCACCCGTTTCACTTACTAACAAAATGTCTAGTGAACGTTGTGAAAAAATAGATATTAAGAAATTTTTGAAAATTTGCAATTTTAATTGGTTATAACACGCGCGTCTTGGTAAAAAATAAAATGTCAAAAAACGTGCCTAAGAGTACATTTTCGTGCCCTTTTTTGCTCCCTCTTCAATTGCCAAAATGATACCTTATGAACCATGTGAAAAAATGGATATTTAATTTTTCTTTCAAATATTGGCAATTTTGATTGTCTATAAAACACGCATTTTGGGTAAAAATAAAAAGTTTAAAAAATGTGCATAAGGTTACTATTTTTGTACCTTTTTTGCACTTGTCTTACTTGTCAACATGATATCTAGTGAACTATATGAAAAAATAGATTGTAAGAAAATTGCACAAATTTGTAATTTTTAAGGGTTATAACACACGCATTTCAGAAAAAAAAAAAGAAAGAAATTATCTCAAAATTGTGCCTAATGTTGCTGTTTTTGTACAAGTTTTGCACCTGTCTCACTGGTGAACATGATATCTAGTGCACGGTGTGAAAAAAAATGTATAGTAAAAAAATTTCAATAATTGGCAATTTTGATGGGCAACACACGCATTATGAGCATAAATAAAAAGTTTCAAAAACGTGCATAAGTTGGCCATTTTGTGCCTTTTTTTGCACCCTTTTCACTTGCTAATAAGATATCTAGTAAATGTTGTCAAAAAAATTAATATTAAGAAATTTTCAAAATTTGCAATTTTGAAGGGGCATAACACACACGTTTTGGGCTCAAAAGTGTGCCCAAGGTTGGAAGTTTTTGTTCCTTTTTTGCACCCATTTCATTTGCTAAAAGGTATCTAGTGAACAGTTTGTGAAAAAAATTTATATTAAGAATTTTTCAATAATTTGCAAATTTGTTTGGCTATAACAAAAGCGTCCTAGGTAAAAATAAAATGTCACAAAAACGTGGCTAAGTTGGCCGTTTTCGTGCAGTCTTTTGTACTCTTCACACTTGCCAAAACAATATCCAATGAACAGTGTGCCGTTTAATCCATGTGTTTTGGAAAAAAATAAAAAGTATCAAAAACATGTCTAAGTTGGTCATTTTCGTGTCGTTATTTGCACCCATCTCACTTGCCGACATGATATCTCATAAACGGTTTGAAAAAAATATATAGTAAGAAATTTTCAAAAATTAGAAATTTAGATAAGCTATAACACATGCATTTTGGGCAAAAATAAAAAGTTTCAAAAGTGTCTAATTTGGATGTTTTTGTGTTGTTTTTTGCACCCGTCTCACTTCTCCACATGATAGCTAGTGAACGATGTGAAAAAAATGGATAGTAACAAATTTTGAAAACTTTCAATTTTCATAGGTTATGGCACATGCGTTTTGGGCAAATATAAAAAGTTTCAAAAAAGTGTCTAAGTGCCCTTTTTGTTCCATTTTGTGCTCCCATCTCACTTGTCAACACGATATTTAGGGCATGGTGAGAAAATATGGATTGTAAAAAATTTCAAAAATTGGCAATTTAAATTGGCAACACACTTGTTTAAGACATAAATAAAAAAAATCTCAAAAACGTGTCTAAGTTGGTCATTTTCTTGCACCCGTTTCATTAGCCAACAAGATATCTAGTAAATGGTTTGTGAAAAAAAAATAGATATTAAGAAATTTTTAAAATTTGGCAATTTTGATGGGTTATAACACATGCATCCTGCGCAAATATAAAATGTTGAAAAAAAGTGCCTAAGTTGGTCATTGTTGTGCCATTTTCTTCACCTATCTCACAAGCTAAAATGAAATAGTGAATGGTGTGAAAAAATGGATAGTAAGAAAATTTTTAAAATTAGTAATTTTGATGAGCTATAACTCACTTGTTTTGGACAAAAATAAAAAATTTCCAAAAAGTAAATAAGTTGACCGTTTTTTGCATGCGTTTCACTTACATGATATTTAGTGAATAATGTGAAAAATATGGATAGTAATAAATTTTCAAAAATTTCTAATTTTGATGGGTAATACACCCGTTTTAGGAACAAATAAAAAGTTTCAAAAAAGTGTCTAAGTTGGCCATTTTCATGATAGTTTTTGCTCATGTCTCACTTGTCAACATGATATTTAGTGCACTATGTGAAAAAATGAATAGTAAGAAATTTTCAAAAATTGACAATTTTGATAATTTATAAGAAACGCGGTTTAGGTAAAAATGAAAAGTTTGAAAAACATGCCAAATGTTGCCGTTTTCATACTTTTTTTTGCACCTACTCACTTGTTAATATGATATCTAGTGAACGGTGCAAAAAAAAATTGATTGTAAGAAAATTTCAATAATATGGCAATGTTGATGGAGTAGCATTTTGGGTAAAACTAAAATGTCTCAAAAGCGTGCCTAAGTTGGCCGTTTTTGTGCCGTATTTTTCACACATCTCACTTGACACCAAGATATCTAGTGAATCCTATGAAAGAAATGGATAGAAAGAAATCTTAAAAAATTGACAATTATGATGGGTTCTAAAACACGCATTTTGTGTAAAAATAAAAAGTCATAGAAATGTGGCTAAATTTGCCATTTTTGTACCCTTTTTTGCACATGTCTCAATTTTCAATATCATATCTAGTGAACGTTATGGGAAAAAAGATATGAAGGAATTTTTAAAAATTTTCGATTTTAATGGGTTATAACATAAGTGTTTTGGGCAAAAATAAGATGTTTCAAAAGCGTGCCAAAGTTGGCCATTTTCCTGCTGTATTTTGCACACTTCTCACTTGCGAATAAGATATCTAGTGAATGCTATAAAAAAATGGATATTAGTTAATCATAAAAAATTGATAATTTTGATAGGTTATAAAGCACGCATTTTGTGAAAAAATAATTTGTCTGAAAAATGTGCCTAAGATTGCTATTTTCGTACCCTTTTTTGCACTTGTCTCACTTGCTAACTTAATATCTAGTGAATGTTGTTAAAATAATAGATAGTAAGAAAGTTTTAAAAAATTGCAATTTTGATTCGCTATAACACAAGCATTTTCGGCAAAAATAAAAAAGTGTTGTTTTTTGCATTCCTAAGGTTGACGTTTTAGTGCTATTTTTTGTACCATATCACTTGCCAACATAATATCGCATGAACGGTGTGAAAAAAATGGATAGTAAAAAATTTCAAAAAGCTAGAAATTTTCAAGTGCATTAACACACGCGTTTTGAGGAAAATAAGAAGTTTAAAAAATGTGCCTAAGTTGACTATTTTCGTGTCGTTTTATGCACCCGACTCAACAATCGATAGTAATTTTTTTTAAAATTTCAATTTTGATGAACACATGCATTTTGGGCAAAAATAAAATGTTTCAAAAAGTGGCTAAGTTGGTCGTTTTTGTGCCTTTTTTGCTTCCGTCTCATTTGCCACATGGTATTTAGGGCACAATGTGAAAAAGAAAATGGATAGTAAAAAAAATTTAAAAAATTGGCAATTTTGATGGGCAACACACTTGTTTTGGACATAAATATAAAGTCTTAGAAACATGATTAAGTTGGCCAGTTTTGTGCCATTTTTTGCACCTTTCTCACTTGCCAACAATATATCTAGTGAATCGTTTGTGAAAAAAAATAGATATTAATAAATTTGAAAAAAATTAGCAATTTGATGGGTTATAACAGAACATCTTGGGAAAAATAGAATGTAAAAAAAATGTGTGTAAGTTAGCCATTTTCGTGCCTATTTTGCACCCATCTCACATGCCAATATGATATCCAGTGAACAATGTAAAAAAATGGATAGTAAATTTTTTTAAAATTAGCAATTTTGATGAGTTATAACTCACGCGTTCTGGACAAAAATAAAAAGTTTCAAAAACATGTTTAAGTTGACCGTTTTCGTGTCGTTCCTAGGACTTACCAATATGATATCTAGTGAACTGGTATAAAAAAAATGGATACTAACAAATTTTAAAACATTTCCAATTTCAATGGGTTATAATACATTCATTTTGGGCGAAAATAAAAAGTTTCAAAAAAGTGTCTAAATTTGCCATTTTCGTGACTTTTTTCCTCACGTCTCAATTACCAACATGATATTTAGTGCACGGTGTAAAAAAATGGATAGTAAAAATTTTTGAAAAATTTGTAATTTTGATTGTCTATAATACATGGGTTTTGGGCAAAAATAAAAAGTTTCAAAAACATGCCTAAGGTTGCCATTTTCGTACTATTTTTTGCACCTGTTTTACTTGCCAACATGATATTTAGTGAACGGTATGAAAAAAATGGATTGTAAGAAAATTTTAATAATTGGTAATTTTTATGGGGTATAACAGCATAATGTTTCTGTTTTCGTACTGATGTTTTATGGGGTATAACAGCATAATGAAAAAAATGGATTGTAAGACATTTTAAAATGTCTCAAAATGTGCCTAATGTTTCTGTTTTCATACTGATGTTTGCATCCGTCTCACTTGCCAACAGAATATCTACTGCACGTTAAAAAAATGGATAGTAAGAAATTTTTAAAAAAATAGTAATTTTAATGGGTAACACACTCGTTTTGGGCATAAATAAAAAGTCACAAAAACATGGCTAAGTTCGCTATTTTTGTTCCATTTTTTGCACCCATCTCGTTTGACAATAATATTTCTAGTGAACGGTATAAAAAAATAAATATGAATAAATTTTAAAAAATTAGAAATTTTTATGAATTATAACACATATATTTTTGGGCAAAAATAAAATGCCCACCAAAGATGAAGATAGGCTGGCAGAAAACTTCAAGATGGCTTTGATTGGAAAATTCTACAAAGGAAAAACCAATCTGGAGGCTAGGCTGAAGTTCAATAGCATGGTGTTATGTATTTAGCATCGAATTCATAGTATCAAACCAATAATTATTTCTGTAATATTTAGAATATGAAACCGAATATTGCCAGTGAGTATGATATTCTTTACAGAGATTGTAACTCTACTTACCTGGAATTTCATCATCACTCATTTATTCATATATCCACAATAATTACTTTCTTATTGAGTAATAATACAATTCTATGTAAGTAGAATTACAATCTCCAATAAAAATACAAAACCATATCGAGATCAGTAGTACTCAATCTACAACTTTTGTTCAATTCACGACTCAGTGAACTTTACTAACCTCTCCTGAGTTGTTTTGCCATACATTGCCCAGCCTTCAAGTTTATTTTCACGGTCAATATTCCAAAACCATAGAAAAATAACTACAACATATATATATATATAAGTAGTGGGGTTTTAACCTTGAAAAATAAACTTGTAAAATAACTACAATTCACCCAACTGCTCCAATGCATAGTCAAAATCTTAGTAGAAATAAATTATCAAAAGTTTAACTCAACCTTTAGTGCAAGAAAAGAGCCAAACAATGGTGGTTAAAACTTAAAATATATTACGGGTAAATGGCTCCAATACTTCTTCAATTTAAGGTAAGCGACGTTTTTACTTTATAATTTTGAAAAAAGTTACACATTTTGATCTCTTAACTTCAATTTTATCACACAAATGGTTCTCAATTCATTTTTTATTCATTTGACAAACAGTGGCAAATCCAGAGGTTTGACTTTGGGGGCGAAAATGAACTGTCTAATATATGAAGACAATAATTTTAAAATATTTGAAACATAACAACTTCTCAAATTAATAATATCTAAAATAAATATATATATATATATATATATAAGGTACAATTTATATTTTATTGAATGTAGCCATTCGAAATTGCGTCTGTGCTCTTTCATACTATCAAAAGCATCCGTGATAAAATTTGTATCAATGCTTTTACCAATATCTTTTTCTATATAAGTAATCAATGAATTTGCAAGAAATTTATCTCCTATCTTATTATGCAATATTGTTTTAATAAGTTTTATTGAACAGAAAGCACACTCTGTTGTTACAATAGATATTAAGAGTAAATATAAGATGGATCAATCTATTAACAAAGAGGATAAACCACTGACTTTCTTGTTTTCTTCAATACTCGGAACAGTTGTGAAATTGTAGATAACTTTTGCAACTCTTCATTTTCATCTACTTCAAGTTTAAAAAGTTTCAATTGAAGTCTCAAATGCAACTGTTCTTGTTTCGAAAATTCCGTTTAGGATAATACGTATATGTAAGTTTAGAAATATCTTCAACCTTGACAATGAAAAGCCATCTATGGGATTCAAAGGACAACCAAGCATAAGCAATTCTATTACATTTTTCTGGAATCGGTTTGTAATATCTTGTAATTGAATGATGTTCAAAAGTAATTGGGTTCTTTTTTATCTGATAAAAATTATTACTTGATTTTATCATTGTCATTTTAGGACTATCAATTTGATGTACTTCACAAAATGTCTTCACCTTGTTGAACGAAAAATTCCATTCATCTTCTCTTAATTGTTGAAGTTTTGTTTTTATTACTGATACCAAATGCATGGCGTTAACAATATCCTGAAATTTGTGTTGTAATATTTCAACAAAGAATGTTTGAGATTTCAAATTTATCTTTCAAAAAATACAAAACAAATATAAATTTAAATGATGTAATAATATCAAAAGTATTATTAACTTCACCCCTTTGAGTAAAAGACTAAACAAGTCAAACGAAATAACTCTATCAAGTTAGAAATTGCATCATAATGTGAACCTCATATATTATCACATGGACTTTTGAAAGTTCGAACTTGATTGTTTTCTTTACATGTCTTAACTTCATTAAAAGAAATCAAATTTTCAAATTCAAAAACATGAGTATTTGTTAACTGATCATTGCATTTGGGTGAAATAGTGTTTTAAGTTTCCTATGACACTTTATAAGAAGATGACAAGTGTCCTTTTTAGTTAGTTATCTAATTTTTAAATTTAAATTAAAACCCTAACCAAGTGATGAATGAACCCTAAGGGATAAATGATTATACATGTGTCGTCTTCTCATAAAGTGGCACAGGAGATCCAATGTCGTAAAATAGTTACCAACCTAAATAATAAGTTTTAAATATATAAAAAATTGAGCAACTAGAAGAACTACATTTGATGTCTCAACTAAAATTAACTATAAACGATGAGCAAAACAAATAATATAATATACAAATAGACGTTCCTTTGTAATTAAAGCATGTACCCCATTGAATTTTCTACGCATATTATTTGCACCTACAAAACCCAAAATGTGTATCTATTATTAACAATTTAATTACTAAGTAATCATAACTTTCATTGTTATCCGATAATGGTACTGAAATCATATATCATAAAGAAAAAACATAATGAACAAAATATAAAATATTACACCCAAAAGAAAACGGAAAAAAAAAAAAGCAAGAACACGACAATATTCAAAACGCTTTTGAATATTTTGTTGCACAATTAATATATTTTTATTCTTCTGATTTAATTATGTCATCAAATTATTATGGAAAAATTTTGAAAAAGGCCATGTCTCAAATCATTATTTTAAAATAGGGCATAACTTTAATATATTTATTATTAAGAGTTTATTATTTTATATAATTAGAAAAAAAACTTAGCTTTTCTGCCAAACACTTCTACATTAGCTTACACTCAAACACTATTTTTTTAAAATTTCTATCTCTAATTTAAATTAATCACAAAATTTAATCATAAAAATTAATCACAAAAATTAAAGTCGCCACACAAAAACAAAATCCTGCAAATAAATAATTTAAATTAGCAATAAACACAGTACAAACAAATAGTATTGAGAGTAAGTTATTGTATAGGTATTGGGGTGGATAACAAATATAAAATATTAATGTTATTTTGACATTCTTAATAATAAATATGTTACTAGGTAGTTAGTTTTCTAACCTCTAAATCTAGTGTTCGAAACTTGGGGATGCAAGTGAGGCTAACTGTGTTATATAATAAATAAATAAATAAAAACAAAAAAATATTAAAGTTGTTATGCTCTTTTTTTCCAAATTTTCCCAATTATTTAATACCAATAATTGCTCATGTATGTTAATTTGTTTTACTTGATGATGTGACCTAATTAAAAAAATACAATATGAGGAGATATACCAATTGGGCAATAAAACATCCAAAATAATCGTAAGTTCAAAATTTAATTGGCAGTATTACAATAACAAATAAAGAATAAACAATGCATTTAATTGTCCAAAAATAGATTCTGAGACCAAGAAAATATATTAATGTTAAGGAAACAATACAAAATAACCTATATATGGCAACAATTTATTGCAAAACCAATTAAGGAGTTAACAATCATTGATATTGCAAAATATGTAAAATATTTAGTATGTTTAAAGTAAATGCAGCTAAGTACGCACACTACTTACACATAATAAAAATAACATACTTTAATTTGATCATACATTTATGTTTTCCTCTAATTATGGAGTTTTTTTTTTCCAAAATAGATTTGTTTCTAAAAAATAGGGTAAATTGAAAAATACCACTCTAAACTATAGTTGGGTTATAACATACCCGTTAAACTTTTATTTTGACTCTTTACATCTTTAAAAGTTTTTTTTTTTGGTATATTAGCTCAATTTAATAACTTGTGGTGAAAATTAAAATGACAAAAAAACATAAATGACCTTTCTATTGTACCTTTAAAGCTTGCTATCATTGACAACTCTTTCGAAATATTTAGTAATATTCCGGTTGTTTTCTTCGCTTTAATTTTATCAAATCACTATAAATGAAATCCTTCTTCATTTTTTTTAGTTGACTTAGGGTTTAAATAATATAATAGTAAGAAGGAAATGGATGTGAATGACTTATATTTAGTCTCTTATAGGATATTTTAAAAAATGAAAAATGAAAAATAAAGTTAGATTGGTCTAAAATATTTATTTTTCAAGAAATAATTGTACTTTACAAAAAAAACAACAATAGTTTAAAGAGGTAAAATATCAAAATTAAAAGTTTAATGGGTATATTACAATACAACTATAGTTCAGGGTAATGTTTTGCAATTTACATTAAAAAATATTTTCAAACTAACCTACTTTCAAATTAAATTCTCTAACTAATATATTTTTTTATAGGTAGATCAGGATTTGCCATAATAGAAAAAAAATCATTCGTTTTATCTCTCCTATTGAGGACAATAAACCCACTTCCATCCTCAAATTTATTATTGTTTGGGTTATCAATTACTTCTAAAACTTTTTTCAAAAGGCCTATATAATGCATTATTCTATAGGTAAATTAAATATTTTTGTTTGATTGTTGTTATTGATTGTATTCAGCTCAAAACTATCATAAAATATAGAGAATTATAAAATATTGATTAGTATTTGATAACCCAAACAATAATACCTAAAACGGTAATAATGGAAGTGAGTTTATTGTGATGTCTAGGAAAGATAAAAGGAATTATCAGTTTTTCACCATGATAAATAATGATTGACATGGCAAAAAAATATTAATTCAAGATTTAATTTAATTTTAAAGTGTTTTAATTTGACAATATTTTTTAAAAACTAATATATTTTGGAAAAAAAATCCTAAAGATTAAGATTAGATTCAATGCACTTAAAAGAGAATTCAATGACAAGAAAAAAAAAAAATTCTTCAAAAATGTTCAATCGAAGAAATCAATCTAAAACTTGTGAAGATGTCCAAAATCAAGACAGAGAGGATAGAAAAGACTACGAAAAGAGAGGAAAGGCCAGCCTATTTTTCGTGTCTTTTATTGAGGTCTCTCAAAACTGATTTCTTCATCTCATCATCAAAAATTTCTATTTTTTTTCTCTCAAAAATGAAGTTCGTGATATGGAGCTTATTAATCCTTTGCTTTGTTTTCGTCCATTTTCCCACCTCTGGTATGTATCTCTCTCATTAATTCTCCTTCGATACATTTTTTGCTTGGAATTTAGAAATAGACATAGTTTGAGTAATTCTTCAAAATTGATTTTATTTTTTTTATCAGCAAGAAAATTCCTTGAAGTTTTGTTTAGATTATTTGTTAATTTTCTTTTTTTTAGATCAATTCCATCTTAAACACAATCAAATGAGCGAGTTCCTAATGAAGAAATTTATTTCTTCAATCCCCACTTTTTTTTCTTTATTCCCTTTACACCATATGTATATCTCAAATTTTAAACACCCGACTTGAAATTCAAAAGGGATTTAAATAACAATCCCCAATTTAATATTCATCAACATCCTTTTTTTCCTGTTCTTTTAGGGGGGTTTTGGGCATTTAGGATCTTCTGTTTCATTTTTTTATTTCAATCTGTATCTCAATTTATAAATAAATTCACCGTATATTTAACTAAAATCATATCAAAGTGTAACATAAGGGTTTCGGCATGTTTTGCCCAAGTCAATAATGGATATCATTTCTTTAAATTAAATTTTTGTGGCTGGAAAATTCTTGCACTGATAGCTGTTGGCTTTTTTTTCTTCTTCTCTTCATCAATTTCTGAAAACTTGAGAAAAACAGCCCAATTGTTTGGGGTTTTGCTTTCTCATTCTAGGATGAAGATTTAATGTGAATGTACAAAAAAAAAAAAATTCTTTTTCTCATCCCTTGCCAACCTGCCCTTCTATAAAATCGAACATAAAAAATGTCATTCAATTTGAACATGAAAAATTTATGTCCATATTTGCTGCTTTTATTTGCTTTATATAATTTGAAGGCTCTTAATTTTCCTAATTGTACAGCACTAATTTAGGTTCAATTTCTTGTTTTCTGTTCTTTTAGTTTTGGAAATAGTTTAGAGAGGTTTTGTGAGGCATTCTCGAGAGTTAAAAGGCACAAAATTATATGGTATTACTTGCAAAGATTATCATTTAATTTTCCAAGTTAGGATTATTTTTTTTTTAGATTTAACAAAAATATTTTATTCTTCAAAAGACAAAAAAAAAAAAAATCTAATCTTGGAAGAGCGGTGTTGGGTAGTGATGGAATTAAAAAACAATTAGAATTTGGAGGGATGAAATTATATAGTATTTCTAGTACAAGTTATATTTTTATTTTTAAAGTAACATTCTAAATTTTAAAAAATCTAATAAAAATTCTTAATTTTTCATAAAAAAAGATTATTGATAAAAACTATATTTTAATCTTTGGTGGGGTGAAATTCTAATTTTTTTTAGAACTTTTAACTGAAAATTTTTAATTTTTCATAGAGAAATCACATAAATTTTCAAATTTTGAAGACTATTTATCCGCACACTACATACATAAATATATATATATCTAGTAATTAGTTTTATTCATATACTCAATTTTTAGAAATTATATTTCAGTTCATATTAATGAGAAAGATGGTCACAAAATTATTATTATGGATTTATTGCATTCACAGAAGGAGAAGAAGCCAAAAAATGCATAGAGACATTATGCTACGTGGAAAAGAAATTGGAAGGATGTCGCATAGGAATATGCATGGTCACTTGTGCTCAAACTTACGCAAATACAACATTTGGAGAATGCGTCTCTCCCGATAATTGCCTCTGCGGTGTTTATTGTTGTATATGAAAACCCCATGGCTTTGCTGCTTATATATTATATTATTTATTATATGGCCACCATTTTGAGGATTTGCATTATATTGAATTCAGAACTCTACTCTTTTGTTCCACCATCATTTAGTTGATCACATTTGATGTATGTTGAATATATTTATAATATGGGTTTCAGTATAATGTTCAAAGACAATGCTAATTAGAAGTGGCGATGGAAGAAGCCGAATTTGCGAAGGCAAATTGTATAAAATTATTAATAAAATTTAAGTATGACCATGATTCCCAAATCGTCGGATTCGGTTCATGAACCACCTGATTGAAGCGTAACCGGTCATTGGATGGACGGCTACGGTTTCAGTTTTTGAATTGAAAGTTTCAATTCCAGTTTGATTTTGTCTCCATTAGCTAATTCCAGTTTTTTAACGCTTTTTTAGGATTCAAATTTTTTAAAATAAAATTTGAACAAAATAAGAATAATGCGTATAAGTTTGATATAATTGAAAAATGCATCATTTTATTATAAGATAGAAAAAAATGTTCTAAATACGAATTAGCCAAAAGCCATGTACACAAAACACATAATAAAATGAAAAAAATTTGTCATATACAAGTTTACAGAATATTAATCAACCTAAATCTTAATTATCAAATTCTTCAATACTAGTTTTCATATTCTGTTTTGGCCAATTCTAATTAAAGATTCGGTGGTACTAATGGTAGTTGCCTTGATATGTATCAGTGTCATGATTTAAATTTGTGTAATCCTTCTAATCCATTTCTTGCACTCTCAAAATTCCTTTATACCATTCACTTATTAATGTTTGGATTTCTAATGCTTTTGTTTAAGGTTTAGGGATTAAAGTTTTCTTTTCTGAAAACTTGCGGTTTTAAAATGTCGATTTTTTATTTTTTAAAATGTGAACCATAATTGAACCGTCTAGTCTATTTATTATTCACAGTTTTGAGCCAACACTTGGTGATTTTGATTCTTAGATTGGAACTAATGGGCCAGTTTTGGTTCGAACCAGAATTATGCCTATGCCTTATAGATGCTATATTTTTAATTTTTGGCGAGGAAAAGGGGCGAAATCTTAATTTTTTAAAAAGATTTAACTAAAAATTTTAAAATTTTAAAATTTTATAAGTAAAAATTTCTAAATTTTAAATGTTGGAGGAAACCGCATACCACGACCAATTACTTTATTACTTATGGTTGATTATACTTATTTACTTTGAGGTTAAGCCAATTACATTATAACCATGTGCTAGTGAAAATAGTAATGCATAGCTTCGTGAAACAAGATGATTGTTCCATGCAAATATATATATATGTATATATGTATATATATGCATAGCTATTTTGCTAAATCTCTTGTCCCTTTGCTACATTTAGCATAACAATTGTTTGTTACACCATAAAAACTTCAATAACCACAAAACCTATTTGTTCTTTTTTTCCTTCATTTTTTTTGTCTCATCTCACAAACACATACAAGAAAGTGACTTTGACTTTCTTCTTATCCAAAATACAATAAAAATTTAATTTAACCTCTATACTGTATGTAAAGGGATAAATTTTTTCCGTTTGTAGTCTCTCTCTTATTAATTTTTATTAATTTTAAAATTAAAAAAAATAAAAACTCCTATAGATCAATATTTGCAATTAATAAAACTCATAGACATTGACCAAAGAAACTTGTCATTGTATTCATCAATGATAAGATAATCATCTTTTCTAAAACAAAAAATCAATATTTGCAATTAATATGTATACAAAATGAAAAATTCTTCTAAAACACTATTTTTAACATTTTCCCTTTTTTCTTTTGACACTCTTCCTTTCAATTTTCATCCAAATTCAATTTAACTTGTTGTCGTCCCAAATTATATATATTTTTAAAAGTTAAAATTTTTATTGAAATATAATAGCTTTAGTAATAGACGTTTACAAGTATCCACTAGTCAAACATCAACAATAGACAACATAAACGACAAAACGTGTAAATTTTTATGATTCATACAATTAGATTTTCTGAAAAATTAAATCCCAAACTAATACTGAAATCCCTATTCTCTCACCAACTTTGATTGTTCTCAAAGTAACAATTAATAGTGTGTATTAGTGATGATATGCTATATTACAACAATGAAGATCCCAATTACATTCATAGTTCTAACTTAATATAGAAATTCAATTGCAATAATAAAAAAAAAACACCATTTTTGCATAATTAAAGAAGAAGAAAAAAATAAGGAAATATGACGCAAATTATTTATATGTCATGCTAACAAATTCGTCCCTCAAGCCAAGGGTCTACGAGGATACAAATGCGCACAAGTATTGCATGGTTGCCACGTGTCACCCACTTGTCAATGCACATCTTTCCAACCGCCATGGCTGAGCTTCCATCCATACTCGCCACGTTTTCATGTCAAGCGAGTTCAGTTGTAAATCTCCAAATCGCAAGGAACCCAAGAAAAAAATTCCAAAAAAAAAAAAAAAAAAACCCATCATCATTTCAGGCGAAGAGAAGGCGAAAAGCCACACACCAAGAATGGAAAAGAAGCATTTCTCCTCCATAGCTATTGATATTGTTCGTCGTTGTGCCCAGTAATTAAATCTCTTTGTCCCTCATTCTCTCTTCTCTTCGAGTGTGTGTGTGTGTGTGTGTGTGTGTGTGTTTTTGTGGGAGTGTATGTGATTCTTTTCTTTATTTCTTTTGAAAGATTGTCTGAGTTTGATGATGGGTTTTGCTGTTAAGAAAAGACAATCTATTTGATTTTTTAAATAAAACTATGGAACACTTGAAGATGTAAGTCTTAGTAACAGACCATTATCTATACCGTTTTGTAAATTTTGAGTGTTCGTATTATGTGGGTTGGAACTTTTTCATGTGTTGAAGGATACAAGCTTATAAATTAAACCCATATATGGTTTTCAAGGACAATGCTTAGGTGTGTCATTTTGAGAAACTTTATTAACATTGACTCTTGAGTTTATTCATTGGGTTCATTATGAAACATTTTGTCTGGATATTGGTACAATGTTGAGAAGAAATTATACTCCAGAATTTAGAAATATGGAAGTATGAGTTCCAGGAAAAAAATTAACCTACAGAAGGGTTACAAGAAAATGATTTTGTTTCAGGGAGCTGGACACTACTGCTGATGCATTAATAAAAGAATTTGAGTTAGAATGGCAGGAGCCAGCAATGGGTGAATATTCAAGGAAATTCTTGGAGTATTGCTGCTCAAAAGCTCTTAAAAACTCGTGCAGCATCCTGCAGGAAAAGATTAGTGATGGTTCCTTTAGTAGATTCACATTTGATATGATGTGTGCTTGGGAGATGCCAAACAGTGCTGATGAAGAGTCATACATTGTGAGTATCTATTCCTTTTTATGTGCTTGAAATTCCGAATCATCAGAATATGCATGCTCAAAATATGATGCATTTTTGAAGGCCTCAATAGCAATGTTGGAATGTGTTGCTACCAGGATGATCACCATCTTTCAATTTTGAACTAAGTTATATATCAGGTTTAATGAGGTCGAGGAGGTTAACTTGAGTGATTAAACTACTAGAATACATGCTTGGTTAACGGAGATAAGAGGGATGGTTTTAGTTAGTTCAATGTTAACTTCAAACCATGACTGAAGGGAATGTCAATGGATCAAATACAATAAGAGCATCTTGTTGAGTTGTTAGTTAGGATTATATAAAGTATGATTTATTTTGATTTCAATTTTAGCAACAACCTCATAGTTAGTTGTCCTAGCAAGGTCTCCAATGACTAGAATCATCTCCATCCCATCCTATTTGCAGATAAGTTTTTAGTTATGGCCAGGTGAAGTCCCATAACTTACTTGCACAGTTGCACTTTTGGCAGAAGATGAAGTTTGAGAAATATGTATGGTTTCTAAAATGTCTGTGTTCTTAATGAATCTTCCGTTTCTGGTCTGCAGGAACGCGCAGGCAAAGGAAAAGAGGACAGAAAAGTGTATGCAGAAACAACCGAAGAACAGGATGAAACTCCTCTTTTCTATTCAGATATTATGCTACTTCTTGTAAGGAGATTCTGGCTTCTTCTGTTTTATTTCTCGTCATGAAAGTGCTGTAAGAACACATTGTCAACTTAAAATCATGCGCAACACTAAATTGAAATGTTTAACAAAGAATATGATTCTTCTATGATGACAAATGTTCCTATTTGCTTTACTGATAACTAAGTTAAAAGTTCTGAGCAACGTATAAATGCCACTATTTGGCTATAGCAAATTTTCTAATCTCCTTTTGGATTGACGGTGGCCTGTCTTGACAGGTTGATAATGGGCCAAAAGCTGGTGAAGACTCTTTTGTGTGGCTTTCAGCACTTGTTCCTCTAGTGGCTGATGTTGTAAATGCAAGATTTACCTATGAGGCTCTTACTGCTTCTACGGGAAACCTACTTTATTTTCCAGCTCTTGATAGATTTGCAAAAGAAATTGACAAGTAAACCAATCTTTATCACAAATTTTGTTGTTTTGCCTCAGATATATTCATGATTTTATGAAATGAAAGAATTATGCCGCAGATCATTTCCATGTAGGATCCAAATGTATGATTAATTAGTCTTTAAGCTTCCCAAACATGATCAGCCAACATATGGACAGTCGTCCCTCCATTTTGAGATGAAAAATAGTAAATCTGTACTTTGCTGGGGGATGTCAATGCATTTCTGAAAACTTCTGTAATTCATGCAATTAACACTTGTGTTGTTAAATGATTCAGCTTGCTTTGTACATTAAAGTTGCAGCATCATGTTTGTATATCCATGTCACATTCAGTTTACCGATGCATTTCCTTTGTTTGCTTTTACCTGCTGGTCTAGAACAGGTAAAAAAATGTCAATTGGCCTTCCTTCTACCAATGGACCTGCCTTATAGAACTCTTGGCATTTTAAATTCTCTAGAATAATAGAACTTTTGGCATTTTAAATTCTCTAGAATAATGGTGTACAACTTATGATCAAAGTAAAACGAACAGCTTGCATTATGTGATCAATTTGAGTAGTATCTTCCTCTCAAAGCAGAGTTTGCATGTTTCCTATTTTGGTGGTTTCTTTTCTCATCAGTGGTTAAATACTTGCCTAGATGTGTGAAGCATTTGCAAAAACAAGCAACCCCAACACGTGTAGAGCTGGCAGATGATGAGTTTATATTGCATGTTGAAGGAACCGCAAGTACACAAAGGGTAGTGCGCCACATTGGTGGAACAAATTGGCCTGGTTTGTCTAAAATGTCTTGTAGATAGTTTTACTTAGTCCCACTATGATGATGCACTAATGTATTTGTGCTTTTTAGGCAGGCTGACACTTACAAACTATGCCCTCTACTTCGAGCCATCTGGAGTTGTGTCTTATGAAGATGCACTAAAAATCGATCTTTCTAAGGCCACCGATATAAGTGTTAAACCGTCTGCCACTGGTCCGTGGGGTGCTCCTCTTTTTGACAAGGCTATAGTAATTGAGTCCTCAGAGTTGTGAGTGTAATAATTGTTGTAAATTCCATATCTTGATGCTGTATTCATCTTAACATGTTGGGGGCGTATGGCTCAGTTGCAATCCTTAGTGAATGTGTGGGAATAAGAAATTGGCTTTGGAATTGAGACTTTTGTCAAGGTTTCAATCAAAAAGTTCTCTGTCAAAGGGAGATTGTGGAATCTGCCTATTTAGACAGTTAAAAAGCTCTTAATCCACATCTTGTTCGGCGCTAGACAAAATTGTGTGTCATTGTTAAACTCCAATTATTGAATGATGATTTGTTATCTCTTCCAATGTGGATATTCAAATACGTTATAGCTTGCAGTTGACACTCAATTTCAATACTAATTTCTGGTTGTCAACTTTGCAGGCAAGAAGGTGTAATCCTAGAATTTCCAGAATTGACAAGCTCAACGAGACGTGATCTGTGGCTTTCCCTAGTGAAGGAGATCTTATTATTGCACCAATTTCTGTCGAAGTTCAAGGTAGAATCGAAGATAGAAGCATGGGAGATGAATTCTAGGACCATATTGGGGATTATAAGGCTTCATGCAGCTAGAGAACTGCTTAGAATGTCACCTCCAATTCCTAAAAACTTCTTAATTTTTGCTTTATGTGATGAGTTGCCAAAGGGAGATTTTGTTATTGAAGAGCTTGCTGCAAGTCTGAGGAAGCCTAATACCGGGCATCCATGCAATGCTAGCACTATCCTCAGGAGCTTGAATGTATCCCAAATGAGAGTTCCATGTGCAGACATCAAAGAATTGAGTGACACAAGTGACATTGTACACACTGAAAATTTCTCATCATTGGACAGCACTATTAATCAAGCGAGAGAGGAAGCAAGAGAAATTAACTCTGCCAAAGCAACTGTAGAGGAACTTAAAGAGGAAGGGATCAGTGATAGTGCTCGGGTTCTTCTGGTGAGTAAAAGAAACAAAATTTAAGCTTTCTTCTGTTTTTTCATATGCATTATTTCTATTCATTTACCATGAGATTGCATTCTGAACTAAAAAGATGAATGCCTAACGATGATGAAGCTTACAAAAGTGAAACAAGAAAATGGTCAGTCTCGAGATTTTATGTTTTAAGCTCTTAGCAATTTTGGACATTTGTGCATGAGGAAATATATCTGTTCATTCTGAACTTCAATAACTGCATTTCCTCTTCCTCAGTTTCCTTATGGCATCACAGTCGTACAGGCAGCAAGTTAACAAAAACTATTTGATCATAATGCATTTCAGGAGATGCCTTGCAACATTTTAATTGAAAGAAATGGACATCTTGACGTCAATACATTACCTCTTTTTCCCTTTCTGTAAGTGCATGATAAATGAAGTTCGAATCCAGCTTTTCACAGGGTCTATTGTTGATGTGGTTGCGCAGGCACTACTCGAACCACTTAAAAGTACAATACCTTGGTTTCAACAGATCATTAATTGGGAAAGACCCCAAGTTAACATTGTCAGCATTGTCTTGGTGCTCATAGTAATTTACAAGTAAGTTTCTTGAAATCTGCATTATAATTGATTTGTTAAATTTGTTTTAGCACAAGTACTAAATCCCAGCTTCGATCATCTGCCTTATGATTTATAATTTCTTGATTTGGTTGTGTAGAGAGTGGGTTGGCAAAGCAGTAGCAGTTTTCCTGCTTTGGCTAGTTGCTAAGATGTTCTGGATAAGGAGGAAGAGGAGGATTCAAAGCAACTATGACAAAATTGTAATCTGTACTTCATCTGATCAATCAACAGTGGAAAGTATTGTATCAGCACAACAAGGACTAAGAACCGTACACGAGGTAATGCAGCAGACCAATATAGCACTTCTGAAGCTTGGGTCAATACTGACTGCAAGATCTCCTAAGGTACCAAATTATATTTCAGAAGAACAGTTAAATACAAATGTAAATATGTTATCTTCACTTGCATTGTAACTTCGTGATTGGTTTCCTACCCCTAGCCATCGTATTCTATCTATACACGTGTTTTCATTTATATGTAAATATATCATATTATTTTTAATCATTTCTTTCAAATTTGTTTTAGGTCTCACTCTGTCTCTTTCAGTTTGAGTTAATGTTTCTCTATTTTCTACACACCGTATTGAGGTATCTAGAGGTCTCCTACGAACGTGTCCAAACAAATGCAATTTTAGCATTGATTGTCAGAAAAGAGAGCTAAATTACAACTTGTTTCTTTGTTTCAATGACCTGATATATATTCTTGGAGAATCATTTTTCATACTCATTCATTGTACAGCACACAGATAAGGTGATGATATTATTGATTGCCTCTGCCATCCTCATAGCAGTCATTCCCTTGAAATATGTCCTTATGGCTGGTACACTCTATGGAGTATTGGTTACATCAAAGCTCGGGAAGTATATATCAAACGAACAAGGAAATCGACGACTGAATGAATGGTGGGAATCTATTCCAGTCCCTCCAGTTGAATTTACAGACAAATTCCCAGAATGCTCGACGAAATGTGACTGATTGAGGTTCAACATTAGGACATCAGTTGCTTCTTGATTGATATTTTCATCATTTCTTTCTTCTTAATGCTAGTTATTTTACTGATGTAACTTGTGACATGTCAGGTTGATAAGCAATATTGACCTTGAACTCTTCAATTCATCCATATGATCAAGGGATGAACAAGCTAAGCAAGGGATATCTTCACACTGCATATATATGCTAATAAGATGGTGTTGAAATTTATTGAAGAGCTCTCCCTGTCATGTACAAGTAGACAATGGGAATCAAACACCTCTCTCCCTGTCCATTTGGCTTTGCAATATGCAATTTTAGAAATAGGTTTAATGTCTTTTATTTGGTTCTCTTTCCTTAAATGAAATATGTGGGATTTGATATGGACTTGTACAGAATATTTTTGGTTTTAAAAAAGAATTCTTTGATTTTGTATTAAAAATAAATAAATATTTTGTGAGTATTTAGATCAATGAGATTGATGAATTTGTGTTGACGGAAATTTATGTTGGAGATTTATTTTATTATTGAAAATCGAAAATTTAAGTTTGAAATCATTACTTTATTTAGAGAATTGTTATAGTTAAAATTTTAAAAGTTTAAATTTAAAATTAATATTTTTCTCTCAATTTTTATTTATTAATAAAAAAAATTAATTAGTGTTGTATTTTATTTATAAAATTAGCAGAAAAATTTATACTTGTTGAATTTTAGGTTCAACTTAAAAGTTTTCAACTCGTTTACTTCACACTTAGGTTCACAAATTATCAATAGGTGAACATCATTTATCTTACTTACCTGTTTAAGTCTTCTTAAATTAAATGTTGGCGAATGACAATTTTAGTCCCCATTGTTATAGGTAGTGGCAAAATTAGTTTCTAACGTTATTTTTTGACCAGGAAAGTCCCTAATGTTTCAAAATTTGTCCAATTAAATACATTTGATAGAATTTTTGAATATTTAACGGATCCAACCATGTGAATCTCATGTGCTCCGTTAGTAATTCCTCTTTAACGATAATTTAAAAAAATACAAATAAGATCTTTTAACTAAGCTGTTTTCTCACTAACAAAATACAACTTTCCTTTCATTAATAAAACAAGAGCAACTGAGAGGGCACAGAATTCTTTGATGATTCCGTACTCTGAATTTAAAATCTCAAGCACAACTATAAAGTGAACCCATTTTTACAAATTGAGCCTTTATGATGCTGAATGTAAAAAAAAGGTTCCCTTTATGACGAATTGAGCAACTTTCCTGTCATTATAATCTTTGATGATTTCGTCTGGCTCTGAATTTTGTTGCCATGTTACTACCCAATTTCGATTCCTCTTATCAAGATTGTAGATTCGGAGGTTACCATCAATATCAATAACAAATCTTCTCTGAAGTTCAATTTCATAATCACTAGTATTAAACGTAAGCAAGTCAGAAGACAGGAAATGGCCTGTTGAATCTAACATGGCAATTTTACTACTGTTATAAATGGATATGCCAGCATCCCAGATAACAAGCGAGATGCAGATGGCACACTGAGTCTTGCTTGATCTTGTTGGTGAAATGCAGGGAATAGCTAAAAGATTAGTTGGGGCTGCCCTTGAGGAGGCTGCTAAGAAGAGAGAGATATCACCGTGATTGTTGTCTATCTTGATTCACACAAGAGCAAATCAAATCCTACTAAAAAGCACAGCACCGACACCGTTGGCTGCATCTCTGCTCCTGTTGATGTTTTCTCCTATAACTCAGATGAAGAAATTGAAAGTGGAAATGAAAAGAACAGAGAAAACAATAGGGATTACTGAATATTGTTAGTGTTGAATAGCTAAAAGATTAGTTGGGGCTGCCCTTGAGGAGGTTGCTAAAAAGAGAGAGAGATCACACAAAAGCAAATCAAATCCTACTTAAAAGCACGGCACCGGCACCGGCACCGTTGGCTGCATCTCTGCTCCTGTTGATGTTTTCTCCTATAACTCAGATAAAGAAATTGAAACTGGAAATGAAAAGGACAAAGAAGACAAGAGGGATTACTGAATATTGTTAGTGAGAAAATAGCTTAGTTAAACGATCTTATTTGTATTTTTTTAATTATCGTTAAAGAGGAATTACTAACGGAGCACGTGAGATTCACTTGGTTGGAACCGTTAAATATCCAAAAATTCTGTCAAATGTATTTAATTGGACAAATTTTGAAACATTGGGGACTTTCATGGTCAAAAAATAACATTGGGGACTAATTTTGCCACTGCCTTTAACAATGGGGACTACAATTGCCTTTCGCCCTTAAATGTTTTACCCACGTTTCTACTATTCCAAAACAATGCATTAATCGAAGCAACAATATCAATCTTTACTACATTATATTTCTTATTGTTGGATTTTAATTAATCCACGTCAATAAAATCAATATATGAAATCAATATATTGTGATTATTGATTTCGCATAAATCTTAAAACCAAGATCATGATTTCTACACTTTAATAATTGAAATAGACATACCTTAATCCACAGTAGCTTTCTTTAATTTGCTTGTCCTTTAATTCGCAAATACTGCATAATAATGCTTTCTTCAATTTGTTTATTATTTGATTCGCAAATACTGCACACTAATATAAGAAGGAAGAATATATGGAATAGAGAGTAAAGAATTTTGAGAGAAAAAATAAATTGGTTTTCTCTCTCTTCACCCCTATTAGGTTGACATACTAATTGATGGAATAATACGTTATATTTATACTCGGTAGAGAGATTATCAATTTATTATAAAATCCTTATCCTACTCTCCATTAAAATTGGCAATTAATTTTCCCGTACAAGTACAATTGATAAGATAGAATCCTATCATGACTTTTCTTTTATCTATTAAACCACGCGAGTCACTTAAATACGCCAACATTCTCCCACTTGGCCAATGTGACATAGGTTACTTAATGGTTTAATAAAACATAATGCGTATAGCAATGCTAATTCCTTAATTGCATTATTTCATAAAACATCATTAAGCAAAACTAACATAGATCATAGCGGTTCCACATCATATTCTTGACATAGTCCCTTCTATGTATCATAATATCAATTTTACTTAACATGCTGACACATAATCAGAAAGTAAACAATTACGGTCCAACATTAATGTCTTTGTTAGAGACAAGTTCAATTATCAATTATACCATCATTCATGTATAAACCAATAAGTATAATATAAAAAAAATTAGAAACAGTACTTAATTGAGTTCAGAGTGTCAAATACATAATAGAGTCAAAACTTAAACATTATCCATAATGGTATTTTGTAATACCCATTCTTTGAACACGTTCATTAAAACTTTAAGATCTGCAACCATAAAGTTGGTGCTAATGTGCTCAACAGACACTCTTCGTTTCTGAAATTCGTCTTTAACGACAAGATATTTCAATTCCTTATGTTTAGCACCCTTAGAATACTTGTCGTTTTTTATAGAAGAAAATTACATCAACATCATCACAATAAATTTTCAGCGACTTGGCAATAGCGTCGACTATTCCAAGTCCTGAAATAAAGTTTCACAGCTGATGAAACATTATTCAAATATTTCCTAACGGGGAGGAATAAGTCAAACTTGGTCATAACCAACCTTCAGTGTTCAAGGAGGAAAACCAGGAAACAGCTTAACGGTAAGATAATAATATTTTATATAAGTGAATTATACGGGGGAAGGGGGAGGATTTATGGATTGATTCAATTACTGACTTGAGCATCGGAGTAGAATCCCCGGGGATCACCTCGGGACTTTGCTCTAACGCTATTTTTTTTTATAGATAAGTTCGTGATTATTGCTTGGAGCTCAGTATTTCCTGGTCGGTGCATTTTCAATATATCGACGTGCAGATTTGAGCTTCATCAATTGGCGCCGTTTGTGGGAACCAAACAAAAGGTTCACACAACAAGATTGTATTTTTGATGGCAAACACAAGATCGATGAGAGTAACTGCTCAGACGAGTAGGCGAGAAGAGGGGAGGCAATCCTCACCTTCTCACCAAAAAGACCCTGAGAAGTCACAGTAAGGGGATAATCGAATTACCCCTGAGATGATGAAAATATTCGCTGAGCATTACGATGAAATAGAAGCCATGGTTAAGGAGGCTCGTAAGAAAAAGGATGATCAGCGGGAAGACCGGGGGAAAGCACCCCTGGTGATCCATAGCGAATTCGACGGAGAGAATGACAGGAAGTCTGAAACTCAACCATTTCCTCGAGCTGGAGGCGGGGAGAATACAAATCAAGATGTGGGCAATAATCTCGGGAAAAGAAGGCCCAGGAGAGATAGCCCTCTATCAAAGGAGATCACTGATTTTTCTTTACCCCCCGTTTCAAGCTACCACAGTTGCAGGCATATATGGGAGATACGGATCCCAATGATCACATTCATAGGTTCGAATCCACGATGGATTTCTTGAAGGCACCAGAGGAAACAAAGTGCCAGGCGTTTCCTACTACTCTGGAGGGAAATGCCAGTCTCTAGTATGAAGGTTTAAAGCCAAGAAGTGTGGATTCTTTTTCTCAACTGTGTGATATTTTTTTCAATCGGTTTCTACAACGAAAGAAGTTTGACAAGTCCACGGTAGAGTTCTTGAATCTCCGTCAGGGGGATAGTGAGTCCCTCCGGAGTTATATGGGGAGATTTAATGATGAGAGTTTGCAAGTAAAGAATTGCTCAGAAGATGTTCTGGTAGAAGCGTTTCTCAATTGCTTACGACCCGGTCGTTTTTATACTAAAATGGCTACCGACCCACCGGGTGATATGGAACAGCTGATGGACCGAGTTGAAAAGTATGCCAAAGGAGAAGAGGCAGATCAGAGGAAAAAGGACAATGAGAAACGAGGAATAAAGGTCCGGGACGAAGGAAAAAGAAATGTGGCACCAGATAGGCTGGCAAAGGTATTTGATCGCCTTAACCCCCCACGCCGCATTTTAGAGCCGACATTGAGGGACAAAATAACTACCTCCCTTAACAGGGCTCGGTCGGAGATTTTAGCCATTGTGGGTAAACAGGGTATCCTGAAGTCTCCTGCGAGAATGAACGCACCAAATCACAAACGAAACAGGGATCTATTTTGCAGTTTTCACAAACAACATGGACACGATACTGATGATTGTACCGATCTGAAAAAGGAAATTGAAGATTGTGTTCGAGAGGGATATCTGCAGGAGTTTGTTAAGATGACTTATAAAGTATCGCGGAGAGGTCAGTCACCAGAACGTTGCTCCCCTTACTGACCTCAGTTTGGAAGAAATACCCGAAACGAGAATAAACGGCAGCGACCTAACAATTATCCACCAGCTTGGGATGTAACTGGAGAAGTTCACGCCATTCTCGGAAGATTGGAGAGAGGCGAAAGCAATTCTGTTCGGAAAAACAGATGCCGACAAGTACTCGAGCAGAAGCCTGTGGGGTAAAAGTTCAAGTCTTCAGAAACTATAACCTTTTCTGAAGAGGATGCTGTGCCTACAAAATTCCCGCATTCAGACACTCTCATAATAAAAGCCAACATAGCCAACAAACTGGTGCACCGAGTTTATGTAGATGATGGAAGCTCGGTAGACATTTTATACATTAATGCGTTTGAGCAGCTGGAAGTGGATCCCAAATACCTCCGACGGAGCCCAACTCCGTTGGTCAAATTTTTTGGGGAAACTGTTCAACCTATGGTGATTGTGACATTGCCGGTTACAATAGGAGAATATCCGAGGAGCCGAACAGTATATACAGACTTCGCCGTACTAAATTCACCTTCCCCTTATAATGTGATAATAGGGAAACCTACGATGGTGAAATTGAAGGCGATATGGTCACCCTATCACTTGGTGATGAAATTCCCCACCGAAGCAGGAGTAGCAGCGATACGGGGGATCAAGAAGCAACTAGGAGGTGTTGTATGGTAGCCATGAGGGGGAAAAATCAACCTACCCGGGATATTCGTGTGAACTGCGTGCAGGGGGAAGCCAGGGTTAAGGGCCCGACGAAGGTACGGGAACAGCATCCCGTGACTTTAATAATGAAGAGATTCTGAGGATCTTAGTCGATTGTGTAAGACCGGAAAGAACAATTCAGGTCTGTAAAAACATCTTTGATCGAATTCAACGAGGCTTGTTGGAGCTCCTCAAGGAGTATATGGATATATTTGCTTGGGATCCAAAGGAGATGGGTGGAGTTTCTCCCAAGTTAATGACCCACTCGCTGAATATTGATGTGGATATAAAGCCAGTCCAGCAGAAGAAAAGGAGTTTTGCACCAGAACGAAAGCAAGTCTTCAGCAGGAAATCGATATTCTAGGAGAAGTGAAATACCCGACCTGGATAGCAAATCCGGTGATGGTTAAGAAAGTGGATGGCGGATGGCGGATGTGCATTGATTTCACAGATTTGAATCGAGCCTGTCCAAAAGATTGCTACCCTCTACCATCCATTGATCAGATCATCAATGCCATAATTGGGTTCGAGATGTTGAGTTTCTTGGACGCATATAAGGGATATCACCAAATCCTAATGAACCCTACAGATGTTGAAAAAATCGCATTCGTGACCGACCAAGGGATTTTTTATTATAAGAAAATGCCATTTGAGCTAAAAAATGCTGGAGCCACATATCAGCGCCTGGTAAATCAAGTTTTCCAGGAACAGATAGGCCGAAATTTGGAAGTTTACATAGACGACATGGTGATCAAAAGTAAAGTAGAAGGAAGTATGCTTGATGATTTGAGGGAGACATTCGCGACGCTTCGCCAGGTCGGTCTAAAATTAAATCTAGAAAAATGTGTTTTTGGAGTTAGTTCTGGAAAGTTCCTGGGATTTATTGTGTCAAAAAGGGGAATTGAAGCCAATCCCAAGAAGTTGGAAGCTATAATAGCCATGGAAGCTCCAAAGAACATAAAGGAAGTACAGAAGTTGACCAGGTGTATGGCAGCTTTGAACAGGTTCTTATCCCGAGCAGCCAAGAGAGGTCTACCATTCTTCAGCTTCTAAAGTCTGCAAAAAACTTCAAATAGGATGACGAATGCCAACAGTGTTTTGAAGCTCTGAAGGAACACCTGAAGCAGTTGCCCACTTTGTCCGTCCCAACACCCGGGGAGCCATTATTTTTTGTACTTAGCTGTGTCAGAACTCACACTCAGTGCAGTCCTTGTACGGGAAGATGAAGGGGTACAAAAACCAGTATACTTTGTAAGTAAAGCGTTACAAGGGGCGGAGCAAAGGTACCCGAAAATTGAAAAGTTGATAATGTCCTTAGTATTCGCAGCCCGCAGACTGAGACCGTATTTTCAAGGGCATCCAATTTGTGTCTTAACTGATCAGCCCATTAGATAGATTTTATACCGACCAGAGACTTCTGGGAGGTTGACCAAATGGGCCGTTGAGCTCGGAGAGTATGATATCAATTTCAAACCACGAACGGCAATAAAAGGTCAGGCTCTAGCTGACTTTATCACTGAGATGCCAAGAAAGGAAGAGAAAGTAGAAGCACCCGTGGCAAAAGTAACTCAACCTGGTCCAGACAAAGAATGGCAATTGTTTGTCGATGGAGCCTCAACTGGAGAAGGGGCAGCAACAGGATTAGTCCTAATCAGCCCAGAACGTAATGAGTTAGCATATGCTTTGAAATTTGAATTTATTGCTTCTTATAATGAGTCAGAATACGAGGCATTAATCACCGGGCTAAAGCTAGCATTGTTAGTAGGAGCTCAAAATATAAGAGCTCACAGTGATTCCCAGTTGGTAGTTGAGCAGCTGTTTAGGGGATATGCTACTAAGGGCGTAACGATGAGGAAATACTTGGATTTGGTACAAAACTTGGTGAAAAAGTTCGAAAGCTTCAACATCTAGAAAATACCCCGATCTCAAAACAGAAGAGCTGATGTTTTGAGGAAGCTCGCTTCCTCTACTTCTTCGCATTTAAATAAGCAGGTGTGGGTTGAGACCCTTCCAGAATGGAGTTTTTTGACAAAGGAGGTGATGAATATAGAAGGCACTGAAAATTGGATGACCCCGATTTCTAACTTTCTGAGATCGGGGAATCTAACGGAGGTTAAATCAGCAGCTCGGCAGGTTCGCATGCGTGCTGCTCGGTATGTCTTAGAAAATGGGGTCCTATATAAGAAAGGATTTTTGAAGCCGGTGTTGAGATGCTTAGATCCCGAACAAACCCACTATGTACTCCACGAGATCCATGAAGGAATATGTGGGTCGCATGTGGGATCCAGAATTTTAGCAAAGAAAGCTCTGCTGCTCGGTTACTTTTGGCCTACCATGTTTGAGGACGCTGCTCAAGTAGTTAGGACTTGTGAGAAATGCCAGAAGTACGCTGTGATAGCACGCACCTCTCAAGTTCCCTTACAGTCTTCCACATTTGTATGGCTATTTTACCAGTGGGGAGTAGATCTTCTCGGGCCTTTCCCAAAAGCCCGAGGTTGGTACAAACACCTCATAGTAGCAGTTGATTATTTTACCAAATGGGTGGAGGCAGAGCCATTAGTTCACATTTCGGGAAAAAATGTGATAAGTTTCTTCTAGAAAAATATCATCTTCCGATATGGAATTCCAGGGGTGGTGATTTCAGATAATGGAAGGCAGTTCGCTGAAGAACCATTTAAGTCATGGTGTCATTCACTTGGAATTCAACAAAAGTTTACTTCTGTGGCACACCCTCAAACTAATGGTCAAGCGGAGGTGACCAACCAGATAATTTTGCAAGGTTTGAAGGCGCGTCTGGGACGGTCTAGTGGGGATTGGGTTGAAAACCTTCCGATGGTGTTATGGGCATACCGAACCATACCAAGAACCGCCATGGGAGAAACTCCCTACAGTCTCACGTATGGCACCGAGGCTGTCCTTCTTCCCGAAATAGGGTTGTCGAGTCCTCGGATTTTGCTTTTCAGAGAAGAAAGTAATCAAGCAGAGCTCCAGGTGAATCTTGATCTACTAGAAGAGAAAAGGATGCGAGCTCGGCTAAAAGATGCTAAATATAAAGAAGTGGCAGCTCAGTTTATAACAAAAGGGTAAGGAACAAGTATCATGAAGTTGGCGACCTGGTATTGAGAAAAGTAGATGCCAGCCGAGTTGGAAGAACCGGGAAGCTTGATCCCACATGGGAAAGGCCTTACCGAGTAGAAGAGGTGTCTTCAACTGGTTATTGCAAACTTTCTCGTCTGGATGGAACGGTTATTCCGAGAACATGGAATTTACAGAATTTAAGGAAATACTATTAGCTCGAATTTGTAGGCCATGCCATTGTTCTTCAGCTCGGGATTTTATTTTGCTCCTTAACTCCGTTTTCTGAGGGGTTGTTCTTAGCTTGGAGTTTTCGTGTTTTCTCATTTGAGTTTTTGATCAGCAATGTAATAAAAACGAAATAGTTTGAATAAAATTATTCGTTTGCTGGTAATTCTAGAGAAAAGATCTCTGGGAAAAATTTCATCATATGAATTGATGTTCTTGAGAAAGCGTAATTTTGGGGAATAAAATCTCTAAAAAGCTAACACAATAAAACACCGAGGAGAAAATCTCGATAAAAATATATCGTTGCACAAATTGGGAGAAGAAACTCTAATAAAGTCAGTAAATTCGGTAGAGAACAATATTAAAGAGGAAATTTGAATCCAAAATCCCAGGTATCCAAAAACAAAAATAGGGAAAACAAAGCTACACAAAAGATTCTAAGATCGGGCTACTTCTTCATTTTTCTCCGGTTCGGATATATCCATTTCGGGCTCTTCAAAGACAAGAGTGGAGCGTATAAACTGATTTACAGAAAACCCGAGCTCTCCTCCAATTACCTCTTTGAAAGTTGAGCTGATCTTTGCTTCTGCCCCGGCATCAAATCCCAACTCTTCCAAGCTCTTTTCTGGCAGATACTCCTTCTGAAGAGTCCGTACTGCCTCACTGTACCCAAACTGAGCAGCTGGAATATTCAGTTTTGCTGCCAGCTGAGCAAAATCATCCGACTTCAGAAAATTCTCCACTGTTTGGCCCGAGCCGCTTCCCTTGTGAAAATTGTATCTACGCTCCATATTCTTGTACTGCCTTTCCCATACCAAGACAGTTGAGCCGAGTTGCTGAACTCGGGAGTGGAGGTTCTCCGATTTTTTTTGCTCAGCCTCGAAGTTAGAAGTGAGTTGCTGGACTTAGAAGTGGAGGTCCTCAGACTCTTTTTGCTCAGTTTCTAAGTTGGATTTGATCACAGTTAATTCTTTCTAAGCCTGAGATTCCATATTTTGTTGTTTACGGACATCTCCTTCTAAAATTGAAATCCGGGCTTCTAGATCGGTCACCTTTTTCTTTTCACTCTCTAGCTCAGAGCGGAGATCAGATAAGTATTCTGTTGCACGGATAACTTCCACAGCTCGATTGGATAAGGCTGCATTCTGTGACAGAAGAAAGGAAGGTTACAAGATTACTCATATCAAGGAAGGAAAATAAGATATAATAACTACCCATTATCCATACCTGAGCAGCAGACACACAAAGGACGTTGATTAACTCTTCGTTATTCAGTTGCCTTAGCGAATCCTGGTCACGAGGTGGAACACCTTGACTTAACCACTGCTGAGCTGAAGCCGGGGTAAGAAGCCGAGAATTCGGTTAAGACCCCAGCTCGGGCAAAATGCGTCTCCGGGATGGGGTAACAGGAACATAAGAAATTGGAACAGTGGCAGGGTTAATTCGGGATAAAAACCCGAACTCAGAATGCTGAGAAAAGTCGAAAGAGAGTATGGAAATAGTTGAAGGAGGAGTAGCTGTTTTCTTGCTAGGTTACTTATCCGAGTCAGAGGACGGCGACACATTCCTTTTGTAACCTAGGGTCCTCTTCTCCGCGGACAATGGAGGTAAACACGAGGTGCTGATTTTAGGGACGTCAGGAGGTATTGAACTAGTCAATTGGGGTATGATTTCTGCAGAAGGGGTTGCAGGTTGCGCGGAAGTTTCTGGGTTGGATTTACCCGAGGAGGAGGCTGTTGGAGTAGTTTTGGTAAGACCCGCCCTGATCAATTGCCCGAGGTCCATTACTGTGATAAGGAAAAACATCAGAAGAAGAAAATATCAGAATAAAGTCTTTGAAATTTACAATATAATGAGGAACACTTACATTCGACTCCGTATCTATCTTTAGACCCCTTATAATCAGGATCAAGAACAGAGGAACTTAACCCGCCCTGGATCAAAATTCTCTCAGACAACCGGGAGATATCAAAGGTAACCCCTAAAGATTCCAAGGTTTGCTCTCCACCTATATCGTAAAATTAAAAAGAATCGCCTCTTCCAATGATGGATAGAACTTGGAAAGTTTTGTAGGAGGAGCAATTTATTAGTACGTCGGTTAAAATAAAACCAACCTAGCTCATTGGGAACTGTTTTCAAGGAGAAAAAACGTCAGAATAGGGGAAGGCTAATAGCAACTTTAGAGTGACGACAGACTATTTCAAAGCATACGACTGTTCTGATAGAATTTGGGGTAAGTTGGCTTAAGCTGATTTTATAATAATCTAAGACACCTAAGAGCAAACCAATGATGGGTAGTCGAAGACCATCCTGAAACTGATGCTCATAAAGAGCTACATGACCCTGAGGGAGGTACGTAGCTCGGTCACGGTTTGATGGGAACTGCACAGTAATATGATCCGGGATGAAATACTTCTTCAGTATACGATTAACACTCTTTCTAGTCAGGGTAGAGGTGATGGAATTAGCAAGCATGCCCTCAGTAATATCCTCTATGTCTTTGCTAGTTTGCTCGGGAATTTCCATCTCACTACTCTGTTCGGGAATTCCTACATCGCTAGTTTGTTCAGGGATTTTCACTTTGGCAGATTTTACGACACTGTTACTTTGAGGTTTAGCATTGAGAGACTGTCTAAGCGACCTCCTAAGTGGAATTTTTATATCAAAGGAAACTAAGGAGTCACTGTGAGTTGGAAGTGAAACACTATGAGCAGACGACGATGGTTTCTTATCACCTATCAATTCTAGACTAACATTCGCGGATTGGGTATGAGAAGCAGTGGCTTCCACATAACTGGCGGAATTAACATGCTCCGACGAATTAGAATGCTCTTCGGAAGACATACCTAATAACGGATGCAGTCCTGAGGAGAATTCTGGAAGTAGTGAAGAAAAAGCCCAGTAATCGATTCAAGTTATAGAAAAAGAGATAAGGAGATTATCGCTATAAGTTGTTTGAAATAGAATTTTGTCTTGAAGAAGATAACGCGCACAAGGGGATTCGGGCAAGTTTGAATCGAAAAGGAGAAGCTTTAAAGAATTTTGCAATTTTCTTGGGTAACGTATCCGTTAGGAGATAAGGTTTATTTTGGATAGAAACGTGTGTAAAGTTCTATGGTCAGAAGTTATTCTTCCCTAATATCAAAACGGTTTCCCTGGTATCGAAGCATTGTCTCTACTATCGAGCCATCATTATTCGTATTAAAGGTTAAGAAGATTAGTTCGGGAATATTTGAGTGTTGCTGTCAAGTCGGGACAAAGATATTTGAACCGACTTGAGGCGGTATTGATGAAACATTATTCAAATATTTCCTAACGGGGAGGAATAAGTCAAATTTGGTCACAACCAACCTTCAGTGTTCAAAGAGGAAAACCAGGAAACAGCTTAACGGTAAGATAATAATATTTTATATACGTGAATTATACGGGGGAAGGGAGAGGATTTATGGATTGATTCAATTACTGACTTGAGCATCGGAGTAGAATCCCCGGGGATCACCTCGAGACTTTGCTCTAACGCTATTCTTTTTTATAGATAATTTTGTGATTATTGCTTGGAGCTCGGTATTTCCTAGTCGGTGCATTTTCAATATACCGACGTGCAGATTTGAGCTTCATCAACAACCATAATACATTAATAGTGGCCTTAGAGCATGCCACAAATTCAACTTCTATAGCGCGCAATCAGTAATGACATACTATTTTACACTTTTCCATGAGATTGCTCATCTAACCATCATGAGCAAATAGTCAAATATGGATTCCTGGTGTCCAGGTATCCACCATGATCTGAATTTAAGTATCTTATCACTTTAATATGATCGGATCTCCGTTAAGTAAGCATATAATCTTTAATCCTTTGAAGGTATTTTAATACTTTCTTTACATTTTTTTATGTTCCAATTCATTATTTGGACATTGCATAAGGTTTGATTTGTCCCTTTTCAGAATTAGAAAAATACTTTTAGAGCATTTTTTTATATTTCGAATCTCTCTGAAACTTTATTAATATATGCTTTTTGAGACAACCTTAACAATCCATGTGTTCGGTCACGAAAAATTTTAATTTCAATCACATAGGATGTCTCATCCATATCTTTTATTTTGAAGTTCTTAGAGATAAACTTCTTAGTCTCATAAAGTAGACCAAGATCATTAGTTGCAAGAAAATATCATCAACATACAGAACTAGAAATAATTTTGCTCCCACTAACCTTCAGATATATACATCGATCAATAATGTATTCCTTAAATCCAAAGAAAGTGAAAGTACCATTAAAGTTAAGATACCATTGTCGTCAGGCTTGCTTTAGCCCGTATATTAACTTATTTAATTTACACACTAGGTGTTCATTTTCTTTAGTTAAGAAACCTTTAGGTTGAGCCATATAAACATCTTTATCTAAATTCATGTTAAGAAAGGTAGTTTTCATATCTATTTGGTATAACTCTAAATCATAATGAGTCACCAATGCCATAATAATTCTAAAAGGGTCTATTTAGAGACATGTGAGAATGTCTCTTTGTAATCAACACCATTTTTTTGAGTGAAATCCTTGGCAATGAGTTTGGTCTTATATCAATCGATATTTGATGAGCACAAAATATGTGTTTTATTGTATATCATTTTATGTGCTTAACGGGGTGAAATATATGCTTAATGGTATAATTTTGTCAGGTTTTGGGAGTTTCCAAGGATGGAGCATTGCAAGGGAGAAAGATGATTTTGGGAAGTTTTCTAGAAGATAAGGGCTGGTTGGTTGAGTTGAAGAATTATTGCAGCGCAAGGACTCTTTGCGATTACCAAATTGGTGGAAGAATAGAATTAGGAAACTAGATTGTATGCTAGATTTATAAGCCGCATGTGGCAATTAGAATTTGGAAACAAGAAGGGTTCATGCTTTTGAGTTGATTTAGGAAATTGTTATTTTCCCTCTTATATAAGGGAATGGATTAATTAGGGTTAGGATACGCGCGCTCGCTCTTTCTTCTGGTAGTTTTCTGCAGTTTGCAGTTTTCTAGTTTTCATAGCAGGAACAGACGCACCGTCGTTTTCCCAAACGATGATCGGCTCGGTTTGATTTTATTAATTCAGTTTTATTATTTTTAAGTCTTTGATTGCTTTAATTATGTGTAGTGAGTAGTTACTTTTCTGGCAATAAGTAAGGAAGCACTAATATTGAAGTAATTGTGAGACCTAATTGTTTTAATTAAACTACTTCATATTTAATTCTGAAAGTTCTCTAAGCCTAATATTAATTATCTAGATTTATTAAAGATTGATCACCTTGAATCGATTTAGGTAGAGCCAATTAATACCCTATTATGCCACTTAATTTAGTCAAGAAGATTAATTAGTGGCGAAGCTACTGTCTCGGTAGATGGGAATAACCAGTTAATAAATTGTGACATGCTGATCATAATTATGATTTGTTAGAGTTAGGTTTTTCTAAGTCTTAATGCTTTTGTAACATTAAATCGGGTGTTGGCTGATTCCAGCCGGGTTGTGTTATGAATAAGGAAATAATTGATTAAGCCGATCCTAGTCAATTATTGAATAATTAAGGAAGAATTGGGCTATATTGGAGTCGATTCTCCGTAACCTTTAACTAACTAGTTTGTATGAAATTGTTATCTTTGAGTCGATGAGTAATAAAGAATTTATTAGTGTGGAATTACTTGTATACTGGATTTTTCCTTTAAGTTATTAATTTTCGAATTTTGATAATTGTTAATTTCGTCGTTGAATTCCTTTTGTTTAATTGTTTAATTATAAATTGAATTGTTTTGACCCATTACAAATGAACTAATTAGAAAAGAATAGTTGTTCTTTGTGGGAACGATCTCACTCCTCTATACTATTTAATAGTGTTAGGAGTGAATTTAATTTTGCTAGAATAACGACACACCAATATTGCCATTCGAATCCCGTTTGGTCTTATAGACTCATTTACACCCGTCTCGTTTATAACCTTCAAGCAATTCAACAAGATCGCAAACCTCATTGTAATCCATTGATTTTAACTCATCTTTCATGGCATATAACTAGTTAGTAGAATTATTACTTTACATGGATTGTTAAAATGAATTTGGATCTTTATCAATTCCTAAGTCAAATTCTGACTGTGATAACGAAACCACATAATAATCAGAAATAATAGATCTTCTTATTTTTTGAGATTTTCTTAATGCTATTTCTGGTGGTTCAGCTATTATAAGTTCATTATTGACGACTTTATTATGAAGTACTTTGTCATTTATTTGTTGTTCTTGAAGTTATTAGTGTTTTCAACAACCACAAGAACAACAACTTTAGCATAACTTAGGCAAAGGAACTTGCACTCTAACTTCTTGGATTTTCACTTGTCGTAGTTCTGTACTCCCACTGATTTCGTCATTTTTAATGAACCTACTATTTCCAGATTCAATAATTTCGTACTATGGCTAGGACAATTAGATCTATACCCTTTCAATTTTCTGGATAACCAATGAAATAACCATTGGTTGTTCTTCAATCCAGTTTATTTTCATGTGGATTATAAACTTTTACTTCCGCTTGATAGCCGCACACATACATGTGTCTTAAATTAGGTTTCTTTTCATTCCACAGTACAAAGAGAGTCTTTAGAACTGTCTTACTAGGAAATCTATTCAGTAAGTAAGCGGCAGTCTTTAATGATTTCATCCACAATGATAAGAGTAAAGATACATGACTTAACATGCTTCTAACCATATTCATTAGAGTACGCGCCTTTCTGCTACACCATTCTATTCTGGTGTACCTAACATTGAGTATTGAACACATGTCACATTCTTCAAGGAATTTAGCAAATGGACTTATCCATTTTAAGTATACCTTCCATAATATTGATCACATTTGTTAGACATTACAATTTTTCACTTTTCTGTTTAGTTGCCTCTCAATTTCATTAATAAATACCTTTAGGGTATCCACTGATTGAGATTTGTCATGCAACAAATAGATATATCCATAATGTAAAAAATCATCAATAAAGGTAATAAAATATTTTCTCCACCAAAAGATGGAACATCATAAGGCCCAGATATATTAGTAAGTATAATCTCAAGAAGTTGTGTGCTGCTTGTGGCTTCTTTCTTACTTGTGTGTTTTGTTAATTTTTCGTTAATACAATACACACAAATATGAAGATCAGTAAAATCCAAATTTGGTAGGATTTCAATCTTTACTAATCTTTCCATTCTTTCTTTGGATATGTGACCCAAACATTTATGCCACAAGTAAACTGGACTGTCATTCACTAAACTTCGTTTAGTGCCAACATTATTATGCAACTAGAATCAATCATAATGATTCTTATTTGGGTTATGGTTTGGATCGTAATGATTCCAAGCATAATATTGCATACATGAGTAACGCAATCAGAATCAGTCCACCAATTATTATAACGAACTTCACCTAAATTTGATTCAAAACATATCAAAGCACTAGGCTTACCATTCTTTTCGAACCAAACTTTAATCTTTAGGTTATCTTTAGCGAAGTTTCCACCTTTATTGCAAAAGTGACACTTCTCATTCTTGATATCCTTCTTGTAAACTTGAGTGGATTGCACAGTTAACTTTAATGCTTCTTTCTTACCTTTTCGAAATCCTTTCCTTTAGGTTTCTAATCAATTCATTTATGAACCATGGGATTAATTAAGTGAATTCCTTGTTAAGACTAATTCTTGTCTCCTCTTGAATAAGCATGGCTTGGAGTTAATTTGCACTCCACTTATCTTTAATGATATTATAATTTATCTGAAAGGGCCATACTCATGAGACAAAGAATTAATAATAAATCATACAAGGAAACTTTCATTCACCTTTAATTCTCACGGATCTCAATTTTCGCTGCTATATCAATCATTTCAGTCACGTACTGATGTACGATACGTATACCATCAAACTTACTGGTGGTCAATGTAACCATTAATACCCTAACATTGGACTAAACAGGTTATTCAGGCTGAGAACGCTCTTTCACGAATTTCATATATGCTTTAGCACTTTCAGTCTTTGAGATTGCAGACTTGACGTTATTTGCAACTGCCATTCACATAAACATTAAACTTAATCTGTTTGATCTCTCCCAAACTTTATAGGAAGATATCTCTTTAGCCCTGCTTTCATCAGTAATAGTAGCTGAACCTATTCAAACCAATATTCATAATTAAGGTCATTAATCGTAACAATAGATAAAGCTAGAGAATGAAGAGCAATAGGCACAAATACTGAAAGTTTACATAAATGTTCAAACATTAATGCTTTGAAATTATCTCATAATATAGATTCAAATAAAATTCATACAACCTTTAAGCATGTATTTAAGTTCACCTTTGGACGATTCTAAAATACACACATAATGCATAATTGATGCTTAACTTTATCTTTACATAATTGAGAATTAATTTTATCTTAATTAAACATGTCTGCTATCTTTGGATATACTAAACATATTTAATCAAAGATATTAATTACCTACAATCATATCATAAATTATAAAATTAATTAATCAACCTTTGGGCAATTCTTAATATTTTATGATTTATGAATTTCAATATACTCATACTATATATATAATTTTATAATTTATATATATATATTATATAAATATAAGCATCTCATAAATATGAGTAATTAAAATTAAATTTAAATATTTGATGATCATAGACTTTAAGGTTTGGCCACTTTGGTGACTAACAAAACCAATCATAATTAATTATCAAATTATTTAAATATATCAACATAAAATTGTATTCAATTTTATTTATTTGAATAAAATATGTATAATTTAAATAATAATCTATTATTATTGTGTGTATAAAATAATACTTAATTAATGATCTGTTGTCATGTACTTAATATATATGTGTATATAAAATAATATCTTACGTATTTTATTTATACTCAAATAATTAACAAGAATAATATCTTAAGTGTTCCAGTTATAATCTAAGTATAATGCTTTATTATTATTTTTAGTACACATACATGAAAATAATCGAAAAATAATCGAAAACAGATCTTATCACTTTATTATTATTTTAATACAAATACGTTAGATTACAATTAAATATAGATTCAAATTAATAAATCTATATAATTCTATCATTAATAAACTACTTAAGATGCCAAATTATTAATCACTATTATACACAAAAATTAAATCATTATGATGCGCCAAAATTAATTCGGAATAAATTGATTATGCATTATTGACGTGGCATGCATTGGAGGAAAAAACTTAATCAATGCAATGATCATCATCATAATCACGTCAAAATAATCATCATCATAATAAACATTACACGGCAAAATTATAATCATAATAAAACATTACACGTCATGCGTCAAAATTATCATCATAATAAACTATCATCATTATTAAAATTATCATCATCATTATATGATCATCAATAAATTGCATGAAAGACATAGCATGAACGGATACGATATATTTGATAACGGAATTAAGCAACAAATGAATTCATTGTCATATACTAATTCATCATCACATTACCATTATATGTTCACATCAAAATCATCACCATTGAATCATCAACATTAAAACAATCATGATCATAATTATTCATTATATGTCAGCATTAAATTATGATTATAAAAACGTCAAGAAACCATTATCATAAATTCATGGTCACTAAATTATCAACATAATTAAATTACAGTAATCATATTTCAATAATTGAGGAATTTAAATTACCGTAATTATATTGAAATAATTATTTCAGTAATTATAAAAGAGAAATCATGAATTCTTAAGTGTGATACCAATTGTTGGATTTAAATTAATCCACGTCATTGAAATCAATATATCGTGATTATTGATTTCGCATAAATCTTAAAACTAGAATCATGATTTCTAGACTTTAATAATTGAAATAGACATACCTAAATTCATAGTAGTTTTCTTCAATTTGTTTGTCCTTTAATTCCCAAATACTGCACAATAATGCTTTCTACAATTTGTTTGTCATTTAATTCGCAAATATTGCACAATAATATAAGAAGAAAGAATATATTGAAAAGAGAGTAAAGAATTTTGAGAGAAAAGATAAATTGGTTTTCTCTTTCTTCACCCCCAATTAGATTGCACAATAATATAAGAAGAAAGAATATATTGAAAAGAGAGTAAAGAATATTGAGAGAAAAGATAAATTGGTTTTCTCTTTCTTCACACCAATTAGATTGACATATTGATTGATGAAATAGTACATTATATTTATAGTGGGTAGAGAGATGACCCGTTTAATATATAAAATCCTTATTCTACTCTCAATCAAAATCCTATCATAACTTGTCTTTATCTATTAATGTCACTTAAATACGCCTATTTCTAAGATTTGTATAGAGTGAAACTTAGCTCTTATTCCTTTTAACTTGTCCATGATAGGTTGTGCTCTATTTCTATTTGTTTTTGTCACGCCCCGAATCCGACATGACACGGCCACGCTTTTAGAAACCGAATCCAAAAGCGCGAAGCCTCCTGTTTACAAGTTTACAACACTAACTATATATGTATATACATTCATAGGCCACACATTCCTTAATCAACAATAGGTACAATTCTCAAAACATTTCTCCAACAAATAATGTTCAAACCTAAATCTTTCATATACGGCACATCTTTCATTCAACAAAACATTGTATATACAACTTATAACAAAATGACATCATTACAATCATAACTATACATTTCCCTCAAAAACCATTTACTAACTATATACATCAACATCAAACCAAATGTTCCAATGTCTTTTCATTCAAAATATCTACTACAACATCCCATTATCTATACATAACTACAATATCCACAAAATAGCTCATTTCACTTATCGTCATCACCAAAACCTGTACTTGAAACCTTAGAATCTGCAAAACATGATAACATTCGTGGTATGAGTATACGCTATGCCCAGTAAGTAGTTAAAACATTGCTTTATTGGATTGAGCACATTATATATATAATATCTTTTCTCAAAACATCATTTAACCCATGAAACCATCATTTGAAGAGCTTTTCAATCAAAAGTACACACACGTACATATATAGCAATGGCATCATCATTTATCAAAACATTCACAAATACATTGAGTATCTGTCATCCTTTAGCTCAAGAATAGTTCAAGTCACTTTCGGTACAATAACTGGATCCAGTCCTGACTGTTTATCCCGTCAGGTAGGCCAAAACTAGCAATAACCCCGCTAGTTGGGTCCAAAACTAGCTATAACCCCGCTAGTTGGGTCCAAAACAATAGATGGAACATGTTCCTACCAATCGTTCATTAAACACTCAAGAGCTCAAAACAATTCAAATTCATTTCAATCATCCACAAAACACTTTAATTTCACAAAAGCCACTGCATACATCTCATAGTCATCAAAATCATAAGCTAATACATGCTCAATCCATTTTCATATCACCACATATAAATTTCTCAAAAATAAGTTCATTAAAAACATGTAAAACATAAAGGAGTATCAAAACCACTTACCTTAAGCCAATCTCTAATATCGCACTTGATTAACAATTTTCACCACTTAATTACTTCACTTTTCCTATAAAACATTCACATATGACAAAAGAGACATTAAATAGAGTCTAATAACTTCTATACATTATTCTTAATTTAAGGACACTTCATTTTCTTACCATTCTAAAACCCATTCATATAATTTTCTACACTTCAAATCTATTTGATAACTTCTTATATCTCCAGTATGTTGAACAACCTATTTTTCCATAAACCCACTTATGTATTATTCTCACAAACTTTCTTCAACCAAATATCTTCACAATTTGACTTAAACCCATCAATCCATGTTCTATACTTAATCAAATGAAGACTAAAATCCTTAGATAAGTGTTCTTGAATTTATAAGCTTAAAATCCATATCCTATCTTAACAAAGATTTCAATCTTTTACTAATCTATAGTACTAAATAAAGACATAACTATAGATCAATAGACTAAAGAGTTTCCTTACCTCAATTTGATTGGAATTTGAGGGAGAATTGTTTCCTTTTTCTTCTTCAATCAAGCATTTCTTTTTGCCCTAATGAGGAGAAAAATGGGGGAAGGAAAATATGAAGAAGAGCTGAAATTTCAGCCAAAGCAACGAATGGGTTTAGTACCCATTTTGTCAATTTTTCTAAATAGTCCCTAAAGTTTCTTTCATTTACTAAATGGCCCTTAATTTGGTCATGGGTATTATATTCTACCCTCCTTATAGAAAGTTTCGGCCTCGAAACTTGCCGTACCTTGTTTTCCGAACAGCTGTGGGTATTTTCTTTTACCTCTTCTTCCAACTCCCAAGTTGCCTCACGAGGAGTGTGATTCGACCATTGTACCTTTACATATGGAATTGTCCTTCGTCTCAACACTTGCTCCTTCCGATCCACAATTTGTAGTGGAATTTCTATATATTTTATAAAATTCCATGTTCTCCAATCACAGTCACAAAAGTTGTAACTAAATTTCCGCTTTGCCATCATGGCTAAATCGTTACAGCTAAGGATTCAAATAACGTAAAATCAAAACTATATAGAATTAGATTTTAAATGGTAAAAAATTCATGTTTCTTTGAATACCAAGTTCTATACGGAACATGTTCAAAAGTTAGTTTAAAGAATAATATGTAATTCTTGCATCAAAATTCAGAAAAGTCATGTTTAGTTCAAGTCAATGTAACTTGGCAACGACATATCAAAATGATATGAAACCAAAATTATTTGAAACTAGGTTCATGATATTCAAATTATTGTGTTGTAGGACTTTCTAAATTCTATTTGCAAAGTGTCGGAAATACCATCAAACAGGACTTCAATGGTTTAAAATCCAATAACAGAAATTCAGTTTGGCCATAGTGATTTCAAAAGGTCATAACATTGTAACCAAACCTCCGATTAATATGAAATCAAAAGCATATGAAACTAGGTTTAGAATATCAAAACTTTTATATTTTATCAAACCTCAAATTCATTTTACAAATAGCTTTAAAACTGCTCAAACGTCATATAGGACTGAAATCCCGTAACCGATTTCAGTTCTGCCATACTTATTTCAAAATGTCAATACTTTGTAACCGAAAATCCAAATAATATGAAAACAAAACCGTATAAAACTAGGCTTATTAACCAGAATTTCTTCTTTTGTACAATGTTCAGAATTTTTCCTAAAAAATATAAAACAAAACAAACCCAATCATTGAAGGCATTAGGTTCCTGTCACAAAATTCTGTTTCAGCATAACCACTTCAAATGGCCATAACTTTGCATCCACAACTTAAAATGTGTAAAAATCAAAGACATATAAAACTATACCCAGATTACTACAATTGTTATGCACTACAAAGTTTCCAATTCTGTAATCACATGGGTAAAAAATCAGTATGAACTTCCCACCATCAAAAGAGATATACACTTATCAGCGGACTATTTTGTCAAATACATTGGTTCTTTGTTGCACCTAAGTAAACATTATATAAGCCCAAGGCTAACAACCGTCAAAGAAATCAAAGAATCAGGTTCAAGATTAAGGGAAGAGTCCCACACAAATACTCCAAAACTCTAATTATTTCTCCAGTCAAGTATGTAAAAATAATTGTGTAAACCTCAGTTCGTGTTTAGACATCCTACTTAATTAGTAGTCCGTAGAGAAGTGAGCACATATAACTACCACGTTAACTGTATAACCATTATGGCCTTCATAGTGAACTCAAATCTTTTACACCGTAAGAAGATTCCTAAGAGTCCACTTGTAAATTAAGTTCCAGAAACTCAATTCCCACACAAAACAATTCTACCCAATTCATTCACATAATTTCACACACACTTCACAGGCCAGTTGCATCTTCTACCATTCAGAATCCATTGCTCTAGTAAAGCATATCACAATCCTATTAGTGTAGTCTTTAAGCAAATTCAGAAAGGCATATACCATTAAAGAAAGAATAAAGCTAAATTCAATCAGTTTGTTGTCTGAATCTCTTTAGCATATACGCTTAAAGTATCATAAACTAATTACACCCTAAAATGCACTATTTCCCAAGGACGAAATGTTCCATTACCCACTTGTTTAAATACACAACACAATGATCCCCTTTCACCATGCTGCCATTTTCTCACTCTTATTTAATCTAACCAAACACTTAGGTAGTTCAAAACAGTCTTTTTACAAGATTTTATATCCTTCAGATTTTCCTGTAACAATGGTCACCCAATTTACTTAAGTGCAGCCCAGGGAAAACGAAATAATTACCAAAGATAAACCTCAAGATTAAAGGAGAAACTCCAGAACAACAGTAAATCCCAACCAAAATAAAATGGGAATGTTTAACATTTCCAACAATAATATACTTTCATTCAACATCAACTTTTTAACTTAAAAAAACAAAATATATATATATAGATACCTCGAGTCATATTCGATCATATCTCTAAGCCACTATATCCTTCCTCCAAATTCTATATTCCTCTTTGACATATACTTTAATGTGCAAAAGTCATCTCTTTCATTGTTATCCTTTTTTCTCTCATTCATTCTTCAAAAATCTCCCAAACATGTAAATCTATTACACTATCAAATTGTTGCACATTGACTAGTTCACATAGCATTCAATATCTCATGGTGAGAATTTCTCATAAGGGTGTAATAACGACTTCTTACCATTCAGATCATAATACTAGCTAAGGCTTATTAAACATGTATATCAATACTATATTCTTCAATTTAAAATGATTAATCATCCATCCATCATAAGCTATATCATACTTATATTCCCATTAGGAAATTCTGATTCAATCCTTCATATTTAATCTTATATATGTCCCATGCACACACTAACTTCAAATAAATCTTTTTGTGTATCACATGTAAACACCGATAATTTCCTATTGAAAAATGCCATTAAACTCTTTGTTTTTCAAACCTAAGCATCCAATGTCCACCTTGACTCCCGAATGAATTTCCTTATGTGAAATAGGTAACCCCAATTGTTTCTCGACAATCAATTCCCATTGGCATTTCAATTGATCAATAATAAAAAAATAATCATTCTCTACTGATTCTTATTCTACTATCATAATATCGGGATTCTCTTCACTTCCACTATTTTGTGCCATAACCCTAATATAACATATCAACCAAATATTCATTCAATATGGGCATTAGAAAGGAAGAAAGAAAAAGAAAGAAACAATAACGTTCCTAACAAGCACGATATTTATGTGATTTAAAGTCTTGGAATGAATGTCAAAAGAAGTAGTACAATGTGAGAAACATGCTTGCACAATTGCACAATTAAATTGGAAAACGAAAATTAAAATTGAGTTCAGAAGAAATAGGATCGGACGACCTAACTAGACTTTCGGACGTCCGAAACTTAGTTTCGGACGACCCCTAAACTTTCGGCCGTCCGAACGTACCGTCCAAAACTTCGTGCAAAATGCACCCTTCTTTGTTTAGGTTCGGACGACCTCGGCCAAGTTTTGGCCGTCCGAAATACCCGTCCGAAAGTCCTAACAGCTAGTTTTCGAACCTTAACTGCTCTAAAACTAACAATATTGCATTTCGCCTCTTACATGTAACTATTGCCATCGAATTATCTCTGATACCAATAAATGTCACGCCCCGAATCCGACATGACACGGCCACGCTTTTAGAAACCGAATCCAAAAGCGCGAAGCCTCCTGTTTACAAGTTTACAACACTAACTATATATGTATATACATTCATAGGCCACACATTCCTTAATCAACAATAGGTACAATTCTCAAAACATTTCTCCAACAAATAATGTTCAAACCTAAATCTTTCATATACGGCACATCTTTCATTCAACAAAACATTGTATATACAACTTATAACAAAATGACATCATAACAATCATAACTATACATTTCCCTCAAAAACCATTTACTAACTATATAAATCAACATCAAATCAAATGTTCCAATGTCTTTTCATTCAAAATATCTACTACAACATCCCATTATCTATACATAACTACAATATCCACAAAATAGCTCCTTTCACTTATCGTCATCACCAAAACCTGTACTTGAAACCTTAGAATCTGCAAAACATGATAACATTCGTGGTATGAGCATACACTATGCCCAGTAAGTAGTTAAGACATTCCTTTATTGGATTGAGCACATTATATATGTAATATCTTTTATAAAAAAATCATTTAACACATGAAACCATCATTTGAAGAGCTTTTCAATCAAAAACACACACACGTACATATATAGCAATGGCATCATCATTTATCAAAACATTCACAAATGCATTGAGTATCTGTCATCCTTTAGCTCAAGAACAGTTCAAGTCACTTTCGGTACAATAACTGGATCCAGTCCTGACTGTTTATCCCGTCAGGTAGGCCAAAACTAGCTATAACCCCGCTAGTTGGGTCCAAAACTAGCTATAACCCCGCTAGTTGGGTCCAAAACAATAGATGGAACATGTTCCTACCAATCGTTCATTAAACATTCAAGAGCTCAAAACAATTCAAATTCATTTCAATCATCCACAAAACACTTTACTTTCACAAAAGCCACTGCATACATTTCATAGTCATCAAAATCATAAGCTAATACATGCTCAATCCATTTTCATATCACCACATATAAATTTCTCAAAAATATGTTCATTAAAACATGTAAAACATAAAGGAGTATCAAAACCACTTACCTTAAGCCAATCTCTAATATCGCACTTGATTAACGATTTCCACCACTTAATTACTTCACTTTTCCTATAAAACATTCACATATGACAAAAGAGACATTAAATAGAGTCTAATAACTTCTATACATTATTCTTAATTTAAGGACACTTCATTTTCTTACCATTCTAAAACCCATTCATATAATTTTCTACACTTCAAATCCATTTGATAACTTCTTATATCTCAAGTATGTTGAACAACCTATTTTTCCATAAACCCACTTATGTATTATTCTCACAAACTTTCTTCAACCAAATATCTTCACAATTTGACTTAAACCCGTCAATCCATGTTCTATACTTAATCAAATGAAGGCTAAAATCCTTAGATAAGTGTTCTTGAATTTATAAGCTTAAAATCCATATCCTATCTTAACAAAGATTTCAATCTTTTACTAATCTATAGTACTAAATAAAGACATAACTATAGATCAATAGACTAAAGAGTTTCCTTACCTCAATTTGATTGGAATTTGAGGGAGAATTGTTTCCTTTTTCTTCTTCAATCAACCATTTCTTTTTGCCCTAATGAGGAGAAAAATGGGGGAAGGAAAATATGAAGAAGAGCTGAAATTTCAGCCAAAGCAACGAATAGGTTTAGTACCCATTTTGTCAATTTTTCTAAATAGTCCCTAAAGTTTCTTTCATTTACTAAATGGCCCTTAATTTGGTCATGGGTATTATAGTTTTAGTTGAAGGCGGTCTACTAGACTCTTCTTTATCCACCACCAAAGGATTAATCAGAGAGACCAACGGTTGTAGTTGTTCATTATCAAATTCATGGTCCATTTCTGCACCATTGTTGGAAAATTCAATCTCCTCCCTTTTCCGCTCTTCTTCCAAAGATTGGGTAAATAGAACCTCATCACTTGAATGTATATGGTATGCATTATGTGGGGCTATCCCTTCATTCTCTGAGTCTAAACTGGCAATATCTAAAATCAAGGAGTGAAGGAAATCTAGTTAAAGTATCTTTTTTCACATTTTTTATAAGATCAACTTGAAACTCAATTTGTAAACTAAATGGTTGTTTCAGTTGTGGATTTTTTTTGGGAGCTTTTGGAATGGAGAGCTTTATATCCATCTCCTTTTCATAGTTGTGCTGCCCTTTGACACTGTTTGAGTGAAGATTGCATATCTGAATAAATCTTTAACAGTGTCATGGCTACCCTTGGACTTCTCATATTTAATTTTCAATTTCAGACTACCTGCTCTTGTTGAGCCTTTAAAACCAACATTTGTGTTCTAAAAGTTTAAATATTTGTTCACTTTGTCCACAAATTCGTGCACCCTAAGATTAGGTAATTTTGTTCTAATTCAGTTGATTTGCTTCATTTTTGGCTATCAAAGATGTTATTAAGCCTTCTAGTTTCTGAGCAGATTCACTGGTTGTTCTTCTTGATTTGGACAATTAGTTAGGCACATATAATTTGAGTTTTTGGATTTTGGGAAAGACTTGAACAGTACTTCTTTGATTTTAAGCAAACTACTAGATATTTTTTTCATTGGTCTAACTCCTTTATTCTTAGCTTACGCAATTAGAACAGGGGGATTTTTTTAATATTAAACTCATGAAAATAAAATTCCACAATAAATCAAAATAAAACTGTATAGTAAATAAAATAGAAAATTCAATATTACCAAACTCTAATCCATGGGTCCAAATTAATTCAATTGCATCATTGATCATAAGTAAAAATATTTATCTTGCAATTCAAGTATTTAACGTTAGATTTATTAGGTTAATTGTAATAAATCTTATATTTTCCTAAATTAACTAACTGGACACAATAGCATTCAATATTAATTAATGATTATTGACACACTGAAAAAATAGTTAATTATACTAAAATTAAAATAATTGAGATAGCTGCAATTATTCAATTTTGCTCCATTGATTTCCTGAGATTATTATGCATAACAATCTTTGATTCATAAACATAAATAAACTAATTGCTATTTGATGAGGTATAAAATTAGATGCTCCAAACAACCGTTGAGATTAATTCGATGAGAAGTCCTTACTTGCAAGGAAAGTCTAAAGGTGACGTCATCAATGTACCATTCTTCTTAAAAATAAATCATGAGTGTAATTAATAAGGGGTTGGTCTCTTATTACTAAAGATTGATATAATTATCTCAGCAAGACTTGTCTCTGACTTAAGCATCGGAGTGAATCTCCCCAGATCCATTTGGGGCGATTCACTAACGGTTTGTTCCCTTTTCCAGGTCCAGATACCTTGAGGTGTGGCGATTTTAGACAAGGTTGGATTTATTATCATCTTATGGTGGCTCTTGGAGGTGGGCTTATTTAAGGGTATCAACTTTATAGTTTAACTCTTATATACAAGGAAGGCTTATTTTTGGACTTCATCATTGGTGCTGTCTATGGGAAACACTTGAACAAAAAGCTATGACTACCACACGGTCTCAAAGACTGTTAGAGCAGCGAAAGGACAAGCAGCCCATGATAGAACGGGAGGAGGGACACCCGTCACACCCTTCACCAGGTAGGGACGAAGCCTCATGACACTCCCGACAATCAGAGGTTCCTGAGGTGGTAACGTTTCTAAAGGAACACCTCGGAGAAATTCGAGCCCTACTGGAGAAAGAGAAAAGCCTGGGTAAGGACTATGCCACTGTATCCTCTACGCTCCCGCAACCAAGACAAGAGAGAGGAAGACCTCTACTCTGGGAGGTGAGATCTCCTTCGTGGGAAAGGGAAAATACAAGACGACTTGATCAAAAAGGATAGATATATCATCCAGAGGATGGATACCAAAATTGGGGAGATGGTAGAATACCAGAACGGTCATATTTAAACCCAAATCAGTCACATCCTAGATCTTCTAGAGGGTTTGAAGTGAGAAGTGAGAGAGGAGGAACTTTTCGAGACCATTGGGATGAAGACATCGCTCGATCACAGTGGGGAACCCCTTTTCCTTACGACAGGTCTTACTGGGGAGTTGGTGGAACGACCATGGTATGTGAAGATTCCCCTTTTGCGAAGGAAATACAAAACTTTCCCATTCCACCGGGTTCAGAGCTCCCGCACTGGAGACCTACACTGGGGATACAGATCCTAAGGACAACTTACATCGGTTCAAATATTGTATGATGTTAACTGCTGCACCAGAGCCGATTGTGTGCCAAACCTTTCCAACAACCCTTCAAGGGAAAGCCAGAGCGTGGTTTGAAGGTTTAAGAGCAGGATCAATTTCATCTTTCTCCCAAATGTCTGAGCTCTTCCAGAATTGCTTCTTGCAAAGAAAGAAATTTGAAAAGTCCACAGCTGAACTTATGAATATGAAACAAGGAGAATGGGAGTCACTGCGAAGTTATACTGATAGGTTCAACGATGAGAGTATACAAGTGCAATGCCGATTTGAGGAAGTCGTGATTGGTACCTTCATCAATGGATTAAGATCTGGAAAACTCTATAGAAAGTTGGTCACTGATCCTCCTCCTGACATACAGACTCTGATAAACCGAGCAGGGAAATATGCTAAAGGAGAAGAAGCTGACAGAAGAAAAAGGGACAATGATAAAAGCCTCACTAAAAAAGAAAGAAGGAGGATATGCTCGGGTGGGGGGAAAAACGTACCACCTCCAAGAAGCAGGGGACATCAGGGTAGTAGCAGAGGTGGAAGATATGGCCCATTACAGGATCACAAGGGATTCACTCAGTTGAACAAGCCGAGGACTGACATTTTGGCCATTCTTACCAATAAAGGTGTAATCTACCCACCTCAAAAATAGATAACCCCTAGTGAAAAGTTAAAAAAAGAACTATACCGTCGCTTTCAGAATGGGCATCTTAAAAGCGACGGTATCTTAAAGAATTTGTGAAAGAATGAATTGGAGACACTTATTCAGAATGGGCATCTTAAAGAATTTGTGAAAGTGGCATATCAACAAGGTGTTAGAAGAGGCCGCTCGCGGGAACGAGGAGGGCCTGAAAAGAGGTATTGGCGATTTGATCAGAACAAAAAAAGGCGAAGAGAAGGAAATGACCCACCTGCGGCTGAGGGTCATAGAAAAATTACTGGTGTTATACATTCTATTGTGGGGAGACCGGCAGGAGGGGACTCCAACTCAGCCAGGAGGGCTATGTGCAGGAGGATTCCAGAACAAGAGCCTGTGAACAAGAGGTTCAAACCCACTGAAACTATCACTTTCTCTGAGAAAGACGCTATCCCAAACCGATTCCCTCATATAGATGCATTGTTGATCAAAGCAATAATTGCAAACAAGGAGGTACACCAGGTTTATGTTGATGATGGAAGCTCAGTAGACATAATATACCAAAATGCCTATGAGAAATTGGGAATCGGAAAGGAATGTTTACAACCTTGCAAAATGCACCTAGTGGGATTTTCAAGAGAGGTGCAACAACCTATTGGGATTTTGTCAGTACAGGTCACAGTTGGGGATTTTCCTAAAGATAAACTTATTTATGTGGACTTTGCTGTAGTAGATGTAGCATCACCTTATAATGTAATTCTGGGACGACCTGCGATGGTACAACTCAAAGCCATTTGGTCACCTTATCACCTGGTGATGAAGTTCCCAACTGAGGAAGGCATAGTTGTGATAAGAGGGGATCAAGCTATGGCGAGAGAATGTCATATGATCGCGCGTTAAAAGGCAAGAGAAAGAAGGAAGGAGGACTAAAAATTAATTGCGTAAGTTCTGATAGGAGGTTAACTGAGGAGGAGTTGGTAAATCAACCTCAACTCACCGATGAGGTGGAGAATGTTAGTATGAGTGATACCTCACCCGAGAAGGTAGTGCAAGTGGGAGTTTCACTGCTATGGAAGTCAAAATGTGATTTTATCCAACTTTTGAAGACATACTAGGATGTGTTTGCTTAGAGTACTGAGGACATTGGAGGAGTATCTCTAGAGCTCGCTATGCATAAGTTAAATATCGACTCTTCTAAGGTACCAGTGAGGCAGAAAAGAAAGCCAATGGCCCCTGAGAAGGATGCGATTATTAAAGGGGAGGTTAAAGAGTTGTTAAGGTCAGATATAATTAAGGAAGTTTATTACCTGACCTGGCTTTCTAACCCAGTTATGGTCCCAAAACCTGAGGCAGGGTGGAGAATGTGCGTTGATTCCTCAGATTTGAACAAGGCTTGTCCCAAGGATTGTTACCATTTGCCCATTATTGATCAAAAAATTGATGTCATAGGTGGATATGAGGTCCTTTGCTTTCTGGATGCCTATAAAGGCTACCACCAGATATTGATGGATGAGGATGACGCTGAGAAAATTGCATTTATCACTGGGGATAGTATTTTCTGTTATAAAAAGATGCCATTTGGAATCAAAAATGCAGGGGCTACTTATCAAAGGATGATGAACACCATTTTTAAACCTCAGATAGGACGCAATATGGAAGTCTATGTGGATGATATGCTAATTAAAAGTAGAAGGGTGGAGACTTTTTTGGAGGATGTGGAAGAAACGTTGGGACAATTAAGAAAGACTGGCTTGAAGTTGAATCCCAAGAAATGCATTTTTGGAGTAGGATCTGGAAAGTTCTTAAGTCACGTGGTCTCAAGTAAAGGCATTGAAGCCAATCCGGAGAAAGTACAAGCCATTGTGGATATGGGCTCACCTAAAAATGTAAAAGATGTACAAGTGTTGGCAGGAAGACTGGCTGCATTAAACCGATTTTTATCTAGGTCAGCGGACCGAGGGCTACCTTTTTTCAACGTTCTTAGGAAGGCAAGAAATTTTGAGTGGAATGAGGAATGCCAAAAAGCCTTCGAGGAATTGAAGGAATATTTAAAGACCCTGCCATCCTTGTCAATTCCTGATCCGGGAGAAACTTTAAGTCTGTATTTGGCAGCAAGTGAAAGAACCATAAGTTCTGTTCTGGTAAAAATTAAGGGAAAAGTCCAGCTGCCTGTATATTATTCCAATCAGGCTTTGTTGGGAGCCGAACAAAGATATCCAGTAATGGAAAAATTGGTCTTGAACCTAGTGAATGGAGCTAGAAGGTTAAGATCTTATTTTCAGGTGCACCCAATCAAAGTCTTAATAGATAAGCCGTAAAACAAATATTGCAACTGAATCATCAGGAAGATTAATGAAATGGGCTATTGAGTTGGGAGAATATGAGCTGACTTTTCACCTGAGGCCATCTTTGGAGGGGCAAGTGTTAGCGGATTTCATTGCTGAGACTCCGGCAGAAGACAACCCTCTACAGCTAAGGCGGGCTGAAGTTGATGAAGAAAAAAATATTGTGAGAGGGGATTTCTGGACCTTGTAGGTGGATGGAGCCTCCAGCGAGGAAGGCTCTGTAGCGCGGGGTTAATCTTGAAAAATCCAGAAGGGCAGGAATTCACCTACGCTCTGAGGTTTGAGTTCAAAGCTACGAATAACAAAGCTGAATATAACGCTTTATTAACGGGAATGAAAATCGCCATTGAGATGAAGGTTCAAAAATTACAAGTATATAGCGACTCCCAACTCATTGTGAATCAGGTAACAGGAGGATACGAAGCTCGGAAGGTGGTCATGAGAAGGTATTTGGAGAAAACATTGGAGCTGAGGTCGAAATTTGAAGAATTCCTAATAGATCAGGTCCCACGATCTCGAAATAAGAGAGCAGACGCTCTCAGCAAGTTGGCTTCGTCTGTATATGCTCATATCACGAAAAAGGTCTTGGTGGAGATACTCCCAAAACGGAGTATTGAAAAGATAGCAGTTAATGTTATGGGCAACGACAAGGAAACATGGATGACTCCCATTATTAAATATTTGGAGGAAGACATATTGCCTAACTGCAAGAAGGAGGCTCGAAAACTAAAAATGAGGGTTGTAAGGTATACTCTGAAAGATCATATTTTATATAAAAAAGGTTACTTGATGCCTTGGCTTAGATGTGCAGATCCTGATCAGGCTGACTATGTGCTTAAAGAGGTCCACCTGGGGGCTTGTGGAAATCATGTCGGGTCAAGAATGTTGGCCAAGAAAGTAATTCATCTGGGATATTATTGGCCAACCTTATATGAAGATGTCTATAATTTAGTGAGACGATATGAAAAATGCCAAGCACATACGGTTATTCCAAGGGTCCCCCAGAATGAGATGGTGTCAATACAGTCAGTATGACCATTTGTTCAGTGGGGTATTGATATTGCAGGACTTTCCCTGAAGCTCCAGGTCGGGTTAAATTTCTGATAGTCGCTATTGACTATTTCACCAAGTGGATAGAAGCGGAAGCTGTAACATCTATCATAGGAAAAAGTGTAATGAAGTTTTTTTGGAAGAATGTAATATATCGATTTGAAATACCAAAAGTCCTTATCTCAGATAATGGGAAACAATTTGCAGAAGAACCTTTTAAGTCTTGGTGTATGGAATTGAACATTCAGCAAAAGTTCACCTCGGTAGCTCATCCCAAAACTATTGGGCAGACCGAAGTTACTAATTGAATGATCACACAAGGATTGAAGACTCGGCTGGAGAAGGCCAAATGTGATTGGGTTGAGCAGCTTTCCCATGTTCTATGGTCCTATCGAACCACTCCTAGATCGGTTACAAAGGAAACCCTCTTTAGCACGGTGTACGGAACAGAGGCAGTGGTACCCGTGGAGATTGGGTTGCCCAACTTGCGAGTGCTTAATTATGACCCTGCTGAGAATGATGATGAGTTAAGAACAAATCTCGATCTGATTGAAAAAAAGGAGAGAATTGGCAGCAACTCGGGAAAGCAGATATAAGGTTGTATAGCAAGGTACTATAACAGGAGGGTCAAAAGTGCCTCATTCAGGCCTGGCGACCTGGTGATGAGAAAAAATAAAGCTAGCAGAGTTGAAGGTTTAAAAAAGCTAGGTCAAACGTGGGAAGGCTCCTATCAAGTCACTGAGGCAGAAAGGTCTGGGAATTATCAATTATCTACTATGGATGGGAAGATTATTCCCAAAAGGTGGAATATTGTAAACTTGCAAAAGTTCTACTTGTAAAAATTTAGTTAAAGTTATGGGATTCTGGACAGTTCTTCTTATATCAATTATGATCTTGTTTATATACATGATGAGAACGGATTTCTTCTAAAAATTTTGTATTATATCAAATAGTAAAGACCTGGGAAATTCAGGCAAAACCCCAAGAATTTACAACTTCAAAGACGGCAAGACCTGAGGTATTCAGGCAAGGGGTGAGTAGAAATTTTCTCAGATACGTACTGAGAGGATACGAAAGACCTAGTAAAAATGCTGGGCAAAGGTATAAGGCCAGATCTAGAAGGATCTAGGCCCATCTCCCATTCATTCAAGATGAATGAAGTTATAATGAAAGAAGGACATAAGAAAGTCAATAAGGCTTCTTTTCTTTTTTTAGTATTGTTTTTATACAATATACAGTAGTTTACTTGCTAACCTCAAGAGGTCTTCTTTTTTATATAATTATCAGTCTATGGAGGGGACAATTATTATCAAAATAATAAAAGTAGATGCAGCCATGCGAAAACTTGTGTATAAATCTTGAAGAAATGCATCTTGCGCATATAATAATTAAAGTGTTGCAAAAGAGCCCATCTGGGAAATGTACTTTGCACATATAATAATTAAAGTGTTGCGAAAGAGCCCATCTAGGAAATGTATCTTGCACATATAATAATTGGTGTTGCAAAAGAGCCCATCTAGGAAATGTTTTTTCTAGCAGAAGATATGGAGAAAGTAAGTCCTAGCCTATTACACGAATTATTTTTCCAGATTAAATCAAACTAATCTATTCCGCGATCATCCGGTGAAGGTCTCTTCATTATCTCCAGCAGGGCTATTTTCATCAAGAGTAGCAGCCTAAGTCTCTGAAGCCTTTTTGACATCAGGAGTGCCACCCACCTCAGCTCCTAGAGTAGCATTGGTAGTTCCAGTAGGCAATGATGGGATGAAATCTTCAACCGGCAGGTGCACTCGCCCCGCGGTCAAATTGGTCATCAAGATGTTCAGATTTCCTACGGAGTTCACATCTTAACCCTTCAGCTGATCCACCTCAATCTCGGGATGAAGCCTTTTGACCTCTTAATAAGCATAGGTAGACCCTTGATCCATCACGGAGTTGCAAAGATCGACCATAAAATCGACGAATTGCGAAGACGCAAGAAGGTTCTTGACCAACTGGGAGGCTCCTTCTCCGGAATAGAATTTGAAGCTAGTTTCCAAAGCTTTCTTCTGTTCCGTTAGTTCCTTAATACGAGCTCTTTGAGTTGACACCTTCTCAGAGTAAGCCTTATTCTTCTTCTTTAATTTATTGATTTCCTCCCGAGAGGTGGCCAAGTCCCACACCGCCTCCTGCTAGAGTTTTTCAGCCTCACGTTGACGTCTTTCTGCCTCGACCTGTCCTTGTTGAGCCAGGGCTAGATCGGCATTAAGTTTTCTGGTAGTTTCTAGGCTCTTTTTTGTAGCAGGAAGACATCTCAGTGGCGAGAAATAAACCCTACAGAAGAAAGTCACGTAAAAAAATAAAAAAATAAAAAAAATGAAAATAAATAATAATAACAAAGACGGTAAAAGCAAAAGGGAAAGATAAGGTAGAGAAAGGGAAGGCCTACTTGAGTAAGTCCTAAACACATGTGAGGATCCAGTTCGGAGTCCTCAAGAGTGGCCATAGCTCTCTTCTCCATAGGTGGAATGACACCTGAGGCAAACTCCTGACATGTCTCCAGGTTCAAGCGATCATTTACCTGATAATCCCACAAAGGATTGAATTGAGACATAGGGATGGTCTGATACGACTTAGAGGGCTCAATTGTAGAGACCGGACAGTCAGATAACAAAGAAAATCATGTAGAGGTATTCGCAACTCGCCCTATTTTTGCTTTCTTAGATTCGATAGTAACATTCCGCCCAGGATGTTTCCTTTTATGAGAACTCGATGGTAAGGTCTCCTCCTGCTCTTCCTGAGATTGGAAAGTCAATTGCAGAGGATTGGCACTGTTGGACAAGGTACCAAAGGGTTGGGCAGATGAAGCATCTTCCTCAGGAGTCGTAGCCTTCTCAGGGGAAGGTAGGGTCTGGAAGGTAGGCCCTCCTAGAGTCATTGCCTTTGCTTCTTCGGGTCTTTGGACCCGGCTCCTTTCTCGGCCTTGCAATTCTTCATCACGGACAAGAAATCCATTACTGAAAAAAAAGGGGAGAGGAAAAAACTAAGTAAATACGCAGCAAGGTAAGCCTAGATAGGGAAATAAACACATATAAATGCAAGAAGATTAAGTTAAAATAGAGACAGAGCTGAGAAGTACGGTACCATGTTCATCGAGCTCTTCTGGATAAAAACCCAAGTTAGTCTTACTCACTCCTAGTGCCACTAAACACCCCTCAGTCATAAGAGACACATTCCAGGGCTTACATTTCGAGAAATTTTTGCGAAGGAGTGATATAGACTCTCGATCCACTTCGTAAGTTGGAACCTTGTCTGTGACATTACCAGGGCTCCTCCATACAACACTCATGGGTTCTAATTTAGCAAAGAAAAACTTGTTCTTCCATTTCTTAAGGGAACCCGAAGGGGGAGGCAGAAAGGCTTCCGAACTGGATCTACGAGTAAAATAAAACCAGCCTATATCCCTACTTGAGGTTTTAAGGCTATAGAAGTACCTATAAATAGAAACATTGCATTCCACTTTGGAATATCGACAGAAGGTCTCAAATGTTACCAGGGATTTAATAGCATTACGGGTCAGTTGAGCTAAGTTTACCTTATAAAAATCTAATATATTTTTAAAGAAGGAGGTCAAGGGAAATCTAAGGCCACACTGGAGTTGACACATGTATACAGTGGTAAAACCAAGCGAAGGGCGAGATACGACCTGATTAGGAGAAGGGACTACCATTCTATACCTAGAAGGAATGTAAAATTGCTGGGCAATCATTTTCAGCTTTTGGGATGTAAGTGAGGAACTTACGGACTCTGAAATGGAAGAAGTTGTCTCTCCCCTACTTAAGATGATCTCCTTATTTTTGGAGCCCTCCACCCAGAAGTGTTAGTCCTAGAGTGACTACGTTCAGAGTCAACACCCTTCGAAGACTTATTTTTAGAATGGCCAACTTCTAGGCCCCTAATTTCAGGAAGGTCTTTATCTATTAAAACACCTACAGAGGTAGTGTCCTTAGATATTGTCTCTAAAGGATTCAAAGATGGAGAAGGGAGTTCCTAGGAACTTTCTACGGAAGGCTCAACAGATGGCTCCATTTGATTTAAAAGGATTGCCTCAGTAATGGAGTTATTGAAAATTTCTAATTGAACTACCGATTTAATTATTTTCTTATAAGGCCCTAATCTTTTCTTAGCCTCAAAAATGGCGTTTGTATCATAATCAGACTCATCGCTATTTCTATAAATTGGATATAACTCAACTGAAGAAGAACGAGCTGGGGAAGACATACTTACTTGGAGGGAAGAAATGAAGACAACAAGCCGTGTTGAGCGAGAACACTATGGAAGAACCTAACTGGAGAAAGTCGAGATCTCTTAGAAAAACTTATGTGAGGTGAAGAGCCTTGGACCACCATATATATATAGGCATGACAAGAGTTGAGAATTTCGAGATGGGTCATGTCAAGAGGTGACGAATTGATATGCGCCATGTGGCGAAGTTTGGTTTCTGCCAGGGAGTTTCTAATGGATAGTCCGTTAACATTATTATGGAGCTCGGCCCATCCTAAGAGAAAACCTAGGCAAGGCAAAAGGAAAATAAAGAGCTCTTGTCCAGATCAGGTGAAAGCTCACATCCAACTGATCTGGGGGCTATTGATGAGGTATAAAATTAGATGCTCCAAACAACGGCTGAGATTAATTCGATGAGAAGTCCTTACTTGCAAGGAAAGTCTAAAGGTGACGTCATCAAGGTACCATTCTTCCTATAAATAAATCCTCAGTGTAATTAATAAGGGGTTGGTCTCTCATTACTAAAGATTGATATAATTATCTCAGTAAGGCTTGTCTCTGACTTAAGCATCGGAGTGAATCTCCCTAGATCCATTTGGGGTGATTCACTAATGGTTTGTTCCCTTTTCCAGGTCCAGATACCTTGAGGTGTGGCGTTTTTGGACAAGGTTGGATTTATTATCATCTTATGATGGATCTTGGAGGTGGGCTTATTTAAGGGTATCAACTTTATAGTTTAACTCTTATATACCAGGAAGGCTCATTTTCGGACTTCATCACTATTTATACAAGTCGTTCATGACAATTACGGTCATTGAATTTCATTGATAGTAATAGAAAGAGAAATATTTGAATTAAATTGTCAGATTTTATCAACCGTTCATAAAAATAAAATCAAGGATCAACAAATACTTGAATTAAAAGTAAGAAATAATTTAGCACATAACCTCATAGTAATAAAAATTAAATTCATTTCGAAAAAGAAATCTTAGCATTGATAGTGGAAAATGTAATCTCTTGAATTTTCTTGAAAAACTAGAAAGAGTTAGTTTTCTTAGAGAGAAAAATAAATAATGAACATGAAAAATCCTATGCGATTGTTGCATGTGTGTGACGGAATTAATGATGTGCCTACACGCATACGTATAATGCACTTTATCGTATAAAGATCGTGATTGGCGTATAACATAAAAAAATGAAGTGTGAAGGCATTCTGATTGACGTATACAAGATCATGATTGGCGTATAACGTAAAAAAATATGAAGTATGAAGGCATTCTGATTGGCGCATAAAGGACCATGATTGGCGTATAACGTATGAATATAAAGTGTGAAGGCATTTTGATTGACATGTAAATAGTTGCATATAAATTATCAATTTAGAGTTCTAATCACATTTTGATTCACATATAACGTTTAAATAGTTGGTGCATAAATTATCAATTTACAATTCTAATAGCATTCTGATTTACATATAATGCGTAGATAGTTCGCGTATAAATTATCAATTTATAGTTCTAATAGCATTCTGATTCATGTATAACGTGTAAATAGTTCGTGTATAATTATCAATTCAGAGTTCTAATAGCGTTCTGATTGACGTATAACGTGTAAATAATTTGCGTATTCACATCAGCGTAACAATTTTTTACTTGACAAATTTCACTTATCACCTTAGCATGTATTACAATTCACGTATAAATTTTCACATCAATATATAGTTTCTAACGTAATAAATTTCACTAAATAGTTCGCATATAAATTATTAATGTTAGAATTCTAATAGTATTCTGATTCACGTATAATATTTAAATATTTCACGTATTTGCGTATAAATTATCAATTTAGAGTTCTAATTGCAATCGAATTCATGTATAATTTTCACATCAGCATAACAATTTTTAACATAACGTGAAGATAGTTCGCGTATAAATTTTTTATGTTAGAGTTGGAATAACATTGATACTTTATACGCGAATAATGTAAATTATTGACACTTTATATACAAATAAATAAATACACGCATATGGTATATCGCATATATGCGACTATTTCACAGGAGACATCCTCAATAATGAAAATTTCGGCTTTCGCTTAAGCAATATGTAGCCTTGTCTTCCATATTATATGGAAGATTTGCTTGAGTAGAAAAAATTAGGTAACTATTGTATCTCTAACAAGTAGCCTAAAAGAAACAATCATCAATAGGAAAGATAATATTCCTCTTACAAATGAATTTCATTTAGAATCAAAGTTTTCTAAATCTGATTTCTTTTTGGTATCCTTGCCGTCCACAATTGATGGTCTTCACAAATAAACTCCAAAAAAATCACTTTAAACCTAATTCAATACAATTCTTCATATTTCATTTCCTACAACAAAGTATTAGAAAATTCATTAATTAAAGTACAATAACAATTCAAAATTAAAGAGGAATATGACAATAAATATGAACTGTATACCCTCTATTAATATTACTTTTTGAATTTCAATTAGTCTTTCAATTCTATTATATATACATATATATATATATATATATACATATTTTCTCATTTTTTTTAATCCTTCCATATTTTATTCACTTAGGTGGCATTTAGTTCGTTTGTTGAAAATGAAAACAAAAACAAACACGAAATTGTTTGAAATGAGAAATAGAAACGGTATTCCAATAATAATGTTTGGTTAAGCGCTAAAAATCAAAATTATAATCAAATACTTTTATTTGATATATGAGTGTTTTGTAATAGGAATCAAATAAAATTATATTTTTATCTTTTGATATTAAATTTATTTTAAAATGAGGTGAAATAACATTGAACAACTTTAAAAATATTAGGAATTTTAAAAAATAAAGTTTAACCTTTTTTTATTGAAGATTTGCAACTTTAAAAAAAATATTATGAATCCTAAGAAAATATTGATTTTGACAAAAGTTACGGATTTTTATATTTTGATTTCACAAAAACTTTTGTGAAACGGATTTATATATGCGACATGATACACGAATTTTGTTGAACTTAATATGCTAATTTTCTATAATTGATACGCTAATTTTTTGTATTGCATTGATATACGTTTGAACTAAAAATCGATACATTAAAGTGAAAATTTCATACAGTAAAGTAAACATTTATTACGCTAAAGTGAAAATTTGTTACACCAAAGTGAAAATATTACATAAAGTGAAAATTTGTTACGTTAAAGTGAACATTTGTTATACTAAAGTGAAAATGTGAAACATTAAAGTGAAAATTTGATACGCTAACACTTTCATTTGATAACAAATTTTCACTTTAACGTAACAAATTTTCACTTTAGTGTAACAAATTTTCAATTTAGCGTAACATTTTTACTTTAACATAACAAATTTTTACTTTAGTGTAACAAATTTTCACTTTAACGTAATAAATTTTCACTTTAGCGTAACATTTTCATTTTACAATAATAAATTTTCACTTTAGCATAACATTTCACTTTACCATAACAAATTTTCAGTTTAACGCAACATTTTCACTTTAGCATAACAAATTTTTTACTTTAGCGTAACATTTTTACTTTAGCATAATAAATTTTTCACTTTAACTAATATTATCACTTTACATTTTTACTTTATCATATCAAATTTTCGCTTTAGCATATAAAGTTATCACATTTTTACCTTAGCGTATGAAATTTTCAATTCAACATATCAATTTTCAGTTCAAACGTATCAATCCAATACCAAAAATTAGCAAATCAAGTATACAAAAATTAATGTATTAGCGTATAAAATATAATATGAGCATATCAAGTATAGAAAAATTAGCGTATTAAGTTCAACAAAATTGGCGTATCATGTCGGATATATGAATCCATTTCACAAGAATTTTTGTTTATCTACACAGTGCATATTTAAGCCATCCTTTTGTTTGTGGTAAAATATGCTTTTCTCCCTTCCACCATAATCGCTGATTTTCAACTCCAGGCTAGCTAGCTTGAAGTGTTAAATTACTTAAGGATATGAAATCAGTACCTTATTGAAACTTTGTTGCATCAAGTTGTCCTTTTCATCAGTGTTCTACTCGACCAAACTAAATCCTTTGCAGTTTTTTTAAGTATCAAACAAGTCATTTAGGTTTGAAATGTTAATGATATGAAAATTACTACCTTATTAAAATTTTCACTGTATCAAAATTTTCCTTTGCAATGTTCTATTCCATTAAAATAAATCATTCTAATGTTCATAGTAATTGTCAAGACGTATGAAGCATCATTGTCCAAAGTATAATAAAAAAATTTCAGAGTTACCAAAAACTTCTTCTAAGATTAAGGTATTACTGATATGAAATTAGCTACTTGTTAAAACTAATTAATTAATTGCTCTGCCGTTTACAATTAATATTCTATTCGATTAAAACAACCATTCATTTGTTCATAGTAATTGTCAATATATATGAAGCTCGTTGTATGAGTACAAGAAAAGTAGTTCACACTTAAAGATTACCAAAAAAGTTTTCTAATCTTAAATTGTTAATGCATGATACGAAATTAGTACCTCATTAAAACTAATAGCATCAAATTTGTCATTTTACATATCAAGGCAAAACATTCATTCTAATGCTTATAGTAATTAATTGTCAACATGTATATATATATATATATATGAAGCATAATTGTACAAGTACAAGAAAACTAGTTTAACATGAAAATAGTTACTAAAACAACTCATTTAGTTTTCAAATGTTTGATGATATGAAGTTAGTTCCTTTAATAGGGTAAATAGCTCAATAGTCCATCAATTTGGAGATAAATATAGTTTTGATCTCTAATATTAAATGTTACATTTTATTCCCTCAATATGAATTTTGTTGCATAAATGCTCATCAATTCATTTTTCATCTAGTTGACAATTAATGTTGTTAGTCATGTGGAACAAAATGACATCGTTTTGAATGATGAACAGTGTTACATGACTAACATTGTTACTTGTTGAATGAATAGAAACTGGATTAAGAACTATTTGTGTGACAAAATCAAAATTAAAAGACTAAAATGTAACTTTTTTAAGATTGGGGACCAAAACGATAATTACATAAAAGTTATAGGACTATTCAGATAATTTCTCCTTAAATTTAATTACATCAAATTGTCCTTCATAGTGTTCTATTTGATAAAAAAAAATATTCATGCTTTGTAAGGCTCGTAGTAATTGTCATTTTATATGAAGCATAGTGGTATAAGTACAAGAAAATAAGTTCACCACAAGAGATAACAGAAGAATTCTCATAGGTTGAAAGTGTCAATGATATGAAATTATTAGCTTGTTAATATCAATATATTGCTTCAAATTGCCCTTTATAAGTGTACAATTTTCTATAAATACAAACATTCTAAGGATTATAATAATTATCAAGATACATAAAACATAGTTATATAAGTACAAGAAAATTATTTGGTTCAAGTAAAATGCATTAAAAACTCAAACCCCAGATGGAGACTTAACCAGAAAATCTCAGCAATTATTTGATTGGATCAAGCAAAATCGGAAGATTCCTGAGTCCTAACTCAAATACATATGTTTCAAGTATTGCCCACATACTCAAAATTTGAAGATTCCAATCGTTTACAAACAATTATGTATGGCAAATCCAAGTTGTTGGATTCAGTTGTCAGAGTTTCAAAGAACATATATATAATGAGCAAGTATTTGATGAAATGAAAGCATTCCCAAAACACACTTCTGTTCTAAGAGTCTACACAGACAATTTGAACATACAAGAACTAGTAGTAGTGTTAGAGAAAAATGACTCAACTTCGGTACGATGAATACGTTGAGCCTCGTTCTTCAAAGGCGCCAAAGATCGGTCTAGTGGCAAGAGGGGCAACCTTGGTCTCTCTCGTTGTTACCATTGCTATTCTGCGAATCAACAAAGTTACTTTGAAGAATGGATTCAAGCTTACCTACACAAGCTTTTTTCTCTCCTACGAGTAAGCACAACTCTCTCTATGTGTGCGTATGTATATAACAGGCATGCTTTTGAATCAGTCCACAACGGTTTCAACCCTCAGAATGTAGAATAGTAATCAAGAAAATATATGTATATAGTTGTGATGTTCAATTAAGAAATGCAAAAAATTCAGCCTGTATTAAACTTTTACATTCTTATATTTTTCATCATTACACTTTTTTTTTTGTTGTTTTCGCTTTAAATAATCCATTCATCGAATAAAACTATATGGTATTAGTAGTCATTTTGTCAAATTTATGTATTATTTTTAACTCTTTTTTTTCATTAAGTTTAGAAATTTTTTATAAAATAAATTTATACGCCTGATTTTGTTAGATTAATACAACATTAATTCATGAATTAAATTTTTAACTATATATACTTGTTGTTTTGCAGATTCGTGTTTTATGTCTCTGCATTGGGAATGATCTACACTTTGGTGCAAATCCCTTTTGCAGTGTATCATTTACTAGCCAAACAACGCCTTATCAACCATTCCAGCATTCGCTATATAGATTTTTACGGCGATAAGGTAATGAGATAATAATCCTTGAAATAACATAGAAATTTAGTGAGAAGTATTTCAAATGATATAGGAAACTTCAAATTTTTTAATGAAATGATAAATGAGCTGAGTGATCCATTGACTTATATGTGAGTTAGGATATTCTGTCCAAGATTTTTTTATGTCTTATCTTGTTTTAGATTAAAACTACGTCATAAGATTCAGTCATCGTTTGGTTATGGTCTAATAATTGTAAATAATTTTAGTGATATTTATGCTTTTAGTCCATAGTTTTAGTAAACTACGTCGTTTTGAATATTAGACACAATAAGATAGTATAATATTGGACAGACGATTTGGTCTCCTTGGATGTAGGTATCATTTTGATTTTCAATCTTAAAAAAGTTACATTTTGATGGTGTAACTTGAATTTTGACCCAAAAAAAAAAATCTCACCTCATTTTCTATTTATCTCACAAATAACATAATTAGTCATGTGGCACATGAAGTAAAAATGAGATGAAAATCATCTATGTAACAAAATCTAAATTGAATGATTAAAATAAAACTTTTTTAACATTTGAGATCGAACTATATTTACAGCTAAGTTGGGATATTATTGAAGTCATTTATCCACTCGTGATCTTCAATCAATTATGCACTTAGAATAAAAAAAGATTTGACATTTAAGTGATCCACTTTTGGGAGTAGAGAAACAGTAGTATATTTACATAGACATCTTTCGTTTCTAAACCCGTGAATTGTGTGTACAGATCATGGCATTGCTACTAGGAATAGGAGTTGGTGCAGCATTTGGTGCGACAAGAGACCTAAACGTTGCATACAGACTAAATGGATATTCTAATATTAACGAATTCTTCAATCTCAACTATATTGCAGCCGTATTCATTCTCATAGGATGCTTAGCTTGTGTTATCAATTCTGTTTTTTCATCTTTCGCCCTCTCAAAGGGTGAATAATCATTAGCCAGGAAGAAGAAAAAAGAAACGATATTCAGATCAAATGTAGCTTTGTGAGTTTTCCCATTTGCCTCCTATTTTTCCTTCGAATTTTATCCTCAAATTTGTAATAAATATAGTGAATATAGAAAACACTGAAATTTCAAAGCAAAATAAAGGGTCCTGTGATTGAAGATTAAGGTGGGTTTCACATTTCTAACATTTTTCATGTTATGTTGCTAATTTTAATCAGAAAGTGGAAAATAATTCTTTATTTGTACGACAAATGTTGCAGGCCATAGAATAGCATCTTCAATTTTTTTTTGGGTTTTGTTTTTTATTGAAATTTAACTACTATGTATAGGTGTTAGAGAAAGGTTTTGGGACAAGTATGAGTAAGGACTAGTTTCATGCTCTTATTATTAAAGAAGACATAATTTTAAAAAATTTATTTTTATGGGTGTAGAAATAAATTAATTATTTTATATAATTAGTAAATGACTTCAATATCACTTAACATTTGTTTTATAAAAAAATTGCTAATTCTTTCCCGCTCATCCTTGCATTCTTGGAAGAATTCAATCCAAAGCTTTTATTTTAATTGCTAATTATTTTATTTGTTTTATATTTGTTATTCATCCATCATTTTTGGTTGGGAGGAGATGTTTCCAATTGAAGATTTGATGAATAGATTTACACTGTAATAAAACTAGATATTATAGTACTTTGAGATTAAAGAGATCGTTTTTTTACCACCAAAGATATTTGTTTTGTGAAAAATTATTTGTAAATAAGAAATTAGAATTTAAAATCAAATTAATTATTAAAATTATTGGGGAATAATTAATTAGAGTTTAAAATTAAATTGATTATTGATTTTGTAATGCACCAAAACGGAATAATTGAATTTGAAATTAAATAAAGTTTGAAACTAAATAGATGTATTTTTCTACTATTTTTATTTCTTGAAAATTATTGAGTAATAAGATATTAGATGGCATGCTGAACTTAATTAAATAAGAGGGTTAGTTACAAAATCCCTCTTCAAATAGTAATTCGAGATGACATCTTCTATCCAAAATTATTTTATTTTATTATATCTAAAATTAAAACTACCTCATATCTTGGTTAGGATTTAATAATTGTAAAGTAATTTTAGTGATATTTATGCTTTTAGTCCCTAGTTTTAGTGAAATTGCGTTGTTTTGAACATTAAACAGAATAAACAGGATAATATTGGATAGAGGATCTGATCTCCTTCCGTCTTTTACTAGCCTTGAGATTTGTGTAAACTACTAATCAACTCTTATAATTTTATAAAATTGCCATCAAACCCCACGATGAACTGTGGATGTATTTTAACTAATAGAAGTGAACAATGGTTATCTTATAGTTTGAGTATAACATTTACTATCTCTCGAATTTGATCAAAACTACAAGTTACAACTCATGGTTTAGAAAATTTAGAAATAATACAATTATGAATCTAATCATAAAGAAGAAATTTTGTTCTAAATTAGATAATTAGTTGATTAGGGAGGGATCACCTTATTAGTTCCATCCCAAATCCTTAATTTCGTGTTTAAACTTGGGTTTTCATGTAGTACGAAAGGTGGGTTAGTAAGGTTGTTAAGATAGGTAAGGGATAATTATATTTATCATCCCTCAAATTTAATGAAACTATTGAACGAACTCTGTAATTTCACAAAACTACCATCAACACCTTTATCAAACATCTATTAATAGAAGTGAGGAAATGACAAAATATCCCAAGTTGAAGTTTTAAAAATTATATTTAACTCTTGGGATTAAAACTTATTATATATTTTAGGAATTTAACAATAGAATTTACTAATCTAGTTAGTCAACTGTTAGTCAAATAGAGATAAGGAAATATTTGTTATAAGTTTGGCCAGTTGAGAGGGTGATTGTAATATTCATAGACGTATGGGTTCGTTCTGTAATATGTTTTAACCTCATAGGTGGTAAATGTTATTAACCCAAAATTAAAGGTAATCCGCAGTTCTAGATTTTTGTGAAACAAAATTCAAATGATAAAAATAAAGTTAATGTGTATATGCTAATAGTAGTAATAATTTAGAATTAATACAATCATCAGACTAACCTCGAGAATAAATTGAATTCTAGAATTTTGTAAAACAAAACTCAAATAATGAGAATAAAGTTAATGTGCATATAATAGTATTAGCATGCAAAATTATGGAATTCAATATTTACTTTTGAACATGTAAATTAAGGCACCCAAATATTTTAAAAAATTAGTCATGAGTGAGGAGATGTAACTATGTATGCGAGAGAAAAAAGAGAGAGGGAAGAGGTGGGAAATGTATATAGTATTCGAGGTTTTGTTTTTTTGTTTTGTATAATAGGGTGTTTGCATTAGTTGATAATATTTCAGTCCTGTACTCACATGGGTGACTAATATTTTGAAACGTCAAGATGTATGTGCCTCGTAATATAATTTTACTATAGAGGAGATGAATAAAACTAATCTAAATCTTGCAAAAGAATTTGATGGATATTTTAGGAATTTCACCGTCAATTCAGATAATTTAATGATTTAACTACATTTATCACATCTGAGATTTAATTTAAATATTAAACGAATTATGTGGTTTTATAAAACTACGACAATCTCAGTCAACCAATTTAAATGACCAAAATTGTAATATTAAACCCCTTGTCATTAATAAGTGATACAATGTTGATTATGACAAAGTGATTAAAGTCAGACAAAATTTTAATACAAACTTCCTAAAATGCCTCACATTTCTTCTCCTATATTGACAACAATTACTATTCCATGTCGATTGTACCCAAAGTATCCATCATCTTTTTGGTTCAAGATATCTAATAGCTACCACTCCACCACCACCAATTACTAACCACATTTTCCCAACTTTTTTTTTTTTGTTTACCATTAGAATCGTTGACAATATTTTTTCTAAGTAAATAATGTTAGTAACTAATTTCTGATCGCTAGTTGGTGTTTCAAAGACAAATAAAACGAAGGAAAAAATAATAATTAATAGATAGGCAAGATTATATCAATTCACATGGTTTAACCAGATCCTCTGTCCAATATTTATTCAGTCTTATAATGTCTATCGTTCAAAACGACGTAGTTTCATTAAAGGTAGGGACTAAATGCATAAATATCACTAAAATTACTTTACAATTATTAGACCCTAACCAACAGATTAGTGAACCCTATGATGTAATTTTAATTAAGACAGACAAAATCTTGAACAGAAGATATGGTGTCGGTTTCATATAGGTATTAAGTGGAAAAAAAAAAGAATACATGATTAAAGATATTCAAACAAGATTCTCGTAAGTTACTCCTAGTTGTTGCCACACTCAGTAGTGAATTTATACTCCAAATTATTAATTCATATGGTTAAGGGAATTGCCCATAGTTTTGCAAAACTACAGGGCTCAATTCACAGTTTACACTTTTTCAGAACAAATAATAGGATGGCTATTTAGTCTTTTCACTATTTCTATTCGTCAAAATCAACAAACATTTGGTCTGGGAGTTGACGATAATTTTTAAAATCACAGGGTTTTCGATAGTTTTAATAAATCTTAAGATGGTATATGTAATTAACTCTAATCTAATTAATCAAGTTGACTAATGGTACGGGTGCATTTGTTAAACTTTTAGATGGTTTAGGGGTTTAACAGTAATTTCGTGAAACTACAAGATTTAGTTGATAGTTTAGACAAAGGTTAAAGATAGTAAATATAATTAACCCAAGTTTAATTAGATTAATATTTTAATAAATTTTGAAGCTTTTTCTTAATGTAATAGAAACCGAATATAATTTTGTTGAATAAGATAAACATATTATTTCAATAAAAGACAATTATTCTCTAATTAAATGGATTATTTATCTAACCATCAAAATAAAGAAAAAATATAAGTAATTTATATTTCTCAGTCTATGGAGAGCTGCTAATTAGTTATTACTAAATGTCCACTGTGAATATTTGAAAGTAGCAAATTCGGCTTCTTCTTTATATATATATATATATATATATATATATATATATATGTATATCTTTTTTTTTTAACCCACACACCCTCACATGTGTAATACAAGAATTAAAATTTAGACCTTTAAGTCGGAAAACGACTTCTAAAAAAATAATGGTAATTTTGTTACTTTCTTTAATTTTTGCAAGGATGAAGTTAAAAACAAGTGACAAAAATTAGATTAAATTCAGGCTAATTGAATTGATTATATCACATTGAAAACAACTTGAATGTTTATAGGAAAAATTGATCCAACTGAATTTTGAAACGAAATAGACATATTTTAAGGAATGAGCTTGTAATTACCCCTCAACAAAACCTTATCAAATCCACCATCCTTGGATTCTTTATAAAAAAAAAAGAATAAAAACATGCCGTTGGACTTGGCATTTTTGGATTTTAATTAATATAAATATGATCATTTTAAAATGCATTAAATTAAACTTAGTCTTCCCAATAGATGCTTCACGAGAAATGTGACAAAACATTTGATAGGTATAATTAATTAATCAATCCTTGTACACCATTTTCCAATCATAGTATTTGCACTGAAATAGCCTTTCGAAGACGTGTTCCAAATACTTCTAGAATTATTGACTTTGTCGTGATCAATAAAAGAAAAAGAATGCAATGCTCATTCAGTCAAGTAGAATTGGAAAAATAAACAAAAATTAAGATTGTTTTAATTGACATGAGATTATTAAAACATAATACAATAAATAAAAGTTAACTAGTTTTAAATCATTTGTACTGCCATAGATATTCTAAATCAATAAGCGTAATGCATTATATGCAACTAAACAAATGGCCTAAAGTCTTAGGAATTTGAATTGTGCAAAATATCAAATCCCATATAAATAATGAAAAAGGAAAATATTCTCTTGCCATTTGAAAGTGTTTTTCAAGCAATTAAAATTAGAGTCAATTTTTTCTCCTCAATAGCATAAAGCTAAAATCGGATTCTAGTACCATGAAGTTTCTGAAAAAGTACGCAAAGATTGTGTGCTCAAGGATTCTAGTTGATATGATGGTTTTTCATATAGTAAGCCCGGTTTGATAAACTAACTTAAATTTAAAAATTAATTGATTCGGCCATTGACCAATTAAGTTTGTTTGATAACTAAAAGTTAGATTTCTTAATGAATTAAGAGTGTCTGAAAAGGCAGGTAAAATTCTTCTAAGACTTTAAACCATAAAATTTAGCTTATCGCTTAATTTCATGATACACTCATACGTAATCTTTAAAATAAAATTTAATAAATCATAAAAATCTTTACCTTATCTTTATATTCAAAACAACTTTTGGTTAATTAAAAATTATATTTTTAAAATTCTTAAAAAATAAAATCTAATATAATATAACACATTTTATTCAATATATCTTTTTTCTATATTTTAATATTGTATTTAATATACTAGATTTGATAAAAAAAATGTTTTAAAGTTTGATTAATCTTTTTTATCTTTTCTTTTTTATTTCAATCAAGTTTTGATTAATTAAAAATTATAGTTTCAAAATTTTTAAAATATAACATCCAATATACTAGAAAATTATTAATATGTAGAATTCATAAATATATGCATTTCTAAGATAATATTTTATATTCAAAATAACTAATTTTGATTGTTTTTTATTTTTTTACAAAATTATATTGTATATATTTCTTTAGTACTTTTGATTTGTTGTTTGAAAAGTAATATATTGCACATTTATTAAAAAATAAATAATTAAAAACAAAATCGTACTATTTGCCATTCAATTATCAGATCAATATATTTATAAAACAAACTTAATTATTTTAGTATTCAAACACTTATTATTTGAGATTTTACATTTCAATTTTCAAATTTCACTTTTATCAAATAGGCCCAATGTTTGCTCTTATTGGATGTAAGAGTACTCAAAACAATTGCAAGAATAATAATTTGCTCTTTTACAAAATAAGTGCACAAGTTTTAAAAGAAAGAGAAACGACTTGACTTCAACATGATATTTAGGGCCTTTTTGATAAAATTGAAATATGAAATCGGAAGTATGAAATCTAAAATTTGAAATCGAAAATAATTAAATGTCTGAATTTTAAACAATCAAACAATCACGTTTAAATGTCTGAAACTTAATGCTAAAATAGTTAAACTTGTTTTATATACATATTGATTTGATATCTAAATGATTCAAATAATACAATTTAATCTTTCAATTATTTATTTTCTCAATAAATGTTCAATATATTACTTTTTAAACAACTAATCAAAATTATTATAAAAAATATAATTTTATAAAAAAATAAAATTTCAAAATTTAATAATTTTAAAAATAATAATATCATAGAAGTGCATATATATTTGTAATCTCTCCATATTCATGGTGTTCTACTGTATTAGATGTTATATTTTAAAAAATATAATTCTTAATTTACCAAAACTTTAGTTAAAAAAAATAAGAAGGTAGAAAAGATATTATGGATATATGTTATATTATAGAGATATTGTGAATAATTATTGTATATTGAATTTTATTTTAAATCTTTAGTCTAAGCATGTTCTAATTTAAGCGATAAGTTATATTTTATCGCTTAAAATCAAAGAAAAATTTTGCTCAACTTTCAGATGCTCTTAATTTGTTAAGAAATTTAATTTTTTGTTATCGAACAAACTTATTTAGTGAAGGTATAAATCAATTAATTTTAAAACTTAGATTTAGTTATCAAACAGGCCCTTAGGTGTACAACTATCATTGTTTTTTTTTTTTACATTCGCGATAATTTATCTCACTCCTAACCAATGTACAACAATGTTTTAAAAATTGAATCAGAGTACAAATCGGCTGAGTTAAGGTTTGAAATCAACATGGTCGAATTAAACTAAAAAATCGAATGATATCATCATAACATCAAATTGACATTTAAATTATAAACATATTAATACTTTAAAAATTTGTTGTATCTAATTCTAAAAATTTACTAAATTATAACTAAAATAATAATACCAATAAAACATCATTAATTCATCTCAATATTAGACACTATTTAGCATCAAACATAATTTAAAGTTTGAAAGTATTAAATTGTTGAATTTATTAATTATACAACATCACTCATAAGGAGGGGGTGAGGGAGGGGGGCAACTGAAATTTTAAAAATTATACTGTTTCCCTTTAAAAATTACAAAAATTCAATTGGATCCTTAAAAAAAATTAGAATTTTGTCCCTCTCTATGATTTCATGATTTCTAGTGAAATTATCACATTTCACATCAGATTCATCAATAAATTTAAATCATAAGTAAATGAGGAAAATTAATTTATCATAAAAAAATATGTTTACTTTCTGAATTACATCAAATTCACCAATATCCATGACATCCACGTCATATTCAAAAAAAAATGTTATCATCTCGCAATAGAGACCTATAAGAGTGGCAATATTTTCTTTAAATTATAATTTACCTAACAAAATTTGAGAATTTATTTAATTGAATTGATTAAAAGTTTAAAGTCAATGTAAACCCTTGTGAATTTTAGAGTTTTGCAAGTTGTTTTTTTTTCCGGTGTAAATAATTATGAGGGGTAAATTACTTTAACCGTTCTTCAAGTTGGAGGTTCATTTTGCTTTTGTCCTCATTCTTGAAAAAAAATTATTTTCATCCCCTATGTTTCACTTTTAATTTTCAATGGTCCTAATTAGATCCACTTTTCATGTTAGAAAAGTCTAACTCTGATGACTATTTGACATGTATATGTTAATTCTATCAATTTTTATGCACTTCTATTATATGTGTGTTAAACAGTCGTTTAAGTTGAATTTTAAATGAAAAAAAAGTGGACAAAAGATGATTTTAAATCAAATTGTAACAATAAAGATGAAAATAAAACTTTTTAAAAAATAGAAACAAAAAAAAAATGAGAAACAGTTGAAATAATTTACCCAATTATAAATCTTTCCTAGCTTCTCATGCACAACGTGGACGATTGTGTGAGAGCAAAGTCAACCTTTCATTTTCACATATGGACTTGTTCAAGCAGTTTCCACGAGAATTGTATGCAAAGAATCCAAGTCTTTCGCTGATCATTTGAGACCAAAATCAATTTTTCATTGTCGACTTGATCAAGGTTGTTCTAAATTAATTATATCCAAATAATCCAAGCACTTGTAATTATACGTCTTTCTAATAAGGTAAAAAGAAACCCAACTCGTTTTTTGAATTGGTTAGTTAATTAGTTGAAATTGAATATCTCACATACTAAGTATAATTGGAAAAATAAACAACAATTAGTATGTTCCCCTCGTGGCTCTTTCTTGGTTAATGAAATAAGGGATAGTTGCTCACTCATGTGTACCGGATTCTTCGCATATATATAAAAGATTCTTTTAGGGTAAATGATTTCAGTAGTCTCTTAACTTAAGAATAAATATGGTTTAAGTTTCCAATCTTGAAAACATTACATTTTGATTCCTCAACTTAAATTTTGTTGCACAAATAGTTCTAACTCTTTTTTTTTTTATCTATTTGACAAGTTACATCATTAGTCACATGACGTTATTCATCTTTCAAAACCACGTAATTTTGTATCACATGATTAATAATATTACTTTTCAAATAGATAGAAAATTAGATGAATATCATTTGTTCAACAAAATTCAAATTAAGGGATTAAAATTTAACTTTTTCAAAATTTGAGACCAAAACGATAATGACTCCACAAGTTAAAGGGACTATTGAGATCATTTTTCATTCTTTTAATTAATTGACACGAGATTCTTTTTTCATTAAAAGAGATAATTTTATTAAAATATAATACAATACAAAACAGTTAACTAGTTAAAAATCATTTATACCGTCTTATATTTGAATTGTACAAAAGATCAAATTAATCCCATATAAGTAACCAAAAAGGAAAATATAAAAACAAACATTTTATTAAAAAAAAAAAAGGAAAGAAAGAAAAAATTGTGTCAAGCATAATCCTTTAAAAACTCGAAGAACCCCACATACACAAACAGAAATTGTCATCAAATATTTGATTGGTTCAAGCAAACATCCAGTCCAAACGCGATAACCTGTAGTCACGCCCTCATATACAATTAATAATTGCCTCAAACCTTACTGCATACGTTTCAAGTATTTCCAACACATCAAAATTGATTTATTCCAATCGTTTCAAACAAGTATTTATGGCAAAGCCAAATTGTTCGACACTGTCAGAGTTTCAAGGAACGTATATATATTAAGCAAGTTCTTGATCTTCAAAATACTTCTATTGTAAGAGTGTACACAGACAATTTGAACTTACAGGCTAGTGTTAGAGAAAAATGTCTCATCTTCGATACGATGATTACGTTGAGGATCGTTCTTCAAAGGCGCCAGTAATCACTCTAGCAGCAAGAGTTGCAACCTTTGCTTCTCTTGTTGTTACGATTGTGATTCTGCAAACCAACAAAGTTACCTTGAAAAATGGATTCAGACTTACCTTCAGCAGCTTTTTTCAATCCTACGAGTAAGCATAACTCTCTTTCTATACATGTAAATATATATGTGTATGTATGCATGAATTCAGGCCACAAAAGTTGAACCCTCGTAATTTAGAATAGGGTAAATTACTACACAACCGTTCTTCAATTTGAAAGTTCATTTCGCTTTTGTTCTTAATCTTTAAGGGTTTCAGCAGTGAAATTAAAATTCTCTTTCTTTATTAACCTGTACGTACAAATGGATTTATGAATTAAGATTTTTAACTATTGCTGCTGTTTTGCAGGTACATATTTTATGTGTCTATACTGGGAGTGGTCTACAGTTTGTTGCAAATCCCTTTTGCAGTTTATTATTTGCGAGCCAAAAAACGCCTTATCCAGCACTCCAGCATTCGCCATATAGATTTTTATGGTGATAAGGTAAATGAGATAATAAACCTTGAAATAACACAGGAATTTAGTGAAAAGCAATCCAAATGACATAGGAATTATAACCTTTACAAAGATCAATTTCATTCATAATCCCAAGAGGGCTGGATTAATATAACTTTTGTGAATCCAAATTTTATACAATGAAATTACAAAGGTTGTGCTTGTAAACAGCCGCATATGTATAAAGTATTTTTGTTGTATGTTTCTGAATTCACGGACTAATTTTAGTGTTGGAATTTTGTGTACAGATCATGTCATTGCTACTAGGAACAGGAGTTGGTGTAGCATTTGGTGTAACCAGAGAACTAAAGTTGGCATACAGAACAACTGAAAATAGTTCTAAGATGAACAACTTCTCGGATATGAACTATATTGCAGCTGTATTCATGCTTGTTGGATGCTTTGGCTGTGCAATAAATTCTATTTTTTCATCATTAGAGGGCCAATAATCATTAGTCACAAAGAACATAGTAAAGAAAGCAAATGTAGTTTTCAGAGTTTTCCCATTTGCCTTCTGTTATCGTTCGAAAAATTTTCTCAATTGTTATAATATTTTAGAAGTGTTTGGATGAGCTATTTTTAGGTTTTATGATGAAATTTTTTTTATTGGGATTTGTTATGAGAAATGAATATTTTAGAAGTGTTTGGATTAATGAATTTTATTTTGTTGGGATTTGTATTGGATATTTTTTTTATTAATAAAAGTTTGAAATTTAAATTTGAATTAATATTTTATTAGTTTGTTCTGGTGGGAATTGTGTTAGGAATAATTGTTTATTATTAAAATTTAAAATTAAAATTAAAATTCAATATTTTATTTATAAAAAAATACTGTAGAAAAAAATTACTGTAGCATTGTTTTTTGTTTTAAAAATATTGATGAAAAACTTGAACAAAACAAACAAATCATTTTGCATTTGTAAAATAAATCACAAAAATGCAAGCATCCAAGTAGTCATGATTAGAACATTCAAATCAAAATAAAGGGTAGTTTGATTGAAGATTAATTAAGGTAGGCTTGCTCTGAATTTATTTTCTTTAATTCTCATTGTGCTCCATGTTTGATATTATTAACATTGGGGTAAATTACTTCAATCCTCATTTTGATTTTGTTCCACTCTTTAAAAATTTTCATTTCTGTCTCACGTTCCAACGCTAGTTCTCAAAGGTCCTTTTCTTCACTTTTTGGGGAACAAAACTTCAAATTCCATGACCATATTTGTCATATATCCAACTTAATTAATTTTTCTGTCCTTTTATTTACAGTTAAAAGCATTTAAACCCATCCAACTCATACATTGGTTGTACTATACCCCTCAAAGAAATAAATAAGTACTTTACCCCTTCTAACAAATTCTCTTTATGACTTTAATAATTAACAACATATTTAAATATATTTGGGAAAAAATGCTCATACATTAATTTCCCTATAATCCTCTCTAATTTCTTTGATAATATTTATTTTTTTTTATTTTTTTATTTCTTCTCATATTTTTAAATATTTTGGTATTATGGTTATTGGAATTTCTATTTATAAAATTTCTAATAATGAATCATAAAATATTAATTTTATATATAATTTCTTTTTACAATTTCTTTTCACTCATCAATCATTTGGCAAAAAGATAAATTTTTTATTTTTATATTTGATAATTGATAAATTTGACATTAAATTAAGGGTTAAGAACTTCTTATTTTTATATTTACTGTAATCACATTAAATATTAAATATTTATTAATATTAAATAAATCAGAAAAGCAATAAGAATGTATTTCATTAAGAAAGGGTTTGAATATTATTATAAAAAAAAAAGAGAGAAACACAATGTGACTAGTATATGACAAAAAGAGAAATACAAATTTATCAATTATCAATTATCAAATATAAAAAGAAGAAGTTTATTTTTTTGCCAAATGATTGATGAGTGAAAATAAGTTGCAAGAATGAATTATATATAAAACCAACATTTTAGATGATTGATTATTAGAAATTTAATAAATAGAATTTCCATAACCATAATACAAAAATATTTTAAAAAATATGAGAAGAAACTATAGTACTTTTTTTTTTATAAATAAATAAATATTATCAAAAAAATTAAAGAGGGTTATAGGAAAATTAATTTATGGGCATTCTTGTTCAAACATCTTTAAATATATAATTAATTGTTAAACCTATTAATAAAATTGGTTAGAAGGGGAAAATTATCTATTTATTTTATTGAGAGGGTATAATACAACTAATATATGAGTTGGAGTGAGCTAAGTGCTTTTAACCCTTTTATTTATCACACGTGTGTTCAGTTTTTACTTTCTTTTTTTTTTAATTAGGAAGTTGAAAAAAAATTATTTATCTCTAAAACAGATCTTGCGCACAATTATGGTACATATTGGTAACTGCATTTTGTGACTTGTGTTTTTGGGATTCTTATTTTTTAACGGGAGCATATCTAAATTTAAATAAGTGTTATTTTTGCAGGAATTAATGGAATTAGAAGATTGGACATTTTGTGCGAGAAGAAGAAAAAGAAGATCAACTTTGAAGAATTTGGGAGATTTACGAGATTTGATTTCTGAGAGAGAAGATTGCCTATCACATTTTAAGTAACAAACAAAGTGGAGAAAAGAGATAGTTAGGAAATTAAAGGGTTGCGTCCTTCTTCATATTTGGCCCCATGTGGCATTGTAAAGAAAATTAATTATTTCTTTCTTTGATTTGGAAGAATTTTGTAAAATATTCTTTGGAGATTTGTTTACTACTAACGCAGAATATATAGTTGTGATCTAGGCAATTAAGGTAGGTTTATGGTTGAAACATTTGTATGGCGTGTCGAGTCAATATGAAGATGTGATTTCCATCAATTGCAATAGTCAATGTCATTTGACTGAGTACCATAAAATACCATATGTATGAGAACAAAATATATTGACGTTAAATAACACTACATTCGGGAGACTACTCCTGATGGAAAGGTCTTTGTTGAGATGATTAGTGTTAGAGACAATCCTGCTAACATGTTTACGAAACCTCTTCCATTTTCCAAGTTCAATCAAACTATTAACATGTTGTATGAACTTCATTGGTTACAAGGCAATGTGGAAGTTTATTAGAATATGTCTTGTATTTAGAAATCTTTTGTTTTAAAATAATTTTTTGGTTTTCTAATTCGGTGCGGTGCAAGACACTTTGTCCTATACTCTCTTAGAGTTATAAATAAAGATTTAACTATTGAGGCTTAGTGTAACACACTAACACCGCTATTCAAGTCACCCTAGTTAGATTTTAGGTCATTTTGAGTTTAGTCTTTATAGCCTCTTGGACGGCACTTTGAAATTGGAGGTTAGGGATTCGAAACCCTCCATATTCTCGATGAAAGCTCTTGCATTCATTTAGCTTATAAATTGTTCAATTTATTAATTATATAACATCAACTCATATATTAGTTTAGCCAATGTACACAAATGAATGCATCATCATAGAACAAATTAAAAACCTTCTAAATGAAGTTAGTTTTTCACCATTTGTAATGAAATCATCATAGTTTGCATAAATTAAAATCATAACAAAAGGAGCAAAATTAATTTAGCGATCATAACCAAAAAAAAAAAAAAAATGCTTACTTTCTGAATTACATCAAATACACCAATATACATCACATCCATCTAATATACCAAAAGAAAAAAAAAATGTATGTCATGGTGTCATAATAGAGACCTATAAATGGCAGTATTTTCTTTATATTGTATTTACCTAAAAAAATTTGTGAATTTATATTTAATTAAATTGATTAAAGTTTAAAGACAATGTAAACTCTTGTGAAAATGTTAAGAGTTTTCGAGGTTATATATTTTTTTTTTCAGTGTAAATAATTATGAATCTTGCTAATTATCTTCTCCTGCACAATTTGGATGATCACGTGAGAGTAAAGACATTAAGTCAACCTTTCATTATCACATATATATGGACTTGATCAAGCACTTTTCACACAAATTAATTATATGCAAAGAATCCAAAGTCTTCGCTGATCATTTGAGACCAAAATCAACCTTTCATTGTCAGATTGGCGACTTGATCAAACTCGTTTCCAAGAGAATTATATCCAAAAAATCCAAGCACTTGTAATTAATTTACGTGTTTCTAATCAAGTGAACACAAACCAAACTCGTTTTTGAATTGGTTAGTTGAAATTGAATATCTCACACACTAAGCATAATTGGAAAAATAAACAACAATTAAGATTAATTAGGAGGTTGGTTATATCTGCATCTTGGATCTTTCTTGATTAATGAAATAAGGGATAGTTGCCCACTTCGTGTATAGGGCTTTTGCACTTTGGATATTTTCATTTTTTGTTTCAATCTCTATTTCAATTTATAAATACACGTCATATATATTTAACTAAAACCCTATCAAGTAATTAATTAACACTAAAAGATATGTATTAAATACGTCATGTGTATAAATTTATCTAAAACCCTATCAAGTAATTAGTGAAATAAGTATTAAATACGCAGCGTGAATTTATAAGAGTGAAATAAGATTGATACAGAATGAAACAGAAGATCCTCTAGGGTTTTTTGCCCAAAGAAAATTACGATTAAGATTCTTTTAATTGAGACATTTTTTTTTGTTAAAAGCGATAATTTTATTAAAATATATATAATACAATACATAACAGTTAAGTAGTTAAAAATCATTGGATAAATGATTCAAACAGTCCCTTAATTTGGAGATAATTATCTTTCTGGTCCCCAATAATCACTACAAGAAAAATAGAATTTAATGACCAAAATCTCAATAACCAAAAAAAATGCAAGTCAACAAAGAGCACATTTGTTGACTAGAATAATTTAGTCACTAAACTCTAGTCACAATTAAAAAGTTATTGATCAAAACAAAAAGTGGTCACTAAGTTGTCAATATATACTATGGCGGGAAACATTCCCGCCAATGAGACACCCTTTGGTGACCACATTTGGTGACTAGAAAATTTTTGGTCAACAAAAAATGTGTAATATTCATTTGGTGACCAGAAAAGTACTCAATAAATTGCAAAAGTTTAATGACCGTAATATTTGGTCAACAAAGGTCGTACGGGCTGCTTTGGTGAACAATTTTGGTAACAAGAAAATAATTGGTCAGTACTGCCTGGGCAGATTGCTAGGCCTGGCTTTGCTCATAATTATGGAGTGGATTTAGGGCCATTTTGTTGTACTTATAGGCTGGTTATCAGTAGGTGTTAGATGCTCAGATTGCTGACTTAGGTGGCGTCTGCCTGCTTTTGGAATAGCACAGAAAAGGGTCTTAGATACTGGTTTGTATGGCCTTCACGTCTGATCCTATGGGATAAAGGTGCTTAGTAGCCTGAGTAGTTTGTGACCTGTTCCTACTGTAATGTTATAAAGGTTGTTGCTGATCTGTGGTTTGCTGGTGACTGAACTCTTCATGATGTTGATTGGTGATGATTCCTTTCTAGTGGAATCTGCTTTGGGTGAATTGCTGGGACTACAGGGGCTTAAGAAATTTTGGTGCTTTTTTGGTCTGCTCTTATTGTTTTATCGTAATATTGTAAGCTGATTGGAATATTTGCTGCGATGGAACATGCTGCACAGAAATTCGCGTATGAATTAATCCTTGTGGCTTTGATGGGTGTTGATTGTCCTGGTGGGAACCTGATGTTAAGCATGGGCAAATAATGGACTGGCTCCCCTGCCTGTAAACTGATATCACGTCTAGGTACTGCTATGTGCTCCCCTTTGGTTGCCTTATTGACTGATCTGATTTTGGTTTTGGGCTGTCCTTTGGGCTGTTTTTGCTTTGGATTTTTGGGCTGCACTTATGGGTTGGAATTTGCTTGGGCTGTTTTCGTTCTCCCTGCTGGTTGGGCTGAACTTTGTCTTGAACTCTTGGATTAAACAAATGGGCTAATTATGGTTCGGCAGGACTGCTCCTCTTGGACTCTTCGATTTTGGACCTGCCACCGCGGACTTATTTTGCATAGTGTACAGCTTTCCCTTGGATATTACAAATGGGTAGAATGCATATTTTTACACATAATGGTTGGATACACTTATTCAAGGGCTTGAGAGTTTTCAGAATTTGATATGTCTTTGTGGTCCTCAAATTTTTTGGACTCTCAATCTTTACTAATACTCCTAGTTCTATAGTTTCAATATTCAAGTATAGGAGCTTTTGATTTCGATATGTAAAGGAGTAGTACTCCTCCTTTGGCTTTTCTTTTGTAATGGGATGTCGGGTATATCCGGCCTCGCCCTTGTTTTTGCATATGCTCTAATAAAGTTGGTTTGTTTTTCAAAAAAAAAAAAGAAAAAAAAAAGAAAATAATTGGTCAGTAGGAGTTTTTCAATAGATTTACAGTGACGAGAGAAGCACCAATTAGTAATATTTTGGGAATGCATTTTTTGCACGCTTAATTGACATAATTGTTTAAATTGGAAATTAATTTTGTGTATGTTGTGCCTACATATTTGTGACTAAATTGTTTCCCACCAAATATAATAGGTTTGAACATTTAAACACACAAGTAAAAGTAAGAATTTATTAGTTAATTATTTTTATAAAACTTGTGATATAACATATAAATAATTTAATACTTCTTTGAAATTGTAATAAACGTATATTATATCATATTAAATATTAGAATAGAGTGTGTATATTATTTATGGTTAAATTTTAAAGAAGTCATGCGAAATAAACTTTATTTTTAGCAATAGAAAATAATGTTAAAAAATCCAAAAACAATCTATAGATATACATATATGTCATTATTATAATGACAATATGAGTCTAATTATATAATGTGAACCTATTAATTATAAATAGGTCTATATTAGTATTTTGTTAATTTCTAATGAACTAATACATACTATTAAAAGGCCCAATACTTAATTTGGATGTTAGACCAATAATAAGAGTGTAACAAATTATTAATTCAACTTGGAACGTTAGTAATTGAACGAATTTAGTAGTATATTAATTAATTACTTATATAACATGAAATGAAATTTTTTTACTATATGTGTAATATTGTTTTAAGTTTAGTATAATTATACTATGACACCCTAATATTCGCAAATTAACTCATATTCTGTTACAAGAAAATGATGTTGTTAACTAACGTAATATATCTCATTAAATTTATAATTAAGCGCATAATAAGAAAATAGAAAGAAACTCTATTATTCACAAATTGAAAATCGAATACTCAAATTAATTAGTATTTTGGACAAATAGTAAATGTGCGCAATATATCACTAACTTGCATTAAGCCAAAATCTTACTATAATTAATTAAGTAGTTCTTCAATAATACAATTAGGCGAAACGTATTTTAATTACAATGTTAGTCTAAATTTCTAATAGTATATTTAATATTTTCTTATTTATTAGTAAAGTACAATTTTAAAAGTATTAGCAATAAATGTAGTAGCATGAAAGTAAAGTAAACAACTATTAATAAGAGTACGATCTATGACAACTAAATTTAATTGATTTTTATTGGTATATTATCAAATAATAAAATAGAATAAATTAATTAGTAAAAAAATGAAAATGAATATAACTATAAGTATTACATGATGTATTAAATAATTAACTATTTTATTTATGAGTTTAATTAGTCATGTTTTATTATGATGATATTATATTATTACAAAAATTTACCATTACATGAAAAATAATGTCACTATTTTATTATGTTTATTTATTTGTTATTATTCATCGGTATTTAATAGAATTAAACTATTTCAAAAACTAAAATTGGTTTAAAAAAATAATTTGTAGTAGAAAAGTTTATAAATATAATAGAATTGAAAAAAAAAGCATAAGGATTTAGTTTTTTATAATTAAAACTAGTTAAATACTAAAGTAATGTATTTTAATAAAAAATTTAAAAAAAAAACTCCAAAAGAGCATATCGCATCCAACACTTCTGTAAACCTAAAACCCATATTAAAAAAATAATGTATTCATCGTTCACGTCTTGGCACGTCTGTAAACTCCAAGGGCAACCGAGGGACAGGCCGACGCACCAAAACGTGCCGGTCGGCACCAGAATGTGCTGGAACGAGCCGGAATGTGCTAGAACAAACCGAACAGGGCCAGAATGGACCGGTTGGCGCACAAACATGTCGGTTGGCACTAGAAGCAGCCGGAATGCGCTAGAAGGGGACTGAACCTTCTAGTTTGGGATGAAACTCTCTATACCTATACCAAATATTCTAGACTTGTACATAATATGTCTTCCTTGTATTAGTTCTTTCTAGAAGGTTCTAGAAGAACCTAGAATAGCCTATTTACATATAAATGGTAGAATTCTCTAGAACCCAAGGCTTGGCCTATAAAAAGAGCCTTGGGGGTTCATTTGTAACCAACCTAGACATTTTGCATTCTTGTAAGTAATCTTTTGTAATCTCTCACAAGTGTTAATAGAAAGTTTATTCCGTCTAAACATCTCTTTGCTTACTTGCCTTAACCTTTCCTACTAATGTGCATGGAGCATGGTATACACCACCCCAAAAACATGGAAAAAACCTTTAGCTAAGGGAACCACGTTGAAGGAGAAGGGAGTTCGATGGCAAAATTGTAATTTCGATAGTGGTACTCCATTGGGCTTCCCTAATAATGTTGCACTAGAGGAAAAATCGAAAGTGACAGTTTGGGAGAAAGCTAAAAAAATTTCCAATTTGGGAAAGTTCACTGTAACACTTTCTAAAAAATGGAAAGAATGCAGCGGTTTTGCCCAACGAAAACTGTGGTCTTTTGGAAAGGCCGCACGACTGACCAATAACCGAAGACGACTCAAACGGCAACAAGGACGCTGCCAAGATGAGTAGGGGAGAATGTCACGCTCAAGAAAAAGTGATGCCAATGAACGGTAAGCCAACGTGCCAAGCCATGCATGAGGGGTGAACGGTCATTCCCGAAACATGCCAAGACGTGAACGAGACATGCACGTTCTTGGACAAAACATGCCAAAGAAGGCCGGCACACGCCAGATTGTGCTGGAAAGGGCCGGCGCGTGCTAGAATGTTCTAGAAGGTTCCAATGTGAGCCAGAACGAGTTGGGTGAGACCGACGGGCGCTAGAATAAGCTGAGCAAGACCGACGGGCACCAAAACGTGCCGGTTGGCACCCGAACATGCCAAACTGGGCTGGAACGGACCGGAATCTGCCGAAATGTGCTGGTGGGGATCAGGACATTTAAGAAAGGGCCGGTATGCATCTAGAAGATAATGGAGCATGTCGAAACGAGACAGAACCGTACGGAATAGGGTAGAACGTGGAGGAACATCCTAGAAACGTGCAGTGTTCACTAGAACGTTGGGGAACGTTCTAGAATAACCAATGGTGGTCTTGGTGAGTGTTGGCTTGTTCTAGAGATTTTTAGACAAGACAAATTCTTTTGTAAATATTAGTTGTGTCTAAAAAATTCTAGGCTAGACTAGTATTAGAAAGGTTATAAAGAACCAAGGTTTGGCCTATAAAAGGAACCTTTTGGTATCATTTGCAACCATGAAAAGTTGGAGGAATACAACTCTAGTGCAAAGAGAGTTTTAGAGAGTTCAAGTGAGAGAATGTTTGTACTCAAAATTCAATCTTGTAAACAATTCTTTCTAAGTGTAAATAGAAAGTTTCTTCTTTCCTAATCAACGTTTCCTTTGAACGTCTTTTGGATTAAACGTTTATCTTTGTTCCTTTTATTCCTTTTTCTCCACTTCGTCTAGAATAAGACTTAGGCTTAGGAAAAAAGTCTAAGGCCGCACGAGTTTAAAGGCGAAAACGGTCGTTCTGTTTAGATAAGACGCTCGTCCCATGAGCTGCGGCCTAGAACGAATCAAATGTGTGAGATGAACGTCTCTCTGATACCAACTATCACGGGATGAACGTCTCTTCAACACGCCTGTGTAGCCTTAGTCTTTTCTCTAGACTAAGTCAGCCTAAACTACCCAAAGAACTAGCCAACATTTAGTGAATGTGGGAAACATTAGTAGGAAAAGTTAAGGCAAGTAAGCAAAAAGAGGTTTGGATGGAATAAGCTTTCTATTAACACTTGAGATAGCTTAAAAGAGATTGCTTACAAAAATGCAAGATTTCTAGGTTGGTTACAAATGAACCCCCAGGGCTCATTTTATAGGCCAAGCCTTGGGTTCTAGAGAATTCTACCATGTACATGTAAATAGGCTATCCTAGGTTCTTCTAGAAATTTCTAGAGAGAACTAATACAAGGAATATCTATTATGTACAAGTCTAGAACATTTGGCATGGTTCTAGAGAGTTCTATCCCAAACTAGAAGGCTCTGTCCCCTTCTAGCGCGTTCAGGCCACTTCTAATATAAACGTGCATGTTCTTGCGTCAACCGGTCTATTCTAGCCCCGTTTGGTTTGTTCTATCACCTTTCGGCTTGTGCCAACACATTTGGGTGCCGACCAGCACATTCTGGTGCGTCGGCCCGTTCCTCAGTTGCCTTTGGATTTAGCCTCAGCTTGGCAAACCTACAAGGCAACGGCTTGATCCATCCTGTCCGTCGACTAGGCATATCGATTGTTCTGTCTTGTCTCGACATGCCATTGGTTTGTCTCAGCATGCCAAGGGTCTGTCTTGGCTAAGTGCCGGCACGTCGTCTCGGCACGGCATGCTAGCAGCTTAAACCTCTGCGGTAAGGTCTGGCAGACCGTCGGCTCGGTTTAGTGTGTCGGTCGGTGAGCTGTTGGCAGGTCGTCGTCTTGGGCGTGACTTCCTCCCCCACCTATGATGGCAACATCCCCGCTGCATATCAGAATGCCCAAGTCAGTTTCTAAGTGCCTCGGTGTGGTACTTGAAGGTTCTGCAAAACCGCAGTTTTCAGTTTGGAAAATCGTAGATTCTTTTCATAAATAGCAAGCGCTACAGTAAATTTCCCAAAAATGAAATTTTTTACAGCTTGGTCACAAACCGTCACTTTCGATTTTACCTCTTCGACTATATTATAGAAACACCCAATGGACTCGAATAGCCGAAATGTGCCGACGTCCTCTCAGTTTGTGATTTCCATCCCACCGTTTTGGCTATATGAAGCAACGTTGAAGTCGACAATTTTCCCCTCAAATTGCTATAGGATGTCTTCACATTCTCAACTTGCTTCACTCTTCGGTAGACCCTACCAAGTGAACAAGTACTCCACGTAGCTTAGGTTCGGCCCCTCTTTGGAACTACCCGTCTTGCCAAGACAGACTCCACGTTTCTTTTGTGTTGGATGTACATAGCTGTTGGTACCCGTTGCATCTCGTCTCGTGCGGGATCATTCTTGTCCCCATGATATGGCTCGAGTAGCCTTACATAGAGGACGGGATGCGTCTTGAGCTTGCTTGACAAGTCGATATGGTAGGCTACCTTGCCAACCCTTCAAACTACGCGAAACGGTCCTTTGTAACGTCTAACCAACCCCTTATGTAGACGTTTGAACGATTTGGCTAAGTGCGGCAAGAGCTTAACCATGACTAAGTCTTCTTTTTCAAATTCAACATTGCGACGCTTCATGTCAGCCTATTTTTTCATCTTCTTAGCCGCATGTTCAAGAGATACACGAGTAAGCTCTGTTTTCTCGTGCCATCTTTTGGCAAACTTATAGGCAGCCGGGCTAGTTCTCGTGTAGCCCATTGTCATGCTAGCCGATGTCGTCGATTGTTGCCCCGTTACAAGCTCGAACGGGCTAGCGTTTGTTATCTCGGACTTGTGGATATTATAAGAGAATTGGGCAGTGTCTAGCAACTTAGCCCAATCTCGTTGGTTAGCACCAACATAGTGCCTCAAATAGATCTCCAACAAGGTGTTCACCTTCTCGGTTTGGCCGTCGATTTGTGAGTGAAAGCTAGAAGAGAAATTAAGCTCGGACCCCATGAGATTGGACAACTCCTTCCAAAAATGACTGGTGAAATGAGGGTCTCAGTTGCTCACGATGGTGTGTGGAATGCCCCAATATTTCACCACGTTCTTGAATAATAGTCGTGCAGTCTCCTCGTCCGAACTCTCCTTCGTTGCGGGAATGAAAACACCATACTTGAAGAATCAGTCAATTATTACGATGATGGTGCCACACCCATCCGATTTGGGCAAGCAAGTGATGAAGTCTACAGCAAAACTCTCCCACGGTCTTGACAGTATTGTCAACAATTCTAAGAGACCGCCCGGTTGAGTTTGCTCAACCTTGTCTTGTTGGCAACCGTGGCACATCCGCATGTACAACTCGACATCATCCCTCATTCGTGACTAATAGTAAGACTCCTCTAAGAGTGCTCGACTCTTTGCTTGTCTAGGGTGTCCTGCCCATTTGGAATCATGGCATTCCTTGAGAATCTTTTTTCTCAAATTAGCCCATCGTGGCACGTAAGCTCGGTCACTGATTGTGTAGAGCATGCCGTCTCTTAGCCAAAATCGATGCATTTTCCCCTCACTAGCCAATTCTATCAAGCTCTTGGCCATGGGATTATGCTCAAGTCCCTCCTTGATGCGGTCAAGCATTGGGTTACTTGCTTGACTCATAGATGCGAGCTCGGCTTTGCGGCTCAAGGCATCGATCATAAGGTTGGCCTTGCTAGGCTTGTACTCCATAACAAACTTGAACTCGACTAGGAAGTCTTGCCATCTAGCTTGCTTTGGTATGAACTTCTTTTGAATGAGGAAATAGCTAGTGCTACCAAGTGCGCAAGCAATGCACTACGGCAGTCATCTTCTTCCTTTGGACCATGTAACAACACTCGGTCTCGTTTAGCTTGCGACTTTTAAAGGCAATGAGATGGCCTTCTTACATCAACACACCTCAATGGCATAGTCGGATGTGTCCGTTTGCATCTCATACGCCTTTGTGTGGTCAGATAGTGCCAAGATCGGTTCCTTCATGACGGCCTTTTTCAATGCCTCAAATGCACGTTGGCACGTCTCGTCTCAAACCCACACATGATTTTTCTTCAACAACTCGGTCAAGAGGGTACATATGGCCAAATGCCCCTTAATGAATCTCCAGTAATAGTTAGCTAAGCCAAGAAACGATTGAAGTTTGGTTACATTTGTAGCCACCTCCCAAGCTTGAATAGCTTTGCTCTTGGAATGGTCCATGCGGATATGGCCTCCTCCAATGCTGTGCCCAAGAAAAATCACCTCTTGTAGGGCAAATGTGCACTTCTCCTTCTTCACATACAACTTGTTTTACTTGAGGACTTGGAAAACTTGTTGTAAATGCTTGGTATGGTCTTCTAGCATCTTGCTATAGACCACGATGTCGTCCAAATACACCACTATAAATCGATCAAGGAAGGATTGAAACACCTTATTCATCAACGTGCAAAACGTGGTTGGTGCATTCATGAGGCCGAACGGCATGACCAAAAACTCGATTGAACCATTGGGAGTGACTACGGTCATCTTCTCCTTATCTCCTTCGGTGATTCAAACTTGATAGTACCTTGAACAAAAGTCCAACTTTGTATACCATTTGGCCTTGCAAAGCTGGTCGAACAAGTCGGCAATGAGTGGGATGGGGTACTTGTCCTTGATCGTTAGCTTATTGAGCACCTAATAGTCAATACACATGCAAAGTGAGCCATCGTGCTTCTTTTGGAATAAGGCCGGTGCGCCAAACGGGGCTTTGTATGGGCGGCATTTGTCCAGCTATGTGTTCGTGAGGCCAAACGGCATGACCAAAAACTCGATTGAACCATTGCGGGTGACTACGGTCGTCTCCTCCTCGTCTCCTTTGGCCATTCAAACTTGATAATACCCCGAACGAAGGTCCAACTTTGTATACCACTTGGCCTTGCCAAGTTGGTCGAACAAGTCGGCAATGAGTGGGATGGGCTACTTGTTCTTGACCGTTAGCTTGTTGAGCGCCTGGTAGTTAATACACATGAGTGAACCATCGTGCTTCTTTTGGAATAAGGTCAGTGCGCCAAATGGGGCATTAGATGGGCGCATTTGTCTAGTCTCAAGTAACTTTTTCAATTGCCTCCGTAATTCTTCTAACTCTAGGGATGCCATACGATAAGGAGCCATGGCGGGCAGTTTGGCTCCTTTCACGAGCTTGATCTTGTGAGCGAAGTCTCATCTTGATGGTATCTTCTTGGGTAAGCTATTGGGCATGACATTCTTGTACTTATCAAGAACGTCAACAATGGGTTGTGGGATATCCTCAAGGTGAACCTTCTCCTTGTCTGCTTTAAGGGTAGCCACAAAGGTCGGCTCTTTTTTTTAGCCCCTTTGTGAGTTGCATGGCTAATAGTGCACGTCCAGCTTTGCACTCACATGTGATAGGCAAAATGCACGTTTGGTCCCCTTCCAAGATGTGCATTGTGTTCTCATACGGTAATGGCACTGCCTTCACCCGATCAAAGAACTCCATACCCAATATAATGGAATGATCGTCCATTGTAACTACGGTGAAATCCACCAACACATGCCAATTGGCTAAGTTCACTTGTACGCCTTAGGCAACTCCATGGATGGAGATTAGCTCAGAGTTGGCGGTCTTGAGCCAACCTCCTTCCGCTTTATAATGAATGCCTAGCCTTTCTACCTTCTTCACTTTAATATAGTTGGAGTCAGCACCCATATCAATTAAGGCCTTTGTCTTAATATTTTTGATTGTGCCGATCACAATCATGTATCCCTACTTTGTTTGAGACGAGTAGTCGGCCTTAATGGTACATAGCTTTCGCAACCAACCAACATTGGTTTGTGTAGCCGTGGGTTCATCTTCTTGAATTAGGGCAGCAAGCTTCCCCCTCCTAGGACAATCCCTTTCTTTGTGAGAGCCTTCACAAAGTAAGCAACTCATCTTCGGCTTATCCTCTCCACTCTTCTCCCATTTCTTTTCGATGTTAGGCTTGAAGTGTGGCTTGGATATCCCTTTCTTGTGTTGTGCTTGTTGCTCTCCCCAACCTTTGCCTTTATTAGGCTGATTGTTGCCCTTGGGTGCTTGCTTCTTTGGCCCCTCAACTTTTCTCTTGGTTGGCTTGTGAATTCAATAAGGCTCTCAGTCATTACAATGGCCGAAACAAAATCTTGCACACCACAGTGTTGCAACTCGGTTCTTACCCTTGGTTGCAACCCATCGGTAAAGGCAAAGAGATACTCCTTTTCAGGCATTTCAGGGATTTCCAAGACAAGATTGGTGAACTCTTTCACATACTCTGTTATAGTGCCTTTGTGAGTGAGAAGACAAAGCTTGGCCCTAGCTTAGTGCTCCACGCTCTTTAGGTAAAAGTGACGCTTAATCTCATAATGGAAGTCATCCCACGTCTCTATCATGCAAGTCCCACGTTCTACGTCTCCAAGCCGTTTCTTCCACCAAACTATTGTGATGTCAGCTAGGTAGAGAAGTGCAAACTTGATATTGGTAGCATCGTCCCTAATGCCAGTAGCCTCAAAATACCGCTTGAGACCCCAAAGGAAGTTTTCAACTCCCTAGCATTCCTCACACCGTTGAAAAATTTGGGTCGTGGCACTTTGGCCTTTATAGTCGGTTGGACTACAGCTCCTCCTTAGGCCATAGCAACCTTGCAAAGGCCAAGTCGGACTTTGCAAGCTTGAGCTCCTCTTGCAAGAAAGCAACCTCATTCACCATGGCTTTCCTCAACGACTCACTTAACGCGACAAGTTAGGCTTCGAACTTAACGATCATAGAAGTGAGAGTCTCCTCCATCTTTTTTCTCGGATGGATAGAATGCTGCTTTGCACCTCCCCTCGCAACCCATCGTCCTCTTTTGACTCGAGCTTCTCAATGCGTTGTCCCAACTATTCAACTCTATTGACCATGGCTAACTCCACATTGGTTAGCCATCGCTCAAAATTAGCCATCAAATCACTAGGTGCAACAGACTTGTTCTTTCTCGAACGAGTAACCTTAACGCTTCTGTCTGTCTCTCTTGGCACGTGATCCAACTTAATGTCAGATAGTGATGCCATTTAAACCTTGTCTCTGATACCAACTGTCACGGGATGAACGTCTACTCAACACGCCCGTGCGGCCTTAGTTGTTTCTCTAGACTAAGTCAGCCTAAACTACCCAAAGAACTAGCCAACACTTGGTGAATATGGGAAACGTTAGTAAGAAAAGTTAAGACAAGTAAGCAAAGAGAGGTTTGGATGGAATAAGCTTTCTATTAACACTTTAGAGAGCTTGCAAAAGATTACTTACAAGAATGCAAACTTTCTAGGTTGGTTACAAATGAACTCCCAAGGCTCCTTTTATAGGCCAAGCCTTGGGTTCTAGAGAATTCTACCATTTACATGTAAATAGGCTATTCTAGGTTCTTCTAGAACCTTCTAGAGAGAATTAATACAAGAAAGACCTATTACGTAAAAGTTTAGAATATTTGGCATGGTTCTAGAGAGTTTCATTCCAAACTAGAAGACTCCGTCCCCTTCTAGCGTATTCCAGCAGCTTCTAGTGGCAATTGGCATGTTCGTGCACCAACCGATCCATTTTTGGTTTGTTCTAGCACCTTCCAACTCGTTCCAGCACATTCGGGTGTCAGAGTTAAAAGAATTGCAGAAGTATACCAACCGCACGTAGACTCGATTGTCATTCTAGTGTTTGTTGACAGCCGTCCTTCTTGGGAAAGTTTACTATAGCGCTTGCTATTTATGGAAAGAACCTACAGTTTTCCAAACTGAAAACCATGGTTTTGCTGAAACTTCAAGAACCACACCAAGGCACTTAGAAACCGACTTGGGCACTCTGATATGCAACAGAGACGTTGCCAAAATAGGTGGGGAAGAGACTTGAGCTTCTCTTTGCATGGGACATGGTCGTCTTCTCCCTTTCAATTTGGCTGACGTTCACCGGACGAGTGTTTCGTCTAACCAGAACGACCATTTTTACCTTTAAACCCGTGCAACCTTAGACTTTTTTTCTAAGCCTAAGTAAGCCTTACTCTAAACCAAGTGGAGAAAATTGAACAAGGGAACAAAGATAAACGTTTAAGGTAAGAAACGTTCAAAGGAAACGTTGGTTAGGAAGGAAGAAACTTTCTATTTACAATTAAAAAGAATCATTTACAAGATTGCCTTTTGAGTATAAGTATTCCATCACTTGAACTCTCACAAACTCTCTTTGCACTTAGGTTGTATTCCTCCAACTCCTCCTTGATGCAAATGAGACCCCAAGATTCCTTTTATAGGCCAAACCTTAGTTCTCTATAACCTTACTAATACTAGTCTAGCCTATAACTTTCTAGACACAACTAATATTTACAAAAGAGATTGTCTTGTCTAGACCTTTCTAGAACAAGCCAACACTCACCAAGACCACCCTTGGTCATTCTAGAACGTTTCCCAACGTTCTAGTGAACACTGCACATTTCTAGGATGTTTCTCCACGTTCTAGCCTAATTTGTACGGTTCCGTCACTTTTCTGCATGCTTTGTTCCCTTTTAGATGCATATCGGTCTTTTCTAGAACGTTCCGTTCCCCATCAGTTCGTTCTGGCAAATTTCGGTCCATCGGGTGTCCCTATAATATAGTCGAAGGGGCAAAATCGAAAGTGACAGTGTGTGACCAAGCTGAAAAAAAATTCATTTTTGGTAAAATTTACTGTAGCTCTTGCTATTTATAGAAAGAACCTACGGTTTTCCAAACTGAAAATCGTGATTTTGCTGAAACTTTAAGGACCACACCGAGGCACTTAGAAATCGACTTGGGCACTTCGATATGCAACAGGGATGTTGCCAAAATAGGTGAGGGAAGAAGTCACGCCCAAGACGACTACTTGTCGATGGATCAATAATCGGCCTGCCGAATCAAGCCGACGGTTTGCCGAACCGTGTCAGTCGAGGTTCAAGCCACTGGCACGCCGTACCGAGATGACTTGCCAGCACATAGCTAAGACAGACCCTCGACACCCAAGATAGACCGATGGCATGACGAGACAAGACTGACGGCATACCAAGCCGACGGACAGAACGGTCAATATGTTGAGACGACGGATAGAACGGACCAAGCCATTACCTTGGCAGTTTGCTAAGCTGAGGCCAACTCCAAGGGAAACTAAGGGACAGGCCGACGCACCAGTTGGCACCCGAATGAGCTGAAACGAGCCCAATACTATTCAAGAGGTATATTCAAGTTTGGGAGCCGCCTACAAAGGTAACCAAGCTTCGATCATTTCTTGGCTTAGCTAATTATTACCGGCGATTCATTGAGGGGTATTTGGTCATATGTACCCCCTTGACCGAGTTGTTGAAGAAAAATCATGTGTGAGTTTGGGACGAGACGTGCTAAGGTGCAATTGAGGCATTGAAGAAGGTTGTCATAGAGGAACCGGTCTTGGCACTACACGACCACACAAAGGCATATGAGGTGCAAATGGACGCATCCAACTGTGCCATTGGGGTGTGTTGATGCAAGAATGCCACCTCATTGCCTTTGAAAGCCGCAAGCTAAACGATATCGAGCGCCGCTACACAGTTCAAGAGAAGGAGATGACCGCCGTAGTGCATTGCTTGCACACTTGAAGGCACTACTTGCTAGGGTCGAAGTTCGTTGTTAAGATCGACAACATAGCTACTAGCTACTTTCTCACTCAAAAGAAGCTCACACCGAAGCAACCTAGATGGCAAGACTTCCTAGCCGAGTTCGACTTTTTTATAGAGTACAAGCCTGACAAGGCCAACTTTGTGGCCAATGCCTTCAGTCGCAAAGCCGAGCTCGCATTCGTGAGTCAAGAAAGTAGCCCAATGCTTGACCTCATCAAGGAGGGACTTCAGAATGATCCCACGACAAAGAGCTTGATAGAGTTGGCTCGTGAGGGAATAACGCGCCGATTTTAGCTAAGGGATGACATGTTCTACACAATTAGTGACCGAGTCTACGTCCCACGATGGGCTAATTTAAGAAAGCTGATTTTCAAGGAATGTCATAATTCCAATTGGTGGGACACCCTAGACAAGCAAGGACTCAAGCACTCTTAGAGGAGTCTTACTATTGGCCACAAATGAGGGACGATGACGAGTTGTACATGCGACGTGCCACGTTTGCCAACAAGACAAGGTTGAGCAAACACAAATGGGCGGTCTCTTAGAACCGTTTCCAATACTGTCAAGACCGTGGGAGAGTTTCACTATGGACTTTATCACTTGCTCGCCCAAATCGGATGGGTGTGGCACCATCATCGTAATAGTTGACTGATTTTCCAAGTATGGTGTTTTCATTCCTGCAAGGAGAGTTTGGCCAAGAAGGCGGCACGACTATTCTTCAAGAACGAATTAAATATTGGGGCATTTCACATACTATTGTGAGCGACCGAGACCCTCATTTCATCGGTCGTTTTTGGAATGATTGTTCAAGCTCATAGGGTCCAAGCTTAACTTCTCTTCTACCATTCACCCACAAACCGACGGGCAAACCGAGAGGGTGAACACCTTGTTAGAAATCTAATTGAGGCACAATGTTGGTGCTAACCAACAAGATTGGGCTAAGTTGCTAAACATTGCCCAATTCTCTTATAATCTCCATAAGTCTGAGGCAACAAATGCTAGTCCGTTTGAGCTCGCAATAGGGCAACAACCGACAACACTGGTTAGAGTGGCAACGGACTACACGGGCACTAGCCCGGCTGTCTATAAGTTTGCCAAAGAATGGCACGAGAAAACAGAGCTTGCTCGTGTATCTCTTGAATGTGCGGCTAAGAAGATGAAGAAATGGGCCGACAAGAAGCGCCGTCATGTTGAGTTTGAAGAATAAGACTTAGTCATGGTTAAGCTCTTGCTGCACTTACCCAAGGCATTCAAACATCTACACAAGGGGTTGGTTAGACGTTACGAGGGATCGTTCTGTGTGGTTTGAAGGGTTGGCAAGGTAGCCTACTATATTGACTTGCCAAGCAAGCTCAAGACGCATCCCGTTCACCATGTTAGCCTACTCAAGCCATATCATGGGGACAATAGTGTACCCACACGAGGCAAGACACAACAGGCACCAACAGCTATGTACACCCACCATGAAAAGGACGTGGAGTCCTTCTTGGCAAGATGGGTGATAACAAAGAGAGGGTCGAACCCAAGCTACGTGGAGTACTTGGTCACTTGGAAGGGTCTACCAGTGAGTGAAGCAAGTTGGGAACGTGAAGACACCCTATGGCAATTTAAGGGAAAAATTGCCGACTTCAACGTTGCTTCACATAGCCAAAACGGTGGGACGGAAGGCACAAACCAATGGGATGTTGGCACACTTCGGCTCTTCGGGTCCATCGGGTGTCCTTATAATATAGTCGAAGAGGGAAAATCAAAAGTGACAGTGTGTAACCAAGGCGCACCCCCAATGGCATAGTTAGATGCGTCCGTTTGCACCTCGTATGTGTTTGTGTGGTCGGGTAGTACCAAGACCAGTTCCTCCATGACGGCCATCTTCAATGCCTCAAATAAACGTTGGTACGTCTCGTCCCAAACCCACATGATTTTTCTTCAACAACTCGGTCAAGGAGGTACATATGGCTGAAAACCCCTCAATGAATCACTAGTAATAATTAGCTGAGCCAAGAAACGATCGAAGTTCGGTTACCTTTGTTGGCAGCTCCCAAACTTCAACAAGTTAGCGATTCTCGTCCGTCCAAAAGCGTATATCGCAGCCAACACTTCTATAAACCTCCCTTTCCCGCCTCTCTCTCCCACATCCCCTTGTCGTCTCTCTCTGTCGCGTCCCTCCCTAGCCTCCATCTTCTGCCTCCTTCTGCCACCTCACTCCACCGCATCCCTCTCCCGAGAAGCAAATGAAAAAAGAGAGCACATGTGAGTGCCAGCCATGGTCGCAATCGCAAGTACCAAATACATCCTAAATCATGGTAACGTTGGTGGTATGCACCATCGGGTGTACTTTGGGAAAGTTGGGATGAGGGTTTTCCTCAAGCTCTGGTTGTTACCTCGTTGGTCTTTCAAGAAGTCAAAGCCAAGACACTTTTTTATTTGCCAATAATGAATCTTGTTAGACTCCTTCATAGATTATTAATGATTTTTTTAACTAATGAATTGAGTATTATGAAATTGGTATTAAATGATTGATATTGATTTGAGATGTTGTGGTTGATCATTTTTTTAATTGGATATATATCGTAATTATGCATATATTTTGTTGGTGATTGGCTAGCTAGTTAATACCTATATATGTTTTCTGATCTATTCTCCAATCTTTAATTTGTTAAACATCAATTTTTTTCCCTTAATTTGGGGCTTTGGAAATTGCAACTTCTGTGTGATGTAAGCTTCAATTGCAATATTTAAGAATCAAATTAAAGGTAGTTCATTTTCCATTCCTTCACTGTGTAAGCTTCAATGGCTACTTTTTTTTCATCCCATTTCTTTCTTTGTGTCCCTTAGTTACTGGCTTGTGATTTTCTTACTCTCTTTCAGGGTCATTGGACAAGAATTATAGAACCATATCTTACAAGCCTCCATGTATGACATAAATGCTCCAAATTTGTATATTATATTCATGGCATGTGGTACGGGTACCTATGATGTTGTAGTTGGATTATCATTACGGTTCATGCTAAATAAGCTTATGATCTTGTGCCTTTTTTGGATAATCCATCTTTAGTTTGGCTTTTGCAATGATTTCAACGGAATTGAAGAAACCATCAATGACTAGTCAAATGATTTAGCCACATGATGAGAATTAAATTCATACCATTGAATCGATAAATATTCATCATTGCATTGTATCTCAAATTGGCAAGTCCTATTAATACATAAAGTAGTTTTTTTAAAAAATAAGGTGTGGTAAAAGTGTACTCCAAGCATAATATAGCCTAAATGATAAGAGGTAGATAATTCTTTTTTGAGTTCCGTAATTAAGATAGTGCAAAATTATAGGAATTACCACAAATTTTCTTTTTCATGACTTGTCAACTTTTATACTAGCAATTTGGTCCCTCTTCAGAAAGGGACTTTGAGTAAGGCTATAATGAATGGGTGGGGTAATTTGGTGTTTGTAATCATTCTTCGTTATTGTTCAATGTCACATGCTATGGTGTGGTTGGTTTCTTTGCCAAGTTTTAATACACCTTCTCCACGAAAAAAAAAAGTTTCAACTCTTAAATTTGTTCTTGAGTAATGGTAATATCACTTTGAAAAATGTTAAATTGCATCAATTGAGGCACTCTAACGTAGTGTATTCAAAGAGTAATAATAAAAGTGTATTGAATATATAACCAACACTATAATTCGATAAAGAGTCTTATTATGACACTTTTTTTATAATGTCTTAAAATGAGTCTATTAGTAAATGTTTTTTATTGTAGTGTGTGAAATTATGAAGGCCAAATGTCTCGTTGCTCTTTATATGTCATAGCTAAAGCTTAAGCAGTTAACTACACTTGGTAGTGAATTACTTCATGCACAGTGTGTGTTTAATTCTGATTTTTTTATAAACTCATTTAGAGTCCACAAGAATATGCATGAACACAGTTTAGGATCTCTTGCTGTCCAAGTCTTGTTGGGTATTGAATTGTGACATTACTTTAACTTTAAATGGTTGAAAGTTCCTCTTGTGGTTTATTATTATTTTAATTTTGAGTAATCGTGAAACTAAAATAACTTTTTCAGTTTCTATAAGTGTGTTATTAATTCTCATTTGTTTGTTTATTTATTTATTAGTTCATTTCTTCAGAAGCAGTCACTAGACAAAGATCTTTCAAAGTGAACTTGTGGGAAAGCTCGTGCTAGACTATACAAAAAAAAGGTAAAGATCATTACTCTCTATTAAATCGGGATTAAATCCTGAAACTTTGTATAAATTGATACGATATCACTCTCAAAATATCATTTCATTGGTTTACACTATGTGAAACTCAAAAGAATATGCAAGAATATGTGTTATGTAAACTTGATGCCCAAGTAATGTTTGGTTTAAGATATCTACCTTGTTTTATTATTAAATGCTTGAATGCAACTCTTGTGGTGTATTGTTGCCATTATTGGAACTAAATCGTGAAACTTTGGTTAAACTTGCATGCTTATACATTGAAAGTAGACTTTGATTGGTTTAAAATTTGCTAAACATGAAAGAATATGCGTAAACATGGCTTATGTACACTTGTTGTCCATGTATTGTTTTGTGTCAAATATTGTCATTCTTTTATCTTTAAATACTTGAATATAGCTCGTGTGGTGTATTGATGCTAATAGTGGGATTAAATCGTGAAACTTCGTATAAATTGATACGATATCACTCTGAAAATATCATTTCAATGGTTTACAATATGTGAAACTCAAAAGAATATGCAAGAACATGTGTTATGTACACTCTCTGCCTAAGTAATGTTTGGTTTAAGATATCTACCTTGTTTTATCATTAAATGCTTGAATGCAACTCTTGTGGTGTACTGTTGCCATTATTGGAATTAAATTGTGAAACTTTGGTTAAATTTGCATGCTTATACATTAAAAGTAGACTATGATTGGTTTAAAATTTGTTAACCATGAAAGAATATGCGTAAACATGGCTTATGTACACTTGTTGTCCATGTAATGTTTTGTGTCAAGTATTGTCATTCTTTTATCTTTAAATATTTGAATATAGCTCGTGTGGTGTATTAATGCTAATAGTGGGATTAAATTGTGATACTTCATATAAATTGATACGATATCACTCTCAAAATATCATTTCATTTGTTTACAATATGTGAAACTCAAAAGAATATGCAAGAACATGTGTTATGTACACTTTCTGCCCAAGTAATGTTTGGTTTAAGATATCTACCTTGTTTTATCATTAAATGCTTGAATGCAACTCTTGTGGTGTACTGTTGCCATTATTGGAATTAAATTGTGAAACTTTGGTTAAACTTGCATGCTTATACATTGAAAGTAGACTATGATTGGTTTAAAATTTGTTAAACATGAAAGAATATGCGTAAACATGGCTTATGTACACTTGTTGTCCATGCATTGTTTTGTGTCAAGTATTGTCATTCTTTTATCTTTAAATACTTGAATATAGCTCGTGTGGCGTATTTATGCTAATAGTGGGATTAAATCGTGAAACTTTGTATAAATTGACACGATATCACTCTTAAAACATCATTTCATTTGTTTACAATATATGAAACTCAAAAGAATATGCAAGAGCATGTGTTATGTACACTTGCTGCACAAGTAATGTTTGGTTTAAGATATCTACCTTGTTTTATCATTGAATGCTTGAATGCAACTCTTGTGGCATATTGTTGCCATTATTGGAACTAAATTGTGAAACTTTGGTTAAACTTGCATGCTTATAAATTGAAAGTAGACTTTGATTGGTTTAAAATTTGTTAAACATGAAAGAATATACGTGAACATGGCTTATGTACACTTATTGTCCATGTATTTTTTTGTATCAAATATTTTCATTCTTTTATCTTTAAATACTTGAATATAGCCTGATCCCACATCGGTTGTTAGAAGTCACTATAGAATTGTGCAAAAATCACGATCTTAAAGCTGAATTCAGCTGGAAAATCACAATCCAATATCGGTCAAATAGAGATTTGGCTACTTGAACTGGAAGACCCGATCTTCAAAGGGGAGGACTGCAATAGAGCTCAATCCAACATCGGTCAAAGCGGGAAGACCCGATCTCAATCTTGAATTGGCTGCTTGAACTGCAATAGAGCTTTGGCTGTCTGAAGCCACAATCTTCAAAGGGGCGGACCTGATTCTCAGCAAAAGAAGACCAACACACGAGTGAAGAGAAGGAGACCAACACACAACGGCAGACGACTTGTGCTCCGATCTGCAACTGACAGAGCTAAATCTCAAGGACAAAGGTCAAAGGCCAAATCTCCAATCTCAAGGACAGAGCTCAAGGACAAAGGTCAAGGATAGAGCTCAGATTGTCCAGATCTGCTTGATGCGGCAGCTGAGCTAACGAGCGTCAAAGGCCCGATTTCAGAGCTTCAACGGGAATCAAGCCCCGACTGAAGCTTTAGGAGCTCATCGGCGGGAGGTTATCTTCAATGGCAGCTAGGATGTTGCAGGATGGAGTTACAATCAGATTGGACGTCCACAAGCTACACAGTTTGGACGGCTATTCATCTCAGATTCTGGTCGTCGACTGAGGAACTAGTGGAGCCGCCGGTATATAGTGCACATCCGCAAGCGGTGGTTTCTCAATTATTTATGCTAATTCTGTAATTGATTTATGCTATTCTAATTCATATGCTGCCTTGGTGTATATTTAGTGGGGATTTTCATCTCTGCACCTCCAAGTTGGGGTGAAGTTCGTGATTGGATTCAGGTTTTTGTTGATTAGAGTATCGTTTGCTTCCATGGTCGGATAGTTTACTACTGCTGATTTGCCACTGAATATGGACTATAAACTATGCACTATCAACCACTGTTGTATGCTCTTAATTTGTTGGGCGGATTTTGCTCAAGATCATTAATAAACAGCATCGAAAATGAAGAAAATGCGAGATCAGCTCAGCTAGTTAGTTCTGACTGAAAATCATGGTTACATTTAGGTTGATTTCAGCATTCTTGATGGGAATTAGTCTCTCCTTTCTGGAGTTGGATTTGTTTCCTTAGTGTGATAGTGATGAAGACTGAAATCAGCACATATAATTTGTTGCCATGTGATTTACATTGATGCGGGCTCATGTGCTTAATGCGTTATTGAACTTCTGGACAGTTGCTTTGATTAAGAGAGCTTGGCTATGCTTAGATTGTGTCATTTGCTTTGATTGAGGGAGTTTGGCTATGCTTTGAATTTTCGGACATTTTTGGATATTTGGACATTTGCTTTGATAGAATTTTTGGACAGTGGTTATGCTAATGTTTTCATCTCGCACCATTGCTTGCTCTTGCTTATGTGTTCTGATTATCAATATACCCTGTTGTGGCTAGTTCTGGAAATTTGCTAAGGAGCTGTGAGGACCTTCTATCCTTGGGTATAGATAGGATGTGCTCCCTCACAGCTCCTTCACTTAGCTTAAGTGCTTTAAAGTCTAGTTTTGGTAAATGTGTTCAGTGGTACATTTTCAGTGGTACATTGCTTCTAATCTGAACATCTCAAACTCGAATGTTTGAATCCATGGCTGCCGTCATGACATGAATTCATGCTGTGCTTACATGTAATTTATTTATACTTTTGACCTGGCTTATACTGTGAATGAATTTGGTTGAACATTTGCTTTGACTGTTCTGTGCTGAAAATGAAAACATGGATGTCTACCCATATACTCCTCAGAGGGATTTAGAGAATTGAGACTTTGGCAATCACTAAAGTTGCTTTTCTATAATTCCCTGTATTAGATCATAAGATGTTACATGTAATGGAGTAGTACTCCAACTCTATGGTTCACATGTTTGTAACGGTGTGGGGGTATATCCGGCACCGTATTTTGTTCATGATGGTATAAAATTTTCTTTTTCCTTAAAAAAAATACTTGTATATAGCTTGTGTGGCATATTGATGCTAATAGTGGGATTAAATCATTAAACTTTGTATAAATTAATACGATATCACTCTTAAAATATCATTTCATTGGTTTACAATATGTGAAACTTAAAAGAATATGCAAGAACATATGTTATGTACACTTGCTGTCCAAGTAATGTTTGGTTTAAGATATCTACCTTGTTTTATCATTAAATGCTTGAATACAACTCTTGTGGTGTATTGTTGCCATTATTGGAACTGAATCGTAAAACTTTGGTTAAACTTGTATACTTATACATTGACAGAATTTTGATTGGTTTAAACTTTGGTAAACATGAAAGAATATGTGTTAACATGGCTTGTATACACTTGTTGTCCATGTATTGTTTTGTGTCAAGTATTTCCATTCTTTTATCTTTAAATACTTGAATATAGCTCGTGTAGTGTATTGATACTAATAGTGGGATTCAATCGTGAAACTTTGTATAAATTGATACGATATCAGTCGCAAATCATTTCATTGGTTTACAATATGTGAAACTCAAAAGAATATGCAAGAACATGTGTTATGTACACTTGCTACCCAAGTAATGTTTGGTTTAAGATATCTACCTTGTTTTATTATTAAATGCTTGAATGCAACTCTTGTGGTGTATTGTTGCCATTATTGGAACTAAATCGTGAAACTTTTGTTAAACTTGCATGCTTATACATTGAAAGTAGACTTTGATTGGTTTAAAATTTGTTAAACATGAAAGATTATGCGTGAACATGGATTATGTACACTTGTTGTCTATTGATGAGTCTCGAAAAGCCTCACGTCGTCCGGCAGGCCTTCAGGTCGTCCCGGTCAACTCGAACACGATGAATACCTGCAAAAGTCCCCGGGATTGGTCCCAGGGAGTAAACTCCGTTGCCTAAGTCAGTAATGAGCCTTAAGCCAATATCGATAAGCAACTGAGAGTACTTGAATTGAATCCCCCTCCTTAGTGAGGGAGGGGTTGTATTTATAGAATACATACCTGAATTAGAGTTGTATTGAAACTCTAATAACATACCTTGAAGAAGGGTTTGTTATCATGTAAGAGTTGTAATAGGATTGTAACTCTTTTCATATATGTAATAGGAATATGACCTGAGAAGGAGATAGACTCTTATGAGCTGAGGAATGCTTGTTGTATTAGAAGTCTATTTCTGAGGTATTATACTTATGTTATAATTCTACCCTTATCAATAGCCCCTCAGGTCGGAATGCATATATAGAAATCCGAACTGAGTATTAACAATAAACCGATCTGAAATAGACATGTTCATCTTTAACACCTCGGGCTCTAGAAACAAGCTTCCACGTTTCTACTTTCGTATCCACGACTTTACTGATAGGCACGTTCAGCGGCACGTTCTCCCATAACAGCTGTCACGTCCTTTCGAATTCCCAACTCCTTCCCCTATAAATAGTGCATCTCAGAATTCATTTATCACCTTTATCTTCAAAAACTGACTTTACAGCTCGGTCTTTCAGAATCTTTTCGAGTGTTTATTTCCAGCCTCCTTATTCTTCAATTCGGCTTCATCCTTATTTACAAGTAAGTAAATGTCCTATTCAGAACATTCTAATTCTTCATCCAATATTCGATCTGAAGATAATCTAGATCAGGAATCATCTGCACACACTTCCAGTGGTTGTTCTGACTCCACTTCTAGTTCATCTAGTAACTCTGCCAACCTAGACAAGACGTTGAAAACGACCAAAAAATTTAGTTTAGTTCATCTAAAAAAGAATATGGAAGGAACCTCCAATAGTGTAGATCTAAGTGCTCTAAGCCGACCAGAAAACTTAGGCGACTTAGAAAAGATGATCACCGATGCTATCCCCATATCAGTAGAATTTCCAGAAGAACCTTCCTCAAGCCGACCTATTGATGAACACCAACCGACCGGGATACCTGATAAGTTAGAAACACTAACGTCAACCACAACTCCTTCTGCCTTAGATAAAATTGCTGAGGACTATTATATTAGCCCTTCAATAGAAATTAGAGCCCCAAGGGAAGGGGATGTGGCCAGACGACCTCCAGAGGGTTTTATAAGCATTTTTATAGAACAGCTTAGGGCCGGTCTGAGATTTCCTTTATCTCAGTTCATTAAGGACATCTTAGCTGATTATGTGATCAGCTTAACTCAGCTGACTCCAAATGCGATCAGAATTCTAGTCAGATTCGAATTATTTTTTAAATTTATCGACCACAAAGTTTCAGTTCCCTATTTTAGGCATTTCTTTTGTTTGAAAACATCTGGGAAAAATCCCAGCTGGTATTACTTCACCCGCCGACCAAAAAAACAACAACTTCTAGATGGAAAACCCAGTTCTATTCATGAATGGAAAGACAAATTTTTCTATCTTAAACTTAGCTCCATTGACCTTAAGTGGTACTGGAAAGAAGCATGTCGTGTTTCTGACCCCATCTCCATAAAAAAACTTCCTAAAGAGCTTGCTGAAAAATTAGAAAAAGAGAAGCGAGTTCTTAATACCAACATTTTCCCAGAAAGAATTTTAGTGTCGGCAAAGATGAGTTCAGCCATTCTACCATCTGACCACACTGATCTCGTATTAAATGGGAAGGAGAGTATAACTTCTTTTCTTTTTTCCCTTCATGTTTATTTTCATGTATTATTATGATCGTAATAATAATTTATTTTCCTCTCTTTTTTTTTAGTGGTGAATATTGACGATCTCATGGGAGATGTCTCCGAACCCATCATTATAGATGATGCGGAAACTAATGAGACTTCTCATCCCCTTAAAGCCTCTGAAACTCAAGCCTCTGACGATGTGGTGAAGTTGAAGACAAAGATTGACAAGCCGCCTTCCACGTCGGGAAAAGGAAAAGGAAAGAAAGTCATTCATGGCAAAGGGAAAAGCATGAAAATTTTGCGCGAAGTGCTTAACAAGAGAAAGCCAGAGAGCTCTGCAGATGAAGCTCAAAAGAAACCCCGTATGGTGGACATCGAAGTTGACGAAGCCGAAGTGTCAGGTCCATCCCTTCTGGAGAGGTTGTTTATCCCATTTTCAAATATCCCTGAGCGGAAGCCTCTTATCCTTTGTCTTAATTTAGTCCAGACCCAAAGATGGGTATCAACGATAGGCTCACAACTGACACTGCCCTTGATTTTTCATACAACACAATCCCACGTCGGGATAGGAAATTGTTGAGAAAGATGGACACCCCCTCACTTCATCGAAGTCTCGCTCTTGGCGCCGCACAGGTCATCATCGCCTTTTTCTTTCCCCCATTTAATCTTTATGATATTATTACTTAACGATCTATATTTCAGATGATGGGCTTAGCTACTGAAGCCATTATTCGTGCTGACGAGGCTTTGGACAAGGTAGACGAGCTGACAGCTGAGAAAGAAGCTGATCAATTAGAACGTTCAACCCTTTCATCTCTACTCGAGGCTGAAGAGAAAAAGTCTATCAAGCAGAAGGAAAAAATCAGCTATCTTGAAGACGACCTGATCGCTGTTCGCTCTGCTAACGGAGAGTTGGAAACAGCAAACAAGAAGCTGTTGGCAGAAATGCCTTTTTCAAAGGAGAAGGATCGTCCCAGATAATTTCCAACTTTCTCTCTTCCGACGAAGGCCGTGACCTGCTGATCAAGTTGTGTGCACCTGCTTGAAACTTAGGATATCACAAGGCTTTGGTCGCAATTGCTTCAAAATGCCCTGAGTTAGTCATCACTTCTGAGAAGGGATACAATGATAAGGCCAACGAGGATTTGAACCGTGCTTTTGCTGACCTTAAATTGATGAAAGTGGACGGACGGCCGTACGTGCCCAAGATGCCTGGTGAAGATAATGAGGAAGAGAAGAACTGAGCCTGCGAGCTCAAATATCTTGTAATAGATAGATTTTTGTAATGATGGATATTGACCAATTTTTGGTCTGAATGCTCTTTTTGACATCGTCTTTTGCAATTGCGCGTGTGCAATTTAACTTACTGCTTTATCAAATTCTGTTAGCAAGTAATTTGAACTAAATCTTCTCAAACCAAGCTCGGTTTAACCTTTTTAACAAATGAATTTCTTTGAAAGAAATTATCATAATGTTTCGAACTGAATCGAACTTCAAACGAATTTCTTTGGAAGAAATTATCATAATTTTTCGAACTGAATCGAACGTTATTTTCCTTTTTCACGGAAAATCATTTTGTTAAATTCAACTGAATTGAACTTAATGATTTTTAATTTGATTAGCATCTCCTTTTTGGCGAAAACTTATCAATACGACCTGAAATCTAACTATTTCAACTAAATCAAATTTAGATTTGTATTTGGTCTGGATGTTATCCTTTTTGTCGAAAAATCCATGTTGGTGCCGTAAAATCCAATTAAGGACAGGGTTTGTAAATACGACATGGCCAAAGTAACAAACTCAAGTTATAAGAATGAACTCATAAAGAGTAATTTTATTAATGTGTGGCCTTTAGGCTGAATTACACTTATTGACGCACTAATGTGCTTAATTTGACGAACTGAAGAATAACTTAAAACTACTGATAGTATCTCCGCAAGTTGGTGATGTTCCACATCCTAGGGACAGTTCGTCCATCGATAGTTTCCAGCCTGTAGCTTCCGGCATTGCCGACCTGGGCAACCTTGTAAGGTCCTTCTCAGTTCGGGTCAAGCTTCTTAAGACCTTCAACACAGCTTGTTTCATTTAGTCGTAGGACCAAATCTCCGGGTTGTAGCTTAGTTTTTCTGACTCGCCGATCATAGTATCGAGCCATATCAGATTTATACTTAGCTTCTTCAAGATGTGCTTTTTCCCGTTTCTCTTCCAATAAATCCAAACTCAATTGCAATTCATCTGAAATTGCTTCTGAGACGAAGTGGATTGTTCTGGGGCTCGGGAGTCCAATCTCCGCAGGTATTACAGCTTCTGAGCCATAAACCAAGCTGAAAGGAGTTTCTCGGATTGCCGTTCTTGGGGTAGTTCGGTACGCCCATAGAACATTTGGCAGTTCTTCAACCCAATCTCCTTTTGCTCTTCCCAGTCTTGTCTTCAAACCTTGAATAATTATTCGATTGGTAACCTCAGTCTGCCCATTTGCTTGTGGATGTGCTACCAATGTGAAATGTTGTTTGATGTTCAGCTCCTCACACCAGCTTTTGAACGGATCATGAGCGAATTGGGTTCCGTTATCTGACACAATAGTGTTCGGTATTCCAAATCGGCATACGATCTGTCGCCAAGCGAACTTAATCATACTTTTCCCAGAAATTTGCACAAGTGGTTCGGCTTCTACCCATTTTGTGAAGTAGTCAATAGCCACTACCAAGTGCTTAAGCCGTCCAGGAGCTTCAGGAAAAGGTCCAGCGATGTCAATTCCCCATTGAGCAAATGGCCATGGACTTTGAATTGTGACCATCTCAGTTTGTGGGATGTGTTTGACGACGACATGGATTTGGCACTTGGGGCATTTTTGCACCAAATTATGTGCATCCGAGCTCATCGTAGGCTAGTAATATCCCAACCGTATTGCCTTCTTTGCCAATGTACGTGCTCCGACATGACTTCCACACGATCTAAGATGGATTTCTTTCAGAACGTACAACGCCCACTCAGGTCCTATATAACGCAACCAAGGCATTAGATAACCTTTTTTAAACAGAACTCCGTTTTGGATAGTGTACCTGGCTGATCGCATAGTCAATCTCCGAGCTGAATGTTTATCTGGCGGTAACTCTCCTTTTGTCAAGAAGTTGATAATTGGAGTCATCCAAGTGTCTCCCTGTTCTTCCATCGCTAGAACTTGTAACTCTTCAATACTTCTGGTCGGCAAGACTTCCACCAAAACCTTCTTGGTAAGATGAACATGTGCTGAAGATGCCAACTTACTGAGCACATCTGCTCGTTTGTTCTGAGCTTCGGAGTATTCATTCTATCATAAACTCCTGAAAATTTGTCTTCAGGACTTCGGTTTTATCCAAATATTTCTTCATGTTCGGATCTCGTGCCTCATACCCCCTAGTTACTTGGTTTACTATGAGCTGCGAATCACTATAAACCTGTAACTTTTCAACTCCCATCTGATGAGCTAACTTCATTCCAGTTATTAATGCTTCATATTCAGCCTCGTTGTTGGTAGCTTTAAACTTAAAACGTAAAGCATATGTGAACTCTTGTCCACGGAGGTTGGTTAATTTCAGCCCAGCACCTGAGCCATCTTCATTTGATGCACCGTCTACATATAAAATCCAAAAACTCTCCTTTTGTTTAAAAGGGTAACGCAGGTCGTCTTCTTTCACAAGGTCTTCCTCTGAAGTGGAAACTTCTGCTATGAAATCAGCGAGCACCTGACCCTTCACCGCTGTTCGAGGTGAAAATGTGATTGCGTACTCGCCCAACTCAATTGCCCATTTCATGAGTCTTCCTGACGAATCAGGCTTCTGCAAAACCTGCCTTAGTGGTTTTTCAGTTAAGACATGAATTTCATCTGTTTGAAAGTATGGTCTCAACCTTCTTGAAGCATTAATCAGTGCCAGTGCTAGTTTTTCCATGGTCGGATATCTCTATTCGGCTCCCTGCAAAGCTCTGCTCGTATAGTATACTGGTTTCTGTACTCCTTGGTCTTCTCTGACCAAGACTGCACTTATTGCTGCATCACTTGCTGCCAAGTACAAATACAAAATTTCTCCGTGGACTGGAGTAGATAGCACTTGCACATTCGACAGATATGCTTTCAAATCTTCAAATGCTTTGTTGCAGTTCGCATTCCACTCAAAGTTTTTTGCTTTTCTTAGTGCCTTAAAGAAAGGCAAGCTTTGATCAGCCAATCTGGACAAAAAACGGTTCAGCACGGCTAAATGACCCGTAAGTCTCTGAACATCATTTATGCTTTGCGGCGGTTTCATATCTAAAATTGCCTTGATCTTCTCCGGGTTAGCTGTGATTCCTTGGTTTGAAACCATATGACCAAGAAATTTTCCCGAACCGACGCCAAACGTGCACTTCTTCGGATTCAACTTCAACCCCGTTTCTCGTAACTTTGTCAAAGTTTCTTTCACATCATCCAAGAAGATTGTTATTCTTTTGCTTTTAATAAGCATGTCATCAACATAAATCTCCATGTTCCTTCCGATCTGATCAGAGAATATCTTATCTACCAATCGCTGGTATGTAGCACCAGCGTTCTTCAAACCGAATGGCATCTTTGTATAACAGTATGTACCTTTTTCAGTAATGAATGTTGTTTTCTCCGCATCGTTTTCATCCATCTGAATTTAGTGATAGCCTTTATAGGCGTCCAGAAAACATAAGACCTCCAAACCGGAGGTCGCATCCACTTTCTGATCAATTATCGGCAAGGGGTAACAATCTTTTGGGCAAGCTTTGTTCAGGTCGGTATAATCAATACACATCCGAAGTGAGGTGTCCGGCTTTGGAACCATTACGGGATTGGCAAGCCAAGTCGGGTAGAAGACCTCTTTTATAATTTTTGCTCCCAACAGTTTGTCAACTTCTTCAGATATGGCCCGATTACGATCTGACGCATACCTCCTTTTCTTCTGTTTGATTACTTTAGCGGACTTATCAATATTCAACTTATGAAGCATTAGGTCGGAAGGTACTCCTTTCATGTCATCTGGACTCCAAGCAAAAACGTCTTTGAAATCCGACAATAGGTTAATTAGTGATCTTTTTATCTTCGTCGGCAATGACGATCCGACAAGAACAGTTTTTTCTGATTCAGATTCGTCCAGGTGTACAGCTTCTACCTGATCTGTCAATATTACTGGTTCAGTTCGGTTTTCTTTTTCAACATAGTTAACATTTTCAATTTATTGCTTTTTACTTCCTTTTATAGCAATCATGTGACATTCTCTTGCCAACTTCTGATCACCTCGGATGGTAGCAATTCCTGCTTCAGTAGGGAACTTCATGACTAGATGATATGGAGACAAGATAGCCTTAAGTTGCACCATGGTAGGTCGTCCTAGAATAACATTGTATGCAGAGCTGACATTAAGGACTGTGAACTCAATATATATGAGGCTTTCCTTGGGATATTCTCCCAATGTCACCGGCAGGTTTATTGTTCCAATAGGCATTGACGTTTCCCCTGAAAAGCCGATAAGGTGTGAATGACAAGGTTTTAATTGTTTCTTGTCAATACCCATCTTTTGGCAAGTTTCATAGTAGAGAATGTCAGTCGAACTGCCGTCATCCACATATATTCTGCGAACTTCCTTATTGGCGATGATTGCTTTAATTAGCAATGCGTCGGCATGTGGGAATCTGGTCGGCACAGCATCTTCTTCTGAAAATGCGATGGTATCTGTTGATTTGAACCGTTTATGAACTGGTTCCTGTTCTGGAATTCCCCTGTTCTTCGATTTCTTGGAGGTCATGGAATCACCATCATATGGCCCCCCAATAATGGTGTGAATTACTTCTGTGACGTTCTTATTCACTCCAGGATTTCTATCATCACCATTCTCTCTTCTTCTTTTCTCATCTGGAAGATCTGGGTCTTTCTTGTCTTCAGGTTGGTTTGAAGGATTTCTCAAAACGAACTCCTTTAGATGGCCGGTCTGAATCAGTTCTTCTATATATTTCCTGAGATCTTTACAGTGCTCGGTGTCATGACCATGCTGATTGTGAAACCTACAAAAGAACTTCTTACTTCTTTTGTTGTCGGGAGCTGTCATTTTTTGCGGATATCTCACATTTCCTCTGTTTTCCAAGATTGCGAGCACATCAGTTTGCCTTTTATTCAACAAAGTGTAATTTCTATCCTCACCAACTGTGGTCGAGTTGTTGTGCACTTTGTCAAATTTATCAAACTTTTGTTTACGATTTCCATTACCAGATGTTTTGTTTTTGTCTTCTTTCTTCTTTTCAGGTCTGTCATTGTCTCGTTTTTTCTTATTTGCGTGACCTTTTGCAAATTTACGAGCTCGTTTCATCATCTCTTCAGTATTATCAGGAGGATCTATGACAAAATCTTTGTACAATCTTCCAGGTCATAAACCGTTAGTGAAGGCTCCAATGACTACTTCTTCCGACCTGTGCCCAATTTCTAAGCTTTTGTTTATGAATCTGTCAATGTACTGAGTCAATGATTCAGAATCTCCTTGTTTCACGTTGAGTAACTCAACACTTGTTTTCACAAATTTTTGTCTCTGCACAAATCTGTTTGTAAAAGCCATTTTGATCTCACTAAATATACGAAACCTCTTGGGCTGGAGATTGTCATACCATAATCTGGCAGTTTCCATCATAGTTATGCCAAAACATTTGCAAAGGATCTGATCTGGATAATTGTAAATTCTCATGCTCTGTACGTAATGATGCACATGTTCTGCCGGATCTCCTTCACCAGTATAATATAACAGAGTGGGCATTTTAAATTTTTGTGGAAGAGGATAATTCTCCACATCATCCACAAAGGGAGATTTAATGTCCAAATCATCATCGTTTCGCGGTTGTTGATTATGTGGTAGGTCGGATGGACCTATGTCTCCGAACCGCAAATCCTGATTCCTTTGTTGATCGTCTCTCACGTACATATTATCACCGACATGATCTTCTGCTCTTGTACGCTGGCGATAATGTGTACGTCTTTCGTTTCCATTTGGTAATCGTGAGTCTCTTCGGCGAGATGAGACTGAAATATGATCCCGATTATGATTCCGATTTTGACCTCGACTATTCCTATTGACACGCTCTTCAGCTCTCAATCTGAGCTCATGTTCTTTCTGTAACTCCTGCCGAAGATTTCGCTCGCGATTTAAGTAACTATCGCGAATTGCTTGTTCCCGATCTCGCTGTCTTGCATCACGAGCTTGTTGTTCAACCAAATTATTACCTGGAGCATGACCTGCTATCATAGCTTGAATTTGCTGTCCATTATCGAGCAGAAATTTGAGCACATCAGGTGAATCCAAATTGACGATGGGAATTGAACTTCCTTCTTGATTCTGACGACCAGAACCTTGTCCGTCTTGAAGAGGAGTTCTGGTAGGTGAATTCACTGGTACTTCCTCTAGAGGAGGATTGTTCGTCTCCTGATGAGCAGGATCAGGAGGATTTCCACCTAGTTGTTGGTCACGTCTGGATGTCTGCAAACGAGTAGTAGGCATATTGCTTTCCGCCCCACGGTGGGCGCCAATTGATGAGTCTCGAAAAGTCTCACGTCGTCCGGCAGGCCTTCAGGTCGTCCCGGTCAACTCGAACACGACGAATACTTGCAAAAGTCCCCGGGATTGGTCCCAGGGAGTAAACTCCGATGCCTAAGTCAGTAATGAGACTTAAGCCAATATCGATAAGCAACTGAGAGTACTTGAATCGAATCCCCCTCCTTAGTGGGTGGGTTGTATTTATAGAATACATACCTGAATTAGAGTTGTATTGAAACTCTAATAACATACCTTGAAGAAGGGTTTGTTGCCATGTAAGAGTTGTAATAGGATTGTAACTCTTTTCATATATGTAATATGAATATGACCTGAGAAGGAGATAGACTCCTATGAGCTGAGGAATACTTGTTGTATTAGAAGTCTATTTCTGAGGTATTATACTTATGTTATAATTCTACCCTTATCATCCATGTATTATTTTGTGTCAAATATTGTCATTCTTTTATCTTTAAATACTTGAATATAGCTCGCGTGGCGTATTGATGCTAATAGTGGGATTAAATCGTGAAAGTTTGTATAAATTGATACGATATCACTCTCAAAATAACATTTCATTTGTTTACAATATGTGAAACCCAAAAGAATATGCAAGAATATTTGTTATGTACACTTACTGCCCAAGTATTATTTGGTTTAAGATATCTACCTTGTTTTATCTTTAAATGCGTGAAGGTAACTTTTGTGGTGTATTGTTGCCATTATTGGAATTAAATCGTGAAATTTTGGTTAAATTTATATGTTTATACATTGAAAGTAGACTTTGATTGGATTAAATTTTGTTAAACATACAAGAATATGCGTGCTAAAAATGGCAATTTGGTGACCAAAATGCATTTTTTTGTGACCATATTGGTGACCACATTTTCAATCATTATTTTCTTGACCGTTTGGTGACCAACAGGAAAAAGTGGTCACCATGTGTCTTTAGTGACTGTGTTTAGGTGACCAATTGGTGATTGCTAGAATTGGGTCACCAAGTCGTGTTGGTGACCACTTTGTCTTTTTTGGTGACTATACTTTGCTATTTATTAAAGCCCATTTTTATGAAGTGAATTAAAAAGCTATATTTTGATCTCTCAATTTGAATTTTATTGCACAAATTTTCTCTAACTCATTTTCCATCAATTTGACAAGTAATGCCGTTAGTCATGCAGTACAAAACAAAACGATATTGTTTTGAATGATGAACAGTGTTACATGACTAACGACATTACTTGTCAAATAGATGAAAAATGAATTGAAAATTGTTTGTGCAACAAAATTTAAGTTGATTAATTAAAATATAAATTTTTTAAAATTCAAAATTAAAATGACAATTAGTGGGAAATTATGAAACTATTGGAGTCATTTATCCAAAATCATTTATACTGCATTAGATTTGAATTGTACAAAAGATCAAATCCAATATAAATAAGGAAAAGGGGAAATATCAAAACAAACATTCTAAGGATTATAGTAATTGCCAAGATACATGAAGCATAGTTTGTGTCAAGTACCAAAAAAAAAAAAAATCATTTGTGTCAAAGCAAAATTCTCTAAACACTCCAAGAACTCCGCATACACAAACAGAAAATGGCATCAAATACTTGATTTTTTCAAGCAAATACCAAGTCCAAACGCGATAACTTGTAGCCATGCCCTCATATACAATTAATAATTGCGTCAAACCTTACTGCATACATTTCAAGTCTTTCTAACACACATTCAAACTTGATTTATTCCAATCGTTTCAAACAAGTATATATGGCAAAGCCAAATTGTTGGACACAGTCAGACTTTCAAGGCACGTATATATATTAAGCAAGTTCTTGATCTTCAAAATACTTCAATTGCAAGAGTGTACACACAGACAATTTGAACATATACAGGATAGTGTTAAAGAGAAAAATGTCTCATCTTCGATACGATGATTACGTTGAGGGTTGTTCTTCAAAGGCGCCAATAATCGCTCTATCGGCAAGAGTTGCAACCTTTGCTTCTCTTGTTGTTACGGTTGTGATTCTGCAAACCAACAAAGTTACCTTGAAAAATGGATTCAGACTTACCTTCAGCAGCTTTTTTCAATCCTACGAGTAAGCATTACTCTCTTTCTAGAGATGAGTCCGATGTCAAAAATTATCTTATTTTATACTGTGTTAAATTAAAACTACGTTGTACGATTCACTTATTTCTACAGTTCACTCATCTCTTAGTTAGAGTTTAATAATTATAAAGTGATTTTAGTTATATTTATACTTTGAACATTAGACATAATAAATACATGATAATATTGGACAAAGGATTTGATCTCCTCTTTCTATACATGTAGATATATGTATATGTATGAACCCTACTCAAAATTTAGAATAGGGTAAATTACTGCAACCGTCTTTTTTTTTAACTTGAGAATTCATTTCATTTATGTTCTTATTCTTTAAAAGTTTCAGTGGCAAAATTAAAAATTCTCTTTTCTTTATTAACCTGTACAAATATTTGAGAGCAACAATAAGAACAGTAGAATAGAGACACATGTAAGATGTACATATATACAATTAATAAGTATGAAAGTTGATTTATGAATTAGATTTTTAACTATTGCTGCTGCTGTTTAATTTGCAGATATATATTTTATGTGTCTATATTGGGCGTGGTCTACAGTTTGTTGCAAATCCCTTTTGCGGTGTATTATTTACGAGCCAAAAAACGTCTTATCCAGCATTCCAGCATTCGCCATATAGATTTTTATGGCGATAAGGTAAATGAGATAATAAACCTTGAAATAACACAGGAATTTAGAGAAAAGCAATCCAAATGACATAGGAACAATGCTTCACTAAATTAATTTCAATTTTCAATTTTTAAATGAAATTATAACCTATGCAAAGTTTAGTTGTTAGTCACAAGATGGGTTTTTTTTTTTTTTTGGTTCAAAATGATAACTTCATTAGTACGAAGAACACATCATATAATGTAGCCAACAAGCTTTAAACGCTAAATGATTAGAACTGAAAAATCAATTCTGAAAACGTAAAATGTAACTAGTCTAGACCTTAAAAAACAATACTGAAATATCAAATTTCTATCTCCATTAGTTATATAAACAAAGGTGTTAGGGATGTTTTCTGGTGGGATGTAACACTAAGATATCCCTAAAGGGCCAATAAAAAAGTAGACCCAACTTGAATCTAAAAGTTTAAACCAATAGGTTCTGGATTCTTATAAACTTATTAGTAGCTCTAGTTCCCTTAACTTTTCCGTGAGATTCTTGCACACTATCCTGAATAATAATAAAAGGGATTTCCAACTAAAATTCATCTAACAAAAGATTATTCTAATTTGTAGAATGGATAAATAACTTTTGTTAATCCAAATTATACAAAATGAAGTTACAAAGGTAGTGCTTGTAAACAGCAGCATATGTATGAAGTCTTTATTATATGTTTCTGAATCCATGGACTAATTTGAGTGTTTGGAATTTTGTATACAGATCATGTCATTGCTACTAGGAACAGGAGTTGGTGTAGCATTTGGTGCAACCAGAGAACTAAAGTTGGCATACAGAACGAGTGAAGATCATCCTAAGATTAACGATTTCTTGGACATGAACTATATTGCAGCTGTATTCATTCTCGTTGGATGCTTTGGTTGTGCAATTAATTCTATTTTTTCATCGCTAGCCCTATCAAAGGGTGAATAATCAACGATATATTACTAAATGGAGTTTTCAGAGTTTTTTGCCTTCTGTTATATATGCTTGGAAAATTTTCTTCAGATTGTAGTAATAGTTTAGGCTCCGTTTGGATGAGGTATTTTTTGATTATATTATGAATTTTTTTTTTTTTGATTTGTTATGAGAAAAGAATATTTTGATAGTGTTTGGAATGAATGATTTTGTTTTATTGGGATTTGTATTGAAGATTTTTTTATTAATAAATATTTGAAATTTAAATTTGAATTAGTATTTTATTAGTTTGTTTTGGTGAGAATTGTGTTATGAAGAATTATTTATTATTAAAATTTAAAATTCAAATTCAAATTCAATATTTTATTTATAAAAAATACTGTAGCAAAAATAATTACTGTAGCATTTTTTTTATTTTAAAATTTTGATGAAAAAATTGAACAAAACAAACAACTCATTTTGCATTTATGAAATAAATCACAAAAATGGAAGCTTCCAAACAGATCCTTAGTGATTAGAACATTCAAATAAAAAATAAAGGGTTGTTTGATTGAAGATTAAGGTGGGCTTGTTCTGAATTTATTTTAGGGTAAAATACACTAAACTCATATATATTATTGCTTCATATGCATTCACTCCTGTAGTTTTAATTACAACAATTAAAACCCTTAATTTTTTAATTTAAAACTAATTAATCTAATATATTAATTGCCATCAATGACTAAACAAAATTGAACACCCTATTTTAATGTAAGATAATAAAATGACAAAATTAACCTTAAAATAAAAAATTATAAACTCAACATAAATAAACAACTCAAATATCAATTTGGAAAGCAGTGTGGAAAAAAGTTATAGTTCACCGTCAACTTAACGCATCCAATCTAACCAAATCTCAATAAAAGTTAAAAAAATAAAATATCACAAATAATTTTTGAAATCATATTCTTAAATGCCTATCAACAATCGATATAATCAAGAAAGGCAATATTTTCAGGATTAAAAAATTAGAAAAAAATAAAAACAAATATCAAACGTGTTAGTCAAAAAAATTATAGCAAAAGCAAAATTCAATTATTAAACTTCATCTAAGATTAAAAAATTACAAAATTACAAAATTAAAGTCATGTAAATATTTATTCTTCAAAATTTAAAGTATCTTGATCTTTGCATTTGAAATAATACTTTGTATTTAAAAAATCCAAATTCCTACTATAGAAAAGACAATATATTTTATACTTTTGTGAAAGAAGAGATGATAATGGCAGAGATGTAGCATATATCTTGAAAAAAATTCTTTCATTACTAGCCAATCAATTCCATCCATCTTTTTTTTTTTTTTTTTTGTTAATTGGATAGGTATATATTGAGCAATTCTATTCCCTTTTTTGGGTTAATTGGGTATTATAGGTCTTTAACCACTCTAATATGGTTGAAATTATTTTCATTGACTCTTTTAATGTCGTTATTAATATTTTTAGTTTTAAAAAGTTAAGAGGTTAACTGTTGTAATTAAAACTACAATAGGTAAATGTAGGACGGAACAATAATATAAAGGGATTTAATGTATTTTACCATTTATTTATTTAATTCTCACAGCTGCTCTATTAAGATTGGGGTAAGTTATTCAATCGTTTATAAATTTAGGAATTTATTTTGATTTTGTTCTTTTTAAAAAAAAAAATTATTTTTATCTCACATATTCAAACCTTAGTTTTCAAAGGTCCTTTCTTCACTTCTAGTGCAACAAAAATTCAAATTCGATTTTTATATTTGTCATATGTGTTCAATTTTTACAATTTTATTATAACAAACTAGAAAAAAAAAATATTCTTTATTTCTATGTCAAACCTATCTACCTATTAAATTTTCATACTAAATGGAACAACCTAAATGCATATAGTTTTTCATACTAAATTGACACTGCTCTCATACTACTGGAATTTTGGGAACTTTAATTTCAAAAAAATGAAAAGCCAATGGATATAGATGTTCATACTAAATTGACACTGCTCTCATACTATTGGAATTTTGGGATTTTTTATTTCAAAAATTTGAAAAGCCAAAGGTATCAAGTAGAATTATTTGATTTTGTAGATTGCAGTCGAATACATCGTATATTAACATCTTGTTTTTCAAGTTTCTTCCCACCTATAGAACAAAACAGAGCTAGATGTAAATAGATGACATACTAATTATTTCACATTAGTTATTCTCATATTAACTTGATTGGATGAATTAGTTTCCTTTTTTTCTTTTCAAAAATTTAATATGATTTTCTCTTGATAAACATGCTAGGCCGATAAAAGCCAATTAAGCACTTAATAGAGAGATTATTGATCTAATCATTAAAATAAATCAAAACAATATAACCAATTTATTCTCATTCGATTGGCGGTTGAAATGGGCAATTATGGCCACTATGGGTTAAGTGGATGTAGCAGATTCAACTTCTATAAAATAATGGAAATTTTGTAACTTTATTTATTTATTGCAAGAAGTAGATTAAAACAAGTGACAAAAATTAGAGTAAATTCAAGCTAATTAATTGAATTGATTATATCACATTGAAAATAACTTGAATTTTTAAATGACAAGGGATCCAACTGAATTTTGAAGTGAAATAGACATTTTTTTAAGGGCTGAGTTTTTAATTGCCCCTAAACAAAACCACCTCAAATTAGGGTTCACGCATTTCTTAGTTAGGGTCTATTAATTGTAAAGTAATATTAGTAATATTTATACTTACAATCCCTAATTTTAGTGAAAGGGTGTCGTTTTGAATATTAAATAGAATAGGATAAGATAAGATATCTCAATAGACTTGGCATTCTGGGACTTTAATCCACATAAAACAAAAGCTTTAGAACCCGTTTGGTAAGGGATAATCAATATCATTCAATCATTATCATATTTTTTAGTTAAATACTATCATTATCGTTAAATCATTTTGATAAACCCCAAATCACTCATTTATCATTACCCACTAATTTATCGACTATCAAATTTGATTAACACCCTTAATCAATCAACTTATCTACCATTACATATATTTTCTCATATTACACATTGATATATATATTTTACACACATTACACATATATGTTTATATATTATACATTTACACATATTTTACACAAACTACACACATTTTTACATACTATACATATTTTACACATAGTACACACATCTATACATACTACATATATTTTGCATACACTGCACATATTTTGCATACACTACACATATTTTCACACACTATACATACTTTCACCCACTACACATATTTTATACACTCTGTACACATTTTCACCCTCTACATATATTTTACACATATTTTCATATACTAAATATTTTATACATACTACATATATTTCACATATTACACATATTGTACATACACTATACGCATTTTTACCCACTACATATATTTTATAGATACACATATTAAATATATTTTACACACACTACTCATATTTTATACACATTACACATTTTCATTCATTGCACATATTTTACACACACTGCATACATTTTCACACACTACATATATTTTACACACACTAAGGAAATTTTCACACACTACACATATTTTGTATATTAAGATTGTTGATTTTTTTATTTTAAATATTTTAAAAGTGAAAATTTAAAACGCATTATCAAATATAAACAAACCAAACACTTGTAATAGAAATGAAACATATTCCAGTTTCCAACCAAACATGATGGGGTTAATAGTATAAATATATAGTAATAGCATGGTTAATTATTCCGTTAATATTCCGATTAAGGAATGCAAACCAAACAGCTCCTTATTGCTATTAATTACAATAGGGTAATGGATCTTCTGTATCATTTTTGTGTATCACTTCATGTATCACTCTATAAAATTTTAATACTTGCACAACTTATCCCTTAGAGTTCACTAATATCTTGATATGTTTTTATTTTAATTTTTAAAAATTAAATAATTAACTAAAAAACATGTGGTTCAATGAATATGGTTTTACTACTATCGCAACTAAAAATTACATGGACAAAGAGTATGTGAACCACTAACAATAATAATTCATGTAGTTCACTTGATAGGGTTTTACTACTACTACAAGAATATGGTTCAATTGCAACCAAAAATTACATAGACAAAAAAGGTGCAAAGACACATAGTGTGATGCAGAACAATGCATATGAGCAAGCTCTGTAGCAGTCTTGTCCCCAAAGCAACAATATTCATTTTGACGCAGCTTTTGACCCAAAAAAAAAAATGGATTCTATATTGCTTGTTATTTTAAAGATTTTGAAGATCCACAAGGACATTGGATGCTTAGAAGTGGAAAGAAATTCAAATTTGTGAACTCAACCAAACTTGTTGATGCTCTAGCTGCGTGGCAACACTAACATTAGCGGAGCAAAGGAATTTTAAATTCTCCCACTTTTTTGGGGACACGCTCACAGTTATTCAAGCCATCAATTCAAAGGATGCAGATCTTTTGGAATATAGTGAAATCATTACAAATATCATATCTATTGTTGATCGACCAGGAGTTGAAATAGTTACTTGAATCCATAGAAATAGAATACAACTACCTACTCTAATCGAAATTCAACAAGATACACTCTCTTTCTCTCTCTAAAAAATTATAACGACGCAGTTGGGTATATCCAGAGTCGCATTTTGCTCATTAAGTATATATACGCTCAGTTTATCTTGAAAAAAAAAAAAAAAAGAAATTCAACAAGATACAAGTACAAATTTTGAATTTTCACAATTACAAATTAGAGCAAACTGCCCAGATGGTCATTCAACTTTCTCGAAATCCGCCTTTTGGTCACCGAACTTTTAAAATAGCCTAAAAGGTCACCAAACTCTTCAAAAACACAATATTTTGTCCTTCCGTCCAATAGCTCCGTAAGTGATGACGGAAATCACCTTTTTGAGGGGTATTTTTGTCTTTTTATTATTCTTCTTCCTCTTTCTTCTTCTTTCTTCTTCTTCTTCTTCTTCCGCCACTGCCATCTACACCGCCGCTGCCGCCACCTCCACCGCCACCCATCACCATCACCACTATCGTCATCGTCATCGTCGTCAACTCGTCATCATCATCATCATCGTCATCTCATCATCATCATCATCTTATCATCATCTTATCATCATCGTCATCTAAGTAGTCGCCGATGACTACTAGTACAAAGAGCTTCAGAACCCATCAATTCTTTTTCTGTAATCTTAGAAACTAATGGTGAGAATGAGAAACCAAGAACAAAAGGGTCTTCTCAGATCCCTTTCTTTTAGCATAAAGTTTGCATTTTTACAATCATTTTTGGATCTATGGCTGAACCCAAGAGCTACATTACCTCAGATGAGCTCAAGAACCATAACAAACCAGGGGATCTATGGATCTCAATTCAGGGGACGGTTTATGATGTCTCTGATTGGGTCAAGGATCACCCAGGTGGCGAATTTCCTCTTTTGAATCTTGCAGGCCAAGATGTGACTGATGCCTTTGTAGCAAACCATCGGGCATTGCTTGGAAGTTTCTTGATAAATTCTTTAATGGGTTATCTCAAAGATTAAACTATGTCTGAGATGTCCAAGGATTAGAGAAAGCTTGCTTATGAATTCAACAAAATGGGCTATTTTGAGAATCAGCATTGCTTGGTGGGAAGTGGAACCACAAGCTTGCGTAGGGATTGTAGTGTTTGTTGGTTGCTTTTGGTGAATTTACCATTGTAACCTTGTCTTTTTTTTGTGCGGACAAAAATAACTCTGATTCCGTTTCCACTAACGGAGCTATTGGACGGAAGGACCAAAAGTTGCGTTTTTTGATAGTTCGGTGACCTTTTAGACTATTTTAAAAGTTCTGTGACTAAAAGGCGGATTTCAAGAAAGTTTAGTGACCATCTGGCCAGTTTGGTCTACAATTATGAATAGTTGCCTGAAAATACTCACGTCCCAATTGTGATATCTGATATGTTATCTTATCAACTTATATGCATAATTTGATTCTTTAAACACTCTGACAGAGATGTCTGACTCAATATGCAAAGTCTGACTCTTAGATACGTGGAATAATGGTTAATAGGAAAATGAAAAAAATGTATAAGATGGTTTTACACAAAATCAATTTTCCCTACATCATTGCTATTTTTGCTATTGTGTATATTTGATTGGTGGAAATATATAGAATCCCTAATAGATTCTATTTCGTGGATCTTAGTTTGTTGAAGAATTTAGTAAAATTAAAGTGTAAAGGACATAGAAAGAATTTGATCCAAAAACTTCTGCAAATTTTAACATTAGCATTGGAAAAACGTTAGCATCCTAGATTTTTCAAACATTGGTACAAGAGCCTAGAATAGGGATTTTTACCAAAATAATGGCATTTTTAATAAAATTTATAAAAATATTCTTATTTTTATTTTGATTCCAAATATAGCTAAAGTGAACTTGCCAAACTTGACTTGAAAGTCGCGTTTGGCAACGGCAAATTCAAAGTTAGAAAAAAATCAAATGGTCTCTAATTTAATCCTTTTTGCCATCATTAAACGGATATTTAAAACTATATATATTAAGAAAAAGTGAAATTAGCAAGGTAACTTTTTAACTTTCATTTGTTTGTTTATGAAATCTCTTATACTAAATTGTTAAAATTTCATTGAGCATAAAACTCTTATGCTCCATTTAGTTGTTTAGAAATAGAATTGTATTAGAATTAAAATATTATAGAAAGCTAATTCTATTAATTAAAACTCTAAAATGTATGGATTTCTTTGTTTGGCAAAACAATAAAATTAATATAGTATTGAATTATAACTCCAAATTCTTTGTTTGGAAGGTAAAAAAAAAACAAGAAATTATATTTCACTTTTAAGTTTTAATTAGAATTGGTAAAATAATTACTTTTTTAATATTAATTTTCAACATCAGCTACATAAATTATACTTTGCATCTTATTTTAAATTTTGAAAAGTAAATATTATTATAAAAAATATGTTAAAAAGTAATTATTCTAACAATTCTAATTTCAAGTGAAATTTAATTTTATATTTTTTTTAACCTTCCCAACAAAGAATTTGGAGTTATAATTGTATACTATATTAGTTTTATTGTTTTTTCAAACAAATAAATTCATACATTTTAGAGTTCTAATTCATAGAATTAGCTTTTTATAATTTTTATAATTTTTATAATTCTAATTCAATTTTATTTCTAAACAACCAAACGAAGTGTCAAAGTTTTATGCTCAATAAAATTTTAACAATTTAGTATAAGAGATTTATGATTAAATGAAAATTAAAAAGTTAACAAGCTAATTTAACTTTAACATATTTTAATGATTATGAATTTATATTTGCTTACCACATTTGATTATACCGTGAATATTACGATGGCTCAATTTGTTACAAAATTTTTCCTTAATGTAATATAATTTTAAAAATCTTTTTTGTTGATGAGAAAAAGAAGATAAATTATTAGAGATTATATCACTTTTCCTATATAAAATGAGAAATAAAAAAATGGTGAATAACTTTAAAGTCGAGTTTGCCAAGTTCAAATTTAAAGTCGAGTTTGCCGACTCCACTTTAGTCATTTTTTGAATCAAAATAAAAGTGGCAATATTTTTATAAATTTTGTTAAAAATCACATTATTTTGGTTCTTTTTTTTTATGTTTCTTCCATATTAGCAATTTAGACGTCTTTATGTCATTTTCATGAACTATATGTATGAGTTTGCATGTTTTCATTTAAATTAGTCTATAAAATTCCAACCATATGTTGTCCTATCTGTAAGGATTGTCCCTGTAAAAATTTGGCATTATAGAACAATTCACAGTTTGAGATAAAATTTAAACCCTAATTCATAAACCAAAACTGTTACTGGCCATTTTTCACCAACATTTAATGTGAATTAATAGTAAAATTTACATGGACAGAAAATAGATTATGAGACGAAACCAAATGGTAAAAAATATACATAAATCGTATTAACGGATAGTGAGATATGACCGTTTTGAGTTTTTAAAATTTTCTGAAAAATTGAGGTTCAAAAGTTGAAAATGACCTAATTCCACTCTCGTGGACAACATTTGAGAACCACCGGCGACTATAGAATTGTTGAATTGTAAATCCGAGATCACCACTAAACTCAACACAACGAATTGAACAAGAAAAAGTCGTCCAAACAGTCGAAAAGACCGCAAAAGCTGACGCGTGTAACTCACGTGCCACTCCCGGGGTGGCGTCTGGTTGCAGCACTGGAGCGTGCAGTACAACTATCAACCACCTAGTAACTCCTGAATGGAACTCAAACACTCCCTACTACTTACTAGCAACCACCAAATGTGGTAATTAACGAAGTTTAACTAATTAGTAATTACCAGCAATGGCTAAACTACATAACAAAGAGAACCGAATTACCGAAATATGACCAAAGTTTCAACTCATCATACAGCATTTTGAACACTAATTAAGCTTGAATACAGCAATTTGAACATAATCTAACCTTGTATTCTACTATATCAGTTAGTGAGTGCAACATATTCATGCTACGCGACTGCTGAAAATGGCTGCAGCCCAGTAACATCCCTTGTCAAGAACAAATCGACTAGACTACCGCATATCTGTGTAGGAGAGCGAGACAGACAGAGAGAGCACACAAAACGGGGAGGAAGCCGTACTTCTGTCTTCTGTTCTCTCCAGGTAGACTACCACGTGAGACGAACCGGAATGCAGTTCCTCTCAGTGTGTTGCAATAGCCTTCTTAGTTTCCCCTAGCCTTTTCCAGGTCAGGAAGATCTGCAATGCATGGTATTCACTATTCAGAGTAGGAAACTTCAGAAGATCTTAAACATTTACTAATGCCTAGCTCACATCCCTTTGTTTATTTCTTGTCCATTTTTATTCCAACTAATTAATCAATGTGGAGAGTGATTTCTGCACATGAGAAAAGTGTATTTAGAGAAGGAAGCATTGTAGGCAAGATGTTAAAATGACAGTTAAAGCAAACTGCAAATCAACAAAACCAGTAATCTGATTTCAAGACTGTATGCATTAAGGTTAGCTCAAATTTGCCTCTAGGTTCAGAATGGGTTGTAGAAGCAAGTAGCGAACTAACTATGACGAATAATATCAAGAAAATGGATGAAAACATAAGGTTCATGTGATCTTTATTCTCATAAACACAAGACCCAACTGGAACTTCAACAATCCTCATAAACCCCAGATATCTTAACCAAGTGTAAACCTTTATATATGTCCAGATTAAATTTGCCCCCTATGAGAACAGTTAATAAAATGCAAACTGAATTAAAATGTGAAATTATATTGGCACACACAAAATACCATAGCAATGCGAGTAAGAGAAAACAAAAAAATAATAATAATAATAATAAATAAAAGAAAAAAAAGGCACTATATCAAGCAAAAACCAAAACAAAGACAAGAAAACCCGAGAACTGTGTCATGCAGCAATTAAATCAAACAGCCATTCCTCCATTAAATCCACGTCCCAGCCCCAAACAAGCTCCCACATGCCACCAAACATCCCACACCCCTGTTTCTTCTGCCACTATCAGCAACCACTCCAACATCCAGATTCGATCGCCCATACCCCCCATTAGTATCACCTTCTCAATGCTGCTACAGCACCATTACCTTTTTCCAGATCTGACCCTTCCCTCCAACGACTCGCTCCTGTGAGACAAAACCTTCCTTGCTGGAGATTTGCATGTAAGCCTTACTCAGTCTGAGCATAATCATATGTTGTCTTATTGTGCAATTGCTTGCATGTGCTTGAGGTTGCAAGGAGACGTATGTTTTCTAGGTTGATGGTGTTCGTGTGTGTTTTCTGATGTCTCTCAGTGTGCGCATGCATGCTTAGTCTCTGTTACTGGTAGTTTCTGTGCTTTGGTTCTTTGCATCAGTACCTTAGTATATTCCAACAAGTATGCAAATGTGCATGTATATTTGTACCAAACTATAGAATACACTGAAGTAAAAAGCTTCCGCTCGAGTTTTTCTTCCTTTTGAATTCTTACTGGAATCAAAAACTGAAAAAAGAGTTAAAAGGTTGTTTTGTAGAATTTGTAACAAGTGACGTTAAATGAGGCAAATGGATCATTGACAGTTGACTTGCAGTCAAAATTGCCTCAGTAATTTTCCAAATTTTCAGGAGTCTACTTGGGGACTCTGAATGTAATTAACCCCGAGAAGTACTGAAAGCATTTCTTGTTCAAATGCAACTAGCATAACATACTAATGGAACAGCTACATTGTTTGTCGCAATTCCAAAAAAAAGTGTCCCCCATGTCAAAGATCATGCACAAATCAGAAATTCAGCCTTGCTGGATACATCATGTATGATGCACAGAAACAATACTTCAACATCCTCATAAATATAGTTACCATTCAAAAGGAGTCCGCAATCACAAGAAGAATTTAGATGTCAAATATCTGACACACATAGGCTAATATATGTATCGTGTATGAGATCAAAACAGTTTCTCATAATATAAAGATAAAGACAACCACAATAGCTTGTAATTCCTTTCATTCATCAGGAATTATGAAATCCAAAGACTAAATTATGATATTTGTTTTCATTTAATCCACAAAAAAAAATAAATCCTTCGCATTCATGCCATGTTGTGCACAGAATTTTCTTCTTATTAACTGGACCAAAAATAATGTGATTGTATAAACTTCCAGTTAGCCACAATACATTAACTTATCCTAAAGCTAGTCATACTACTACGGTTTTCAAAAGCGTTGCAACTTTAGCTCCAAATAGCTACAAATCAATGTTGAGCAAGCATACGCCTACAGAAATTAATTATTAAGGCAATGGATTGCTTTCAAACATTTAATTGATACGATGCATTTCCCAACAACCAGATAGTAAATTTTATGCAGTTTATTAGAGAAGGTAACGCACATCTCCAAGTTAGCATGAAGAAAAATATGCATCTATGAACCTTAAGATATACAGAAAATCAAAAAAATAACTAAATGCCAACATCAGAATTTGGAGAAAAATTTGTAAATTAATGGAAAAAAAGCATAAAAATTAGGAAAAAGACCATGACAAAAAAATTGAGCTGCAAAAAAGTGGCTAGTGGGTATCCTGGTAGAATGAATCTTCAGGCTTAGATACAGTGATATATGAACCCATAAAACTAAAGTATTGTGAGAAAAAGATAGGAACTCACAAAGCATTCCTTCATCATCACTGCTACCATCGTCGTCACCAGTATGCTGCACCAGGACAAATATGTTTTTAACCTGTTAATGACTAGCAAATTTTTCCTTTTGCGTATAATTATTCAAGATGAAAGAGATGTCTCAATTACCAATACATCATCGTCGTCAGAACCCAAGTCTGCAGCAGAAAAAAACCAAAAGATTTGCAGTTAAAAATAGACAACTATCCAAACTTCAACTAAAAAAAGTCCTAAAGGATCATGGAACACTTTCCTCAAAACCATAGGTATTAAACAAAATACACATAAGAAAGATTTACTCTTTCAAAAGAACATGGCTCACTCAAATGAATTGATTCCCAAAATCCAAGAGTTTATCATGAGGAAAGGTGGAGACTATACAATCTTGTTTCTCTCTCTTTCCCTTCTTTTCTTTGAAAGAACTAGCATAAGTTGTTTTATTGATATAATGCTTAACTTTCCTACTGTAGGATGGAAATTGAATTACAGAAACATTTTCATATATTTCTTGCCAGTCAAAGTTATATACTAAAGGTTCTTGTGGAAGTAGGAAAACAAATGAACAAAAATAGATCTGAAGAAACAGATAGCTTAAATGGACAAATAATTTGCTTCTGAATAAAGATTCAAAATTTGTGGAACCAAAGAAGAGGATTAAATGACAACGCCACTTAACAACAGCACGAAGCTTGTGAAATTAGTTTTCCCCAAGAACAGCTCAACACTGAGTCAGATTATAGGCTAGAAAGTATAAAGAAAAGAGTAAAATGTTGGACAGCAGTAGTAACAAATAAGAACTTTGGTTTGCAAACAAATACGAACTTTGGTCTGCTAGACTGCTACAATAAAATCATGTAGAACTAGTAATAAGTAAATTAGGAACAGAATATACCAGATAGTGACATCAAAGGAATAAAAAAAAGGAAAACAAAAGATAAAACTCAATTCAAGCTTCAGAGTGAAATCTTGATCAGTGGGGAAGATTAGAAAGAATCATCATCACAATGAACAAAAGTTCAAAACCAATAAGATGCAAAAGCAACTTACAGTCACTTGACTCCTCGTCCTCGTCACACCACTTGTTCCAATCAACCTTCAGATATGGAGCAGGCTTTTCTTCAGACTTCATCAGTCTTTTCCACCAACCTTTCCTCTCTTTCTGAACTGAACATAGTATGTTTCTTAAGCCAATCTTTGTTTTACATCTCTGCATCAAAAGCAATGCTCAAAGTCCAGAAAGAAATGAGGAAATGGTTTCAAAAAGAATTACTAACATTGTTCAATACATAAAGTAAGCAGACTCGAAATGGGCATTGTACAATGTAATGTCAAGAAGCAGACTCGAAATGGGCATCGTACAATGTAATGTCAAGAAGTCAAATTTGGCTCGGAAAAAACTTACGGCCATATAAACATATTCCTAGAGGGTCCAAATATTCAATATTTCTTAAGAGTATCAAGAACCTAAGTACGTAAATAGCTAAGACAGCATTGGATCTATTAATCCATTATCCTGGAAAGCAGTTCGTGCAATCTACGATAACCAGTTCACAATCAATGAAGTGCCATCCAACTAACAAGAACAAAATTCAAAGCCAGAGATGCTAATTGGAATTTACTCATTATCATACATAGAAAACATGCAAAATAGCTTTTTTTAAATCATTACAGTTGTTAGGGACATGACAGCCCAATCAATACACCTGGTATGAAATTAAGCAATAATGTTCATTAAGAAACAGGTTAGCATAAACCACACAAGATTTAGCGCAAAAAACCTTGTAGGTAGGTGCCTACACTATTCAAATCATTTTAGTTTCAAATCACCCACTGAAAATTTTAAAACACCATACTTTTGTCGCTTCCGTCCATTTTAACAGTCAAGTCTCTCCATTGCAGTTAAAATTTAGGCATTTTCTGTCTTTTCAAAAGAAGTTAATTGGACGAGAAAACTTCCTAGGCCACTAAACCATTACGATCATTCACTTTATGACTATATCCAATTATTTGATATGAAAAAACTTTCAAATCACCCATTGAACCTTTAAAACAGCACCCTTTTGGCACTTGCATCAATTTTAATAGTCAAGGTCTCTCCTTGCAGTTATGTGAAGGGTTTATTATGTTCACTCACAAGATGTTAACTAGCAACAAAACCTCAAAACCATCATAATCTTTTGTGTGTAACTGTGCACTATGAAAACCAATTCTAATGCTTCACTGCTAAGAAAAACAACTGTAAATTGTTGCTAATCATAAAACAAACTTGAAGGAGAAAAGGGTTTTACTAAAATCACAAAACTTAACAATAAACACAAACATTGATCATTAAAACAAATAAACCAAAGAGAACTTGAACCTCAGGGATAATTTCTGCATAGAGATGGAGAGTGAAACTGAAGGACTGGCCATGAACACCAACCGCAGAGAAAGTGAAGAGACCTTCAGTCTCGCACTTGACAGATACGTCTCTGGCATCAGGCAATGCGATTGTTAAGTAAACTTTGTCCGAACGCTGCGCCCATAGAACCTCCGGCTGCCTACTGCTCCTGCAAAATTTGGACATTTTTACTCTTTTTTTCACTATTAATTTTCAAGAAATGAAAACATTGTTTTAGCAAATTAGAAAAAGACAAATCAAAAACAAAACACACAACAAAAGAAAAGAAAACTCTGAATTGATTACCCCATTTTTGAAGAGAGGAAATTTGCAGATGATTGTTAGGGAGGAAAGAGAACCGAAGAACAAAAGAAAAATAAAATAAATATGAACTGCTTATATTCCATGACAGAGCTTAAAGCAAATTTTAGGAACCGGGTCGGATCGGGTCGCGGTATTCGGGCGTATTTAATGTCTAACGTTAGTTTTCACTAATTTTTTTTTAAGTGTATCGTTCTTTTAATTTATTATTTCGAATTTGTTTTTCAGCAGATAGATTATTTTTTTCATGTGCATGACACGAGATAAATTGAATAGTTAGATGAACTCGTTTGACTTATCATTTATTTATTTCATAGTATATTTTAGTTATTTTATGGTTATTATTTGTTAACTTCATCTTTTTATCATATATATTGCATATATAAATTCGTTTAATAAGAAAATATCCCATATGTCATAACAAGGTTTTGGATATTTTAAAACATTAATTTCATTTTTAAAAATAATAATAATCAATTTAATTCATACTCTTTTGGGTTACATGAAATTCAACTTTTAAGTACTTACAAAAATAAATTTAGAATTTTCCCTCCCCTCCATATTAAAAAATAATTTCTACTAACATTTAAATGTACTATTTTTGCCTTCCAAAATGTCAAAATTCTATTTCTTCTCATAAAATATAATATTTTTTTTTATAACGCCCTTGAAAATTTTAGAATTTATTTCCCAAAAATTAAGAATAAAATCCAATTAACACCTATATCCATGACTATCACCTCCCAAGATGGCAAAAATTCCAGTTTTCCTCTCTTTAAAAATAAAAAGCTTAATTAAGTCTTTACAAAAATTAGGGCAAAATACTTTAAACCTTCTTCTAATGTTATTTCGTTCCACACCGACTCTTTGTAGTTTAATTTATGATATTTAACCCCCTTAATTTTTTATTTAAAATAATTAGTCTAATAAGTGAATTGCCATAAAGTGATCAAACGGAATTGGGTATTTGACTGACCGACTCTAGTATAAATTAATGAAACGAAAAAAGTAACCTTAATATAAAGTGTCATTGTTAGTGAGTTTTATGTCAACTAATTCCATGCCTGTGTTTTTCAGGGTTTAATTGGTTGTTTTAAGTATTGAGTAATTGTAATAGGATTAAAATTAGTGTTATAAGTATTAAACCATTCTAATAGAGTTAAATTATCTTTTTATTGACTCTATCTCATCTTTTGTATGGATTAATTGAGTGTTGTAAGTATTGAGCAATTATAAGAGTGTTAAAATTATTTTTTTATTAACTATTTTGAATATTTTTATTGATTTTCTTTAATTTAAAATATTAAGAAAGTTAATAGTTGTAATTAAAACTATAAGGGATAAATGTGAAATAAAGTAATAGTAAGAGGGGTTTAATATATTTTAATTACCCAAAAAATTATAATTTACTTTCTTCCTCTCCAAAAGAATTATAATTATAATCCTTCAAAACACCTATGCTTACAAATTTTGACTTCAGCCCCTTCAAATTTTGACTCTACCACGAAGTGATACCTTTATGTGTTAAGTATTGAGCAATTCTATGAGGGTTAAAAGTAATCTTTTATTTAACTACTTTGAACATTTGTATTAATTTTCTTTAATTTAAAAAGTAAAGAAAGTTAATAGTTGTAATTAAAACTATAGGGAATAAATATGGAATGAAGTAATAATATGAGGGGTTTAGTATATTTTAATTACCAGAAAAATTATAATTTACCTTTTTCCTTTCCAAAAAAGTTATAATTATAATCCTTCAGAACAGCTATACATATAAATTTGCCCTCAGCCCCTTCAAATTTTGATTTCTCAAAGTGATACCTCTATGTGTTAGCTATTCGCATTTGTGAAACTCACGTCTCTCAACTCATATACATTTTCTCTTACTTGTATTATTATTCAGTGGTGGAACTAAGGCGGGGCGAGCTGGTGTAGCCCCCTCCCCTCCCTTCGTTTTGGGGAGGAAGGGGGTGGTATATAAATTCCACCCCTCGCACACCCTATCCGCCACTCATCCAGGGCGCCGGCGCCAACGAGACGGAGAAGACGACTGCAGACTCTGCAGTTTCCTAGGGTGAATAAGAAGACTCAATTTTTGTTTATTTTTTTTTTTATTTTACACTTAACTAAAACGACATCGTTTTACTTACTCCAATTTTATTTTTTTTAAAAAAATCCAACTATACAAATATAATCTAAATGTCTTCAAACGAATCAAACATAATCCTTTACTCGCTCTCCTGCTGCGGTGCTGCCTACCTTCCTCCAAAGTCCAATCCTCCTCCGTGGCTTATATTTATATTATTATATATTTTCAATATTTAAGTTTTTACTCATATTTAATTTTTTTTGATTTAAGCTTTTAGATATTTAGTAATATCTTGAAGTAAATTTTTTTTTATATTTTATGTTTATTTTTCAATATTTAAGTTTTTATTAATATTTAAATTCTTTATGTAAGCTTTTAGTAATATCTTTATGTAAGTTTTTTGTAATATTTAATTTTTGTGTGTATGTTTTTGTGAATTGTAATTGATTATTATGATTAAATATTTATTAATAGTTTATTAGTGAATTGTGATTAATTAATTTTAAATTCATAAATTATAATTATTTAATTACAAAAAATAAGAGACTTGTTAGTGAGTGTATAAATGCTCTAAAAGATATTAAAATATTTTATGATTTTGTGGATTATGATTATTTATTTGTGTAATTATTTTAATATTGTTATAATTTTTGATTTAGCAATTTTGATGAATTGTGGTAGGTTATGAACAAATTTTTAAGACGAAGTGTCAATTAATTATCACTTTTTAAGTTATATATATTTATTTATTTAATGACAAATTTTTTATTTTATATTAGTTATATATGAGCACCTCTTAATTTTGGTTCTGATTTTGCAACTGTTATTATTATTACTATTATTATTATTATTATTATTATTATTATTATTATTATTTTAGTCATTAGGGAATTATCTGACCTACTCATATGAGGATGTAACTAGATTATATAGGGATTAAAAGAAGATTTTGTAGTCTGAATTCAGTGAATTTATACTAATTGGCTGCTCTTTCTGTTGTTTATTGAATGATTGAATTAATTTGTAAACAGGTATGGACACATGTACAAAAATTTATGTTTCATCTCATGCATATGAATGTAAAGAAACTACATCCACTTCACTCACTACACCCTCAAATTTTCCTCTCAATATACCCTCAATACTCAAGATTTAATGTTTAAGAAATCATCTTAAAAAATATTAATAGTTATAACTATTTTCTTTTTTTCTAATTTGTAATCCTATTGTTGGTTTGAAATTAATTATGTTGATCAACATGCTTAAAATATCATATTCATCAAATAATGTTTTGCCATCCAACTTAAAAGCAAAATAAAATCGCGATTAAATTTTTTTACATTTTTTAATTAAATACAAGATCTTATCAATTTATTTTTTTTTTTCAATTTAGTTTATGATAAAGATATTGGCACTCTCACTACTTATTTTTTTTGCAAGTGAACAAAAATAACTATCATTTTGCAAAATGTTTTTTTTTTTTTTTGAGAAACATATTTAGTTCCTTCGAAAGTTAAAACAATGTTAAAAGAGTTGAGAGTGATATAAAGAGTCATACTATTTTATGTTTTCAATTTGTATTATTTGTCACTTAAAAATGTTTTATTTGTAATATTTTTTGAGTCATTCTCCTGTGAAACTATCTCATATATAAGACTTGCATATGAATTTCGCTTTAGTATATAAAATATAAAAAATTAGCATAAAAAGTATAAAAAATTAGCGTATAAATTATAAAAAAGTTAGCGTATAAAGTATAAAAAATTAGCGCACAAAGTATCAAAGATTAGCGTATAAATTATAAAAAAATTAGCATATAAACTATCAAATATTAGTATACAACGTATAAAAAAAATTAGTGGATTAGCATATAAGAATAATTCACATATTACGTCTCATATAGTCTCACAAGAATTTTTACGTTTTTTTTAAGGAATCATGATTCACATTAATGATTTTTAAATAAGATACACAAAATCAATGATATCTTGCCATATAAAAATTTGCAATTCATAATTTGGTTATAAAAGTCACAAAGAATAAAAGTATATTGACATTGATGGACATATACTTGACATTTATTCCAAAATAAGAATATAGTTTTTAGAAAAGAAAATGTTAGACAGGCTAAATCTTAAAATATTATGCTTCTTATTATTATAAAAATTTATGCTCGTTATTCTTTATTTTGCATTGAGAATCATTTCTATTGACAATTGAGAAGGATCGTTATACATATATCATATATAATTATAGCAAGGTTAGTTTTCACCATTTATATAAAAAAAAAAACAAGTAACCGAAATATCACTAAAAAAAAATCAAATATCAATATTGCCACTTTGGATTTCAAAATATTTTACATACAACTAAAACGAACCAAGAGCCAAACTATAAATGATTTTGATTTCTCATAATGATAATAATATTGAAATTTCTTAGGTATGTACAGAAGGAAATAAATAGGGTCCAATTTTAAAGAAGATGTATAGTAATAAAATATTAAAAAGCGAAAGTTTTTTTTTTCTAAATAAAAGAATCAAAACCCATGATATATAATTTCATAAAAAGAACAAAAGTCTCACAGTGGGTGTGTTGTTTTTAATTTTTATTGTAGAAAAAAATTACTTCTATTTTTTTATTAGAGAAAAAGAGGTTGACCACTTAAGTGTATTATACACGTAATAACTACCGTAAATCAATCAAGAAAATTAATTAATTACATTATATGGATTCCAAATTAAAATTTTAAGAATCATATTAGACCGTATTAAATCATTAAGAATCTAAAGTGTCGTCGTTTAAAATTTTTAAGATCAAAATTGTATTATTTTTCCGATTTCAAGATCTGTTGCCATTTTTTTTCATATATAATTAATGAACCCCTACTTGGCTACTTGTCATGCTGATACAGCGCCTGTTGTATGCACACTGGATTACTGGTGGCTGGATCCAAACCCGCAATGTTTTTCCCGTTAATGGTTTACGCAAAAACCGGATGCTTGTAAAATATATATACGCTGATGAAAATGCTTAAAATCAATCCCGAATATTATGGTTTTTTCAGAGTCACATACACATTTCAGTCTCAGCCTCTCATCATTAATTACTATTTATGTCGTTTTTAAGGGTTACATTTCAGCATAAGAAGCTGCATCACGAAATGCAATTAATGCAATCAACAAATCTATGTGGCCTTGTGTGGGTTTTGGCGCATCCCACATCGACAAAACAAAGAAAAAGGCGGCTGCATTTTTCTATAAAATGCAGGCTTCTTTTAGTTTTAGGATATCCCTCAAATTGCTTCATTCTATTGTAGAGTAATTTCTTATCTCTCTTGTAATATTTCAAGAATAGTGAAATATTATAGTATTGTCCGAGGACGTAGGCAATATTGGCCGAACCTTGTTAAATTTTGGTGTTCTGGTATTCTTTATTTTGTCTATTTAAATAGTTTTCGTGGGTATAGTTGTTGCGATATTATTGTGCTAGTAAATTACCTTTGGTAGATAAATTCTGTCACAAAGGCTGATAAGAAGCCTAAGGAGCGTGGTACTTAAGCGGGACCATTGTGACCCCACCACTCTGTCCTGGGAATTTATCTTACGGTGATTTTTAGTTCAATAAGTTTGCACTCTATTGAAAATTACCCTAGCTTCCGCACAACAATTGGTATCAGAGCCAAGGTTCTTTTGAGTATGCTCTGTAGTTGCAGCTTTGTCTGATCTTCCACATCAGAAAAAGACTTCCTTGGGCTATTGGATTTCTTTTGATACAGCTATTAAATAGAAATTGTAGAAATGGCAGAAAGCTCAAAACCATCCACGTCAGGCGCATTGTCATCTACTTTGTCAGGGAATATAATGACAAATGCTAGATTTGCAGTGGAAACTTTTGATGGCACAGGTCATTTCGGCATGTGGCAAAGTTAAATTCTAGATGCTCTCTTTCAGCAAGGTCTAGATATTGCCATTAAAGAGGAAAAACCAGAAGATGTCCAAGAGAAAGAATGGAAGAAAATCAATCGGTTAGCATGTGGTACAATTCGATCATGCTTATCCATAAAGGAGAGATATGCAGTCTCTAAGGAATCGTCAGCTCACAAGTTATGGATAACATTGGAAGAGAAATTCTTGAAGAAAAGTAGTCAGAATAAGCTTCATATGAAGAAAAGACTATTTTGCTTCACTTATATTCCTGGTACCACTATGAATGATCATATCACTAGTTTTAATCAACTGGTGACCGATTTGGTTAATATGGATGAGGAATTCAAAGATGAAGATCTGGCTCTAATGTTGTTGGGATCCCTTCCTGAGGAGTTTGAGAATCTTGAAACAACTCTACTTCATGGGAAGGCCAAAGTGTCTCTGAAAGAAGTGACTAGTGCCTTGTACAGTTATGAGTTGAGAAAAAAGGATAAACAAAAGGGTACTGGTGAAGAAGCAGAAGCTTTAGTTGTCAGAGGCAGATCGCAGAGTCAGAACAAAGGAAGAAAAGGGAGATCGAAGTCCAGATCTAGATTGAGCAAAGATGAATGTGACTTTTGCAGAGAAAAAGGGCACTGGAAGAAAGATTGTCCCAAATTGAAAAGCATACCTGATAAAGGAAAGGCTGTAATTAATTCCAGTGTAGCTGAATGTGATGATGATTCAGATTTATCACTTGCTGTGTATAAGAACGTCCTGGCTAATGATGCAAAGTCAGACGTTTCACTTGCTTCAACAACCAGCTATTCAAGTGTATGGCTATTAGATACAGCTTGCAGCCATCACCTATGTCCTAATCGGGAGTGGTTCTTTGATTTCAAAGAAATGCAAAGAGCATCAGTCTACATAGCAAATAATTGTGCTCTTACCACATATGGGATTGGTTCTATCAAATTGAAAAATCAGGATGGATCAATCAGAATATTGCAGAATGTTCGATATGTGCCAGAGATAAAGAAGAATTTAATTTCTGTTGGAACCCTAGAATCAAAGGGGTTCAAGGTGGAAATTCAAAATGGAATTTTCAAAATCATTTCTGGTGCACTTGTGGTATTAAGGGGGATTCAAAAGAGCAATAACGTGTATCATTATCTTGGCAGCACCATTACTACAACAATGGCAGGAGCAGCAGCGGTAGCTTCAACTGATAATCAGGAGTTGGAAGCAACCAGGTTATGGCATATGCGTTTGGGATATACCGGTGAAATTTTTTTGAAAAGTCTTATAGATCAAGGATTATTGAAAGGCGTACGGGCTCATAAATTGGATTTCTGTGAGCATTGCATCAAAAGGAAGCAGACAAGAGTGAGATTTGGTACAACAATCCATGATACCAAGGGTATTCTGGATTATGTTCACTCAGATGTGTGGGGGCCTTCCAAAACCGCTTCTTTAGGTGGCAAACACTATTATGTGACCTTTGTTGATGATTTCTCCCGCAGAGTTTGGGTGTATACAATGAAGACAAATGATGAAGTGTTGGGGATTTTTCTAGCATGGAAAAAGGCAATAGAAAATCAAACAGGCAGAAAGATCAAATATCTCCGCACAGATAATGGTGGAGAATATAAGAATGATCCTTTTTTGAAAGTCTGCAAAGATGAAGGAATTGTCAGACACTTCACCGTCAGAAATACACCACAACAGAATGGCGTGGCAGAGCGTATGAACCTAACGTTACTGGAGAAAGTTCGGTGTATGTTGTCCAATGCTGGGTTGGGCAGAGAATTTTGGGCTGAGGCTGTGACATACGCTTGTCATTTGATCAATCGTCTACCGTCTACTGCCATTGGTGGTAAAACACCTATGGAGAAATGGTTTGAAACTCCTGCAAAAGATTATGATTCCTTACATGTGTTTGGTTGCACTGCATATTATCATGTTAAAGAGTCGAAGTTGGATCCAAGAGCAAAGAAGGCAATCTTTATGGGGATTACCTCTGGAGTAAAAGGCTTTCGACTATAGTGTCCAGAGACAAAGAAAATAATCTTCAGTAGAGATGTCACTTTTGATGAATCTACCATATTGAAAAAGGTGACAGTTGAACAACAGACGGATAATACTCCCAAACCGGTGGAATTTGAAATTGTCCCAGCATATAACAATAGTGACTCTCCTATGGTAGAAGAAGAGTCAGATGGAGAAGAGGTTTCAACCCAACAACCTCTACAGCAACATCTACAGCAACATCTACAGCAACATGAATCAATAGCATTGAGTAAGCCAAAGAGAATCATCAGAAAGCCTGCTCGATTTGATGATATGGTGGCTTACGCATCTCCAATTGCAAATGATGATATTCCTGCCACTTACAATGAAGCAGTTCAAAGTTCAGAAGCAGAAAAGTGGAGGAATGCAATGAATGAAGAGATGCAGTCTCTTCAAATGAATCGGACATGGAAACTAGCTAGTCTTCCGATAGGAAAGAAGGCAATTGGGTGCAAATGGGTATATGCAAAGAAAGATGGATTTCCTGACAAGAATGATGTGCGCTACAAAGCTCGGTTGGTAGCTAAAGGCTACGCTCAGACAGAGGGTATTGATTATAATGAAGTGTTTTCTCCAGTTGTGAAACATTCTTCTGTCAGAATTTTGTTGGCTTTGGTAGCACAGTTGAATATGGAACTAGTTCAAATGGATGTAAAAACTGCATTTTTACATGGTGACTTAGAGGAGGAAATCTATATGACTCAGCCAGAAGGATTCAAAATTGCTGAAAATAAGAATTTTGTGTGCAAACTTGAAAAATCGTTGTATGGATTGAAGCAATCTTCAAGGCAGTGGTACAAGCAATTTGACAAGTTTATTACGGGTCAAAAGTACATAAGAAGCAAATACGATCATTGTGTGTATTTTCGCAAGCTGCAAGATGGATCTTACATTTATCTACTTCTTTATGTGGATGATATGCTGATAGCTTCCACGAGTCTGACGGAAATTGAGAAATTGAAGACTCAATTGAACAAGGAGTTTGAAATTAAAGATCTAGGAGAGGTAAAGAAGATTCTTGGTATGGAAATAAGCAGAGATAGAAAATTGAGGAGACTATCTTTATCTCAGACTCAATATCTGAGAAAAGTGTTGAAGCGTTTTGGCATTGATGAGAAGTCAAAACCAGTTAGTACTCCACTTGCTCCTCACTTTAAACTCAGTGCATCCATATGTCCAAAGAATGAAGAAGAGCGAGAATACATGTTGAAAGTGCCGTATGCAAATGCTGTTGGCAGTTTGATGTATGCTATGGTATGTACAAGACCAGACATTTCACAAGCAGTTGGGGTTGTGAGCAGGTATATGCATGATCCTGGAAAGGAACATTGGCAAGCCGTAAATGGATTCTACGGTATATTCTGAACACTGTAAATGTTGGATTGTTGTTCGAGCAAGATGGTCGATGTATAGTTGGATATTGTGATTCCGACTATGCTGGTGATATGGACAAGCGAAGATCAACTACTGGTTATGTATTCACTTTTACAAAAGCACCAGTCAGTTGGAAGTCTACTTTACAGTCTACAGTTGCTTTGTCTACAACAGAGGCAGAGTATATGGCAGTTACAGAAGCTGTGAAGGAGGCAATTTGGCTTCAAGGGTTGCTTAGTGAACTAAATTTTGAGCAGCACATCAAAGTGCATTGTGATAGTCAGAGTGCTATCCATTTGGCAAAGAATCAGGTTTATCATGCAAGAACGAAGCATATTGATGTCCGTTATCATTTTGTACGAGAGATTCTGGAAGAAGGTGGAGTACTCATCCAGAAGATTTCAACTGCTGACAATCCTGCTGATATGTTGACAAAAGTGGTGACAGCAATCAAGTTCCAACATTGTTTGGACTTGATTAATATTGTCAAAATTTGAAGTTAGCATTTGAAGACACTACTAAAGCTGAATTGGTGAGAGAATAGAAGATGTGGAATTTTGCCAAGGTGGAGATTTGTGGGTTTTGGCTCATCCCACATCGACAAAACAAAGAAAAAGGCGGCTGCATTTTTCTATAAAATGCAGGCTCCTTTTAGTTTTAGGATATCCCTCAAATTGCTTCATTCTATTATAGAGCAATTTCTTCTCTCTCTTGTAATATTTCAAGAATAGTGAAATATTATAGTAGTGTCCGAGGACGTAGGCAATATTGGCCGAACCTCGTTAAATTTTGGTGTTCTGGTATTCTTTATTTTGTCTATTTAAATAGCTTTCGTGGGTATAGTTGTTGCGATATTATTGTGCTAGTAAATTACCTTTGGTAGATAAATTCTGTCACAAAGGCTGATAAGAAGCCTAAGGAGTGTGGTACTTAAGCGGGACCATTGTGACCCCACCACTCTGTCCTGGGAATTTATCTTACGGTGATTTTTAGTTCAATAAGTTCGCACTCTATTGAAAATTACCCTAGCTTCCGCACAACACCTTGGATACAATTTCTGGACATAAAACCATCATTGGCATTCTCCGTGTGATGGTCACGTATAAAAAAAAATTAGCGTCTCAATTTTGACTTCAACGTATAAAGTACCAATGATTAGCGTATAAAATATCAATATTTTTTACTATCGAGTATGAAAGTATGTATACTTTATTCGTGTAACATTTTTACTATTTGCGTATAACATATTCGTATATCAATGTCTTCATATTTCATTCGCGTAACACTTTTCACTATATATACCCACAAAGTATGCGTACTTTATATAGGAAGTGTACTACATGGACGCGTGAGGTGCGTCATTAAACCTATCGCATATATAAATCGACCACACACGATTTTTTGCGAAAAAAGAATGGCTATCCCATCATTACTCTTTTTGAAATAGCCCAATTAATCGTTATGCATCCATGCACTAACACTTCAAGTAAGGCCACATCATATAGATAATAGAATAGACTTGCAGAACTTGTCACGTGCAGGCCCAGGGCAGGGCTAACGTGGCCCGGTTTGGGTGTCCGGAATTTACACCTTTAGAATAGACTTGCAGAATATATGGACATTTTATTAAGTCAAGTAAGTCTGTGGAAAGTCCTTTAAACATTCAGATTTTGTTAATCTTATGATAGTAACTTCATAACTCATTCATTAGACTATTAATAATAATATGAATTTTTCAGGTACATTTGATTGATTTGATTTGTCCCATTAAATCATTCATAAAGTGGACCTAACTGGAAATCTCCTTGCCATAAATCAAAGTCTATAAATGTAGGACGTTATGATCCCATTCTTGAAAACATCGATCCATCCCACTATTTTTTTTTCCCAATTTATTGCAAAGATTTCCATAACTTACTCATTTGATCATTTGCCATCTTTTCATTGGAATAGCAAAATTGTGACTTTCTGTCGAGTAGTGATCAATTACAATGGAGTTGGATATGATAAAACAAAGGCTAGACTATACTGTTCAAGTCATAGCTACACCATCAACAATGGAGGGAGTCGGCGGCGTTGTCGAAAGAAAATTGCCGAATGCTAGAGTTTTTGCCGTGACTCAACTCGCCCTTCGAGCATCAGTTATTGTATTTACATTGGCTGCGATCATTGTAACAATCACTGCTAAACAGACTGTGAATGTTGGCTTACTTGAGTATGAAGCCCGATACACCGATTCATCTGCCATAAGGTAATTCATCATTAAGTTTTAGTTAAATAATTTTTTGTAATTTGTTTGCCCTTTTGCCATAAAATTGAAAATTTGACAATTTCAGCATGGCCATTGTAGTCTCTTGGATTTGGGGCATTGATCAAATGAATTTTGTTTGAGCAATTTTGGTGTAAATTGGGAAATTTCTCAGTTTTTACAAAATTTTCCATTTGGGATATGGATACTATGGAATTAATATTGTGTTCTTGTGAGAATTTTGGATTCAAAAGTTTGCATTCATGATTCCAAAATGTTCAATTAATCTAAATTAATTGGTTAGTTTTTTATTTGTTTTTGCAGGTTCCAAGTGGGAGCAAATGGTGTTGTGTGTGCATTCTCATTCCTGTCAGTGTTAATCCTTCCAGGGTTGATTCATCCTAAATCAGACCCAAACAACTATTTTTACTTGCTTTTACATGATATGGTAATGAAATTCAGCTTCTCCATAGTCTACATATAAATGCATTTTATTAAATTAGTTCCATTAATGGAAGGCAAAAATGATTGTGATTTCACAGCATTGAGTTGAAGTTTAGCATGAAAAGAAAAACAACACAACAAGTAATTAAAGATGGGATGGAATTTGTATTTGACAGGTGATGACAATGCTGTTATTATCAGGATGTGCAGCAGCATCTGCAATTGGTTATTTGGCAAAGAAAGGGCAAGAACAAGGCAGTTGGATAGCCATATGTAAATATGTTGAAAAGTTCTGTAACAAAATGGAAGTTGCTCTTGCTTTAGCTTACTTGGCTTTATTCTGCATGTTGGCACTCACTGTCATGGCTGCCCAAAAACTCAAGTCTCATCAAACCATCCATTGATCATTGGGAGGAATTACCTATCCTGTGGGTTCAATAGCAAACTTTGGAGTAGCAATATATAATATGCAGTTTATTATGTGAAATGTACTAGAAATCCATAGACTTATAGATATGGTGATGTTGTAAAAATAAGAGAAATTATGGGATGTAAGTTTAGTTTTTCTTAGTGTTTTGAAATTCGTATAGGAGTGGAAACCGATCAAGTAACTGAGACTAGAATCAATTGAATTGGTCGGATCGATATTGAAAATCAAATGATGTCATAGTGATTAGTGAGTTAAAATTATATTAATCATAATTATATTAATATTAATATGTACCTAAAATTAAAAATATAAAATGCAATATTAACATATTTCTCATCCTGTAAAAAAATAATATCAACTCCAAATTAAATAACAAAAGCAATCATAAATATAACATTCAACTTCTTATTTTATTGAATATCAAAGTTACTTTTTTCTTAATTAGTTTTTTAAAAATAAAAATATAAGGAAAAAATATTCTATTTGTGCCACTTTAAAACAAGGCAAACCATAACTCTGTTTATGAATTTCTAATTATTTATACCGAAGAAAATGCATGAATAAATATTGTTGGAGTTATAACTCTATATTAATATTCACTTCCAATTAACATTGTAAGAAATGATTAAAGCAACAAAATATTTGAAAACCCTCAAAATAGTAGTAGCATTCTTTTATTTAATTTTCTCATTGGGCCTAATTTTTATGCCATAATAATAGTAGCACTCTTTTGTTTAATTTCCTAATGAACTAGACCCAATTTATAAACCCACAATAATGATAGCATTCAATTGTTTAATTTTTTTACTAAACCCAACTTTTAAATCCAAAAATTTCACATTAAAACAACTAAAACACAAAAGATCCATTGGCTGGAAATCAAAATAAAAAACCAGATCTTTTTTCAATTTTTCTGATTAAACTCGATTTTGATTGTTTCTTAAATCACTAGTTTTTAATATAAAATCCTACCAAATAGACAAATATTGTTCTACTCAATCGATCAAACTAACCAATTCGATCCGAGTTTAATAACACTCTTTTTTCTTGCAATGCAACTTTGTATAATCAAAATCCAATATTAATATCCATGATTCACAAATTCTTAACCCTAATTTATTAAGTAACTTGAAAATGAGTATACACTAATGTGTGGTACCCGGGAATTGTTTAGAAAAAGTAGATTTTTAGAGAATTTTGATTAGATTTGTATTTAAATATAATTTTGTTTTGTCTTGAGTTATTTTGACTTATAATGTGCTACTTGTATGTTTACTTGTATAAAAACTCCTCATAGTTTTCTTGATAAAATTCATATAAAATCTTTTATTATTTTATTAGTGAATAGATATAAAACTGTTGGGTGAATAACATTTACTTCTTCTGTAGTATTGCCATATTAAAATATCATAGTTGACAAATCTAGTAAAATTACCCAAAAAATATAACTTTTGATATTTGAAAAATGAAATAAAAGAACTTAATTACTTATTCACTTAAAATAAAAAAATAGCAAGAAAATCATCAAAATTAATTCTAATTTAATCTTGTGAATTAATGATGCTTATATTGTCTTTGACCAAATTTTTTTAATTATATTAGTTTGTATTAATATGGTGAAAATTAAAATGGCAAAAAACTAATTACTTATTTTCTTAAAATAAAAAATAAAATAAAAAGAATTTAATAATTTAATATAGTGGGTTAATAGTGAGACTATGGGAATGTTGAGATCTTCTAAAAAAAATTGTTACCAAAATAATGAAGAATCTAAAAGATCTTTTTTTTCCCCTTAGTTTTAGTAAGTAATTAACAAAATCGACCACCTCCTACTTCCATTTTGACAGCTCAACGTTCCCAATCTACCTAAACTAAATCTGCTCAATTATAGAGTGCCGATTTTAATATATCTTTTCTTTCTTTTTTTATTGGGGTCAAGTATAAGGTAATTTATGACCAAAATTTTCTTGAAAAAAAGGGTTTCAAATGCACAAGTTATTATTACATCTTGCCAATTTTATATATCTTTTCTTTATTTTTTATTGGGGTCAAGTATAAGGTAATTTATGACCAAAATTTTCTTGAAAAAAAAGGGTTTCAAATGCACAAGTTATTATTACTTCTTGCATGCTCATGATGGATTATAATGAAGGTGACTAAGTAAGAAAAGAAAAAAAAACAATAGGATAGTGATGACTTATTTTTCAATTACGCTAGTTAGAGTGTTTTGGTCTACTTTAAAAAAAAACATAAAATATAAGGAAGTAAATAATAATTTTTTATATGGAGGTAATTTAAAATTTAGGCAAACATATTTTATTTTACCTATGTCAATTGAGTTTTTTTTTTCATAAGATTCTTTTCACAACATTTATATTTATATTAACAATAGTATATCGAACAAATATAATTCATTTCTATTAATTTAATATTGTGATTATGTGGACATATTATGTACATTATGTATTAGGAACAAAAAATGAAGGGATTAAATCACTTTTTTTATAGTAATAGTAATTAATGTTTCAAGGTCAATCTATTTACCTGTCTAGATAATATTTTTTCGTCAAAATTTGTCAAATAAAAATGATATGTTAAATAAACATTAAGTTCAATTACAAATCAAATTAATTTAATTTAATTTAATAATTTTCTAAACAAAAATGATTAATTAAATATTTTTTAAAATATATTAAAATTCCCTAAATAAATAATCATTATATTTTTATTACAACTCATTCAAGTTTCCTTTTACTAAATAAAGACAATTATAAATAAAATTTAAACATATTAAACTTTCATAAATAAAAATGGGGAGTTAAATAATCATTAAGTTCTATTAGAACTCATAAGGTTAATTTAATAAATTTCATAAATAAAAAAAATTAATTAAATAAATTCTAAATATATTAAAATTTGACTAATCACAAATAATCCGTAAATCTTATTACAACTAATATTAAATCCAAATGCTTGCTATTACAACTATAAATTAATCAGGTTAACATTGAAATTATGTTTATTTAAAATTCTATATTAACATGTCATAAAATAGCATAAATTTCGGATTGATTGGATTAAAAAAATAATGAAATTTTTTTCTTTAACTTTCTATTAAATTATACTCCCTCTAATCATAATTAATTATGTCCTATATTTTATAAAATAAGTGACGTTTTAACTTTACAAGTTTATCATCATCTATATATTCAATCTTTTGTAGTTATCCATCCTATATTGAATAGAGCAATGATAGGGGGAGTGAAATTCTACAGTGAAATCCCATAGTGACTGAGGTGGCATGTGTAAAAAGACAAACTAATACCCTAACCAAATGATGAGTGAATCATACTGGATAATGGATAAGTTTGTCTTTTTATAACTACCACCTCCGGATTTCACTATAATTTTTCAGTATGTATATCATTACTCTATTGAATATAGGATTATCATTCTTAGAGGTTTTTTAAATCAATTCACCCCTTTCTTAGTATAAGTGTGAATACTATTAAAAGACACTTACAAAAGATAATATAATTTAAATTCCCTTCTTTTCTCCGTCTTCTCCCATTCGATTTTTTTTTAAGCTGCCCAAACAAAAGGGGTTTTTTTTTTCCTATTATCCTTTTAGAAACAAACAAAATCTCAAAGTTTTCATTTACAGTTTTATTCTCGGGACTTTTTTTTTTTTCCAATTCCTGTGGGGAAGTTACCACTGATAGCTACATATTGATACCTTGATATTGCACATCTTATTTAATTTCAAACAATAAGCTCTATAATATATTAATTGTTACATTAACCTGAGCTATCATAAAGAAAATGGCAAAATGGATTAACAAAGTTTACTTCATTTAATTACTAACGTTTCAATTCTTAATCGCTTATGATGAGCTTCAATTTATAAATCAAAACTCTATCATTAATTTTTATCTCTAATAATTATTTATATTAAAACAACACTACAGCAAAACAGTAGCGGGAGCAACATTGTACAAAGAACAAGATGTGCTTAAAGGATTAAGCATAAAAATTGATGCCCCGCACCACCAAAGGCTTTTAATCTTTGGACGGCTTCCCTTTCTAATCAATACTACTCTGATTGTATTTTCTCCAATGCACTCACCTTCCTACTCCCATCACATCATCAGACGGCAGCGCTTGCTCAGGGATTGCATGCTCTTCAGGTAAACTTACCCACCTTCGCAAACAACATTAATATTGTAGCACCAAGTCAAAAAAGGTGCGAATTGATTCTTCAGATATTTAAAACCCAAGAATAAAAGCTTATTTTTCAAGTCAACCAGCGAGATAAAAAGTGTGAGTTTTTTTTTTTTTTTGGCAGTACGAACTGGGGCGCCACTCCCTAATGATTTGGGTGAAAGAAGATCACCCTTACAAAAATATACCATCTTGATCTCTAATTCATTTATACAACAAATGGAGGAGGGATCAAGCGGAGAGCACAAAAGAGGAGTACTACTCCTTTTACACAAGAAATTAGTATGAACAAAAGAGTAAGCGTTTACAGCACCATAAGGGATCAAAATCTGATTCCCATTAAATGAAAAGAAATGAACTAGGCAAGTCCCATAAATCTTTGAAATAGATGGAAATAGGAGCAGTCATAAAAAGTGTGAGCTTATTCATGCGGTTATGCACTCTTCGATTAGGAATTCGTTTTCTGAAAGATCTTGACTTTCGTACTTTGGTGGGCATCCTTTCGATGACCTATGTTGTGTTGAAGGGATATCTATCTAATCCAATGATCGATTGCGTAAAACCCGTGGTACCAACAGAACCGGAGAAAGTACAACTCTTTTCTATTCTATTAGTATTTTATATTCAACCAGTGAGATAAAAAATTGAAAACTCTTCACAAGTCGGAAGCAGCATCAAACCCCATCCAACAAAAAAAATATCAAACCTTAGTACAAATACAAAATTTCGTATATTCAAAATTATCTTTCTTCCCTCAAATTCAACAAACAATTTTTCATGGCTTGAAAAAAACTTGAATCATACTCAAATACATAGTTTTGATAGATTTGCTTCAAAATCCTTGAACAGATCGATTCATACTCATGAAGCCACAAAATCTCAGTCCAAAACCCGCTCAAAACTCACATATGCATAGCTCAATCCCAAACCAGCCCAAAAATTCAATCTTTCTCGTCAAAGAAGGACCACCAACAGATTTGTGTAGACGGTGGGTAAAATTCCAAGGCGCAAAATTCAAAGGTAGCTGTCTAATTCCACAATCTGCCATCACTAAAATAAAAAAAAAATCTGGTAAAATATGCAAAAGTAAGAATTCTACTCCTACACAAATTAGAGTAGGATCCAAAATAAAACCCACGAAGACACATAACCACGTCACAATACATGTATATATGCAAAATAGACCATCAAGAAGAAACTTAAATATATAAATAGTCCAAAAATCACTCCATGTATATATGCAAAATAGACCATCAAGAAGAAACTTAAATATATAAATAGTCTAAAAATCACTCCAACCAAATATGCATGTGTTGGCATGTGCGATAATTACGCCCATAATATATTAGTCTGACTTTATCTCAAAGTATGAGATAAAGTTATATGCGTTTTGTATGCATATCAGATTCTGATAAAGATAAGAAGACTCTCCCTATCTTGAAGCTTTCTTATAGCTTAAGGATAAGAGTCTATTATCTTTATTAATAGAGAATAACATACTAGAAAAAACACAACGATAGAAAATATCGTTATACGTATTTTTCATGGTTCCCTGCTTTGTATCTAATTGGTGGATCACAATAGATCCTCGTGTAGTTCTATTACCGAGAGTTCTTTTTCTATTAGGGCAACGTAGAGTAGAACAAGATCCCAGCTTCCACTCTTCCAGGTCAGTTTCTTGGAAAACCTTCATTGGTATCAGAGCCAATGGTTATGTTCTTCTCATGTTTTACCATGTAATTACTTATATGTGAGTTTTAAATGGTAATTATGAATTTTCTTTGAGGAATTTTTTTTCTATGGAAATAAATTGTGAAATTCATAATTTCAGATCTGATTCTTGCCATTTTTGACTCACTTATCATATGAATTAAATGATAAGCAGTACATGGTTAGAAACTAGACTTCAAAAAAAATCCATCGATATAAAGTATGTAAAAATCGGATATACGGTTAATTAGATATGAGTGTTTTAAGTTTTTTTCGTTTTGATTTTATTTTCTGATTATTTATATAACAACATGTGGACTATCCATTGTTGAGCCCTTCCAGAGTGGCGGGCTGGTCCTTTCAAGCCCCAAAAATAGGAGGATTGGGCCTCAGAGCCCGTCCAAGATTTGATGAGTTTTGGGCCAATCGTATGTAATGGGCCGATCGTATGTGATGGTACTGTTGGGTGAGCCTTAAATATGAATGGGTTGTGTCTTAAGGTTTGGGCTTGATGATTTGGACAAACTAAATAATCACAAAATAAAAGTGGTCTGATATGCAAGTAAAACTTAATCTTATATGATTTATATGCATATTTTATTAATTTCATTTTTTTGTGAATATTCATAAAAAAATATGAAATAAAAAAAAAACCAGAAAACAAGAAAATGTTCTTGCAACTACAGAATATTTCTACAGTATTGAATTTCCGGATTTTATTTTTTTTTTGTAATTTTTTGTATGCCTATTTATCATTTTTGTGAATTTGCACAAAATAGAATAAATAAAATTAAAATTACAGAAAATTCAGAAAAATTAATATTAATATTTTGAGGTGTTATCTTTAGTTCTAGAATATTGTACTTGAATTTTTCTGCCTGCATATATTTTTTGTAATATTTGCATGCTTATTTATCAATTTTGTGAATTTGCACAAAATAGAATAAATATAAATAAATTACAAAAAAATCCAGAAAAATTAATATTAATATTCTGAGGTGTTATCTTTAGTTCCAGAATATTGTACTTGAATTTTTCTGCCTGCATATATTTTTTTTAATATTTGCATGCTTATTTATCAATTTTGTGAATTTGCACAAAATAGAATAAATAGAATTAAAATTACAGAAAATTCAGAAAAATTAATATTAATATTCTGAGGTGTTATCTTTAGTTCCAGAATATTGTACTTGAATTTTTCTGCCTGCATATATTTTTTGTCATATTTGCATGCTTATTTATCAATTTTGTGAATTTGCACAAAATAGAATAAATATAAATAAATTACAGAAAAATCCAGAAAAATTAATATTATTATTATGAGGTGTTATCTTTAGTTCCAGAATATTGTAATTGAATTTTTCTGCCTGCATATATTTTTTGTAATATTTGCATACTTATTTATCAATTTTGTGAATTTGCACAAAATAGAATAAATAGAATTAAAATTACAGAAAAATCCAGAAAAATTAATATTAATATTCTGAGGTGTTATATTTAGTTCCAGAATATTGTACTTGAATTTTTATACCTGCATATATTTTTTGTAATATTTGCATGCTTATTTATCAATTTTGTGAATTTGCACAAAATAGAATAAATATAAATAAATTACAGAAAAATCCAAAAAAATTAATATTAATATTTTGAGGTGTTATCTTTAGTTCCAGAATATTGTACTTGAATTTTTCTGCCTGCATATATATTTTGTAATATTTGCATGCTTATTTATCAATTTTGTGAATTGGCACAAAATAGAATAAATATAAATAAATTACAGAAAAATCTAAAAAAAATTATATTAATATTCTGAGGTATTATTTAAGTTCCATAATATTAATTTTGAATTTTTCTAACTGTGATTATTTTTTTTTAATTTAAAAGCATGCCTATTTCTTATTTTGTGAATTTGCACAAAAATTGAAATAAATATAAATAAATTACAGAAACATCCAGAAAAATTAAATTAATATTATGAGGTATTATTTAGGTTTCATAATATTAATTTTTAATTTTTCTAACAGTGATTATGTTTTTGTAATTTAAAAGCATGCCTATTTCTTATTTTGTGAATTTGCACAAAAATTGAAATAAATATAAATAAATTACAGAAAAATCCAGAAAATTACATTAATATTCTGAGGTATAATTTAGGTTCCATAATATTAATTTTTAATTTTCATAACTGTGATTATTGTTTTTTGTAATTTAAAAGTATGCCTATTTCTTATTTTGTGAATTTGCACAAAAATTGAAATAAATATAAATAAATTACAGACAAATCCAGAAAAATTACATTAATATTCTGAGGTATTATTTAAGTTTCATAATATTAATTTTTAATTTTTTTAACTGTGATTTATTTTTTGTAATTTAAAAGCATGCCTATTTCTTATTTTGTGAATTTGCACAAAAATTGAAATAAATTTAAATAAATTACAAAAAAATCCAGAAAAATTAAATTAATATTCTGAGGTGTTATTTAAGTTCCAAAATATTAATTTTGAATTTTTCTAACTGTGATTGTATTTTTGTAATTTAAAAGTATGCCTATTTCTTATTTTGTGAATTTGCACAATAATTGAAATAAATATAAATAAATTACATAAAAATCCAGAAAAATTACATTAATATTCTGAGGTATTATTTAAGTTCAATAATGTTAATTTTTAATTTTTCTAACTGTGATTATATTTTTTTTGTAATTTAAAATGCATGTTTATTTCTTGATGATAATTCATGAATATAAAAATAAATTATTTAAACATGCAAGTATTTTTAAGTTGAATGAATCAGTTTTTGTTCCTTAAAAATAACATTAAAAGTGAAGGAGGTTTTGCGCAAAATTTTTATAATTATAATTTAAAATATTTTTGGTATAATGTGATTCCTAGCATAGCGAAGTTTCCTTTGTACATGAATGTTTTGATTATAATTATTACAAATTGATGATTGCTGCAAAATCTACATATATGTGTTAATCAAGACCCTTTTGTGCACTGCTTAAAAGATAGCTTTCAAATAAGATAATTATTAATTTAAATTATTGTGATAAATTTATTGGTATTTTTTTTCAAATTGGACACCATAAAACTTAAATATGGGCTTGGTAGAGTAGTGGGCCTAAGTGGCATTAAACTATATTATGGCTTAATCCAATATATCATTGTTCAACATCAAGATCTTGGGCTTATAATAAGTTCAAAAGTAATAAATAATATAACTTGCATCAAGTTGTTGAGTTATATTGACAATGATCTAATGTGTGAACTAATGGATGCAAGGACTTGAGACAATTTGGAAATGAGGATCATGAACTCACAGTGTAAACACCTGCTACATTGATGAATACCAAGAAAGAAGGTAATGCCAAATTTGTAGATCTCTTGGAAAAAAAAAACATTTACTGAGATACTTCATTTGGACTGGAGATAAGAGAGGCACTGAGCAGTTCTTTTCGTATCTTTCATGTATTACTTGAATTAAAAATCATGTAATGGAGTAGTACTCCAAATTTCCTGCACTTACTTCTGTAACGGTGCGTGGGTACATCCAGCACTATTTTGCCAAACATATATATATATATATATATTTCGCTTTTGAAAAAAAAAATGATCTAATGTGTGAACAATATGCCACCACGAATAAGTTGTTCTTATTCACGAGTTTGGTAATATTTCTACGAGAAAGTTACATATTTTAGACATGGAGGGTATAATATGTGAAGAGGTAGAAATTAAATTCTATTAGATGAGTATTTGATTAAAATAATGATTAATCACTTAATCAATTTTTAATCAGTGGGAGCATACTAATATGGTTAGGGAAGAGCGCTTAGTAGCTGCTGATCCTCCTTTTTAGTTATCAAGTTTCAATTTTCTCAAAGCATTTAGGCTTTATGCGAAAGCGAACTAGATGAACTCCTAATAATCTCAATGAGAGATTTATACTCAAGAAAAATACCAAACAAAAGAAAAATTAGTTTTTGCAAAAGGAACAAATCAAAACTCTACTAATAGAATGGTCAATTAGAATTTCACTCGTGATAGCACTGAGTTGAAATATATATCCCTTGACCATATGTCTCACATATTATTTGTTATTTTTTAAGAAAGTAACAATTGTAATTAGTTGTTGAATCTCTCCTATTGTGGATGAAAGATTCAACAATAAACTATTCACACAGTTGAATGAGTTGAAGAATCTCTCCAATTGTGGATGGAAGATTTAAAAATAACTAATTACATAACTAAATTAGTTGTTGTAACTCTCCAAATCGTGGATGATAGATTCAAGAAGAACTAATTATATGATGAGAAATTGAGTAGAGTTTGTGAGATTTTATTGAATTTTTGAGTTGGAAGTAAATAGATACATAAGGAGAAAAGGTTCCAAGTGGGAGAATGTTCCTCACAAATTGAAAATTTGACTTGTGTAACCATTGTCTCCATAATGTATTTAATACTTCATGACTTCAATAAAATTTATATTTTGTTCTTATTATACTTCAACTAATTTTTCTAAAAATGTTTAAGAGGCAAGAAATTGATATTAATTATGGAACAAATTGATTTTGGTTTCTAATTATATGATATTGGATTTTATAATTCCAATATGCATAAAGTTCTCTCATATCTTCTAGAGATGATAAGTGATAGAATATATGTGTATATGTGATAGGATATTCTTTTAGTATTAATTGTAATTGATAGCAATCCTCTTAGATGAGGAAGTGTATATTCGGTTATGCTTGATTGTAGGCTAGGATTTCTCTTGTAGTACTTTATAAGACAGACAATACGTCAATGAAAGGGATCAAGGAATTACGTTCTTTCATGGTATCAGAGCTCTAGGGAACCTTCTTCCTTTTCTTTCCTCTACCAATCTTTTTTTCTTTCCTCTACTGTTGGCCACCATGACTGACACTAAATCAACCTTCCACCCCGCTCTTGTTGTCTCCAACATCAAGAATCATATCTCAATTACTCTTGAAATGGAAACCGTCCACTATGCTACGTGGGCGGAGCTGTTCAAAATCCATGCTAAATCTCATAAGGTTCTTCACCACATCATTCCACCGGAAAAAGCTCTCGATACGTCGTCCACCACCGCTGCCGAAAAAGAGTTATGGCCGACTTTAGATGCTACGGTTCTTCAGTGGATTTATTCCACAATTTCCACTGATCTATTACATACCATTATTGAACCCGACTCCACGGCCATGGAGGCTTGGAATCGATTGCGTGATCTCTTTCAAGACAACAAAAACTCTCGGGCCGTCACACTGGAACAGGAATTTTCTCATACCAACATGGAGGATTTTCCGAATGCTTCTGCATATTGTCAACGCCTCAAGGGCTTGTTAGATCAACTCAAGAATGTCGGCGCCCCAATATCCGATCATCGGCTTGTTCTTTAGATGGTTTTGGGACTCACGGAGGCCTATAGTGGTGTTGGAACTCTTATCGCCTAAGCAACCCCCTTCCCCTCTTCTATCAAGCCCGTTCTATGCTCCTTCTTGAAGAAGCCGCCTTGACTAAGAAGGCCGCAACAGCCATGGCGGTTGCCACGAGCAAGGAGTCTGATGATACTCCATCTTTGTCTGATGGCTACCCTCAAAACCATAATAACGGTGGTGGCAGCAAGGGTCCCCACGGCAACAATTCTGGGAGACATCGTGGTGGTGGCCGCAGCGGTGGCAGAGGCGGCAACCACGGCTGTGGCGGCGGACGTGGGGGAGGTTACCAACAGCCCCGGCAGCAGCAGTCGTGGTCACAACCACGGCCAGGTGGACAACAGTGGCCTTGGCAGTGGTCTCCTTGGGCCATTCCCCCTTGTCCATACCCTACCACTCCTTGGACCAGGCCCAATTCACAGTGGCAGCAACCTGGGGTCCTTGGGCCACGACCACAGCAAGCCTATTCTACAACAGCCCAACCTTCTCCCACCGATATTGAATCAGCAATGCACACTCTTGGGCTTAGTCCTCCAGATGCAAACTGGTACATGGACACTGGTGCCACGTCTCATATGACATCGAATCCTGGTAATCTCTCGTTTTATTTTAATTTGAGCAGTAATCGTGGTATAATTGTTGGTAATGGTTATACAATTCCAATTCGTGGTTATGGTCCACAACTCTGCCTTTCCCACACCCACCTTTATCTTTAAAAAATGTCCTTCACGCTCCTCAACTTATTAAGAACTTGGTTTCGGTTCAAAAATTTACTACTGATAACTGGGTTTCTGTTGCATTTGATCCTTTTGGGTTTTCTGTGAAGGATTTTCAGACAGGAAAATATCTGACGAGATATAATAGTCAGGGTGAATTATATCCCATTCTCACCACCATTCCATCTCAAGTCCCACCATCCACTTTTGCAGCTTTAGCACCTTCTTTATGGCATGATCGTTTGGGTCATCCGGGAGCTCCTATTTTCGAATCTCTTCAGCAAAATAAATTTATTCAGTGTAATAACAATCTTAGTTCTCATGTTTGTCAATCTTGCCCTTGGCAAACATGTTAAATTGCCTTTTGTTGCTTCTACGTCACGCACTTTTATGCCATTTGATATTATCCATTGTGATCTTTGGACATCTCCCGTTTTGAGCTCTTCGGGACATCGTTATTATTTAATTTTATTGGATGATTATTCTAATTTTTTATGGACATTTCCATTATCCAAAAAATCTCAAGTTTTTTTCACATTCTTATTTTTTCGTGCCTTCATTCGCACTCAATTTGAACGGGATATTAAAAATATTCAATGTGATAATGGTCGAGAATTTGATAATGGGCCGTTTTGGAAATTTTGTAGTGATAATGGTTTGGTTTTTAGATTGTCTTGTCCACATACTTCTTCTCAAAATGGTAAAGCTAAAAGAAAAATCCGAACCATTAACAATATGATTCGTACTCTTTTTGTCCATGCTTCTCTACCACCTTCCTTTTGGCACCATGCATTACAAATGGCCACATACCTTCTTAACATACTTCCAAGTAAACTATTAGCTTATCACTCCCCTCTCAAAATTCTTTATAAAAAGGACCCATCTTTTTCTCATCTTCGGGTGTTCAGTTGCTTATGCTATCCTCTTTTTCCCTCCATCACTATTCACAAACTTCAACCTCGTTCCACCCCGTGTGTCTTTTTGGGTTACCCCTCTAATTATCGTGGTTACAAATGTTATAATTTTTCTTCTCAAAAAATCATTATTAGTCGACATGTCATTTTTGATGAGACACATTTTCCCTTTGCTAAACTACATAGTTTAACTCCTCATACTTATGATTTCTTGCATGAGGACTTGTCTCCATATTTGATCCACCATCTGACTTCACACATAAACACACCATCTCCTCACCAAGACATCACACCCCATCCCACCCAACCACAAGACACTTCGACCCTACCTACTCCTATACCCGTCCACAGACCTGTCACCCGTAGTCAACATGGGATTTTTAAATCAAAACCTGTCTACAACCTTCACACTAGTGTTTCTAAATCCCCACTCCCTTCCAACCCCATGTCTGCCTTTCGTGACCCGAATTGGAAAGTGGCCATGGAAGACGAATATAATGCTCTTATTAAAAATAAGACGTGGGAATTAGTACCTCGTCCGCCAGATGTTAATATTATTCGGTCTATGTGGATTTTTACTCATAAACAAAGATCTGATGGTTCTTTTGAGAGGCATAAAGGCCGTCTTGTAGGTGATGGCAAAACTCAGCAGGTTGGCGTAGACTGTGGTGACACATTTAGTCCGGTAGTCAAATCGGCAACCATTCGCACTGTACTCAGTTTAGCTCTCTCTAAAGCATGGTCCATACACCAGCTTGATGTGAAGAATGCTTTCCTGCATGGTGACCTCAAAGAGACTGTGTACATGTATCAGCCCATGGGATTCCGCAACCCCATTCATCCAAATTATGTTTGTTTGCTCAAGAAATCCCTGTATGGACTCAAGCAATCACCACGGGCCTGGTATAAGCGATTTGCGGATTACGCTTCTACTATTGGTTTTTCTCATAGCAAGTCTGATAATTCATTGTTCATATACCGTCACAATAATGATATGGCTTATATTCTTATCTATGTTGATGATATTATCTTGACTGCTTCCTCTGATGTTCTTTCAAGTCAATCATATCTCTTCTTAGCTCCGAATTTGCTATGAAGGACTTGGGCCTTTTGAGTGATTTTTTGGGTTTTGCCATCAACCGACATGCAGGAGGTTTGTTTTTATCTCAGCGGAAATATGCAATTGAGATTATAGAGCGAGCTGGCATGTCTACTTGCAAGCCTTCTCTCACACCGGTTGATACTAAACCGAATATGAGTGCTACTTCTAGCCCACCATTTGAGAACCCTTCTCATTATCGAAGTCTTGCGGGTGCTCTGCAGTATCTTACATTCACGAGACCTGACATCTCATATGCTGTGCAACAAATTTGTTTGTTCATGCATGACCTGCGGGACGAGCACATGCATGCCCTCAAGTGCATTGTGGGCTACATTCAGGGTACGTTTGATTATGGCTTGCATCTTTATCCATCTTCGACTACCACTCTCCTTTCTTATACAGATGCTGATTGGGGTGGTTGTCCTGACACCAGACGCTCCACCTCTGGTTATTGTATTTTTCTTGGAGATAATTTGATTTCTTGGTCTGCTAAACGGCAAGCAACTTTATCTCATTCTAGTGCGGAGGCAGAGTACCGAAGGGTAGCTAATGTGGTTTTTGAGTCTTGCTGGTTGCGCAATCTTCTTTTGGAACTTCATTGTCCTATTCAGAAAGCTACATTGGTATACTGTGATAATGTTAGTGCAATATATCTTTCTGGCAATCCTTTTCAACATCAGCGCACTAAACATATCGAGATGGATATTCACTTTGTTCGCGAAAAGGTTGATCGTGGCCAGGTTCGTGTCTTACATGTCCCGTCGCGCTATCAGATAGCTGATATCTTTACGAAGGGTCTACCATTGCTTTTGTTTGACGAGTTTCGGGACAGTCTCAACGTTCGTCCCCCTCCCGTTTCAACTGCGGGGGTGTGATAGAATATATGTGTATATGTGACAGGATATTCTTTTAGTATTAATTGTAATTGATAGCAATCCTCTTAGATGAGGAAAGTGTATATTCGGTTATGCTTGATTGTAGGCTAGGATTTCTCTTGTAGTACTTTATAAGACAGACAATACGTCAATGAAAGGGATCAAGGAATTACCTTCTTTCAATAAGAATAATGATTCACTAAAATCACATAACAAATTGAGTCATTTTAGGCAATATATAAGAATAGCTAGAGAGGGTCTATTGGGACCTACTCGCACAAAACAATCTTGCCTATTAGTAAATATTATTTTGGGAGAGAAATTAATTAATAAACCATTTTCAAAAGGCTAAATAGGCAATGCTTAATCCATGTTGACATCTATGGGCCAATACACATAAGGGTTAAACATAATAATTCCTATTACTTTAATAGATGACCAAACGCGTTTTGATTATATTCTGATCTCCCATAATTTTTGAGGTAGAGAATCAGTTTGACTTAATCAAAACTGCGAGTATCTATTTAAAGAATTATATACAGAAAAGGAATTATTTAGCAAAAAAATTGATTTTTATATTTTGCAACAAAATGGTGTGCAAATAATAAAAATCGATCTTTGCTTGATATAGGTATTGGCGCTAACACCTTTTGTTAATTTCCTATTATGGGAGATATACAAATTAAGCAGCTGCCTATGTACTTAACTATGTATCCTTATGATCAGTTTCTTCCATAAATCATGGATCGCCAAAAATTCATATTTGAATAGTTTGCGGTCATGAAATATATGTGCTACCTATGACACTTTTCTCATTAAGTATGAGAATTTGTGACCTAGAGATAAGAAATCTATCTTTGTTAGATATCTACGCCTCACAAGGTTAAGTGTTTATTGGTAGACAATTAAATGAAAGCGTAACTAATATTGAGTCACGAGATGTGGAATTTCTAGAAAAGCCGAAAAGGATTTCCCTAACTTATGCGAGGTAAAGAATAATTTATAACTCTATGCATTAGAAAGTACTGAAGGGGGTGTTTTTATTACTCCAATGGAAATTGAGATAAGTAATCCTCGACCTTTCGAAGATAGTGGGAGCATATTTCCATTGAATAGTTTAGTACAAACCAATGAGAGTTCTAAACAATTTCAACCTCAAAGAAGCAAACGAAAAATTTCCTGTCGTCGTTTTGACACTGATGGGGAAGCCTTCGTGGTTGCTTCTTATGATGAAAATGAGCCAAAGAACTTCCATCAAGCTATTTTTGTCAAAAGTTAGAGAAGAATGGATTATTTAAATGGAGTCTATTGAGACTAATCAAGTTTGTGACTTGATTAACTATTCTTTTGGACTAAAGACCATTGGGGATAAAAGGTTCCCAAAGTCAAAGGTAAAAGAAGGTAGTTCCGTTGAAAGGTGAGTAGATAACCTTAATTTGGCTCTTGTTATATATTTTGATTTGAAATTTTGTGAAATAAATGTTAAAAATAACATTTCTAATTGGAGAAATTGGATAAAAGATTCATAAGAATCTGTTAGTTGACTTTGTTATAGGAGATTGAAAGCGCAAAGTTTGCTAGCTCAATCAATCTCACTATTACAAGACGTAATCATCTAGATAGTTATATCTAAAACTTCATCGAGCCAACTAAAATTCGGGCTTACGGTGGTTAATAGATATTACTACATGTATCTTAAACATTCTAAAGGAAGTTTCATATATTTCATTATATGTAGACGATATTAAGAAAGCCAAACTAACAAGGAGACGATTGTCACCACTAATAAGTGGTTGCCTTCTAATTTTTGAAATGAAGGACATATGACACTCCTGTGGTAAAATATGAGTCTATAAGCCTGAAAATTTGTCCTAACACTCTTAAAAGTAATGAGTAAATAAGCTTTGTTCCATATGTGAGTAAAGTGGAGAAATTAGTTTTCTCACTTTGGATACTCATTTGATATCTACAATATGGTTGGGTTAGTTAGCCAATACAAAGCAATACCTAATTTAAATTTTTGAAAAGCTATCAAAGCGTATATTTCGCTGACTGGAATATGACTTTAGATTATATGTTATCAAGGTTTGGATTTACGACTATTAGAAGTACAAACGCTGATTAGAGCGACTATCTAGATAAGTGTAAATTAACCTATGTCTATATTTGCTTACTTAATGATGATATTATATCATAGATGAGTAAGAAATAAATATGTAAATCATTGTCTATAGAGTAAGCGAAATTAATACCTTGTACATTAGTAGTACAAGAGGTAATGTGTTTGAAAAAGTTCCTTGTGAATCTTGGCATTGTTATAGACTCATTGGATTCTACATTGTTTATGGTAACAATATAGTTACTTTAAACTTTTACCAAGGATTCCAAGTATTATAAAAGAACTAAAACACATTTCAATAAGCAGTGGCACAAAAGTAAGTATTTTTTATAGTATATTTTTTATGAACCATATATTTGCTTATCATGTGACTAAACGCACAATAAGGTGATGCATTTTTGTTTATGATAGAGCAGCATGGTTGCATAGAACTTTTGTACTATAAATATTTGTAACAGTTTACAAATATCTTGATTTTAATATAATTAGATGTACATATTTGATTTCTTTTTCAAATTATGTGACATTGATTATAACACATATATGAATGTAAATTTTTGTAATATACATGGATAGGCTGATTTGCTTACTCACACAAGCAATCTTTTGGCGCTGATGATAGCGAGCAAAAGATGAGACATTAAGTATGTTGCCTTGACGTTGGTCAAGATGAGAGCTTATCTAAGATCGCATATGGATAACCTAAAATCTATATATAAGCCTAATTTACAGCCGGATGTGAGACTTTTAAGTGTAATTGGAGTTACATTAGAAGGCAAAATAAGTTTCAAGTAAGGCGCTTGATTAGCGACTTGACTAAGATCGGTATGACATAATACTTATATTCCATAACATGTTGTTTGTACAACATGTGCTTTGCGACTATGGATGGAGGTGAGTGAATGAGTCTCTGCTTCATCACCGTGTGAGTCCTAAAGGATATTAAATATCCTTATTAAAAATACCATTTGTGACTTTAGACTGTATCATGAAATTTAAAGTTAGTGTTTGCTACTTTAGCATGACTACCAATGGCCATAGTTAATTCGGTCGGATGGGGCATGTCTGGGAAAGCAGCTAATTTTAAGTTAAATGATATTAGGGCAAAGGAAGACTATTTGGATTATATCATTACACTATACTCATTCGTCGACGGGTTATGACGCTTTTTAGTAAGTGACATAATTATGAGTGTAATGTAGATAATGGAGGTACAAGTATGCTCTTTGAGGGATTAGAGATACTTGACCAGATATAATCAAATAAGTTTGGGGTATACTGAGTTACGATAGTCTTCTCTATTTTAGTGGTTGATGTCTCTATACTGGCCTTAAATGGTTTCTAGTATAGAGCTCCCAAAAACAGGTGAACTCAGCGGTCGCACCAATTATTTACTAGTATGGACAGATATAATGAGTAAGTTCAGGAATAAAGTAAGAAACGTCTTCCCATCATGTGCGAGTGGGAGATGTTGGCATATGGGACAATTACGCCCATGATATATTAGTCTGACTTTATCTCAAAGTATGAGATAAAGCTATATGCGTTTGGTACGCATATCAGATTCTGATAAAGATAAGAAGACTATCCCTATCTTGAAGCTTTCTTATCGCTCAAGGATAGGAGTCTATTATCTTTATTAATAGAGAATAACAGACTAGAAAAAACACAACGATAGAAAATATCATTATACATATTTTTTCTCCTCAGTATTATATCTGGTTCCCTGCTTTGTATCTAATTGGTGGATCACAATAGATCCTCGTGTAGTTTTTATTACCGGGAGTTCTTTTTCTATCAGGGCAAGTGAATTCCATACGTAGAGTAGAACAAGATCCCAACTTCCGCTCTTCCAGGTCAGTTTCCTGAAAAACCTTCAGCATAAACACACGCATAGAAACCCACAATTCACCGATTAAAAAAGAGCAAGAAATCTATAGATATTATAGACCTTACTCGGGTAGATCGACAGGACCAAAATAAGCACTCTTACTAAAATCTATAGATAAGCACTCTTACTAAAATCTATAAATATGGAAAAAGAAAAAAATTACTTGGGGCAAAGAAGCCAAAATAAGCCCCCTTCCTAAAATTCATAAATCTGCAAACGAGAAAAATACAAACTAAAGAAATCCAGAGTAACAAAGCAAATCTGCAAAAGGAAAAAAAATTGACAAAGCGGACAGAAGTGGCAAAGGCGGAGAAAGTGAAAGAAAATGACAGCAGCAGCCGAGAAAGCAAATATTTATATACGCACCGCTGTATTCCCTTAAAACCCTAAAGCAGAGCCGGCCCACCAAGATTACACACAGCAAAAAACAAAACCGAGAGGCAACTGAGAGCTGATACCGCACCATAAGGGCACAAAATGTCCAAAACTCCCACTCCCGCTTTATAAGTACAAAGGTATATATATATATATATATATATATATATGGTAACAAAACTATGCAAACTTCCCTTAGCGGAGCCAGAACATGCTAAAATACATGTTCAAAGTTAGGTATATTTGATTTATTATACCTTATATGCAAAAACTCTTGTGAGACCGCCTCATATATGAGACGTGATACGTGAATTATACTTATATGTTAATACGCTAATTTTTTATATTTTATATGTTGTACGCTAATATTTAATATTTCATACACTAATACGCTATTTTTTATACTTTATATGCTAATCTTTGGTATTTTATACGCTAAAGTGAAATTCATATGCAAGTATTATATATAAAAGGGTCTCACAAGAGAATAGTGTACTTTATAATATCTTAAGAGAAGTGAAGTGCCTAACTAGGTTGAACGGAAAGACCATTTTCAAACCAAAGGAGAACACTACCAAATACCAATGCACTTAAAAAGTGTTTTTGATGAACTTCTTGCAGCTATAGCCCCTTGGTTTTTGTTTCTTATTGTGCCTTTCATCATTTGTTTGAAGATCTTCAGGCATAAAAATCTTGTAACTATTGTGGCAATCCAAAGCTATTTTCTATTTCCTTGAGATGGAATTAAAACTTTAAAGTGTTGTGTGATATTTTTTGAAAGGATCAGATTCCAATTGACGGAGAAAAAATAGACTCCTTAATCAAGCACATAAAAAAGCTTCAAAGCTTACCATAGGCAAATGTTTTACTTATCTTACACTTATATTTTGAATCCAGAAAAAGCTTACCAAATGCAAAACATATTTTGCATTTAAATCAGTACAAATACCTTTTAAAAATAAATAGGTTAATCTTATTTACTCTTTTAACAAATTTTCCGAAGGACAGTGTCAAATTTTCTTTTTCTTTTTTTTTTTCAATCTCAACTTTTCTTATTTCATATAATGTACAAAAAAAAAAAAAGATAGATAGACTAGAGCAAAAGTAGAAACAAAAAGCTAAGTGGTAAAATACTTTAATATAGTCACCAACAATTTATGAGTGGAGTGACTATTAAAATTTAAAATACTATAATATAGGAAGAAACAAAATTGTTCAAATGGTGTCAATAACTATTTTTCTTGAAGATATAAACAATATATATTAGGGTTAAAAGTACTTAATCCCCTCCAACTCATACATTGATTGTACTATACTCCCTCAATAAAATAAATAAGCACTTTACCTCTTTTAATAAAATCTGTTAATGACTTTAACAATTAACTACATATTTAATGATATTTGGACAAGAATGACTATACATTAATTTTCCTATAATCCTCTTTAATTTCTTTGATAATATTTATTTTATTTTTTATCTATAAAACAAGTGCTATAATTTATTCTCATATTTTTAAATATTTTGGTATTATGGTTATGGAATTTTTATTTATAAAGTTTCTAATAATTAATCATAAACTATTAGTTTTATATATAATTCCTTCTTACAATTTCTTTTCACTCATCAATCATTTAACAAAAAGATAAGCTTTTTTTTTTATATATATTTGATAGTTGATAAATTTGACATTAAATTAAGGGTTAAACACTTCTCAATTTTATATTTACTATAATGACATTAAGTATTAAAGTGTTATTAATATTAAATAAATTCAGAAAGCAATAAGAATGTATTTCAGTAAGAAAGGGTTTGAATATTATTATAAAAAAAAAAGGAACACAAGGTGACTAGTATATGCCAAAAAGAGAAATACAAATTTATCAATTATCAATTATCAAATATATAAATAAGAAGTTTATCTTTTTGCCAAATGATTAGAGTGAAAATAAGTTGTAATAAGGAATTATATATAAAACCAAAATTTTAGATGATTAATTATTAGAAATTTTATAAATAGAAATTCCAATAACCATAATACAAAAATTTTCAAAACAAATATGAGAAGAAATTATAGCACTTTTAAATAAAAAAATATTATCAAAGAAATTAAAGAGGATTATAGGAAAATTAATGTATGGGCATTCTTGTCTAAATATCTTTAAAATATGTAATTAGTTGTTAAAACCATTAAAAGAATTTGTTATAAGGGGGAAAGTGCCTATTTATTTCATTGAGGGGGTATAGTGCAACTAATATATGAGTTGGAGGGGGTTATGTGCTTTTAACCCTATATATTATGATGAATAAAAAGTATGGTAAGTTACACTTTGTCATCCTGAATTTTGGCATAGTAATATTTTACCATCCCGAATCTTATAATTAATATATAATTTATCCACCTAAATTAGACATGGCCACTGTGAAACCCCATAGTTTTATATAAATATATTTATCGTACACGATAGTTTAAAACGTTAAATGTTATTTTTCAGTTATTCGAGATTTGGTTTGGTGTTTGGTTTAGAAACGACTTTTACCTCGACTTACCAATAGATAAAAATATAACTATATTTATGATTTAAGATTATTAAGTTAAAAGCATGTGTTAATTTTTAGTTATCTAAACTTCTAGGGATCTAATTATATAGATTAACTAGAAGTTTGTTGACTTTATTTGAACCCTCTAAACCCTAGGGACTACATGTCAATTAAAGAATTAAAATATATATATAAGGATAATAAAAAAAAAAAAAAACAGCCCTACTTATTAGATATATATCACTTGGTTTATGGGATAAGCCACAAAACAAAAATCGTGGAAAAAAAAACATAGATAAGAAGTAGAGCTTAGAAGACGCAAGGGAAAAAGGAATTGGTGAGTTTTTTTTTGATTGAAATTTCATCTTCCAATATCCAACGTTTAGATTTTGTTGTTATTACATATTAAATTACGAACTTTGATTAGATCTTTATACTTGTGGAGAATTTTTGCATATAAAAATCTAGTTTTTTTTTTAGCTGTAGTAAAGCTATTATTTTTGAATATAATCGAATGGTATTTTCTAGATGATGAGTTCTACTAAAATTTTGATGTAGAAAATTGTGGCGTTCAATATGAGAAACAATTTGAAGGAATATTGATTAATTATATAGCAACTAAAATTGTGGAACCATCATTTTTTTTTATGTTAATAAAAGGACGAAACAAGGACTACTTGGTGGAAAGAAAAATGATTGACTGAGGTTTCTTTTATTTAAGTGATCCTAAAGGAGTTAATTCATGATTAGTTGGCATATTTATCTATCTTTTGCATTGACTTGAATACCAAGGAGCTGTACACTGTATTAGCTTTTATTTCTTCCATCAATTTTGGCAAAACTGTGATATCTTATAAAACCATAATATAGCTTGAATTTATGTAAAGATTCGGTTGTGATGATCCTTGAGTCCAATCTTCATGAGGTTGTGAGAATTTCTTGCTATGTACATGAACATGAATAGATATTTGGGAGAAAGAGAAAAAAAAAGGGGAGCACGAAATATATATCTTTTAAACAAAAAATATATATAATAATTCCATGCCAAAGTGATTGGTTTGCTTGAATTATGCATAAAATACTATTTGTGCATTGTATTTGAATGTTGTGGGCCCTAGTAGGTGTTGGATTGGAAAATAATCGAGGCGGTGTTGGGCCGACGATTATGCCAAAACTACACCGGTGAGCCCCGTCACAAGATTAAGGAGATTTTAATCTTGTTCGACGGGAGTCGGAATGGCAAATCCGGATGCCATGTTAGGCCTGCGGGGCCGTAGTGGTCACTGACCACAAGGAAGGATAAGGTAGCTTCACAAGTCGTGCACGCATCAACAGATTTCCGGGGGAGATAAGGTTGGTAAAGGTCGGTGAACCGATCGACAGGTATACATATTTGTGAAAATGACATGTGGCATCGATATGTGAAAATGATAGGTGATATGTGCGGTGACATTTTGTGCAATATGAATATTTGTACTTGGAAAGAAACGTATTTACAGAAATTGTACTTGTCTTTAAAATTACATTTTTCTCAAAATTGTTCTTTGCCCCCTCATGGAGCTATTTTGAGCTCACCCCCTTTTATAAATGAATTTTTCAGAGCAGTACGGGACGGACTAGGAGCTGGTTTGGATTTGAAGATTAGCGGCGCTTAGTGCGTTAAGAGATAAGAAGGTTAAGGTATAAAACGTCGTTAAAATTAGTCTTTTGTTATGTTTGACTACTTTAATATTTTAGAAGTGTGTTCCTTTTGGAATGTAATATATATGGATAGCTTGGATAGTTTGTGGTTTGCCAGATTATGGTTACTGTTGTTGATCTTAAGTTTTAAATATTGAATATCGTGATTATCTTTTGGGATGTAATAAACAAGTCACTGTTGAATTAGATTGATATATATAGGTTGAGTATGTGATTATGCATATCTGGAAATATTATTATTTGTATTGAGCCCAGACGTGAGTCGGACGTAATCTAACGCTTCCGTCAAGATACCGTTAAAGGATAAGGTGGGGCGTTACAAGTGGTATCAGAGCATTAATGCATATGAAGCCAGAAAAGATTCTTGGACCCTCTGTGTATGGAATTTTTGGAAATTAGATGAATTCATAAGTATGATTATATATATATATGTGATGATATGAAGTTTTTGATATAGGACATGGCCGAAGAAGGAAGAAAAGTGATACGGTACAGACATAGATGGTGTGTGCCATATGAAGTATTTGATCCAAAAGTTCCTACAGGACTTAAGCCAAAATGCGTTTGTGGAAAAATATACCCAGATTATGTCATGGAGAATGTGGCTAAGGAAAGGGATGAGCTCCTTCGAGACAATAAACGACTCGAGCGTGGAATTGAACAACTGGAAAGAGAAAAGCAGCAAATCTTACATGATAAGGAGGAAGAAGATCCAATGGACCCAACAGATCTGGAAGGAAAAGTTAGAGAACGGGAAAAGTTGATTGAAAAACTGAAAAAGGAACTCCAAGAAGAGTCTGTTCGTTCATATCAGGAGTTTAATGAGCGCCTGGGTTGGCAGAATCAATATGAAAAGATGAGGAGGATTCAAAAGGCTGGATTTGCGAAGATCTACAATAAATATGTGGCTATAGGAGATACTCTAGAAAGAGTTTATGTGGAGTGTGGCATGCCTGAAAAGAGGGGACCTCCTCAAGATGAACAATCAGTGAATCAACCCGAGGCAGGCGTTAGATTGGACGATCTTACTAATGGGGGAAACAAGAAAGTTAGGATTGAGATTGTTCGAGAAGGGTCAAAGCATGACTCGGTTTAGCAGCAAGGATGGGAGTTTAATACCTCTGGTGGTAGCTGTATATAACACTTTTGGGATGACTATGTAAATTCTCAATGTGAATAGGGTTTTTAGTCGTTGACTAAACTAGGAATGTGTTATAACTATGTTACTTTTGTTAACTTACATGACTGGGTAGGTAGGCTAAGCCAGCGTCGTGTAGTATATAGCCTGACGCTTGACATGTTTTGACTGTTAAAAGTATAAAATGAATACTTTTGTGTAAATTTTGAGTTTTAATTATGTGCATTATCAACATGTTAATTCTTTTTATGTAGATGGCAAACAACCAAGAATCAACAAACATGAATAGGGAAGGGGTGAAACTTCTCGGACAAGTACCGTTGAAGATAACCCGTTATTGACTCAGTTAGTGAAAGTGGTAACTATAATGTCTGAAGTTCTTACCGACAAATCCAAGTCAAATACAGTATCTGGAGAAGATAGTGCATTGGAACGATTTATGAAATTCAAGCCCACTGAATTTCATGGGGAAATCGACGAAGATAAGGCAGAATTGTGGTTGGAACATATGGAGGATATCTTCTCCACACTGAATTATGAGGATGAGAGGAAAGTAGCCTTTGCTACTTTCCAACTGAGAGTGGCTGCACGTGATTGGTGGAAGACTATCCAAGAAAAATGGCGAGTTCTTCACACCGCTAAGACTTGGGGAAAGTTTTTAGAAGAGTTTAATATTAAGTTTTTCCCAAATGCAAGTAGAGAAAAACGGGAGGAAGAATTTATTAACCTTAAACAAAGAGAGTTGACCGTGATGCAGTATGAGGCTAAGTTTAATCGTCTCTCTAAGTTTGCTTATCAGTTGGTAGATAGTGAGGAGAGAAAAGTACGTCGGTTTATCCAAGGGTTACGTTATGAGATACAAGATGAAATGATAAGAGTAAAACCGACGACTATTGCTGAAGCTTTAGATTACGCTATTCGCATTGAAAATGCCAAACTGAGGAAAAGAGAGCGTGAAGGTCAGTAGGGTAGGAACCAAAACCCTTCAAAGTGGCGAAAGAATACCCAAGGGTTTAATAGAGGTGGAAGTTCAACTATAAGGCCACAACCCCCACAAGTTCGTCAATTCCATCACAAAATTGTAGAACATGTGCCTTTTGTGGTCGTGGGAATCATGATGAGAGTAAATGTTGGATGAAACAAAATAGATGTTTACGTTGTGGGAGTGCTGAGCATTTTGCAAAAGACTGTCCAACCGTACGAAACCCACAAAGAAATGTGGGCTTCCAGAATGCGACACAGGGAGCAAGTAAGAAGATGGAGGAAAAACCAAAGGTGCAGGCTCGGGTCTTTGCTATAGGCCAAGAGGTGATTTCCGATGGAGTGAATATCGTGGAAGGTACGTTCATCATCAATAATCATAATGTTAAAGCTCTTATAGACCCAGGGTCAACGCATTCATTCGTTGCATCTGATTTTACTTCCTACTTGGAATTATCATGTGAGGAGTTACCATACCTCATAGAGGTTTATACACCTATGGGGGGTAAATTGATAACTGACACGATTTATAAATCGTGTGAAATAGGAGTAAGTGGTAATGGAATGAATGCAGATTTAATTTGTGCACCAATCCAAGGATATGATGTTATTTTAGGGATGGATTGGTTATCCCAACATCATGCACAACTTGATTGTCGAGGTAAGGTAGTAAAATTTTGCAAACCAGGACGACCGGTGATAAAGCTTGTTGGAGAACGGGGTAAATTTGTGAAAAGTCTCATTTCTGGGGTAAAAGCAAGAAAATTGTTACATAAGGGTGAAATTGGATACTTAGCTTACTTAGCTAGCAAATCTCCAGAGAAACCAAAGTTAGAGGAAATTCCAGTAATCCATGATTACCCTGATGTCTTCCCTAGTAAATTAGAGTCATTACCTCCAGAAAGAGAAATAGAATTCGTCATTGAACTAATACCGGGAACAACCCCAATTTCAAGAACTCCTTATAGAATGGCACCGTTGGAGTTACAGGAGCTCAAAACACAATTACAAGAACTAATTGAGTTAGGCTTCATACGCCCAAGTACTTCACCATGGGGAGCACCAGTGTTGTTCGTGAAAAAGAAAGATGGATCTTTGAGATTGTGTATCGATTATCGAGGTTTAAATGATGTCACCATTAAGAATAAATATCCTTTTCCTTTGATTGATGAATTGTTTGATCAATTAGAGGGAGCTAAGGTGTACTCAAAATTTGATCTCCGGCAAGGATATTACCAATTGAGAATTAAGAATAAAGACATATCCAAGACAATACTCGATATGGACATTACGAATTTGTCGTGATGCCTTTTGGACTTACAAATGCACCGGCAGCTTTTATGGATCTTATGCATCGGGTATTCCAACCATATCTGGATAAATTTGTTGTGATCTTTATAGATGACATTTTGGTGTATTCTCGAAGTAAGCAAGAACATGAAGAGCATCTTAAATTAGTTTTGGAAACATTGAGAAAACACCAACTTTATGCTAAATTGGAGAAATGTGAATTTTGGTTAAATCAGGTTTCATTCTTAGGACATATCATATCGGAAGAAGGAATCTCTGTGGATCCGGCTAAGGTGGAGGCAGTAACGAATTGGAAGCAACCGGAAACACCAACTGAAATCCGAAGTTTTCTTGGACTAGCCGGTTACTATAGGAGATTTATTAAAGATTTCTCCAAAATAGCTGGACCCTTAACACAGTTAACCCAGAAGGGTAAGAAGTTTGAGTGGAACAAGAAATGTGAGGGCAGTTTTCAAGAACTCAAGAATAGGTTGACAAGTGCACCAATCTTAACTCTACCAGATGGAACTGAAAATTTTGTGGTTTACACTGATGCTTCGAAAGAAGGGCTTGGGTGTGTATTAATGCAAAGAGGTAAGGTAATAGCTTATGCCTCTAGGAAGTTGAAATCTTATGAGCAAAATTACCCTACCCATGATTTGGAGTTAGCTTCCATTGTCTTTGCTTTAAAGAAGTGGAGACATTACTTATATGGAGCAAAATTTGAGGTCTTTACAGATCATAAAAGTCTAAAATATTTATTTTCCCAAAAAGACCTAAATTTGAGGCAGAGAAGATGGATAGAGTTATTAGAAGACTATGATTTTTCCATTAATTACCATCCTGGAAAGGCTAATGTAGTTGCCGATGCTTTAAGTATGAAAGCTCAACTAGCACAGATAAGTTTGAACGTAAAACAGAATAGGTTCATGGTGGCGAATATACAGATCTATCCAAAAATAATTTTAGAAATTAAAGAGGCTCAACAATTGGATAGTGATCTTCAGAGTTTAGTTCCAAAAGTCCAGGAGGGTAAACTGCCAAACTTCACCATTGGGAGTGACAAAATAGTGCGCTTTCAAGGACGGTTGTGTGTGCCTAATATAGGGAATTTAAAAAGTACAATTTTAGAAGAAGCTCATCGCTCAAAGTACTCAATTCATCCAGGAAGCACTAAGATGTATCGAGATCTTAAACAATATTTTTGGTGGAATGGAATGAAGCGTGATATAGCATTATTTGTGGCAAAATGTCTTACATGCCAGCAAGTAAAAGCGGAAAACCAACGACCATCAGGGTTGTTGCAACTGTTGCCTATACCGGAATGGAAATGTGAACATGTCACAATGGATTTTGTGACTGCATTACCTCGAACACCACAAAATCATGATGCGGTATGGGTTATTGTGGATCGCCTTACTAAGACTGCACATTTTCTACCGGTGAACACAAAATATTCCTTGGAGAGGTTAGCACGATTGTATTTAGAGGAAATAGTGTGCCTTCATGGGGTACCAGTGAGCATAGTTTCTGATCGTGATCCTCGATTTACATCACGAATGTGGCCACGTGTTCAAGAAGCTTTAGGTACTACTTTAAAATTTAGTACCACCGCCCATCCCCAAACAGATGGTCAATCTGAGAGGACTATTCAAATTTTAGAGGATATGCTCCGTGCGTGTGCATTAGATTTTGGAGGAAGTTGGGATAATTATGTAAAGTTAGCAGAGTTTGCTTACAATAATAGCTATCAAACTACGATAGGAATGGCCCCATATGAAGCTTTATACGGCCAAAAATGTCGATCCCCAATATGTTGGAATGAAGTTGGAGAGATGAAGTTGATTGATGCTAAGGATGTACCGGTCATAGATGAGACAATTGACCGGGTACAATTAATTCGGAAAAGAATGCAAGCCGCTCAAAGCCGCCAAAAAAGTTATGCTGACCTTCGTCGAAAGGATTTGGAATTCCAACTAGGCGAAAAGGTATTTTTACGAGTGGCACCAAAAAGAGGAATAATCAAACATGGAAAAGGTGGAAAATTAAGTCTACGATATGTTGGTCCCTTTGAGATCATTGAAAGAATAGGACAAGTCGCGTCTCGTTTGGCATTACCACCACAACTTGGAGGAGTGCATGATGTGTTTCATGTCTCTTTATTACGTACATACATGCCAGACATAACTCACGTCATAGATCCCACTAGCCTACCATTACAAGCTGATTTGTCTTATGAAGAAGGACCAATAAAGATAGTGGATAGAAAACTCAAACAGCTTCGAACTAAGCAAATTCCAATTGTCAAAGTCATTTGGAGAAATCATGGTGTGGAAGACGCTACATGGGAAACCGAGGAAAGCATGCAAAAACAACACCCTGAACTCTTCTCAATGAACGGTAAGAATTTTGAGGACAAAATTTCTTTAAGGGGAGAAGGGTGTGAAACCCCATAGTTTTATATAAATATATTTATCGTACACGATAGTTTAAAACGTTAAATGTTATTTTTCAGTTATTCGAGATTTGGTTTGGTGTTTGGTTTAGAAACGACTTTTACCTCGACTTACCAATAGATAAAAATATAACTATATTTATGATTTAAGATTATTAAGTTAAAAGCATATGTTAATTATTAGTTATCTAAACTTCTAGGGATCTAATTATATAGATTAACTAGAAGTTTGTTGACTTTATTTGAACCCTCTAAACCCTAGGGACTACATGTCAATTAAAGAATTAAAATATATATATATAAGGATAATGAAAAAAAAAAAGCCCTACTTATTAGATATATATCACTTGGTTTATGGGATAAGCCACAAAACAAAAATCGTGGAAAAAAAATATAGATAAGAAGTAGAGCTTAGGAGACGCAAGGGAAAAAGGAATTGGTGAGTTTTTTTTTTATTGAAATTTCATCTTCCAATATCCAACGTTTAGATTTTGTTGTTATTACATATTAAATTACGAACTTTGATTAGATCTTTATACTTGTGGAGAATTTTTGCATATAAAAATCTAGTTTTTTTTTAGCTGTAGTATTTCTATTATTTTTTAATATAATCGAATGGTATTTTCTAGATGATGAGTTCTACTAAAATTTTGATGTAGAAAATTGTGGCGTTCAATATGAGAAACAATTTGAAGGAATATTGATCAATTATATAACAACTAAAATTGTGGAACCATCATTTTTTTTATGTTAATAAAAGGACGAAACAAGGACTACTTGGTGGAAAGAAAAATGATTGACTGAGGTTTCTTTTATTTAAGTGATCCTAAAGGAGTTAATTCATGATTAGTTGGCATATTTATCTATCTTTTGCATTGACTTGAATACCAAGGAGATTTTAAGGAGATTTTAATCTTGTTCGACAGGAGTCGGAATGGCAAATCCGGATGCCATGTTAGGCCTGCGGGGCCGTAGTGGTCACTGACCACAAGGAAGGATAAGGTAGCTTCACAAGTCGTGCACGCATCAACAGATTTCCCGGGGAGATAAGGTTGGTAAAGGTCGGTAGAACCAATCGACAGGTATACATATTTGTGAAAATGACATGTGGCATCGATTTGTGAAAATGATAGGTGATATGTGCGGTGACATTTTGTGCAATATGAATATTTGTACTTGGAAAGAAACGTATTTACAGAAATTGTACTTGTCTTTAAAATTACATTTTTCTCAAAATTGTTCTTTGCCCCCTCATTGAGCTATTTTGAGCTCACCCCCTTTTATAAATGAATTTTTCAGAGCAGTTCGGGACGGACTAGGAGCTGGTTTGGATTTGAAGATTAGCGGCGCTTAGTGCGTTAAGAGATAAGAAGGTTAAGGTATAAAACGTCGTTGAAATTAGTCTTTTGTTATGTTTGACTACTTTAATATTTTAGAAGTGTGTTCCTTTTGGAATGTAATATATATGGATAGCTTGGATAGTTTGTGGTTTGCCAGATTATGGTTACTGTTGTTGATCTTAAGTTTTAAATATTGAATATCGTGATTATCTTTTGGGATGTAATAAACAAGTCACTGTTGAATTAGATTGATATATATAGGTTGAGTATGTGATTATGCATATCTGGAAATATTATTATTTGTATTGAGCCCAGACGTGAGTCGGACGTAATCTAACGCTTCCGTCAAGATACCGTTAAAGGATAAGGCGGGGCGTTACAGCCACGGTTCACGAATCGCCAGTTACGGTTCGTGAACCGCCGGTTCACAGTTCCACAAAGGGTGAAACTTGAATCGGCCCTTGGCCTCATAGTTAGGTTACGGTTCGTGAACCACCGGTTCACGATTCTGTCACGGTTTCGATTCCGGTCTGTTCAAGATTTTTTGCGGTTCGAATTTTTTAACATTAAATTTGAAAAAAAAATACAATATATACAAATTTGATATAATTGAAAAGTAACTTGAATTACCATGTAGATGTAATGATGTATATACAAAATATAATAAAATAAAAAAATACTTTATATTTGTTAGTAATTAAATATTCATTATCATTAACATGTTACTAATGGTTGCACCATAATATATATAGATAATAATTGATACTATTTGAATATATGAGTTGAATTATTTATTTATGTGAATTTATTCATTCATTATACAAGTGATAATTCAAGTTAATATGGTTAATCATAAGTAATCTTTTATTTTAATATACTTATAGTTTAATAATCAACCATTAATATTATTAGATAATGAGAAAGTTTAATAATTCAATTTATTAGTTAATCACCTTTTTCATTTAAAAAAAATCAATATACATGATTCAATGTAAAACACACCATAAGTGATTAAATTCAAGAATCTTACTTCTAAACTAATAATAACAATTAATAAAATAAACAACTAACAATGAGAATTAGATAACAAAGTGAATGAAATGAAATATATTAAAGTAAATAATTGAATAAAATAAAATAATTTTATAAGTAATAGGAGATTATGAGAGAATATGTGAGAAAGTTCAAGAAATTTGTGTGAAATAATAAAATATAATATATTTGTAAAAGCAAAATAATAAAAAAAAATTGAAATCGGCGGTTAGGAACCATCGGTTCACGGTTCAAACCCTGGTTCCGGTTTCGGGCCCAACCCGCCGGGCCGATTCCAGTTCGTGGCCATGTCTAACTTGAACTTTGGGGAGAGTAACACTTTACCAACCTGAAATTCATAAATATGCATTTTGCATTGTTTGCTTTAGAGTGGAATGTTTAGTTTACTAACTCCAAACAAAAATTTGAATGAAAAAAGTATATATAATGCCAAAAGAAAATTTTTTATTTTGCTTTATAAGTTGCATTTAATCTCTATTTCACCCCTTCAAACTTAAATGCTAGGTAAATTTGTTTCTCTAATGACTTCAAACTACACATTACAATACAAATTTTTACTTATTTAATTCTCGAATTTTAGCTATGTGTAATTTGCTATTGTTATAACAATTATTTACATTATAATAAAAGAGGACCAGATAAGAATATGTGATATAGAGTAAATATGAAAAATGTTTATAATTTTTTTTTTGTTTTAATTACTTTGGTCACTAATCTATTAAAAGTGATATCCTTTTGATCATTCCATCTAATTTGGCTATTAAAAACAAATGGAATATTAACTCGTACTTTTTTATTTTAACGGAACATCAACCTATGTTATATGTATTTAATCACCAAATTAGATAGAATGACAAAAAATATATCAATTTTAATAGATGAGTGACCAAAATGAAACAAAAAAAAAATTCAGTGGCCAAAAGTATAATTGGAATAGTTTAATGGCCTCTCTCTCTCTCTCTCTATATATATATATATATAAAAAGGAAAACCGTCAAAATAGTCAAGGACATCATACAAAAAAATTTATTTTATCATCCACATTAAAACTAATGCATTTTAGTCAATCACATTACAAAAAATGCACCAAATTATTTACCAACCAAAGTTTTTAAACTTTTTTAACAAAAAAAATGCACGTTTATATCATGTCTCACTTCATAAATGGGTAAAAGGAAAAATCGATTTATTTTTCAAACAAAACTTTTCATAATTTATTCATACTTCATCGCCAATTGAGAAAGAGTCCATCGATAAAGGGCAATGAATGATGAATAAATCATTGTATTGAAGAGTTTTGTGTGAAGAATAAATCGATTTTCACTTTATTCTTTTATTAAGTCACTCATGATGTGAACGCGTATTTTTTCTATTAAAAAAACTAATACATTTTGGTTGAGTGACTAATTTAGTGCGTTTTTTAAATGTCAGTAACTAAAGTGCACAATGTTTAATGTGGATGACAAATTTTTTTTTTTTTTTTAATATCCATAACTATTTATACCGTTTTACCTCTTTTAAATTCAAGATTCAACAAGGTTTGGTTATTACAGTTATGGCACCATGATAAAAATAGATGCTCCAAAATTTTTTAAATGTTTCACTATTCATTTGTTTCTTTAGTTTATTCTCTTATATAAGTATTCTAAAACAATATAAAGTTTATCAGGATTATTGTGATAAATCTCTTTGTCCACGATCAATCATTTAGTGTCATCTAAGCATTTTTTTTAATATTTCACCACAATAATGATGCACCCTACTTATACCATATAAAGCTCAATACTCAAACCCACAACCAAAATTAAATGTAGTATGTTCACCCACATCTAGTTAGAGTGTAATAATTATAAATTTAATTTTACTATAAGGAGGATAAAAAAAATTAAGATTAAAAGTAAAATCATGTAGTAGGTTCACCACATCTAAGAGTTTAATAATTATAAATTTAATTTTACTATAAAGACAACAAAAAAAATCAAGATTTAAAACCATGGGTTTCACTAAATCACTCATATTTTAGGTATAATAATTATAAATTTAATTTTAGTGATAGACATAACCAAAATAGTAATAATTTTAAACCGAATCGAGTTATATATGAGTAGGGATATATTAAAAAAAAAAAAAATTTAAATTTGGCAACATGGTTTAAATATAATTGCTATGAGTAGTAACATTAAAAAAAGATATATTTGGCAAGATGATCGTGACACATTTTACGCCAATTTCAAAATTTAAATATAATTGCTATTTGATTTAAGTTTTTTTTAAGGGTTAAGCAATCACTCCTACCCAACTCATTCAACATCGATTAGCTAATTTAAGTTCCATATTAACAAAAACATTATTTTATTTATGTATAGTAATTTTATGTTTCCAATATAATTTGTAACAACAAAAAAATATAATATTAATTTAAAATTTTCATCAATAAAAAAGTTCACTAAACAAATTTCCAGTCAAACAAACTTTTCAATCAAAATACTTTCAAAATATAACTGATAACAAATTAAAAAAAAAAGAAAAAAAAACTTATCCTATCCTAAATGACCCAGAAATGTCATATAGGGAGTAAAGTATTGGCAGTGAGTTACTCTCACGTGAACCTGGCAAACATTGCGTAATGCACAGGGTTTCCATTGTTGACTACGATGTTTAGCATTTTGATTTTACAGGGGGAAAAAATGGCAATTCGTCCTTTCAATTTTCAAACCATATCAGTTCTTGTAAGCTTGAAATGATTCTTGAATGCTTTTAGAACTTATTATTGGTTTTGAAACTATTCAGGCCTATCAAGATTCCTCAACTCGTGGTCGTAGTATAATCAAATCAAATCGCATAAATTAGTTTTACGTCAATTTTGTCGTCATCCTTTATGGGACAGTTTGCTCTTTGCTGGTTGCTGGTGACTAGAGATAACAATGCCATTCAATTCCAATTAAAACACAATTTAATGCTCCAAGAAATGGACTCTATAATGTCTTTCACTCCATATCTTTTTTCATTGAATGCGCCAACTAATTAGGACCATGACAACCATGTATAAATTAGGAGAAAACGTACAATAGTTTGCAAGAAGTAAAATCAAAAGCAGTATATGAATTTGTCAAGTTTGACTAACTGCGTTTCTCTTCTCATTGTTGGTCTTGCCTTCTCTCTTGTTTTCTACAAAAACCCATCTTTATTATCATCATCTGGAACTATGTCTGCCATTGAGGACTCCTCAAAATCTGTTCATGATTTTACTGTTAAGGTATTTAGTTGGCTTTTTTTTGTTTTTTTTTTATGGTTTACTTGTACTCCACTTGCAAATTTATTTCTGGGATTTCTCTACTTTTGTGTTTTCTTGAATTTTCTTATGGTTCTGTTCTTTGTTTCTTTTTTAAGTATTTTTCTCATATATGAGACATGATAATGGTTGCTGATGTATGAGCATTGACTGGATTCTAGTATACCATAAAGCAAAAGGAGGGAGTTAGGGGAGAGGTTGAGATTAGGGACTAGAATAGTGTGATTTCTATAGTTTTAGGGATGGTTTAGAGTGAGGTAGAAAGTGCAAATATCAAACTTTTTCCCAATTTCTGAATGTATCATCCAAATTTACATTTTTTTTTTCCCAATTCAAAGCATCAAAATTAGACTGTTTTTTGGTTTCTGTTAAGCTTGTTTTATCCTACATGGATTTGCTCCGAACATAGATGACAAATTGGCTTTAGTTTTGCTTATGCTATGGTTTTGGTTTGTGCATAATCAGATTTTTGTTGCTGAAGGTTACATAGTTGCTTAGAAGAATAAGTATCTTTTAAAATTCTTACTACCAAATCCATAAGAAAATTTATTGGGGCAAAGAATCTAGTAGGAAGAGTAGACATGATTTCTGTAATTAGACGCCCATTGGAAACAGGCATAAGGTTAGATGGCAAAGTTGTCAAGGTTATGCAATCTAAACTTAATATGTGGTTGTTTCCACATGTTATGCATCACAAGTTTCATATTCAGTTGGAAATTTTATTACCCGTCACGGACTTTGAAAAGTTTATCTACATCCTGTGCTCTTCTTTCTGATTAAATTCAACTGCAGGATGTTCGCGGAAATGATGTGCCCCTTAGCAATTACAAGGGCAAGGTTCTTCTTGTTGTAAATGTTGCTTCAAAATGGTAATTGCTTTGCCCATTTCTACTTCTGAATGTCCCTTTGTGACTAATCTGTTACAAGGGCAAGGTTCTACTTCTGAATGTTCTTCTAGCTGACTACTGGTTGATTACTTTTGAGGAGCATTGTTTTATCTGTACTATGTCCTTCAGATTTGAATGAGTGTAAAACTGGTCTGTAATTTGCAAAAAGTGGATATCTTCTTCAGAAAATCCACTAGTTCTCAACGGATTCAAGCTCCATTGCATTTTTCTCTCTAGGCTCTCTAGGCCTTTAGTTTTGATTTGTCAAAAATTCTGTTCTTTGATTACTATCTATGTATTAGATTCATCAGCAACCAGTCACATAATTTACTCTGTCCTGAACAAAGTTAGAAAACTAGCTATCAATGTGGGACATTTCCTTGCCTATTTACAACGTACTTTCTAGTTTAGAGACTGATAATTGTGCCAAAAGGGGTTTGGGAAGGTAGCCGAAATGTTTGAATTTTTTATGGTGCTAATATATATTTCCTTCAAGTTTTCGGACAAAATATTATGGGAAATGTGAGGCGCCTTCACATCTGGACTGGGGTTGAGGAGAAAAAAGAGAAAAGAGTAGGGAGCTCCATGGCTTCCTTGGCCCCCTTGCCCCCTTGGCCTTTGCCACTAACCTGTAGTAGCAAACTGGTTTCTCATTCCTTAACACAATGTCTCTGTCTCCCTCTCTGACTCAGCTTTGCTTTGCCCAACTAACCGACCTGGATTGTGTTTGAGTTTTTGTTTTTCTTTTCCTATGGTGGTATTACAATATCAAAGATCTGTCAGTGCATTGATTTATTGGGGTATGACTTGCATGTTCTTTACCAGTTATCATTCAGTTTTTTACTGGAAGCTTATAAGAAATTTCTGTGTAAGCTTTGGTTTTTATAATGTGAATTGTCATTCAGTTGTCTATAGAAACAGTTGTTAGCCACAGTGCATGAGAAATTGATTCCCCAGAAAACACTTAGCTGAATTTCCAAAATTTTACTGCACATGTAATTTTTTTTCTCTATTTTCAAAGTGCACTGACAGAGAAACTTTATCTGTTTAAACAGTAGTCTAATATGTCAACTCTGTCAATCCTTTTCAGTGGTTTGACGGAATCAAACTACAAGGAGCTGAATGTTTTGTATGAGAAATACAAAGATCAAGGTGTGCTATCCATTTGTTTTACACCCATCCATTTGTATGTTCTAAGTTTTTCTTATTGGTTTAGTGTTTAAAAGCATGGATTATTTTGCTTTCAGGTTTCGAAATTTTAGCATTTCCTTGCAACCAATTTGCTTGGCAAGAACCTGGAACTAATGAGGAGATCCAGGAAACAGCATGCACTAGGTTTAAAGCTGAATTCCCAATATTTGAAAAGGTAACTCTGTTAAGCGAACGCTTTTATTGAACTTCTTATGGCATAACCGTTAAAATGTGAGACCGACTATGAGTTCCAACTTAAAGAACGAGAATTGAAACCTTCTGTTGGACAGAAGAATGATAGAGACAGCAATGACTTAGTTTAATTGTGAATTTTGTTAATAAGTGACTGTTAAGGTGTCACTATCAATTTGTTAATTAGGGACCGATAACTGAAATTTGTATAGCAAATGCTTTATTGTATTATACTTCCTGCTTATTACAGTTCAAAGAGTAGTAAACCTACCAAAATAACATTTTTCTGAAATATTGGCAGATTGATGTGAATGGAAAGAATGCAGCTCCACTCTATAAATTCTTGAAATCAGAAAAAGGTGGCCTGTTACTTGATGCAATCAAATGGAACTTCACAAAGTTTTTGATAAACAAAGAAGGAAAGGTTGTGGAGCGATATGCTCCTAGGACCTCACCAGTTGAAATTGAGGTAAGCTTCAACATCACTTATCCTTTTCCTTTCTTAAGGGTCTCAACTCTTTGTCCCCTGAAATAACTAAAAAGATGCAAATTAGACCTACTATTACCGGAGTAGAACATCCTGATTTTCCTCTACATAAAAGTTTGAGCCTTGGTGAAATCTGGAGCACTAAATGACTAATTTCAGAATCCATCTGATTATCATTTCCTGATTTCGTTCTGCAGAAAGACATACAAAATCTGCTTGCCTCTTCTTGAACAGGTAAATTTTGTATTTGGTGTACTCTACCTTAAGTCCCATACGGTTCTATTTTGCTTTTGATTGATGTGATCATTTTCATTTTACTACAATAAATATAGGATGCCACAAATGGTATGCCAACTCCTTTCTTACAGCAATGGTGCACTTTTACACTTCGTCTGTTAGTTCAGGGTAGAGTGTACGTTCCGAAAGATCTTGCGATATATGCCTATACTGCATGCAGAATCAAAAGTATCCGAATCTCACTCTCTTGATAGAACCGAGTTAAAGAAAACTTTAAAGACCTTGGGTTCTTTGACAGACATAACTGGATATTATTGAAGTCTTAATTGACTTTGTTGAAAAATGATATACAGAAACAACTAATCCATCTATGTGGGGTCGGCTACATGGATAATAGTTCGTCATCATAATCCATCTATACTTTTGTTAGAAAATGATATACTTGTATAAAATCTTCAGGCTTTAGTACTTGCCACACATGAGAAGCTTTCCTACCTTTCAATTAATGATTGTCTGTTTATCTCATCCGTTTCACATGCCAATTGCCATCAATCCTCTGTGTTTGTTCGACACAATGCATAAGTACCGTAAACAGACTTGCACAAATGTTGGAGAATAGATCTTCTAAACTAGTAAACTAAACATGGTTACTGGGCTTCTTTTTGAAACCTTTTTAAACCTTATTATGGGTTGAACTTGGCAGGAGATGGAAGAACAGTTTGGGTTGAGCTCTGCAAATAAATTCTTAGAGATTTCGCTGTAATGCTGGCTGGTCATACCATTTCTCTTCTGTTTTCCTACGTTGTATGCTATATTATTCTTCATATGTAAACTTTCCTCTAAATTCACTTTACAAACGAGCAATGAAAGATATTAAAATACTATGGTACTTTTTAGTAATGAAAATGTATGCAGAATACATGTCCATGGCAACTGCCTCTTTCATGATTTGGACTTGTCCCAAGAATTGTGAAATGTTTATTACTTTATTTGTATGAGCATGTTCGAGTTCGTTAATATCCAACAGAAATTCATCAAATGTTTGCCAATGACACAATACAAAAATTCATATTAATACAATAGACCTGAGTAGAGTTCTCTATGCACAAAAATGATGCATTTGTGAAATGCAAATTCTAAACAAACTCAATGAAAATTCACTTTTTTTTTTACTTTTTCTGTACTTACAGAGTTTGCATTAAAAGAGAATCCAAATTTATTAAAATAATAAACTTTTAAATATTATTTGATTAAGTTTGCATGCCAAAGTGCAAATTAACTTTTTTTTTTAAAATAATAATAATAATTTATTATTACATTGAAATAATAATTATTTATTATTTGATTGAATTCAAAATATTTTGCAAATGCAAACTCGCTTTTTTGTTTTTTTTTTAATTATAGAACTTGAATTCACAATTTTTTAATCCGCATTTAAAAAAATACAAACATTTCTTTATTATATTAATGAAGTTTTGTCAAATGCATAATTTTTACTATTATTATTATTATTATTATCATTATTATTATTATTATTATATCTGAGTTCACACTTCTAAAACACAAATACATCCCTTTTATTTAAAAAAATTTATATCAAGGAACTCTTATCTTATTTTTTATACATAAGTTTTAATTTTAAAATTTTAATTAGAGAAAGAAAATTGAATAAAAACATTAATGTCAAAAGATATTTTAAAATAATTCTTTTGATAAATCTACTTTTAATTAAGGACATTTCTTTTTATATATAATTTTTTTATTTGGAAAAATAATTTATCTTAAGTTTTTCTTTGATTTATTCGTTAATAACTTGTTATTGGTGAATTTAAAACAAGAGTAATGAAATGGTTTGAATTTTTTTGGATTACAAAAGAGGAAAGATGAGAATTATCATAAATATTTTGTGGGAGAATGAATTAGGGTGAGTATTTATATAAGAAGGGATAAAGGTATAGGTAAGTTCATTTTTGTTTATTATTAGTGAGAGTTTGCATTTGCAAACACCCTATTTTTAGAAACAGGTTAAAAAAATGTGATACTTGAAGAAAAATAAAATAAAAACAGTCACAAAAATAGAAAAAACTCGATATTTTGTAATGGAATTCTGTTTGTTGCTTCAGTTGTGATGCTTAGATTGTTCAATTCACTTAAGGACTTTACTACTTTAGTTCATCTTCCCTCTAGTGACAAGTAATGAAATTATTGGAATCCTAGAGACAGAACTTTAACCTTCATTTTTCCATTGCACAAATCCATGTCTTGTAAATGCGTTTGTAGAGGTGAAGTTTCAACCTCTTCAATATAACCACCAACTATTCCATTGATCACAAATATATAGGCAAGATTCAAAACTAACCAATGGAAGCTTTTTTTTCCGTGTTTTTTTTACTATTTCCAATTTAGAACGTAAAATAAGTGAATGTGCAAATTTTTTTTTCAAAAACTTGACATTTGTTTTGAGCTATGATACTTGCATTTTGACAAAAACAACAAGACTCAAAAAATTAGTTGATCGAAACTCTTTTCGACCCGTTTTTTATACTCATTCTAGTTGAAAATGTGCAATCTAGTAAATATATAGTGCAAAAACAAGAAAAATTTAGATTTTTTGAAAAATCTCCATTTTTTGTGAGTTATAATACATGTTTTTTGTCCAAAAATGACAAGACTAAAAAACTAAGTTGAAAATGTGCAATCTAGTAAATATATAGTGCAAAAACAAGAAAAATTTAGATTTTTTTGAAAAATCTCCATTTTTTATTAGTTATAATACATGTTTTTTGTCCAAAAATGACAAGACTAAAAAACTAGTCGATAGGAGCTCTTTTTCTGTCTTTTTTTTTTATTTTTCCCAATTTAGAATGTGAAATCTAGAGAATGTGTAATAAAAAAGAAAATTTTTATTTTTTAAAAAATTGACAATTTTTTGAGCTATAATATAAGCATTTTGGCCAAAAACGGGCGAGACTCAAAAAGTAGTTGATCAAAACTCTTTTCAAGTAATTTTTTGTACCCATCCTAGTTGAGAATGTGCAATCTAGTGAATAGTGAGAAAAAAAATAGAAATTTAGATTTTTGAAAAAATCTCCATTTTTTTGTGAGCTATAATACTATGTTTTTTTTTTTTTTTTTTGCAAAAAACGGCAAGATTCAAAACTAGCTAATGGGATCTCTTTTCCGTTATTTTTTTTATTCTTCCCAATTTAGAAGGTGAAATCTAGTGAATGTGTGTAAAAAAAAAGAAAATTTTCAAATTTTCAAAAAAATTGACATTTTTTAGGAGTAAAACACGCATTTTGGCAAAAAAAACTAGTTGATCGAAACTCTTTTGAGCCGTTGTTTGTACCCATCCTAGTTGAGAATGTACAAGCTACTGAATAATGTGAAAAAAAAATAGAAATTTACTTTTGCAGCTTTTATAAACATTTCATCTAAAAAATTTCTACGAATACAGCAGATATTTGCCTTTTCAATTGTACCAGGAAGAAACACGAGTACTTGAGGTGGTGCATTCACAGCATTGTTCTGATGAAAAACAGAGAGAATTAGACTATTTCAAAAGTGTAAAATACTCTTATAACAATGAAAAAGTACATGTTTCGTAATTGAAGTAAAATGGTTTAGATGATTTTAGAAAAAAAAAAGTTCAAAACCAGTCTTTATGGGATGGAAATCCCATCAAGAAAAGCATCATAAATTTTATCAACAGAAGCACAAGAAAGTGAAGGGTCCTTAATTTGCATGCTTGTCAACTATATGTTTTAAGAAAATTGGAAGGCATTGGAGTGACAAACTGCCAATTAGGCAATTAGTAGAAAGAAAGAATTTACCAAAAAGAAAGAATAAAAGGAACAAGAAATGTCACCATGCCAAATACAGCATAAAAGTAAACTAGGGAGAAGTAGATGCCAACCATCCAAATATGCAATAAGCATGAATGAGATTGCCAATTGAGAAGAAAAAAGCACACACTAGAGATAGTTTGAGAAAAGACTAATGAAGTGCATCAACAATCAAAATTGGGAAGAAAATGATTGCTTGATTTTTCTCTACAAAATGAAAATGTAACAGTTGCTTCTGTGGATTAATCAAATGGGCTCAATCAGGTAGCACAATGGATGGTATATGACGGACTTCTTCAAGATCCTCGCCTCCTCGAACCCTGTCATAGAATTTTTGGGGCATGTCTCTGATCACCAATTCTTTGAGCATTGTAGTGAATCGCAGACCATCCGGGATCTTCTCCAATTCTCCACAATATGAAATTTCAAGACGAGAAAGATTGGCCATGGCTCCATTTTCCACCCTCCATTTTCTCAGGCTATTCAATCTAGAGAGCGAAAGAAATCTCAGTTGAGGAAACCCTGTATTACGGCAAATAATCTCTGTTTCAACAAAGGCATCTTCCTTTAACCAAAGCCTTTGTAAGTTGGGGAGTTTCTCCAGTGTTCCCATGAAGTCTCTTTCGACACGAGACTTACGAAGCTCCAATTCAGTGAGGTTTCCAAAGAAGTTTGCCTTGTATTCTGGCAACATACCCAAGTAAGTGTTTAGAGTCAGATGACAAACATTGCTGTGAAACAAATTCTCTACAAGACTTGTCCACTTCTCTGAGTTGGTGAAATGGCAATTTGAAAAATCTAAGCTTGCCTGCTTTAAGCCATCTGAATCTGAAACAAACTTGATGATTTCTTCACATTCATCCTCCTCATCTGCCACAGCTTCTAGTACCTGAAGATTACTTAACTTGCGTAGATCTTTAACCTCACAATATTTAGAATTGAAGTTCACCAGTATCTCAAGATTATTCAACCCAACCAGTTGCAGCTTACAACAACACTGGAGAAATAAATCATCAGTTCCTGGAAGATACAAATACCTCAATTTTCTCATCTTCCACAGGACATTCCTTATCGAAAATGCTTCAAAACCGCGAACATCAAGGGTTTCCAAATGTTCCAAGTTGCCTAAGGATGAAGGCAACATACCAAAACTGGTGTTCCTAAGGCAAAGATAACGCAAGTGGATAAGTTTTCCGATTTGTACCTTGAAGAATTCAACACAGATCCAAATGTCATGACAGAGCTTCTCTGAACCATGAGCGCTTAGGCCTTCAATGGTCAAAGCTCTAAGCATCTTGAAATTGTTAAATTGCGTTCTTGCTATACGCCCATCAAAAGCACCAATTCCAAGTCTGCGAAATGTCAAGGACCGAACATGCTCAACCATTTCTTTCTTTGGGGGAATGTACTTAGATACATCTTCTTCATTCAGAAAAATGACAAGTCTATGCAATTTACAATTTGAAGAAGTTGAAGTTAGGAACTCATTATTGTTTCCTTCTCGATAATCAATAACCTTTAAAAAGTTTTCATCTTTTGCTTTTGACAAGCATAGGTCTCTCATGAGGTCATGAAGGCAACAAGATTCAAACTTTCTAATTGCAGCTCCTTCTTTCAACTTCACTTGGACAATGCACCTTTTTACTAACTCACCTAAGTACCGTTCTGCAACATCCATCATTGATTCTTGTCCAATTCGATGTTCTTCCGACACCATTCCCTCCGCCATCCATAATTGATACAATGTCTCTGTTTCAATGTCACAATCTTCAGGATATATGCTTAAATAGAGAAAACAGGGTTTTAATTGGAATGGCAAGTCATCGTAACTTAAAGCTAATATCTTCTGAATTTCTCCTTGTTGTCCAATGGTCTCACCCTTTCCAAGAAAAGATTTGATATTTTGGTAGACAAATTTCCACTCGTTAAGCTCGTGTTTGGTCGCAAGAATTCCTCCAAGAGCAATAACAGCTAATGGAAGTCCCCCACAATAGTTAACCATTTCCTCTCCAAGCTCTTCTAATCTATGCATATCTTCAGAGCCTACATATGAATGAACAAGGATCCCATTATGATCATCACCACTTCTTTCACACCAAGGAACTGACTGTCCCATATTACATTATCTTGTAAAAAGGTTGGGCAATACTACATCTCTAACATGATAAACAACATAAGACACAAAAGCATGAATATTTTTTCTTGCAGTTGCAAGTAATTAGACAAAGTTCATAGGTATTGAAAATGCAAACTGAGGATTCAATTTTAAGCCTGAAACCTATTAACCATTTATTCTTTCCCATAATTTTTTATATCATAAAAGGATTTCATCTGTTCATGTAGATTCAAAAATGTTTTGAGTTACAAATACTCCAGAAGAGAATTTCTAAAACTTCTAAGAAAAGCAGACAAGGACGCATTGACATAGTCAATCATTCAATTCAAATCTTTCTTGAGAAGATGTTGATCCAAGCAAATGCACTCAACTGAATTCAACTAATCTTAATTTAAACATAGCCAGGAGTAAACATTTCTCATTTTGCATTACGCGTCCAGAGAGTAAACAATTAGAGCTTAAACAGCATTGAAACTGATCAACTGCACACAAGAAATGTATTCATCTACTGCCATGACAAAATAAACTTCAACATTAATGGAATTCAAAAACAATATTAAACAGAAAGATAAGACATACCATTAGTGTATCGATCTCGTAAGGCCTTCTTGCGGAGCAGCTCCCAACTCTCGTCATGGCTCAAAAGTCGGGGCTCATGGTGAAAACCATTCGGCCCTACGTGGATAGCCACATTTTTATTCCGTGTGGTAAGCAATATTCTGCTTCTTGATCTTTCTCTATTTGGGAAGACATTTTTTATACAATCCCAAACATTTGTGGACCAAATGTCATCAAGAACTATGAGACATATTTTCTTCTGCTGAACCTCGTACAGTTGTCGGACCCAGCTCCTCTTCTCTCCAAAGTTTAACAATTTCTTCTCTCTTCTCCGGAAATATTTTAACCAAAATTCCTTGTAAGATATCTTTTGTTTGCCACTCTTGTGATATGTAAACCCAAGCAAAAGCATCGAAATGATGCCTCACATTTGGGTGGTTGTATACTTTTCTAGCAATTGTGGTCTTACCCAATCCCCCCATCCCACAAATTGACACAACTCTATAGGAAATTGCCTCATCTTGGTTCACCAAATGCTGCATCAGCATCTTCACATCACTCTCCAACCCAACAAAATCATCTTCCCCTACATGGGAATATGTTCGTCTGATCATTTGTTGTTGTTGTTGACTCGAACTTGAACCCTCCTTCTCGACTATACTCCTTATTCCATAATCTTGAAAACGTCTGGTGAGATTAGAGACTCTTGTGTTGAGGCTTTGAATCTCCACTCCTATTTTATGCCTCATGTAGCACTCGTTGAGTATGCAACTGAATCGCTTGAAGAAATTTGCTATTCCTCCACCCCTTCTGGAAGCAATCTTGAATGCAAAAGCTTCAAGGGAATTCTCAGCTTCGTAAGAAAGATCTTTGCTTTGTGAAATCCATTCACGAATCACAGCAGATTCATCTTGCCTAGCATCAACATCTTTTAAAAGGGATTGCATCAATTTTAGATCAGACTGAAGCTCCTCAGCTTGATCTTTCACACCATGTAAAAACTTCCCCTCTTCAACCAACAAATTAGTGATACTTTCTAAGAGAAAAGATACAACTGGCTCAGCCAATTCGGCCATTTAATTGGGATGGATTTGTAAATTCTTTGCAGGTTGCAAAGTGTTGTGAGCTATATTTGAACACTACGTCTGTTTTAGTATCAATACCTTTGATAATAAGTTCAATGATTAATTTCAACCCCAAAATTTTATGGAAAGAGAGGGGAGACTAAGAAAGAGGGGAGACTTTCAATTTGTCTTTTGATTTAAAGATTGAAAAAAAAAAAAGAGTAAATCTCAAAAAAACAATATTTTTAAATTTTAAGATTAGTGTTTAAATTGATCATTTTTATTTTCTTCAGTTTTTGTGTAATTTTTTTTAGAGTAATGATATCATTACTCTTTTTTTTATTAATAACATTAAAAAAAATTATTATATAGGATTACTAATTGTAAAGAGGCGGTTTGCTATAAAACGGTCGCATATAGGCTGTGTATCACGTGCGCGTGTTTATTTATTCGCATATAAAGTATCAATAATTTACCGTAATCGCGTATAAAGTATCAATGCTATTCCAACTCTAATATTGATAATTTATATGCGAATACGCGAACTATTTTCACGTTACGTTAAAAATTGTACGCTGATGTGAAAATTTATAAGCGAATTATAATACACACTAACGGCTAAAGTGAAAACGTATAATTCTTTACGTTAAAAATGTTAAGCTAATGTGAATACGATGATGTTAAAAATTTATACTTGAATATTTACACGTTATACGTGAATTAGAATGTTATTAGAACTCTAAATTGATAATTTATACGTGAATATTTACACGTTATACGTGAATCAGAATGTTATTAAAACTCTAAATTGATAATTTATACGCGAATATTTATACATTATAAGTTAATCAAAATGCTATTAGAACTCTAAATTGATCATTTATACTCGAATATTTACATGTTATACGTGAATCAGAATGCTATTAGAGATTTGAATTGATAATTTATACGTGAATATTTGCACGCCAATCAGAATGCCTTTCCACTTCATATTTCATACGTGATACGCCAATCAGAATGTTATTAGAACTCTAAATTGATAATTTATACACGAATATTTGCAAGCCAATCAGAATGACTTCACACTTCATATTTCATACATTATACGTCAATCATGATCCTTTGTACGTAAAGTACATTATACTTGCTCGTAAGAATGCGTCATTAATCCCGTTACATATATACGACTGTCGCACTCGCACAGGAGTTTTTGTGAATGGTAAAATATGGTAGCATTGACTTTTTCATAATTTTACAAAAAAATTTTTCTTTTTGTTGCAAACATTCTTGGACAAAAGTAGAGTTGATTTTCAAAAGTGGTGTTTTGAAAACCAAATCATATCGCGGGCTAGTTTGACTGGTCCAAGTATGAACCAGACCAATAATCGGCTTGATGTCATTAAAAACTTGTTTTCAATACCTGACTTGACTGGCCAATTTGATAAAAATTTGGGTTTGACCGATCGAACCAAGTCATGTGTATTTTAACTTATACTTCGGGTTGGTTTTGAATTTTAATCCAATATATGGTACAACATTTATGGGCCTACTATCATTTTCAAGTTTATAAATTATATATAGAGGGTTTTAATCTAATATCTAGTACAAAATTTATGGGCCTACTATCATTTTCAAGTTTATAAATTATATATAGAGGGTTTACTTAACTTTTTTATGAATAAAATTTTATTTTTTTAATCTCTTTTTAACCCCAAAATGTGTGTTGCACATTACCACCATTTTGAGTTATTTATTGATATAGTGAAAGGATCGTACAAAGGAAAACCCTACATATTTGAGATATTTTGTACTTTTTGAGTTAATTGCTAATTAATCTGTATGATTTATAAAATTGACTAATAATCTACTTATTTTTTTATAAATATGCAATTTACCTTCTATAGTTTGAATTGTGTTCAAAGCTAACAGATTTTTCAAAACTAAATTGCATGTTTATAAACCATAAGAATGTAAATTGCGTGTTTATAAACCATAAGTAGATAATAAGTCAATTTCATAAACCACGGAGATAATTAGCAATTAACCCTTTCTCTTTCATTTAGAATTACATTTGATATTAAATTATATCTAATATTTACATGAATGAATGATATTTTATTAATAATATTTATTTATCTTACCCCCATGTGGTTTGTCACGTTTCTCTATTACCCTCATGTGTTAATTAGCAAAAAAGCCCATGTGATTTGTCGCATTTTTTATTACCCCATGTGTTAACTACCAAAACAATCTCATGTGGTTTGCCGCATTTTTCTATTGTGCCCTTGTGTTTCAAAAATGTACTGTTCACCTCAATTTGTTTTGATTTTGAGTGGAAATTAGACAGAAATAAGGTAAAGTTTTGGGGCCAAACATTAAATTATTAAACTTAAAAAACTCTTTTTCTTTTCTTATTGCACTTTTATTAAAACAAAAGTCCTCTCTCCTTTGCCACCACTCAGGTTTCTCTCTCATTTTCTCATTCTCATAGTGTGCTCGTTTCTTTTCTTTTTTTCTACCTATTTTTTCAAGAAAGTCTCACTTGCAAAACTACACAAAAAAATTCCTCCAAGTTTAAAATATAAATCTCAAAACATGATCATAACCAAAATAAAAAATAAAAATCAACCAAGAGTGCAAGATGCAAGTCTTTAATGAATTGAGTAGCTTATTTTGATCTCTACCTCATATTAAGGGGACTGTTAAAAACGTTAAAACCTGCATTCTTTTGGAAGAATTGGAAATCTTTCAATCGGCTGTTGTTCCTGAATTTGCCTCTGGACTTCCTAGAAACGAGTTTAAGACATGTGGCTGAAGTTGATATCCTTTTGTAACATTGGAGTTTTTTTTCTATTTTTGTGATTATTTTCAATTTCTTTCCTCAAATATTACTTTTTCCAATTTGTTGCTATAAATGGGGTGTTTGCATTTTGCAAATGCAAACTCTCTTGAGTTTGCATTTGCTTTACGAAATAAAAAAAATACTCACAACTTACTCAAACCTCTACTCTTTTACTATATAAATACGTACTCACCCTATTACCCAGAATTTAGTAATTATTTTATATTAACAAATTTTACTTTCAAATTTCTTTAAGACTTATAGTACTTTTGTTCGAAATAAAATGAGGAATAAAGCTCCATATCAAATTTAAGCAAGTTTGATTAAGTTCCATTTCGAATTTCATTTAGTTAATTTTTAAGTTTAAATGTTATGTAGTTACAATAACTGATCAAATATATATGTTCCAATGTTTTTAATTGATCATTGATAAATTGATTTGATTAGTTGATCTATTGATTAGTGATTAGTTGATTTAAGTAGCTCTCCTATTTCTTCAATAAGTTTCACAAAACGTTTAAGAAAAAATTACCATCAAAAGCATATTGAAGTTTAAGAAATTAAAATAAAAAATTACCATCAAAGTAAGTTAAGTAGTAATCCTTTGGTTTTCATATTTTTACAAGTTCTTAATAAATTTTGAATTTTTCAAATTTTCATTCGCTAACAACAAGTTATTAAAGAATTTTATTTTCAAAAACATAAAACAAATTGTTTTTTCAAATTAAAAAACTATATAAACATGAATTTTTCTTAATTAAAATTACATTTACTAAAGGAACTATTTTAAAATATTTTTTTTGACATTTAATGTTTTTATTAAATTTTCATTCGCTAATTAAAAATTATAAAATTATACCTAGGAGTTCCTTGATATAAATTTTTAAAATTAAAAAAAAAAGATGTATTAGTGTTTTGGAAATGTGAACTCTATAATAATAATAAAAAAAAAGTTATGCATTTTGCAAAAGTTCATTAAAATATGCATTTGTGCAATGTGAAATAAAAATTTGTGGATAAAAACTCTAAAGTTTAAAAAAGAAGAGAAAAGTGAGTTTGCATTTTGCAAAATATTTTGATCTCAACAAAATAATATAAATAATAATTATTTTAATAAAATGATAAATTATTATTATTTTAATTAAATTTGCAATTTTGAACTTAATAAAATAATATTTAAAAAATTATTATTTTAATGAATTAGCATTCTCTAAATTTTGTAGTTAAAATAAATAATAAAAGTGAGTTTGCATTTGTCTTAGAGTTTGCATTTTACAAATGCAACCACCCTTTGTAGAAATATGCTCAAAAATCATTATAGATCATGTAGAAGCAGTTTCAAAAAGCATCCTAAACCTGGGAATGACTCGTAAACATTGGCCTTAGTTTGTGCTCAATGTTTGGTGTTTTTCTGTACAAGTTTTTGGGGTCAGTTTGAGTTAAATATTGGCCTTTTCATGTACTTTGTTTTTTTTTTTTTTTTTTTAGTCTCCATCAACGGTCAATGTTATGATATATTATTATTTTACTTCTTACCTATTTTTCTTTATTTCAATTTCTTACTACTTAATTCATTCATTTTCAATTAGTTGGTCACTCTTAAATTCTTATGACAAATATAGGTAAATTTTGATACATATTTGAAAGATCTGCAGAAATATTTTTAAAAACTATTAAAATTCTGAAGAAAAAAAGTGAAATTTACTGCAAAGAATTTCCCTAGAAAGGTTGATATAGTAGTATATGTAAATTCAAATTCGCTTATAAAATTGGTTTCAAAAATATTGTTGCCTTTAATGTTCTATATTGTTGTGTGAAGGAGGATATGGGAAGATCACAAAATTACAATTAGCCTATCGTTGGGAAAAGGTTGACCTAAAGCACTCAATCATGAAATGATCAAGATCAAGACTACAAACTACTCCAAATGTGAAGATATTCATAAAATTGAATAGCCGCGTGATGTTATCATTTAGAATATTTTTAGATCATGTTTCTAACACTTTATTTTATTTAGGCATGTAATGTAAACAATTCTTTTTATGAAATGATGTAATCTTTGACTTGATCAATAAAATCGGGGTTAGCATCCCTTATGTGTAAAATATGTGGTGTGTGAAAATGTATATAATGTGTGTAAAATATATATAGTTTATGAAAATGTGTGTATTGTGTGTAAAATATGTGTAGTGTGTATAAATGTGTTTAGTATGTGTAAAATATGTCTAATGTATGTAAATATGTAGTGTGTAAAAATATATATAGTATGTGAAATTATTTTTAGTGTGTGTAAAATATGTGTAATATAAAAAAAATACGTGTATTTTGTGAAAATGTTATTACCTTTGCATATTAAGAATTTTGATTTGTTATTTTAAATATTTTGAAAATGGTGCACTTAGCTCCCTTCAACTTGCAGTTTACCCTTTCAAAATGAGTTGCTTCAACTTGCAGTTTACCGTTTCAAAATGAGTTGTTTGTTTTATTCAATTTTTCTATCAAAATTTTTAAAAATAAAAACAATGTTAAAGTAATTATTTTTGCTACAGTATTTTTTATAAATAAAATATTAAATTTGTATTTAAATTTTAAAATTTAATAATAAACAATTCTTTCTAATATAATTCTCATCAAAATAAATTAATAAAATATTAATTTAAATTTAAATTTCAAACTTTTATTAATAAAAAAAATCTTCAATACAAATCCCAACAAAACAAAATCATTCATTCCAAACACTTCCAAAAAATTCTTTTCTTTTCTCGTAACAAATCCTGATAAATCCAAAAATACCTGATCCCAAACTTCTTTGAAGTGCCTTTCGTTTGAAAACAAATTTTATAAAGACGATATCCTAATTTTATTTGTACTAGTGGCATCTTTGATGCTGAGGGTAAACTGATACTTGTAGTCCTCATCCGGGAGCCATCAGAGAATCTCACATGTTGCTTTACATTTTGGTCAATCGAGCATTATTAGGTTTCCATTACCTGAATAGGTACAAAACCTATTTTGGGTCAATTTCCAACCTTGAGGAGCATGCCATGCACTTCTGGAATGTACACAGCATGTTCAAATAAAGCTTCTTTCTTTTCACTTCAAAAATCCTTTCTGCAATGGAAACAAAAAAGTTTGTAGAAAATGCTGTAGCTGGATTGATCTATCTTTGCTCTATGTGACTTTTGACGAGACACTCTCTTCTCTCTGAATGATCTCTTGTCTTGTGCGTAATAAGTACTTAGAGCTTGACTATCTAAATATGTTAATTTTCCTCTGGGGCGATGGTTTTTTTCAGTTTCTCTTTTACGTATTTAGTTTGTGAAATGAATGATCTGTGTGTTAACTTCATCTTTCACAATATTTCTGGTTTTCATATATTGTGTTCAAGCAGCAGTTTTGTTATATATGGCCTGTGGATATGTTGTGATTTCAGAGCTTAAAGCAGCATTGGATCAATACATGCATGCTAATGATCGTTGCAAAGATATTGAAGCTCGAAAAGAGAATAAAGAAGAGACGATCAAGGTTTGGTGTTGAGTTTGAAGTATCACAGTGTGCAAATTGTGTATCTTTACCAATCTTATCTGGTTTATTTATAACCTTCCTTGTTCTTGATATCATCCAGAGTGGCATTTTGAAACGTATTGAAGAGAAGGAGAAGGAGCGGGATTCGTTTGAACTGCAGATTTCGAATGTTAATCTATCTTACATGGATGAAAGAGAAAAGAACAAGGATTTGAAGAAGGAAATATCCCAGGCGCAAAGGTTGGGGAGCAAAAAGATTAGCCATTTTTCAAGTATTTAGCTTTATATGATACATAGCTGGAGAGGAAATCTTTTCTTCACTTCTCTACTATTTCCAACTTGCCCATGTTCAACTTCTTGTCTTCAACATGTCAACTCCTCTGCTCATAAATAATTTCCTTCATTAGAAAATTTGTATTTTTTATATTTATCACAATTACCCATAGTCAGTGAACAAAAATCGATTTGTCTGAATACCACTATTTGTTTCTGTTCCTGTCCTTAAGATTCTTATTAAGCTCGACAACTCTTTCTATTTGTACTTGTTCTCTGTTATGGTGTGGAACTCTCGATCCATCACTTGGGTCTTACTATCCAATTCATGTGCAGAATTTGATGACTTGAACTCAAAAGCCCGTGAAGCTGAGAAGGACGTGAATATGTTGCAGATGAAAATTCAACAAGTTAACACTAACTTATCCAAACTAAATAAGGATTTGGACTGTAAGATATACTTTTGCGCTCATCTCTGATTTATTTTCTTCAATTATTTTGATGATGGTCGTTGGCATTTGCCATGGACATTTGTATGATTTGTGATATAACAATATTCAGACATTATTTGAATTAATAGAATCAGTCAAAGATATGGTCACAACAAACTACTGAACAGACAGGAATGGTAAAAGGGTTAAGCAACGGTAATATTTTTTCTAATTTTATATATTCACATGTTTACAGAATAGACAACAGATAATTGACTTTGGCATCGGAGTAGACTACCGGGGATCACCTCGGGACTTTACTCTAACGTCATTCTGTTTTGCAGATAACATAAAATATTGTTTGGAGCTCGGTTATTGCAGTTCGGTCAACAATTTTCCCGAGGTGAGAATTTGAGTTCAACAATTTGTCAATAAAGAAAGAGCCAGGGTCTTAGAGTCTTATATGACACTAATCTCTAAAGAAGATCAAATAACTTGATCTGTGATATAACATAATTCAAATACTTCCTAATAAAAAGGGATAAGATAAACAAGATCATAGCAGACCGATAATCCAGGAGAAAATCCCGGATATAGTTCAACAATAACAATAGGTAATATGTTTCATATATAGAGGAATCTGATTAGAGGTGGAGGGATTCATTCATTTATACCATTACTGACTTAATCATCGGAGTGGAATCCCCGGGAACCACCTCGGGATTTCTCTCTAACATTGTTTACTTTACAGATAATTGAAGATTATTGCGTGGAGCTCGGTGTCTTCAGCTCGGTCAATCCCAATTTGCCCGAGGTACATTTTTGAGCTTCATCAATTGACGTCGTCTGTGGGGAACTGACAAAAGGTTCTCACCAGAAAGTGGTGTTTTGATGGCAAACACAAGATCGATGGGAGGAGCGGGCCAAACTAGTCGACAGGAAGGACGGAAACCTCCCTCACCACCTCGTGATCAAGGTGGGGAGAAATCTCAACAAGGTGGTGAAGGATCTCAACAGGGGAACAATCGTATCACCCCTGAATTAATGAAGATATTCGCAGAACATTATGATGAGATGGAAACTGTCTTAAAGGAGGCCCGGAAGAAGAAAGATGATCAACGGAAAGATCGGGGAAAAGGACCCTTTGTGATTAGTGAAGAGTCTAATGGCGAGAATGATGGGAGATCTGAGACTCTGCCTTTCCCTCGGACTGGAGGAGCGAAAAACGCTAACCCGGGAAGCAGGCAACAATCCCGGAAAAGGAAGGCCACGAAGGGAAAGTCCCTTGTCTAAAGAGATCGCAGATTTTCCTTTACCCCATCGTTTTAAATTGCCGTAGTTGCAGGCCTACTCTGGAGACTCAGACCCCAATGATCATATCCATAGGTTTGAGTCCACGATGGATTTCTTGAAGGCACCAGAGGAAACAAAGTGCCAAGCATTCCCTACTACCCTAGAGGGGAAAGCCCGCCTCTGGTATGAAGGATTAAGGCCAAGGAGTGTGGATTCGTTTTCTCAACTGTGTGACCTTTTCTTTTAATTGATTTTTGCAGCGAAAGAAATTTGACAAGTCCACGGCAGGATTGTTGAACCTCCGCCAGGGAGATAGCAAATCCCTTCGGAGTTATATGGGCAGGTTTAATGATGAAAGCCTGCAGGTTAAAAATTGTTTTGAGGACGTTTTGGTTGGAGCGTTCCTAAATGGTTTACGACCTGGGCATTTTTACACTAAAATGGCCACTGAACCACCGGCCGACATGGAGGAGTTGATGGACCGGGCTGAGAAGTATGCCAAGGAGAAGAAGCTGATCAGAGGAAGAAAGACAATAACAAGCGAGGGGTAAGAGCCCGGGACGAAGGGAAAAAGAATGTAGCCCCAGAGAGGCGGTCTAGAGTTTTTGATCGGCTCAATCCTTCACGTCGCATTATGGAATCATCCGTAAGAGACAGAATAACAACCCCCCTTAACAGAACTCGGACGGAGATTTTAGCCATCGCTGGTGGACAGGGATCTTGAAAGCCCCAGCTAAGATGAATGCGCCCAACCATAAAAGGAACAGGGACCTCTTCTGTAATTTTCATCAGCAGCACGGACATGACACCGAAGACTGTACCGACCTGAAGAAGGAAATTAAGGATTGCGTCCGAGAGGGGTACTTGCAGGAGTTCGTAAAGACGACTTACAAGGTGGCGCGAAGAGGTCAGTCGTCGGAAAGACGTTCACCTTATCGGCTTCAAGGTGGAAAGAATGCTCGAAATGAAGAAAAACGACCTCGGCCTAATAATTATCCACCTACTCGGGATGTTATAGGAGCAAGTCCACACCATTTCTTGTGGTCTAGAAGGAGGAGAAAGCAATTCGGTTAGGAAAAATCGAATGCCGGAAAGTGCCCGAGCAGAAGCCCATAGGGAAAAGGTTCAAACCATCGAGACGATCACTTTCTCTGAGGAAGACGCTGTACCGACGAAGTTCCCTCACTCAGATGCCCTTATAATTAAAGCCAATATTGCGAATAAGCTGGTGCACCGGGTGTATGTGGATGATGGCAGCTCGGTAGATATCCTATACATCAGTGCATTTGAACAGCTGGAAGTAGACCCAAAATACCTCCGGCGGAGCCCAACTCCGTTGGTTGGCTTTTCGGGGGAGACAGTTCAGCCAATGGGAATTGTCACGCTACCTGTTACAATAGGCGAGTACCCGAAGAGCAGAACAGTATACACAGATTTTGCTGTGCTAAATCACCATCTCCTTACAACGTGATCATAGCCGACCTACAATGGTGAAGCTAAAGGCCATATGGTCGCCCTATCATTTAGTGATGAAATTCCCCACTGATTCAGGAGTAGCTACAGTAAGGGGGGATCAAGAAGCAGCCAGGAGGTGTTACATGGTAGCTATGAGAGGAAAACACCAGCTTGGACGAGATGTCCGAGTAAATTGCGTACAGGGAGAAGTGAGAATAAAAGGTCCAGCGAAAGTACGGGAACAACATCCCGTTAAAAGTGTGGATTTTGAATTCAATGAGGAGGAGATATTAAAAATATCAATAGATTGCGCAAGCCCAGATAAGACAATCCAGGTCGGTAGAAATATGTCAGACCGAGCTCAGAAAGGTTTGTTTAAACTCCTTAAGGAATATAAGGATATATTCGCTTGGAGTTCAAAAGAGATGGGGGGTGTATCTCCTGAGCTGATAACTCACTCTTTAAATATTCATGAAGATGTGAAACCTGTGCAGCAGAAGAAGAGGAATTTTGGCGCCTGAGCGGAAGCAAGTTATCCCAACAGGAGGTGAAAAGCTGCTGGAGGTCGGCATCTTAGGAGAAGTTAAATACCCGACCTGGATCGCCAAATCCAGTGATGGTTAGAAAGGCTGATGGCGGATGGAGAATGTGCATCGATTTTACAGATTTAAATAGAGCTTTCCCGAAGGACTGCTATCCTTTACCTTCCATTGATCAGATCATAAATGCTATAATTGGTTTCGAAGTTTTAAGTTTTCTGGATGCCTATAAGGGATATCATCAGATCTTGATGAACCCGACGGATGCTGAAAAGACTGCGTTTGTAACTGACCAGGGCACTTTCTATTACAGGAAAATGCCATTTGGGTTAAAGAACGCCGGCGCTACCTATCAACGCCTGGTGAACCAGATTTTTCATAAGCAGATAGGTCGAAATCTGGAAGCTTACATCGATGATATGGTAGTTAAGAGTAAGGTAGAAGAGGATATGCTGACTGATTTGAAGGAAACTTTTGGCACCCTACGCCAGGTCGGTTTGAAATTAAATCCTGAGAAATGTGTATTTGGGGTCAGCTCGGGAAAATTTTTGGGATTCATTGTGTCAAAGAGAGGAATTGAGGCTAATCCTAAGAAGTTGGAAGCAATAATTGCTATGGAGGCCCCCAAGAATATAAAGGAAGTACAAAAGCTAACTGGCTGTATGGCAGCGCTGAATAGATTCTTATCACGAGCAGCTAAGAGGGGATTACCCTTCTTTAAGCTTTTGAAGTCTGCCAAAAATTTTGAATGGAATGAGGAATGTCAAAAGTACTTTGAGGAATTGAAAGAGCATTTGAAGCAGTTGCCCACTTTGTCTGTTCCAACATCAGGTGAACTCCTATTTCTGTATCTGGCAGTATCTGAGTTAACTATCAGCGCAGTTCTTGTGCGGGAAGAGGAAGGAGTGCAGAAACCGGTGTATTTTGTGAGTAAAGCTTTGCACGGAGTGGAGCAGAGTATCCAGAGATTGAGAAGTTGGTAATGTCGTTAGTCTTTGCAGCTCGTAAATTGAGGCCGTATTTTCAAGGCCACCCGATCTGCGTTTTGACAGACCAGCCCCATTAGACAAATATTGTATCGACCAGAAGCTCGGGAGGCTGACTAAATGGGCCATTGAGCTCGGAGAGTATGAACATCATTTTTAAGCCCAGACGGCAATAAAGGGTCAGGCTTTAGCTACTTTATTGCCGAGATGCCGAGAAAGAAGGAGGGAGGAAGATCACCAGAGGTCGATCTAATATCGCCAGAAGCCAAGGGAGGAGTGCAGTTGTTTGTTGATGGGGGCGTCAGCCGGAGAAGCAGCAGTGCTGGGTTTAGTTTGTAAGCCCAGAAGGTAATGAATTAGCGTATGCTTTGAAGTTTGAATTTGTTGCATCTAACAATGAATCAGAGTACGAGGCACTCATTACTGGGCTGAAGCTAGCATTATCAGTGGGAGCTCGGTATGTAAGAGCTCATAGTGATTCTCAGTTGGTTGTCGAACAACTTACTGGAAGGTATACAACCAAAGATATGATGATGAAGAAGTACTTGAACGTGGTACAAAGTCTGACCAAAAGATTCGAGGGCTTCAACATGGAGAAAATTTCCCGAGCTCAGAATCGTAGAGCTGATGCACTAAGTAAGCTGGCTTCTTCTACTTCATCTCATTTGAATAAACAGGTATCGGTTGAAACACTTCCTGAACGCAGTATTGTCGTTAAAGAAGTCATGGATATTGAAAGTTCTGAGAATTGGATGACCCCGATTTATAACTTTCTGAGGTCGGGGAGTCTACCAGATGATAAAGCTGCAGCTCGGCGCATTCGCATAAGGGCAGCTCGGTATGTTATAGAAAATGATATTCTGTATAAGAAGGGGTATTTGAAGCCGTTATTGAGATGTGTAACTTCTGATCAAGCTCGATATATACTTTATGAAATCCATGAAGGAATATGTGGATCACATGTTGGTTCTCGAATGTTAGCGAAAAAAGCTCTTCTGCTCGGTTATTTTTGGCCAACAATGTTTGAAGATGCTGCTCAATTGGTAAAGGCATGTGAGAAGTGTCAGAAATACGCATTAAAAACACATCATCCTCAGGTTCCTTTGCAATCATTAGACTCCATTTGGCCATTTTATCAATGGGGCGTAGATCTTCTCGGGCCTTTTCCTGAAGCTCGAGGTCGGTGTAAACACCTTATCGTGACTGTTGATTATTTTACAAAATAGGTAGTGGCGGAACCTTTGGCTCATATTTCTGGAAGAAATGTTATAAATTTTTTCTGGAAAAATATTCTTTGTCGCTATGGAATTCCTGGAGTAATTGTTTCAGATAATGGTCGTCAGTTTGCTGAGGAACCCTTCAAATCTTGGTGCCAGTCACTTGGAATTCGTCAGAAATTCACATCTGTAGCGCATCCCCAGACTAATGGTCAAGCTGAGGTATCTAATCGAATAATTTTGCAAGGATTGAAGACACGTTTGGGACGCTCCAGTGGTGATTGGGTTGAACATTTACCAATGGTGTTATGGTCATACCGCACTACACCAAGAACAGCGACTGGGGAAACACCTTACAGTCTGGCATATGGTACTGAAGCAGTTCTTCCACCTGAAATAGGGCTACCCAGCCCTAGGATTCTACTCTTTCGAGAAGAAAGTAACCAGGATGAACTTCAGGTGAACCTTGATCTGCTTGAAGAAAAGAGGATACGAGCTCAGCTCAGGGATGCTAAATACAAAGAAGGCATAGCTCGATTTTATAACAAAAGGGTGAAGAATAAAAATTTCAGGATTGGAGATTTAGTGTTAAGGAAGGTGGAAGCAAGCCGAGTTGGAAAAACTGGTAAACTTGATCCTACATGGGAAGGACCTTATCAAGTGGTAGAAGCATACCCAACTGGGTACTGTAGATTATCTCGGTTGAATGGGGCCATTATTCCTAGAACATGGAACTTTCAGAATTTGAGAAAATATCACTGATGTCGGGTTGGTTGTTACTAGTTTTCAGCTCTGATTTTCTCTTGAGAGACAGTTTTAGCTCGTTATGTCTGCTTCTTGTTTTGCTGAATGATCTTTTGATTATGTAATAAAAGCGAATTTGTTTTCAATAAATATTCGTTTGAATACGATTCCGGAGATATACTCTGGGAAGTATTCGTTTGTTTCCTTCTTTAAAGTTATTAAAGAATGGCTAAGAAAAACCCGAGCTGAAGCTCTGGGGTAACTTAATTCCTTAATGAATAAATTTCTGGAAGCAAGTTATCTGGAATTTCAATTATTTTCATAAGACTTTGTGAATAAAAAGTAATCACAAGAAAAAACCCGAGCTGAAGCTCTGGGTAAAAATAAATCTCGAGAAAGTTATCTAATTCATAAAAACTTTGGAAGATTATTGATATTCCGAAAAAAGATAATAGAAATTCTTGTTAAATAACAGGGATAAAATCCCAAAATATAAGATTAAAGAATTAAATTGTCTCCAGTACATCAAAAGCCTTCAAGGCTGTTCATTTCTCTCTTGGTTCTCCAACTCAGGTAGATTCACTTCTGGGTTTTCATGAATAGGAGTGGAAGGAACAAACTGCCTTACAGAGAAGTTAAGCTCAGCTCCAGTTATCTCCTTAAAAGCGGCGTTGACTTTATCTTCGGCATCATCTTCAAAGTCCAGTTCCTTCAAATTCTTATCGGGCAGATGATCTCGTTGAATTGCTTCTACCGCTTCATTGTATCCAATTTGTACAATTGGTAGGTTGATCTTGGAGACGAGTTCAGCAAAGTCTTTGGATTTCAAAAAATTCTCTATTATTTGCTTGGAGCCAGTCTCTTTGAGATGATCATACTGCTCTTTGAGACGATTGTATTGTACCTGCTTAGCCTTCGAATGTCTTTCGTACATTAAAACGGTAGAGCAGAGTCTTTCATTCTCAGAGCGAATGTCATCGTATCTCCTCTGTTCTTTTTCTGCATGAGAGATAAGCCTTTGGATGGTGCATTGGAGATCTTTAGTCTTTTCTTTCTCGACCTCAAAGTTGGAGGTGACCTGACCGACCTGGGAGCGGAGGACCTCAGAATTTTTCTGCTCGGTCTCTAAAGAAGAATGAAGATCAGCAGATGATTTTTTCTCTGTTTCCAGCTCAGCTTCAAGTTTAGAGCGCAGGTCTTCAGATTTTTTCTGCTCGGTCTCCAAGGAAGAACGAAGAGCGGCAACTGTTTTCTTTTCCATCTCCAGATCACCCTCAAATCTGGAATGTAGGTTGGTAAGTCTTTTATTCTCTTCCTCCAGTTCGGCCATTTTCTTTTGTTCATTGTCAAACATGGAGCGGAGGTCGGATGCACCATGAATGATTTCTGCAGCTCGATTGGATAACGCCGCACCCTGCATAAATAAAAGAGAAATTATAAGATGAAGGTGAACTCAGGTAACTAACAGAAGGAAGCACAGAGTTAATTCTCACAGGCGAAATACCTGAGCAGAGTGCAAATAGAAAATATTAAGCAATTCTTCATTGCTTAATTGTTTTAGAGAATCCTGGTCCCGAGGCAGGATGCTCTCACTTAACCATTGTTGAGCCAAGGCTGGGGTTAAAATTCTGGAATTGCGGTTAAAACCCCAGCCCGGGCAAAAGAAGTCTCCGGGGTGCGTGATGTTAACGTATGAAATGGGAACTTGAGAATGATTGGTTCGGGATAGGAAGCCGAAAGCAGAATCCTGAGAAAAATTGGAAGGAATGCTAGAAAAAGGAGGAGTTGGGATGGATGTTATTGTGATAGGGGGTATGTTTTGACTAGTTTTCTCGGTAGGTGGAGCTGAAGGGATGGGTTCAGCTATTTCTCTGCTCGGTGGATTAATGTCAGCTACCGAGGTCGAAATTTCTTGAGCTGAAGGAGCAGCGTCAACATCTGAGGTAAACATTCTCTCAGTTTTCTTGCTCGGAGGAGCAACTTCAGTTACTGAGCTCGGTATTTTTCATTTGTAATTTTTTCTTTTCTTCTCTTTTTCTTTATCCTCGGGTAATGGAGGCAAACCCGAGCTGACAGCCTTTGGCTCGTCAGTGGAGATTAAATCCTTCAAAGGAGGGATGACTTTTTCAGCGGAGGTTGCGACCGCTACAGAATCCTCTGGTTTGGTTTTACCCGAGGAGGAAGCATTCTTGGCAGCTCTGCCTGCTTTAAGTAGTTGTGCGATATTCATCACTGTAATAACAAAAAAACATTAGAAGAGGAGCATATTAGAATGGAATTCCCAAAGATAACCAGTGGAAAAGAAATACTTACATTCAACACCGAGTCTATTCTTGGAGCCTTCGTACTTAGAATCAAGAATGGCAGAGCTCAATTTACCCTGAACCAAAATTCTCTCAGGAAGGCGGGATACATCAAGGGTAACTTTTAAAGACTCGAGTGTCTCTTCCCCACTTACATTATAAGATTTCTGGGGTTGTTTATCGGTTATACTATTAACGATTCTCCAAGGATGGTTTTTCTTGAGAAACTCTGAATTAAGGAAGAAGAATCTTTTCTTCCAGTTAGAATGGAAGTTGGAAATTTTTCCAGAAGTTGAATTGTGCTCGGGCGTCGGTTAAAGTAAAACCACCCCAATTCATTGGAACAGTTTTCAAAGAAAAAAAGCGTCTGAAGAGGGAGATTATAAATTATTTTGTGATGTGCGCAGAGCAGTTCAAACCCTATAATTGTTCTAATGGAATTTGGGGTAAGCTGACTTAAGTTTATTTTGTAGTGGTCTAAGACGCTAGATAGTAAGCTGCTAAGGGAATTCTAAGACCGGCCTGTAGTTGATGTTCATAAAGGGTTTAAAACCTGAGGAGGATTGTTAGCTCGGTCGACTTTTGAAGGAGCTTTTAACTGGAAAATTATTTGGAATAAATATTTTGACAAAATCTGATCAATATTTTTTCTGCTTAAGGTAGAAGAGATGGAGCTAGCAAAGATCCCTTCTGTAATATCTTCTACCTCAGTACCCTCAGCTTCAGGAACTCCTGTTTCGCTACTTTGTTCAGATATTTTAATATCACTAGCTGTTTTAGTAGTTTCCCTTTTTAAACAATCTCCATTTTAAGACTATTTGAAAGGTTAGCCTTAAGAGATTTTCTAATTGATTTTCTAAGAGGAGTTGTCGTTTTGGAAGAAATTGGTGATTCACCGCTCACTGGAGGTGGAATACTGTGGACAGAAGATGAAGGATTGAGATTACCAACAGATTCTGTACTGATATCCTTAGAAGGGGAAGGTTCAACATAAGATGCGATTTAACATGTTCTGATGAGTTAGAATGATCTTCGGAAGACATACCTGAAGTTGAGTAAAGGGAAATTCTGGAAATGATGGAGGTAAACCCAAGGGAATGTTTAGCTTTGCAGGAGGTGAATAATGAAGTTGCTGATGAAGGTTTGCCAGAAAGTTGCAGGTTGCGTGGAAAATTATTCACAATTGAAGATTATAGTGAATTTGAATTAATTCGAACCGTTTCGGATAACGTATACGGTGAGAGGTAATGATTGCGTTTGAATAAAAACGCGTGCGAGAATTAATGGTTATCATTTATCCTTTGTTGGTACCGAGGCGTACGTTTATTCTTAGCAGCCAAGCGTTGTTTTTGATAATTTCGAAGCATCAGAATTACTTCACAAAGTAAGACGATGAGCTCGGAGGTATTGAAATGTTATCGTCAAGTCGGGATATAAATATATATACTGACTTGAGGAGGTATTGATATAACATAATTCAAATACTTCCTAATAAAAAGGGATAAGATAAACAAGATCATAGCAGACCGATAATCCAGGAGAAAATCCCGGATATAGTTCAACAATAACAATAGGTAATATGTTTCATATATAGAGGAATCTGATTAGAGGTGGAGGGATTCATTCATTTATACCATTACTGACTTAATCATCGGAGTGGAATCCCCGGGGACCACCTCGGGATTTCTCTCTAACATTGTTTACTTTACAGATAATTGAAGATTATTGCGTGGAGCTCGGTGTCTTCAGCTCGGTCAATCCCAATTTGCCCGAGGTACATTTTTGAGCTTCATCAATCTGCTTCAAGAGTGCAACTAGAGAAACACAGAACATGACTATTCAAGCTTATTTTTCCTAATAATAATGTAAATAAATTCCTCCAAGTAGTGACAATCTCTTATTGGGCTAGCTACAACTTCACTCTACCCTTTAATGGAGTTAGCTTCAACTGCACATTGAATGAGGCATGGAATTTACTAGGAATGATGGAATTCGTGGTTCCATTTTGATTTTGACCAACAGATTGAAGCAATTGCCAGGAGGAATACCTTAGCTCAAGTATATGCACTACTTTCATTTCAAGCTTTTATTGCATCAGTTTTTTTGACATAACATGGTACTGGATTTAAGCATTTAAATGCTAAGATAAAAAAAAGGTAATTGAAATAAAATCCTGTAGTTTATTGCATGTTTGGTGTACAAGGCTGCTGGATGATGACATGTTTGTTGGAGATGAAGCAAAGATATATTCGGCTTCAGTCCTTCATAAGAACCCCCGCTGTCTTGTCGTCCAAAGTCCCAGCAAATTGTAGGAAGTAGAACAACTTTAATAAGAAGCTGCACAATCATTTCCAAGGATGGTACCTCTATTTGTGTACAATAGGCTGCCCTGGAGAGGTCAAATTTTACAAAGATGAAACTTGAAATTCTTTGATGAAAAACAAACTTGATTGTTATAGCTTTGGTTTTGGATAACTACTTTAAAGTAAAACCTATTTCTGAAACATCTATTTGAGATGAGAGGATTCTTAAGCAACTCTAATGTGACAAACCACTATTTCTGACAATCAAGGTTTCCATAAATTCGGTTAGAATTGAACGCATCCCAAAGTATTTGTTTCTATCAGTTGTCATATCAGCTTGCTGAACAAGCGAACATAACGCAACCTGTGGGCAACCTTCTGTTCCTTTCTTACTGGGGAACCTCTGTTGCATTATATGAACAAATATCTGTTGGCAGAATAACAGTTTCCGATCATTTTTTATGTCTTTTGGAATTAGCTAAATAATGAACATCATCAAAATCTTGTCCAAAATGCAGCAAGAAGGAGATTTATTGAGTCAAAGCTTCAGTCATTGGACCAGCTTTGGATGCATCCAAGGAGAAAAGAGATGTCCAGAGAAGGTGTTTTCTTCAGTTAACATCTACTGTTTAGACCACAAAAAAGATTGCTGCTTGCACTTTTTATTTATCTAAGATCTTATTGCAAACTTACAAGAATAAATTGTCATTTTGGTGATGCAGTAATATAATATAGCTGATGGTATGCGGCAAATGTTTGATCCTTTTGAAAGAGTTGCTCGTGCTCATCATATGAGCGTCCATTCTCTGCTGAAGAAGAAGATGATTTTGTTAAAAAGGTTCAATCATCTTTCTTGGTTTTTCTTTCCTATCTGGTGTAGTTCCATCAGTTACATGTTTTGAGCTGTTTTTTCTTGCTGAAATAGTTTCTTTTCTTGTTGTCTATTGCAAAGAGTGAAAGCTGCAAGCTCTGCAGAGCACATGAAATTGTTGGCTTTAGAATCTTCAAGTGCTGATTCTCAATTTCAGCAGCTTGACAAGCTTCGCATGGTGTATGAAGAATATGTCAAAATTGTCCAGGATTCAATTCCTCTTGCCGAGAAGAGTCTGAATGAGTTGAATGAAGAGTTAGACCAAAAGAATCAGGCTCTTGATGATGTAACCATCATGTTTTATTCTTCCCTTCACAGCAATTATCGCTCTATAATTTGCTATCTTAGAATCTATAATTTGCTGAATCTTGTAGAAACGTTGGTTGTGAGGTAAAGATCATTGAACTGATAGGTTTCTAGGAGAATCAAAATTGTCCCGGGTGAATTAAACTGATTTTTGATAGTTAAATGCTCCGAAGAAAATATTCGAGGAGCCAATTTTTGAAAGAGTAATGATAGGGGAGTGAAAAATTAGAGTGAAAACTCAAAGTGACTGACGTGGCAGTTATAAAAAGACAAACTAATACCCTAACCAAATGATGAGTGAACCCTAATGGGAAATGGATTAGTTTGTCTTTTTATACATGCCACGTCAGTCACTTTAAGTTTTCACTCTAATTTTTCACTCCCCCAAACATTACTCTTTTTGAAAATAGGTGGGGTGGTGGCTTGTGTAGAGTAATTTCTCAGAATAGGATTGTTTTCAAAAAAAGTTATAAGAGTAGGATTGTTTTTGGGCGGGTTTCTAAAAGTATGAAATCGCATTCCTTGAATGCGAGTTGTGGGAATTAAAAATTCTAAAATTATTAAAATAATAATATAAATGCAATAAAATTAAAAAATAAAAATAAAAAATTATTTTTTAAAGCATTCCGGACGTCCGGAAAAAAAAAAGAGATACCGAACGCCACATCCGGACGAGAAAACACTCGTCCAGATGTTTTTTAATGGAACTCGCATTCTGTGAATGCGAGTTCCATCATCTGGACGTCCGGATGTCCATAATTTTTTTTTTAGGAAATCGTCAAAAAAAAAAAAAAAAAATTCTTTCTCAAAAACGGACAGAAGCCTTTTCCTCCCAACATATCATTCTCTCAACTCACCTTCTCTATTTTCATCTATTCTCTTTGTGAACAAACTCACTCCTCACACACCACACGAAAATCACTCACCAATTTCTTCTCTTATAATCATTCAAATCTCACAAAGTCACAGAAGAAGAACATCATATTAGATTTAATCCACAGTTTTGACGTGGTTAATTTACAGCAATTTGGGGAGTTTATTAAAGAACCCTAGGTAATCCTTTCAATCTGTCTTTCAATTCTATAATATCTTTATGAATGATTTGTCTTTTAATGCTTTAATTTGCATCTTTTTGTGATAGATTACTATTAATCCCATCAATTAGTTCAAGTTGAATGAAATCGTCATAATCATATGAACCCACATGAGCACTGTTTAATTTTGTTCATCTTTGGTTTCATGTGTGTATGTCTTTGTGTTTTGATGGTTGAAATTACTATGCTGATGACTGGTATTTATGTTGGTGAGATTAGTTGGTATAGATTTGATAAAGTAAACAACCCTCCAGGATTTATTTGAACAAGTTGAGAAGATTGCATTATGCATATCATGTGTTTGTCGAAATGGCATAATGAATTGGATGCATGATGGGTTTATTGAAGAAAGCAAAAATGGATAAAAAAGTTGAGAAGATTGCATTATACATATCATGTGTTTGTCGAAATGGCATAATGAATTGGATGCATGATGGGTTTATTGAAGAAAGCAAAAATGGGTTTTATCCCCTAATGCGCATAGTTAACTCAATTATAAGAGAAATCTAGTTGACCGAATCCATTCAAAGAAACCCGAACTATGCAATCGAAGATAAAAATAAGCATAAATGAGAAAAAACCTTTTATTGGAGAAAATGCAGAATTTATAATATTTGCAATCCTTCTTTCTATTTTCTTTCTTTCTTCTTCTTTTTTTTTGTTCTGGTTGAGCATTTAAGCTAGTACAAATATAGTGAGACATCAAAGATATATATGAAACAAATGCTTGGTAGTTGTTAAGCACTTGGCAAACTATATGCGATTTTGAATATTTGTTTTGTGGACTGCTGGAATACATGCATATGAAATAAAAAATCACTGCCTTTTTAATTGTTTGTGTTTATACAGATCCAGACACTTCGAGGAGAAAAAACCTATCTAGAGCGAGTATATGGCCAAAACACGTGGAGGTGGTCAGGGTCGAACTGGCGGTAGAGGAGGAAGAACACGTGGAGGTCGTCAGGGTAGAACTGGTGGTAGAGGAGGAAAACACGGAGATAGATTTATAGAATTTGAAGGCGCATTTTTCACTAATGATGAGGCCGTTGATTTCTACCAAAAATCTTCCAATAAAGCTGTATGTGGAGGTAAATGGTGCAACACTTCAGAATTTGTCAATGGTTTTCAATTGATTATAGAAAATTTTAAAGCCTTGGGTTGGTCTAGACTTTTAGTAATTTCTAATAACTACTATGAAAATTTAGTGAGGGAGTTTTTCGCTAATATACGAGAAACTGAAGGAGTTTTGCATACTGTGGTTAAAGGTGAAAGAATAAGTTTTGATGCATCATGGATTAATAAGTTGTTGGGGTGTCCAAATGAAGGTAGCGAAGAATTTGTTCCTACTAAATGGAGTCCCATCATAGTGAAAAGTGACTTAAAGGAGTTTTTTCCAAATGTTGAGATTAAGAGTGGGGTGAACAGTTTGAAGATGACATGTTTTACCCCATGTCATCGAGTTTTATATCACATAGTCACTAGTATTCTTGCCCTAACCCGGGGTCATAAAACCGATATATCTCATGTGAGTCTTCATCTTTTTTATGCAATAATGCGAAAAATACCGATAAATTACGGTGCATTTTTCATTAAATACTTGATGTACTGCAAGAAAAATCACAACATGGATTGTGTTTTGGACGGATAATTAATTTAATCCTTGTTGACCTTAAAGTTACATTGGATGATAAGCAGCCTATTACTCCCACTAGCTTTGACATAATAGATGATGAATGCTTTAGGCGTATGCACATGATCCATAGTGAGAATAAGTGGATGTTTAGAAAATCCAAATTTCGTTATTGTGGTGCTGCTATGTTGTCATATATTGGAGACTATATTTATGATGATATTGGCAGAGATCGTATAAGTAGTGCCAGGGGGAGGAGAAATAAAGCCGGGCCAAGTAGCATAAGATCGGATGAAGGATTCATGAGTGTTATGTTGTCCCGATTTGACAAAATGGACAAAATGAATTTTATTTTTTCCAAAAAACATAGTTGTGATTGAAAGTGTGGAATTTTTTTACGAAAATCCATATAATAATTTGTAAAGGTTTTTGAGAACAATTTTTAATATTTTCGTACAATTTTTCTTACAATTGTAATGTAATGTTGGATGAATATTTTCTTCCAATTTATCAGGTTCTACAGTATGCATATTTAGTTAATAATAGTTTTTTTTCCAGAAAACATAGCTGTGGTTGAAAGTGTAGAATTTTTTTACATATGGGCTGATGAATGCATACCTCCTCGAACCGTAAACTTGTCAATTGGTCACGATATATGGACAACACATGCATAGACAGGTTCGACAAATCGAATCGAACATTAAAAGTATAAACCTTAAAAGTATGAATTAAAACCTTGCAAGTATTACAAAAGAATCTATCTTAGGATCACTTTGTGTACATTCAATGTCATCCCAAATGTCCATGTGTACCACATGTCGGCCAACGTGGAACTCTTTTTGATCTACGGAGTCTTACATGTACATGTTCAGGAACTTCATCTACATGTTCAATAACTTCATCTAAATGTTCTTCTACCGCATCTAAATGTTCTTCAACTTCTTCTATACAAACGTTCACATTAATGTCGACATCGTTAATCTCATTGTAATCAAGAGCAGGGAATGGAATGGCAGAATTATGACGATATGCATTGCTGGCAGCTATGGAGGATTCTACATTTGGTGTCATGTCCATTGGAGTGCGAAACTGTGATGATGTCCCGGGCTGCAAGTCATCGACAATCATCGAAGAAGTTGATCGCCGTGGATTTTTTCTTTGTCTACCACCCTGCCTACCATTACGAAAACTTCGGGGAGCTCGTGGTACTCGGTGTGGGTCCAAACTAACCGTACTACATTCCGGTACATGTGGTGGCCGCATTTGAAGACGATAGCCATTACTAACATTTTGCATTGCATCATGTGTGTATTCCATTATTTCTTTGGCAAATGTATTGCTAGAACCACCTTCATGAGTAGAGTTCATGTTGTCCAACGCCATATAAACGCACCTGTAATAGTACCAAGGGGCCACAAATACTCGTTGCAGAAGGTGATGTTGCATTACACAAACAACGATATAAATGTGCCAAAATCGCACTTCCCCAACTAAATAACGATGCTAGTTTTAATGAAATAAGGGCTTGTAAATAGTGAAGAGACACTATATAGCCAGAATTGTCCGATAGTAAATGCTCTGCTAAAAGCATCAGAATATATGTATGAGCACGCTGTTTACAGGCCTTTTTAGAAGCATTTTCTGGTAATGGTATATCTAGAGATTTGGCTAAAAAAACTCATTTTAATCCGACATCCATTAATAGCATTACGTGGTGGCTCAAATCCTAAAACTTCTTTACAAACTTCTATCCAATCATCAACACTGAAGTTAATACATATAGTAGTAACAGGATCACCCTTAACACGTAGTCCCCATAGAACTTCGACATCCTGTAGTGTAATTGTTGCCTCACCAATTGGTAAGTGAAAAGTATGAGTTTCAGGTCGCCATCGCTCAACAATTGCAGTGATAAGAGAGTGATCCACCAAAACATATCCACACCGTATAACACCCTCAAATCCAACCAATCTAATGTATTTCATCACAATTTCAGGTATGGGATGGTTCCATAAATTACTATCACATCACCTAACAGTAAGTTTCTCATCGTGCAAATGTCCTCTAAATAATGCATATGTTCTGTGTTGATGTTGTAAGAAAAGCAAGTCATTCACATAAGGGCCTGGATGTATATTCTGTCGCAAATGAGATGACATGATATATTGCACCTGTATACACATATGTCAGACATTTAATCACCCATTGCAAAAAATTCATAAATACAAATGCGTGTGTTTTACTCGCATTATTAATGTCAATTTACATTAACACTAATGCATCAAAGATATACTAAATAAATAGCTACAATAACAAAGGTTTCATACATTAAGAACAAACTACTATTACATATATAAAAAGACCGTGATGACTCGACATTGGACACCAATGAAAATTAAACTCTATGTTTATTATTAGTACAATTCCTCTTATTATGCCCGGGTTGGTGACAATGTAAGCACTTGCGCGGTTCATCGTGGTGTCGAACATCCATCTCGTTGTGAATGCGACTCACTTGACTTCGGCTAGGACGCCAATCATGAAAGCGACTCATATCCGGTATAATATGCCAATTTGGAACTCGCCAATATTCTTCATGTGGCATTGGGTGGAATATTCCCGAATATTGTTGCAAAAAAGTGCAATTCTGGTATACAACATCTATTATCATCATCAGGTCATCCCCTCTATGTCTGCAAATTGCCATTGTATGTGAACATGGAAATCTGTACATTTGCCATTTGCCACATGAACAATTCTTCTTGTCATACCTAACAATTTGGACGTTTCCCCCTTTTCCATCAACCCGACGAGCTGTAACTATTTTATACACACCGGATGTATAGTCATATTCAACTACTTGATGACCTTGCGCGACTTTTTCAATTTTCTTGAATTTTTTCCACGCAGTTGCTGTCAGTGGATAACGAGAATGTTTAGCAGCTTCGGTGTTGTCTCTGAATTTTTGCACAGTCCGATGCCATGTCAAATCAATACATGCCTTTATGGGCAAATGTCTAGCACCCCTTAAGACATTATTAAAACTCTCAGATAAATTCGTAGTCAAATTACCCCAACGATGACATTTGTCATATGCAAGACACCACATACTACTATCAATACCACTCAAGTAATTCCAAGCCTCAGCATCAATACTCCTAATCTCATTTCGAAGTCTTATCCACTTGTGTTTTTGACGAGTTGAACCCAAAAACCAGCACAACTTTTTCAAATGATAATTTTTATACTTTGATAAGAAGTTGCTCCGGATGTGTCTCAATCAAAATCTATGAAATGCTGATGGTTCCTTCCAATCATCCATATTTGTCATAGCATGAATTATTCCTTTGTGTCTGTCAGACAATACACATATGGGATACTGATCGTGTGCAACATGGAGTCTAAACTGCTCAAAAAACCAGCACCAACTCTCGATGGTCTCCTCATCAACGATTGCATATGCAATTGGTAATGTTTTGTTATTTGCATCCACTGTAACAGCTGTTAATAGTTTACCTTTATATTCACCACGTAAGTGGGTGCCATCAACGCTAATTACAGGTCTGCACAAATGAAATGCATCAATTGCAGGACCGAATGCCCAATATACATATTTGAAAGTTTCCACAGTGGTAGAACTACTTCGATAGTGCCGCCATTAGAACACAGGCCCTGGATTTGAATCGCACAATGCCTCTACATATCGGGGCAATTCAGCGAATGAGGACTCCCAATTTCTAAAAACAAGCTCAATAGCTTTTCTTCGAGCATACCATGCTTTCTTGTAGGATATATCAACACGAAGAGCATTCTTCACATCCGATTGAATGTATTTAACCACTTGGTGATTTGCCACATTTTGTGCGTAGACTTTTGCCGTGCCCGAACATACCAGTCGCAATTGACTGATTCTCGTGGCGTATGTGCCCCTTTACATTTAGCGACCCAAGTATTTCCTTTGCTCTCAACAACTATGAACTCCCTACTTTGTTGTATAGACCACAAAGTAATTGCCTTCTTCAGTTGTTTTTTACTTTCAAATCTCATTCCTAATCAAATATCATTGTTTGCCTCCGTCCAAATGTCTATACTTTCATGATCACCTCTCTCAGTAGGATCATCACCCTGTGAACCAACATCATTTTAGAAATCAATACCAGTTGGTGTGTATGATTGTGTACGTGTTGATTCATTTGTATGACCAGTATAGTGATGTATATCATCATCACTACCACCACAACCAACTACATCATTTGAATGGTCGCCCCACATATCATCCGGACTCATACTATCATTTTCGCTAGACTCCTCGAAAGTATTTGGAACATAATCATCATCCTCATCCACATCAACTATAATATTCGGAGAGAGGCATGGAGAGTTGGCCGGGCCTGAATCCGTGATGGCATAAAAACTAGGAATGTAATCACTGAGTTCTATGCAATGAGATGTTTCAAAACCATGGGGTGAATGTTTACCAACACTTCGAGATGATGTTGGCACTTCTACTTCTTGGTTCAAACATAGGTAGGGATGTGTTTCTTGAATAGTACTTTTTCCAGGTTGACAATTGCCATTGGGTCTGAAAAACTATTCAATAACGACACCATTGAACTAGGGCCATGCATCCCACCTTTGGTTTGCATTTTGTAAGTAGGTTCAATTACGTTCTATATAATGTATAACTCAGCAGTGTAATGTGGCATCTCTGCAGCATTATCGTAAACCAACTCAAACGACTCATCATCATATATTTTGGTTGTGTAATATTTTAGCTCACCTTCGGTATAACATTGTGGTTGCTTAAGCAAGATGGTAAGGGTCACTGAATTCTTGTCAACTCCCATAAACCCATAGATTCTATCTACCAACTCAGAATACCGAATCCTAGTGTGCACCTTAAATGTTCATTTTGCATATGGAGGATCATAACATACCGATGACGATGAGCGAATGATTATTCCTCCCCAATATAGACCTATCGTAATCAAGCTTTTAGGAGGTATGTCGCGTCTTTTATCCCTATGTTGGATATGCACACAATTAACAATTAATTGTATAAATAATTAATATTCATCAAACAAGTTCGGTTAAAAAATAATAATCCAGATGATATACCGTATGACTCCAAATTAATTACTCTAGATGTCCGGTCGTCTTCTCCCTATTTTTAAATTTTTCGGAAAACATTCATCACTTACAATCAACCATTTTTTCATCAACCAAAATTTACATCTAGTAAAATAATAACTCCCGATATTATTATTTTTTCAAGTGAAAAAAACGCCTTTGAGACATTTTGTCAAACACCTAGAGTGCAAATATTGTTTATGTTAATTCTGTGAGCAAAGGAGTGTGTATGCATTCCAATCAACAACACAACCATTTTCCTATACTTAGGACAATACAACACAATTCAAGCACAAGTTAACACATAAATTGCAAGAATTTGAACAAGAAGAGTCAAGTATGTTACCTTGATTTCTTGAGTGCAAGTGAAAATTGGTGTTGTTAATTGATGTTTGGACCCTTCAAAACGTTGTGAAGATTCAAAATCGTCACTTGGCTTTCAATCCAAATATTGAATGGTGAAATTGTTTGTTTTGACGTGCAAAGATGGATTGAAGACTCCTTAGGATGATTCTATGGTTGAATTTGTGAAGAAAATCAAATAAATAGTGTTGGTGTGAAGGTGAGTTGAGAGGAAATGAAAGAATGAAAAGTTGGAGGGTTTTTGAGTTTGTAAGGGAGGAAAGGGCTTTTGCCCGTTTTTGAGAAAGACTTTTTTTTTACGATTTCCTTAAAAAAAATAATTAAAAAAATTTAAAAAAAAATTATGGATATCCGGACGTCCAGATGTCCGTCCGGTGTTCATGACAATCCGGACGTCCGGATGATGGAACTCACATTCACAGAATGCGAGTTCCATTAAAAAACATCCGGACGAGTGTTTTATCGTCCGGATGTGGTGTCTAGTATCCCTTTTTTTTTCGGACGTGATTCCGGACGTCCGCAATGCTTTAAAGAATAATTTTTTATTTTTATTTTTTAATTTTATTACATTTATATTATTATTTTAATAATTTTAAAATTTTTTATTCCCACAACTCGCATTCAAGGAATGCGATTTCATACTTTTAGAAACCAACCCAAAAACAATCTTACTCTTAGAACTTTTTTTTGAAAACAATCCTATTCTGAGAAATTACTCATGAGTTTCTGAAATTTAATTCTTATATTTATTACCCGAGTTCAAATTCACTTTTGTTTAGTTGGAAATTCATTCAAACATTGCAACTGCATCATACATTAATCAAAGAGCACATATGAGGAAGACAAAAAGGGTATTTTTATTTCTTTGAGATACTTTAAGGAAACTTTTGGTAACAGCACTGTGTTAAACTATAGTTCAAAAGATTAAAAGACAAGGTCGATTTGTGGAAGAGTCTAAAATTTTCTATGATTTGCCCTAAATGAATATCAAAAGAAGAAAACTCTTGATATTTTCACATGCTTCTGCAAGATAAATATTGTAGAGGCAAAACGGCTGCCTTGTAGAGTAAATTGTACAAGACTCCAAAAAGCAATAACAAACTTATGCTCCTCTTTGTTTTGCTTCAAAACCGAGCAACAAATAAGAATGATAATGCATGCGACAATCCACATGTTAAAAAATGTGAACCACAACATAAAGCGATTTCTACCGGAGTGAAAAGAGCCCCAGGTGCCTGAAATCTCTCGGTCCCAACTTCAATCTCCCTTCCATCAGGTAGCTGCAGATTAAATATCCTTGGTTTATTAGCAAAACAAAGTGGAAAATGCTATTCAGGGAAAGAAGACCAAAAAATGACCGTTTCTGCGATGAGGGAACGAGTATCCATCAACAAATGGGGCCTGGAAAATGTTTAACATAAACTTTCCTTCATATATGTTCATATGCCTGATCTAGAAAAAACCATTCTACATTTTCTCAAGCTCAGTAAAAGCTATATGTAAAACCTCACAAGAAGGAATACCCTTAAACTAACTCACATAACAGACAACTTTATGCATGAGACAAATATCTATTTACAAAATCACATCGTACATGATTTTGAATAAGAGGATAAGCAATCCTAAGGTCTTTCAAGTATACTTTACATTTTGCTATTGTAACGTTAAAGACTTTCAGTTAAGAACAAAGAGTTGTACTTGATAAGGTGAAAATTTTCACCTTATTATATTTGTTTCACTTATCTTTTGAGCATCCTTGTAGCATGTTTCTATGTCGTTTTTACGTGTTTTAACGTGTTTTGTAGGACATTGTGGCCAATTATGAGCAACGGAGCAAAAGAACAATGAAAAGAGCAAGTTTTGAAGCGAAATTTGGAAGTTGGGACAGGAGCCTCCAATGCGCCGAAGAAGTTACCGGCCGCGCACCACTAGTGCCCGCGTCTTCAGCAGCTTTTACCTGTTCTGCCCTCTGTTTTTAAAGCAACAAAGGGCATTTTGGGAACGTCTGGCACACACTTGTTCAATCCTAATCCCTCTCCCATATAATGTCATATCTTGCAGCCAAGAAAAGGAGAATCCTTGTAGCATGCTTCTATGTCATTTTTACGTGTTTTAACATGTTTTGAAGGACATTATGGCCAATTATGAGCAACGGAGCAAAAGAACGATGAAAAGAGCAAGTTTTGAAACGAATTCGAAAGTTGGGACAGGAGCTTCCGGCGCGCCGGAGAAGTTACTGGCGGCGCGCTGTTGGTGCCCGCATCTGCAGTAACTTTTATCTGTTCTGCCCTCCGTTTTTAAAGCCATAAAGGGCATTTTGGGAACGTCTGGCACACACTTGTTCAATCCTAATCCCTCTCCCATATAATTTCATATCTTGCAGCCAAAAAAAGGGGGAGAACAAGAAGAGAACAAAATAGGAAGAGAGGGGAAGGAAAAAGAAGAGGGAAAGAAGAAGAAATCTTAGGCTAGTTTCTTTCTTTTAGAACCTCTTGGGGGCACCATCTTGTAGTAGTAGATTAGAGTAGGTCTTGGTGCCCCCCATTTGTGGAAGAACTTCATGTAATACTCATGTGCTTCAAGAGCTTGGAATCAAATGTAAAGTTTGGATATTTTGCTTGGAATCAACATTTGGAAGGCTTCCTTTTGTGTTAAATCAAATTGATAGTCTCTTTTCCTTGCACTTCTTTGCTTATATCCTTGCTTGTTCATATATATTTGTGAAGCTATTGTGTGCCATGAGAGGCTAAATTGCATTACCATTGAATTGTGGTTATATGTTGTTGATTTATTGTGTTAATGTGTGGTTTTATGCTATGGGATAGCTAAGAATTAAGAACTACAAACTAGTTATTTTCCCATATTAGTAATGGTAATGGTAGACTAGTATGTGGGTGATGGATTAGTGGAGATATCTTAGTCCGTTCTTGCCTCCGCCATAAAAGGGGAATTGATTGGGATATTGAGAGTCCAACATAGGTTTGATGAACTTTGTAGACATGAACTAGTTTAGTCCTTGCCTCCGCCATAAAGGTGGGAGTGAATTAGGGAATGATTTCCAAGGGAGTGACTAGGTTCGACCTTTGTCTCCGCCACAAAGGAGGGTTGGATTAGAGTGTTGAACGACTGAAGAGGCATTAGAATTTCGGTTGATATTAGTTAGCTAGTCCTTACCTCCACCATAAAGGGGGGATTGGTTAATTATTCAATTTCCAGTAGGAGACAATGCATTTAGGTCCTTGCATCCGCGATAAAGGGGGGACTTAGTTGAATTGGCTCATCCTTAGTCGTAGTGATTCCATATGATAAATCACACATAACACTCACATTTGAGATAACCAAATACAAGGGTATACTTTCATTACTTGATTCCTCTTCCACACATTTTCATAATTATTGAGTAGTGATAGTGTAGTTTAGGTAATTTCCTTTCTTATTTTCATTCCACTACTTCACACACGTTAACACTAGTTCCATAGACTTATCCCTTCCCTGTGGGAACGATCCCTACTTTCTCTAGCTACAAAACATAGGTGTCTTGATGCACCTTAAATATCACGAGGATTAGGGTTATAAATGTATTTGATTCGGATAGGCCTTTGTATTTGACCTAACTCCAAGACCGCTATCAAATTGGCACCGCTGTTGGGGAGGGCAATTAGTTTTAGGATTTGTGTTTATGTGTGTTGAGTAGTTGTAAATATTCAGCTTGTGATGTTGTGCATATTTTTTTCTTGTGTTTTCTTTCATTTTTAGTTTTTTTTTAGTTGTGTTGAGGTTTGTCCAAATATGCCTAGATTGTTTGGGGACTTTCTTGAACTAGATCATGATGACCTACTATTTTTGGTAGATGATACAAGACCACAACCTAGGATGTTTGGAGACTTCTCTCCATCGAAATATCAGGACACCAATGAATGGGGACAAAATGAACCACTAGGATATTCCCCTTTTCCATGCTTTGTGAATGATGAACTTGAGGATAGACATGCTAGGCTTGAGGCTCAAATGGCCGAAATGACCAAAAATTTGAATGATATACAAGTTCAATTTAGTAGGGATGCACATTCTTGTAATTGGTGTCAAGGAGGCAATCACAACTTTCAATGTTACTCACATGACATGAAAGGAAGTGATAACCAATGGGACCAACATTTTTACCTTACCCTCACTCGAACCTTGTAGGTCAATCGGGCTACAAAGAAAAATGGTCTAGCCATAGACAAACCTTGAGTACGCCCCCCTCCTAAGCTTGATCACCTTAAGAATGAGGAGACACCACGCATTGATGTATATGATGGCTTGGATGAAAATTATTTGTTAATTTGTCAAGAACTAGCTAACATAGTGCAGTCATGTGTGATCTTGACATAGAATTTAATGATTTGCATGAAATGGTAGATGTCATTAGGTGTATGTACAATGAGAAACCCTTAAATGATTATGATGCTCAATGTGATGTAAATGAGGGTGAATCTCAAAATGAACTCCATGTTAGCTTTGATGAGGAAGATATGAATATGTTTTTGTGAAATTGCTAACATGGTTGAAAATAGCTTTGTCGATGTATCCATATTTGAAATGTCTTATGATGGTGAAGAGACCTTGGATGTAGAGCCTTTAGACAAGCTATGTAGAGAGTCATCACTTAGCATGGTAAAATTTGAGGTAATCTTAGGGAATGTTAAGTCATTGGTGACCCCAATAGACACGGTGGAAGAAAAGAAGGAGGTACCTACAATGGAAGAGCAACAATGGTACAAGATAAAATTTGTTGAGGTTGCTCCTCATGTACTTGAGCTCAAGTGCCTCCTTAAAAGCTTTAAAATGGTGCCTTATAGAAGGCATAGAAGTGCCTATGAAATGGCATTCTTTTGGTATCGGGATGGTTATTCCGATCTTGAGGGAATAGTCACAAGAATAAAGTCTAGCTAGGGACTAAATAAACCTAAAACTACAATTTCTTTCGATTTTTTTATTTAAATGTTAGTCTTTGTGTTTGTTTTGTGTGTTTAGAGTAATTAGGTTTGTTTTGCTTGTAGGAGTTTAAAGAGAACAAGAAATTTGAAAGAATGACTATGAGAGAATGAAAAATGTGCATAAGTGATAAAAAGAGCTAAGTGTGAAGGGGGATGTATACCTTTCACAACACTTGCTTAATTCTTTCTTCTTTTTCACTCTCATGTCAATGGCACACAAACACATTTTTCACTCTAAATCACTTCATGAATTTCAATGTTAAATTGCATGAGTTAGCATATGTGGTGAGGTTTTAAAAGCTTGATATGTGCAATTTTCATATATGTGGTTAATGGCACATTCATGATTTACCTAGCATGAACTCATTAGGACTCAAATACACATGGGCTTAATGAATGAGATTAGGATTTGAATATGATTGTGATGCATACCTAGCACAAGAGCACTCACATGAGCACAATGTAAAAACTTCTCATGCATGCCATAGAGTGATTGTGAACATTTTTTGTTTTAAATGATTATTTTTTAGTGTCATTTGTAGGTTCTTATATGTTAAAATATTTTCTTCTTGAACTTATACATAGAAATAGTTTACTTTTTTTCTTTCTTTTATCTTTTTCTTAGGTTTTCCATACATAAAAAAACAAAAAGAAGAGGCATCTTCAAAATGGCCAATTTCACATGCACAAATGAAGAGATGGCCATAATACATACACCTCGGAGATACAAAGCAATATATGTTCAATGAGTGTTTTCTTATCCCTCTCTCATCTATTAAAAATAATGCATATTCTAAGTGTGGAGGGGATTCCGAAATCGAACAGATGGCCATGTCTAGGTTAAGTGAATATTATAAACAACGTGGAGATAAAGTGACATTGCTCCAAACCACATAGTAGTGTGGAATTTAGTATGTTTTGAAAATCAGACCGGAGAACAAATTGGTTGAGGTGAAGACTATGTCAACACGGGTCAAATCGAATAGAAAACCAAATGACGTCATCATGACATTATAAATATATAAGTAATTCAAAAGATCAATATATATAATTCCAAATATTTGCTAAATTATAACTAAAATATAAAATATTAATAAAACCTCATTAATTCATATAAATATTAAATATTATTTACTATCAATCATAATTATAAATAAAAGAAAAAAATGCAAACCATAGGTGGGATGCATGGCCCTAGTTCAATGGTGTCGTTATTGAATAGTTTTTCAGACCCAATGGCAATTGTCAACCGGGGAAAAAGTACTATTCAAGAAACATATCCCTACCCATGTTTGAGCCAAGTAGTAGAAGTGCCAACATCATCTCGAAGTGTTGGTAAACATTCACCCCATGGTTTTGAAACATCTCATTGCATAGAACTCGGTGATTACATTCCTGGTTTTTATGCCATCCCGGATTCAGGCCCGGCCAACTCTCCATGCCTCTCTCCGAATATTATAGTTGATGTGGATGAGGATGATGATTATGTTCCAAATACTTTCGAGGAGTCTAGCGAAAATGATAGTATGAGTCCGGATGATATGTGGGGCGACCATTCAAATGATGTAGTTGGTTGTGGTGGTAGTGATGATGATATACATCACTATACTGGTCATACAAATGAATCAACACATACACAATCATACACACCAAATGGTATTGATTTCTATAATGATGTTGGTTCACAGGGTGATGATCCTACTGAGAGAGGTGATCATGAAAGTATAGACATTTGGACGGAGGCAAACAACGATATTTGATTAGGAATGAGACTTGAAAGTAAAAAACAACTGAAGAAGGCAATTACTTTGTGGTCTATACAACAAAGTAGGGAGTTCATAGTTGTTGAGAGCAAAAGAAATACTTGGGTCGGTAAATGTAAGGGGGCACATACGCCACGAGAATCAGTCAATTGCGATTGGTATGTTTGGGCACGGCAAAAGTCTACGCACAAAATGTGGCAAATCACCAAGTGGGTGAAGGATCACAATTGCGGTGGGTCATCTCTTTCAAACAACAACACCAATTTGAGTGCTGCGGTCATAGCTAGTTATATTTTGCACTCAATTCAAGGTGATCCTGCATATAAGGTTAAATACATTCAATCGGATGTGAAGAATGCTCTTCGTGTTGATATATCCTACAAGAAAGCATGGTATGCTCGAAGAAAAGCTATTGAGCTTGTTTTTGGAAATTGGGAGTCCTCATTCGCTGAATTGCCCCGATATGTAAAGGCATTGTGCGATTCAAATCCAGGGACTGTGTTCCAATGGAGGCACCATCGAAGTAGTTCTACCACTGTGGAAATTTTCAAATATGTATTTTGGGCATTCGGTCCTGCAATTGATGCATTTCATTTGTGCAGACTTGTAATTAGCGTTGATGGCACCCACTTACGTGGTGAATACAAAGGTAAACTATTAACAACTGTTATAGTGGATGCAAATAACAAAACGTTACCAATTGCATATGCAATCTTTGATGAGGAAACCATCGAGAATTGGTGCTGGTTTTTTGAGCAGTTTAGACTCCATGTTGCACACGATCTGTATCCCATATGTGTATTGTCTGACAGATACAAAGGGATAATTCATGCTATGACAAATATGGATGATTGGAAGGAACCAGCAGCATTTCATAGAATTTGCTTAAGACACATCCGGAGCAACTTCATGTCAAAGTATAAAAATTATCATTTGAAAAAGTTATGCTGGTCTTTGGGTTCAACTCGTCAAAAACGCAAGTGGATAAGACTTCGAAATGAGATTAGGAGTATTGATGCTGAGGCTTGGAATTACTTGAGTGGTATTGATAGGAGTAGGTGGTGTCTTGCATATGACAAATGTCATCGTTGGGGTAATTTGACTACTAATTTATCTGAGAGTTTTAATAATGTCTTAAGGGGTGCTAGACATTTGCCCATAAAGGCATGTATTGATTTGACATGGCATCGGACTGTGCAGAAATTCAGAGACAACACCGAAGCTGCTAAACATTCTCGTTATCCACTGACAGCGACTGCGTGGAAAAAATTCAAGAAAATTGAAAAAGTCGCGCAACGTCATCAAGTAGTTGAATATGACTATACATCCGGTGTGTATAAAATAGTTACAGCTCGTCGGGTTGATGGAAAAGGGGGGAACGTCCAAATTGTTAGGTATGACAAGAAGAATTGTTCATGTGGCAAATGGCAAATGTACAGATTTCCATGTTCACATACAATGGCAGTTTGCAGACATAGAGGGGATGACCCAATGATAATAATAGATGTTGTATACCAGAATCGCACTTTTTTGCAACAATATTCGGGAATATTCCACCCAATGCCACATGAAGAATATTGGCGAGTTCCAAATTGGCATATTATACCGGATATGAGTCTCTTTCATGATCGGCGTCCTGGCCAACGTCAAGTGACTCGCATTCATAACGAGATGGACGTTCGACACCACGATGAACTGCGCAAGTGCTCACATTGTCACCAATCCGGGCATAATAAGAGGAATTGTACTAATAATAAACGTAGAGTTTAATTTTCATTGGTGTCCAATGTCGGCTCATCACGGTCTTTTTATATATGTAATAGTAGTTTGTTCTTAATGTATGAAACCTTTGTTATTGTAGCTATTTATTTAGTATATCTTTGATGCATTAGTGTTAATGTAAATTGACATTCATAATGCGAGTAAAACACACGCATTTGTATTTATGAATTTGTTGCAATGGGCGATTAAATGTCTGACATATGTGTATACAGGTGCAATATATCATGTCATCTCATTTGCGACAGAATATACATCCAGGCCCTTATGTGAATGACTTGCTCTTCTTACAACATCGACACAGAACAGATGCATTGTTTAGAGGACAATTGCACGATGAGAAACTTACTGTTAGGCGATGTGATAGTAATTTATGGAACCATCCCATACCTGAAAATGTGATGAAATACATTAGATTGGTTGGATTTGAGGGTGTTATACGGTGTGGATATATTTTGGTGGATCACTCTCTTATCACTGCATTTGTTGAGCGATGGCGACCTAAAACTCATACTTTTCACTTACCAATTGGTGAGGCAACAATTACACTACAGGATGTCGAAGTTCTATGGGGACTACATGTTAAGGGTGATCCTGTTACTACTATATGTATTAACTTCAGTGTTGATGATTGGATAGAAGTTTGTAAAGAAGTTTTAGGATTTGAGCCACCACGTAATGCTATTAATGGATGTCGGATTAAAATGAGTTGTTTAGCCAAATCCTAGATATACCATTACCAGAAAATGCTTCTAAAAAGACCTGTAAACAGCGTGCTCGTACTTATATTCTAATGCTTTTAGGAGGGCATTTACATAGGACAATACTGGCTATATGGTGTCTCTTCACTATTTACAAGCCCTTATTTCATTAAAACTAGCATCGTTATTTAGTTGGGGAAGTGCGATTTTGGCACATTTATATCGTTGCTTGTGTAATGCAACATCACCTTCTGCAACGAGTATTTGTGGCCCCTTGGTACTATTACAGGTGCGTTTACATATATTTGCTCTTTACATATAACCAATTATTCACACCTGTTTATACTAATTAGTTTATAGTTATGGGTATGGGAGCGATTTCCTACATTGCGTCCAGAACGATTTAGACCGCACACTGATTACTCACATCCTTATGGCGCCAGGTAAGATGAATATTGCTCATATATTTCTCTTTTCGTTCCTATTATCCTGTGCGCTTTTTGATTTTCAATCATTTACATCATAAAAAATGCAACAATTTGAGTTTCAGGTGGAACGTTGGATTTGATTTGTCCAACTTGTCTATGCATGTACTGTCTATATATCGTGACCAATTGACTAGTTTACGATTCGAGGAGGTAATTTTTGAATAATTTTGTATCAATACATATGTTTTTATAACAAATGCTTTAACTTTATAGCTTTTGTTACATTGTAGTTTATTTGGATGCCATATACGGACGAACTACTATTTCAACTTCCTCCATATTGTATGGTAGAGACATATAGAAAGCAGTTACGTATCTTATTTGCTGGGAGATTGTTGAACCGCACATGCCTAATAGAGTACTGCGACAGTTTGGCATACATCAGCCCATTCCGGTCCCTAGGTTGCTAGAGAATCATGCTCAATTACATAAAATTGACTGACGCGGAAGAGGCACGCAGGACTGGGCCATAATACATGCACGTTATGTTGGTCATTTCAGTACGTGTGCAAATTCAGTGGAGTCCGGTGACGTGGCTGACGATATTACCTATCCTTCTATTGAGCACATGGATTGGTATAAACAGCGAACTTTGATTTACATTAGAAACTTTGGTACAAACAGTAATGTTCAGAGTGGTTTTCAGGGTGATGGTGGTACAACAGAGTATTTGGTGAGTATCCAGAAACGCTGTTTGCCCAATCTCTATTATTTCTTACAAATCACTTATGATAATATTACATTTTAATCTAGATTGACGTGGTGACGAGGATGTATTATATGGCGTTGGACAACATGAACTCTACTCATGAAGGTGGTTCTAGCAATTCATTTGCCAAAGAAATAATGGAATACACACATGATGCAATGCAAAATGTTCGTAATGGCTATCGTCTTCAAATGCGGCCACCACATGTATCGGAATGTAGTACGGTTAGTTTGGACCCACACCGAGTACCACGAGCTCCCCGAAGTTTTCGTAATGGTAGGTAGGGTGGTAGACAGAGAAAAAATCCACGGCAATCAACTTCTTTGATGATTGTCGATGACTTGCAGCCCGGGACATCATCACAGTTTCGCACTCCAATGGACATGACGCCAAATGTAGAATCCTCCATAGCTGCCAACAATGCATATCGTCATAATTCTGCCATTCCATTCCATGCTCTTGATTACAATGAGATTAACGATGTCGACATTAATGTGAACGTTCGTATAGAAGAAGTTGAAGAACATTTAGATGCGGTAGAAGAACATTTAGATGAAGTTGTTGAACATGTAGATGAAGTTCCTAAACATGTACATGTAAGACTCCGTAGATCAAAAAGAGTTCCACGTCGGCCGACATGTGGTACACATGGACATTTGGGATGACATTGAATGTACACAAAGTGATCCTAAGATAGATTCTTTTGTAATACTTGCAAGGTTTTAATTCATACTTTTAAGGTTTTAATTCATACTTTTAATGTTCGATTCGATTTGTCGAATCTGTCTATGCATGTGTTGTCCATCTATCGTGACCAATTGACAAGATTACGGTTCGAGGAGGTATGCATTCATCAGCCCATATGTAAAAAAAATTCTACACTTTCAACCACAGCTATGTTTTCTGGAAAAAAAAAACTATTATTAACTAAATATGCATACTGTAGAACCTGATAAATTGGAAGAAAATATTCATCCAACATTACATTACAATTGTAAGAAAAATTGTACGAAAATATTAAAAATTGTTCTCAAAAACCTTTACAAATTATTATATGGATTTTCGTAAAAAAATTCCACACTTTCAATCACAACTATGTTTTTTGGAAAAATTAAAATTCATTTTGTCCATTTTGTCAAATCGGGACAACATAACACTCATGAATCCTTCATTCGCTCTTCTGCTACTTGGCCAGGCTTTATTTTCTCCTCCCCCCTGGCACTACTTATACGATCTCTGCCAATATCATCATAAATATAGTCTCCAATATATGACAACATAGCAGCACCACAATAACGAAATTTGGATTTTCTAAACGTCCACTTATTCCCACTATGGATCATGTGCATACGCCTAAAGCATTCATCATCTATTATGTCAAAGCTAGTGGGAGTACTAGGCTGCTCATCATCCAATGTAACTTTAAGGTCAACAAGGATTAAAGTAATTATCCGTCCAAAACACAATCCATGTTGTGATTTTTTCTTGCAGTACATCAAGTATTTAATGAAAATTGCACCGTAATTTATCGCTATTTTTGCATTATTGCATAAAAAAGATGAAGACTCACATGAGATATATCGGTTTTATGACCCCGGGTTGGGGCAAGAATACTAGTGACTATGTGATATAAAACTCGATGACATGGGGTAAAACATGTCATCTTCAAATTGTTCACCCCACTCTTAATCTCAACATTTGAAAAAAACTCATTTAAGTCACTTTTCACTATTGGACTCCATTTAGTAGGAACAAATTCTTCGGTACCCTCATTTGGACACCCCAACAACTTATTAATCCATGATGCATCAAAACTTATTCTTTCACCTTTAACCATAGTATGCAAAACTCCTTCAGTTTCTCACATATTAGCGAAAAACTCCCTCACTAAATTTTCATAGTAGTTATTAGAAATTACTAAAAGTCTAGACCAACCCAAGGCTTTAAAAGTTTCTATAATCAATTGAAAACCATTGACAAATTCTGAAGTGTTGCACCATTTACCTCCACATACAGCTTTATTGGAGGATTTTTGGTAGAAATCAACGGCCTCATCATTAGTGAAAAATGCGCCTTCGAATTCTATAAATCTATCTCCGTATTTTTCTCCTCTACCACCAGTTCTACCCTGACGACCTCCATGTGTTGTTCCTCCTCTACCGCCAGTTCGACCCTGATCGCCTCCACGTGTTTTGGCCATATACTCGCTCTAGGTAGGTTTTTTCTCCTCGAAGTGTCTGGATCTGTATAAACACAAACAATTAAAAAGGCAGTGATTTTTTATTTCATATGCATGTATTCCAGCAGTCCACAAAATAGATATTCAAAATCGCATATAGTTTGCCAAGTGCTTAACAACTACCAAGCATTTGTTTCATATGCATCTTTGATGTCTCACTATATTTGTACTAGCTTAAATGCTCAACCAAAACAAAAAAGGGAAGAAGAAAGAAAGAAAACAGAAAGAAGGATTGCAAATATTATAAATTCTGCATTTTCTCCAATAAAAGGTTTTTTCTCATTTATGCTTATTTTTATCTGTGATTGCATAGTTCGGGTTTCTTTGAATGGTTTCGGTCAACTAGATTTTTCTTATAATTGAGTTAACTATGCGCATTAGGGGATAAAACCCATTTTTGCTTTCTTCAATAAACCCATCATGCATCCAATTCATTATGCCATTTTGACAAACACATGATATGCATAATGCAATCTTCTCAACTTTTTTATCCATTTTTGCTTTCTTCAATAAACCCATCATGAATCCAATTCATTATGCCATTTCGACAAACACATGATATGCATAATGCAATCTTCTCAACTTTTTTATCCATTTTTGCTTTCTTCAATAAACCCATCATGCATCCAATTCATTATGCCATTTCGACAAACACATGATATGCATAATTCAATCTTCTCAACTTGTTCAAATAAATCCTGGAGGGTTGTTTACTTTATCAAATCTATACCAACTAATCTCACCAACATAAATACCAGTCATCAACATAGTAATTTCAACCATCAAAACACAAAGACATACACACATGAAACCAAAGACGAACAAAATTAAACAGTGTTCATGTGGGTTCATATGATTATGATGATTTCATTTAACTTGAACTAATTGATGGGATTAATAGTAATCTATCACAAAAAGATGCAAATTAAAGCATTAAAAGACAAAAAAAAAAAAGACAAACATTCATAAAGATATTATAGAATTGAAAGATAGATTGAAAGGATTACCTAGGGTTCTTTAATAAACTCCCCAAATTGCTGTAAATTAACCCCGTCAAAACTATGGATTAAATCTAATATGATGTTCTTCTTCTGTGACTTTGTGAGATTTGAATGATTATAAGAGAAGAGATTGGTGAGTGATTTTCGTGTGGTGTGTGAGGAGTGCGTCTGTTCACAAAGAGAATAGAGGAAAATAGAGAAGGTGAGTTGAGAGTGATATGTTGGGAGGAAAGGGCTTCTGCCCGTTTTTGAGAAATAAATTATTTTTTTTACGATTTCCTAAAAAAAATTAATAAAATTAAAAAAAATTATGGACATCCGGACGTCCGGATGAACAATCCGGACGTCCGGATGATGGAACTCGCATTCAGAAAATGCGAGTTCCATTAAAAAACATCCGGACGAGTGTTTTCTCGTCCGGATGTGGAGTCTGGTATCCCTTTTTTTTTTCCGGACGTGATTCCGGACGTCCGAAATGCTTTAAAAAATAATTTTTTATTTTTATTTTTTTATTTTATTACATTTATATTATTATTTTAATAATTTTAGAATTTTTTATTCCCACAACTCGCATTCAAGGAATGCGATTTCATACTTTTAGAAACCCACCTAAAAACAGTCCTACTCTTAGAACTTTTTTTGAAAACAATCATATTTTGAGAAATTACTCGGCTTGTGTACCCAAGGGCGGATCCAAGACCAGCCCCCCCTCAGTTTTTTTAAATGTTTATATGTATTAAATTTTTTTAAAAAATTATAAAATGTTACCTTTCAATCCCCATCAATTTTGCCTAAACTAGTAAATAATTATATGAATTAGTAAATAATTCTATGAATTAATTACATAATCGTGATAAATTAGTAAATAATTATAAAAATTCTCCTAAAATTCTATGAATTAATTATATAATAGTAAAAAAATTTCTCTTACTACAAAGTGTATTTATGTTTTTAATATTATGATGAAGATAAGGAGAATTAAAATTAAAATAAAAAGAGAAAGTGATAAAGTTTTATCATAAAATTGGTCTAATTTTGTGTTATTTTTTTAACTTTAATAGAAAAAAATGTGTTGTCTTAATATAAAATAAAATCAAATAAGGAATAAAATATCATAAAATAAAACAAAAAGTAAAACACATAATAACATATAAGATTCACTGTCGACACAATTGAACGATGAATTCACAAAAAATACATATATATATATATATGTATTATATCTTTTTTATAATGGTTGATTTGATAATTGAGATGTTAAATGCATGAATTTACTTAGTCGAAAGAAAATTAAATTAGCCCCGCTAAATTTTTCTTCTGGATCTACCCCTACCCCAAAAACAATTACAAAACAAAGAAGCCATTCTCTCTATCCAAGCTTAACAATGAGTTTTTAAACCCAGAGGCACTAAGCTCGAAATTGTCCATTATTTTTCTCCTCTGTGACAAGTTGTCTACGATTATTCTTTATGCCATATTGCTTTCTCAAGACAGTGTCTACTGTTTGCTGACCTAAAGTTAATAATAGATCTTTTGGTTGGTGAAACAATTGGTAAATTGTTTGTGTTTCTGGTGGTTTGGCCATAGAATTATGCATGGAAGAATCATTCCCTTTGACTATGGTGGAAGCGAGGTTTTTCCTTTATCTTGATTGCTTTATTGCTTCCATTACATGTAAAAGACATGATAGATCTAGTTGCTGTTGTTTAGTTACTATATTTCAATTTCTGATCTATTTGACTTTCCACTGATGTCATTATTCCAGGGATAGTTTTGAATAATGATCTGGAGCAACTAAGGGATGAACATCGTTATGTGGAAATTGACCTGCCAAGTATCCAGATTGGGTGGCACACTCCGAGGATTGGAGGAGAAGCTTAAAGCGGCTAACACATTGCGTGAGGTTAAGAAGGTAGATGATGAATTAGATCGGTCAAGCTGAGCTTGATTGAGAAGGTAAATTTGTTTATCCAATCTTGTAAAGATGTTGACTTGCAATCTTTTTTTAAAATGGCTGACAGTTGTCTCAATGGAGAAAAAACTCTACCGTGTGAAAAGCTATGTGGAAGAATGAAATAGAGTTCGTCAAGTTAGGCTCAGGTGAAAAAGAATGTAAATTTAGTAGAATAAAAGTTTCCAAAAACCTTTACAGAATACCTTATGTACAATGACAAAACTAAAATGAACAAAGATATGTGAAAAAATGGATTCGACTAATCTGTCAGTGCAGCCTGATTACTTTCTGTTTGTTCCACACATGATACATTATTCATCCAAAATGCTGCACAGATTTCTTACAATTTAGACTTTGGCCGCCTCGTCTTATACGAACCGTACATGTCTTTCACTGAGCCGCACAGATTTCTTACATTACTTAATAGATTTGTACAAACTATCTGGTTTTTGTAAGTTTCTTCATAAAAGCTTCCTAGTTACACACTAATTTCATTAACCCTGTAGAAAAACTGAGGTGGGATAGGTTTAGGATAATTGAAAACTGGAGCTGTCACTCGTGGGTGAATAGAACGTTGTTATTAATGTAGTTTCAATGGTTGAGTAATAGTCTCATCCTAGGAGGGAATTCCTGAATGACCGTCTGACAGAGTTTGAAGAATGCAGTAAACTTCCCAATTATTGTAGGAATCCATATCATGGAATACCCTAGGGAATCTTAGGTTGCTTCAGTCTTCAACAGAATTTTCAAATTCAGCATGAATCCAGATATGTGTTCTCCATTCTATGTCATTGGAGAGTAATTGAGCTTGCACCTCACTTATGGAGTGAAAAGGCTTTGGAGGAACTGTCTACAGCAAATTATCTTTATGAAACTCATTAGAAGAGTATATGGCCTTTGCATTTTAAACACCATATTTTCAAAAAGCTAGGACTATACTTCTTAATTTGAGATTCATTAGATTGGCTACCATACTAAGTTTGATTGTCCTAAGTTAAGCTTTTAAACTCTTTAAATTGTTTGCTTAAGCTGAGTGTATTCTGTTTCTTAAGTTGGAAGTTCTATTTAGACCTGAAGTAATCTTAACTTTGGTGTTATATTCTGAGGAAATTTAAGTGACATTCTTGAATTTCTCTTCATTCTTTTTAGTTTCTTCGCTTTCGGTTTTCAGCCCCACTCTAACTGATTTGCCCTCTGAAACATCACTTTTTTGCATTAATTTTGAAACCCTTCAATGAATACTTTGCAAGCAACTTGAGTTCTAGATTTAAGCTATCTGCAAAGCACGGAAGATCATAATCATTGACAACAATATGAAAGCAATAAACTTGGTGATTGAACCATGAAGTGAGATGAGGCCTAAAAGGTCACATTACATATATGTAAAAAAATATGCATGTTCTTTTTTTTTTTCCCCCATTTTTTGGCTTGGGAAGAAGGGGAAAGGAGTAGGGGAAGTTTCACTGGAAAAAGTATTAAGGCCAACAATTGTTTGGCACGAAGAGCCATGCCTAGTTCGTTAGAGAATGGTCGTACGCTGGGTAAATTGTTTGATGTCAATCTTATCAGCAAGAATCTAATTCTGCATTCTTGATAGTTTGTTTTTCAAGTTCTTAAATAGGTTTGATTTTTTAATTTATTGCGGCATCTGCATCCTTTAGCAGTTGAACCTACTTTATCTTGTTTTTTTTTTTTTGTCAAAAGCGATATTTTCATTCCACAAGAAATTAATGATGTTACAATTAAGCTAAATTGCTGTATATCAGATTGCACAAATAGTCGATAAATAAGATAGGAAAATAAAATTTTCCAAACTTGTGACTATGTGCATTACAAACAAATTGACTAGTGTTGAAATAAACTCTCGCAATACAATACATTACAAATCATTTGACAACTGGCCTAAAGACAAACCAGCCACAAACCACAAGATTTTGGACGGCTAATGACAAGTTCTCATATCTATCAAGTTAATATATCTATCAGGTTCTCAAATCAGTTGAACCTACTTTATCTACTTTGAACAATTGGTGGTGTTTCTGCCATTGTATTGCCCATCTTCTTAATTAGTCCCTGTTTGGTGAGCAAGAAAAAACCTCTTTAGTCCCTATTGTTGATTCTTGCTCTAGTTATAAGTTAATTTCCAAATGATAGAAGATTCGAAAAGGAAGCTTTGATTGTTAATACAATTGAGGATCAGATTCCCATCTCAAGATTGTGAATGCAGAGATATTGAAACTGCAAAGTAGTAGTCAATTAATTGAAGCTTCAATCCTCTGTATTAGTTGATCTGTCATGAGGGCATTTGATGTGGGACAAGATCGGGCCTTGATATAAGCATCTTGAAGCCCAAGCTTCTTTTGAGTTTATTTTACTTTCCTAATTAGTTTTGTTTCTTAATTAGGCGTCTTTTTTTTGTTTCCTAATTAGAATTAGGAATTATTAGTTGTATATAAACCCTTCTATGCCTTTATTTGAGGTAGACAACTCTTATTATTCAGATTTTGATATTTTGATATCCTTCAAATTCTGCGGAATTTGTATCTTTTGTGTTCTTTTCAAAGACTGTGTTTCTTTCACGTTTCTGTCCCGCGTTAGGTGGTATCAGAGACCAAGGTTTCTCCTTGTTTGCAATGGCCAATCTAAGTGGTGAAGATGTAACTCTTTCTGACGTGATCAGAGAGCTTTGAGCCCTAACTGTTCGTCTAGAACGATTAGAAGCAGAATCTCAAACAGTGCGGGTCAATCATGGCAATATAGGTGGCGAAGATGGTTCTAGGAGATTTGCTTCAAGACCTCAAGTCAACCCGATATTACCCCAACAAACTCGTAGGGATTTTCCCAACGAGGATCGTTCGTCTCATGAGGAGACTATAGAAATTCATGGTATGTTTGTTGAAAATAATTCAATTGATGAGAATTCTAATTTGGTTGAAAATTTTAAATTATTTGATGCAATTGATGAGGAAGAAGTAAATAAGGAAGGAAAAATAACTGATGATTTTCTTCCTAAAGAAAGAGAAGCAAGCACGAGTTTTGAGGAGAAGGAGAAAATTGGGAAAGAAAATGAAACTATAGATATGGCTAATAAGGAAAAGAAAATTACCAAATATATAGTTGAAGAAAAGATTGTTAAGGTTGTTGATTTAACTTATGAATTCATATATTTTGAAAATTATATTGGCGATCCTGTGTTAGCGGAACATACATGGAAGTGGAAGTATTTTTACAAAGAAAGGTCAAAAGAAATTATTTCTGTATGCCACGAGAATTGTGCAAGTGACAAGATTTTTCTTGAGAAAAAGAAAATTAAATATAAGATTCAGACGGCAAAGAAAATTTCAATAGAAGTTAAAGCACGTGATGGTGAAGGTGTTGATTCAAGAAAGAGTCCTTTATACCCATATCACTCGAGGCGAGTTCTTTTCAAGTGAAAGGGACTGATGTGGGACAAGATCGGGCCTTGATGCAAGCATCTTGAAGCCCAAGCTTCTTTTGAGTTTATTTTACTTTCCTAATTAGTTTTGTTTCTTAATTTGGTTGTTTTCTTAATTAGGCGTCTTTCTTTTGTTTCCTAATTAGAATTAGGAATTATTAGTTCTATATAAACCTTTGTATGCCTTTATTTGAGGTAGACAACTCTTATTATTCAGATTTTGATATTTTGATATCCTTCAAATTCTGCGGAATTTGTATCTTTTGTGTACTTTTCGAAGACTGTGTTTCTTCCAAGTATCTGTCCCACGTTAGCATTCTCCGGGAAATTTCAGAAACAGACAGTTTATAAGCATAAATTGGTATGCGGTTACTATATATTTACTACCTTTCTTTATGCAGAAATATGAATATATTAGGGATTTAATAAATTAGAATTAAAATATATTGTACAGTGTATAATCAGTCTGTTTCTTTAAGTTTATAAATTAGAATTAAAAAATATTGTATAGTGTATATTGTATAGGGATTTATCTCCTTTTTTTTTTCATTTTTCACCCTTTTAGTTTTCTTTTCTTTCTTTTTTTTTTTTTTTTTTGTTTTCTTAACAACGAATATAAGCTCATTTTAGTTAAGGATTGGTTAAAAAAGTTATAAAACTTTAGGGACAGCTAACTTCTTCAATTGTATATTTTTGTCATTAAACTTTTTTAGGTTTATCCATTACAAACAAATTGACTAGTATTGAAATATCTCTAACAAAACAATAAAATACATTACAAACAATTTGACAAGTGAACTAAGGACATAAACTAGCTACAAACCACAAGGTTTTAAAAGAGCTAATGACAAGTTTCCATATCTATCATGTTAATTAATATTTCAATTTAACTAAAAGCTCCAAATATAGAGAAAAATACTCTTAAAAGAGAGAGAAATTCCAGCTAAGGAAGACAAACACTCCAAATAAAAAAAACAAAAGAAAGATTAGCTATTAGATTCGGATTTTGTAAGATACATAAAGGGATCGATGTTTCTCAATACTCAAAAATTGACTCAAAATGATGAAACTAATTTCTTTCTTGTCAAGTGAAATGGTCATTAATTAATCTATACAAATTTCTTGATGTCCGTCGTCTAGAATAATTACGGAACTAATTTCTTGCTTTTCAACTCAGGAGTAAATGATATGCAAAATTCATTTGCCTCGCGCTTGCTACAGAGATAAAACATTGTCTAAAGAGGTCACAAGCCAATATACACATTTCGATCCCATACTTACGAGTTCAAATTTCTGTATGTAAAAATAAACATTTCCCTTCATTGTTAAGAGTAGAAATGACGAATTGGAAATACTACATTTTGTTTTCTCCAATATTCTATAAAGGCTTCATCCAAGCTTTTTCAACAAATTAAGGAATTAATTAATGATCAATTATTGACCAATACACCAAGCTGTTACCATAACATTATTTTTTATTTTAAAATTTTTTGTAGGAAAAATAGACAAAATAAATAAGTCGATCAAATTAGATTTATAAAATAAAACACATAATAAACAACCTACTAAACAAACATAACCTTAATTAATTAGTTGAGAACTTCAGTCTCCAAGAGCTGCTAGCTTCCACTTGTGTTTTAACTCCACTTCCAACTCCTTCCTATAAGGATTGTTTAGATATGTTAACAAATATTCCTCTAATACGCTTGAAACAATTAATATGCAGGCATAATTGTTTAGGGTAGCTTCAAATATTAATTTGTACAATTTTGTAATAAGACAAGTTGAAACACAAAATAAACACAGCACTATGGTCTATATGATCTATCTGAATCAATAAATCATCCATATATAGTCTCAGCAGAGCATAATAATCCATCTTTGCGTAAATACACATCTAAACGTAAATCTTTTTATTTAAATATTTTTAATATAATAAAATTTTTACTCTGCATGGCCATTGACATGTGACTATGTGAGTATACATGAAATGAGCCCCCGGGGCATAGCCTAGCTGGTAAGTGGCAAGGATATAAGGTGTGGAGAAATTGACTTCCATGCGGGTTCGATTCCGTGTGGGTGCGTTGCTTGGGTGAAATATTCCTGGGGGCGCACCTGGAGCTCGGGTCCCGTTGGATATCCTTGCAGGCTGCCAGTTAGGGCACATCCCGCGATTTACCTGACACGTGCAGGCCCAGGGCAGGACTAGCGTGACCCGGTTTGGGTGTCCGGAATTTACACATTTTGGAGTATACATGAAATGATTTCCCAAAGATCTAATTGGGAAATTGACTCAGACCTAGAAATAGATTATGTAAACAAATAATATGTTCAATCCAACTCAGAATATAATTTCCTAAAAATTATATTGTGAAGAGAGAGAAAGTTAGAGAGAAGGGGCTCTCAACTCACACTTTGGGTGTGCTTTTTCCTCACCACTTCAGTAATTGTTCTTGAGCTTTTGTGCTTGGATTCATTAACAACACCATTCCAATTAGTAATCATGTATTAATCGTGACTTTTTGGCCGGATTTCATTGGTGTTATTGGTGATTTTCTTGGACGGATTTCAGTTTGTGGGCTGACGGAAAAATGATCCTTGGACGGTTTCTTCATCGATTTACAACAATGTTTTGATGCTGCTGATTAATGGAACATATGCACTATATTTTTCATTGATTTTTGGTGAATTTTCTGAAACTTTTCTGGATTTTTTCAGATCATTTTGGTGCAAAATCCGATTTTGGGCAGATTGCAAATTTACTGTAGCAATCCAGATTTTCGTTTGAAAATTTCCACTTTCACCGGTTTTCTTGGAGGCACTAGGGGTATTCTTGAAGATCCTACGCATTGTTGGTGATTGGTGGTGATTTTGCTATAATTGTTGGGGATTTTCAGAGATTTTGGAAGAATTTTCTTACCATTTTCTTGAGATACCCGACTTTGGCAGCTTGGATTTCTTGGATTCTTGACTACTATTGCCTTGCGTCTAATTATATTATGAGCAAATTAACATTTGAAAATGTTAATAGATCACAAGAAAAAAAAATTGCTCATAGTAGAAAAAGAAGTGCATATATATATCCAAAATCTAAAGTAAATTTGTCATCTTTTTATTATTTAAAATTTATGAATTAAATTGTAGCATGAAAAAAATATATAAATTGAGATTTCTATTATATATATATATGGCGGTAGTGTATTCCTTTTAAATTTTAAATTATGCGAATTGTTTTGATAAAATATTAGTTTGAAAAATGTTATTAGAAAAAAAAAACTTATATAATTGCTATATGTTTATGTATTAGTATTTCAGCAAAAAGTATGACTCATCTTGGATAGAGTATTTTTTTAGTTGTATAGTAGAATTTTTTTTCTTGAAATTTATCATAAGAAATAAATATTTTGGAGGTGTTTGGATTGATGAATTTTTTTTGTGTTCATTTATATTTGAGAATTTTTTTTATTAATAAAATTTAAAATTCAAATTTAAATTAATATTTTATGAGTTTATTTTGGTAAAAAAAATTGTCTTAGGAAGAATTTTTTTATTAAAATTTAAAAAGTCAAATTTAGTAATTTATTTATAAATATATATATATATATATATATCTATAACATTATAACAAAAATAATTATTGTAACATTTTTTTTTTGTTTTAAAAATTTTGATAGAAAAAAATGGACAAAACAAATAAATCAAATTGAATTTGTGAATTAAAACACTAAAACACCACTAAACAAATAGAGTTTAAATTTTTTTAAGTATATATTGATAAATATTTTATAATTTAATTGAGAGAACAATAAAACCTTTTAATAGAAATAAGTGTCATATTATTTTATTTAATTTTTTTATTATAATTTGATAGTGAAAATAAATGTTATATTAATAAAAATTTTGAAGAAAAATTGGTATAAAGGAGAAGAAACTATAAGGTATAAAGAAAATAAAGATAAGTTGTAGTATTAAATGAAGAAAAGATAGGAGTTTGATTGATTAAAGGTAAATTGGGAAGATGTGTTATTTATTGCTGTTGATGCTAATAATTGATCTGCAATAACAATAACCAGATCTAAATGTAAATCTTTTGAATTAAATATTTTTAAAATTATAAAATTTTGACTCTGTATCACCATTGACATGCGAGTATACATGAGATGGTTTAAAATACCTCCATCTTTTGATTTTTTTTTTTAAAAGAAAAAAAATTAGCACTCGATTAAACTAATTTGATTTTTGTTCTCTTGTGAATTTGATTTTGAAATAGAAATTTTAGTCAAACTCTGTTGTAACATACCCATTAACGTTCGTCCAAATTATCACTATTGCAAATGGACTAAAGAACTTGAATTGATGGTATAAGAGTAAGATTGCATAAACTCTTGTGAGAGCGTATCATATATTAGACGTAATACAAACTTTTGTGAGATGGACTCATATATTAGAAGTGATGCGTGAATTATGTTGTATACGTTATATGCTAATATTTGATACTCTAATATGCTAAAAAAATTTATTTTATATGCTAATATGAGATGATCTCACAATTCATAATTTATAACACTGTAATTTTTTTCAAAATTGAGAACCAAAATACTTACCCCTAAGTTGAGAATTATTGGAATTATTAATATTAAAAATTTATTTGTTGTTAAATTAATAAATTAACTATAAGTTATAACACTGTAATTTTTAGATTTGATGGTATTCTCTCTCATCTAGCTAGAGAGAACCCACTTTTTTTTTGTTCAAAATATATAATGTTATAATTAGTAAGTAGTTCATACATATAACTTAGAAATCAACACAATTGTGTAACTTGTTAAATCAATGCTCACTTTAAGGATTTTGTATGACCAAATCTTAAGCCATAAGCAAATCAATAAAGGATATCTATCCTTTAAAAAAAAAAAAACAGCATCACTCAATTCCATTATTATTCACCAAATCTACTCTATTCCTACCTCCAAGAGGACTACTTTCATAGTATCCATTTTCCAAATCGTATCCTAAGCTTGTCTTCAAATGTGTACATGATTAAAATAAACTACAGAATGCCAGTGTAATATCATCAAAACGAATGATTTACTTAATTTAACACATTGGGTAAATTACTTCAGCTACGCTTTAACTTCTGGGTTTATTTAGTTTTTGTCCATAATATTTAAAAAGTTTTAATTTTTTTCTTTCATTTTATAATTTGATTTGAAATCGTCATTTTTTCATTTTTTTTCAACTTAAAATTCAACTTAAATAAATATTTAATACATATATAACAAATAAAAGTGTATACATATTGATAAAATTAGATATAACAATATTTCTTCCTCATGACATTATCTACCAAAAAAGGCATTCAGATATCATACAGAAATTCAATTCTAATAGTTTGAATGTTTCGTTTGTTATTACTAATGCACTGCAGGCTTTATTCCAGAATTATTATAATTAATTGATAGCACTGAGGATCCATGGAGTGCGGAGAGATGCATTCTCTCTCTCTAAACAAAAAACCTCTTCCTTCTCTCTAAAAAAACCCTACAATAAGAAAACAGAGGGCGGGGGCGGCTACTGATGCCTCCCCACCACCCCAAATCTTATAATGTTTCACTGTAATTTTTGTCGTCTCTCCGAAATGAGAGTGTCAGTCTCTCGAATGGGAGTGTTTGTCTCCTTTAAGGGAGTTTTAGTCTTTTTTAATAAGAGAAATGTCTCCAATTTTAGAGTTTTTTTAATTTGAAAAAAATCCAAATCCCCCCAGATCCAATCGTTTCCTATATTTTCAGATCTAGATAGATGTCTTCAATCAATATTTGGTGGAACAAGTTTCATCTCCGACTGAAATTTAGAAGAAACCTCCATAGTTGCTGATCTTATGTTATCTTCATACTGAAATTTTTAACAAATGAGTGGCTAATTCGGGTTTTCTCTACAAAGATCTTGTTTCTAACTTTCTTGATTGTAAATCAATTTTGCATTCTAGATTATTCAGAGGAGTAGTAATATTTGGCTAGACCAAACGTACTTTTTGGGGGTTTATTTATTTTCTAATATCTTGATTATAGTGTCTATTTTTCTAATATTTCACTGGTGGAAAAAAAAGAAAAAATTGAGGAATTTTTTCCAATATGCACAAAAGTGCAGTGAAGGAATCAACTTTTTGAATTGAAGGTGACACATATCTTTTGAGTTTTAACCAATAACTACTAGGGGGAGACAAATTCTCTCTCAGTTTTAGTTATATGTTATTAGGAAAAAGATATTTACTTTAATTTCAGTTGATTACTTAGATTTTGGAAGTAATGTTTGAGAATTCCATTTTTATGGATTGTTAATTCTCTATTGGCTCTATGCCATTTATTGCATTGCTTTTAATACACTGCTACCCTGGTTTAGTGTATTTAGATTTTCAGCTAGTTAGCTTAATTGTATATATTTTAGGAAAATTTTGGAAAAAAGGCACGTTTCAAGTCATTATTACTAATCAGGGCGCAACTTTAATGTATTTATTATTAAGGGCGTTAAATTAACTTTATTAATTTATATATTTATTAAAAGACTTTATTATCCACCCCATCAATTAAACGATAATTTCCTTAATTTTTGTATTGTTAATTAAAACCCTAATTTCTTGAAAACAAAAAAAAATGATAATAGCAGTTAATCAAAATTATTTTCAATAATTTTCAATAATTTTCAGTTGAATCAAAGGAAGACATGAAATTAATCTTAATACAAACTCTCTTCAGATTGGTAATGTGGATATAGTCATCACTCTTTCTATATATTCACAAACGCTCATCATTCCAAGATAGTGTAACGCAATTGGTCTCTTCTTTTCTCATCTTTTGTCTCACAATTGGATTGTATTACAGATACTGGTAAGCCGTAAGCTATCCTGTTCTTTACTGCCTTAGTTCTTCATTTTGGCAATGCTTGTTCCCTATTTCGGAAGCTGCAATATGCATTTGGATTTGCATTTTAAACTCTTTGTCATTCCATGACTCCAATTCCGCACCCTGCCGCACCCCCTGGAAAAAAAAACGGAAAAGAAAGATGAGAGCATATTGCATATGCAATAACATGACATTTGTTTCCATGATCACAAATCTTATTTTTTTATTCATCATGTTGCAGGCATGTGCTTTGTACAATAACTGGTGGCCGATGTTAACATGTGACCTATTCTCAATAATGATAACATATTCTCAGTAACTATGTTTCATTTATGATTCAGATATCTTGGAGCTTTCCTACCTTTCTTTATGAATTGTGAAGAACTGCTTCATATAACTTGTTCTTGGGAAACATATTCAATGTGGACAGAAGATTATCTTTGATTGTATGGCATGCTGTCATTCTTTAGAATTGTTGTATATAAATGTAATTGTTCAGTTGTAACCTCACTCCCATCCAATTTATAAAAGAAGGAAAAATTAAAGAAAAAGACCCAATCAAATAAGAATTTTTCTAGGGATTTTCTTTGCTTTTGTATCAAATAATTATGACACATAATGATAGCAAATTGAAGTCCAAATCAAAGCCTCGGGGGTCATTGGAGCGAATCAAGGGGTGTTTAAGGAGAATGGTTCGCGTTTGGAGGCCTAAAAGGAAGAAAGAAGAGAATTTCGACGTGGACAGCAAAACAGAAAAACAAGTCACGACATGGAGCTCATCCGACGTCGCGACGTCCATCGTCGCGCGTCGCGACGTCCAGCAGCGACGTGATTTTTATTTTTAGGGTTTGTTCCCCGATGTCGCGACGTCGGGCTCCCCCACGTCGCGACGTGCGGGAATTTTATGCGTTAATTATTTTTCTGTTTTTAGAAACTAGGGTTTTAAGTTATTTAATGTTTCCTTTTATGTGTTATTTCGTTTAGGGTTTGTAATAAGCCTATAAATAGGCCTTTTTATCAGTTGTAAGAGGGAGAGTTGAATTTTGAGAAATAAAGAACACAGAGTTGTTTTTTATTGTGAATTGTCTTCCTGAGGAGGGATTTCGATTTACTGTGTGGGTTTTAGTTCCTGAGGAGGGGATTAAATCTTACGCGACTGTCGTGTTAATTGTATGTGAGGAGCATCCAATTAATTGTGCATACTGTCAGCCTACAGAGATAGGTTGATTCGACTTGTTCAAATTGATTTACGAAAAGATCGTGGACGCTATTCCGCAACAACTATCAATCTACGTGAGGAGCATGGTGAGATCGTTATCAAGTGGTATCAGAGATCAAGGGATTTTCGAAATTAGGTTTTTCAGTTTTCCTTAAAATTGAAACCCTAAATTGTTGTTATTCGTAGCCTTTGAATGATTTTATTATTGTGATAAGGTTACAACAATTATATCTTTTGTTATTGTTAATTGCTACTGGTGCGAAATTGATCTGGTTGAATTGGTGGTTTGATTGTTGGGTTGATCATATTGGGTATTTGTGGATATTCTGTTGAAATTTGGTAAAATCAATATGAGTAGACAGGAAGAAGGAGCTAGTGTTAACCAAAATTGGGAAGGTATACTGGCTACTGTGAGTGAACAGTTACGGCAATTAACAGCTGAAACTCAACGGATCAGTCAGCTGGTTGAACATCTGGAGACGGGATCTAGAACAGGTACTCCACGGAGAACTCCACCTAGAAATCCTTGGTTTGATGGAAGGGAAGAGGATGGGGCTGACATGAATGACAGTGTTGGTCGGCCGGGACGAAAGGGTGGCTTTAAAGAGAAAGAAGGCAAGATACGAGTTCCCCCATTTTCGGGAAAAGAAAGTCCGGAATTGTTTTTGGACTGGGTTAGAAAGGTGAACAAGATTTTTGAATTCTACAACTATTCTGAGGAAACTAAGATTAGCTTGGCGGTTATGGAATTCACTGGGTATGCTAGCACGTGGTGGGAAGATGTACTTATTCAACGTGACCGACTAGGAGAACGACCAATCCGTACTTAGAATGAAGTAAAGGAATTAATGCGTTCCAGCTCATTATTTTCAAGGTTTGTGGTTGAGGCTTCAAAATTTATCTCAAGGAGATAAGAGCGTTGAGGAGTACTACCAGGAGATGCAAACTATCACGAGTCGCGCACGAGTCCACGAGGAAAAGGCGGCGACTATTGCGCGATTTGTCAGTGGCTTGAATCAAGGTATTGCTAAATATGTTGTTTTATATCAATATACTGATTTGGAGGATTTGCTTCATAAGGCCAAAGAGGTGGAGCGACAACTTGAAATGGAGAAGCAAATTGGGTTGGATGGTACTCGATCTTGGAAGTCTGTTTTCAAGGGAACAACACAAGGAACCTCAAGTCAAGAAGTCAAGGGTAGGACCGACAGCAATGTGACTTCAAAAGCTAAAGCGGTTCAGTTTTTCAAATGTCATGGTTATGGGCATGTAGCTGCTCAGTGTGGTAGACCTCGAGCTATGCTTATTAAACCTAATGGTGATGTCGTGGAGGTAGATTATGAATATAACGGGATGCCACAGCTAGAGGGTCCTGAAGAAGAGATCATTCGTCCTGAGGATGTGATAGGTGAGGCATTGGTGTTAAGACAAGTTTTAGCAGCACAACCTAAGGCGGATGACTTGTATAAACGCCACCAATTATTTCATACACGATGTCTTATCAGCGGTAAGTAGTGTAATGTGGTTATTGACAGTGGAAGTTGCACGAATATTGCCAGTTCATTACTCGTTGAAAGGTTGGGGTTGACTACAGTTGCTCATCCTAAGCCCTACAAGCTTCAGTGGGTTAATGCGGGAACTACGGAGGAGGTTACTCGGCAACTCAAGTTAGACTTCGCAATTGGGACATATCGGGACCAAGTACTTTGTGATGTGGTGCCAATGTCGGCGGGGCATGTGCTTCTTGGGAGGCCATGGTTGTTTGATCGAGATGTTGTGCATCATGGGCGAGACAATACCTATGCATTTAAATGGCAAGGTCACAAGTTTTTGTTGACATCATTGCATCCGTCTGAGGTATATAAAGACCAACGTCAGATATTAAATGCTTTACAGTCAATAGGAGTTGATACTGGAGTTCACGAGGACTTGTGTGCAGTGGTACTACATTCTAGAGTTGGTGTTGAGGATTTTTGGCATGTTGGATCAGATTTGAGGACAAATCCTTTCGACCGGGGAGGGAATGATTGCAAATTGAAGTCCAAACCAAAGCCTCGGGGGTCATTGGAGCGAATCAAGGGGTGTTTAAGGAGAATGGTTCGCGTTTGGAGGCCTAAAAGGAAGAAAGAAGAGAATTTCGACGTGGACAGCAAAACAGAAAAACACGTCGCGACGTGGAGCTCATCCGACGTCGCGACGTCCATCGTCGCGCGTCGCGACGTCCAGCAGCGACGTGATTTTTATTTCTAGGGTTTGTTCCCCGACGTCTCGACGTCGGGCTCCCCACGTCGCGACGTGCGGGAATTTTATGCGTTAATTATTTTTCTGTTTTTAGAAACTAGGGTTTTAAGTTATTTAATGTTTCTTTTTATGTGTTTTTTCGTTTAGGGTTTGTAATAAGCCTATAAATAGGCCTTTTTATCAGTTGTAAGAGGGAGAGTTGAATTTTGAGAAATAAAGAACACAGAGTTGTTTTTTATTGTGAATTGTCTTCCTGATGAGGGATTTCGATTTACTGTGTGGGTTTTAGTTCCTGAGGAGGGGATTAAATCTTACGCGACTGTCGTGTTAATTGTATGTGAGGAGTATCCGATTAATTGTGCATACTGTCAGTCTACAGAGATAGGTTGATTCGACTTGTTCAAATTGATTTACGAAAAGATCGTGGACGCTATTCCGCAACAACTATCAATCTACGTGAGGAGTGTGGTGAGATCGATATCACATAACCTAATTTAAAAAGTGAGACAGAAAGTGGAATACGGATTTCAAAATAGATATTCAAAAATGATTTTCTTGCAAGATCAATTGAGTGAATAAAGCATATAAAGATTTGTGTGTTGTGGGCATGAATATGCAGCTGTAACCTCGTAGAATTAATTTTTGACGTGCTCCAACATACTCTGAGAAAAAAAGTTTTTATTCACAAGCAAGCTTTTCTTCTCACAAATTCCTGAACTATTGAGAGTGAAAATAAATTAAATGGTTATTTGCAACACTTGAATTGCAAGGATCTGTAGATTCATGAAACCCTTTGTAGTTTTGATTTGACAATTAATTGATTATTATTATTAAGTACACTGACGAAAATATGCTTCCAAGAACAAAAGATTGTCCATTAGTGACCAAATGTTCTCTTCTCCTGGTATATGGTATAGAGTGGAAACAATTTTGCCTCCAATAACTTCTTATGGTCATTGCCAGGTTAATATTAGTTTTGATAACTCTAGTATGTTATGGTTTTCAATTGACTTTCTCTAGCAAGGAATATATCATACAATTTACTTTTAATTTCTTTATTTTCTTTTTGTTTAATAGGATGGAGAATACAATTTTTTGCTTTTACCGTTGGGGTGGAGAAATGTGGTATCAATCGATGGTTCTGTTTTCTATAGAGAAGGTATTACAGATTCTTTTATGCACATGGTGGAATGACATTTGAAGAATTCAGACAATCATTGTTTGATAGATTAAAGTTAAATTCAGAAGGAAAATTACTACATTTCACAGTGAAGTATGAACCAAAATAATTAATTCTATTGAAAGATGACATTGGAGTAAAAACATTGATAGCTTGCAATGACGAATTTGCACATGTTTACGTGTCTACCTCTGAATTATGTGTTGCATCCTCAACTCATGCTGCCAATAATAGGTAAGTGTAAAAAATAGTTGTTTTAATTTGTTGAATTAACATATCTTACATTAAACATTTGGAGCAAAATAAATGATTATATTTTTTGATTTAATAGAATGATGTGTATATTTTCTCTACACAGGTTGCCTATTGACTCAAATTCTAATATATCAAATGTTGAGTCATTTTCTAGTCAAGTGGTATCAGAATCGTTAATGGCCGTTGATGAACACTGTCAATTTTTTATTGGAGAGAGGTGGAAAGAAATTATCACAGGTGTCGGTCAGGTATTTGAAGATGCAAATTCTTTTCGTGATGCAATATATAAATTTTCTATTGCTCACAGATTTCCTTACAAGTTCACGCACAATAAGCCGAAGTTTTTAAAGATTGAGTGTGCTATTGATGGTTGTCCTTGAAAGATTACTGTTTCGGGAGACGGGAATACAAATAATGTATCAGTAAGAAAGATGAAAGATACACACATTTATTCGATTGGAGATATAGGGAACTTTAAATCCAAGGTTCGAACAAAGTTAATGGGGGATGTTGTAATTGATAAATTATTCAATACTCCTACATATCTACCAAGACAGATATGCAAAGATGCAATTACCATTAGGCATGGTTATCAAAAGAAAAGCCATTACAAGTTTTGGATGATAATGTAGAGGATTCATATAAGTTGATTCCATGGTATTGCAATCGATTGATGGAGGTCATACTAGATACTATTGCTACTTGGTCATGCTATGATGATAGTACATTCAAGCAATTATTTGTTTCATATGGTTGCTCAATTCGTGGATTTCATATTGGTTGTCGACCTATAGTATTCATTGATGGATGTCATCTTAATGGTCCTTATAAAGGAACATTGTTATCTGCTTCATCACTTGATGCAGGTAATAGCATGTATCCTCTAGCATATGGTGTAGTAACACCAGAGAGTGAAGAAGATTGGATGTGGTTTCTTCAAAATTTGAAGGATGTTATTAAGGATAAGGATGTAGTTATCGTCTCGGACAGAAATCCAGCCATACTCAAAGGTGTGGATATTGATAAGGTGATGATTTTCACCTTATTGTATTCGTTTTACTCACTTCTTGAGCGTACTTGTTACATGTTTTTATGTTGTTTTTACGTGTTTTTAATGTATTTGTAGGACATTATCGCGTGGGAGGAGCAACGGAGCAAAAGAGCGATAAAACACATTTTCAGAGATTGAACCAGGCTCTCCGACGCGCAGAAAAATAGACAATTAAATGCACATTAAATGCGCCAAGAAGTTCCACTTTACAGAGTGCTCCAGCACGCTGGAGAAAAACCTCTTCGGCGCGCCGTACGTTGAACGTCGCGACATTCAAGTTCAAAGGGCTTAACGTGCTACGTTCACAATGAACGTCGCGACGTTAAGCAGCGCGGCAGATTCTTCAGGTCAATTTTGCCCTCCATTTTTAGGTTCTTCAAGGGCATTTTGGGGACAGCTGAGACACACAAGGCCAATCCTAATTTCTTCCTCATATATTGTGATAGCTACAGTAAGAGGGAGAAGGGGAAGAAGGAAGGGAGCCAAGAGAAGAAAACCATTTTCTAGTTAGGTTAGATTAGTTAGATTTTAGGGCTTTTCTCTATAGCTTCTCCACAAGAACACACAATTAGTGTATGTTCTTGGTGTAAATAGCCCCATTTTTGGAAGGAATTCATGTAATCCTCATGTGCTCAAGAGCTTGGAATCATTGTAAAGATTGGATATTTGCTTGGAATCAACATTTGGAGGGCTTCCTCTTTGGTTAAATCAAATGGGTAGCTTCTTTTCTTTGCACTTCTTTGATTATTTCCTTGCTTATCCATATATATGTGTGAAATTCTTGTGTGCCATGAGAGGCTAAATTGCAATTACCATTGGATTATGGTTATGTGTTGTTGATATATTATGTTAATGTGTAGTTTTGTTTTGTGGATAGCTAGGAATTAGGAACTACAATCTAGTTATTACCTCGTATTAGTAATGCTTATAGTAGATTAGTGTATGGGTGATGGATTAGTGGAGATATCTTAGTCCGTTCTGGCCTCCGCCATAAAGGGGGAATTGATTGGATATTGAAGTCCAATGTAGGTTTGATGAACTTGGTAGACATGAACTAGTTTAGTCCTTGCCTCCGCCATAAAGGGGGGGGAGTGAATTAGGGAATGATTTCCAAGGGAGTGACTAGGTTCAACCCTTGCCTCTGCCATAAAGGAGGGGTTGGATTAGATAGTGAATGTTGGAGAGACATTGGAGTTTTAGTTGATTTAGTTAGCTAGTCCTTGCCTCCGCCATAAAGGGGGGATTGGTTAATTGGTCGATTTCCGGTAGGAGACAATGCATTTAGGTCCTTGCCTCCGCCATAAAGGGGGGACTTAGTTGAATTGGCTCAATCTTAGTCGTAGTAATTCCATAGGATAAACCACACATAACAATAACATTTGAGATAACCACATCCAAGGGTATACTTTAATTACTTGATTTCTTTTCCACACATTCTCATGTTTATTTGGTAGTAATAGTTTAGTTTAGGTAATTTACTTGCTTGTTTATACTTCCACTACTTCACACATGTTTACACTATATTCATAAACTTATCCCCTCCCTGTGGGTTCGACCCCTACTTCCTTTAGATACAAAAATGTCGATGTCTTGATACACTTTAAATGTCGTGAGGATTAGGGTTATAAATTTATTTGATTCGGTTAACCTTAACTTTTGACCCTAGCTCCAAAACCGCTATCAGATATTTTGTTCAAGTTAGAGAACCATGCACATTGTTACCGTAATTTACAAGAGAATTTTAGCTCATTTATAAACAGGAGTTCCACATTCAGGTTGACTAATACAGCCAAAAAACGAGCTCATAAAATTCTTGATGAAATTACCTATGCACGGACAGTGGATTCTTATGACAAAGTGCTTCAGAAGTTGCTCAATTTCCAACCGAAAGTTCATGAATGGGTTCTAAAGAATAATCCAAAGCATTGGAGTAATGCATTATTTAAAAAACAATGTTGGGATTGGCTTACCAGTAATATTGCAGAAAGTTTTAATGCTTGGATGGGAGAAGTGAGATTTTACCCTATTGGAAAGATGATGCAAGCTCATGCAGCAAAGTACTCCCAACTGTTATTAAATAAAGTCAATGATTTACAGTCTTGGAAACATGGTGTTGGAAAAAGAATCAAAGATAGAGTAACTGAAAACATTAATCGAGGACAGAGTTTAAGTGTGAAACCATGACCTCCATCTGAAGTTGAGGTTTTTGAGTGTCTTAAAGGGGCTGTTGTAGTTAATCTTCCTTTTCGCAGTTGTACCTGTATGAAATGGCAAATGACTGGAATTCCATGTCCTCATGCATGTCGTGCCATCAAAATCAAAATTGTAATATATATGATTGCATTTTTGATTGTTACAAAAAAGGAGATTCAATAGAAGATCTATATCGAGTTGATGCTGGGAATTTCAACTATTGACACGCCTACGCCCAATAGTTTGCCTATTGCATCTGTTCAAGAGGGAAATATGGAAACAACATTTTCATAGTACGCGTTGCTACCTCCAATGACCAAGCGGCCTCCTGGTCGACCACGTAAGAGACGAATTGAATCACAATTCATTAATAGAAGACCTTTACGGTGTTCTTGTTGTCATATCATTGGTCATAATCGCTCTACATGTAAAGAGTCATTATAGAATTACTAGTGCGCCACTTGTTAAGCATTTAATTAGCTAATTGTGTTATTATTTTTAGTAATCATGAAACTGAATAATTTTAATTAGATTTAGTACTATGTTGTTATTGATATTTATCCTAGTTAGCTGGATTTAAACTAATTTGATAGGACAATAAAGTAATTTTATAATCACATAATTCTTTTGTTTGTTATTGGTGTAATATGTTATGCTTTCAAAATGTGTTATACAAATGCTCATGATTGGAATTTTGCTACTCTCATTTTGTTGGAAGCACTATGGCATGTTGTAACACTTGGAAGATTGATATTTTTATTGGCAATATAATGAATTATTGAACAAGTACTTATCTAGAATTGAATCTTATGCTGAAAACCATACTGGTGAAGATGTTATAGAAAAAGATAGTGCAATTGAGATAATTATGTTTTTCTTGAACTGACTCTCTCTTCTGTTGGGTTGATTAGCTGAGAAGCAATTTGAAATTGAATTAGCAGAGTATGAACCTCTGCATCTCTACTGTCTAACCTTCTTATACCACTGTTAGCAATTGATACTTATTTAAGAAACTGTAGTGTTTTTTTAAAAACTGTAAGCTTTCTATATATATTTAACAATTTTGGGTATACAACAATTGTGCACCTCCAAAAAAACAAGTTTGTCCATACTAATTACAACTACTTTTAGAGAAAGGTGCGCAGTCCATTTTCTAGCAAAATGAAAAAACCAAAAGAAACTAACTGCCACATGCACCAGTTCCAGAAATTCAATGGAGCACAATCAAAATATTGACACCACTGCAGTACTTGTTTGTATTTGTATCATGAATCAACTGTTGTAGTTACTCCCGAATTGACAAAATTCAAGTTCAACTTTTGCTTCATTCTGACAAAATTTTATAAACCATAGTCGATTTTTCAAGTCCAACTTTTGCCTCATTCTGATAGCATGTTATACACCATAGTCGAATTTTCAAATGAGTACAGATAGTGTTGTGCCGAGCAATCCAAAAAATATTGTTGATGAGGTAACTGATGGTCTATCATGAAAAAAGTGCAGCAACCAAAAATACCAGTAATAACTGAGATCAAGTAGATGATTCCAATGACCAAAACCCTTGTTCTGAGTGAATTCCAACAAAGATAATATTGGACAAATTGACAAGGAGATGAGAACCCCTGTTGAAAAGCAACCATCTTGAATCAACTGTAGTTATTCTATTATTATTGCAACTCAAAAAGTTTTTGGAAGATTTATTCAAACAAAAAATGAAATACAAATCAAAAAGTTTTTGCATACACAATGAATTGTTCAAACTTGTATATCTGAGTTCAAGAAGAACAAATCCCAGTTATTTGTTAAAGTTCAAAGAAAGAATATGCATTTTCGTGCATCATGTTCAATCTTTTGTCTAATAAAAGGATATGATGATTTTTTCAAAATTCAGAAATCCAATTAGCCAGAACTTTTTACACCCTTCAACAAGAAAATGCATGGAGAAAATATGTGAAAATTGTGAATGAATAGTATGATTGAATCTATCAGCAAATATATGCATATTTCATCTACATATCAGTTATTATAGTCACTGATAGTAGTTATTTATTATCTTGAGATATAGCCAACATTAAACAGTAATTTTGAAAGTTGTAAGAAAATCAGAATGAACAACTTGTTTGTTATGATAAATGTAATAAATGGTCTGCAACCCCACAATGCACACATTTGTTGAAAGTTGGCAGCATTTATTAACTTGGGAAGACTTTGGACAGCAAAAGAAATCTGCTCCGCATGCAAAGTTGGAATTGTTGAAGATTGTTTTCACACCAAATGTCTTCAAACTTTTGCCTATAAAAGGAACCCGTTGCAGCATTCAAGAATCACCCCAAAACGAAAGCATTCAAAGCTTTCTAAATTCCCTCTGCCTTCTCTTTGTTCTCTTTTGCTTCTAAAGCCTTGTGGAAATTAGTGTTCCACTTTTGTAAATTTGTCTCTACATAATAGTGAATTTTGGCACCGCCTCCGGCCGTGGACGTAGGTCACATTGACCGAACCACGTAAATCTTTGTGTCCATTGTCTTATTTATTTTTCTCGTTACTATTATCTATTCTTTTGGGCTATTAGATACAACGTGAGATTCGTTTATTCCCTAACAAATTGGTATCAAAGCCATATCTCATTTTAGATCTTTTAGCCACGATGACAGTAACTAAGAATTCCATTGAAAGGTTTGACCGGAGTATCAACTTCGGTACATGGCAACTCAGAATGGAAGCCATTCTAATTCAGGATGGGTGTGAGTTAGCACTTGAAGGAGTAGAGAAAAAGCCACCAGAATGTCGACACAAAGTTTCTTGGATCTAGATAAAAAGGCTAGATCAGGTATTATATTAAATCTCTCTAACGAGGTTTTGCAGGAAATTGCCGGTGAAAAGACAGCCAAAGGCATGTGGGACATGTTAAAGTCCATGTATATGAAAAGACTGTGGAGAATCGGCTTTATTTGAAGCAAAGTTGTACATGTTAAAATGACTAAAGGGTACATCTATTATCTCACATCTTGATAAATTTGATTCCATTATTTTTGGATTTGGAGAATGTAGATGTTAAGATGGAAGATGAGGATCAAGCCATTTTGTTGTTATGCTCTCTTCCACAGTCATTTAAACATTTTCGTGATACCATGATTTATGGGAAAGATTCTGTCTCATATAGTCATGTAAAATCTTCTTTAAAATCTAAAGAACAGATTGATAGGGATATCACGGGAGAGACTAGTGAAAGTCAGGCAGAGGGATTAATGGTACGGGGGAGACCTGAAAACAGAAATTTTGATAATAGTAGATCCAACGGCAGGTCTAAATCCAGACATAAAAATAAAGTTTGTAATTATTGCAAGAAAAAGGGGCACATTAAGGCTGACTGTTACAAATTAAAAAATAAAGAAAAATATAAAAATGAGCAGAATAACAGCAGCACTGCCGAAGCCAGTGTAGTTGCAGATGAGAATGATGGAACTTTGTTTGTAGCAACAACAAATAATGTGAGGTCTAAAGATGAGTGGATTCTAGATTCTGGTTGTTCTTACCACATGAGTCCTGAAAAGGATTATTTCTCCACATATGAAAAATATGATGGTGGAGTTGTTTTGATGGGGAATAATGCTCCATGTAAAGTTGTTGGTAGAGGAACAATTCAGATAAAGATGTATGATGGAATTGTTAGAACACTCACAAATGTTAGACATGTTCCAGATTTGAAGAAAAATCTCATCTCGTTAGGTACCCTTGATTCTCTCGGGTACAGGTATTCGGCTGAAGGTGGAGTTTTAAAAATTTCACGAGGTGCTCTTGTATTGATGAAAGCTTGCAAGTCTGGTAGTTTGTATATCTTGCAGGGATCTACAGTTTCAGGTGCTGCAGCAGTCTCCGTATCATCAGATACTGGTATCACCAAATTGTGGCATATGCGTTTGGGACACTTGAGTGAGAAGGGCTTAACGTTGTTAAGCAACAGGGGCCTACTTTGTGGACAAAGTACTGGTAAGATGAACTTTTGTGAACATTGTATTTTTGGGAAACAGAAAATAGTTAGTTTCAGTTCACCTGCAGTCCATAAAACAAAAGGTACTTTGGATTATATCCATTCTGATCTTTGGGGGCCTTCTCGTGTTCCTTCTAAGGGTGGTGCAAGGTATATGTTAACTTTTATTGATGATTTTTCAAGAAAAGTTTGGGTGCATTTCTTGAAAAATAAAAGTGATGTTTTCTAACATTAAACACTGGAAGGCTTTGATTGAAAAGCAGACAGGAAAACACATTAAGCGGCTGCGGACAGATACATGGCTTGGAATTTGTGGGAACAGAATTCAATGAATTTTGTAAAAATGAAGGAATTGCTCGACATCATACCGTTAGAATTGACGCCTTCAACAGAACGGTGTGTCCGAGCGTATGAACCGGACTCTTTTGGAAAGAGCTCGGTGTATGATCTCAAATGCTGGGTTGACTTCAGACTTTTGGGCGGAAGCCATCTCTACAGCTTGTTATATTGTCAACCGTGTTCCATGTGCTCCTCTTGATTTCAAGACTCCAGAGGAAATGTGGTCAGGTACTCCTGCTAATTACTCCAATTTAAGAATATTTGGGTGTCCAGCATATATGCATGTAAGTGAGGGAAAGTTAGAGCCTAGGGCTAGAAAATGTATTTTCCTCGGTTATGCTTCAGGGGTGAAAGGATACAGATTATTTTTTCCTGATCCCAAATCACCTAAATTTGTAATTAGTAGAGATGTTACTTTTGATGAGTCATTTATGTTAAATCCTAGAAAAGAGTCTTGTAATCCTTTGTAATTTAGAAAAGGAAGATAGCACACAGAAACAGGTGGAGTTCGAGATCATAAATTTCAATCCTTCTCAAGATCTTCTACGGACCAAGGTGATGAACCAGCTCCAGACCTTGTTGAAGATGAACCAGTAGAAGAAGAATATTCCATAGCCAGAGATAGACCAAGACGAGAGATTCGACCACCACAGAGGTATGGCAAATTGGCAAATTTAGTTGCATATGCTTTATCAGCGGCACAGGAAAAACAGGTGGAGCCGGAGAACCTTCCACATACACAGAGCGATTTCAGGTGCTAATTCAGATAAGTGGGTGGTGGCCATGAATGAAGAAATGAAATCTCTATATAAAAAATGGTACTTGGGATCTTGTGACGCTGCGAAAGAAAAGAAAATTGTTGGGTTGCAAATGGGTCTTCAAAAGAAAAGAAGGTAATTCAGGTGTTAACGATGCAGGTATAAGGCACGATTAGTTGCAAAGGGCTATAGTCAGGTACAGGGTGTTGATTTTAATGATGTTTTCTCACCTGTTGTGAAACATAGCTCTATTCGTGTATTGCTTGCATTAGTAGCCATGTTTGATTTGGAATTGGAACAGCTTGATGTTAAGACAGCGTTCCTACATGGTGAATTAGATGAAAACAGATCTATATGAAACAACTGAAGGCTTCGAATTTGAAGTAAGGAAGACCATGTTTGTTTGTTGAAGAAATCCTTATACGGATTGAAGCAATCTCCAGACAGTGGTATAAGAGGTGTTTGAGTTCATTTATGTTAGGTCATGATTTCTCCAGGAGCATGTATGATAGTTGTGTTTACTTCCGGAAGTTAAAAGATAATTCATTCATTTATCTTTTGTTATATGTTGATGACATGCTCATTGCGGCTAAGAATCTTAGCAGAAATTCACCAGTTGAAGGCCTTATTAAATGGTGAATTTGAAATGAAAGACTTGGGAGCAGCTAAGAAGATTCTTGGTATGGAGATAAGACGAGATAGAGGAGTTGGAAAATTATATCTGACCCAGGAAGGTTACCTTAAGAAAGTTTTGGAGAGATTTGGCATGTTGGATGCCAAACCAGTAAGTACTCCTCTTGCTAGCCATTTTAGGCTATCTGCTGCTGCAATCACCAATATCAGGAGGAAAGAGGAAAGTTATATGGCACGTGTTCCTTATTCTAGTGCCGTTGGCAGTATTATGTATGCAATGGTTTGTACTCGTCCAGATATTTCACAAGCAGTTTAGTGTTGTTAGCAGGTATATGGCAAATCCAGGCAAAGAACATTGGCAGGCTGTGAAATGGATACTCAGATACTTGAAGGGTACTTCAAACTCTTGTTTGGAGTTCGGTAGAACCAAACAACATTTTGGTTGGTTTTGTAGATTCAGACTATGCCGGTGATCTTGATAAGCGCAGGTCTCTTACAGGTTATGTATTTTGCATTGGAGGTTGTGCAAATTAGCTGGAAAGCTACTCTACAACATGTAGTGGCTTTATCCACTACTGAAGCAGAATATATGGCAGTCACTGAGGCTATCAAAGAGCTTTATGGGTTGAAAGGTTTATTCGGTGAATTAACTCTACAAGAAGAGACTACTACCATTTACTGTGATAGTCAAAGTGCAATTCATTTGACTAAAGACCAGATGTATCATGAGCGGACGAAGCATATTGATATTAAATATCATTTTATTCGAGATACCATTGCTGAGAAGAAGGTCGCCTTATTCAGAAGATTAATACTAAGGACAATCCTGCTGATATGTTTACGAAAGCTCTTCCAGTATAAAAGTTCAAGCAGTGCTTGGATTTTGATTGGTGTTCGTATTTGTGATTCAGCCATTAGGGCTTTGTCGGAGGTGTGTTTTGATAAGTTCACTATTTTTCGAGTTTTCAGACCAAGGTGGACATTTTGTAATAAATGGGTCTGGCAACCCCACAATGCACACATTTGTTGAAAGTTGGCAGCATTTATTAACTTGGGAAGACTTTGGACAGCAAAAAGAAATCTGCTCGCATGCAAAAGTTGGAATTGTTGAGATTGTTTTCACACCAAATGTCTTTCAAACTTTGCCTATAAAAGGAACCCGTTGCAGCATTCAAGAATCACCCCAAAACGAAAGCATTCAAAGCTTTCTAAATTCCCTCTGCCTTCTCTTTGTTTCTCTTTTGCCTTCTAAAGCCTTGTGGAAATTAGTGTTCCACTTTTGTAAATTTGTCTCTACATAATAGTGAATTTTGGCACCGCCTCCGGCAGTGGACGTAGGTCACATTGACCGAACCACGTAAATCTTTGTGTCCATTGTCTTATTTATTTTTCTCGTTACTATTATCTATTCTTTTGGGCTATTAGATACAACGTGAGATTCGTTTATTCCCTAACAATAAATTTGCAATCAAAACCACCATTTCTGCAAGGAAGTTCTACAGAATTATTTTTTATGCTCTTCAGCATAAAGGGCTTTGATCTCTTTAACATCATCATAACTACCAAGAAATATTGGCGATCGCTTGCGAATCTTCTTAGGAAATAGATGAAGTGCCTGCCATAAGAGTTATATCGTTTATAATCTAAATGCAAAACCACAATCAAGTTTTTATGGGAAGAAAAAAATGTGCTTTGAATAATAACAACTTCTTTGAATGATAACATTTGTTGCTGTTAATTCTTTAGCTTCTATTTTTTTATCTATTGCTCTTCTTTGTCAAAAAGAGACTATAGTAGACAAAAAAATAATAAAAATAAATAAAAATAAAAAGAGACTATAGTAGACAACTCAACGCCACTATTTTTTATCAACTTGGAGCCAGGCATTCTTTTCGCACTATGACGGATATGAAAAAAATGTTCAGAATCGGATTCAATTATCAAAATATATATATATAGACACACACACACCTAAAATAAGTTTTAGTGTTAGAGCAGTAATTCTTGTGCTTACTTTTCTTACTTCAAGAGTGATGGCAATCCCAGATGAAATAGAACTTTAAGCTTCAAAATTTATCCAAATACTCAGTGTAGAGTCCAAAGACATGAAAGAGTTTTTGGAGCATATGAGGTTAGTTGGGAAGGAACACTCAATGGCTTATCCAAACCTATTTTGTCCAAGCTGTAGCAGGCATGATTCCTACCTAGAATCTGTATCCAACATTAGCGAATCCTGATAGTGCTGAACAAAATGAGGAGAAGAGGGAGGAAGTATTTGAGCCAGCAAAGAAAATTAAGGGCATAGGTAGAACGACATACATTATTACTGCAAGAACACCATGCAAAAATATAATTGTCAAAAACTGAAGGGAAATGCTATAATTTAAAAGTTATTGATCATACTAGCAATTGGCAAAGTTAATAAATTCTGAACAATGTCTTCTCAATGACCATTTCCGAAAATTTTGTGGCTTTCATCGTTTTGGGACAGGCATGGCATTACAATCAAAGATTATATCTTCTGTCCACATTTTGAATATGTTTCCAAGAACAAGTTTAATGAAGCAGTTCTTCACAATTCATAAAGAAAGGTAGGAAAGCTCCAAGATATCTGAATCATAAATGAAACATAGTTACTGAGAATATGTTATCATTATTGAGAATAGGTCACCTGTTAACATCGCCACCAGTTATTGTACAAAGCACATGCCTGCAACTATGATGAATGAAAAAAATAAGATTTTGTGATCATGGAAACAAATGTCATGTTTTATTTGCATATGCTCAATACTGCTCCCATCTTTCTTTTTCCGTTTTTATCCAGGGGGAACGGCAGGGTGCGAGATTGGTGAGTCATTGGAATGACAAAGCAGTTTAAAATGCAAATCCCAAATGGCATATTGCAGCTTCCGAAAATTATGGGAACAGCATTGCCAAATGAAGAATTAAGGCAGTAAAGAACAGGAGATAGCTTAAAGTTTACCAGTATCTGTACTACAATCCAATTGTGGAGACAAAAAGATGAAAAATAAGAGAGACCAATTGCGTTATACTTATCTTGGAATGATGAGCGGTTTGTGAATATGTAGAAAGAGTGATGACCATATCCACATTCCCAATCTGAAGAGAGTTTGTATTGAGATTAATTTTATGTCTTCATTTGATTCAACTGAAAATTATTGAAAATAATTTTGATTAACTGCTATAATTATTTTTTTTGTTTTCAAGAAATTAGGGTTTGAATTAACGATACAAAAATTAAGAAAATTATCGTTTAATTGATGGGGAGGATAATAAAGTCTTTTAATAATTATATAAATTAATAAAGTTAATTTAACGCCCTTAATAATAAATACATTAAAGTTGCGCCCTGATTAATAATAACGACTTGAAACGCGCCCTTTTTCCAAATTTTTCCCTATATTTTAAACCGTTTTGGCTATTACATAAACTTTGATCATTATCAATGAAATATCGGTTTTGATTAAAAAAAAAGTGATTGTACTGAGGCCCCTTCTGTCCAATTGTGTTCAGTTTTAATGGCCCACGTATTTATTTGCCTTGCACCATATAGAGAGTTAACAAAAATTTGAGAACTGGGATGGTTCCTCCAGGATCCAAGTACTAAAATTTTGGCTAGTTTTCTTCTGCTGGGTCGTTTCCATGCAGTGTTGAACTTTTCAATTGTGGGGTTTGGCCTTTATGTTACATCTCATCGGCTCATCTACCACCAAACACAATTAATCTTCTAGCGTAAATGAGCCATGATATTCTATGAAATGAACGGTTTAAGGTAAGTGAAGAGAAAGGTTCAATAAAGTGGGAAGCTTTAATGATCTTCAAGAGCGCCCTTCTTCTCCAAGTTCCAAAGTCTCCTAAACCGAAGTCGCTGTGGGATAAAAGCTATGATGTTCCAAGTCTCCCAAACCAAAGTCGTTGTGGATAAAAGCTAATATGATGTTTGTGGATAAAAGGATGTTTCTCAATAGTACTCAAAGTCGCTGCAAATTCCTATAAGCAACAATAATGAAAGTAATTCCTACTCAAAATGGAATTACCATTTCTCAATACAAACATAACAAAGTTAAGAAAGGAATTTAGACTTTTGGAGGGAAAACTTTATGTTTCCAAAAACTTTGTATTAATTTTCTTTGAAAATTAACTAAAAATTTGTGGTACTCTTTGCCTTGAGTTCTATCTTTAATTGTTGTCGTGAAGCCTCGCATTTAAATCATTTTGGATGCAATTACCGAAAATAGAGGCCAAAAACATACATACTGGAATGAATTGAAAACCTGAACAAAAAGAAGAGGTAATTAATTATTGTAAACAAAATCATTCAACGGTACCAAACCTCAAATATTTTACCGTTCGAGAGCCAAAAGTTGTCCAATTGTGATGACAGAAAACATGCTTTGTAGAGATGGCCTTTCCTTCAATAGTTGGGCAGAAATTTGTTTCATAGTAGGCCTCAATTGAGGATTGGAATCTACACATAACAAAGCCAATTTGGCCAGCAATACAAATTTTTCTGCCTCTTGCTCTTTACTTGGAGATGGAAGTCTTGAATCCACAATGTCTTTTAGCAGCATGTCTTGAATTGTTGATTGAGATGATAATGGTGGCAGCACTGATAATACTTAATCACCTAGATGCTTTCCCATGATCACTTCAAGAGTAAGAACTCCAAAACTATAAGCATCACACTTTTCATTTACTGCCTTTGTATATGCAAGTTCTGCATGCATTTCATGAAATAAAAAATAATCAAATCATAGATTCATCATAATAAGATAGATAGATATGTATGAACCCCAATTTTTACTAAAATAGTTTAAATAATATGGCCAACATGTGACATATTTATTTAGAAACAAAAGAATTATTTCTTTATTAGAATTTTAGAAGGTTTTTAATTGCTTTTATTACTTGAGAATAAAGCTTCATTTTCCTATATAAGCTTCATTTTCATTTTCCTACATAATAAAGCTTCATTTTCCTACAGAATTTTGGGTAGCTTAAGAGTAGCTGTAGGTAGTAGATAGCAGTAGTTCATAGGTTTTATTTCAATTCATGTAGTTGCTGTCCAGACTCAGACACCGTTCGTTCGAGCAGACGACGGTGGTTAATTTTAAACAGTATTGGATTTCTTTCTTTTATTTTGTTTTTAATTATATTTCTTGAGTAGTTTATTTTCCGGCAATAAAGTAATGAAGCTTTATCTGTTATTTAATTTACTCGTGAGACCTAATTGTTTTAATATAATTAATATTTTATGAGTTTCGAAAGTTCTCTTTGCATAGTGTTAATTGTTTGGATTTGTTAGACACTGGCCATGTTTAATTAATCTAAATAGTACCAATTAATCTCTTATTATTTCACTGGATCTACTAGATAGGATTAATTATTAATTGGGTTTCTCTATTGTTTAATGCTGTTTTAACATTGAATCTAGTTTTCGGCTGATTCCGGCCAGGTTATGTTAGAATTAGAGAAATAATTGATTAAGCTGATTCTTGTCAATTATCGACAAATTAAGGAGAAATTGGGCTACGTCAGGGCTGAATTCTCGGTAGCCTATAACTGGTTTATTCATGATATTAATTAATCTTTGAGTCTATGATCGATATATAATTAGTTAATGTGAATTTACTTGTTTGTCGGGCTTTTCTATTTTGTGTATTTTTCCCTAGTAATTTCTTATTAATTAGTTTTATTTACTTTTCTTACTTGTTAATCATTACTATTCGTGACAATTTTCTTGAATTAACTAGAAGAGATAGTGTTTCCGTTCCTCGTGGGATCGATCTTACTCTCGCTATATTATTGTTTAACCTTTAGAATAAGTAAATTATTTTGGTACAAAAACGACACTACCAAAATTGGCACCGCTGCCGAGAAACGGCAAAATATGTTTGATTTTAGTTAATTCAATTTTTTTTTAATTTATTTTTACTTGGTATAATTCCCGATTTTCTAACTCTAATCTGTTTATCTTTAGATAATGAAAAAAAAAATATTGCACGGGTTGAGAAAAGAATTGAAAGAAATACACCGAGAAACAATTTCTGATTCTGGGCAGTCGCCGTTTGGGCAAATCTGTCACAAGAAAGGAAGAGACTTGTGTTAGAGGTATAAATCTTTATTGCACTTTCTGCTATTTGTAACTGAAGCTTCATATGCTTCTTCTACCTTTCCAGATCTTTGTCCTACGAGCTGTTAGACTTGTCAGAACTGACTCCCTTTACAGTGCACATTTCAGAGTGTATTTCTTTGTATGACTGCTTGTGCCACCAAATTCATGACAACATGTAAGCTGAAAGCTGTTATTTACGCTTAACTGCTCCATTTGCAAAAGACTCTGGCACTTGCCATGTTTGGTTGTCTTAGGGCAGCATTTTGATTTGTAGGTTATTGAACTGTTAGTTACTCTTTCTCAAAAGATATGTCTACATTTGGAGTTGCATGTATTCAGTAGAATTACAAATCTGTTGTAACACCTATGATTCTAAATCTTAGAGCGTCTCCCTAAAGAGTGAGGGACAAGTTTTTGGGTGGTCAATTAGAGTGTCATACTTCATTTTGAACTTGAATTCTTACAACTATTTTACCCTTTCAGAACATTTATGGATCCACGATTATTTAGGTGCCAAAGCCTGTTTTAGTGATTATATCTCTTTTTCAGACCTGTTGCTTAGCAATAACCTTCTCATCTTAAGTTACATTCCTATGTACTGATATATATATACTGTGTGAAGCTTTTAAAGTTTTTGCTATGCAAATTCTGTCCAAGGCTACCTGGAGATCTTCATGCTTCCTCGCTGTAGAACTTGTGGTTTGGCTGCTTTTAATGTGCAGCTTTTGCGATAAGAATGCACTTGATAAGTGAGTTCTTCTAAATTGTTTACATCTAAGATGAGTTGATTTCAAGGATCATTATCTGCAACCTTACAGTCTGCATTACTAATCTAGATTTAATGGTCAAATCTTCTGCATTACAAATCAAGACTTAATAGTCAAATCTTGGACTCCTTGTCAAGTAAATGCTTGTGAAACAATGTAATGTGGCGCGTAAGTCTCTAGTTGGATGTCATATTATCTCACAAAATAGAACAATAAAAAGCTAACACAGTACATATTTGAGAATATCTCATAAACAAACGAAAAATGTGCAGGTTGTGAACCTGTGATTTCCCTGAAATTACCTAATGAGTAACAACAGAGATTTATTCATTGTCAATTGGTTTTGAGTTGGATGCAGATGTATTCTTTAACATGGTATATGAGCCACTACACGTATTCTTTAACATGTTTCACCCAACTCCAACTGGTACTGATTAAATCGTTTTTACCAGGTTTTGATGCAGAGCTAGAAATGCGAGGAGCCTACTTTTTCACATCATCTAATCTCCTGTATATTCATTCATTTCTCCCAATTGCATTCTCTACTTTTTCATATCATCTTTTCCCAGTCAGCACAGCATAATTGAAGTTCAAGAGATATTCGATTGCCATTCCGTGATTATACTCACACAAGGATTATCTTCTGCAAATGTGATGGATGATATGGGGACAAAAGAGCTAATCAACTGCTTACCTGTTGTTTCAATACAAAATAGCAGTTGCACACTCTTGATAGTTTTCATTTTTGCTTAAGCTGAGATGTTTTGAGCAGTATTGGAGTTTTTTCTTCCATTTTCTTCTTTTATATTAAATTCTTTGCTTCAACAGCTTTGTTAGTGCATTTGTAAATTATTTTTGTTGTTTATGTTAAGCATCACAATCTGCATGCCAACTTTGATCCAAGTTCTATTCATGAAGTCTGTCCCTCGTTTCCAGTGCTCGTATTTGTGATATGGTTTATTTATTATTTATAAACGTTCTGGGCAGGCCTAATGAAATACTGGAAACCAATTTCAGTGTCAAGGACTCTAATTCAAAGATTTTGCCAACAAATGAAATGGTGGTTTTTAGTTCGATTAAAATTTCGAAATTGAACAACAATTTTCTTTTTCACTATATTGCACATTCTCAACTAGAATGGAAACAAAAAACAGCTTGAAAACAGTTTAGATTAACTAGTTTTTGAGTCTCGCCTTTTTTTTTTTTTCCAAAATGTGTGTATAGGCTATAGCTAAAAAAATGTCAAAATTTTAAAAAATTGAAATTTTTTTTTCACACATTCACTAGATTCGCATTCTAAATTGTGAAGGGTAAAAAAATGCAGGAAAAGAGCTTCCATCAATTAGTTTTTGAGTCTTGCCATTTTTTTGCCAAAAAAACATGTATCATAGCTCACAAAAAAAAAAATAGATTTTTCAAAAATTTTAAATTTCAATTTTTCTCACACTATTCACTTATTGTACATTCTCAACTAGAATGAGTATAAAAAAAGGGTTCCAAAAGAGTTACGATTAACTAGTTTTTGAGTATTGTATTTTTTGCCAAAATGTGTGTATTGTAGCTCAAAAAACTGTCAATTTTTTACAAAATTTAAATTTTATTGTTTTTACACTATTCACTAAATTGCATATTCTCAACTAGGTTGGGTATAAAGAGCGACTCAAAAAGAGTTCGAATCAACTAGTTTTTTAGCATTGTTTGCCAAAATGTGTGTATTATAGCTCAAAAAAATGTCAATTTTTTTAAAAATTTAAAATTTCACACATTCGCTAAATTTCACATTTTAAATTGTGAAGGGTAAAAAAATGGTAGGAAAAGATCTCCCATCTGCAAGAAGTTTTTGAGTCTTCTCATTTTTGGCAAAAAAAAAATGATGTATTATAGCTCACAAAAAATGGAGATTTTTTCAAAAATCTAAAATTTTCTTTTTTTTTTCACGCTATTCACTAGATTACACATTGTCAACTAGGCTGGGTACAAAAAACAACTTGAAAAGTATTCTAACAAACTAGTTTTTAGGTCTTGGCGTTGTTGGCCAAAATACGTGTATTATACCTCAAAAAATGTCAATTTTTTGTAAAAAAAAATTCACACATTTACTAGACTTCACATTCTAAATTGGGAAGAGTAGAAAAAAAAAGTTTAGAAAAAGAGCTTTCATTAGCTAGTGACAAAAAATACTTGTATTATAGCTCACAAAAAATGGAGATCTTTCCAAAAATTTAAATTTCTTTTTTTCCACACTATTCACTAGATTGCACATTTTCAACTAGATTGCGTACAAAAAACAGTTCGAAAAGAGTTTCAATCAACTAGTTTGAATCTCGTTATTTTTTACTAAAATGCGTGTATGATAACTAACAAAATATCAAATTTTTAAGAAATGTAAAATATTCCTTTTTTATGCATTCACTAGATTCATGTTCTAAATTGGGAAAGGTGAAAAAAAAGGGTAGGAAAAGAGCCACTATTAGTTGGTTTTTGAGTATTGCCGTTTTTGGCCAAAAAAACATGTATTATAGCTCACAAAAAATAGAAATTTTTTTAAAAATTTAAATTTTTATTTGATTGCACATGCTCAACTAGAATGGGTACAAAAAACAGCTCTAATAGAGTTCTGATCAACTAGTTTTTTTTTAGTATCGTCATTTTTTGTCAAAATGCGTGTATTATAGCTCAAAAAAATTGTGATTTTTTTTTTATATTTAACACATGAAAAATAATTGAAAGACATATGTTTTGCACAAAGAGCACAATAATACAAATTTTGCAAAATTTGAAAGGAGTTGTATTTAATGATAGTAAAGATGTACATGAAAAGAGCGTCCTACAAGATTTGCAAAACTCAAAAATTATTTTCAACCCTTTCCACATAATATTGCCTCAGAATGTTTCATCCCTTATAAATCGACTCTCAATTCTAAAACAAAAACTCAAATTAAATTAGATGAGGAACATGAGGTTCAAATTCCAGATGATACAAGCCAAAAGAACATGTTTATGGTGACCAATTCTTGGACTATTTAACTAGTTGGAGGTTTAGCGTGGAGATAATTTTATGGCTTATGTGAATAATTAGCCATATTGTGTCTATCTCTTTTCTTCTTCTTTTTTTTTTTTATGCTATGATAATGAAAAAAAATCACTCACTTGATGTCCCAAAACAAAAAAAAAGTGTTTAGAGCATTAACTCGTAATGTCCATCGATCACTCCATTAAATTATAGAGGAAATTTCAGTGAATGTTCGTAAACACTTTATAACCTGCCTGATCCCTAGTGAACGTTTTTGTTTTCCTGCCATTGTTGACCTCTAAATTCGTTATTGATCATGGCGTATTAATTGTTCTTTGGCCGGATTGCCCAATTTTCTTCATAAATGCTAGTATGTGTGAAAATGACTATTTTTTCTTTTACAGAACAAACGAATAACAAATATTAATTCGAGGAGTTATTATAATCTTAGTTCCACCTTTGAACCTTTCATTTTATTAAGTTAAAGGTTTTATAACAAGATGGTCTTTTAAAGCAATTTTTCTGATAACTATAATTTTTTTTTTATAAACCTTATACCTTTCCCTAGGTAATTCAATCAAAACTCATAGGTTTGCTTTCTTAATTCTCAATTCTTCTTGCTGTTTTTTTATATCTTCACGTTGCAATACATTTTTAAATTTCACGCACTCTGAATAATGTGAGCAGTCTTGTTGTATTCAAATACAATTTTCGAAGATTGGAAACATTTTGAGACTACAGATCCTATATACCACTTCATATAACACTGTCTATAAATGTGCAGGTATTCTTTTAGTTAGTTGTCTCATTTTAAAAAAATAAAATTAAATTCTATCAAATAATTAATAAATCATAAAAAATAAGTGATTATATACACATCAAAACTTTATAAAATATTACAAAAATTATACAAAAAAAAGTGATAAAAAAATCTATTGACCATTTTGATAAGTGCATGGAAATTAAAGACAGTGCATGTCTCAGTGGTTGTCCATCAATCAAAGGGGAAAAGAGTATAAAGATTGGGCGAAGAGCTATATTTTCACACTAAATTTTTTTTATCATTGGGTCCGACTCACAAAGTGTTGTACATAAATTTGAACATCACCAACATTTTCTAAAAGCCAAGAAAAAGAATTCAACAAAAAGTGTCCCAGTCTACACTCCACAAACCAAGTCGCAAGTCTTCCTTCTCAAAACTTGTCAATATTATGAACGAATTTTATGCGGCCTTGTGAATTGTGATTGAGCATTTGGCAGAATTGTTCAAACCATGCATGCAAAACAACCACCACCAAAAATCCATTAATTAATACCCTTTTAGAAACTTCTAAACATGAACCGAAAATGTTAAACCCTACGCTAAATTTTTGCATTTTTTTTGGACTTCTTATGGACAATTTTTTAATAAATTGGTGTGTCGTTTTTGCACCAAAATTAATACTTACTCTAAAGATTAAAAATAGTCTAATGGGAGTAAGGTCGATCCCACGAGGAACAACAAATTTTCCAAAATAGTTAATTTGCAATCGTCACAACAATGAAAAATAATACGAAGGAAATTATGTGAATTGATAACCAAAGCAATTAATAACATAAAAATACTGAATTAAATTACTTGAGATAAAATTCTGGCAAATAGGCAATCCACACTAATTCTTATAAATTGATCATTGACGCAAGAGTAATAATTCCAATTCAATCAGTCAGTTATAAGACACCGAGAATCGGCTCCGACGTGTCTAAATCCTTCCTTACTTATTCGATAGTGAACAAGTATCAGCTTAATTCACTATTTCCCTATTTCTAACATAACCAGGCCGGAATCAGCCGATCACCCAATTCAACATTAGAAAAGCATTAATTCTTAGAAGGACCCAACTTTAACAAACTAAATTATGATCTGCATATAATAATTTGTTAACCAATTGTCTCCGTCTACCGAGACAGCAGCTTTGTCACTAATTAATCCTACTAATTCAATCCAGTGATTTAATTAGAGATTTATTGACTCTACCTAATTTTTATTAAAGTTGATCAGACTTTAATCCAATTGGGTAATTTACGTTTACTCAGAAAAACTCTTGGAACTGAATATGAAATCATTGAATAACACAATTTGGTCTCACAACTTAATCATAATTAGTACTTCTTACTTACTTACCAGATAAAGAAACTACTCCCTAAGCATGATTAAATAGACAATAATAATAACTGAAAAAGAAATTGCATTAAACTAAAAAATATAAAACCAACCAGACCGTCGTTGGGGCAAACGACGGTACTGCTGTCTGTTGAACAAGAAACTGTAGAAAACTACTTCAGCTACAACTGGGCAGCTACCCCATAACGAAAATTCTAAAAGGGAAACTACATAAAAAGAATATGTTCTAAGGATCAAAGATCCAAAGACATCTCTGCCTAATTATTGTGTTCTCTAAATAGAAGAGAACAAACTCATTTTCCTAATTTTACTCATAAATCTTCTGGTTCCCATAAATCTCTCAACCACTTTAAGTTGTAACAACCCAATTCAAATTCAAAAATCCTTCCTTCATGGTATCAGTTAAAACATCCTTCAGCTGCCAAACTTTTTCCTCTTTAGCCTTTCCACAAAATCCTCTTGTTGTCCAACTCTTTAATGCTGAATTTGCTCCTTCATATCTCCCCAAAAATCTCTTAAAACCATCTTTATCTCCAAGTCATCCTCCAAGATGGAATTTCCAATTTCTGCACAAATAATATCCAATAAACACATATTTCTTCCGCAAAGCACATTAAAGTGCACATAAAATTATAACGTATTTATGCTCATCAAATATCCCCACACTTATAATATGCTGGTCCCTCAGCATTTAAACAGAAAATAAATAACAAACAAACAATCAAACTAACTAAACCACTTCACTAAACAAACACCAATCTAACCAAACCAAGAAATTCTTTTCAAAACAAAATTCATACTTAGTCCTAGTAACAAGTCCAAACATAGTCAAGTCCTCCAAGTCAAAATACAAAATTCTGAGTAACTCTCCAAGTTCACTCCAAACTCTCCTTAACTATAAACAATTTTGGCTTCAACCACTCATTTAAATTGCACACAGAAAAACTCACAAAAGATTTGCAAATATGTCACAAGATAACCATAATATCCAAATAAACAAGAATCAAAAGGTCTTTCAATGGTTGTAATGGGCTATGGTTTATAAGGTGAGATTTAAGATGGATTAAGGCTAATAAAATAAAACCAAGGTGTAAGCAACTCAACTAGAAACATCCCCACACTTATCCTGTACCAAGTCTCAACTTTTGATTTCCAAACAATTCAAAGTAGCTCCAGCACAACAATCTTTTTTACGTGCTTTTTCACATATTTTTCTTTCTTTTCTTCATTCCTCACTTTTTTTTTTACTGCTGCAGTTTAGGCAGACAGCACAGACAAAATTCTGCAGATTTTTTCTTTTTCTCTTCTGCCACGTGCTATTTGTCGATACGACATATTTCAGCAGCATAAACTGGAACTTTTTAATGCCACAAAGACTTAAAAGATGCATTTTTCTCTGTTACTCAAGCAAGGGAAAACAATATAAAGCTACTTACACCTTAGTAGGCCAAAGAAAGTTAAAAAGGTTTAAGGTGAAATTTTTAGTGGGTTTAAACTCAAAGAAAAGGTTAAGGCTCAAAGGGCTAACTAAGGGTCAAGTAAAGGTAGGAATGAAAATTAAAGTAAAAAATTGGATAAATCCTAAATGCTTTATCACATTCAAGTTCAATTTTAACACTATAAGCATCCAGTACAACAAGCAAAATCCAATAAGTTCCCATGCACAATTCACACTCTTTCAAAGAATTAATTCAATTAAGCAACCAACAAAGTGGTCATTGTGTGCTTGGTTCAAATCCTCACTTTAAAATGGGCAAAAATAAACTCAGATTATGCATTCATCATCCTTGGAGTCATTCAAGATATGCAAAAATCATAACATTAAACTAAGCAAGTTTTAATAACATTTGGTTCGGCCAGACAGTGTTTATAAAGTAAAATAGCTCAAAACAAAGAACAAACTGAAAACAAAACTGTTTTTGTGAAAAAATTTCAATTTTATGATTTTTTTTAAATATATATATATTTTTTAAATTTTTGAAACAACAAAATTACACATAACATAGAACACCTCCCCACACTTAAACAATAACATGTCCTCATGTGAAGAAGGAAAACAAATAAAACAGAATAAAAATACAAATACAGAAAATCAAGAGAAAAGGGACAGCCTGAATTGTGGGAGTTGCTGCGTGGGCAAACGAGGACTGCAGAGTTGGAGAATATCAGAATTTGAAACTTGATTACTGTGACTTTAGAGAAAATTCAGAGACCATTGCAGACAACAAGAAACACTATTAATCACCTCCTCTTGAAGATCAACAACATCTGTATAAGAGATTTAGCTCGAAAGAGAATCTCTCGGCTCACAAAACTTAAAAACTCCAAGTAAATCAGTAAAATTCAAACCAGAAATTTTCAAGCACAACAAAATAATTGGGCTAACTTTACAAATATTATGCCAAACTAATCTCAGAGAAGTTTTAGATTGTCAAACAAAGATCAAGTGACATAGAAAATAGGACACCCCAAGTGATTATGGTAAAAGGAAAGAATTTTTAAACAACCCACTTGGTGAGATCATCTACAATCGGCCCATTACTGAAAACAATCGTTAGAATCACTACGGGAGAGCTTGTAATGGAACCTTATTCAGCCACAAGTGCGTAATAACCTGAAAAAAAAACAAATGTATTAAAAATACTAAAAGAAAATTAAAAGCAAAACTCGAAAGAAGAAAATTAAAAAGAAAAGGGGGTAGTTGGTTGTTGGTGTGGAGTCTCCTCCGCAGTTGTGGACTGTAGTTGGTGAAGATTCCTCCGATGAAGTTGGAAGCTCTTATGGCAGCCAATTGGAATGAAGAAGATAATGGCCATGGCTGTTGAAGGAAGGAAGAAGATGATGATGGCTGATAAAGTTTAGAGGAGGACAAAATTAGGGAATTGTGGATTTGGGACCACTTGAACTTTTGTGAATAATAGTGGTGGGTCACTTAATATAATAATGTGTGTCTTTTGGGCCCAACACATGTTTAAATGGCTGTTTCTTTTTTCCCATTTTTATAGCTCACCACTCCATTACTGCAACAAACCCATCTCCACATATAAACTATGACTGGGCACAAAATCTTAAAACTTTTCCAGTAGCAATTCCCTTTTATTTCCACACTGCCGTTTGGGCAGACAGCCATTATCACAAATAGGCCAAATTCCCTATTGTAAAAGCCTTGTCTCCATTTCCCATTTTTGTAGCTCACCCACTCCATGTCTGCAACTGAATTAATTTCACAACTTTGCCAACGATTGGAACATAAATCTGGAACAAGAAGAAACTTTATTAATTGACAAGAAAAGTAAATAAATAATTTAAAAAAAAAAAATTTAAAAAAAAAATTGGGTTGCCTCCCAACAAGCGCCTTTGTTTAATGTCCTTGGCTAGACCAATTATGTGTCAAACTTAGTAAACCATTGGAGGAGGCTCTGGAGGTGGTCTTGAAGAAGGTACATCTTGAATGCAAATCAAAGTTTCTCCTACAGTTTCCTTGTAGCTTTTTTGGTTCCAAATCAATTTGATCCATGAGCTTTGAGTAAGATTCTTGTTGTTGACAGTGGGCTGCATCTTTTCCTCACTCAAAAACAAAACTTTCAGAGGTTTAATCAATGATATAAATTGCAGAACTGGAACTTGCAAAATATAAGAAAAACTTGTATCAGCCGGGTCTCGTTTGGGCAAACGGGAACTTTCTGGGTTACTTGAAAACACTTGTATCAGATTCAATGACATTGTTTCATCTCCAATCTCTTCATCCTTCAATTCTTTAATGTCATAATCTGGTTCTTTACATTCATGTGACAGTGTATCCTCAAGAACAACCCGCATGTTATCACATTTCACCACCATCTCCTCTTTTTTATGTTGGGTTCTCTTGGCAAGAAACTCTTTTTCAAACTTTGCAAGTTTTGGCATTTTTCTAATTGCTTCAAGGAAAGCGTCTGTAATCTCCACCTTGTCGAAGATGGTCAAGATGTCATCTAAATCCTCATTCTTGGCGTTCTTTTTCAACCTGTTTGGAAAAGGTGGAGGTATTTTAATTTCAGAATTGGAAAAATTCAATTTAGGACTTACCTCTGATTTTTGCCCAGTCGTCGTATGGTCGAACGACGCCTGCAGAAGTGGGTTGATGGGTTTTTCAATTTCGAACTTTGCCTCTAGTTCCTCACCCTTTTGTCCATTTATCAATGTGATTTGGCTGACATATTCCATGGGGTTTACCTCCACCTGTGAGGGTAGTCTTCCTTGATATCCGCTCAATGAATTGATAGATCTTGCCAAGTAAGTGACTTGAGTGCTCAAATCATCAATGGCTCCCTTAGTTTCTTGTTGGAATTTTTGAAAATCCTCTTGATTCTGAGTTTGTCCATGTTGCATCAACGTCACCGAAGTTGCCAAATTCATTATCAAATGTTCAAGAGGTACTCCTGATTTTTTGGTGGCTATGAAAGAATTGGTTTGGGTAGATTGTGCTGCTGATTTCTGCTTTTCTGTCTGAATTACGCCCCTTCTTGTTACCAAATTCTCCACACATGCTGTCAAAACTTCCAATTTGTTTTCAAGAGAGGAACTAGAAATCTCACCAACTTGCTTTGTCGCATGACAAATGGGTTGATATTGTTGGCGAGACTCACAAGTCTTGACAATCAAATTCGTGGCTTGAGTTGTATTATTGTCCATGAATGCACCTCCACTTGCAGTGTCAAGTATCCTCTTTTCCTCAGATTGCAACCCTTCATAAAAATATTGAATTAGTAAATCATCGGGTATTTGGTGTTGAGGACAATTTTCACATAAGTTTCTAAATCTTTCCCAATATGTAGACAAAGATTCATCACAATTTTGTTCAATTTCAACAATTTCTTTTCTAATTGATGCAATCTTAGATGTAGGGAACAATTTTTGAAGAAATACATGTTGCATGTTATCCCAAGAGGTGATAGAATTATGAGTCAAGTTGTTAAACCATTTATTAGCTGTTCCAGATTGAGAAAAAGGAAAACTAGCCAATGCAATATATTCTTGTGATACCCCTATTTTATTTATTGTCCCACATACTCTAAGAAATTCATGCAAAAAATTATATGGGTCTTCCCCATCTAAACCATGAAACTTGGGCAAGAAATTCAAATATGATGCTTTTAATTCAAAATCAACATTGAGTTTAGGCAAAACTATGCAAGAATATCTAAAATTGATCAAAGGATAAGTCAACTCCCTTAAAGTGCGTCCTCCCTGCTGGTGGTTCTGGTTCTGGACACAATTCAAATCAGCCATATTTATCATTTTTGTGGCTATGTAAAATTCTGATTCTGAATCTGATATGAGTCCTGTATGGGCAAACGGAGACTGCCCCAGAATCAGAAATGACTTCTTGGTGTCTTCCCTTCAATTCTTTTCTCAACCTGTGCAATTTTTTTCTCAGTATCTAAAGATAAACAGATTGCAGTTAGAAAATCTGGAATTAAACCAAAGAACAAAACAAATTAACTAAAAAGAAAATAATGCTATTCCCCGGCAACGGCGTCAAAATTTGGTGTGTCGTTTTTGCACCAAAATTAATACTTACTCTAAAGATTAAAAATAGTCTAATGGGAGTAAGGTCGATCCCACGAGGAACAACAAATTTTCCAAAATATTTAATTTGCAATCGTCACAACAATGAAAAATAATACGAAGGAAATTATGTGAATTGATAACCAAAGCAATTAATAACATAAAAATACTGAATTAAATTACTTGAGATAAAATTCTGGCAAATAAGCAATCCACACTAATTCTTATAAATTGATCATTGACGCAAAAGTAATAATTCCAATTCAATCAGTCAGTTATAAGACACCGAGAATCGGCTCCGACGTGTCTAAATCCTTCCTTACTTATTCGATAGTGAACAAGTATCAGCTTAATTCACTATTTCCCTATTTCTAACATAACCAGGCCGGAATCAGCCGATCACCCAATTCAACATTAGAAAAGCATTAATTCTTAGAAGGACCCAACTTTAACAAACTAAATTATGATCTGCATATAATAATTTGTTAACCAATTGTCTCCATCTACCGAGACAGCAGCTTTGTCACTAATTAATCCTACTAATTCAATCCAGTGATTTAATTAGAGATTAATTGACTCTACCTAATTTTATTAAAGTTGATCAAACTTTAATCCAATTGGGTAATTTACGTTCTACTCAGAAAACTCTTGGAACTGAATATGAAATCATTGAATAACACAATTTGGTCTCACAACTTAATCATAATTAGTACTTCTTACTTACTTACCAGATAAAGAAACTACTCCCTAAGCATGATTAAATAAGACAATAATAATAACTGAAAAAGAAATTGCATTAAACTAAAAATATAAAACCAACCAGACCGTCGTTTGGGCAAACGACGGTACTGCTGTCTGTTGAACAATGAAACTGTAGAAAACTACTTCAGCTACAACTGGGCAGCTACCCCATAACGAAAATTCTAAAAGGGAAAACTACATAAAAAGAATATGTTCTAAGGATCAAAGATCCAAAGACATCTCTGCCTAATTATTGTGTTCTCTTAAATAGAAGAGAACAAACTCATTTTCCTAATTTTACTCAATAAATCTTCTGGTTCCCATAAATCTCTCAACCACTTTAAGTTGTAACAACCCAATTCAAATTCAAAAATCCTTCCTTCATGGTATCAATTAAAACATCCTTCAGCTGCCAAACTTTTTCCTCTTTAGCCTTTCCACAAAATCCTCTTGTTGTCCAACTCTTTAATGCTGAATTTGCTCCTTCATATCTCCCCAAAAATCTCTTAAAACCATCTTTATCTCCAAGTCATCCTCCAAGATGGAATTTCCAATTTCTGCACAAATAATACCCAATAAACACATATTTCTTCCCGCAAAGCACATTAAAGTGCACATAAAATTATAACGTATTTTATGCTCATCATAAATAATCTCCAACTTTCACGGCAATTTAGTTTTATAGAGCAAAACAATATTCCAAATTTCAAATACAGAACAAAAAAAAAAAAAAGAAACCTTCATGCTTATCCATGGAGATGTGTATATATAAACCCATTCCCTCTTTCAAGTTTCATGCACTTGTCATCCATACCTCCATTTCTCCTCCTGTTTAGCCAAAAAAAACCCTTCAAAAACATGGCTCAAACTCAAACCCCATTTGTTTTCCTCCTCTTCCTAATTTTCTTAATTCTCTTCTCCATCCATTCCTCTCTAGTTTACGCTATTCGCCAAGAAAAGCAGCAAAAACAACACTTTAGACCCTCTCCAGTTCTCAGTGTATCCCTCCATCCGCATGATTCCATTATTACAAAGTCGAAACTCAAGAACTATACTGCCTTAACACACTACAAAAAATGTTACTTTTTGTGACAAATTTTTGTAATAAATTTGTGTTTCGTTGCAAGAAAATATTTTAATGTGACAAATCTTATATTTGTTTGAAAAAGTTATATTTTTGTCGATAAACCATAAAATTGTTGCTAAAATATTATATTATAGTGACAAATTTAAAAATTCATCACCTAATCTTTTTGTGAGAATAACTTTTTGTCATGAAAGTATCATTTGTGACAACTAATATTTATCAAGAGAAGTGTGTAGCTTATGTGACAATTTATATGTCATTGTGACATGTCCCTTTGTTACAATAATATATCTCTTATTATGACAACAAAGCTTCATTAAGATAAAATTATTGGTGACAACTTGTATTTTTTCACAAGAATTACATTACAGAAGTGACAATTTATATATTCTTGTGACAAATATAATTGTCGAAATGTATGAGCTTTTATTGTGATAATAATGTTTTGTCAATAAAAAGTTAGTTGTGATAAACATAAATTGTCACGAGTAAGATATTTGTAGTGACTAATTACATCTTCTTGTGAAGAATGCATTTGTTAAAATGTAATTGCTTTTAATATGACAACGATGTTTTGTCAATAAAAAGAAATTTGTGATAAATAAAATTTGTCACGAGATTTAGCCATATTAGGTGACAATCCACGCTCTTTCGAAGACAAATATTTTTGTTAAAATTTTGTGTCTTTATTGTGATAACGACCCTTTATCAATATAACTTTTGTGACCATTAGTATTTAGTTAGTCATAACTACATTTATTTTAATGTCTTACCTTTTATTCTGACAACAATAATTTGTTAATAAAAAAGGCATTTATGAGCATTAATACTTATCATAAATTTAGATTTTTCAAAATCACAATTTGCTATTTTTTTTAATTAATACATTTGTTAAAAAATCAAAACTTTTACTTTGACAACAAGTGATATATTAAAAAGAAAATCAATTGAAGAAAAAACATTTATTATTTAAATTTGTTGATGAATGTTATCTTAGAATTTAATAGTTTTTCTTGTAACACTAATTTTTTGTCAAATAATACCAAAAGAAATAAGTTAAATTATAACACATTTACTTAAAATATTAAATTTAATGATGAAAATAACAAAAAATAGTGTAGTTTTCTTTAGAATTGGAATAATTTTCTAAAAACTATTACAAATTAACATAACGAAGTTCTAAAAAAGAGTGATACAATTGTCTATTTAGTTATTCACCTCATTATCTTCCTTAAAAGACTTGTCATCTTCACTATCATAATTTTGATAAATGTCCTCATTAGCTGTATCATCAATGAAATCCTTGTCTCTAATGTTTCGATTTTCATTGTTTGGTCTCGATTTGTTGAGTCTTTGCATAGCTTTATCACTAACAACGTCTTCTTCTCCATCTTGTCTGCTCAACATAATAAAATCTTGATGCTCATCATCTTCATTCACTAAAACAATACCATTTGATTGATATTGTTGCAATACTTCATGTAACATTTCCATCTCTTCCCCATCTATTTCTTCCGCAGCAGATAGATGTCTGTGTTGGACTTTTTGCACAACCTTCCAATTAGAACCTAATTTTGTATCATCCATATAAAACACCTGTTGAACTTGATTTGGCAACACAAAAGGGTCATCCTTATACCACCGTGATCTAGTATCAATACTAATGAAATTACCGTCATTTTGCATAGTTTTTTTATTTCCTGTATCAAACCATTCACATTGAAAAAGAAGTACATTTCGATTACCTAAAAATGATAGTTCAACAACTCCATTTAAAGTGCCATAGAACTCAACCATATTTCCATTATGATACCCTTCAACAAAAATGCCATGATTTTGAGTTCTTCGACTACTATCACGATATTTAGTGTGAAAACGAACCTCATTCACAATGCATGCAGAATAAAGTTTGGTAGAAAATCTATTGGGGCCATTAGCCAATGCCCAAATATCATCTGTCACTTCACCTTACTTCTCGTAATGCAAATGATTAATCTATAAGAAAAATATAAAAAAAAAGTTAGTTAATTTTTCATTTGATAAATTATAATAAACTTTCCTTATATATTTTGTATAAAAAGTTTAAGAAACTACAATAATTTTTTTAGCAGGCTTCCGAGTTAATTAGTTTAACACGGGTATTTGAGAATTAGTTGGTCTCATGTGAAACGGAATTATGTATGAGAAGAGAGTTAAATCACAATTTAAACTTACAATAAAGGAGTTTTTATCTTGACGGATTTGAGCACTACTTGAACATTGTGTCCAACAGTGCCTGGCATTTCTTTTGGAAATTCTTATGCAATGCGCCATTTGGGAGATTGGGAGATTGCAAGATTGGGGGGGGGGGGGGGGGGGGGGGGGGGGGGGGGATTAATAAGGATGTAGGACGTAGGATTCTATGAAAATCACGTAAATGGATTTATTATACTAAAAAATGGAGAAAAAAATCTCAATTTTACTGAGAAATTTACGTGTTTTCTAAGAGAATATTGAAAATTTTCAAATAAAAACTACATATAAATATTTTTTTTAGAAATCTTTTTTTTTTTAATTTTGAATCAATAAAAACATATAAACTAAAAGATTCTGATAAAATAATAAAAATGCAAAAAAATTTAAATTTTCATTTACAGTAGCCTCAATTTTTTAGGAGAAAATCATAATTTTCTGAATTAACATACTATTTAAACATGCTTTTATCCATTATTATTTGTTTCTCACTATATGAAAAATATGTAACTTGGTGATTATGACAAAGTATGAAAAATTAAATTATTTTATAATAAAAAAAACACTTGAATTTTGTAGGTATAGAAAAAATTGCAATTTTCTAAAATACTATGTATACGTAGTTTCCAAAAGTTCAAATGCACCAAAAATAAAAATAAAAATAAAAATCTAGAAGTAATTATGCTGACCAAATTAAACTAAAATCTTGACACGACAAAACGTGGGAAGGGGATATTTATCGGCCTTCTCGAAACCCCTTTCGCTCCTCCAACTCTCTCTCTCGGAGCCTCTACCTCTGCCTCACCTCATCTTGGAGTTTTGGCGCAGCCCCTCCCAAACACTTCTCTTCTTCACCAGAGCTCCAAACCCTTTTCAAATTACAATAAACCCATCATTAATAATTACACTGCTGCTTCCTTATTAATAAGATTCAGGTTCTTACTCAAAATTTTACCATTTTTTTCTCCTTTTAATTGTTCAAGAATCCATTTTTGTCTTCTTGGCCATCATGAATTGTACTGTTGTATTGATTTTCTGTATGTATGAATGTATTTATGTATGTGCTTATGTATAAAAATGGTGTCTTTGTGCATATCCATTCAGTATCAGTATGTTAAAAAACCTAACTTTATAAGTTTGATGCTAAGTTTTTTGGGCTCTGACTCTTTATAGTACTACTATTTGTTTTATTTTAGCAGAAAATTATAGCCGTGTTGGAGAAAAAGGAATGAAGATTTGAAAATACTGTTTTTTTTTTTCTTTCCCATTTAAAAATGTTATGTTTCAATTTAAATCCTCTGGAACCGCTGATATCAAATAAAAAGTTAATCTTTTTTTTTTTTTTTAATTTTCTAAAGATGGAAATGGTCATATCCGGAGAGGCTTCCTTAAAGTTGGCATTAGCATACTTGGTATACACATCAGTTCTGATGCCATAGTTAGGAGATTGCATAAGTTTATGTCGGAAACTTGCCTCTTTGTGCCCTTTTGTTGACATGAAAGACGTGGGATTTCTGCAGGGGTTGTAATTGAGAGTAGTTTATGATTGTCTTTTGAATGTGTACTTGTAGAATCTCACAGCCATTTGCAAATATGAAATCTTATCCTACTGCTTGTTTTAATTTTAGGTGCAAAAGCTTGGATGGCTATTGTACCTTGTGGAAGCACGTGGATGGCTCGGTGGGGAGTCCAGCCTCAAACGGTTACCAGATTCAGTATTACAAATAAATTATCTTCACCATCATATTGGTGAGTCTTTTTTCCAAATATGTGAAATATGCTAGCAATCTTAGTTACATGGCCTTGCTGTCATATGCTTTTTCTATTTTAAGTTGTCTATGATACCTCTAACCTACTCCCAGTTGAATTAATAGCCTACGATCTCCATATGTGTTTGATCATTCCTTTTCCTTCTAAAATTTTGTTCCATTTGGTAATAGTATCACTAAATGTGTATTCCAGAAACCGTTAGAAGGATGAAAGACCGTTTCCTTGTAAATGTGTGATTTAAACTAAAGAAGACACAAACTTCTTTCTGCCGTTCTTACATTTATTAATATTTGTATGGAACTAGCTAGGCAAAATTTGTGTGTATATCTTTAGCGACTATTAGCTTTGTGTGTTATAAAACCAGCATTACCATCTTCTTGGAAATGATTTTCAGCTTATCAAACAGATAATACAGATTTCTATACTTATTCAAGTTTTTCTTTTTAATCTCATCTCTTTCCAGCAGTTTTTCGAGCAAGAATAAAGGTTTGGCATCACGAAGTTCAATATTTTTCTCTGAAAGTTCCTTAAATGTGCTTTTCAACTCCGGATTGTATACGATTTCATGTCAAAAAAGGGGAGCTCGTTTGACTGTTAGAGCTGAACAAGTAAGATACTATTTCAGTACCCAGTGGCTTTAACATATATGAATAATTTTAAGTTTCTTGTATTTCAATGTCTTATTAATGAATGGCAAGTAGATTGGCACGGCATGATGACATGATTTTTCATAAACAGGATTATTATACCGTCCTTGGTGTGTCGAAAAATTCCAGCAAATCGGAAATCAAAAGTGGTCAGTACAGCGCGACTCTTCTCTATCTGTACCATAGTCCATAAAGATTCCCTAGTTCTTGGAATTTGTAATGTCATACTGATTAATTAACTCATCATCTGTTAGCTTTTGCAAAACTTTGTTGTTGTAGCCTTGTCGGAACATATATCATTTTGATCGGGCGTACTGTATTGCTGGGGAATTTCAAATGCTGCTTTTAAAATTCCTATGTTTCTGTATCTAGATGATCAATATACCCTTGTCTTTGTAGTAGTTTTTTCAGGGTTGTATAGATAGAGTTGCCATAAATGAAATTATCGCTTTGGAAAAAAATAAATGGTTGTAATTAAACTTTTATGTACTTTCAGTTACTATTTTAGATATTTTAGTTTTAGACTTTAATTTATACTACAATTCTAAACAATTTAAGAAACTACAATAATTTTAACTTTTCAACTATATTTTGAACTTTTGTAACTTTTTTAACTGTTAAAATTAATTTTTTATGTACTTTGATGAAACGGTTTATGAGTTGAATTTGGTTTGAATGTTTAACACTTATTGAAACTCTATATCTTATCCTTAAATACAAAATTTAGCAAATACTTTTGTAAATAAATTACGAAATGAACTAGTGTTTATTTCTTATAGTAATAAAACAAATAAATTTCAAATTTTAGTTCATGGTAATTTGTTCCTAATCAAACTCTAAATTTAGTTTGGATTTTAATTTCTTTCACGTAAATTTATCATTATGTTAAATACAACAGTAGTAAATAATTTAATCTTCGATCCATCTTAAAACTCTTGATTATTAGATTAAGTACAATGCTTTAGTAAACAAATTAATTTTTTATACCAATCACAACTGTAGTTTATTCGATTAAATACAATACTTTTCTAAATTTATGAGTCTTTAGTTCCTACTCTCTAAATTATAATATTAAATATTAAATGCAACACTTTCATCAAGAAATTAAAAAATCAATTTATCTAAATAAATTAAACTAAATAATACTCTAATACCACATCTAAACAATAAAAACCATAGTGCTATTCTAGCTTTTTCATCAATAATACAATATCAAAATTATGTCAAATAAATTTGAAAACAATAACACAATGTGAGAGGATTAAAGTCATCCGCGCCGTATGAAACAAATCGGCCCGGGTTTTGGGGGTCAACTGATAATGCTGATTCTAGTACCATCATTAATGATTCAAAGCTTAAAAAGATCTCATATGACAAACAGATTAAAACTCTAATTTAAGTGAGACATGAATGTACAGTAAATAAGCAAATATTTTACTTCAACTATCACATGTGATTCACTAAATATGCATACATACAGTAATAAAAACATGACCACATTGTCAAAGTTCATCAATCTGATCCCATGATTAACATTGTAAAGATTAATATTATTTAGCTAGTACTTATCACAAATTTAGACTTTTTATATGATAATTTGCAATTTTTTTTTATCAATATATCTATTAAAATACCAAAAATTTTAATCTCATTACTAAAATGTATTATCATTACTAAAATAACGCAATCATCATTATATAAACACAAGAAAACAACAAGAAGAAAACATGCATGAAAAGTAATATTGTTAGATCATGTCGTATAAAATTTTTGAAAAAAAGTAGAAGATTTGATTACCTTATATCAATCGCCAATATAATTTTATTGATTGATTATCTCTTTGCTAATCGGTAGGTAATTCTTTGAGTTTTCACGATAATATTTTCAATTAATAATAACTATTTGTACACAAATTTTTTCATTGGCAGTTTTATAATAAAATATAGTTTCCTTAAATTATTAGTTTCCTTTATAGAATAGGATTCCCTCATAATAATAACTATTTTGATAATGTTTCCTAATCAATCCAATTCTTTTTTGTCGTTTTCTTACCAATCAAATTTTCCTTTAAATTTTTCGTATCAATCCAATTCCGGTTCACAGTTTCCTTATCAATCAAATATTGCTTTTCATATTGCTTTTCATGAGAATTTCTCAACATGTTCTCACTAATATATTTCAATTAAGTTTAATTAGTTTTTCAAAAATTGTTTCTAAAATTTAGTGTTTCCTTATCAATAGAATTTTACTTTAGGAATTTGAGTCTAACATGACGTTCAGCCATATATTTTAATTATGATAATTGGGATTTCCCACCATTCTTTCTAAATTTTCATTTATTTCCCTCCATTTTTTTCTAAAATTTTAAAAATATTTCCGCCTCTTTAATTAGTTTTACTTTTATTTATTGAATCCCAAATCGCCACCATTTTCTCTTGTAGCATTCGTCTTCCTTTTGAACTTTCATCTAAATTTTTGTTTTGCTTCAAGATTTGCAAGCAAACTACAATCTCCATTCCATACAAAGGCAATCAGGTTTTATCTCTATCTTATGAAGTATGTTTTTAAGATTTATTTTTCAATGAACATGTTATGTGTTTTAACTTTTATCTTATTAGGATTTTTTTTCATATGTTGTTAAGATTTAGTTTTTATATGTTGTTAAGATTTTTTTTAATCTCGGTTCAATTTAAATTTCTAGTAACTTTTTTTGTTGAATTCCAATAAGTTTTGTTCCTAATTTTTTTTAAAAATTTTAATAAATTATACTTGCTAATAGCAACAATGTATAGCAATGTATAGCATATTTCTTGTCGAGTGTTTTTTGTTCTGGATTCATATCTGTTTTACGCAAAGTAAAAATTTGTTTACTAGCGGCAATTTATATATTCAACCATATAATAATAAATGAGAAAAGGGACATATATCATATGGGGTACAGTTGTTGGGATTAGATGAAGCAAATTGTGGTTGTTTTTAGCATCCATGTCTCTGCAAAACAAAAAATAGTTCAATTTGTTTTAGATATATTTACATAATTTGATGGTGATGATTGAGGTTGTTGGAGTAATTAGTTAAAAATAATTCAAAACTACAATTTCCTTCCACATGTCATCAAAATGGTTATTGAAAACTCTAACCTGTTTGCCTAAACACAAAACAGGGATGTGCACTAGTTCAATTTTGAGTATTGGGGCTAGTAAGTCCAATTAACTTAATTATATCCTCATCTATGGATGTTTGTGTGCATCTTTATCTCTGTGTGTCTGTGTGTTTTGTTGTGAGTTTAGGAGGGGCAACGATACTTCTGAACTTTGATGATTAGTTTGTTGGGGTTGATTTAATATTTTACAAGTATGCATTTGCAGGCCTTTCAAAGATTTTTGTGGAAGTATGAATTGGAGTTTTTGCTCCCTTCTTAAAGTCATTAATTAATGTTTTTGCTGGGAAGAGTAAAACCCACTCAAATTTAACAATTTTACTGTTAGTGAAAAGACAAACAGTACTGATGTTTACTTTAAAGCAGTCTCACACTTGTAATAATCAGTCAAAATTCCATCCAAACCTTTCTGTTTTTCTCTTTTGGCAATAATTTAAATGTTAAACGTATGCATCCGTTCTTTTGATTTTTTTTTTCCAAAGAAAAAAGGTTGCACGTCTATTTCTTGGAAAAAGTTAATAAATCGTGATTAGTAGATACTCCATCCTTTTAACTTTTATTTGCTTGATATTTTTCATTCTCATTAATGAGCAGCGTAAATTTTATTATCTAATATGATGGGCTAAGCATATTGATAGATTAAATTATAGCATTAAGAGATTTTGAATGGCAATGTATGCAGTAAACTATCTTATTTTATTTTTATTCTTGGTTCTATTTTGAATGGCTTGTGGCAATTTTTCTTACTCTTGGTTCTATTTTTTGTATGGTTTTGGTGGCAAGCTTTTGGTGAATTCATCTCTTACCCAATCTTCAAACATGCTAACATTAGAAGGCGGATCAAGTAATCGGACTAGTACGAGTGCTAATGACAATCTGTGCTTCTATTATGTCTTTATATTTTAGTATTAAATATTATGTAATTTTGAATGTAAAACTACTAGTTATTTTTTACAGGTTCTATTAAGTTAAATAGAGGAAGAGGTTCAACAAAATTTCTTCCACTATTTTGCTAGATCTCACACTCAAAGATCGCTTAAACCAAACCGAAGCAGAATTTGCAAACACAAAAGCTGAACTTGTGGCAGCCAAGACTCAAATTGCAGATCTCGTTGAAGTGAACAAAACTTATTTGGATCGGTTAAACAATCTAGATGCTCAAAAAAAAGACATGAGAGAGTACATGATCGAGATGCGGAAAAAGCACGATGAAAATAATAATTATTAGTATTTATTATCTCTTATTTATTTAGGTGGTTATTTTGAATAAATATTGGTCTTGATTTTGTTTTGTTTGCTACTTTTTAAGTGCTAGTTTTTTTTGAATATTACTATTTAATAATAAAATTTATTTAACATTTATAATTTGCTTTTATTTAAAATTTTTTATCAACAAAATAATTGATAAAAAATAAATTACGTACAATTTATGACATGGATAAGTAATTATTATGATAAATATAAACAAATCTTATTCCCTTTATACTTACAAACAAGTACAGTTTTTTTGACAAAGTACTCATTATAGTAAATTATAATTTTACGACAAACTATAATTTTTTTTATAGCAATAACTTGATTTTTTTTTAACAAAAATGCACTAAAAATTGAGAAAATATTCATCATTATAAACTCAACTGCAATGACAACAATATTTTATGTCACATTAATTTCTTAACTTTTCAGACAAAAAATATAATAAATATCGACAAACTATTAGTTACAATTCCTTACTATTATATGACAACTTTAGTATTTGTCACTTGAACTAGTTAGTAGATGTGACAAATTAATATACTTACTAACAAAATATGATGTAAGTATTAAAAAACTATTCGTCACTATAAATTACATTCTTATGACAATTCTTATATTTGTCACTTGAATACATTTACTTTTGTGAGAAACGCATATATACAGTGATATAAGATTGGTAAGTATTGACAAATAAATTATCATTATATGTCACGTCTTATAACGACTCTAGTATTTGTCATTACAACATGCTAATTATTGTGACAAAACAAGTATCATGTGATGAAAAATATAGTTAATATTGACAAACAATTTGTCATTATAAATTCTATTTTTATGACAACCATAGATTTGTCACACAAAATTTTTGATCTAGTGTGACAACTTATTTTGTTTGTCATAATAGCTTATTGCGACGGGGTTATTGTGACAATATGGGTGACAAATAGTTTTTGCCACGAAAAACATATAGTGACAAAATATGTACCTCCATTGACAATTATTTTTACCACAAAAAAGTGATTTTTTTGTAGTGACAATCTCCCAACTCGATGCTGATTTAGCCCGAGTCAAGTACATCAACTCCAGGATCAGCCATGCCCTCTCCAAGTTCGACTCTAGCATCGAAACGGAGGAAATCGAAACTCCCCTAATAAGCACTGGTGGTGGATACTCTGCCCGTATTGGGGTCGGTCAACCAGTGAAAGAATTCCTTTTGGTGGCGGATATAGGCAGTGACATCAACTGGGTTCGCTGCTCCAAATGCGCTGAATGTTACAAGAATTCAGACCCAATCTTTTTACCCTCCTTGTCTTCCACTTATCAGCCTTTATCCTGTGCCTCGTAGCAGTGCAATGCATTACGTGATAATGAAAATCAATGCTCTAGTTCAAGCAGCACGTGTAGCTGTCACGCCCCGAGCCCGCGAGCACAGTGAACCCGTGGGCCCACACGCGCCCGCGCGGCCGTGACACGACTAGAGCCTGACGCACCCAAACCCAACTTCGTTTGGCTCGTCATCGCTATGCCAAAATGGATATCCTGAAGTTGAACTTGAAAGCTAGGCTCACATACATATACATTACATCAATCCTTCTCCCAACCGATGTGGGATTGGGGTCTTACATTCACCCCCCTTGAGGTCTTGGCGTCCTCGCAAGGCCCACAAGATCCTTACCAGGCCCACCTCGGTGGCGAAGGATTCTAGAGGTGGCTCCCGCACGTAGCACTTAGTTCCAAAGGATTCTAGAGGTGGCTCCCGCACGTAGCACTTAGTTCAAACACTCCGTGGGTGAAGGCCTGGCCCATTCTCTGATACCATTCTGTCACACCCCGAGCCCGCGAGCACAGTGAACCCGTGGGCCCACACGCGCCCACGCGGCCGTGACACGACTAGCGCCTGACGCACCCAAGCCCAACTTCGTTTGGCTCGTCCTCGCTATGCCAAAATGGATATCCTGAAGTTGAACTTGGAAGCTAGGCTCACATATATATACATTACATCAATCCTTCTCCCAACCGATGTGGGATTGGTCTTACATTCACCCCCCTTGAGGCCTTGGCGTCCTCGCAAGGCCCACAAGATCCTTACCAGGCCCACCTCGGTGGCGAAGGATTCTAGAGGTGGCTCCCGCACGTAGCACTTAGTTCCAAAAGATTTTAGAGGTGGCTCCCGCACGTAGCACTTAGTTCCAATACTCCGTAGGTGAAGGCCTGGCCCATTCTCTTATACCACTAAATGTCACGTCCCGAATCCGACGTGGCACGGCCACACGCCTGAAAACCTATTCCAAAGCGTGCGAAGCCTCCTTATACGAAAACTTCATATATCAACAGTATATGCATTTACATTTCGACCACACGTCCACTGTTTTGAATTCAAACCTAACATCCTAATAACAAAGCATATCTTTATCCAACAAAAGATTTTATATACAACTTATAATCAAATGATATCGTTCAAAGTCCCAGCTATACATTCCTTCACAAACACTATCTATATACATCGTCAACCATATCACTGTTCTCATATCATTTCATACAAAATATCATTTGAAACTTCCTATTATCTTATACATAACTAACATGTCCACAAAAATGACTTTCCCTACTTCTAATCATCCACAAAATCTTCACGTGAAATCTTAGAATCTGCAAAAATCACAATATGGGTGGTATGAGCATACACTATGCCCAGTAAGTAGTCAAAATATTTCTTTATTGGGTTGAGCACGTTATATATAGAGTATACATTCTCAAAACATCATATACACATGAAAATCAACAATTGCCAAGATTTTCGATCAAAACACACACACATATACATATATAGCAAGGGCTTCAACATTTATCAAACATTTATCAATACATTGAGTACTGATTATCAGATAGCTCATGAACAGTTCAAATCTCTCTTGGCAAACTTAACTGGATCCAGTCCTGACAATTCTAACCCATCAGGTGGGCAAGAACAGAGGGGTTCCTAGCTACTATAACCCGCTAGAAAGGGCCAGAACAGAAATTTGGAACATGTTCCTACCAATCGATCATTAAACATTCAATGAGCTCAAAACAGATTCAAATTCTTTGAAATCATTTCACAAAATGATTCACATTCACCAAAAGCCATTGCATACATTTTTATATTCACCAAATTTATAATCTATTCATGCTCAAACCAACTTTTATATAATCAACATAATCAAACTTTCAAAAATGTGTTTTATCAAACGTTATAAAACATAAAGAAATATCAAAACCACTTATCTCAAATCAAAATCCAATATAGCCCTTGATTCTAAGATTTTCTCCACCTATTTACTTCACTTTCCTATAAAAACATACACCCAAGACAAAAGAACAATCAAAATAGAGTTTAATAACTCTTAGACATCAATCTTAATCTAGAACACTTCATTTCCCTTACAATTCTAAAATCCATGCATATATTATTCTCATACTTTACTTCAATCACAATACCCTCACAATTTGACTTAAATTCACCAATTCATATTCTATTCTCAATCAAATGAATATTAAAATCCATATATAAGTGTTACTCATCCTATGGGATTAAAACCCATAGCTTATCACAACAATTTCCAAAACCCTTATCCTTTCGTAACACTATATATATAATTATAGGCATGAATAACCAACTATCTAAGTTCTTTACCTCACTTAGAACGGTGTTGAAGTGAGAATTGATCCTTCTTCCTCCTTCAATTCTCCCTTGCCTCTTGCCCTAATTAAGATGGAGAAGAGGGAAACAATGACTAAAAGAAAAAAAAAGAGAGGAAAACTTGAGAAAAGGAAAAGGAAGACCCAATTTGAAGAAGATGGGTTTTAAGACCAATTTTTCCACAATTTGCAAAATAGTCCCTACACTCTTACTTATTTATTAATTGGCCCTTACTAAAATTCCCAAGTATTACAGTAGCTATCAAATCTCGTATGGAGTCGGATCATCACAAGGGGAGTTCGCCACTGAAGTTCTGTCGTTCGGGAGTTCAGGTTCGGTTGATAACGTTGCAATCGGTTGCGGGCTTGATAGCGATGGCATCGATGGCTTTGATGGCTTACTTGGACTAGGCGGAGGTCAAGTATCTTTGCCTTCTCAGATTAAAGCGACTTCATTCTCCTACTGTCTTGTAGATTCTGACTCCAGTTCATCCTCGACTCTCGAATTCAATTCAGCCCCACCCAGTGATTCTGTCATCGTTCCTTTCCTAAGGAACCCTTCAATCGATACTTTTTACTACGTTGAACTCACCGGAATAATGGTCGGGGAAGATCAAATATCGATCCCGCCTGCAGTTTATCAAGTTGCAGGGAAGGGAGGAATCGTAGTTGACTCCGGTACAACGTTGACAATGTTGAATTCGCAAGTTTATATCCCATTCCGTGATGCGTTTAGAAAGAACAGCCAAGGCTACTTGCCAGCTTCCTCAGGCGGGTTCAGTAATTATGATACGTGCTATGATGTCTCCTCTGATTCTGCATCCAACGTTGAAGGTCCTCCAATATCGTTTCAATTTTCGGGTGGCAAAACGCTGATGTTGCCGGGGAAGAATTCGCTTAAACGTGTTTCTAACGATGGTGGAATGACTAAGTTTTGTTTGGCTTTCACTTCGACCGATCAAGCTGTGTCAATCATTGGCAACGTCGTACAGAAAGGGATGCGAGTTACTTACGACCTTAGCAACAATTTGATCGGTTTCAGTCCAAATAAATGTTAAAACTGCGGACTGTATATCTATACTACGTTGGAGTACAAAATAATAAAAAGTTTGAATCAGCAGCCTTTGTTGGCTGCTTGTTGCCTGTTAAGGTTGCTGCATGTTTTTACTAATTCCTTCTTAAATCATTGTACCGATCGAAACTTTGAATGGATCGATTCTAAACTTGGGTCACAATTAATGGCAGTACAAATGCTATGGTTGCAATATATTATTGTGTTCCCTGGGAAGACTTCGATAGAAATTCTTATGATAAAATATGATTAAAGTAGTTAAAATGAACGAATGCATGCATTCAATAAATTAAAAAATATTAAGCTGCGTTTGAGTTAGGATTAAAATTCTGATTCAAATGAAGAAAAATTAAACCTATTTATTTTGGGTTTTGAGATTGGTAGTTCTTGCATAAGTTTTGAACAATTTAAAACAAAAATAAAAAAAATATTCAGTTCGAATTCCATTAGAATTAACTTTATATTCAAATTGACTAATACATTATATGAATCATACTTAATCAATCAAATATTTTATCGATCTCCGTCTTCGTATTGGAAAGAGATGCTTAAATTAGTTTACAAATAATTGAATGCTCAAATTTCCTTTTTACTTGAGCATGTATGTATTTATAACGGGAGTAAAATTGAAATATTATATATAAATCAAACGTATCTTGTGTATATTACTCTTTTAAGAGATAAATTAGTATACGGGTCGTTTATCAATGGGATTCGTTGTTATTATCATATACAACAATTAATATTAATGTCAAAGAAAAAAAAATTGTTTAGAACTTAAATCCTAACTAGGGTCCATCGACCACTCCTTGGTAGAAGAAAATTGGAACGAATGCATGTGTTTAGAACTGCCGGATCGCTTGAGTCGCTTGACTAATTAATGACTAAAAAGTGTTGATAAATTTTTTTGTTTTTGTACCATTGTTGACCCTAAAATTCGTCATTGATCATGGTTGATTTGTCCTTTGGCCAGGGTTGCCGAATTTCGTGATAATATATATATATATATATATATGTGTGTGTGTGAAAATGACTATTTAATTTCTTTCACAGAACAAAAAAATAACTATTGGAGGAGTTATTTCTCAATTTTATTTGTGAAGAAAAATTCCTTCCCTTCGTATGGGAGACGACCTTAATTGTTACTATATTAGAATTTATTCTGCTAGAAAAGTAGGTTTAATTTGATTGTATAACAACGTGACCAATCATGCTACTCTTTCACTCTTAATTTTGTTCACAACCTAAGTTAGAATTACTAATCTCTAATTTTTCTAACTCACTCTTTTAAAAGAGTTATTCTTCTATTTAGTATTTTTATTATACTCTATTATTTAGTCGTTGCTCAATGTAGGAAGTTCCGCTATATTATGGTAGAAATGAATCCTCATACTTTGAGAAATCTGGTTTTCTCTAGGCAATGCAAGGCTATTACTCGCAAATATTGTGTTTATCCTTTTACATTTTTACTTTTCTATTTTTTGAGATATAGATTTTAAGATAATTAAATTGGATGTAAAAAATTTTAGATGTCGTCACTTGATTGGGTATCTATAAAATTAATAAAAAGCTCAAATGAGGATGAGCATCTTAAAATTTTAACCCTGAGTAACTTTTATGGATGATTATAGAGGTACCATAAGTTTACAAAAAAAAAAAAAAAAAAGTAAAATCCTAAGCTTTACTTTGATGTGATTTAGATTTCTTTTTTCCCTTTAAAAACATACAAAATATATTGATTTGAAATATCTATGTAATTAAATAAGTAGATATAGTTTTCTATTAATTTTTTATTTGAAAAAAATTGTTTATTAATTTTCCAAAGTGGATTTTTTAAAAATAATTTATTCAAAATATTAAAAATAGATAAAAAATAATAATAATTAAACTGTATACTGCCACATTATGTTTAACTTTATGAGACGCGTAATGATACCGCCTTTAACCAATTGGTACGTTGGTATACACCATACAGTGAGAATATAAATAGATTAAACCCTATAAGAATTTCCAAGAAATTATATTGTTAGAAAGAAAAAACAAAAAATTAACAATATGAATTGCACACCTTTCGGTTTTCGATTCATCCCAACGGAAGAAGAGTTGCTTTGTTTCTTCCTCAAGAGGAAGGCGATGGGAATTCATCAACACCAATGTCAGCAAGTTATTGAGAAAAATCTTTATGGCGATGATGCTACACCATGGTTAATTTTGAAAAACACTGATCCATGGCAAATCATAGTGGATCCTTGGAGCTGCAAGGCTTCTACTTCATCAAGAGTTATTTATGTCATCACCAAGTTGTGTAATGTCGGGAATGGAGAGAAAAAGAAGTTGAGAAAGGCCGGTTGCGGAACTTGGCATGGCAGCACAAAGCCGAAATTTATAAAAAATCGTAATGGCGAATTGATTGGAAGCATGAAGATGTTGAATTTCGAGTATTCCAAGGCTGAGGTTAACGGTCACTGGATCATGCACGAATACTCTCTTGCAGGTGAGTTATTAAACGAGGTAGATTGCAAAGATTATGTAATTTGTAGAATTACACAGAAGGATGTGATGAAAAATCCAAATATTAATGATGATGGCATTAATCATGATGATCATACTGTTGTTACTGCGAGTTCGTCCATGCTTGAGGGCTTTATTGGGAAGAGAAAGGCGACTCTAACGTTTGAGAATCAAGAAATTCAAGATCGAAACAAGATCAGGAGGACCTTCACTTATGATCGTGTTGAAGACGTACCTGTTTCTGTTTGTGACTCTAACAGTACAAGAAATAATCTTGATCCTGAAATTGGAGGATGCCAAGATGACCGAACTGATCATGTGATGAGTACTACATTGGAATTGGATTTGGATTGCGCCGAAAGGGAAATTACAGTTTCTAATTATCAGAACTACAATCCTGCAGCTGTAGAAGGACAAATTGCAGATGCAGCTGCTGATTCTAATTATGGAAACGGCAATTCTGTAGCAGTGGAAGGACAAATTGCGGATGTTGCTGCTTATTCTTATTATCAAAACTACAATTCTGTAGCTTTAGAAGTTCCTGTAGCAGGAGGAGGAGAAATTGTAGACGTAGTTGCTGATTCTTATTATCAGAACTACAATCGCGTGTCAGTGAATGGAGAAATTGCAGATTTAGCTGCTTATTCTGATTATCAAAACTACAATCCCGTACCAGTACTACTGGAGAGTGAAGTTGCAGATGCTGATTCTTATTATCCAAACTACAATCCCATAGCAGTGCAAGGAGAAATCGCAGGCGTAGCTACTGATTATGATTATCAGAACTACAATCCCGTAGCAGTGAATGGAGAAATTGCTGGTGTAGCGGCAGACAATAATTTGATCATGACATTGGATGGAAAAGAAGGAAGCAGCAGTACTGGCATAGCTGCAGTAATCAATGATCATGTCTTTGAAGAAGATTCAGAAAATGCAAGTGTTGAGGCTATCGTTGGAGAAGCAAACAATTGCTCATCGGATTGGAAACAGTTTTTGGAGATGGATGATGGCATTGATTGGCAACAAATGTCCTATGTTGGTAGTTTGCTTTAAGGGATGATCAAAGGGACCTTAATGGGGAACATTTGCAAATTAATCTTTGGAAAATACAATTGTTTTTTCCTCAATTTACCAAATCAATTCACTGAATTCTTTGTCCTCTTTTTTTTTTTTTTTTTTAGAAAATTTCCATCACATGTGAAATTGTATCATCACTCCAAATCGTATCACCACTCGATGGATCATTAGTTATTATGGATTATATGAATGATGTTATTATATTTCATTTGAGTGAAATTATGAAATCTTTAATAGATTTCGCACACAAGAAGAAAATAGTCACACAAACAAATAATTACATGGCCTCTTTTTCACTACTAATTAATTATGACAGCAGCATGGATATACTAATTAAGTGGGAAAAGGTTTAACAAAAAATCCTAGTACTACTCAAGGAAAATGTCCTCTTTAATTTAATTCTTATTAGAATGAAAATAAACTTCTTCATCTCCAAAATAATACATTTTAATTTTAGTTAAGTTCTTGGGTCTTGTTTATTTTGAGTATTGGAATTGAATTGATGAAACGGTCAAAATGAGATTTGATCAAATTACTAATCATACCCGACAACTTAGAAAATTTAAAATTAATACAATCATTAACTCAATTCCATATAAAACAAATTAGATTTTAAATTTTGTGAAATAAAACTCAAATAATGAGAATAAAGTTAGTGTGCATTAATATTAGTAATAAATTTAGAACTAATGCAATCATTAACCCAACAAAAGAGAAGATATTAGGTTTTTGAATTTTGTGAAACAAAATTCAAACATTGAGAATAAAATTAGTTTCATTAATAATAATAATAATAATAATAATAATATCATTCAAAATTAAGAAATTTAACACTTGGTTTTGACCATGTAAACACCCCCACACCGTCCCTCATAAAGAACTTAGAAAAATTAATATTTTATTTTGGTCCAGTTAAATGAAGTGACTGTAACATTTTAAAACTTTGGTAATACGCTTTTACCACAATGGAGGTATACAAAATTAATTCAAAAATTTTAAAAGAGTTTGATGAGTATTAGGTATTTCAGTACAAAATTTAGATAAATCTAATTATTCGACGTAAATTTACTAACGGTAAAAGGGGTGTTTGTTGCAGTTTGTGATGGTTTAGGAATTTTATAGTAGGTTTGTAAAATTATAAGGTTCGATTGGTAGTTTAAACAAATACCAAATGTAGTAAATGTAATTTATCCATTTAATTTTGTGTTTGATTCAGTTGAACTTTCATGTCTCAAAATTACTAAAGCAAAGTTGTCATCTCTATTAAGCCAACCTATGTTAGGTAGGTTAGTAAGTAGTTTTTCCGCTGCCCTACTAACTCCACTAAATATGTAAAAGATATAAGCAAAAATTTTTAAAAATTATAATTTTCTTTTTGTGCCCCACTAATAGTTTCAAACCAAATATTTTGTATATGGTAAAAATTTGTACAACTTTTAAAAAATGGAAAATTTCTTAGTTTTGCTCTAAACAAATAATTTTGAATAAAATCTACAAAATTGCTTGTTATTACCAGAGTAATTATTAGCTTCCAAAGCAATAAACCACACATCTTTCAAATATACATTTAATCAATCGACTTTTTTAAATTTTCTCTATTTGTCAGAACAACTTATCTTTTTCTTCTTTGTACCTTATCATTACAATTTATCAATTCTTTATATACCATCTTCCCGTAACTTCTACTTTCTTCTCCTTTAGACTGATTTGTTTCCCATTTTTTTAATATAACATTTATTTTGACCCTCAATTTATAAGAAAAAACCAATAAGAAAATAGTATGACATTTATTTCTATTAATAGTTTTTATTGTTCTCACAATTAAATTATAAAATATTTATCAATATATACTTCAAAAAATTTAGACTCTATTTGTTTACCGTTGTTTTAGTGTTTTATTCCATAAATTCAATTTGATTTATTTGTTTCTTCAATTTTTTTATCAAAATTTTTAAAACAAAAGAAATAATATTACAGTAATTATTTTTGTTGCAACGTTTTTTATATTTTTATAAATAAATTATTAAATTTAAATTTGAATTTTTTTTATTTTTTTTCATTTTTTTATCAAAATAAACCCATAAAATATTAATTTAAATTTGAATTTTAAATTTTATTAATAAAAAATTATCAAATATAAAACTAAAAAAATACTTTATCCAAGGCGAGTTATATTTTTTTGTTAAAATACTAATACATAAACATCTGACAACTATAAATTATTATTTTTTTTCTAATACCACTGCTCATACTAATATTTTATTAAACTAATTGGCATAACTTCAAACTTAAAAGGAAGACACCACTACCATATATATATATATATATATATATATATATATATATATATATATAATAGAAATCTTGATTTCATGTATTTTTTTCATGCTACAATTTAATTCATAAATTTTAAATAATAAAAAGATAGCAAATTTTATTTTAGAATTTGGATGCATATATTCACTTCTATTTTTACTTTGAGCGATTTTCTTCCTTGTGATCTATTAACATTTTAAAATGTTAATTTGCTCATAATATAATTAAGGTAGAAAGAATTTTTTATTATGAAAAATTTAACATTCAAATTTGAGTTAATATTTTATGAGTTTATTTTGGTAATGTCTTAGCAAGAATTTTTTATTATTAAAATATTTAAAATTTAGATTTAAATTTAATAATTTATTCATAAAAATATATAAAATGTTGTAACAAAATAATTACTACTGTAAATCCAAAACTTATATTTCTGATGAATTTCACTTCCATCAGGATCTTTCAAAACCGTAACGGGCCGCGAAAATCTCTGATTAAAGGTTGTTTTTGCTGATGCATTGCTACCCATTTTCTTGGTGCTACCCTCATCACGATCAGATGATGATGATATGGGTCTTTGATTCTTTGTTCTCTTCACAAAACTTGAATTTGCTTGTACTGACATGCAGGTCCCCATGGGCTTATCGTTTGGCGATTTATTATGAATAAATCTTTATAGAGAATATAATCAAGATCCCATAGGTCGACAGAAGAGAAAAGAAACATTGGAAGATGTTTTTGATGATTTAGAGTAGAGAAAGTTTTTGAGGGAGAGAAACTGAGAGCCATTTGAAAATCGCTAGTTTTGAGGATAACGAATGGTGACAGTGTCCTAAAGGGTTTTGTTTTACATTTCCCGAATTTTTCCTAGGTCCTTTGAACATTCGAATTGAAATTGTTGAGAGAGAGAGAAAAAAAAAGAAACAAAACAATACAATTTAAAAAAAAAGTTCTCTACAAAACTACTTTCGAAACAAAATAATTGTTATTTTCCAATTGTATAAATGACTCTCTAATAGTGCATTAACTTGGGGATCGGTATATATCGATTTGTTCAAAAATTAAATTATTTTTAAATAAACTTAATTACTATATATATTTTAGAGCAAAATGCAAATTTGGTCACTCAACTTTTACCAAATTCGGATTTTGATAACTCAATTATTAAGTTGGTTAAAAAGATCCTGAACTCTTTAAACGTATGACTTTAGGTGATTTTGTCCATTAAGTCCGTTTGTGTGAACAGATATAACTTTTTTCAAGGATATAAATGTCCAAACAACATAAATATCAGGGATAAATTCGTAAAATCATAAATTCAATGAAGCAAAGTATGACACCTACAGTTATCAAACAATTTCATATCCAATAAATGGAGGGTTGGGATCCCACAACGAAATCAACCACAATACAAATTCCATTATCAACTACAAAAGCCAGTCAACGCAATGGGACGCCCTAGAGCAGCGGGTGAAGGATCTCTGCCGCCAACTTGGATGGCACACTGTGGATCGGTAAGTATTGATATAGTCATAATCTTCTCAAGTATGAATTTAACCTCCAGTTTGATATTCTCTTCTCTTACTGGGCAACAGTTACTAAAATTGAATTGCCCCAATTGAAGAAATGTTTGACAGTGCATTTCAGACCACTGTGAACCAAGAACTTTCCTAGGTTTGAAATTACACATGCTCTACATTTAGATCTTGCACCATGGCATACAACAGAGATTTATTCTAATATAAAAAAAATGACTTAACTTAATTCAATGGGATTTCATAACTTGAAATCTATTATGGATCAGAGAAACTCAACTGCACAAGATTTTAATTCTTAACTTGATCAAGTAAATTAAGCCATATGGTAATTTAACTAGATACGAACTAGAATAATTTGTCATTTGTTAACTTTAAATTTTACATTCATTCTAAAGAAGATAATTCCTAGAAAGAGGGTCAACAATTAAAAAAATTGCCCATGAATTTTTATCTCCTTTTTTGTGGAATGAATACAATGCTAACCAATTCAACTAACCCTTTACGGTTCCAGGAGAGAGAAACAAAGTAAAACAGATAAAAAAAAGACGAAAATGAGCAGCAAGGAAAAAAGGGATTTGTTAGATTAAAAACTGGAGGAATTTGAGGGAGAAGATGTTCAAATCGAAGAAGATGATGATGTGGACGATGATGATAGTTACCTTGAATTAATCTCTGTTCATTTACAATGTTAGGACATTTTTACCTTTGAAAAAGTCATTTCCGTTAGCATAGACAGACCTAATAGATGGAATGACTTAAAGGCATACGTTTAAAGAGTTTGATGACTTTTTTAATTAATTTAATAGTTAAGTGACCAAAACATGAATTTGATAAAAGTTAAGTGGCCAAATTTGCCTTTTGCTCTATATTTTATTGAAAGGAAAAACGTAAATATTTGAAAATTGTTTACAAGTCCAAAATAAAACCAAATAGTATATCTACGGTTCTACCTACTATAAAATGACAGTAGATCCTCTATTTCACACGTAATGTATCAATTCTTATTTCACATATTAATATTTTAATGTGTGAATATTTATACCATTAAAACTTACTCTTATTCTATGTGGATAACATGATGGTTGATGTGCAAGAGCTATTAGTTTTATTTTTTCAATTTTTCTAATTAATGGCCAAATGCATTATTGACCTATAACTTTTGACGACTTTCTTGTAGCATCTGCAATGATCTTTGGGAGACCCATGATAGTTCATGTACTCAGGCACCAAAAATATGTCATTACTATGGTAGGTGTCACGCCTTTGGCGTCTTTTACTGGATTTACACCGCCGGCAAGTTCCCTCGGTTAGCCAACAGCCCACTGTTGGTAACTCTCACCGTTCACTCTTGTTTAGGATCACACAACCCTTTAACAAACAAGCATAAACAGTATAAGCAATCAACCAAACGTAAATAGTAAGCACACAGCAAATTTACAGGCCACCGCCCAACCTTAATCTCATTAACACAATGAAGATTACAAGGATCCTATTACAATGGTTGCAGAAACTCAAAATAGCCAAAACGTAACTAAGGAGAAGAATCTGCCTAGCCAAAACTATAATAGGCAAAAATTGTGGCTGACATGTCCAGCCACTAACACAAGTTACAGTAAGAGCCAATCAGGAGCAAGGAAATAGCAACTGCCATCAGGAACATGGCTGCCAACTCAACCACGTTCTCCACCTGTCCAGCACTTCAAAGACTTAGCCAATGTGAGTCAAGGCTCAACCAAAATCAAGACCCAATTGCACCAAAAGCCTTTAGCTTTAGACTTGGCTTCTCAGCAACTAATCCCACAACTGACTTGCGCTCACACATGCCTAGCACGTGCCTTAACTGACTTAAACTCTATAGCATTTTGCCCGCAACTTTGCCTTAGGTCCCAGACCAACAAGGCTCGGCATGCCGACCTTCCCACTCGGCATGCCGACTTGCCATGCCACTCAGCACGCATGTTCAGCTCACCATCTCGGCACACTCAGTGTCTTCAGCATTCACAGCATACAACACTAGCAAGCTCAGCACAGCATCATAGCACTTCGGTTCTACCAAACCAATTAGCTCGGCATGCCGATTGTGCACTTCGGCATGTCAAGAGCTATCCCCAATGCTAAGGGTCTAACAAACCTCCCCCACTTGGAGGCTTTAACGCCCTCGTTAAAATCTGAGAGCCTTCTTGTTTCCAATACTCTTGGATCTCCTCTTCAAACTGCCAAAGATCAACTCCATCAATCCATTCGGCATTGATTTCCTCTTCTCCAACCCACTGAATCAAGTACTTAGTCCGTCTATTTTTCTTGCTCTGCCCAAGCACCTCGTGCCTTAGAATTTTCAGAATCTCCTTGTCAAATTGAGTTCTGATCACTAGCGGAGCTCATTTAGGTTGAACTCTGGAGTCATCTTCCAAATCTGAATGATAGGTTTTCAGATAACTCACATGAAAAGTCGGATGCACCTTGAACCTGTCAGGTAGCTTCAGCTTGTCAGCTACATTTCCAACTTTTGCCAACACTTCGAACGGACCATCATATTTCTGTTGCCTTGCTGCTTATCTTTTTCCAGATTTGAGGAGTTAACTTGAGAAGTATCAACTCCCCAACCTGAAATTGCGCATCCCTCCTATGCTTATCAGCATACTTCTTCACGCGCTGCTGAGCTACTGCAAGACTATCCTTAGCCTTATCAACTAACTCCTGTTTGCCCCTGGCAAATCTGTAAGCTGCAGGACAATTCCCACCCAAAGATTGCAAAGCTACCTCATGTGGAGTAAGAGGTTGCTGTCCATTTGCCAACTCAAATGGACTCAAACCAGTTACAGAGCTTTTGTGCAGATTGTAGCAAAACTGAGCAACATCCAGCAACTTGGTCCAATTTCGCTGATTTGCCGAAACATAATGCCTCAAATACTCCTCGAGCAAAGCATTTATCCTTTCTGTCTGACCATCTGTCTGTGGGTGATTAACTGTAGAAAACTTCAATTCATAACCCAAAGAATTGAACAGTTGAGTCCAGAATCTGCCAGTGAACCTTGCATCACGATCACTGATTATATCTTCTGGCAACCCAAAATACTTCACCACATTCTTGAAAAATAGGTCAGTAGCAACATTAGCTGGACACGCAGAAGGTGCCCCAATAAAACAAGCATACTTAGAAAACCGATCTACCACAACAAGAAATGTAAACAATCTGTCAACCTTAGAAAACCCACTGATGAAATCCATCGAAACCGACTGCAACGGCCTTTCAGGGACTGGAAGTGGTTGCAACAACCCTGCCTCTTTCTTCCTTTCAATCTTGTCCAATTGACAGACTAAACAAGATTTCACATAAGCTTCAATATCCTCTTCCATCTTTGGCTATATGAAGCTGCGAGACAACAATACATGCATCCTCTCAACTCCAGGATATCCAGCCCACTGTGTATCATTCATTTCCCTTAATAGTTCCCGTCTCAACTTCCCAGAAGAAGGCACAAAGGCTCTACCACCTTTTGCAAACAATAGACCATCTTCTACCCAGTACCGTCTCACAGTACCTTTCTCTACCTGTTCTTTTAGCTTCAGAAAAACAGGATCTGTTAGGGACTCATCCTTGATTCACTTTAAGAAATTCGTTGTTACAGCCGTGATAGAGTTCACAATCTCTTCAACCATCTTTCTACTCAGAGCATCTGCCACAGTATTTTCCCTTCCTGGCTTATGTTCCCATTCAAAATCGAGCTCGGCCAAGTACTCCTGCCATCTAGCTTGTTTAGGAGTAAGTTTCCTCTGAGTCTTGAAATAAGTGTTATCCACATTATCAGTCACAACTGTAAACTTTGTTCCCAGCAAATAGTGTTTCCAGATTTCCAAGAAATGTATCACAACAGTCATCTCCTTCTTATGAGTGCTATACCGTTGTTCACATTCCTTCAGCTTTCTGCTTTCAAAAGTAACTGGATGCTTGTTCTGAACAAGAACTCCACCAATAGCCCTATCAGAAGCATCCGTGTGAACTTCAAATGGTAATCCAAAATCTGGTAAACATAATACCGGCTCAGACGCAATAGCTTCCTTCACAGAAAAGAAAGCTTCATCACAGCCAGAATTCCAATCCCACAGTTTATCTTTCTTTAGCAAATCTGTCAAAGGTGCCACAAGCTTTGAATAACCTTTGATGAACCTGCGATATTAATTTGCTAAACCCAGAAATAATCTTAACTCAGGGACCTTAGTTGGAGCCGGCCAATTTATGACAGCTACAACTTTTTTCTTGTCCATACTTATCGTGCCATTAGCCAAGATATGACCTAGAAAAGTTATTTGTTGCATACAAAATTCACACTTTTCTTTCTTGATATATAGCTCATATTCTCTAAGCTTCTAAAATACAGCCCTCAAATGCATCACATGATCATTTAGAGTTTCAGAATAGATCACAATGTCATCTAGATAAACAACAACAAATTTATCTAGAAATTCATACAACACATTATTCATAAGGTTAAAAAAGGTAGCAGGGGCATTCGTCAAACCGAATGGCATAACCAAGAATTCATATAAACCATACCTCATGACAACAGTCGTTTTCTCCTCATCTCCCTCGGCAATTCGAACCTGCCAATACCCAGCTCTCAGATCAATTTTAGTGTAGTATCTGCCCTTCACCAACCTATCAAAGAGATCATAAGTATTTGGCACAGGATACTTGTTCTTGATAGTCACTTTGTTCAGTGCACGATAGTCAACACAAAATCGCAATGAGCCATCAGCCTTTTTCTAAAATAAAGCTGGAGCACCGAATGGAGCTTTGGATGGTCTCAACAGTCCACCCTCCAATAACTCATCTAGCTGGCGTCTTAGCTCTGTCAATTCCGCAGGAGACATGTGGTATGGAGCTTGTGCAGGTGGTTTAGTTCCAGGAACTAACTCAATCTTATGATCAATAGCCCTCTTGGGTGGAAGTTTCTTAGGCAACTCATTAGGCATCAAGTCAGCAAACTCATTAAGCACCTCAGCTACCTCATCAGGCACCTCTTGAAAGACATCAGGTTTGATCTCTACAAGAGCCGCTAAGTAGGTCATCTGACCTTGTTTCAAGCCTTTCTCAAGTTGTATAGATGAAAGCATACCCTTCTGTTTGAGGTCCTTCTTTTCACCCACCACCTCAGCACAAGGAACAAACACAGGCTTCTTCTCATCAGCAATCATAATCCCATTTAAGTGTGGAATAGGATAAGCCTTGTTAAAAAACATGAACTCTTTTCCCAGAACAATTTCATAATCGCCCAGCTTCTTGACCACCATGAAGTTACAGTTCCCTTTCCATGAATCGATGCCAATAGTTGCATTTGAAAGACCAAGGACTGCCTCTTCTGAATTCACAGTCCTTATGCGACTATTATGATCCTTTATGGACATTTTCAATTTATGAGCTTCACGCTCAACCATAAAATTGTGACTCGCACCCGAATCAACTAAGGCATTCACAGTTGCCCTGTTCACTCTCAGCAATACTAACATCAAAGTATTCTGAGAAGCATGTACCTTTGTCGATGCCATCGCATATAATAGTTGTAAAGGATTGACCCGAACTGGAGTGTCACTTCCTGAATCATCCCCTTAAGCCACAACAGCATTCACCTTCTCTTTCTTAGGACAATCTCTTGCAAAATAGGATCCTCCACAAGTGTAACACCCACCCTTCTTTCCACCATCCTTAGAATTAGTAGCCTTACTTGTGGTTTCAGAAATGACTTTCTTTTGAGTCTTTTGGAAAGACTTGGTTTTCTCCTTCCCTTTATCTTTGCCCTTCTTCTTGTCAGCCGTTTGTAAACTTGCCTTGAAATCTACAAGTTTCTCAGCCGCAGCAATAGCTTGAGGCAAAGTCTGGACACCTTGCCTGTTCAATTCAGCCTGAGCTAAATTTTGCAGCCCTGACATGAAATTAAACAACTTGTCTTGTTCAGACATCTCACGTATGTCCAGCATCAAGGAACTGAAATCCTTTACATAATCACGAACAGATCCTGATTTTTTCAACTTTCTCAAGGCCTCTCTTGCAAGCCAAGAAGAATTGGTTGGTAAGAACTGATTTTTCAACTCATTCTTTAATTCAGTCTAACTCACAATCGTTGTAGCATTCTCAGCAACCGACCTAGTTCGCCACCACAATTTCGCATCTCCCGCAAGGTACATTGTCGCAATGGACACTTCTTGTTCATCAGGAACCTTGGCCGTCTGGAAATAGTTCTCCATATCCCACACAAAATTCTCAAGTTCTTTGGAACTTCTTACCCCACAGAAGGTTTTAGGTTCAGGTACCTTCACCTTTGCCATTGACCGATCCTCATTGTTCACAGGTCCATCCCGTTGAGCCCTCTTCATTAAACCAACATCATCTCTCAAGGAATCAATCACTTGTCTTTGTTCATCAAGTAACTGCCTATAAGAGTCTAGATCTGGAGACCTAGAAGATGAAGGACCAGCAGACCCAAGCAGTTCCAGTAGCACCAGTGGATCATTTTTCAGTTTCATCCACCCTAGCCCTCAAATCGCCAACAAAACTTCGAAGTTCGGTTATCATCTGGAGCAAGTTTTGGGTCTTTTCTTGAGTTCCAAAATGGAAACAATGCTTTCAATGGAGGCTTCCAACCTACTAACTCGTTCCTTCAATGTATTACCCGATTCCGTCATCTTTTAGAGAACACAACACCAAGTATGCACGTAACCTTGGGCTTTGATACCAAAATGTCACACCTTTGGTGTCTTTTACCGGATTTACACCGCCGGCAAGTTCCCTGGGTTAGCCAACAGCCCACTGTTGGTAACTCTCACCGTTCACTCTTGTTTAGGATCACACAACCCTTTAACAAACAAGCATAAACAGTATAAGCAATCAACCAAACGTAAATAGTAAGCACACAGCAAATTTACAGGCCAACGCCTAACCTTAATCTCATTAACACAATGAAGATTACAAGGATCCTATTACAATGGTTGCAGAAACTCAAAATAGCCAAAACGTAACTAAGAAGAAGAATCTGCCTAGCCAAAACTATAATAGGCAAAAATTGTGGCTGACATGTCCAGCCACTAACACAAGTTACAGCAAAAGCCAATCAGGAGCAAGGAAATAGCAACTGCCATCAGGAACATGGCTGCCAACTCAACCACGTTCTCCACCTGTCCAACACTTCAAAGACTTAGCCAATGTGAGTCAAGGCTCAACCAAAATCAAGACCCAATTGCACCAACAGCCTTTAGCTTTAGACTTGGCTTCTCAGCAACTAATCCATCAAATTATTTGATAAAAATGTATTATTAATATTTTCTACACGTTTAGAATTTTTCCTCCAATGAGCTAATATATTTGAATTTAATAAGTGACTTTTGAATCTAAAAAAATAAAAATCAAATACAAACGAAAAATAGGCTTAAAAATCAATATAAGTCTCTATTTGGATTGAGTATTTTTTTTTGTTTTGCAAATGAATCTTTTTTCTTATAATAAATGATTATTTTATATATGTTTGGATTGATTAATTTATTTTGATGGAATTTATGTGGTAAAATATTTTACTATTATAATTTTATTATGAAAAATAATATTTTATCGTTAATATTTCAAAATTATTATTATTTTATGTGCTTTGGACAGGGAGAACATTTTGAAAGTATTGAGGAGTACTCCTCATGCCGTGCTAAGGAGGGTTTACTTCATGTTGAATTGGGAAAAGCATGCCAAAGCCATGTCCAAGGAAGCAAAATAATTAAGCAAAGCAGGCTGGATTGCCAAACTTAAAAGGTTTGTTCTTGATCATAAAATTTTAAACTTCTTTTGTTATGTTATTATGATATTTTGCTTGTTGAATTTTGAGAAATTTACTAAAGATATCATAGAGAACACAAACTAAAGATTGTTTGACAGGCAAAGTATCATTGTATTGCATAATTGTTTGATATATTGGTAACATTCGATCTGGTATAAATAAAAAATTTTGTGGATCATTGAATTAAAATGCTCTTTTAATATAGGGAAAATTGCAAAAACTGTCTCTCGCATTTGTTTAAAAACTTTTTCCGTCATTGACTTAAATGATCAAATTAGTGTACCAAATTGGTCCTTCCATTCATTCACATGTCTTTTTTTTAACATAAAGAAGTCATTGAAAAATTGTCACAAGACAAGTACGTGTGACATACCACCTTTTTGCATCATTTGAAATGTCAATGATGAAAAAAAGTTTTCTCAAGCAAATACGAGGGGTGAATTTGCGTCATTTGAAATGATAGGAACGACAAAAAATTTCAAGCAAATGTGAGAGACCTTTTTGCAATTTCCCTTTAATATAATATAATATTTATGGAATTGCATGCATTTTAAACAAGTTAATTTCAACTATTGTTACAGTTAAATTGATAATGTTTTCCTCTCAAATCTTTACCTAAAAGAAGACTAACATGACTTTGGATTTTTTAATGTTGCTTCTATTAATTCCAGAATTCTCAAAAGTTACAGGCTTGGGATGTGCTGTGAATTTGAGATGTTCAGATTTGAAGAGAATATTGGAAGAAGTTAAGTAAAATAGTTAAACATGAAATCAGGATGTTCAAGCCTTGTATCAATCATCTAGTACATCAGTAGTGATGATGTAAAAGAGAAACTAGATTTAAATTATTGATTGCATTAAGGGCTCGTTTGGTTGGCAGGAAATCTGGGTTGGGAAAGTAATCTTTTTCCTAATTTCCAGATTCCTGTGTTTGTTCCAAAATGAGAAAGTAATCATTTTCCTAATTATTAAATTCCTACGTTTGTTTCATCCAGGAAAAGTAAAAAGAATCATGAATCAAGGAAAATAACTGCAAGATTCCAGGATTTTGATAAACATTAATTTCTTGTGAGATCAAATTGGACTAAATTACCTTATTAAACATTGTATACTATTTATTTACCACAGAATAATCTTAATTCATTTTATCACAGAATATAAAAAGGAACTTGATTAATAAGGTAATTTAGTCCAATTTGATCTCACAAGAAATTAATGTTTATCATCACACTTACTGGAATTAAATAATTAGCAACTATTCATATCTAAAAGAGCAAACTGCTTAGAATGTCACTAAACTTTCACGAAATCCGGCTTTTGATCACTAAACTTTTAAAATGGTTTAAACGGTCACCGAACTCTTAAAAAACACAACTTTTGGTCCTTCTGTCCAATAGCTCCGTAAGTGAAGACGGAAATCACCTTTTTTAAGGGTATTTTTGTCTTTCTCTTCTTCTTCTTCTTCTTCTTCTTTCTCTGAAATTTTCTAATGATTGACCTTTTTCACCTCAATTTCAATATGTTTGATTGCTTCGATTACACTGGAAAGGATTATGTTGAAATTTCAATTTGTTTGATTGCTTCGATCAACCCCTCTCTGAGAATTTCAACATAATCCTTCACAAAGTCAACTAAATCTTCCAGGAGGAAATCAACAAGGCCAGCAACAATTTGACTGAATAGAAGTTTGTCAGATCTTGATGATTTTGAAGCTTTCAAGACTTCAACAAACATCTCTGCAACTTCTGGAGTGGAAGGCTGAATCTTTTGCATTAGATCAGAAAGCATAGTTTCCAAATTTTGTGCCACCTTTTCATCCTTTTCGTCATTCCAGCACAAAAGGGAAAAAATTGCTGCTTTGTGCACCCAATCCATCACATAATCCAAGAAAACTTCCAATTTCTGATGCTCAGTGCATCTTTTTGCAGTGAAATCAACAAGATTTCTGAGGAAGCTTAGCTTTTCTTCAAAAACCATGATTTGCTTCTTCACAGAAACAACAATATCAGCTCTCAAGTTCACAAGATCCTTCAAATTCCCGATAAGACAATCGAGAAATTCCAGGATCTCATCGCTTGAGCAAGACTTGGATTGTAGTGAGGAATCAAACAAAACAGCACAAATTTCTTTGATCTCTGGCTTAATACGCTCAATTTTTTCTTGCAGACATGAAACCACAGAATCCAAATCTTCTACCTTCTTTTTCTTTTTTTTCTTTTTTTTTTTCAAATATTCTACCTTACTGTCATTGATTACAATACAAAGACCCGCTTCATGCAGTATAGCTTCAGCACGAATCATTAAAGAAGGCAAATTAATATCCTTACCTTCTTGAAGAAGTGGGTTTTGAAGAACAATCATTAGAAAATTTCAGAGAAAGAAGAAGAAGAAGAAGAAGAAAAAGACAAAAATACCCTTAAAAAAGGTGATTTCCGTCTCCACTTACGGAGCTATTGGACGGAAGGACCAAAAGTTGTGTTTTTGAAGAGTTCAGTGACCTTTTAAACCATTTTAAAAGTTTAGTGACCAAAAGCCGGATTTTATGAAAGTTTAGTGACCATCTAAGCAGTTTGCTCTATCTAAAAAAAATACAATCAAATTAAAGTAGAATCTCATGAAAGAATATCGTAAAAATGAATGAAATTAAGAAAAAGATAACCTTGATAAATTCTTATATGACTGAAGTCTATCCAAATCTAAAAGCTAAGGTATCAATTGGATGTCTAATGAATTAACTTAAATAATCAATCTAAAGCTACTAAAGTTTAAATACGTGAATCAAAATTGCAACTTATCTAAACTAAAAAAAAACTTAACTTATTAAATTGAATCAAAATTCAAATAAAAACTAAGAATTCTATGAAAAGTGAAATACTAGAACTAAGAATGATTTTCTTCATTAATACTAGCTTCACTATTTAAAGAATTCAATCTACTAACAAATCTCTTAAATTCTAATAAGGCAATCCTAACTAATATCAATCCTAACAAATATCCATAACCTCCAACCTTCCAATATATTCAAAAATATTTTCATCCCTCCAATATCTTCATCCTTCCAATATCTTAGGAGATATGATTGCAACTTCTTCAAGTAAAATCTCTTCCAATAAAATCCCTTCAACCTCCTATCTTTTCTTACATCATTTCAACATTTTTTCACCATTCCACTCATTTCCACGTAATTTTTGAAATAATAACAAAACACATGCATGATTTCCAACACTTAAATGCTAATAAAATCATAAAATCATGATAAATAATTCAAAAAATATTAGCATTATCAATTCCCCCATACTTGAACTATGCTTGCCCCAAGTATGGTTTACTCAAACAAGACACTAAACACTAAACAAAAAATGTGACACAAAAAGTAATTTACTCAATAACAAAACGACATGATGCCTTTAACTAAGTAAACAATAGAAAACATGAATTTGGGCACTACCATCTTAATATAAACCCATCCTTATTTCAAATAATATAACACACTCCTTCATTCCAATTAACACTTACAAGAATCAACTTATTTTCACGGTTTTCACTCAATTTTTTTTTTCACATTAATGAGTAAGGCTATGCTCACATTACAATCAAATAGTATTACATAAGCTTGCAAATTAGTCACATCTCCACCAAAAATAATAATGACTATGTACAAAAATCGAAAGGTCTTCATGAGGTTGTAATGGGGCTAAGGTGAAATGTAGGATAAAAGGATAAACATGGGCTAAAATTTATCAAAGAATAATGTTAAAAAATCAATTTACTTCCACAAAATACTTCTTGCACAATTAAACTTTCAACTAGTTTTTCAAATACGTATGCTTACAGAACAATGCTTCATTTTTTTTTCTTTTTCTCTGAATTTTTGTCTTTTTTCTCTTTTTTTTTCAAAAACTCGATAAACTGTAAGCAAAAATTCTGCACAAATGAAAGCAACATTTTGGCTATTTTTTATTTTCAAATTTTCAACTCATACTCAAGAAGTATTTCACTAACTTAAGACATAATTAACATATTCTTTGATAAATAGGTTGAAAAAGAAAGCTAAAAGTAAGTGTTAATAGTTAATTTTTTTTATTGGGTATTTATATATATAAAAAAGGTCTAGGCTTAAAAATGGTTCACTAGGGGATCAAAATAATATGGTGGGTATTTAAATAAAGCTAAAATGGATATCCTAAATTGCCTTTTTCATTTTCATGCATAAAATCATAAATGGTCTCAACATATACTTCAAAAGCAAACTATAGAATACTTATTTAATTGTAATTGACTCTCACAAGAAAAATTGCATACTAAGTACCAAGAAAGTGGTTCTTGTGTATTTTAGACTCAAATCTCACTATAATAGGCTTTAAAAGAATTTAATTCTTATAAGTTTATCATTCCAAAACACATGTAAGGTAGTCATATCATTTTAAACAAGGATTTCCAAGTGAAACTTTCCAAACCATGATCAAATTCATTCAAGTGCTATTCACAAAGTTTAAGGCATCTTAAAAAAACTTTTTTTTTTACTAACAACATTTTAATGACAAAAACTTGATTTTTTTTGAAAATACAAAAAAAAATTGAAAATTAGACTTAAACTTACAAAAACAACAAAACTAAATAAACTTACCCACACTTGAATTATACACAGTCCTCTGTGTATAAAACAAGAATGAAAGCTAACAAATAACACACAAAAAATACCAAAAACATAACAGACACAACACAAAAAATAAAAGAAAATAAAAAACTTGGAAGTTGAATGGAATTTTTCAAGATACTGGATTGGATCTTGAAGCATCAACAAGAAAATCATGAAGATTGTGGTGGTCATTTTTATTTGCCTACACAAGCAAAATAAATTACTTAAAATTTATTGAAAAAGGCCAAAAAATATTTTTTTGGTTTTTTTTTCAACTAAACAATAAAGAAAATTTTTGAATTAAACAACGAAAAGAAAATATGGGTTGCCTCCCATTAGTGCCAATATTTATTGTCATTAGCTAGACATGAACTTTTTGTTGCTCAAATAATTGATGAATCATACTGAAAATGGTTAGGAGGAGGATTTAACTCCAACTTGGGTACCTGCAAAATAGAAGGGAAAATGTCTTATTAAAAGTCAAAATGGGCATATAAAGTAGTTTCACCTTATTTATTTGAACATATGGGAATACAACTTCACTAACTTTCTTGCTCAAAATCCTACCAAGAGTATCATACACACAAGTATTTTCAACAAACTCATTAACCAAAGTTTTAATTACATCAACTTGAAACAAAAATTCTTGATCATATGGGTATTTCATGGCATAAAAAATGTTAAAAATAAAAGTTTCCCCGTAAATTCAAAAGTTAGAGTTCTTTTGTCCATATTTATTATTGCCTTTGCTATTTTTATAAAGGGCCTGCCTAATAAAATAACAGAATTAGTGGAACTAGAAGCGCCCATGTCAAGAATATAAAAATCCACTAGAAAAATATTTACTTTTACTAACACATTCTCCAATACACCTTCTGGATAGACATTTGATCGATCAACTATATGAATTACAACTCGAGTTTCTTTGAGAGGTTCCATAATTAATTCTTTGTAAATTGACAATAGCATAACATTAATCGATGCCACCAAATCAATCATTGCCTTTTCAACGCTATTATTACCAATCAAACAAGGAATAGAAAACATACCATGATCTTTGGATTTTTCAGGCAATTGTTTTGGTATCACTGCAAAGACATTTTCACCAATAACTACCTAGGCATCATCCTCATGTTTTATCTTTCTTGTGCAAAGTTCTTTCAAGAATTTGGCATATTTTGGAACTTAACGAATGATCTCAAGAAGTGTATGTTAATTTCCACCTTTTGAAAAATATTCAAAAGGTCTTGTGTCTCCTTGTCATTCTTCTCCTTTGCAAACCTGCCAAGAAAAGGTGGTATCATTACAACTGCAGGTTTAGTAACTTTATGGTCAATAATTACCTCAGAATTTTTTGTTGAGTCTGAAATAGGCACATGGTCGGACTCTTCCTTGTCAAATTTTAGAACAGCCATTTGGGTTGGAACAGAAATGGGCATATGATTATTAAGCTTCTGCTCTAGCCCTTTAAATTCCTTACCACTGCAAAGCGTTATGGCATTTACGTTTTTCTTAAAATTCACCTCTACTTGGGATGGTAACTTCCCTTGGTTTGCTTCTAACCTTGCTATTGCAGTGGTCAATTGAGTGATTTGCGTACCCATATTGGCAAAATCGGCTCTCTTCTCTTGTTGAAACTTATGATTTTCCTGAGCTATTCCTTTAACAAAATCTTCTAAACTTGGGTCTGGTTTAGGTTGTTGTAGTGATGAAAACATCATATAGGGTAGTTGTAGAGGGTGAGGGCAAAATTGGTTAGGTTGGGCATTTTGGAATCCGGGTGGCCTAAAATTTTTGTTGGAAAAATCCTGCCAGCCAGAATTGTGTTGATTTGCATATTGTCTTAATTGTTGGCCTATAACGTTTACTTGTTCAGGCTCATCATCTTGCATGGTTGGGCATAAGTCAGTATGATGCCCATTATTGCAAATCCCACCAGTTTTAACTTGTTGAGCTTGTCCGAAACCTGTAACCAATTTTTCAATAGATTTGATTAAATCATCACCACGAGAATTTTTAACCATTCCTACCTCAATCATGTGACGAGATTCATCAATATCAAATTGTTGACCATTATCAGCCATGTTGGATATTAAAGCCTGTGCCTCTGTGGCTGTTTTATTCATTAGACTTTCTCCACTTTCTGCATCAATTGTGTCTCTAGCTGTGGGAAAAAACCTTCATAAAAGTACGAAATAGTAACTATTGAGAAATTTGATGTTGCGGGCATTTAGCACATAATTTTTTAAATTTCTTCCAATACTTATGAAAATTTTCCCCAATATTTTGCTTAATCCCGCATATTTCTTTCCTTAAATTTGCGGTTTTTGATGCAGGAAAAACAATTTCTATAAAATTTCTTTTAAGTTCATTCCAAGTAATTATTGATCCAACTGGCAAATTAAATAACCAATCTCTAGCATCATCATGCAATGAAAAAGGAAAGGCCAACAACTTAACATATTCAGCAACAGTTCCAATATGTCTCACAGTTGAAAAAACAAGTTGAAAATCTTGGAAATGTTTATGGAGATCATCTCCAGGTAGATCATGAAATTTAGGGAGAATTTGAATCAAACTAGATTTTAACTCAAATTATTCAGTTATGGTGGGGGAGTGTTATGCCCAAAGGTTGCACATTAATATCAGGATTAGCTAACTCCCTGCGGGTGCGTTCACGTTCTATCATGATTTCTTCTTGATGTGTTTCAAGAACTTGTTTTGCTTTTTTGGTTTCCACCTTTCTTCTCCTTATAGATTTTTCAATTTCAGGGTCGAATAACAATGATCCTACGAGATTAAAATGGGTTATACACCAAAAAAGAAAAAGAATATTTATGAAGAAAAATAATAACTAAAGCCGTTCACCGGCAATGGCGCCAAAATTTGGCCGTGTCGTTTGCAACCAAAATAAATATCGTACTCCTTTACTAGAATAAATTCCAGTATAGTGACAAGTAAGGTCGTCTCCCAAGGAAACGATAGTATTTCTTTTCCTTCACAAAAATTATCACAAATCAAATGTTGAGATTTAATTTTCAACAAATAACAAAATTTAAGAATGAAGTAAAATAAATTCCGATTAAAGTGTTGAATGAACATTAATTACATTCTTGATCATTGATGCAATTATGTACCTTTTTAATCAAATCAATCAGTTATAGTTACCGGAACCCACTGTCATAACCTCATTCCTTCTTAATTATCAGTAATTAAAAGAATCCTTATTAATTACTTTGTAACCAATAATTAACCTAAGAGATCATTAGATTTAAATTATTGATTGCATTAAGATTTAAAGGAACCCGATTTTGATATGCGCATATAAACCCGTATGTACATATCAACCCTTATACCCACTGTCGATGAATAACAGTGTTATCACTAATTAAAAGTAAATGGACAATCACGGATCCACCTTTCTAATTGGTATTAAAATCTTCTATGATTAATTACACATTGTACATTATTTAATTACCACAGAATAATCTTAATTCATTTTATCACAGAGCATAAAAAAGAACTTGATTAATAAGGTAATTTAGTCCAATTTGATCTCACAAGAAATTAATATTTATCATAACTATTATCGGAATTAAATAATTAGTAACTATTCATATCTAAAAATAATACAATCAAATTAAATTAAATCTCATGAAAGAATATCGTACCTTAATTAGATAAATGAATGAAATTAAGAAAGAGATAACCTTGATAACTTCTGATAAGTTTGAATAAAGTCTATCAAAATCCAAAACCTAAGGTATCAATTGGTTGTCCAACGAATTAACTTAAATAATCAATCTAAAGCAAATGAAAATTGCATCTTATCTAAACTCAAAAAACTTAACTTATTAAATTGAATCAAAATTCAAATAAAAACTAAGAATTCTATGAAAACTGAAATACTAGAACTAAGAATGATCTTCTTCAGCAATACTAACTTCACTATTTAAAGAGTTCAATCCACTAACAAATCCCTTAAGTTCCAATAAGGCAATTCTAACCAATATCAATCCTAACAAATATCCATAACCTCCAGCTTTCTAATATATTTATCAATATCTTCATCCCTCTAATATCTTAATCCTTCCAATATCTTAGGAGATATGATTGCAACTTCTTCAAGTAAAATCTCTTTCAGCAAAATGCCTTCAACCTCTTATCCTTTCTTGCATCATTTTAACATTTTTTCACCATTCCACTCATTTTCACGTAAATTTTGAAATAATAACAAAACACATGATTTCCAACACTTAAATGCTAATAAAATCATGCAATCATGATAAATAATTCTAAAAATGAAAAGGTTCTCTTTGAGCTGATTCACCTTTGGGTGGATTGACAACCTTATTTATCCACAAAATAAGTCTAACTTGGAAAATTCCATCAACAATCAACACAAAAAGAATAAACACAAAGGTTAGAGACAAAAAAAAGAACAGATTAGAACCAACAAATAAAAAATAAAGAAACAAAGAAAAGGATATGGACCGCGATTCAATGGAATCTTGTCCAAAATCCAAACGCTATTACAAGACCAACTTGATTCGGGCATCACCTAAATCAAATTAGAATTGGTTGTTCTCAAACTTAGAACAAAAGCAAGACTAATTAATGGTCTTAATCTCACTTTAGGGTTTAAAATTCAAAAGCTCAAAACTTATGTAAGGCTTCTAAGGGTTTTGGATTCAAATTTTGCTACGCAAAAATAATGAGGGGGCGTTTGGTTCAAATTCTTCAATGGCAATCACAATGGGTTTGATTAAGGGGTCAATAATAATGGGAATCACGATTGCATTGTTACTGTTTGGTTCAAATCCTATAATAACTATCATTGTGATTGATGCTGTTTAGTTCAATTCAACATTAGTAATAGGAATCAGTTAAAATTCCAATTTTACCCATATAATGACTACTATTGTGATTGATGCAATTTGGTTCAATTCAACATTAGTAATAATCTTTCAATTTTACAACTTTTCTAATGAAGTATTTTTTTTTTTCTTATCAACCTTATTAACAAAAAAAAGACCACTTTAGTTTAGCAACTTTAGGCGATTCACCTCAGTAGAATTGCTTACTCATTTGACAAAATTATGTTAAAAAAAATAAAGAAGTTCAAGATAAGCAGTCAAAGAACAAATTTTCACATACAAATATAACAATGGATAATATTCCAACTGAACGAGTTAAAAGATGAATAAGATATTTATAAACTAGTACCAACAATGATTTATCAATTCCTGTATTATCATTAAAAAGTCAACTCCTTCTCAGCACAAAATAGGATACAAAATAGTTGGGTTAACATAGTCTAATACTCACAACGAAGTTAACATTCTAACAATAGCTTTAATAGTTTAAATACCAAACTTCATTCAAATAAGAGTGAACACATAATCCTTAATTTCAGCGGGATCCAGACTAAACAATAAATTAACATTCAAAGCATCTTGACAAATTGCTTTAGCAGCCTTGTACTTATCCGTTCCACTAAACCCATGCTTATCCTACACTTCAAGAACTTGTGACATTCTTGAAGATGTACCTTGCATCCAATTTGACATTGCTTCATAGTGATCATTTATATTTTTCATAAAACCCCGAATTTCATCATTGAATTCTTTATGCTCTGATTCAACATTTTGCCAGTAGCAACTTTGGCCTTATTTGAACTTTTTTGGACTTTGCTATCTGAAAGTTTTTTTTTTTTTTGTTGGAAGTATATGCACTTGACGAAACAGATGGCAGTGAATGTAACAGAGACACTTCATTACCGTCAGAAGCACTTTCATCTGTGTCAGACAAATGAATATTAATATTTTCTATGTTGTTCGCAGCAATTATAGGATCTTCTGTCATAGCTCCTGTTGCTCTATCCTTGCCATATACTATTTCCAACTCTGAAAGGTAAGGAAAAGACATATTATATAGACTCTTAGCTTCTTTATGACACTATAAAAAAATGAAACATCAATAAGAATTAAAGAATTACATGACTAAACACAACTCTTTCGCCAATTAGAATCTCAAATTTTTTTGTAAAAATTGGCAAATGCTTGTGGAAACAGGCCGTGTCATGTCAAATATGCTATACTAAAAAGCAAGTCCTTTCAACATCAAGATGTGTTACAATATCAATATAGTGTCATGTTCTATTATATTAAAGTACTGTACTGTCACCTAATAATGAAAACTCCACATGATGAAGAGGTGATTGGGAAGCCATCATAATAACATAATAGTAGTGATAATCTCTAAACAAACAAGATTTATTCAAACCTTAACGCGTAATAATTTCAACAAGAAGAGATGTTCCAAACTGAAAGACAAAAGAAAGAGTTAAAACAATTGGATGTCAGCTACTACAGTTAACTTGCCTGCTGGGTCCAACTTGTTTTACAATATGTATGCATAAGTTGCAATGTCATTGTCAGGGAAATTGCAGTGCATTTTCATGCAACCTGTGGTTGAGTTTTGAGTAAAAGTCATTCTATTGAAGACTTGGAAGTCTGCTAATAATGCCAAAAATGGTACTAAACCAAAAATAGGCAAATGCTTGTGGAAACAGGACATTCGTTTTCTCTTCATGTGCAACCAAAAAGATGAAATGGAAAGTGAAGACTAATATTCAGCATAGAAAATGGAAACTTCTTAGAGTTGTGTCTAGTTTCTAATTATGTAAGACTTAACAAAATCCAGGAAACCAAGAATAGTCTACTGATTAACAACACATATACATGTGTACCACTAGCCTTATCTCATAAGAAGTTGTATTTTTCTCTTCTATTTGAGGTTGTATTTTAAGGATTAAGTTAGTCATAAGTGGAAGAAACCATATTCTTAATCTACACTAATGAAGAACCAAATACATGTAAAGTGAAGACTAATATTCAGCATGAGAGGTACTTAATTACCATGTCTGGATTTTTAAATAGTTTGTAAATTGTGTTTAATTCTCCTAATATTCAAGTTCATGCATTGCTGTTGCATTTGGAGAGTTGACCCAAAGGGCAAGATTCAAATGGCCTCTGATTGCAAGTTAAACAAACATAACCATACTAAACAATAAATAGCTATAAAGTCTTAATTTGGTTAAATAATTGAAGTTGTCAACATTTCTGACTACCTGTTTTTAGCTACTGTGAAGTATAAACTACTCAACCTTAATTTGCTTCCAAAATCATCCCACTTCCAGTATTAGCTATAACCAGACAAAGTATTGAATTATAATATTATATGATCAAATCGACAAGAAGGAAAATGTCTAATCAACAGTTTCATTTTCTACTATATTAAAGTATTATAATGCCATCTAATAAATGAAAACCCCACATGTGTTACAATAGCAACATAATCTCATTTTCTTACTCAACACTTGAAAATATACACATACACCACAAAGCATTAGTTAAAACTAGGAAATCATATTAATTTTTCATACCTTAACCCATTCTTCAAACCATGAACGTCCACATATTATCCTTTTTTCAACATCATTCCAAGTGCACCAACTTTGCTTGCACATTTCAGAAATAGTATGAAATTTTGACTTTAAGAACTTGAGCCTCGAATCAATGTATTTCACTTCTTTTGTGAAGTTGGGCAGCTTCAACATCATTATTCTTCTTGTCTCGTTCATATTGTTGTTCTTGATCCCTCCATCAGTTTTCCAAAGTGGATCAATGGCTATATCTTGCAAACATCTTATTAACAACCAAGTTTCATCCTCTGTCCAAAAGTGTTTGTTCTTTCCTTTTCCATATTTTGCATCATTTGTCTCAAACTTGTTATTGTCCACTGCATTGTTCTCCATTCTACTACTAAATTCATAAAAACATTCAAGAAATGTGAATTCCAATCTGTTATATGTGAACAGAAAGCCTGATTACTAGAGTAAGATTCTACACTTTTAATCGGTGCAGAGATAATATAAATAATATATTTTTAAATGCACATATATAGGGGTAGAGAGAGTGATTGATTCAGTAACATAAGGAGATTCTTTAATAATCATTCAATCAAGAGAATAAAAATGTGAACAGAAAGCCTGATTAAATGCACTTATATTTTGCTTATTCTTGTGTTTAGGGACTGCGCTTTTCGGAACTTTCTTTCAGATTTTCACAAAAATGGAGTTCCCTTTGCCATTGCAAAAATCATTGAGTTGTAGAGTGGTCTCTGCAGTTTGTATGCTTAAACGAACATAAGTTTATATGCTTAGACAAACACTTCAAGAGCCACACTTTTCAATGGCCAAAACTTGATACCAAATTCATAGCTTATTACTGTATAATAAAGAATGAAGCATAATATGAAAGGTATGAAAACAAGTCTCTGTAGTTTGTTTCTACATAAAGAATTTAAACACACTAGATAATTGTGAATAAGGAACAAAGTAAATGCTTATCAAGAACACATTCTTGCTTTTACCTTGTTAGATTCATCAAATTAAAAGCTAATATGGTTAGTAAAGAAATTGTGAGAGAATTACCAAGTAAATGCTAGCAAAGATCGATGAGGATAACAGATGATTAGAACGACGGAGAAGAAATTGACGACAACGATGATAGCCACAAATATAAGGAGTAATCTTCACTTGTGAGAAGAAATTGACGACGACGATGAGCACGATAGATGATGAGGATGATGATGACGACAATGAGATTGGAGGTTGTCTGAGCTTGGAGGTTATCTAATATGGCTTGTGAGATCCAGATGATAAGGATGATGATGAATGAAGAAATTGGAGCTTGTCTAAGAGATCCCGACGTTTTAGGGCTTCTTTTGGAAAACAGACCAAGTTTGATTACCCAATACAAGGCAATCACTCATTAACGGGGGTGTACTAGGGAATGGGTCATTGACCAGTTTTAGGTATTCATTAATGAATTTCTATTCCCATTAACCTTTACCAAATATTAACAATAACAATCACTTTTCTTTATTCCCATTAACCTCTTCTATTCCCCCTAACCAAACACCCCTGAACTTTCAATTTTAAAATTCAACTACTAAATTCGTAGCTTACAAGCTCCTTTATATAGGGAAGCAAAGAAACCAACAAAACAAACCCTAAATACCAAAAATGTAGTTTTCTAATAGGACTTAACTTCCTAAAATAAATAACATATGTCTCAATCATGCAAGATCTTTAGCCATGTAAAAATACCATGTTCAACATATCAATGTTCATGCAAGAACATTAGATCATATTTCTTATTGAAAAGATTAAACAAAATGAACTAAATATTGAAAATCTAAAATCTATCGAAATTCCCAATGTCGCGACATGGAGAGGTCTAGACATCGCAACATGTATGGACGTCGCAACGTGAGATGTCGCACATCGCAATGTTGATAAGTCAGTTCTATGCTGATTTATATATGTTAAATCCTTGAGCTTTTGTGTGGATATAGTGTGAAAATCTTACTTCTTGTGTGAATTATGTACTAAAGGTGTAAGAAGCTATACTTGTAGAGATTGTGAAGAAGTGTCGAATAATATTGCATAAATGATGTAAAGCATGCATGTATTTGATTGAATGCACATTTTGACACAACTATTCTCACGACTCTCAAAGCACACACAAAGTCCAGCACTTAATACATCAAACACTTAACACACACACACACACACACATACACACACACATATCACACACTTCGCACACACAAAACACACAAGAGTGGTGCGGGCGCACTAAGAGCCCGCCCCACCTTGCACAGTGCCCTCGCCCCTCACACACACACACACACGCAGGTGGGCACTATGCCCCCGTCCCTTGCACCCACGCACATGGTGCGGGCATACTAGGCGCCGTACCACACACGCATTTGCACTGTGCGGGTGCCTAGTACGCCTGCACCACACTCACCCACACACAAGAGTGGGGGCCTAGTGCCCTCGCCGTTCGCACATACTTACATGGTGCGGGCACCTAGTGCGCCTGCACCACACACGCAAACACACATGGGCTGGCGCCTAGTGCACCAACCCCTCCCGCACCGCACATACGGGCGGGCGCCTAGTGCGCCTACCCCTCAAACATAGGCTGGCGTCTACTGCGCCAGCCCCGCTCAGTGCGCCCGCCCAGCTTGCACAGCAAGTGTCCTGCACACACCGTTGCACTCGCCTCTTGTAAGCATGCATCCATATGTACATGCACACTAGCACTTCCATGCATTCACCACCCACCTTGATAGCACTCACATTAACACAAACTGCACTTGCACAAGGCACAGGCCTTAACACACTTAACTAAAGCACTAGCACAACAATCCGATAGTTCACCAAGTGTTTGATGAAACGCATTCTTAATGGTTAAGCAACCCAAGTTGGCAGCATGACACTAGATGGCCTCACTATATTTTATGGATTGTATTTGTAGGACACTTGGCAGAAATCTCAATGAAAGAAAGCACACTTCTTCCCTTATTTTGACACATCAAGAAGGAAAGGATATAAATACTCAAGAAGGGAATAAAGGATCAGGAGGGGGGAGCAGTAGAGAACAACACAAGACAAGATAGAAATTAAGGTTCTTAGGTTCGTAGGCTAGTTTTAGGATTTTCTCTTACTTTCTCTTTCTTCTCTCTCTCTAAACTCATATTGTCTTGAGGATTGATGTATAGATCTTTGAATGGTTGAGACATATTAATTGCATTTGATCTATGTTTGAATGTGTTCTCTAATTTCTAATTGTGATATTTATCGTACGTTAATTGCAACAATAAGATTTGGGCACGATTTGCGGTAGCCACTGAAATTAGCTTAGATCCAGCTATAATGAAATGAATTGAACATGATTGCATAATGAGGACCTTCCATTCATGGGTTTCTAATTTTGGTTTAATTGTTGAATCCAAGTGTGTGGTGCCCACTGACATTTGAATCCAAATCTCTAAAAACGAATTTAGAATTGTGTTTGTAGAACACTTTGAACACACAATTTGAGTAGCTGCTTGACAAGGGAGATAATCGAATAGTGGACTAGAATTGTCATACAAAACAAGGATTTGAGAACTTAATATGTGCCAAAAGCTTGCCCCGCCTGGGGAGGATTTTGGAGTATGTAGAGTGGTTTTGAGTGAGCCGCATGGCTACTTGAATTTCATGATACAGATAGTAGATCCCCTCATGAATCTACACTAGTCAGTGATGCCAAGTGAAGATCTATGCATGTTGAAGCCCCCTCAAAGCAGTACTTCCACTCTTGTTTGAACACTAACATTTTGCATTCATTCTTACAAGCATGCATGTGTTTTATTTCTTGCATTTCATGCATCTGTAGCCAATTGAACAAACAATCACTTGACGATCAAACCTTCTCTGTGGAACGATCCCTCTTGCCATTACCACAGTAGAAATAGGTAAAATTAGAGAGCAGGCGACAGCTCGCACCAAACGTGCGGAAAAACACATTGTTTTAATTTAATTGGATTTTAATTCCAATTTTTTCAAGCCTCTAATTTAATTCCAGACGTGGAGGCCTCTGGACATCGCGATGTGGAGCTATAGACATCGCAACGTGGAAGCATTGGCGACCCACACTTGTCCAATCTTACTCTCCATTGATGTATCATCATGTAATATCAAAACCACGAAGTTCTAAGACTTCAAATCTTCATTCCCTTCACCAAAACCTTGTTCCAACAACTTGTATGTCACAACTTCTATGATCAAACCATTAAGAGCAAACTTGAAATTTTTGGTTCTAACTCGAGTCATTAGTCCTCCAATTCTATATAAAAGGTCAACGGACTGTTGTTCACTATCAAGCGCATCTAGATTCCTGTCATTCCCTCTCACCTCAAAAGGAATCATCCTCAAATCATCTGTATCAAACAAAGAGAGATCAGAAACATTAAAAGTATCACTAACATTTCCATACTCACCTTACAAATCAATACGATATGCATTGTCATTAATACGCTCAAAAACTTGGAAGGGACCATCGCCTCTAGAGTGAAGCTTTGATTTTCATTTCTCAGGAAATCTTTTCTTGCGCAAGTGTATCTAAACCCAATCACCTGTCTGGAACCCCACTTAGCATCTTCCTTTATTAGCTTGCTTAGCATACTGCTCATTTCTCTTTTCAATATTTTCATGAACCCTAGCATGAAGGTCCTTAATAAAAGTAGCTTTGCTTGCACCATCAACATTAACAATCTCGTTAATAGGAATAGGCAAAATATCCAAAGGCATCAAAGGATTAAAACCATACACAATTTTAAATAGAGAAAAAGAAGTAGAATTATGAATAGTGCGATTAGAAGCAAACTCAATATGTGGTAAACAATCTCCCTATTTCCTTAGATTCTTTTGTATGATAGTACGTAATAATGTAGATAGAGTTCTATTAACTACCTCGGTTTGCCAATCAGTTTGTGGGTGTGCAACAGTAAAAAATAGTAACCTAGTCCCTAATTTACTCCAAACAGTGTGCCAAAAATGACTAAAGAACTTGACATCTTTATCACTAATAATAGAAGTAGGAATACCATGTAATCTTACAACTTCTTTAAAGAAAATATCAGCTATGTGAGTTACATCATTGGTTTATGAACATGCAATAAAATGTGCCGTTTTACTGAACCTATCAACTACCACAAAAATACTATCCTTACCACTTAGTAACCTAGGCAATTCTAAAACAAAGTTCATAGAAATGTCTAACCAAGGATGCAAAGGTACAAGAAGTGGTATGCATAGATGCTAAGGCATTATGTTCAACTTTGCCTATTTACAAACAATACACTTTTGACAAATAGACTGAACAATTTTGCGCATATGAGACCAATAAAAATGTTCTTGCAAAATATGTAATGTTTTGTTAACACCAAAAATACCCATTAATCCACCACTATGTGTCTCAACAACTAACAAATCATGAATAGAGCAATTAGGCACACACAACTCATCATTCTTAAACAAGAATCCGTCATGCAAATAATAGTCTCATTCGGATTTATGCAAACAAATCTCAAGCACAAGCTTAAAATCAACATATTTGGCATATAATCCTTTCATGACATCAAATCCAAGTAGTTTTACATGTAAGAAAGTAAGCAAATTGTACCTTCTCGACAATGCATCAGCAACCACATTTTCCTTTCCATCTTTGTATTTAATCACGTAAGAAAATGTCTCAATAAACTCTAACCACTTAGTATATCGTTTATTTAACTTACCTTGGGACTTAAAGAACTTAAAACTCTCATGATCTGAATGAATGTTACCAAACTTGTAGAGAGCTTACCAATGCATACAACTCCTTGTCGTATGTTGGATAATTCAATGTTACTCCTTTAAACTTCTCGCTAACGTATGCCACGGCCTTGCCTTCCTACATCAAAACAGAACCAATACCTTTTTCGGAAGCATCATATTATATCTCAAAAGCTTTTTAAAAATTGGGTAACATAAGAACATGAGCATTAGTTAATTTTTGTTTTAAGGTGTTAAAATCTTTATCTTAAACATAAGTCCAAACAAAAGTCACATTTTTCTTAACTAGATCTTTCAAGGGAGCTGCAATTGTACTAAAGTCTTTTACAAACCTCCTATAAAACCCAACTAAACCATGGAAACTCCTAATATCATTAACTGACTAAGGTGTGGCCCAATATCTAATGGCTTTTACCTTAATGTCATCAACAGAAATTTCTTCAGCACTTACAACAAATCCCAAAAAGATAATGGATGAAGAATAGAAATCACACTTTTTAAAATTTGCATAAAGCTGATTTTCACAAAGTACAACAAACACATTCTTAATGTAATACATACTATTCAAGTGTCTTACTGTAAATAGTATATCATCAAAATAGACCACTACAAACTTTCTTATGAAAGACCTAAGTACATGGTTCATTAAACGCAAAAAAGTGCTTGGTGTATTAGTCAATCCAAAGGGCATAGCTAACCACTCATAAAGACCGTACTTAGTTTTAAAGGCAGTATTCCACTCATCGCCTTCTTTCATATTAATTTGATAATAGCCACTTTTCAATCAATTTTCATAAAGATTTTGGAAACTCATCTAACATGTCATCTAACCTAGGGATAGGGTGACAATATTTTATGGTTATCTTATTGATGGCTCGACAGTCAACATACATTCTCCATGTCTCATCTTTCTTAGGCACGAGAATAACAGGCACAGAACATGGACTAAAACTTTCTTGAACAATACATTTATCTAGAAGATCATCCACTTGAACTTGGATTTCCTTTGTCTCATCAGGACTTGCTTGATATGCTGGCCTATTGGGAGTAGAAGCACCAATGATGAAATCAATTTGATGTTCTATACCTTCAATTGGAGGTAAACCCTTCAGCAACTCCTCGGGAAATAAGTCATCAAACTCCTGTATAAGAGAAATCACAACACTAGGCAAAGAAGATATGTGATCACTAAATATCAAATACAAGTCTTTGTAAGTAAGTACAAACAATTCATGTTTATCTAATATTGCTCTTTTGACTTCACTTTTTCGTGCATAAACTGTTAACCTATTTTTATTCTCCTCTTGTTTCATCTTTAGGCCTTCTAATTTCCTTGCATTACCACTAAAGGGGATAGAAGTTTTGCCCACTTCTTGCTTCATTTTCTCATCCTGAACTAATTGTCTATATTCCTTGGAGATCCTTGCTTGATTTTCATACACTTTCCATAGTTTCAAAGAAGTCAAAGTGTACTTCTTACCATATTTCTCCATAGTGTAGTAATTCTTTCGTCTATCATGCATGACATGTTGATCAAATTGCCATGGACGTCCAATTAACACATGCGCTGCCTCCATTGGAACAACATTACAAAAAATATCATCAGTATAGCTTCCAATTAACAAAGATAAGTGCACCTGTTTGTTTACCTTAACCTCCCCACTTTGATTCAAACACTGTAACTTATATGGCTTGGGGTGTTTTGAACAAGTAAGTTTCAACTTGAATACCAACAATGTATTCGCCATATTAGTGCAACTCTCAACATCGATAATCAAACTACACTATTTGTTGTAAATAATGCACTTGGTGTGGAAGATATTCTCAAGCTGCATTGAATCGCCCTCAATCTGTGGCTGTGTACTCAAAGTTCTCATAGTGACAAGTGACTCAGCAACTTCCAACTTTTCTGGAGCACCATCATCACAAGCTTCATCATAAGTTCTTTCTTCAAGTTCGGGCATCTCACATCACTCGAATGAACACTAACAATATCCCCACCATCAAGATAGTAAATAGCTTTTTTGCTTGGACAGTTTGCCTATACATGCCCAAATTTTTTAAATTTATAACACTTGATCTCACTCGTTCTTTAGAGTGTTTTCATGGCTGAGTTATGAACAGTTGGTGGTGTCTTCTCCATCAGCTTGGGGGTAGCATTCCCTAGAAAAGATTTGTTTTTCATGGCTACGTTGGGTGGAGTACGTCGGCTTTCCCTTTGCCAAGGGGGTTGACAAGTTGTAAGTCGCCCTTTTTCCTTCCTGTGATGCTCTATCATAATAGCATTATGCAACAGCTCTTCCAAATCAAAAACCTTTTGGAATCCGACCTTATATGCGAATGCAGGATTCATTCCTGCCACAAACCTTGCCATAGTTGTTTCAGGTTCCTCTACAATGTTGGCCTTTATCATAAGTAACTCCATTTCCTTAAAGTAATCATCAACAGGTCTGTTTCCTTATGTGAGGGTCTGAACTTGTCTTTACAATTCATTAGCAAAATATGATAGTACATACCATTTTCTCATGATTGTTTGCATCTCTCTCCAAGTTTGAACTGGACTCTCCCCATTCAATTGTCCATTCTTTACCAATTGAGCTGTATAATCTTTGAAATGTATGGTTACCATACGCAACTTGTTATTCAAAATAAGAATTTCTAGCAAAAATCTGCTCCACTATGCAGATCCAATCAAGAAATAAGTCGGGATCGGACTTGTCATGAAATTTTGGAAACTCCAATTTAACTGAAGACACATCAAACTCGGACTTGCCCCGACTCTTTGGTTGTTCAAATTGTGAGACCCCGAATTTTTCTTTAAATGATACTACCCTACGGTTATTTTAATTGGCATATTAATATGAATTTATTGCACTTTGTGAAAATAGTGATTTAATGGTGTGCATTTTAAATTAACTATATGTTTTATGGGATTAATTTTTAATCTTAGAAATTGTGAGGGAATTAATTATATTAGATTGTTCTCAAGTTTGGGGTCTTAAATAGTATTTATAAGAAAATAAGGACTTAATGATAAATTAGTAAAGGATAGTTAAAAAATAATAATAATAATAAAAAAAAACAAATAATTAAATAATAAAAATATTTCATGAAATACGTGTAAGCTTAATAACTTACACGTATTCACGTTTTCATGACTCATTAGGGAAGACCTCCACGTTATATGTCGGAGGAGCTGACTCAAAGTAAAACAAAAAGGGAAGAAAACCGTGGGGAAAATAGGAAAAAAAAAGAAGAAGAGGGAAAAGAAGCGGCAAAGAAAAATAGAGGAGGAAGAGCGGAACAGGGGAAAGGAAGGAAAAGGAAAAAAAAAGAAGGAAAAGAAGGAGAAGAAGGATGAGAGGAAGCAGGCCAAAGCAATTTTGAAGAAAATCTCAACAGGTGGGGATTACTTATTACTTAGAAAATCAGTTAAAACTGTAGTTTCAAAGGTTATTGTGGTAGTGGTATAAAGAGGTATATGGTCTGTAATATTTTTTTTTAGTAGGGAATTCATGCTTCTTGAACCTGTGCCACTTCTCTGAACTTGTTTGCTTCAAATAAATTGGTTTTTGTGTGAACTCCATGGTGGGTTTGATAGATTAAAATCTTTATGTAGCTTGATGGGAATTCTGTTTGGTTGATGACTGAACTGGAGAACTGGGTTCATGTTAATAGTATTGCTTGATGGTTTTGATTATATTTAAGGCAGAGGGGAAAAGAATTAGACATTTGTGAGGACTCTGTAAGGTTATAAGATGAGAGGGGAAAGCAGGAAAAAAAAAGAAAAAAAAACGATAACAGAGGGAGGAGGAAATCAATGGAATTCATGTTTTGGATATAAAACCAATCATGGACTGAGGCCATTAACATTTTCGTGGGTCTCAGTCCATCAAGGGCTGGATGTGGTAATGATTTAAGGAGAGGAATGGTTTTTTTTTCCTCTTAGAATTGGGCTCAGACCATTAAGAGTTAGTTAAGGTTATGAATTGGGCTTTAGAATTTAAAGTAATGTGGATCCATTAAGATTGGATTGCTGAGCCTTGATCGTGTGGGCTTCAGCCCAGCAGAAACTAGTGATAGAGATGAATTAGATGGAGTGGGTTGTATAATTGAAACAGGGCTTAGAAGCTGAACATGAGGTGGACCTCTTAAAATAATGGGCCTTGGTGTATATCAGTTGGGTTATAAGTATGAATAGGGTAATTATATAAACACTTTTAATAAGATTTTGGTGGTAGTGTTTAATTTCAAATCTTAAGCCCTAGAATAATATTTTATTTTAAATTTAATGCCAACTTTTAATGAAATTTACATTACTTTATTATATGAAAGAATTTGGTTTCAAAGGTAATAATATTAGTGGATCGAAGTAACATTAACACTAATGACAGTGATTTTTAATCCAAGTAATACTAATAAAAATAACAACGATAAGAGATGGCAATAGTGATAATATAAAGTGAGATTATATTAGTTTACATGTATCTTTATTAGTGAAAAGGCATGTTGTCTGGTTAACTCTATTTATTATTGATTAAAGTTGTGTTACCTGATAATGCGTAAGTTGTTGAGGCCCGTCATATGTAACTTATGGGCAGTCGAGACGGCAAGGGCCGATGATTGTTCTAAGATTACTATGACACAAACCCTACTTTGATTGAGTTAAGGAGATTTTAACTCCATTAAAGTAGGTTCTGCCTGGTGACAAATCCGGATGTCACGCAATTACCTATGTGGTAATTATTGCCTGTGGTGGATAAGGTAGCTTCAACAGTGGTTTGATCACCCACTGACCGTAAGGGGATATAAGGATGGTACTGGACTGGTAATGTCTCCTGACCGGTATATATACATATGACATTTTTGTTATACGTGCATTTTCCACTCGGAATACTTGTAAACATGAGACTGGCATATTAATTTGTTTTATTGAATTGTAAATGTAAAAATTTACTATGTTCTGATATTATGTAATCCTATTGTCTCCCCACTGAGCATTATAGCTCACCCCGTTATCAAAACCTTTTGTTTCAGAGGGCATAGAGGAGCTGGGTCAGGAGGGACTAGAGTAGCAAGCCTAGAAGAAGGTGAGGTCACTGAGCCGGTTAGGCAGATTTTGGAATTGGGGCATATCGCAAAATCAATGAATACTTACATGTTAGGTTGCTTGTGTAATTTTGGGAACGGATTGTAAATAAGGTTTCTACGATGTAGTGTATGTGGATGTCGATAATGTAAGCGTATATGTTATTTTGATGTTGTGTGATCAGGCAGATAATAGTGTTTATCCTAAGAACAGGATTGTGTGTGATAATTATGATTTTATAAATCATTTTGTGTTTGATATTCGTGACATTAGAATCTTGTTTTATGGGTGAAATATTTTTGATATGATGTACAGGATTGACAAACCAACTCGCTCCATCTTAGGGGGTGGGTTGGGGCGTCACAGGTGGTATCAGAGCCTGTATCATACTAAGTTAGTATGACTTTGTGGATTGATTAGTAGGTCATAAGATTCTTGATTAATTATAAGCTTATGATCTATCAAAACGAAGCGTACTGATATGGGATATTAATGTATTACAGGATGGCTGACGATCGGCAGGAAGTTTGGTATCAGGATGGCCCTGGGGTGCGTCGTAGGCGATATGATCCTCGTTTGATAGAGGGCCCTGGGCGTGAGTGTCGTTGTGGACACTCCTACCCTAACTTTGTTGTGCACCACTTGGTGGAGGAACGTGATAGGGAATGTAATCTGGCCAATATTTATTATACTGAGGCACTAGGGAGTCGCCGGAGAATTGGGGAATTAGAAGCACACACTGAGTGGTTAGAACAAGAAAACCAGCAGTTGGCAGCTCGGCGCCACCAGGATTATTATCGGCACTTGGAAGTAGAAGAAAGGAACAATAGATGGAGTCAACGTTTGGACGAACTTCATCATGGCTTAGGAACCATGCGAGCACTGGTGGAGGAAATGCAACCAAGACTTGGGATACCTATTCCTCCACCTCCCCAAGTAGAGGGACCCCCCGAACCGCCGATTGTGCCTAATGACAATGTTGAGGAGGATCCTGAGGAAGACCCTGAGGAGGATCCTGAGGAAGACCCTGAGGAGGATCCTGAAGAAGATCCCGAGGAGGACCCTGGAGAAGACCCTGAGGAAGATCTTGAGGAAGCTTTCGAGGGGAATCAGGGAGAGGAAAATGTTGGAGGAAATGCCTCGCCGGGCGGCTCAGGGATAGAGGAAGATTAAAAGGAGTTTGAGTGATAATAATAGTTTGTAAATATTGGACCTTGTTGTATAAATATCGTTGTAGGTTGGCAAGTTTCCCTTTTATGTGCTTCTGATTAGTGTAGATATAAGAAGTTGTTAGTAAAGTGAAGGTGGGTGGACCAAGATCTTTAGGAACTATTGTAATTTCCACTTATGTGAATATAATATATATTCGTGTATATATAGTTGTGTTTATGTTCGGAATTAGATGTATGTCATTACTACTCTCTTTAAGTCACAAATTAAACGTTGTAATCTTAATAGATGGCAGGTGAAACCAGTCGAGGAGATCAAGAAATGGGGGGAGATGAAACCCTTCCCAGAACGGAGACAGAAACCAATCCTTTATTAACCCAATTCATCACTACTATTACCCAGTTATCTGAAACCCTGCGAAAACAAGGACAGCAGATCCATTCGTCTGGAGAGGATGGTGCTTTAGAACGATTCCTGAAGTTTAAACCTTCTGAATTCTATAGAGAACCCAATGATGAGAAAGCTGAAGCCTGGTTAGAGCATATGGAGGACATATTCTCCACTTTGCAGTATGGGGATAAGAGAAGAATTACTTTTGCTGCGTTTCAAATGAGAGCAGCAGCGCGGGATTGGTGGAGAGTAACCCAAGAGAAGTGGAAATTAATCCAGACACCCAGGACTTGGGTAAATTTCCTTCAGGAATTTAATGCTAAATTCTTTCCCACTATGACCAGAGAAAGACGTGAGGAAGAATTCATAACCCTTAAGCAACGGGATCTGACGGTGGCTCAATATGAGGCCAGATTCACTAAACTCTCTAAGTTTACTCCTCATATGCTTGAAACCAAGGAACGTAGGGTACGGAGATTTATGCAAGGCCTACGATATGATATTCAGGATGGAATGGTAACGGTTAGGCCAAACACTCTTCCAGAGGCATTGGAAATTGCCTCGAGGATTGAGATGGCTAATGTTCGCAAAAGGGAGCGAGCAAGTCAAAGAGGAAAACGACCAGTTAATCCCTCGTGGAGGAGAACTCCGTATGGGGTCGCACGAGGGGGACAGCCTTCTGGAGCCCAGCGGCCACAGGCACAGATAGGACAATCTTTTGCTCCAGTAGGCATGATGAAATGTGCGTATTATGGTCGGCCAGGGCATAGTGAACAAAGGTGTTGGCATAAGGCGAACAGGTGTGTTCGATGTGGGAGTGCTGATCACTTTATTAGGGATTGTCCAAGACCCCAGGCTCAGGTACCAAAGCCTGTTAACCCCCAACAGATGGAGAGAGGGAACAAGAAGGGGACTGATAAACCTAAAGTCCAGGCTCGAGTTTATGCTATGGGGGGAAGAACTTCCAGCCTGTGCGGAAGTGGTTGAAGGTACGCTAATAGTCTCGGGTATTAGTGCTAAAATTCTTATAGACCCTGGATCTACTCATTCATTTGTAGCCTCTAAATTTGCGGAGTGCTTGTATGTTCCACGTGATGAGTTGCCATATTTGATAGAAGTTAGTACCCCATTGGGAAATAGGTTAATATCTGATGTGGTATATAATAGGGGTTGGGGGAAATCGAATGGAAACAGATCTAATATCTGCACCGATTCATGGGTACGATGTTATTCTAGAAATGGACTGATTATTTGCACATCATGCCCAATTGGATTGTCGGGTAAAAACTGTGAAGTTTTGTAAACCAGGGCAACCTGTAATTAAACTTGTAGGTGATCAAGGGAAATTTGTGAATCCAATGATTTCGGGTGTAAAAGCTAGGAAAGTTCTGTATAAAGGTGGAGTCGGATTTCTAGCTTATTTGGTCAATCCAACCCCTACCAAACCAAAGTTGAAAGATGTGGCTGTGATAAGGGAATATGGAGACGTTTTCCCTGAGAAGTTGACTTCTCTGCCGATTGGTAGAGAAGTGGAGTTCACTATAGAGTTGTTGTCAGATGCTGCTCCTATTTCGAGGACGCTGTATCGAATGGCACCTCTGGAGTTGCAAGAACTGAAAACCCAGTTGCAGGAATTATTGGAGATAGGTTTTATACAACCTAGTACCTCGCCATGGGGGGCACCGGTATTATTTGTGAAGAAAAGGGATGGATCTTTGCGAATGTGTATTGATTATCGGGGTTTGAATAGGGTGACTGTTAAGAATAAATATCCTTTAACCTTCATTGATTAACTGTTTGATCAGCTAGAAGGATCTAGAGTGTACTCAAAGTTTGATCTCCGTCAGGGATACTATCAGTTGAGGATTCGAAAGGAAGATATGCCAAAAACTGCCTTCAATACCCGATATGGGCATTATGAATTTGTGGTGATGCCATTTGGACTCACTAATGCACCTGCTGTCTTTATGGATTTGATGCATAAGGTATTTCGACCGTATCTGGACCGCTTTGTGGTTATTTTTATTGATGACATTTTGGTATATTCAAGAAATCCTGAGGAGCATGAAAAACACCTTAGGATGGTCCTAGAAACGTTACGAGAACACAAACTCTATGCAAAATTTGAGAAATGCGAATTTTGGTTGGAAAAAGTATCATTTCTAGGCCACGTTATCTCAGGAGATGGTATCGCTGTGGATCCCTCAAAAGTGGAATCTGTGACCAAGTGGAAGCAACCAGAGACTCCAACGGAAGTGCGCAGTTTTCTTGGTCTTGCCGGTTATTATCGTAGGTTTATTAAGAATTTTTCAAGAATAGCCAGTCCATTGACTCGATTAACCCAGAAGTGTGTTCCGTATAAATGGGATGAGGAATGTGAGGGTAGTTTTCAGGAACTCAAAAGGAGATTAACTACATCACCAATACTTTCCTTACCTGAGGGAAAAGAAAATTTTGTGGTATATACTGATGCGTCTAGGGAAGGTTTGGGTTGTGTTTTAATGCAAAATGGCAAGGTAATTGCTTATGCATCTCGGAAGTTAAAACCTTATGAGCAAAACTACCCTACGCACGATATAGAATTGGCAGCTGTAGTTTTTGCTTTGAAGAAATGGAGGCATTATCTGTATGGAGTCACGTTTGAGGTGTTCACTGATCATAAGAGCTTGAAGTATTTATTCACCCAGAAGGATTTAAACTTGAGGCAACGTAGATGGATGGAATTGTTGGAAGATTATGATTGTACAATCAATTACCATCCAAGTAAGGCTAATGTAGTGGCCGATGCATTAAGCCAAAAAGCTCAACTTGCTAATACAGAGCTAAGATACCTTGCAGGGGATAGTGCAAGGTTAGCTAATATACAAGTCTACTCCTTATTGAATAATAGGGTTAAAGAAGCCCAAAAAGAGGTTTCTGGTTTACAAGAGATGAAGCATAAAATTAAGGATGGAAGATTACCTGATTTTACAGTGGACACTGATGATGTGATCTATTTTCAAGGTCGGTTATGTGTTCCAAATGTTGAGGTCTTGAGTGCTGAAATTCTTGGGAAAGCCCATAGTTCTAGATATTCCATTCATCCCAGTAGCACCAAAATGTATCGAGATCTTAGGCAAAATTTCTGGTGGAATAATATGAAGAGGGAAATAGCAGAATTTGTTTCTAGATGCCTAATCTGTCAGCAGGTCAAAGCAGAACATCAGAAACCCTCAGGACTGTTACAACCATTAGCCATTCCAGAATGGAAATGGGAATACATTACAATGGATTTCGTAACTGGATTACCAAGGACACAAAGGAATCATGATGCGGTATGGGTAGTAGTAGATCGTCTCACTAAAAGTGCCCATTTCTTGCCTGTGAATATGAGGTATTCGTTGGAGAGACTTGTCAAGATATATTTGGATGAGATTGTAAGGTTACATGGAGTACCCATAAGTATTGTATCTGATCGAGATCCTCGTTTTACCTCACGGCTATGGCCTAGGGTACAGGAGATTTTAGGAACTGGTCTAAAGTTTAGTACCAGTGCACACCTCGAAACTGATGGTCAATCTGAAAGAACTATTCAGATATTGGAAGATATGTTACGGGCGTATATGTTGGACTTTGGAGGTAGTTGGGATCAACACGTAGCACTTATTGAGTTTGCATACAATAACAGCTACCAAGCAACTATTGGAATGGCACCGTATGAGGCGCTATACGGAAGAAAATGCCGAACTCCTATGTGTTGGAATGAGGTTGGAGAAAAGAAAATTGTTGAAGCTGGGAACATACCGGTTATCGACGAGACCTTGGATAAGGTACTGATAATTCGTCAACGAATGCGAATAGCACAAGATCGACAAAAGAGTTATGCTGACACTCGTAGAAAGGATTTGGAATTTCAAAAAGGGGATAAAGTGTTTCTCCGAGTTGTACCAAGAAGAGGGCTAATTAAGCATGGCAAGGGTGGGAAACTTAGCCCGAGATATATTGGGCCACTTGAGATTGTTGAAAGGATAGGGCCAGTGGCTTATCGCCTACTCTTACCTTCTCATTTAAAAGGGATACATGATGTGTTCCATGTTTCTCTTCTTCAAAAATACCTGCCTGATCCTACCCATATCATCGAACCTCAAAATATCACCCTTGAAAATGATTTATCATATTCTGAGAAACCAGTGAGAATTGTAGATCAGAAACTCAAACAATTGCGAACAAAACAAATTCTTCTTGTTAAAGTCCTGTGGAATCATCATGGGGTGGAAGATGCCACATGGGAAACAGAAGAGGAAATGCGTAAACGCTTTCCTGAGCTTTTCTAATTCTAAGGTAATAATTTCGGGGACGAAATTTTTCTAAGGAAGGAAGAGTGTGAGACCCCAAATTTTTCTTTAAATGATACTACCCTACGGTTATTTTAATTGGCATATTAATATGAATTTATTGCACTTTGTGAAAATAGTGATTTAATGGTGTGCATTTTAAATTAACTATATGTTTTATGGGATTAATTTTTAATCTTAGAAATTGTGAGGGAATTAATTATATTAGATTGTTCTCAAGTTTGGGGTCTTAAATAGTATTTATAAGAAAATAAGGACTTAATGATAAATTAGTAAAGGATAGTTAAAAAATAATAATAATAAAAAAAAACAAATAATTAAATAATAAAAATATTTCATGAAATACGTGTAAGCTTAATAACTTACACGTATTCACGTTTTGATGACTCATTAGGGAAGACCTCCACGTTATATGTCGGAGGAGCTGACTCAAAGTAAAACAAAAAGGGAAGAAAACCGTGGGGAAAATAGGAAAAAAAAGAAGAAGAGGGAAAAGAAGCGGCAAAGGAAAATAGAGGAGGAAGAGCGGAACAGGGGAAAGGAAGGAAAAGGAAAAAAAAAGAAGGAAAAGAAGGAGAAGAAGGAGGAGAGGAAGCAGGCCAAAGCAATTTTGAAGAAAATCTCAACAGGTGGGGATTACTTATTACTTAGAAAATCAGTTAAAACTGTAGTTTCAAAGGTTATTGTGGTGGTGGTATAAAGAGGTATATGGTCTGTAATATTTTTTTTTAGTAGGGAATTCATGCTTCTTGAACCTGTGCCACTTCTCTGAACTTGTTTGCTTCAAATAAATTGGTTTTTGTGTGAACTCCATGGTGGGTTTGATAGATTAAAATCTTTATGTAGCTTGATGGGAATTCTGTTTGGTTGATGACTGAACTGGAGAACTGGGTTCATGTTAATAGTATTGCTTGATGGTTTTGATTATATTTAAGGCAGAGGGGAAAAAAATTAGACATTTGTGAGGACTCTGTAAGGTTATAAGATGAGAGGGGAAAGCAGGAAAAAAAAAAGAAAAAAAAACGATAACAGAGGGAGGAAATCAATGGAATTCATGTTTTGGATATAAAACCAATCATGGACTGAGGCCATTAACATTTTCGTGGGTCTCAGTCCATCAAGGGCTGGATGTGGTAATGATTTACGGAGAGGAATGGTTTTTTTTTTCTCTTAGAATTGGGCTCAGACCATTAAGAGTTAGTTAAGGTTATGAATTGGGCTTTAGAATTTAAAGTAATGTGGATCCATTAAGATTGGATTGCTGAGCCTTGATCGTGTGGGCTTCAGCCCAGCAGAAACTAGTGATAGAGATGAATTAGATGGAGTGGGTTGTATAATTGAAACAGGGCTTAGAAGCTGAACATGAGGTGGACCTCTTAAAATAATGGGCCTTGGTGTATATCAGTTGGGTTATAAGTATGAATAGGGTAATTATATAAACACTTTTAATAAGATTTTGGTGGTAGTGTTTAATTTCAAATCTTAAGCCCTAGAATAATATTTTATTTTAAATTTAATGCCAACTTTTAATGAAATTTACATTACTTTATTATATGAAAGAATTTGGTTTCAAAGGTAATAATATTAGTGGATCGAAGTAACATTAACACTAATGACAGTGATTTTAATCCAAGTAATACTAATAAAAATAACAACGATAAGAGATGGAAATAGTGATAATATAAAGTGAGATTATATTAGTTTACATGTATCTTTATTAGTGAAAAGGCATGTTGTCTGGTTAACTCTATTTATTATTGATTAAAGTTGTGTTACCTGATAATGCGTAAGTTGTTGGGGCCCGTCATATGTAACTTATGGGCAGTCGAAACAGCAAGGGCCGACGATTGTTCTAAGATTACTATGACACAAACCCTACTTTGATTGAGTTAACGAGATTTTAACTCCATCAAAGTAGGTTCTGCCTGGTGACAAATCCGGATGTCACGCAATTACCTATGTGGTAATTATTGCCTGTGGTGGATAAGGTAGCTTCAACAGTGGTTTGATCACCCACTGACCGTAAGGGGATATAAGGATGGTACTGGACTGGTAATGTCTCCTGACCGGTATATATACATATGACATTTTTGTTATACGTGCATTTTCCACTCGGAATACTTGTAAACATGAGACTGGCATATTAATTTGTTTTATTGAATTGTAAATGTAAAAATTTACTATGTTCTGATATTATGTAATCCTATTGTCTCCCCACTGAGCATTATAGCTCACCCCGTTATCAAAACCTTTTGTTTCAGAGGGCACAGAGGAGCTGGGTCAGGAGGGACTAGAGTAGCAAGCCTAGAAGAAGGTGAGGTCACTGAGCCGGTTAGTCAGATTTTGGAATTGGGGCATATCGCAGAATCAATGAATACTTACATGTCAGGTTGCTTGTGTAATTTTGGGAACGGATTGTAAATAAGGTTTCTACGATGTAGTGTATGTGGATGTCGATAATATAAGCGTATATGTTATTTTGATGTTGTGTGATCAGGCAGATAATAGTGTTTATCCTAAGAACAGGATTGTGTGTGATAATTATGATTTTATAAATCATTTTGTGTTTGATATTCGTGACATTAGAATCTTGTTTTATGGGTGAAATATTTTTGATATGATGTACAGGATTGACAAACCAACTCGCTCCATCTTAGGGGGTGGGTTGGGGCGTCACACAAATCCTATAAGATCCTCTTTATTAAAATCATCCTCATCAAATTCTTCTTCAAGTTTTTTTGAGATTATTTTCTTAGAAGCCAATTGTTGAGCTTTGTCAAGTTTTGCACTTGAATTGATAATTTGTGCATCATGTTGTGAAGCGCATCAATTTGAAATTTTACATCATATTAGGCCTTTGAAGTTTTCTCCGCCATTTTTAATCACCCACACATTAGATAAAACAATACAAGAAACAAAAATAATAATTATGGTTTCTCACGGGTTCCCTCTTTAGGTATGGTCGGTTCACTTCACTCTTATAATATAGTTATTCTCGTGTATATTTGCTCTCCCTATTTCTACTCTCCAAATGGTGGGGCTCTCGTAGTTTGCTTTGCAAGTGCTAAATTCGAAAACCACCTATCAATAATCTAACTCAAATACAACACAAATCAAGTAAGGAATTAAAAAATGAGATTATAAAGAATGGCAATTTTAGAACACGGGCACAATTTTGAAACAAATTAAGCAAGATATAGATACACCAAGAATAATGTTCAATAAAAATAACGATTTGGAATTTTCAACAGTGATTGTATAACAAGGATTTCTTTTCAGTTTTGCTGCATTTTTTTGACGATTTTTTTTGACGAATTTTTTTCACTTCACTAATGCAAGAATTCGAACAACACAGATATTTAGTAACAAGAAATTCAATCAATATCTCAAGATTCAATTACAAATTGAAAATTTTATGATATAGAAAGTTTAACCTGAAATTTTCAAGCACCGAGAAATCTCTCTAATACCATTTGATAAGGTTCTCGTTAAAATTATCCACCTTTGGGCGGATTGACAACCTTATTTATCCACAGAACAGGTCTAACTTGGAAAATTCAACCAATGATCAACACAAAAAGAATGAACGCAAAGGATAGAGACAAAGAAAGAACAAATTAGAACCAACAAATAAAAAACAAAGAAAAGGATATGGAGCGCGATTAAATGGAAACTTGTCTAAAGCCCCAACGCTATTACAAAACCAACTTGATTCGGGCAGCACCTAAATCAAATTAGAATTAGCTGTTCTCAAACTTAGAACAAAAGCAAGACTAATAGTCTTAATCTCACTTTAGGGTTTAGAATTCAAAAGCTCAAATTTAGCTTAAGGCTTCTAAAGGTTTTGGATTCAAGTTTTGCTACGCAAAATAATGAACTTTCAATTTCAAAATTCAACTACTAAATTCATGGCTTACAAGCTCCTTTCTATAGGAAGCAAAGAAACCAACAAAACAAACTAAATACCGAAAAGGTAGTTTTCTAACAGGACTTAACTTCCTAAAATAAAAAACACATGCCTCAATCATGCAAGATCTTTAGTCATGTGAAAATACCATGTTCAACATATCAATGTTAATGCAAGAACATTAGATCATGTTTCTTATTGAAAAGATTAAGCAAAACGAACTAAAAATTAAAAATCTAAAACCTGTAGAAATCCCTAATGCGGCAACGTGGAGGGGTTTGGACTTCGTGACGTGCGTGGACGTTGTGACATGCGATGTTACATGTAGCTGTGTGTGGAAAAACACGTCATTTCAATTTAATTGGATTTTAATTCCAATTTTTTCAAGCCTCCAAAAATAGTGAGCCATGTCGCAACGTGGAGGCTTTTGGACGTCACGACATCGGCGGATGCCGCGACGTGGAGATATGGACGTCGCGACGTGGAAGTATTGGCTACCAACACTTGTCCAATCTTGCTGTCCAATGATGTATCATCATGTAATATCAAAAGCACGAAGTTCCAAGGCTTCAAATCGTCCTTCCCTTCACCAAAACCTTGTTCCAACAACTTGTATGCGTCGTCCAAAACTTCCATGATCAAACCATTAAGAGCAAATTTGAACTTTTTTATTCTAGTTCGAGTCATTAGTCTTTCAATTCCACATAAAGGGTTAACTTACTGTTATTCACCATCAAGGACCTCTAGATTCCTATAAAAAAATATTAGCATTATAAACAATTAACTAAAGGAAAGTTGCTATGTTTTCTCTCACTTATCATGATATTAGGTGATCCTAACGTTTATGCAAATTTAATGTTTGATTTGCTTTACAACGAGTAAAAAAAATCCAACTAAAATCCACAAAAAGTATCATAACAAACATTTGTCTATCAAATGCTAAAACTCAAAATTTCTCGAACAAATTAAGTTCAAGAAAACAAAAATAATGCGCATGAACTCCTAAATCATACAAGAGGAGGCTTGTTGCAAATTAACGACCTGTTCGCTAATCACAATCATTATTGATGTGGCAACCTCTATAATCTTATTATTTAAGTTATGACCAACACTAGCCCCACTACAGATCATCTGTTTCATTCGTATTTCAATCATTTTTTCAATTTTAAAATATAAACTGTATATATTTTTTTAAAATTCTATCAATTGATTATTGAAGTCTAAAAGATAAGTGTTAAATACATGCTACCTGTATTTATAGATTGAAATACAAATTCAAACAGACAATGTAGTAAAAGATCCATTAGGCACTAGGTTTCGTCACTCAATTACACTATCCCTATCCCCAATTCCATTTCTAAATTGCTTGCAATTAGATTACTTAATGGGTACTCAACCAATTTAGTAAGAGGGAGTTATTTATTAAATATTTCATAAGTAAAAAGGGTTGATTGTAATTACTAAAAATTACAAGGTTCGAGCGATAAATATTTATGATTGCAGCCCTGGCTTTTATCCTTTCCCTACCAAAGAGAAGATTGTAACCATTCAATATTATAGAGATTGATGGATAAATTGGACAAACCTAAAAAAAAGGATATGCCCTTCTTTAAAAAAAAAAAATGAGAATATTTTACCATTCACAAAATAATAATAATATGTAGTACAACAATTTGTTGACACCAAATCATCTTTGTACATTTTCAATCATCTGGATTTGATAGTATTTATAAGCAATAGGTCACCATCTATACAAATCAAAATTACCCTACCCTTATAAATACTTCTAATTGCGGTACCATCATAGTTAGAAATTAGTTAACAATTCACCGAGGATAAATGTAATCTAATAGACATTGATTAAACATTTATGAAATGATGAAGTTTTTTAATTGAAAAAAAATTAAAGTTATTCCCTAACTTAGATCTATCTTTACAGTATTATATCTCTACCGTCTAAAAGAAAAGATGGCTGATAAGGAATCACAATAACACTGTGCCATTATGTGAATTCTCTACTATATTAGATGAGCTTATATGTGAACTCTCTACTATATTATATGAGCTTAATGTTAAACATGTCTAACACACCCAAGCCCATAGTAGCTTGGTACTTTATTACCATTGTTATCGTTGTGGGCGTCTAACTAAAGGCCACGGATGAGCATACTTTCGGTATTAATGGGTTATCTTATCACGGGTTACGTGGCATCTTTTATTGGGTTATATTCTTTTCACTTTTGCAAATGCAAGTTTTAGTTTGTGATTCGGTTGCGGTTTTTTAGTTTTTTACGTATGTGAGTTATTAGGTCACTATTTATCCAATATATGTCAGATAGTAATCTTTACTGTCTTTTCACTATCCAACACAAAAAAAAATGAAAAAAAAATTAAATAAATAAAAAACGTGTACTAAAGTTATGTATGTATCAAAGAATAAATGATTTATAGTAAAATGGATAAGATACGGTTTAAAATTTGGGCAATTAACTGAAAATTTGAATTATGTGAGAATACAAATAGTTCTTGTTCAAGTCATCTATATGTATTGCCCTTGGCTAAGAATACAAGTAATGAAATTGAGATTTTGATGGTATCTGTCAACAAAATGGAATCTTTGATAACCTCATTCTATAATCTTTCTTAAAATTTAACGTAGGAATAACCAAAGTGGATGTGAAATTTTTCATGCAAATTACAAAATTTTTAACATGATATAATAACTTTAGTCAGAAAGAACTGCATTATTATTCAATAAAAAATATTTATAATAAATAATTTAAGTGATAATAAAAATCATCGTAAGTGAGATTAAAATATAGCTTAAAAGAACTACTTGCTAGGAGTAACATGAATAATATGATACATAGGAGTAACATGAATAATATGATACAAAAAGTATTACTCCATTGATACAATGACTTATTGTTGTCAGTACAATGATACACCATTTCATTAAAGCTTTTTATATCTTTGTTACATTATTAATTCCAACTCATTAATGTTACTGATTAATCTTACAAAGAACCTCCATACAAACTTTGCTCCTCTCCATGCCTGTCTGGCTGGCTGTCTCTACTTCTCTGAAAGTTGTCTACCTTTCATGGACAGAGAATCTCTTGTACCACTGTCTCCAGGTAAAGAATGAAGAGTCAAACCTCTGTGCCCAAGCCCAGATGGTCCTCATTTGAAATGGTCAAATTGAATATACAACCATCTCTGATGGTAAAGTTTTGCACTATTTTCAGATTCTGCATCAAAGAAACTTTCATCCATTCCTTCTCAATTGGTGCAAGAAAGAGAAATGATATCTCCTAGTTGCACAATCTAACTGTGCAAGCAACGGCTTGCGCCCAATATTTGAGCCTTGCTTTTACATCTTCAGGATCATCACCTGGAAGATAGATAAAAGGGTTAGAATATAACCAATTTTCTAAATGTTTTGTCAAAAATTCAAAAAAAAAAAAAGAGTAATAAAACAAGAATTATTGTAGTTCAATCATTTAGTCCATTCAAGTTCTGGCAAGAGAAACAATTGGTAGAAACATCCAATTCACTTAATTGGATTATAGAGTCCAAAACATGATATAAAGGTAATGAAACAATATTCAAACCATGGTTGGTTTTCATGCTTAATGTCCCCCTTTCCCAGCTCAATCAATTTTATTTAGGTTCAACTCTTGTTGCTGTCAATGCCTGGCAAGAGCAGGATCATTTATGAGGAGCTTATATTTGAAAAGGCTAACAATCTAACATCAAAATAAACAACTACCAAAGTATCATCCATTTCTGTTTCCATTAGGCAAGATAATCAAATCATGTACTAGATTAGGATGATTTAACAATCTGCTTATTTTAACTAATTTGGCAGTAGAATTAAAAGCAGTAGCAAGGTTTATGCTTCATTCCAAAAGGGATCAAAAGAGAATTCAAAACTAGCTCTGGATTCCAAACCAAGATGTTTCTCCTCCTAACTTGCCAATAATTGAAATTCATTGAAGAGAAGCATTTGTCCCTTCAAAATATGATCTCAAAACTCACCAAAATCACAGGGATATGCATTGGCATTGCATAACCCTCCTTATAAGATAATGTCAAACTCAATGATTTTCTTGTAGATTACTAAAATCTCAAATACTATGTTATGAATATTACAAACACATCCAAGAGAACAATTTCACAATTCAGTACATAGAAAACACCAAAAATCTTCAGAATGGCATAACCTATTGTTTTTAATTTCCAGATCCCATTTTACTGAACCTCATTCACAGATCTAAATCACCACATATCTTCTATTCAATTTTTCTACCACTTCCTTTAATTGCAAGAAAATAAATTTAAAAAATCTCAAGACTATGGTTCAAAATTAAACTCACCAGGACTAGAGATCTTCCAATTGGCAATAGGACTAGACCCTGAAGAAGCAGAATCAGACAAAGACTCAGGAGTCTTCTGTTGCTCATCTAGGTACTTTTGGCTCATAGAATAACAAAGTTCCAGAGCAGGCAAAGTATTACAAAGCTCAGGAATTTCATCATAGCTAAAACCAAAACCCAAGTCTAAACAACCCTTAAGTTCCTCCAAATCATCATCAGTCAAGCTTTTAGTCCTCCCAAGCTCATCTTCATCTGATGTCTCTACATAGCCTTCAAGAAAGACTTGGTTTTTCTTCTTCTTCTTTGTAGCTTTGTTTTTCAGCCATGGATCATCACTTTTAGAAGGTGAACAATTGGAATTTGGTGTAGAAATTTCTGGGATTTGCTCAAGGTCTGAGGATGGAACTTCCTCTTGTGAAAAGTTTCCATAAAAATTGGATCTTGATCCTTTATTATTATCAGGTGTGAAGCTCCACATCTTTTCTTTCTTTTTTCTGTTGAATCTTTTCTTTGTTTTCTTTCTGTGTCTAAAAAGTGTTTGTGGAAAAAGGATGGGTCAGCTTATAAAGGATCCAAATAATTGGCCAGCTGTTAATCAAGTGCATGTACAAACAACATACATTAGACATCACCCATGCATGTATTCTATGCTATGCACATAAATGATTAAATGATTATGCATAGATAATAAAATTGTAAAAAATAGTAGTCCACAATTTTTTAGAAACCTTTTTCATCACTCATTCAAAATTTTTAAATGATGAAATTTCGTTATTCATACTAAAATTATGCACTAGATTGGTCCTTTTATATAAATTTATCTATATTTTAACAAAATAATAAACATGTGTTATTATCAAATATTGTACAAGTTCATACTTTCGCTTAAAAAATTAAACAAAATTAGATACAGTGATAAATTAAGTACAATCTTTTAATGTAAGCGATTGAATTGTATTATTTTAAATATAAGTGATAAAAAAAATTTCAATAAATGTGAAAGATGATTTTATTCAATTTTTCCAAATGCATAATCAATTTTTTTTATGTTGTCTCTTTTTTTTTTACTTTTTTTATGGGATGTATATTTATTTTTGCTATCAACATGTTTCCCTTACTTTTTGTTTTCCTTTCATATATAAAACGAAATTTATATATGAAATGGATAATTAATGATCGTTAAAATCGTGATTGTAATTTTTTTTGTTAATTTTAACTAGCCTAAGTGCCATAATTTAGTAGGGGTGGTAATTTTAAGTCTTCTACGCTCTCCTTTATAAAAAAAATTAAAAGCTCTAAACTTTACAATCAATGGCGAATTCAGAAAATAAATTTTAGAATCAAAATTGTACATCATTACTAGTATAAATTATATTTTAGTTTTGAAGAAGGAACGAAATTTTAATTTTCTTAAAAAGCTAATAGAAACTTTTTAAATTTTGTAGGAAAAATAATAAATTACTTCAATTGTCCATCAATTTGAGGGTTCATTTTGCTTTTATTTCCATTCTTTAAAAAAAAATATGTTTTCATCTTTCATGTAATTTTTGTTATATTTTGAAATTTGTAATTTTTAAAAAAAAGTAATATTATACTTAGAAATGAGATTGATTGATAGAATTTAGGATAAACAAAAAAAAAACGAGAAATTATGGTTAAGATTGAATATGTCAAGTTAAGATTTGATAACGATAATTAAGTTTTTCACTAATTATACAAAAAATTTAAATTATTTATTCTAAGCAATAATTTTTTCAAAGTTAGTCCTCTTTAAAAATTAGAGTGTGAAATGTGCATTTATCCATAATTAACCATTTCTTTTATGAACTATATTTATAGGTATAATAGAATTTTATACTCATTCTCAATAAACTAACATAACTTTTTGCTTATTTGGGGTTTTGAGAGAGTAAACTTGGACATATCCATAAATGTAAAAGAAAGAGAGAACAAAAAAATGCCACGTTGTGAATGACTAGAAGATTCAATTTTGTCTTCTTTTGCCTTTTAGTCGGATAAGACATTTAACGAACAATTATAATAACAAGACAAAAATTTGATGCCGTGAATGACTCGGAAACAAGGAAATTGCATCGCCATTTCGCTTACGCAAATGTAAAATTAAAGAAATTAAATACGAAAAGTATTTGATTTTTTTGACCATTTTAGAATGTTTTTTTTTTAAATTTTCACTCAATTAAAATCTTACCCTTTCAATATGTTGACATGACAAAATAGATGAATTTTTTTAAAAATTTTTACCACTCTATTGAGAGCATCTAAATACAATATTTGGCAAAGAAATTAATTAATAATTCTAAGTAATACGATGTATTAAATAAAACGGTGCCTAACTATTTATGAAGTATTGGAATTTATTAATATATTAAAAGTTTTTATTTTGTACAACTTTAATTTTCAACAATCTGAATTCAATTTTTCCCTTTTCTTTTACAAAATTGCAAAAAGTAAGCCTGCATCTCATTCTGAAATCCATCAATGTTGATATGATATGTTAAAACTATAGCCCAAAACTAGTGATTATGATTTATGAGTAGAAGTCCTTAATATGGGAAATATTCAATATCTACAAATTGACAAAAATTGAAATGGTTTCATATATAAAACGAAATTTATATATGAAATGGATAATTAATGATCGTTAAAATCGTGATTGTAATTTTTTTTGTTAATTTTAATGTGCATTGAAATCGCGATTAATTTTTGTTTCATATATGAACCTATTTCACTGGAGACCAATCGCTACAAATTATTCTTATGTAATTAGCTTTTTTTTTAAAAAAAAAAACGCTAATATATGGGTTGAAAATATTTTACATTTTGTAAATTTATACTGTCCAATTTGTAAATATAAGTTTATATTATTAATTTGAAGTGAATCACAATATTTTATTTCAATTATCATTCTCTTTATCCCACTTTTAAAAAAAAATAAATTATAAAAAATAATTTTTAAATTTTTAAACAACAAAAAAAGTTAAAAATATTCTCATTTGAAATTTGCCTTAAAAAAAAAAAAACAAAGCAGCCTGGATTTTGAGTTTCTATTTAGGAAAACATGTAAGGTAACTGCAATGTGTCCAAATCAGTAATGATTATTTATATATGTTTATAGAATTGACAGTTATGTACCAAATCCAATCAGTTTATAGATTTGTTTTAGTCTTAAAAAATGGCAAAATCCGAATCTTTCAAGGAATTATGCCTTGCCACTTGTTGCCAATTCTTTTAGGTCTAATGTTTGATAAAGGCAAATCAAATTGTTTATCTTTGAACATGTGAGCAAACAGTCATAGTTCCAAATAATAATAATATATATCACTCTCCAATTTGATCTTGTTGGAATAAGATATTAAAGATTGATCACAATCACTTAAAAGTTCCACACAATCCAAATCTTTTTGTTAGTGGCTATTGATTAGCCCATTGCAAACTCTATGATATTGCATTAACATATGATTATTGATCATCAAGAAATTATGATTTAACCTACCAGCCGTTTGGTTCGTATCCCGAAATCACGATGGAAAGGGAATGATAAAACTCACCCAACTAGTGTCTCATGAACTGGATCCATATATATATATATATATATATATATATATATATATATATAAATGAATTAATTACGATTTCAACACGCGATAAAAGCGACAAAAAATTAGAATCACAATTTAAGAGGTAATTAATTATTTATTTCATATATGAATCACTTCTTACATATGAATCAGAATTTACAAGAGTTTTTGTGAAACTCGTTATTACTACGAGTTTATATCATTAACTAAGTCATATTTGATCTACTATAATTATTTAATTGAGTAATCAAATTAGTGGATAATAAAATATAGATAATTTGAGATATATTAAAATGATTTAATGATGGTGATAGGGTTTTAACCAAACAACATTTATAGTTTTAACGTTAATGAATCCTTCTACATGGTATTGATTAGTTTTACTAAACAGCTACCTAATAGATTGAACGGTTAAAAAACAAATTCAATAGTATCCCGAAAAAATGTAAAACGTACTTCTTTATTTATTTTTATTTTTTTGGGAAAACCACCCTTTTATGAGTGGGGGATGTTAGCCCCGATTTATTTATATTAAAATCAAGCGAGTTGGCAATGTACATAAAACTAACAAACCAACTAATACAAAGCAATCCAAGCAATAAACAAGTGATGCCATACCCTTACAATTTTAGCACCAAAACAAAATATATAAATTTAAGTTTTAGTAAATCCAAAATTAGGAACACACAACCTATCCGTATTAATGTACTCCCTTGTTGTTTTGGCAAAAAAGAAAAATTTACCAAAATTTAAGCAAACAAAAACCAAAGAAGTTCAGCACAACTATATAATATAACATTATCAACTTTCTCACCACTGGTGATCATTTATTCTAAAAGGAAAAATTACAAAAATCGATTTTCACATTTATTGAAATAACTTTTTTTCAACATTTACATTTAAAATAATACTATTTTGTCACTTATATTGAAAAATACTATCAAATTTATCATTCCATTCGCTTTTGTTTAATTTTTTTTAATAAAAAACATGCATATGCACGTCGTGTAACCATTACACATGTATATTTTTCGATAAAAAAATATAAAATTAGATAAAACAATCAATTTGGTAAGTATTTTTAATATGAGATGATGAAATTGAATCATCTCAAATTTGAATGATAAAAAAAAAAATATATATAGAGGATGTTCTTTTTACATTTTTTTCCAAACATAAAAAATTTATGTGAAACCAATTCATATATAAGACGTTGTTCATATATGAAATTGACAATTAATTACCGTAGAAATTGTGATTCTAATTTTTTACCACTTTTATCATGTTTTAAAATTTTAATTAACTCGCATTTGTATATATAAACCCGTTTTATAAGAAATTACCTATTTCTCAAAAGTTAGAAAGTGAAACACTAATTTTGAAATAGAATATCCAATATAATCTTTGACAATGCTTAAAAAAATAAAAAAGAATATGCATTATAATAATCATTATCCCAATATTGATAAACTCATGATGCATGCATGTATTTGATTAAATAGATCATATGCATACATTGAAAACAAACAAAAAGACATAGAAATGGGCAACGCTGATCTGCCACGCCGGACACAATAAGTGGCTAGGCTCACTAAAAGACAACAACTCGCCAACAACCCACGTGGCCAGTCTTTATCGCTCAATAATTTCGGACGGGACACCGGTCAGCATTTTCTTCTACGAAAACTCTTTTTGGACCGACTTAATTATACTAATACTTTGCCATTCCAATTCGCTGCGCGTCATTAATGCTTAACAAGAACCGCATCGCATACTTATCCGATCTGGTCGGTTTGATCGGAAACTTCTCTTTACATGTAGTTTGATTTAATGAGTTTTGTTTATGTACCATGATTTATTATCAAATATTAGAGAGTTTTTTTTTTTAAAAAAATCTAATCTATTACATCAATTCTATACTATTACAAGTAATATGATTGCTAGTTACACCTGCGACCATCGTGTGTCTGTTGACGTTTAACACTGATTAAAATAGTTGTATGCAAGTTCGTATTCTAAAAATAGGATTTTTGAACAAAGGAAGATGTAAATATTCTTTGTGGGGTTCGAACCCTGACCTCTAAACTCAAATAACTTTAAAGAGTTAGAGTGTACTTGGTTCATGAAAGAGGAATGACAATGATAAAGATAATGATAATAGTGACTAATGGTAATGATAATCACATCTATTCTCCTCAAAATATAAAGGTATGGAGTATTACTCAAAACTAGGATATAAAAATATTTTTAAAGGAATAATTATACCCTATCAAGCATCACTTTTTCATTTTATTCCCATTCTTTTTCCTAAACCCACTAATTAGGCACACCCTTAGTTTATTTTTTAATTGACTATTATTGAAAGAGTAATGATAGGCAAAGTAAAAAATAGAGTGAAAGTACAAACTAAATAAACTGAACCAATTGGTAATAAACATGTATAAGTACAAATTGATCCACGTCATTCACTTTGTACTTTCACTCTATTTTTTTTTACTCTGTATGTCATTACTCTTGTCATAAAACTTAAATAATGAAAGGGATAAAATATAGTAAGTTAAGGGAAGGACAATATAAAAAATAAGCATGGTCAATTGATTAAATATATAGTTGGCTAACCAAAGAATACGATTGGCTACTTTTGGGTAGGATATTTTTTAATTTTGTAATAGAATTATTATTTTTAAAAATTTGTTGTAAAAAATGAATATTTTGAAGGTGTTTGAATTGATGGATTTGCATTGGTTGGAATTTGTTTTAAAGAAATTTTATTAGTAAAATTTTAAATTTTAATTTCAAATTAATATTTTATGATTTTTTGTGAGATATTGTATTAGAAAGAATTATTTATTATTAAAAATTAAAATTTTAAATATGAATTTAATATTTTATTTATAAAAAATACTGTATTAAAATAATTAATGTAACAATTTTGTAGAAAAAAATTAGGTAAACAACAAGTCAAATTGAATTTGTACAAGAAAACATTAAAACTTGTGTAAACAAATGGAGTCTAGATAAATAAAGGATATAGTAAGTTAAATAAGCGAATGACAGTATAAAAATAAGGATGATCAATTTATTAAATATATAGTTAGCTAACCGAAGAATGCGATTGGCTACTTTGATCAAATACATTAGTTATAAATTTAACTAATCATTATTTATACTTTTGTCATATTATGTTCATGTAGAGCACCCAAATCAAACACCCTAAAAAAACGGTCCACTGAATAATTCTTTTTTAAGTCAAAAGTAATATTTAGCACCACTCAACCGACTGTTAAGTTACATGTGTTGCCTGTAACTATCATACCAAGAATTGGTTTATCTGGTTCTAAAAAATCCTAATGTTACATGTTGTTTTGACTAGTAGTTTATCTAATTCTTAAAAAAAAATCTTAGCATTACGTGTTGTTTTGGCAAGTATTAAATAACTTTTTTTCTTTGAATTATTCTCCTGCGAAACTGTCTCATTTATGAGATTTGCATTTGAATTTATTTTAGCATATAAAGTATTACAAAATTAGTGTATTGACGCATATAGTATCAAATATTAACGTATACGTATAAAAAATTAACATATTAACATATAAAGTATACTTCACATATCACGTCTCATATATAAGAGACGGTGTCACAAGAATGTTTGCATTTTTTTTATCGAAGCGCCTATGCTATTATATTGTATTCTTATTCTATTACAAATACTTTCTTTTTAGGATTTTTTACTTGGCTTATGTTGCCTAGATACTTGCAAATTGGGTTGTATTCTAAGTTTAGAAATTTTTTTTTGGGACCTCTACTACCCCTACATATTAATTAATTAAGTTTAAATTGGATTCCATTTGAAAATTTAGAGTCGATTTTGAAGATAGAAATGAAAAGGAGGGAAGTCGAACTTTGCACCTCTAGATCTAAATCCGTTTAAAAATTTGAAGGAGTCAGACTTGAAGGGAGGAATCGATTTCCAATAGAAAATTTGAAGGAGGGGAGTCGATTTTGAAAATAAAAATGAAATACAAAAACTTGAAGGAGAGAGTCAATTTTGAAGATGGAAATATAAAGGAGAAAAGTTGAACTCCGTAACTCTAAATAAAAATGAGGGTAGTCAATTTTATATATGAAAATAAAAAGAAGGAAAGTTAAAACTTTCCCCATCTAAATCTCAGTAGACCTTAAGATTCAACTAATTGCCTCTAGTGTTTTAATACATGTATTACTTAACAACTCCTTAACAAGTAACGTCTCAAGTTTAAACATAGATGTACATCTGCAACGATTCCAATCAACACTAGATATCAGCCAATGTTCTTAACAAGTAACGTCTCAAGTTTAAACATAGATAAGATTACTTGTAATAGTATAAGAATTGATTTGTAATAAAATAAGATCGTAAAAAAAGGAAAAAAGAAAAACAATTTTCATTGGAGCAACCCTAGTGGTTGCAACTTAGGCACTTATGTATAAAAAGATATAATTTCTAAAATGTTGTTTTAACATGAGAATGTGATCTAATACATAATTCACATTTTAGGGAAGTTTGTCCTATACTTGGTCAGGTTTAATATAGAAAACTGACCGGTCAATGAAACGGATGTATAAACTAAGAACATGGTATTAATGTCTTGTGGAAGCAATTATGATGAAGTTTGGTGTTGATTTTTATGTTATGCTTTGTTGACAAGAATTTATTGCAAAAGTACTCATATTATAATAAAAATAAAAATAATTTAATAATACAGAGTGCAATGGAGTCATTTAATTCACTCCAAAAAGAAATAATCATTTTCTCAAAAAATAAATGGTGGCGCAAATTTTTTGATATTAACAACGGTATTTAACTTATTTATTAATGTCTATAATATTTACATTTTGAAGTCATAATCTATAACAAATATAAAGGATTTATTTCTTTATCAATGGCCATGCACTTGAATACTTGGATAAGCTCAATTGATTTATTGGTGTTACACATGCATGATTTGATATTTAAAAAACATGTAAAATCTCAAAAACTATTATTCACATTCGTTGTAAAAAACCTTCTCATCACACATATCTAAAAGGCTCTACTGCCAACAACTATTAATTTCGAGAGCAATAAATCACACTTCTTTCTAATTTACCCTTAATCAATCAAATTCTTTTTTCTTTTCTTTATATATCTCTACAACTTATTTTTATCTTTTTTTTTTCTATCTTCTTACAACAACTTATCAATTCTTTATAACATCTTCCCGTAAATTCTGATTTCTTCTCCCAATTTTTTATTAATATAACATTTAATTTCACCCTCAAATTATAAGAAAAAAATTATATAAAATAATATGACACTTATTTCTATTAATAGATTTTATTGTTATCTTAATTAAATTATAAAATATTTGCCAATATATACTTCAAAAAATTTAGACTCCATTTGTTTAGTGTTGTTTCAGTGTTTTATTTTATAAATTCAATTTAATTTATTTTTTTGTCTATTTTATCAAATTTTTTAAAACAAAAAAAATAATACAGTAGTAATTATTTTTGCTATAACATTTTTTTATATTTTTATAAATAAATTATTAAATTTAAATTTGACTTTTAAATTTTTAATAATAAAAAATTCTTCTTAACACATTTTTTTACCAAAATAAACTCATAAAATATTAATTTCAAATTTATAAATAAAAAATTCTCGAATATAAATATCCACCAAAACAAACTCATCAATTTAAGCATCTCTAAAATATTTATTTCTTATAATAAATCTCAAGAATTTTTTTTTACTATAAAACCAAAATCCAAGGCGAGTCATACTTTTTGCTAAAATAGTAATACATAAATATATGACAACTATACAAGTTATTGTTTTTGTTGATAAACTAATTTGCATAACTTAAAACTTAAAAGGAAGATACCACCACCATATATATAATAGAAATCTCGATTTCATGTATTTTTTCATGCTACAATTTAATTCATAAATTTTAAATAATAAAAAAGCAACCAATTTTACTTTAGAATTTAGACGCATATATTCACTTCTATTTCTACTGAGCAATTTTTTTTCCTTGTGATCTATTAATATTTTGAAATGTTAATTTGCTCATAATATAATTAACTAGCTCTTTTAGTTTTTAAATTTTCAATCACTGCTATTCAAAATTTTAAATAAAATATATTAACTTGTTTTTTTTTTGTATTATTTGTTGATTAATCAAGAAGTTGAAACTAATTCCTTTTTATTTAAATTTACATTAAATGTGAAACTTGAATTTTAAATATATAGTTTGATTCAAAATTGATTTTTTTATTTGGAACTAATTTTTTACTAAGGTATATAATTTATTTTTATATAAATTGAAGGTGAAAATAAGTGTTATATTAATAAAAATTTTGAAAAAATACTAGTGTAAAAGAAAAGAAACCCAAAGTTTTAGAGAAGAGGTTAAAAAGGAGAAAGAAGATGAAGGTTTTGACTAATTAATGGTAAATTAGGAAAATAAGTAATTTATTGCTATGTAAGCTAATAATTTCTCTATCATTAACAACTGCCTATCCAAAATGATGCAATTTCATCACTCATACTAAAAAATTGTATCAAAGTTATCTTTTCGGTTGGTCTCATGTGAGACTGTCTTATATATGAGATGGAAATTGATCACAATTTCAACGTTAAAAATGGCAGGAAATAGAATCACGATATCACCGATCATTAATTGCATCTCATATATAAACCTCGTTGCACAAAAGTTTTTGTCTTACCTTTTATTCAATTCTTCTAACTTTTTAACAAAAAAACATACATGTTTATATCATCTAACCATCACAACTACATATTTTTCATAAAAAATGTAGGTAAAATTAGATTAAAAAAAATTTATTTCGTATTTTTAATATGGGTGATGAAATTATATCATTTCAATTATAAATGATGAGAAAACTTTTTAAAAAATTGAAGAAAGCCTTTTTTTTTAATGCATTTTTCCTTTAGAATAACATTTTGGTTTTGATTTTGCCTTTCCCATGAGTGAATTATTTGTCCAGATCTTGTTTTACTAACCATGAACTCTTAGGTGCAAAGAATGATTAAAACATACTATTTTTATATTTCAACCCTTTTATGTCTAGTAAACACTAAAGAAGGCTTAAAACATGCTATTTTTATGCTTCAAAGACTAGATTGTGATTTTTAATCATCTTCAATTTACTCTATTAAAACAAGTAAAAAATTACTATTAAATTCTTAAAGAAAATATATTTTTGTCTCTTCAAAAATAATCTCTATTAGCAATACATATAAACTTTCACTAGCCAATGCACAAATGTTGAATCCATCATTGGTGAAGAATCCCCAATTTGATGTGATTGAGCTTTGGTTAAATAAAAGACAACCCATATTCAATATTTGGTTTCAATATGAGATTTAGATATTAGGACTAAAAGTATAAATATAACTAAAATCAAATTTTAGAAGCTAACCCAAATATAAGCAAACAGAATAATCTTGGACAAAATATCCCTTCTCATTCAACCCTCCTTTGATTTCATGCCAAAAATGTCCATAACAAAAATAAAGGAAACATGTACAAAGAAAGCAAAACAGTGCATAAATGCATTAGGGTGTCAAACTCATTGATAAGTTAAAGGAAGCACCAAAAAAAAAAAAAGAGCAAAAATAAATAAATACAAAATACTACAAGAAATCAGAATTTATACTCTATAATATGCTGGATTTTTGATAAAATATTACCATCTTAAGACAATCATAATTGAAGTTTGATTAATTCAAAATAACATTTACAACAATACATAATCACAGTAAATCAACATGATAACTCAATATAAAGTAATGATATCCATGGAAATGGAAAATCCCACAGGATTCAGGATCTGTTGCCAGATTCAAGAAGGGCTTCTCTATTGTGACTGTTTCCCCAAGCTCTCTCTTTCCAGATTCTTCCAACTTCTTCAAATGTCAAGCCCTTTGTCTCTGGCACAAAAACAAAAACAAACACAAAAGCAACTACTGCTAGACCAGCTAGTATCAAGAAAGTTGGACCAGTTCCTAATGCTCCTGCAATTGAAAGAAAAGTTTGTGCTACTATAAGATTTGATATCCAGTTCACAGTGGCAGACATTCCTCCACAAACTCCTCGATACGATTCTGGATATATCTCCGAGTTAATGGTCCATGGCACAGGTCCCATTCCGGGAGCGAAAAAAGCTATATAGAGAGCCAAACCGAAAATGGCGAGCCATCCATAAAGTCCATTTTTATTATCAGACGGTTCTAAGAAAAATGCTGCAGCTAGCAGAATAAGAGACACGATTACTCCTGATAAGCTACTAAGAGCCAACTTCCGTCGGCCAACATGATCAATTAGATAAATTCCGACAATTGTGCCAAAAGCATTCATTGCTGCTATGAAAAGAGACAGGAGAAGTGCTAATTGATTGGAACGGAAACCTGCCATCTGAACTATTGTTGGGCTGTAATACATGACTGTGTTAATGCCTGTAAACTGCTGAAATGCCTGCAACATGAAAATATTTTGGTATGAAGATCAGCAGGTCATCGGAATGACAACAATGCACGTAATCAACTGGCAGCCTCTCAATCACGGAATTTCAAACTCCAAATAGTCAAAGATAAAGGAGAAAGAGAACATTAGGAAGAAATGAGATCTTCTTGGAAGGTTCGGAGCCATGTACTGAAAGGAAAACAATAGTTGCAGAAAACCTAAGTCTTATTAGACAGAGGAGAAGCAATGAAAAGAAAGAGCAAAAAAGACAGGTCCAGTAAGAAGGCCAAAACACAATAGTTCCTGCTCAGAATTGTCTCCTTCTGAAGTCCTCATATTTACCTGGAGTCCAGCCCCAGCAAGAAATGCAAGTCTCATTTCTTTAGATTTTAAAACATCCCAGTACCGAACACTTTTTCTGTGGGCTTCCTCGTCAAACGCAGTTGCAAGCTGATCAAGTTCCTCCTCTAATCGGTGAGGATGATATATTTTGGAAAGTACCAAAATAGCTTTAGATTTATCCTTCTGCATGATGTAGATGAATTCCAGTTATACAAGAAAAGCTAAAAAGAAATATGTTGGTAGAGGAAAAAAAATTCTAGTATATCTAGCACCTTTAGGTAAAGCCAGCGAGGAGATTCGGGCAAAAATAGCATAAGAAAAAACTGAATAACAGCCGGCACTGCAGATACTCCAAGCATCCATCGCCATGTTCCAGGGACCTGTTCAACAATTCAAAATGTTAAGACACTTCATAGAAAATCTAGATACAGATAAATATAGGAGTATAAATGCGTAAGCACCAACCAGCCATAAATCTGATCTCAAAAACTAATCCAATGTATAACTAATTATAAACTTATATCTCCAACAAGACTAACCAGTTGTTCTTAAAAAAAGGATAATATCCATAAAATTTCCTTACATGCTATCTACATTATCTCCAGAATTCTCCTCATCAGTGGCAAACTCTAAACACCACAAAGTTTCATGTCAAGAAAGAATATTCTACTGGCCATCATTATTACAGTGAAATTCAAATTGAATGAAAAAGTGAAAGGTAATCATTTTGCAAGTTTTCTTTTTTCCAATGCGATGATATCTTTGGATGATATAATACCTGTCCCAAGAAGTGACAGTCAAAATTCATGGAAATAGAAGTTTGTTAGATTGCAGTGACAAGAAAAATAGAGATGGAGAGAGTGTTTTCTTGAAAACACTTTCCTAGAACCTGCAATGCTCACCATAGTTTTACGGATTTGAACACAGAGAGTAGCCTGATAGAGAACCAAGTTTGTAATAACTGGATAGATTCAGAGGATTAATCATCTAATAATGTGTTAAAGAAATACGAATGATTCATCTGATGCAAGTAGATGCAACCGCTGAATTCACAATGAACATTGTCCAAGGCAGTTATCCATATTGACCACAGATGACAATAAGAGGTAAAGTTTAAAATCGCAAATTCAATGAAACAAGCAACTGGTAAAGACCATCAACAAAATAAAGTCCAGGATAAGCAAGACAAGGAAAGATCAGTCCATTCCATTGGGAGAGTTACATGCAAGGCTGATTTTCTATCGTGGCTTGCCTCCTTGAAACTGCACAATTGGAAAACCTTTCATGCGAAGAAAGACTTGCGATAAGAAAGAAAAAATGCATATATCTGCTTCACTATAGCAACAGTAGGACCCGTCTATCCTGGGAAATCCAATAATTTGACACATCAACATATTTACAGGACAGTTCAACAACAACAACAATAACAATGACTAAGCCTTTATCCCATTATGCGGGGTCACTCATATGAATCATAATACCTTTGTATTCTATCTACACACATATTTTCATTTATATCTAAGTATATTTTGTATTTTTTTTAATTCTTTTTTTCCAATTCTTTTATGGTCTTTCCTTCTTTTAATTTGGTTAATTATTTTATTTTTTCTACACACCATACATAGGCATCTAAAGGTCTTCTACACGCATGTCCAAACTATCTTAAATGTGCTTCTCTTAGTTCAATGTGGGAAAAAAATAGAACAGACAGAGAGATGTTTTCCAATTGGTACTGATTGATTATGTTCGAATACCAACATCCAAAGGCTCTGGTTTGTAACTTAAACTAACATTCAGATTCCTCTGCTACTGATCAGTGAGAGTTCACCCTCTCGAGAATTAAAGATCTTGCATAAAGAAGGAAGGCTAGTAAGCTAAAAACAGAAGCGCATGCATTTCCCTGGTAATTTATTATCAATAGAAATGAGAAGCCTATATATGTCAGTATTCCAACAGAAATCTTTACAGATTAGAACTCCATTATCTTATTCTGAATATGCATATTCTTGCAGGTAAATGGTTCACAAACCAACATTAGTCCTTTAGTACTCAATGCAACTAACAGCCAATATAACAGTCACTAGAAGTTCTGCCAAACTCAAGGATGCATTTTAGAATGACAACAACCAATTTATCTTATGAGGGCAGAACAGCCTCATTTATGCCCACTTCAGAAACAACAAGCAGGAGAAATTAAATACACAGTGCAATGAGATAGCGAAAATCCAGGCATAGTTATTACCAGTATCATGAAATGCAAATGGGAACTTCTTCTGAAAAAAGAGGAAAACAAAAGAAATTTTGCAAAACATCCAATACGGAGAATACTGACCTCAGTGAAAGCAAGATTCACTAGGTATGAGAGGAATTGTCCACCAGTAATCATAAGCACATTTGTACTCACAAGGCCTCCTCTTATTTCCGACGGGGATGCTTCAGCAATATAAACAGGAGCAGTAACAGAGGCCACACCTACACCCAATCCCACCAAAAGTCTACCAAATATAAGAATATATGGATCAGGAGCTGCAGCCATAACAATGGATCCAAGCGCAAAAACAACATCAGCAGAAAGAGTTGCCTTTTTGCGTCCATAAGCATCATTTATCCAGCCTCCAGCAGCAGCTCCCATAATAGCACCGACCAAAGCCATGCTAACAATTGTTTCCTGCCAATTTGGAAGAGAGTGACAGAGAAAGAGGGGTGAGAACAAACTTATGAGAAAAGAAGCAACAAGAAAACCTTGCCACTTTATGTGTTCGTGCAAGATAGAAGCAGAGGAGAGACAGAACCATGCAGTGATAACCAAAGATAACTTCAAGGATAATTCGAACCTAATTTTGCCACATCCAAATTTACACAGATCTTTGAAAAAGTTATTTTCCAATTAATGAGAAATGATTTGGCTTTGTTGCAATATTGACAGTGGTAAAGACATGGTGTGGTCCGTCCATATGCCGGTTTATCAATGAAAGTTGATTTCTTTTGAATAGAAATTATGTTTGTGACAACATCAAGGTTAACTGATTAGTCCACAGAAAGTATACATTCTTTCCTTTCCAAAAATTCTCTCTCTCATCTCAGAGATAATGTAAAGCACAACACGTTGTTTTCAAACCAGTAGCATGTTTTCTTTCTGCCTACCTCAATCATGACATTTATAAGTGTGCACAAACAGACATACATGTACATCTCAAGGTATAAGATCACAATACAAACTCCAAACGAACGCATTCAATTAAACCTTAATTACCTGTAGGAAACTACTCCGATCCACTATCTCAAATTCATCTCGAATATACAGAAGTGCTCCTGATATTACCCCTGCAACCAAATTTGAACTAACTTGATATGCATACAGTTGAATATGAAAATATGAATAGAATAATATCAAATTACATTCTATAAAAGACACATGCAATCGCTATGAAAGTAATGAATCTCAACAGCAACTGTAAGAAATTTACAAATATGATAGGACAAACATGGATATACAAGTACAACATGACACAAGCAAACTTTAGCAACAAATTTGTAAGCATATGTAACTAAAAAGAGAGCAGTTTGTTCATGATAAAATTATGATCAATCATAACAATCCAAAAACTGGCGAGAACTATGATCCATATAGCCAACCCACGTAGTGGGATATAGGCTTTATTGCTGTAGAGCAATTCAAAAACTTTATCTTTCTAAATACAAGAACATCAACCAGACTCAGATGTAGACCAATGACACCCAAAACTAATTTAACCGTATTAAAAAAAAAATCTAAATAAGGCCTACAGGATAATTCTTGATTATGAGTATCAAAAATTGATTACAATTAGAGGTATATTCAAACTAAAACTTAGCAAAATCAAGTCTTTCAAGTTAAGCTCAGAAAATGATGCCTACTAGCTACTGACCCCAACCAGAAGATCAGAGTTAAAAGGAAAAAAAAATTGGAAAAAAAAAAACACAACATTAGAAAAATAACCCTTTTCCAAAATGAACTGAAAAGCCAATGTCAGCTATTGGATTACCAAAAAAAAGAATTTTCCAAAAGCGAAAAACCACTATACGTGCATTGAACTAAACCAAAAAAAAAAAAAAAAATCTAAAAGAACACGAAAATTAAACAGAATAAGAGAGAAATAAACAGAAAAAAAAATGCAATCCTTCTTACCTGTATCATAGCCGAACAGTAGACCACCAATACCAGCAATAATAGTCAATCCCACCACATAACTATTACTAAAGTACGTTACTTTCCTATCCCCAGCATCCAAATACCCTGAACTTCCAGGCAATGATTCAATCGTCATCAACCCTTTTCAAATTTTTATCCAAAATTTCCAAAATCCCACCTCAATTAAACTATCAGTGTCAATTTACGACTATAATTGAAGGTTTTAAGTTCAAATTTGATAAACCCTTTTGCTTTCCTTGCTCAAATATAAAGAATTAAGTCCAAAAGTCACCAAAAATTGCTTTTGGAAAATTCAAGAATTATAAGAGTTTAAACATGGGAAAAGCAAAATGAAAATGGAAATAAAAAAAAATTTCTTGGAAGGGAGTATGATCAATGATGATACTTGTGAATAAACGTTTTCTGTTCATCGTGGATAATGGAGGAGGGAATTATTATGAATCTGAACTGAACGCTTCTTAAAAGAATTTGTATGGAGAGGAACCATGGAGTTGATGGTAAGTGAATCATGGATGTCTGTTACACAGATACAGTCATTAATATTTAATAGTCTTTTTTTTTTAAAACTTTTTGCGAACGAGACATTTAAGATTTAGTCAGTTTATTGCGTCTATTAACAGTAAAAACTCGAGGAAAATGAATGCAGTTCAGAAATTAAAACTGTCAAGGTCGACTAAGAGAAATTGAATTTGTATTTTGACTTGGGAAAATTGGAAAAAAAAAAACATCTTTTACTCCTTTTCTATTTTATATTTTTTTATTAATCACATCTAAAATTATATAATTTCATCGAATTAGATTCGTCATTTTATCTAATTCCATCTATTTTTTTAAAGAAAATACTATGAGTCTATTAATAGGTTATAAATAAATAATACAAAAAATATAAAGTAATTGGTACATTAACCAAATTTTTTTTACTCATACATGTCATTATATCGCATGGACTTTTTAATTTAAAATGTTAAATTAAATATATATTTCAATTTTATATTTATGACATAGTTAATTAGTTATTAATTTATATTTTAACTACTAAGGGCTCGTTTGGTTGGCAGGAAAGTAATGTTTAATGAGAATGTGATTCTTGGGATTTTAATTTTGAGGAAAATGAGTATTTTTCCTGATCATCTGATTCCTAGGAATTTAATTGTGAGGAATCTGAATACTTACCCTGTGTTTGGATAGATTCTTAAAAAAGTTAGTATGATTCTTATTTTATTATTTGATTTAAATTATTGAACCAAATAATGTTATTTGAATTCCATTTGTATGTTATACTTATACATAACCATTTTTATAGTTTTATTTTAAATCATATCATGAAACTTAATTATGTATTTTCACCTTATAATAAATGTTTTAATATTATGTTTTATATTTTCATCATTGTAAAAATGATCATTTTTAATTTAATTAAATAATTAAACTATTAACTACAACTTATAAAAAAGTGTTAAAATAAAAATTTTCTTTGTTAATATTATTAAAAAAAGAATAGTTTATTAAATAAATGAAAAATAATTGACAAATTAATATTAATAAAAATAGCTAAAATTTATTAAATAATAAGTATTGAAAATATAAAATGTATGAAAATTAATTAAGTAAAAATATGATAGAAAAAGTCTAAAGCAACATAAATACAATTTTGAGTTTTTAAAAAAAAATATATACCCATAATGTTAATAATTTTAATAATAAAAAAACAACATACCATCCATCTATTTAACTCTTTTTACATTGAATTACATTTTTAAAGTCAATATAAAGACATTTATAACCTACTAAAATTTTAATTTTAGTTAAGTATTAAATTTAATGAAAAAAATATCAAACTAAAAAAAATAAAATTATTTGACCAAATGAATTAGAATTTAGCATAAGAAACATATGAAACTCAAAATATAAATAATAAATATAAAGAAAGAGCCACATAGTCAAAATCCTCAAGAGAGGAATCAGAATACCAACTTTTAAAGAGGATTCATAATCCTGGAATCTTGCAGTTATTTTCCTTGGTTCAGGATTCGTTTTACTTTCCCAGGATGAAACAAACGCAGTAATTTAATAATTAGGAAAATGATTACTTTTCCAGTTTGAAACAAACACAGGAATCTGGAAATTAGGAAAAAGATTACTTTCTCAACCCAGATTTCCTGTCAACCAAACGAGCCCTAAGAGTAAACAGAAGAAGAACATAATGATTTTTTAGATTAACCGGTTAACCGAGTGGAACCCATAAAATCGGAAACGATATGAATTGAATACCAGTTAAGACTAAAATTACCAAAATTTGTACAAATTGAAATTCGTTAACCGGTGGATTAGGTGATTGCACACCCTTAACCAGTTAAGACTAAAGTTACCAAAATTTGGGCAAATTAAAATCCGTTAACAGGTTGATTGGGTGATTGCACACCCTTAGGTATGTGATACATGACAAGAATTGACTCTTATATGCACACTTTATTAACACGTTTTGATTTATTTTTTATCAAGCTGAAAATGACTTTAATTAAGAAATTTCCAACAAAAGAATTTGGAAAAAGTTAAAACTTTTCCAACATAGGGAGGTGATCCAAAAAATTAGATTTTCTTAAATGGTTTCTTGAATCCTTAGCCCTTAAAGTGCAAACCCAAAATATTGAAATTTCTAATATAGAATTTAGAATCTATAATGTCAATAGAATAATGATGTTTAGTTTTTATAAATTATGGGACATTGTAATTTTATATAGATAAAGGTTTATAATCAGTAATTTCTTCATCTATTCACCAATAAATGTTTATTTATTTATTATTAAATAATCATAAGAGTGAAATTATAATCTCGCCAAAAAAAACATCAACTCTTCATCACTAATCATACCATGAACTAAGTTTTTATCACACTAATTGAGGTCGGTTATATAGTTCACATTTCGCTATCATATTCGGTTGAAACTCATTTTTTCATTTATATTTAAATATAACATATATTTTCTTATAGTTTCTTTCCAATTCTTTTTTGATCTTTCCCATCTCCTTATAATTTTAATTAATAATTCTCTATTTTCTACACGTGTCACTTAGGCATCTAAATATTTCTTATATACATGTCTAAATCATTTTAAGTGTGTTTATCTCATTTTTTCTCTATTTGAGTTATCTTTACTTTCTTTCTAATGCAATCGTTATTTATTCTATCTAGTTTAGTATCCACACATTTATATCAATATTTTCATTTCAAATAGTCTCATTTCTTTGTTCATATACATAGTTAGTTGGCCAACACTCCAAACTGTAAAGCATCGCTGGTCTTATAGTTATTTTATAAAATTTTTCTTTTAATTTCAATTGTATTCTATGATCACACAAGGATGCACTTCTTCATTTGTTCTAACTTAGTTGAATCCTATGTGTTTACATCTTTATTAATTTTTTTTCATTTTCTTCAATGATAAATTCTAAACATTTAAAACTTTACGAAAACTCTTGCGAAACTGATTCAGTCATGAGACGGGCTCATATATGAAATGGACAATTAATTGCCGTTGAAATTGTAATTTTAATTTTCTATAACTTTTATAGCATTTTAGAATCGCAATTAATTCGTCATTGTATATATGAATCCGTTTTATAGTACACCAACATTTAAAACTTTGAATTCTTTTAAATTACAAGTGCTAATTTTCACATCTATCTTATTACTATTTCCACCATCCTAAAGTGTCACTCTCCATAAATACATGTTAATAAAAAATTGTGAAAGGGAAATAGACAGGTGGTGAAATAGCCATTTATTTAATTTGGACAAAAGCCTTTGATTGATGGTTTGATACTTATCTTGTGAAGTCCAAAATCAAACATTGTTAAATTAGGATTTAGCCATTTTGGATAAGAGTTCCAACATCTCATAAAACTGGAGACCAAGGTTGTCCAATACTATCATTTAAAGAAAGAAAAAACTGAATCTCACTCGCCCACCGGGATGTCCAAATTCGACCATCAAATTACAAAAAACTGAATCTCACGCGCCATGTCTGCACTTTGTATTATAGTTCTACGGAGAGTCGTGATCCTTTGAGAGTAGCCAATTATTTGTAATTTGAGTGGGTCCCACTTAAATCATTTTAAAAAGCGTGAATGAATATGCTGGAACACTTCTACGTGGAGGCCAATCACGCCATCGATCAAAACTGATGGCTGTTTTTCTCTCTACGTGTCTCGCCAGGGGTATACTTTTCTAAAATTAAAAATTACGGTGGTGATTGTTTGAAAAAGATTAAAAATTTTCACCGTACATTTTGTACGGATAACTTTATTAAAAGAAACAAAAGTTAATTTTATTTACCACTCTCGAGGTTTTGGTAGGAATACCAACTATGAAACAAATATTGTGATTTTAGAAAATTATAGTCACCTCATATTGTTAAAGTTGATTAACAAAATTAATGAAAAGACCAAAGTACCATAATCTCTTTTGTTACAAAAAAATAACAAAAATATATGAGTAAATATGAAATGACAATAAATACTTTTTTACTTTTTTGTTATAAATTATTAATTTTATATTCTTTATTACAAATAAATTTATCAGATTAATCAAGAATATTTTTCTGTATAGATTTTAAGTTTTGGAAGAAAAAGAATTATTTTTAAAGAATAATATAATTAGTTTGATTAATTAAGAAAGAAGAATTTTTCTTTTTGAATTTTTTGTTTGCGTAAAAGAGAAAATTTTCTTTGCTTTTATTTTAATATTTAACATATGTATTTAATTAACTAAGACAATATAATTATTATAAATAAAATTTTAAGTGCATATTAGGCAATACACACACATTTTTTGGTAGGAAGAGTTAATGTGTTAAATATTTGCTCAGTCAAGGGGTAATCTTAATTTAATTAAACTATATGATTCGTTTGATACTTTCATCAAAACTTAAATGGTGGTAAATATAACTAATCCATGAAACAATAAAGCTAAGAACAATTTTCATCCATACCCCCTATTATTTGAAAAAGTTGAGAACTGGCACATCAAGATTCTATAACAGTAGCAAATGAAGAGTAATATTCATTTTAGGGTAAATAGTTTATTTAATTATAAAGATAAAAAATTTTAAACAATATAAAAGTAATCTATTGTCTTGTCAAATTGTTGGCTTTTAAAATAATTGTTCTGTTTTCGTTTATAATAATTTTTATTTTTGCAAATAATAAAACAAAGAAAGTTACAATAAACAATTGTTTAAAGATTAAGTAAGAAAAATTGGGGATGTCGGATATGGATACGTGTAAGTTTAAATTTATTTTTTTACCAATAAGAACTCGTGTGTTTGACCAAATAATTTCTTTTTTGTTCATAATAATTTCATTTTTGTAAAAAGAAGTTTGAAAAAATTGTTTATATTTTTAAAGAAAAATCTAGAGTGGTGGATGTGGAAAATTTTATGTGTTATTTTAATGTTTTTGATTTATAATAATTGAATTTTCATAATAAGGTTTCAACAAAAATAGTTAAAGTTTAAAAAAACTTAAAATTTGATAACAATTATTCATATTAAAAAAAAAATTGAGATGAAGGAGTTGTTTTTCTTCAAGTTTTATTTCTATAATTGGACACGGGATCTTCTGTCCAAGATTTTGTCTATCTTATTCTGTCTTAATTAAAACTACGTCGTAGGGTTCACTAATCTCTTGGTTAGGGCGTAATAATTATAAAGTAATTTTAATGATATTTATGCATTTAGTCCCTACTTTTAATGAAACTACGTAGTTTTAAACATTAAACAGAATATGACTGGATAAATATTGGACAGAGGATTTGGACTCCTATAATTGTGTGGCAGTTTTTTGTTCATAATAACTTTACTTTTGTAGAAGAATTCAAAACTATATATGTTTGCAGATTTTCTTTGTTCATGATAATTAGTTTTTGTAAAAAGAAGTATGAACATACAGCTATTTAAATTTTAAACCAAAAAAGTTGAGGGTTATGGATGTGGACATTCATAAGTTAAGATATATGTATTTTTTTTAAAAAAATTGTTCATAATAATTAGTTTGAACAAAAATAATTGAAATTATTATAGTTATATATTGAGATTATAGAACATTCTTTTTAAGTAATAGATTTTTCTTTTAAATTTTATTTTGCTGTTTATAATTGGATGACTATTTTACCTTAAAATGGATGGAAAATTTAATGGAGAGAGAGATGTAATTTTATGGGAGTAAAGGAAGGAAGAAGCCGATTAGAATTAACTGTTTTGTGAAATTTGTGAAAGGCAAGAAATGAATGACAATATTTTGAAATTGTACAAAAAGCTCAACAAGATTGGCAGTAAGTTCATCAAGCTAGAGTAGAGACAAGGTAAAGGCATAGAATGATCACCAAGGATAGCATGCAAATGGAAGAGAAACGGAAACTACCACAAGCAAGATGGATCAAGAAAAATCATACAAGTCTAAAGGATGGTTTGTATATGTGTATAAGAGACTTCTACATGTCTCAGTGTGATTATCAGCAGAACTAAGAGGGGCAGCCAATAGTGACAGATCCAAAAATTATGGCTTAGGGGGAGTGTTGTGGGGGAATTCTAATTTTCTTAAGGATTCCATTGAAAATTTTAAATTTTTTGAAATGATGTAATACAATTTTTTAAATCTTGGGGAGCGGCCGCACCCCACCCCCTTGGATTCGCCTCTGACAGTCAGTGCGGCAGCTCCCCTTATTCCCAGAGGTGATCAATGTTACTCTCCTTACCCCCATCGATTTGGCAAGCATTGGACGGCCGGCTACTAAGGTTATGCAATTGAACCATGGTGTTGGTGGGGGTATGTCATCGGAGGTGGGTTTTAAGGGTTGGTTGGACGGTTAGGACTTGGAGAGAAAATGTGATCTCTTTTTCCTTTTGAACTTTTAATCCATAGTAACAAAAAATCCAAGTAAAATTAGGTTTTGAAAGCTTGGCTTATTAGAAAATAAAGAAGTTAAAATTTTTCACTAAATGTAGAAAAATAGACAATGCAATCAAAGTGTTCAAGCTGAGAAATCTGAATTCCCATAAGCCAATTTCGAACTTCTGCCTACCTTCTCAAAATTAAAAATTTTAATTATGTTGAAATACAAAATGAAAGGTATTTTATTAGGTTCTTTTTTTTTCTATTGGGATAGTTATTAGGGCATTTCTTTTAATTATTGATACGGTAAGAGAAAATTGATTGTATGACAATTTTAGTATATAAAATGAATAAATTCTGCAATGTTTACAACATATGTAGACTTATATGACACATCTATTTTCTTTTATGTTCAAACATCATAAATAAGTATTTTATTAGTATGTAGTATGTGTATATATTTATGTTTTTATTATTATGGCTACCAATTTGATACCTTATTAATTAGTTATATATATTTATTTAATGAAATTTTTTTGTTTATCCTAGTCATGAGTATCCTCAATTTTTGTTCTTTCCACCACTAGGTGCAACCTGTAAGAAAATAAAGAAATATTAATTCAAATTAAAAACAGGCTTAAAAAAATTGAAAATAAACAATAAAAAAGATATGATATATTTAAATATAAATGAAAATATGTGTATAAATAAAATATAAATACGATGATAATATGTGATCGATGTAACAGACCCTCGTATAGTGGGGTAAACACTTAGTCGTATAGTAAAGGAAGATGATGTATGAAATATTAATGGTTTTGGAATTATAGATAGGCAATCAAATTGCAAAATTGAAGTAGCTCTCAATCAACAGCTTGGGAGAAAAACAAAATCTCTAGTGGTGGTGGATATATGAACTTGAAGTCATTCAAATGGCTCTTTTGTTAGCTTTGAATAAAGGGTAACAAAAACTAGAAATACAATTAGATGTAAAGGCTCTAGTGACTGGTTTTCAACACATGAAAGTGGCAGCAATAAGGCAACAACTATATTGGAATTTGGAAGACATCTTTTTACTCATTAACATGTTGGGAAGAATGTAACTTTTCTTTGATTAGTGGGAGAATTCAATTCTACTAGTTGCATGCTTGTACGAGTATATATTCTCAGATTTGGGATTCTTTTCTTATCCTATTTTGTCAGTTTAGAGCAGATAAACATGATTCTCAGTTGATTGAATATAATTTCTTTATAAGCAATGAAGTTAATCCTTTGGAGATTTTTATTTTAAAAATATACAAAATCATATACAAGAATATTTTTAGTAATTTTAAAAAATACAGACAAAAATAAATCTCGATAAAAAAAATTAAAAGGTACTCCATAGATAAGTGGCCAACTTTATTATTATTTTGATATTTCATAGCTTGATAGGAAAACCCAAAATTTCAATAACTCAAGCAATGACCTTCTGAATTTTAAAAAGTTAAAATATTTGAACAACCTACGAAATTGTGTTCGAGAAGTCCAATTAGGGATCAATTTGATTACTATGAATAAAATATCAATTATTCAAAATTGGTGTATTCACATTAAGACTAGAGACGCTTTCTAATGTTAATGTAACAAATATGCAAGGAGTGTGGCCGCCAAGACTTGAAAATTTATATATTTTCTTTAAGAAAATTAAAAACTTTAAATTAGAATTTTTAAAAAATTTAAAATTTCACCTTCGAAAATTAAAATATATTTTTTATTAATAATTTTATATAATTTTGCCCCTAAACTCGAATTTCTAAATACGATCAGTTCACCAGAGTCATTGTAATCTGGGGACAAGTTTATGCCTAGATGTCTCAGGTGGATGCATGTTGATTTTCATCAGTGACATTATGTTCTAATTATGTTTGTGTAAATGACTCCAATAGTTTCTCAATTGAGGGTAAGTGTCGTTTTGATCATCAATTTTGAAAAAAAATTATATTTTGGTCCATCAACTTAAATTTTGTTGCATAATTAATTGGTTGTTGATTTATTTTCTATTCATCTGACAAGTAACACCATTAGTCATTTGGCATAAAACGATGTCGTTTTAAATGATGAACAACATCACGTGACTAATTGTGTTCCTTATTAATGGATGGAAAATCAATTGGAAACTATTATTTGACAAAATCTATTTTTTTTATTTAATAAAAAGAGCTTTATACCTTCATGAACAAAATACGGTGCCGGATATACCCGACCACACCGTTACGAGTATGTGAACCCAAAATTTGAAGTACTACTCCATTACATGAAATTTCCTATGATCTAAATTGAGTGACTAAAACATAACTTTTTTAAAATTGGACATGAAAACGATACTTTACTCCGAAGTTAAGGGACTATTTTGTCAAGGGACTATGGACAAAATTTAAATTGAGTGACTAAAACATAACTTTAAAATTGGACATGAAAACGATACTTTACTCCGAAGTTAAGGGACTATTGGGTCATTTAACCCATTATGTTTTAATGATGTCCTAGTGATAGTATGACTTGTTAGATTTTTGGAATATTGATTATCGGCAGAAGTTTGCTCATTGTTGTTCATCAGTAGAGTTCTGAACTATTAGAATTAATATATGAAGCAATGGTTGATTTTCTACCCCTAATCAGATCTACCCTTGGTAGTTTGAGTATTTGAGAATAGATCAGAAGCTAGTCCACAAGTTAAAAAAAACAAGGAAGGCATCTCAATCTCAAAACTCTTGTATTTTCTTCTATCCAATTAACATATACTGTTGTCCACGTTCAAGTACATTTAACACGAGATAGATCAATGAAAGATAAATAATTTTTACAGAAACACAAAATTTGAAGAATTTGGAAGAGTTTATTGAATAATAATGACAATCGAAGGATCAATAATAAAACCTAAAAGTGTTTATATAATTTTAACCTAAAATGGTCAAAATAAATGAATTTAAATTTAAATTAGCTATGTGAATAAAGGGTACACATCACTAGTATTGTAGATTTCGTCGTTTTCTTTATAACGCTTAGTGAGAGTAGTGTTCCATTTAATTTCTGTTATAGTTTCGCAACCGCCTAAGAGTGTTCTCCATCAGATTACACAAATTTGTGCAAATTTTTTCTGGGGTGGGCCTTTTTTGGACCTGAAGCAGCACTGGCTTGCCTGGGATCTCCTATGTCGGCCTCATTATGAAGGTGGTGTGGGGTTTCGAAAAATTGAGTATATTGTGGATTCCTTTGCTGCGAAGTTATGGTGGACTTTTCGCTCTCAACACTCGTTATGGGCTCAATATATGCTTGCAAGGTACTGTCGGAGGGAGCACCCGGTAGTAGTTGGGCCTCGGTGGGGAGATTCCCATGTATGGAGGCGTTTGCTCAGAATCCGTTCGGATTGTGAAGATTTGGTTGGTTGGTTTGTGGGTGATGGTTCTCTTGATCTTTATCATGATAACTGGCGGAAGGTAGGAGCTCTATCTTATTTGGCGCCTGGAAATAGGTATACTTGTTTGAAGGATCTTTGCATAAATGGTGTTTGGCATTTGGACAGCCTCTCTCTTCCGCTGGATATTCGTAATCGGATTTCTGTGATATCATTGGTGCAGCAATCGCCTCATCCGATTTGGATGGGGGATGCTTCTGGTGTATTTTCTGTAGCATCGGCTTAGCATCTTTTCCGTTCTCATAGTCCTCATTCTGAGGTGTTTAAACGTATTTGGCAGCCCGGAATCCCTCCTAAGGTTTCCTTTTTACTCATTCGGTTATGCTATGGTCGGGTTCCTTTATCTCATTGGTTGCGCAAGCTGGGTTTTCATGGCCCTTTTCCTTGTTTATGCTGTGCTTCTCCAATGGAAGAATCTTTGGATCATGTGTTTGGTTGGGGATCTTTTGCGACGATGGTTTGGGGTTTTTTTTGGTAGGGCGGTTGGTGTGCGACAGCGTCCTCATTCTTGGCGGGGGCAGTGTAATGTCTGGTGGAATTTACGGGGGAGTGCTTATAGTAGATTCTTGTTCCGTTGGCTTCCGGCTGTTATTACTTGGCAGTTGTGGAAACGACGGAACTTGATGTTTTTTGAAGGCAAATCTATGTCTTGGGAATGGGTGTGTTCCTTAGTGTTTGCGTGATTTAATTTTAATGTGGAATCTTCGGTTCCCGACATTTGCAGTTGCGGGGGATTGGAATCGAGTGGTTGATGGTGTGTTGAGTATTTCTGTGCCAGTTTCAGTTACTCGAGTTTGTTGGAGGCGTCCTCCGATGGGTGTTGTGAAGCTGAATGTGGATGGTTGTTCTCGTGGTAATCCTGGTCCCGGAGGGGGGGGGAGGCTTTGATTCGGGACTCGTCTGGTCGGTTGGTTGCTGCCCGGGTAATGGGTTTTGAGTTTGTGACTAGTCTTGAGGCCGAGGCTTTGGCTTTGTTAATAGGTTTCGAATTATGTGAGCGCTGGAATTGTGTGCAGGTATTGGTGGAATCAGACTTTAAGGTGCTGGTGTCTTTATTATCTGGGGCAGGTCATGTCCCGTGGAAATTGAGGGAACTTGTGGATCGGTTGAGACAATTTTCGTGGGTAGGGTCGCTGCGCCATGTGTTCCGTGAAGCTAATCAACCTGCGGATGGCCTTGCTAATGAAGGCTGTTGTCGGCAGTTGGATTTGGAGTTTTCTTCTTTTGCAAGTTTGCCTTTGCATGTTAGAGGTTGTTTAAATATGGATAGGTTAAGTATTCCTAATTTTCGAATGCATTGTCAGTCCGTGTAACTGTTTTGTTTGTTCTTTGGTTTCCACTGTAATTTTGTTCTTATTAATAAAATGGGAGTGGCGGCCCTAAGTTCGCCTATTTAAAAAAAAAAGAATCTTTCTGTTATGCATGCATAGATTAGTGAATCTAATTTTACAAGTTAGTGAAACCAAGACAAATAAAATAAAATAAAAAATGAACGCAGATTAAGCTTGTGATGTTAATGCTTAAAGCATACATGAATTCATTATGCACATTAGTTATGCTATGTTATTGCATATTGGTAGTGTCGTTATGCCACCAAAATTAAAACCTACTCTTCACTAATATAGCAATGGAGTAAGGTCGTCTCCCAAGGGAACGGTTGTAACTTTCCTTCAAACTTGTCACAAAAAGATATTAGAAACAAATAAATAAAATAGATTACTAGAGAATTTAATCAATCAGAAAGAAAATCCAGTTAAAGAATTGAATCTACACTAATTAATAACTTGATCATTGATGCAAATATTAAACATGTAATTCAAATATATCAGTTATAGTTATCGGGAACGCCACTGACATAACTTCATTTCTCCTTACTTGTTGTTAATTAAAAGGACGTCTTATTAACTACTCTCTAATTAATAAACAATCTAAGAGGACGCCTCATTAGATTTAATTCATTAACAGCATTAAAATGAGAGAAACCTGATTATGATATGTTCATATGGACGCCATATGCCCATACCATCCCCTTATGCTCACTGCCGATGAATGACAGCCTTGCCACTTATTAAAACTAAATGGACAATTACGGATCCACCATTTTAATTGGCATTAGATTTTCCTACAATAAATTAAATACTGCGTAATATTCAACAATCATAGAAAATTCATAAATCCTTTATCACAGAACATAAAAAGGTACTTATTTTACATATTTATTTAAATCTAATTAGATATCACAAGATTAAATTAGTGTTTCATCAATAATTTAACTGGAAAACTAATTTATAATAAATACATAATTAAATTAAAGAAACAAGAATTAAGAAAACTACAATCCATAATTAAAGAAAAAAAATAAAGCTTACCAATTTAATTGGAACTAATGGACGAACTAATTTGTTTAATTAAAAACTAAAGATTAAAGAGTTAAGATGAATAAATTAAAACTAAAGACTAAAGAATGCTAAAAGTAAAAGAAACGTTGCTGAATTTGTAAAACCTGATTACTAAAAACTTTATTAAAAGACAAATTACACTAAAAACAAAACTCTAAAAGTCATTGGAAAGGAATTAAAGACTAACTAATTAAACTACTACTAAAACAAATGAAAAACGAAAATCAAATCTTACTCTTCGTCTCCTTTTATTTTGTCAGTTTAGCACTCTATTTATAGAGTTGCTAAACACTTTTCCTAATACTAATCAAATTCTCCAAAAGTGAGAATTATCCTTAAATACTGAAATTATCCATAAAAGCTATAATTATCTAATTATCTCAAAAAGATAATTATTTGTAATAAATCCATAAAACTAATGTCAATCCCAATTTCAATCTTCATACGTCTTTGACAGAATTTCTCCAAATAAATAGGAGACTTTTTCTCCAACTTTGTTGCTTGCCCTTTTGTTCTTCAACTCAACTTCTTCAATTATCCCTTAAGAATATGTCTTTTGAATCTTCTCAAAAGTGTGTTTACATCCATTTTCCACCATTCTTCCATTTTTACTGCCCAACAACTTCTTCTAGATAAATCTACAATTATCAACACTTTTTTCCAATTAATAATGTCAATATAATCCAAAATAAATATAGATAAATATTAAAATATTGACATTATCAACTCCCCCACACTTGAATCATGCTTCCCCCCAAGTATGGTTAACTCATAAAAAATATCAAATACATTTACACAAAATGACTAAAAAGACTCTAAAAAGACATACGACTCAAACAATGCCTTTAACTAAAATGAATAACAACTTGGATTTGAATACCACCATTTTACCAACAAAAATATCTCTATTTCAAAACAATTTAAAATACCATTTCATTCCAGTTAAAATAAATAAGAATTAATTTTCTCACAATTTTCACTCATAATATCACACATTGATAAATAGGAAACTTCACACATCACAATAAAATGACATTACCATAAGTTTGCAATGAAGTTATATCTCCACCACATAAGAAAATGACTTTATGAATAAATCAAGAAGGTCTTTATAAGGTTGAAACGGGGCTAAGGTTAAGGGAAGGATAAAAGGATATTAATTGGCTAGAATTTATCAAAGAATAAGTAACCAAATCAAAAATCTTTACAAACTTCAAAAACTACTCCTTGAGATTTTTTATTTTTTAAACAACCACGTCTGCTTCTCAATCAACTTTTTAACCAACAACAATTATTTCCATTATGCCTCATCTTTGTTTTTTTTTTCCTTCTTTTTCTCTTCTTTTTTTTTTCTAAGGAGATTTCTTTCATTTTCTTTCTTCTTTTCTACTTTTCTTTTTTCCATTTCCACAACAAGGATTTCATAACTTGGAACACATATACCCAAGGAGTATTAAATAAATTCAAGATTTAGCCAACATATTCTTTGACAAAATGGACTGAAAAAGAAAGTTAAATAATAAGGTTTATGGCTGATTTTTGTGGTTTTTTTAAAATAAAGAAAAGTTTTAAGCTCAAAAGAGTTCACTAGGGGTCAGTTTAAAAAGGTAGGAATTTTTAGGAAGTCAAAGGGTAATCCTAGGTGCCTTAATTATTTTTATGCACAAATCACAAATAATTTCAAAATGTACCTCAAAGCAAATTCTAGAATGTCTATTTAATTATGATATACTCTCAAAAAGATTCATTAAGCACCAAGAAAGTGGTTCTTGCGTACTTAAGTTCAAAACTCACATTAATAGTTTAAAGAAAAATTAATTCTTGCAATTTCTCATTCTGGAACACATACAAAGTATTTAAATTATTCTAAAATAGAGATTACAACCAAAATTTTCCAAAACATGCTCAAATCCAAACAATTATCATTCACAAAGTTTAAGGCATCTAAAAAAACTTTTTTTTAACTAAAAAGACTTTAATGACAAAAACTTGACCCTTTTGAAAATACCAAAAAATAATAAAAATAAATAAATAAAATAAAATAAATTGAAACTTAGAATTAAATTGACAAAAATAACAAAATCAAATAAACTCCCCCACACTTGAATGATACACGGTCCTCCGTGTATAAACAAGCATGAAAGAAAATAAAATAAATAAAAAACACTAAGAACACAATAAACATATCGCAACAAACAAAAAAAAAATAATAAACTTGGAGTTGAATGAAAATTTATTGGCAAAGTTGTGAATTGGAATATTGAGAAATTGAAATCCAACGGCAAAAAAAAAAAATCGTGAAGATTGTGGGATGATTTTTATTTTCCCTACAAAAGAAAAGAAACATACTTAGAATTTATTATTAAAAAAAAATCTTTTTGGTTTTTTTTTTGAATAAACTAAACAACTAAGAAAATTAGAATTTATTAAAGAATGAAAAGAAAATATGGGTTGCCTCCCATTAGCGCCTTTAGTTATTGTCTTTGGCTAGACATGAATGTGATACTCAAGTAATTGGCGTGGTGTACTTCAAATAGGCAGGAAGAGGTTTTGACTCCAATTTGGTTTCCTGCAAAATGGGCATATAGATTGATATTACCTCATTCATTTGGAAAAATGGGCATGCGACAATGTCCCTATCTATCTCGTTTTGTGTCAAATTCCATTTAAGATCACCCTGCACAAAAGTATGTTGAACAAATTCTTCAACCAGTGGTTCAATAGTATCAACATTAAAAACAAATTTCTGGTCATATGGGCATTCTATGGCCTCGATGAGTGGGACATTAATCTCCACTTTTGGAAGATGTTTAAGAGATCCTGTGTCTCTTCTTCCTTCTTCTCTTGAGCAAACCTGTCAGGAAAAGGTGGTGTTAAAACAACTTGATGCTTAATAATTGTAGGTTTGCTACTTACCTCGAGTTTATGTATAGACTCAGAAATGGGCACGTCATTTGACTCCAAAACGGGCATATGGTCAATTTCTCCCTCATTAAATTCTGAAATGGGCATTTGATCAGCTTCTTTCTCGTAGACTTCTGAAATGGGCATTTGGGTTGGAACTGAAATGGGCATTGGAACATTGAATTTATGCTCTGATTCTTTTAGTTCCTTACCACTTTCAAACATTATAGCACTTACATTCTCCAATAGATTCACATCCACTTGTGATGACAATTTACCTTCATTAGTTACCAATTTTACTATTTTTTTGACCATTTGAGTGAGTTGTGTGCCCATATAAACAAAATGGCTCATGTCTCTTGTTGAAACTTGAGATTTTCACACGCAAGAGTTTTAAACACATATTCTAAATTTGGATCCGATATGGGCACGGGTGGTTCTAATAGTTGTTGTTGTTATACAAAGGCAAATGACTGTCATGAATAAGGTAAAGTGAAATTGGTCGAAATGGGCATTTTGGTATTCAGTTGACATATAGGTCAAATTAGGTTCATCATGCCAACCGAAATTGTATTGGTTAGGAATTGGTTCATAATGCCCCTGTGATTGCCATGCGAGCATTTCATCTTGTAGATTTGGGCACATATATATTGAATGCCAATTTATGCAAATACTACAAAATTGTACCTCATGCATTTGGTGGGATGTATCAACTCCAAATATTTGCCCACTATTAGCCATGTTGGACATCAAAGCATGCATATCCATTGTCTAGTTTTTCCTCACCTTGCGAACCTTTCAATTTATGGATTGTAATTCAGTAGTCCTGCAAGATTAGAAATTATCATAAACCCAAGAAAGATAAAATAAAATATTAATAAAGAAAAAGTTACTGATGCAGCTCCCCGGCAACGGTGCCAAAATTTGGTAGTGTCGTTATGCCACCAAAATTAAAACCTACTCATCACTAGTATAGCAATGAAGTAAGGTCGTCTCTCAAGGGAACGGTTGTAACTTTCCTTCAAACTTGTCACAAAAAGATATTAGAAACAAATAAATAAAATAGATTACTAGAGAATTTAATCAATCAGAAAGAAAATCCAGTTAAAGAATTGAATCTACACTAATTAATAACTTGATCCTTGATGCAAATATTAAACATGTAATTCAAATATATCAGTTATAGTTATCGGGAACACCACTGACATAACTTCATTTCTCCTTACTTGTTGGTAATTAAAAGGACACCTTATTAACTACTCTCTAATTAATAAACAATCTAAGAGGACGCCTCATTAGATTTAATTCATTAACAGCATTAAAATGAGAGAAACCTGATTATGATATATTCATATGGACGCCATATGCCCATACCATCCCCTTATGCTCACTGCCGATGAATGACAGCCTTGCTACTTATTAAAACTAAATGGACAATTACGGATCCACCATTTTAATTGGCATTAGAATTTCCTACAATAAATTAAATACTGCGCAATATTCAACAATCATAGAAAATTCATAAACCCTTTATCACAGAACATAAAAAGGTACTTATTTTACATATTTATTTAAATCTAATTAGATCTCACAAGATTAAATTAGTGTTTCATCAATAATTTAACTGAAAAACTAATTTATAATAAATACATAATTAAATTAAAGAAACAAGAATTAAGAAAACTACAATCCATAATTAAAGAAAAAAATAAAGCTTACCAATTTAATTGGAACTAATGGACGAACTAGTTTGTTTAATTAAAAACTAAAGATTAAAGAGTTAAGATGAATAAATTAAAACTAAAGACTAAAGAATGCTAAAAGTAAAAGAAACGTTGCTGAATTTGTAAAACCTGATTACTAAAAACTTTATTAAAAGACAAATTACACTAAAAACAAAACTCTAAAACTCATTGGAAAGAAATTAAAGGCTAACTAATTAAACTACTACTAAAACAAATGAAAAACGAAAATCAAATCTTACTCTTCGTCTCCTTTTATTTTGTCAGTTTAGCACTCTATTTATAGAGTTGCTAAACACTTTTCCTAATACTAATCAAATTCTCCAAAAGTGAGAATTATCCTTAAATACTGAAATTATCCTTAAAAGCTATAATTATCTAATTATCTCAAAAAGATAATTATTTGGAATAAATCCATAAAACTAATGTCAATCCCAATTTCAATCTTCATACATCTTTGACAGAATTTCTCCAAATAAATAGGAGATTTTTTCTCCAACTTTGTTGTTTGCCCTTTTGTTCTTCAACTCAACTTCTTCAATTATTCCTTAAGAATATGTCTTTTGAATCTTCTCAAAAGCGTGTCTACATCCATTTTCCACCATTCTTGCACTTTTACTGCCCAACAACTTTTTCCAGATAAATCTACAATTATCAACACTTTTTTCCAATTAATAATGTCAATATAATCCAAAATAAATATAGATAAATATCAAAATATTGACATTATCACATATCATGTATATCATCTTATACATGTCATTAATTATTGTTTCTAGGAGTTAGGAGGGTCATCAATTTTGATGTCTTTTTCTTTTTCTTTAAGAGCAAGTGTAATCATCTCAAGCTTTTTCCAGAAACCTGTAACCAAATGGGAAATATGTTTTTAAGGGGCTGCAACTAGGCTCCAACGGGATGTATAGCTGCAATAGCTTAATTCATATTTTGATCTTAAAGATGAATTAGTTCAATCTCTATAAGCAAAATTTTCAAATTCTTAAGGGTAAATGATCCCAATAGCATTTTAATTTGGGAGTTGGTTATTTTTTGTCCCCGCTTTAAAAAAGTTTTATAGTTGTTCTTCAACTTGAATTTTGTAATGTGAATGATCCTTATTCCATTTTTTATACAATTAATTTAGAGATTTGTTTGGTATATTGAGACTTGAGGGACTATTGGTTTAAAGATTAAAATTTATTCTTATTGTCAAGAATTAAAGAACCTAAAGGGTCACACGCTAAAGAGTTTATTTTGGGTTAGACATGACTATGGTTCACGAACTGCCGGGTCACGGTTTCATAAAGGGTGGAACCTGAACTAGCCCTTGGCCTCACAGTTACGGTTACGGTTCGTGAACCGCCGGTTCACAGTTCCATTACAGTTCCAGTTCCGTCCCGATTTCGGTTCGGTTCCGGTTCCGATTCCGATTTTGATACGATTTTCTCACGGTTCGACTTTAAAAAAAAAATAAAAATATGAATTGTGATATACTTTACAACTTTACAAGGTGAAAAAAAAGAAGTTTGATATAATTTACAATGTGACAAATAAGATAAGTTTGATATAATTCACAAATTTACAAATTTACAATGTGAAAAATAAGAAGTTTGATATAATACGTACAAGTTTACAAGTTTGATATAATTGAAAAATACATCATTTTATTATTGAAATAGAAAATTTTGGCCTAAATATCGAATTTTGAGTTGGCTATTTACAAATATAAATCATGATACAACATTTACTAAAAAGAAAAATTTTCATTCATAAAAGTAATTTGAGTACAAGTTAATTGGCCTAAATTTTAATAATCTAACTCTTCAATGACATCATCAGGATTTGGATGGACGAAATCCATAAAATAGGAAACTCCGATTGAAGATCCCGTTGTACTAGCATTGCTCATTTCGGAATTGTCGGTGTCGTAATCTAAATCAATGTCATTCGTCTTGTCCATTTTTTGTGCTCTAAAAAATGCCTTGTGCCAATCATCCACTAATGCATGGATTTCTAATGATCTTGGTAATAATCGGGATTGGTGCTCGTCTAAAATGCTCCATCCCGCACTAAAAGCTTTCTCCACCGCTACGGTTGATGCCGGAATTGTGAGAATATGTTTTGTGATAATAAAAAGGATTGGATAATCCTTCTCCTTTCCCTTCCACCATTCTAACACGGACCACTCGTGAAAATTCCTATCTTCATCACAAACCTCAAAAGTAGTTGTTAAATATCTATCAAGTTTCGTATCAGTACCGGATCTTGATTTTTTGTGTGAAGAATATATAGATTTACCAAGTTTACGTGGTGCTATAGAAAACATTGATGTAGTACTAGTATTTTGATGTGATGCACTACTCGTAGAACCATCAATATTAGATCCGGTATTAATAGGAACTTAACTACCATATTTAGAATGAAATTCATTAAATAAATTCACGAAGAAGAAATTTTACGTCTCCTATAATCTCCTTAGTATCTTGAGCTTTATAACCTTCATTGTCAGAAAAAAATGAATCTACACAACTATTATATGCAGTAATATATTCTTCTAAAATATTAATTTTTTGACGTGGATAAAAAACAGAAGCAATCAAAAATGTATGTGAATTTTTTCGGTAATAGTTAAGCCATTTTATTAACATATCATATATAGGAAGTGATAAAACAGGGTCATCTTTGAATTGTTGTAAAATACCAACAACATCACATGCAATGTGAATAAATAAATGAGAAGTAGGATAATAAATACCGGATAAAATTTCAGCAGCATCTTTAAATTTCTTTAAAAGTTGTAATAATTTACAACAAATTTCCCACATATTAGGATGCAAAGAAATATTTTCTACATGATTTTGCATAAAAAATGTACATAACAAAGTACTATATTGTGTAGATGAATTCAATAATTTATAAGTTGAATTCTACCTATTATGAACATCTTTACTAAATCTTTTAGGTTTGCGTCCATTTTCCGTACAAAATTTTACCCATAGTTTGATTAAATTTGGACGGAACTATAAAAGATTAATTGCCTCTTTAATAGGCGTAATATACTTATTTAGTATTTTTAAACCATCTTGCCCGCTAAATTTAATATGTGGCATGCACACCTAATATGAAAAAATTTTCCACCTATTATTGGTTGATAAAGATTTGTTAATTGACTAACTGAAGCCGTATTAGACGAAGCATTATCAAAACCAATTAAATTTTTTTTAGATAAACCATATTCATCTAAAATAATATTCAACAAATTAGATATATTATTTGCGGTATGTCTTGCTTCAAAATGATGAAAAGCAGTAATTCTTTTTTGTATTTTCCAATCACTATCAACCCAATGACAAGTTACTCCCATATAAGAATACGTTTGCCATAAATAACTCTAAATATCGGAACATATAGAAACAATACCATTTAATTTTTAAAAAGTTTCAATTAAAATTTATTTTTCACCTTTATAAATTTTCTTTAATTCTCTTGTTATTGTTGTTTTAGGCATGCTTTTAGCTTTTGGATTTAATGCATTTTGACAATAATGAGTAAATCCTACTTTTTCACCAATAATAATTAGTTAAATAGAATTATAAGTCTATAATAAAGTATTTAAATAAATTAAAATAATTCAAATAATAAAAACTATTAATGAGGATTCAATATTTAATAAAATAAATAATTTTAAAAAATAATTATCTAAAGATTTGAATAAAATAAAATAATTTAAAGTAAAGAATTGAATTTTGAATATAATGAATTAATGAGTAAAAATAATTTAATGATAACAAAGAAAAGTAGATAATATAAATGATAATTGAGTATTGAGAGAATTAATAGAATTGAGAGAATTGAGAAAGAATTGACATTGAGAGAAGATAATGGTGTGAAAATTAATTTAGCAAATTTGGGTATTTATAGAAGAAAAAAAAAGTAACATACCGTTGGCTTTCCAACAGCCTAATTTATGGCCGTTGGATTGCCAACGGTCAATTTTTAAATGATGGCAGTTGCATCCAACGACCATCTCATTTTTTTTACTTTTTTGATGAACCGCCAGTTCCAGCCGTCGGATAAAGTAACGGCTAGTTAATCCTAGCCGTTGGATTTATTTATTTATTTTTAAAAAATCGAATGGTTCACAAAGGTGTGAACTGGAACCGGCCCGCCTAATAAACTTCCAGAAAAAGTTCAGGTACCTGAAAATTCTGATAATCATGAGATCTCAATAAATTATGTCATCACTGGGGAAAGGTGGAATCGATATACAACGTTGATGATAAATTTGCCTATGCTGCAGCAATTACTATCATGAATGAAATTGAGGATCATGAACCAAAGTCTGTGGATGAATGCAGACGAAGAAATGATTGGCAAAAATAGAAAAACGCAATTCAAGCAAAGTTAGATTCGTTGGAAAAATGTAAAGTTTTTGGATCAATAACACGCACACCTGAAGATATGCAGCCAGTGGGTTATAAATGGGTTTTTGTTCGAAAACGAAATGAGAATAATGAAATTGTGCGATATAAGGCATGACTTGTTGCACAAGGTTCTCCCAAAAACCAAGTATTGATTATGAGGGAAAATAGTGTTACATGAGTTACATGGAATAATGTGAAGTAATAGGGTAGAACATGGGGTGAACATTCACAATTATTCATAACACTCCCCCTTGAATGTTCATCTTTAAGAAAAATGCCTCGCTAAAACCTTACTAGGAAAAACCCAGTGAAACAAAATGAAAGATCTTGGAACAAGACAAAATTTTGTCTTGGATTGCAAATTGAACACTTGGAAAATGGCATATTTTTGCATCATTCAGGTTATACAGCTAAAGTTCTTAAAAGATTCTATATGGATAAAGCACATCCCTTGAGTACGCCTATGGCTGTTAGATCACTTGATGTGCATAAAAATCCTTTTCGACCTCCTGAAAATGATGAAGAATTACTTGGTCCAGAACTACCATATATTAGTGCTATTGGAGTATTAATGTATCATGCTAGTCATACACGTCCTGATATCTCAGTTGCTGTGAATCTACTAGCAAGATATAGTTCTTCACCTACACGAAGGCATTGGAATGGTATTAAACATATATTTTATTACCTTCAAGGTACGATAGATATGTGTCTTTATTATTCTAAGGCAATCAAGTTTGATCTAATAGGTTATGCATATGCTGTATATATATCTGATCCTCATTATGGTCGTTGACAAACAGATTATGTGTTTACATGTGGTGGTACAGCTATTTATTGGCAATCTATGTAACAAACTATAGCTGCTACTTCTTCAAATCATGCTGAAATATTGGCAATTCATAAAGCAAGTTGGGAGTGTTTTTGGTTGAGATCAGTGATCCATCATATTCGAGAACATGTGGTTTGCATTTGGACAAGAAAGTTCCCACTGTTTTGTTCGAAGATAATGATGCATGCATTGCTCAATTGAAAGATGGATACATCAAAGGCGATAGAACAAAACACATATCATCAAAATCTTTTTTCACACATGATCTTCAAAAGAATGGTGAAATCTGGTACAACAAATTCGTTCGAGTTACAATTTGGCAGATTTGTTTACTAAATCACTACCGATTTCAACATTTCAAAAGTTGATTTATAAGATCGGAATGTGTTGACTAAAAGATGTCAAATGATGTGCTCAAGAGGGGGAGTTATTATACACTATACTCTTTTTCCCTTAACCATGGTTTTGTCCCGTTATGGTTTTTTTTTCTTGTAAGGTTTTAACGAGGTAGTGTTATATATGGGAAATGTACTCTTTTTCCTTCACTAGATTTTTATCCCACTGGGTTTTTCCTAGTAAGGTTTTAACGAGGCATTTTTCTTAAAGATGGACATTTAAGGGAGAGTGTTATGAATAATTGTGAATGTCCACCCCATGTTCTACCTCATTATTTCACATTATTCCATATAACTCATGTAACTCATGTAACACTATTTTCTCTCATAGTCACCCACTACCTATGTAACCTATGTAACTCTTGTAACTTACATTTAGGATATTGTAACCTACAAGGTAGGGGTGTGAAGTTCAAACCTATAAATAGAGGCTTATGTGAATGAAATGCGATAGTTGAAGACTTACTACATCTTGCTGTACTTTGCTCTCTTTTTCTCTCTATCTTTTTAGTATACTTGTTTCATATTTTATAGTTGTATTCTACTAGTCTTATAGGAATAGCAACATAACATTATATCTCTACTTTTTAGTAGTGGTATAATAATTTATTACACAATATAACACTACAAGTTTGTAGTATTTTTATAACAAATTGAAATATTAGTCTACATAAGTATTTGTTAGTCATCAAAACAACAAATAGATTGAATGCACTAGGTCTTTTAATGGCATAAAAAGTAAGCCCAAATGAGAAAATTATGAAAAAGAATGTCATTATTATTTTGTGTTCAACCTACAAATTTCAATAGTTTTTTTTTGCTTTAATCATTTTTTGCAATATTAAATTGAAATGAGTATTAATTTAGAGTAACACTTCTAAGAACATTTACTTATGCATTTTTTTGGATATAAATAATTTATAAACAAATTTATGCTTCACTTTATTTTAAATTGGTACAACTAGAATATTTCTTTTTCTAACAACTTTATTTAAAGAAAACTAATTAAGAGAAATTTAATTTTGAAAAATAAAATTAAATAATAGAATATTATATTTGTAATTCATTTTGTTTTTTAGTTTCAATTTGATATTATTTTTTATAGGATAAAAAATGTTGATATTTTATTCTATATTTATATTATTAGACCTATATAAATATTAATATAATTATAATTAATATTTTTAATATATTATGGCATAATTCGATTTTTAATATCAGTTCGATCGATCTGACCAATTAACCTCTAACCTAGTTACTTGACCAGTTCGCACTATGATTCAAGTTTTAAAACACCACATTTAAGATGAGTTTCTTGATAAGTTGGCTTTATTCCAACTTATATGTGTTATATATTTCACTTAGCTTTTGCCTTGTCTTTCTTGCAATTGTGTAGTATTATGTGTCATTTTGTGCATTTATGTGGTTGACAACTTTGGAGTGCTAAAATGAAGAAAAAGGCCAAGAATGCGATTAAATGAGACGGATGTGTGTTTTAAGTTAAGGAACAAGAAAAGATTCAAAAAGGCTTGAAAGGGTGCCTTAATATGCTTGTGTTTGTGTTCGGGCAGAACGGATAGCGTATTTTATTTGAGTGTAACTTTCTCAATAGTAAATCACATGAGGAGATCTTGGATGTTCTGGAAAGATCTTTGAGTTTACTTCAATTCATATGTTTGAGCTTTCTTCTAATTCTGTGTGAAAGTATGAGAAACGGGAGCTTCTTGGGATTGCTACTTCAGTTTTTTATTGTTGAGCTCACTGCCACAGTTTGGTAGAATGTTAATATCTTGAGCTCCAGACCTCCAATGATGCTGATTCTGAACCTACGGAAAGCCAAGAGAAAGATCTACAACTATTATGTTGACCTCAAGCTCTGAGTCGGAATAGAAAAACAGTGAGGTCTCGCTGCGAGACCTAGCCATAGAAACTTTTTCATGGCGAGGTCTCGCAAATCGTCTTTGCTGCACTTCAGTATTTGGGCCATAACTTTCTTGTCTAATCTTCGAATTGGGTGATTCAAAAGGATGTGGAAAGATAAGACTTGGGGCTACAACTTTTATGTTTTAATGTTTTCCAAATTCACAACGCATTAGGGCCATATTGGGGTCGGAAGGAGACGGATTGCTATTTTCAGAACTTGCATGCATCATAGCAAAACTCAACTTTTGGTTGCCACACAAATCCCACATTTGGTTGCCGCACATTTCACCTTTGGTCGCCACACACTTTTGCACGCACATCACTCGCACACACTTGTGCACACACATGCACAACACAGCAACAACTTCTGCACATTACATGCACTACTCGTTGCACTTCACAGCATCACTTGTGCATACACATGCATATCACAGCACACTCTTCATGCATAACTATTGCACCAAGAACGCACTTCTAGCGCACAACTTTAGCAACACATGCCCACTCTTACTACATTTTGTGCATATTTTTGCTACACCACATGCACTTCACTTTGGCATTCTACCACACTTCATGCATCTCACAACACACTTTTTCATGTATTTCACAACATTCACACTCATTTGCATCATAACACATTTTCACTCTTCAATATTCTTCATTTACACTCATTTTTTATACATCTCATAACACTCATTCTTTCATCACTCATCTCACTCACTCTTTATCACCATACTTCACAACTTATTCCTCACACACACATACACTTACAAGGCGAGGTCTCGCTGGCCTCGCCATATACATGCATGCACGGCGAGGTCTCGCAGAGAGACCTCGCCACATACAAGAAAGCACGGCAAGGTCTCGATGCAAGACCTCGCCATGAAAACACTCTTTTTTTTGCCAAAATATTTTTTAAGTGTTGTTTCGTTCTTGTGTTGCAGGTTGACGAAGGCGTGGTGGACAGTAGCTCAAAGGCGTGTAGAGGCTATCGAAGGCGTGTAGAGGCTATCGAAGGCATGTGAGCTGATGGTCTGAAGGCGTGTTGGGGCGGCTGAAGGCGTGAAGTTTAGAGGTGCAAAGGCGTGGTTCACACTTAAGCTCGAGTTGTTGTTGAATATTTTGTTTGATACTTGTGGTGGCATTTTTGTAGTTTAGTACTCATTCTACGTTTGTGTATTGTTTACGTTTTATGACCTCTATATAAAGAGGGCTTAGTTAGATTTTGATAGATCATTCTAGACTCTAAAGAGATTTTTGATTTTCGGAGCGGGAATTTATTCTCTCTCTAAAATTTTCTCTCTCTAGTTTTTCTCTCTTCTCTATTTCTTCTCCGATCGTGATTCCGATTGAACTTGTGAACTGAGCACGGAATTGTCATTCGCAATTAACAGAGTTTTTGACAATTCTTACACATTTGCCGGTAAATTCTTCCAATTTACTTGAAAATGAATTGTCTTGAACTTGATTGTGAAGATCGTGATATGAGAATGAGGTTTCGCGGCTAAATCTGTGATGTCTTAGGTTTGAGACCGGATGATTGTGCAATTAGACTATGCGATGCCTTGCAATTGATACAATTCGTGAAGATTGAGATTGTACTTGAAATTAATGTTTGAATTTTGTTAGGTCTTATGTATTCATGCTCGTAATGACTGATTTTTGCCTCGGTTGTGGTCGCCATGCTAAATCAGGATTAGAATCACTTTTAGGAGTAAGGAATTCATGAAATGAGAACCTTAAGTACGAAAATTGAGCCTTCTCACTTGTTTAATCTGCTCATGAATTGAGATGCGGTCGTCATGCCGGTGGAAATTCAGTGAATCATTAGAATAGAGCGAGGAGAGACTATCTAAGGCTAATGAAGACAAATGAAACAAAGTTAGGCCTCGTCATGGGAAAACCTCAAGATTTTCATGCTAGATTAGTTATTCCTGGGCAGTTGAGATGTTGCGGTTTTTCAACCATCACTCTAGGGCCTCGCCATGGGAGAGAGTGGTGACAGGGAGTGTAGGATAATATGCGGTCGCCATGCTGATGGTATTCTATGTTCCTAGGCAATTTTATATCCGCTCTGTGTTTCTTGTGTGGCAATTGCATGGCATTCGAGTAGTCTATTAGTGCGATCATCCGGCACCTAAACCCTAGGACATCGTTCTTGTCATTTGATTTTACACAACATTCATTGATCTTGTTTCTTGCATTATTTTCAAGTTCTCTATTTTGATTAGTTAATATTCAATTTCTTGTGAACTTTTCCTTGTGACTATCTCTGAACAAATACTGAATTCTAAGAAGCCATCCCCTTCCCTGTAGATACGATCCCTTTCACCATATCTATGTGAGACCCCGAATTTTCTTCTAGTAATACTATCTCATAGTTATTTGAACTTGCATATTAATATGAATTTTGAATTTTTAGCACTTGGTGAAAATGGTGATTTAATAGTGTGCATTTTAAGTTAATTATTCATTTTAAGGAATTAATTGTCAATTTTAGAAATTATAAGGGAAGATTATATTAGCTATTCTTAGGTTTGGGTCTTAAATAATATTTGTAGGAAAATAAGGGTTTAATGATAAATTAAGGAAAAGATAGAAAAAAATATATATAATAATGATAATAATTAATTAATTAAAGAAATTATGTGAAATACGTTTAAGCTTCATAGCTTACACGTAGTCACTTTTAATGACTCATGACAAAAGGTTTCCATATTATATGTCTGGGGAAGACCCAGAGGAAACGGGAAAAAAAAGAAGAAAAAAGAGAGAGAAAGAAAAAATGGCAGAAAAATAGAGAGGAAAAGAGAGAGCGAAACCGGGAAAAGAAGAAGAGGAGAAGAGGAAAAAGAAGAAAAGAAGAAAAGGAAGAAGAGGAAGGAGAAGGAGAAGGAGAAGGAGAAAAGGAAAAATCCGAAGCAACTTGGGAAAATTCTCAACAGGTGGTATCAAAGCCCTATGTCATATTAAGTTAGTATGACTTTGTGGATTGATTAGTGGGTCATAAGACTTTTAATTGATTATAAGTTTATGATTTGTCAAAATAAAATGTACTGACATAGAACATTGATGTATATTAGGATGGCTGACGATCGGCAGGGAGTTGGTATCAGGACGGCCCTGGGAGGCGTCTTAGGTGGTATGATCCTCATTTAATAGAGGCACATGGGCGTGAGTGTCGCTGTGGACGCTTCTATCCTGACTTTGTTGTGCACCACTTGGTGGAGGAGCGTGATAGAGAATGTAATCAAGCCAATATTTATTATACTGAGGCACTAGGGAGTCGCCAGAGAATTGGGGAATTAGAAGCACACACTAAGTGGTTGGAACGAGAGAACCAACAACTGGCAGCACGGCGCCACCAGGAATATTATCGGCGCTTAGAAGCGGAGGAAAGAAATAATAGATGGAGTCAATGTTTGGACGAACTCCACCACGGCTTAGGAACTATGCGGGCACTGGTAGAGGAAATACAACCAAGGCTTGGGGTACCTATTCCTCCACCTCCTCAAGTAGAGTTACTACCCGAACCACCGATTGGGCCTAATAACAATGTTGGGGAGAATCCTGAAGAGGATCCTGAGGAGGAACCTGAGGAGGAACCTGAGGAGGACCCTGAAGAGGATCCAGAGCAAGATCTTGAGGAGGACCCTAAAGAGGATCCAGAGAAAGATCCCGAGGAGGACCCTGAGGAGGATCCTGAAGAAGTCCTTGAGGAGAATCAGGAAGGGGAAAATGTCGGAGAAAATGTCTCGCCGGGCGGCTCAGGAATAGTGGAAGATTAAGAGAAGTTCGAGTAATAATGACAAATTGTAGATATTAGAACTTGTTGTATAAATATCGTTGTAGGTTTGCGAGTTTTCCTTTTATGTACTTCTAACTAAAGTAGGTATGAGAAAGTGATGTTAAAGCGAAGATGGGTAGACCAAGATCCCTGAAACTGTTGTTTTTCCGTTTATGTGAATATAATATATATTCGTTTGTACATAGGTGTATCTATGTTTGAAATTAGATATATGTTATCATTATTCTTTTTACGTTACCAACTAAACGTTGTAATCTTAATAGATGGCAGGAGAGACCAGTCATGATGAACAGGATATGTTAGGAAATGAAACCCTTCCCAGGAATAAGACAGAGACCAATCCTTTATTGACTCAATTTATCACAGCTATTACCCAGTTATCTAAAACTATACAGAAACAAGGACAACAAACCCATTCGATTGGAGAAGATGGTGCTCTGGAGCAGTTCTTAAAGTTTAAACCTTCTGAATTTTATGGAGAACCTGATGATGAAAAAGCTGAAACATGGTTGGAGCATATAGAAGACATATTTTCCACTTTGCAGTATGGGGACGAAAGAAGAATTACGTTTGCTGCATTTCAAATGAGGGCAGCAGCACGGGATTGGTGGAGAGTAACCCAAGAGAAGTGGAAACTAATCCAAACACCAAGGACTTGGGTAAATTTCCTTCAGGAATTTAATGCTAAATTCTTTCCCACTATGACTAGAGAAAGGCGTGAGGAAGAGTTCATAACCCTTAAGCAACGGGATCTGACAGTAGCCCAATATGAAGCTAGATTCACTAAACTCTCTAAGTTTGCTTCTCATATGCTTGAAACTGAGGGACGTAGGGTGCGGAGATTTATGTAGGGCCTACGATATGATATTCAGGATGAAATGGTAACCGTTAGGCCAACCACTCTCCCAGAAGCATTGGAAATTGCCTCAAGGATTGAGTTAGCTAATGCTTGGAAAAGGGAACGAGCAAGTCAAAAAGGAAAACGACCAGTCAATCCCTCCTGGAGGAGAACTCCGTATGGTGTTACACGATGGGGACAGTCGTCTAGAGCTCAGCGCCCACAGTCACCGGTAGGGTAACCCTTTGCTTCTGTAGGCATGATGAAATTTGCGTATTGTGGTCGGCTAGGGCATAGTGAACAAAGATGTTGGCAAAAGGCGAACATGTGCATTCGATGTAGGAGTGCTGATCATTTTATTAGAAATTGTCCGAAACTCCAAACTCAGGTACCAAAGACTACTAACCCTCAACAGATGGAAAGAGCAATCCAAAAGGGGACTAATAAACCCAAAGTCCAGGCTCGAGTTTATGCTATGGGAGGGGAAGAACTTCCAGCCTGTGCCCGATTCATTTGTAGTTGAAGGTACGCTTATAGTCTCTGGTATTAGTGCTAAAATTCTTATAGATCCTGGATTTACTCATTCATTTGTAGCTTCTAAGTTTGCAAAATGCTTGTGTGTCCCACATGATGAGTTGCCATATTGGATGGAAGTTAGTACCCTATTAGGAAATAGGTTGATATCTGATGTGGTATATAAAGCTTGTGAAATAGGGGTTAGGGGTAATAGAATGGAAGCAGATCTAGTTGCTGCACCGATTCATGGGTACGATGTTATTTTAGGAATGGAATGGTTATCGAAACACCATGCCCAATTGGATTGTCGGGCAAAAACCGTGAAGTTTTGTAAACTAGGGCAAACTGTAATTAAACTTGTAGGTGATCAAGGGAAATTTGTGAATCCAATGATTTCGGGTGTAAGAGCTAGGAAAGTTCTGTATAAAGGTGGAGTCAAATTTCTAGCTTATTTGGTCAATCCAAACCCCTACCAAACCAAAGTTGAAAGATGTGGCGCTGTGATAAGGGAATACGGAGATGTTTTCCCTGAGAAGTTGACTTCTCTGCCAATTGGTAGAGAAGTGGAGTTCTCCATCGAGTTGTTGTCAGATGCTGCTCCTATCTCTAGGACGCCGTATCGAATGGCACCTCTGAAGTTGCAAGAACTGAAAACTCAGTTACAGGAGTTATTAGAGATAGGTTTTATACAACCTAGTACCTCGCCATGGGGGGCACCGGTATTATTTGTGAAGAAGAGGGATGGATCTTTGCGAATGTGCATTGATTATCGGGGTTTGAATATGGTGACTGTTAAGAATAAATATCCTTTGCCCTTCATTGATGAACTATTTGATCAGTTAGAAGGATCTAGAGTGTACTCAAAGTTTGATCTCCATCAGGGATACTATCAGTTGAGGATCCGAAAGGAGGATATACCAAAAACAGCCTTCAATACCCAATATAGGCATTATGAATTTGTGGTAATGCCATTTGGGCTCACTAATGCACCTGCTGTCTTTATGGATTTGATGCATAGAGTATTCCGACCATAACTAGATCAATTCATAGTTATTTTTATTGATGATATATTGGTATATTCCAAAAATTCTGAGGAGCATGAGAAACACCTTAGGGTGGTACTGGAAACCTTACGAGAGCACAAACTCTATGCAAAATTTGATAAATGCGAATTTTGGTTAGAGAGAGTGTCATTTCTAGGCCACGTTAGCTCAGGAGATGGTATCGCTGTGGATCCCTCAAAAGTAGAATCTGTGACCAAGTGGAAGCAACCAGAGACTCCAACAGAAGTGCGCAGTTTTCTTGGTCTTGCTGGTTATTATCGAAGATTTATTAAGAATTTTTCAAGAATAGCCAGTCCATTGACTCGATTAACTCAGAAGTGTGTTCCGTATAAATGGGATGAGGAATGTGAAAGTAGTTTTCAGGAACTCAAGAGGAGACTAACCACATCACCAATACTTTCCTTACCTGAAGGAAAAGAAAATTTTGTGGTATATACTGATGCATCTAGGGAAGGCTTGGATTGTGTCTTAATGCAAAAAGGCAAGGTAATTGCTTATGCATCTCGGAAGTTAAAACCTTATGGGCAAAACTACCCTACGCATGATATAGATTTGGCAGCTGTAGTTTTTGCTTTGAAGAAATGGAGGCATTATTTGTATGGAGTCACGTTTGAGGTGTTCACTGATCACAAGAGCTTGAAGTATTTATTCACCCAGAAGGATTTAAACTTGAGGTAACGTAGATGGATGGAATTGTTGGAAGATTATGATTGTACAATCAATTATCATCCAGGTAGGGCTAACATAGTTGTTGATGCCTTAAGCCGAAAGCTCAATTTGCGAATATAGAGCTAGGATACCTCGTAGGGGATGGGGTAAGGTTAGCTAATATACAAGTTTACTCCTTGTTAGGTAATAAAGTTAAGGAAGCCCAAAAAGAGGATTCTAGTTTACAAGAGATAAAGCATAAAGTTAAGGAGGGAAGAATAACTGACTTCGCGGTGGACGTTGATGGTGTGATCTATTTTTGAGGTCGGTTATGTTCCAAATATGGAGACCCTGAAAACAGAAATTCTTAGAAAGGCCTATAGTTCTAGATATTCTATCCATCCCAGTAGCACCAAAATGTATCGAGATCTTAGACAAAATTTCTGGTGGAATAATATGAAGAGGGAAATAGCAGAATTTGTTGCTAGATGCTTAACCTGCCAGCAAGTCAAAGCAGAACATCAGAAACCCTCAGGACTTTTACAACCATTAGCCATACCAGAATGGAAATGGGAACACATTTCCATGGATTTTGTAACTGGACTACCAAGGACACAAAGAAATCATTATGCGGTATGGGTAGTGGTTGATCGCCTCACTAAAAGTGCCCATTTCTTGCCCGTAAATATGAGGTATTCATTGGAGAGACTTGTCAAGATATACTTGGATGAGATTGTAAGGTTACATGGAGTACCTGTAAGTATTGTATCAGATCGAGATCCTCGTTTTACCTCCCGGCTATGGCCTAAGGTACAAGAGGCTTTGGGGACTGGTTTGAAATTTAGTACCAGTGCACAACCTAAAACTGATGGTCAATCTGAAAGAACTATTCAGATATTGGAAGATATGTTACGGGCTTGTATGTTGGACTTTGTAGGTAGTTGGGATCAACACGTACCACTTATTGAGTTTGCCTACAACAACAGCTACCAAGCAACCATTGGAATGGCACCGTATAAGGCTCTATACGGAAGAAAATGCCAAACTCCTATTTGCTGGAGTGAGGTTGGAGAGAAGAAAATTATTGAAGCTGGGAGCATACCAATGATCGACGAGATCTTAGAAAAGGTGCGAATAATTCGTCAACGGATGCGAGTAGCGCAAGATCGACAAAAGAGCTATGCTGACACTCGTAGAAAGGATCTGGAATTCCAAAAAGGGGATAAAGTATTTCTCCGAGTCGCACCAAGGAGGGGAATAATTAAGCATGGCAAAGGTGGTAAACTCAGCCCAAGGTACATTGGACCATTAAAGATTCTTGAAAGGCTAGGGCCGGTGGCTTATCGCTTAGTTCTACCCCCTCAATTAAAAGGAGTACATGATGTGTTCCATGTTTCTCTTCTTCGAAAATACTTACCTGATCCTACTCATATCATTGAACCTCAGAATATCTCTATTGAAGATGATTTATCATATTCCGAGAAACCAGTGAGAATTGTAGATCAGAAACTCAAACAATTGCGAACAAAACAAATTCCTCTTGTTAAAGTCTTGTGGAATCATCATGGAGTGGAAGATGCCACATGGGAAACAGAAGAGGAAATGCGTAAGCGATTTCCTGAACTTCTCAAATTCCAATGTAATAATTTCGGGGACGAAATTCTCTTAAGGAGGGAAGAGAGTGAGACCCCGAATTTTCTTCTAGTAATACTATCTCATATTTATTTGAACTTGCATATTAATATGAATTTTGAATTTTTAGCACTTGGTGAAAATGATGATTTAATAGTGTGCATTTTAAGTTAATTATTTATTTTAAGGAATTAATTGTCAATTTTAGAAATTATAAGGGAAGATTATATTAGCTATTCTTAGGTTTGGGTCTTAAATAATATTTGTAGGAAAATAAGGTTTTAATGATAAATTAAGGAAAAGATAGAAAAAAAATATAATAATGATAATAATTAATTAATTAAAGAAATTATGTAAAATACGTGTAAGCTTGATAGCTTACATGTAGTCACTTTTAATGACTCGTGACAAAAGGTTTCCATATTATATGTCTGGGGAAAACCCAGAGGAAACGGAAAAAAAAGAAGAAAAAAGAGAAAGAGAAGGAAAAAACGGCAGAAAAATAGAGAGGAAAAGAGAGCGAAACTGGGAAAGAAGAAGAGGAGAAGAGGAAAAAGAAGAAAAGAAGAAAAGGAAGAAGAGGAAGGAGAAGGAGAAGGAGAAAAGGAAAAATCCGAAGTAACTTGAGAAAATTCTCAACAGGTGGGGAAAATCTAGTAGTTACCTTGTGGATAATTTGTACATGAGAAGATTTTTCTTCATTTACTAGATGGATGTTTGATTGGAATTCAATGATTTATGTTTGTGTTTTGTTTCTTTTTGTTTCCCATCACTGGTAATATATGAAGAGGGCTTGAAACTGTTGTGGTATACTCTTGATTGTTGAGCTTACTGCTATTCATCTTCTGGTACTGCATTTGTCTTGTGTTTAGGGAGCGGTTAAGTATGTGAATTTGCAGGAGACCGATGAGTTGCTATGTGCATTAGTGGAGGAGAAGAGTGTGTGTGCTTAAAATGTGTGGATAGGTTTGAATCAGGGTCTGCTATAATTTTGGAGGGGATGATGACGCTAAGATGTTCTGGGTTAATTAAATCTGTTAAGGAAACTATTATTATTCCATGTTGTGATTAGTAAAAGTTCTGATGGGTGTATAGATATACCTAGATGGAATATTGGAAATAACAAAGAAAGGACATTCATCCTAGGGCCATTAACATTTTCGTGGGCCTTAGTGCATCATCAAGCTGGGCCTTGGTCCATCAAGAGATGGTTATAGTAATGAATTAACTAAATGAAAGTGCATAATAGGAATGGGCTCTGGAGTTTAAGGTGAAGGAGATCTTTTAGGAATGGACCTTAGAGTAATATCGGTTTGGACTTCAGCCCAACAGGAATTAGTAAGGCTTGTAAATAAATTGGGTGGATGTGAATAATCCTAATGGGCTTTAGAGTTTAATATGAAGTGGACCATTTTAGTTTGGGCTATTAGTATAAATAGAATTAGTACACAAATGCTTTTAATGGGGGTTTAATGGTGATGTTCAATTATAAAGTTTTAATCTTTCAAAAGAAAAAAAAGGAAAATAATAATAGTAATAATAATAATAATAGTAATAAGGTTTTAATTTAGATCTATTGCACAAACTTGAAGTAATATTTGTATTACCTCATTTATGTAAGAACTTGGTTTTAAAGGTGTTGGTAGGAAGAAATAACATTAATAATAATAACAATGACCATAATATTATGTCAACTTGATTTTACTGTGTTTGAGATATATGTGATTTGATATGAAATATTTGTGTGGCAAGTGTTTGCCTAAACTGTGATTGTTTGATTGATTGGGGCCTAGTCATGGTGGCTTATTGATGTCGGGAAGGCAAGGCTGACGAGTTCATCATAAGTTCACCGTGACATTTAACCCTTGTCAAGTGGAACTAAGGAGGTTTTAGTTTCATGAGAAAGGGTACTGTTTATCTGGATATATCCTATTGTGCCTGCAAGGCAAATTTTGACTGTGGAGGATAAGGTAGCTCTAACAGTGGTCTGATCAACCACTGATCGTAAGGTGATATAAGGCTGGTACTGGATTGGTAATGTCTTCTGCCCGATTTATATGACACTTTTACCATTTGTGCATATTCTATTTGGAATTCTTGCGTACATGAGATTGGCATGCTAGTTTGTTATTTAAAATTGTAAATATGAAATTTCGTTATGTTTTAACATCATGTGATCCTATTGCCTCCCCACTAGCATTTTAGCTCACCCCATTTTCAAAAACCCTTGTGTTTCAGAGGACACAGAGGAGCTTGGACAGGAGGGGCTAGAATAACGAGCTTAGAAGAAGGTGAGGTCACTAAGCTGGTTAGACAGATCTTGGAAGTTGTGGTATATCGCGAAGTTCATGAGTGCTTGCATGTCAAGTTACTTATGTAATTTTTGAACGGATTGTAAATAAGGTTTCTATAATATTGTGTTGTGGATTTCGATGTTGTAAGTATGTATGATATTTTGATGTTGTGTAGACAGGTGCATATTAGTGCTTAATCTAAAAACAAGGTTGTGTGTGATAACTGAAGTTTTAGTATATTCAAGTGAAGAGATTATTTTGTGTCTGGAAGAGAATTGTGTCTGAAGTAAGGTACAGGTTTGACCAACCACCTCGCTCCAGCTGATGGGGTGAGTCTGGGTCGTCACAGGAACCTTATTTACAATCCGTTCCAAAATTACATAAGTAACTTACATCAGACACAGGTCGTAAGTTACATAATTACATAAGGACCTGTGTCTGACGTAAGTTACTTATGTAATTTTGGAACGGATTGTAAATAAGGTTCCTGTGACGACCTAGACTCACCCCCTCAGTTGGAGCGACGTGGTTCGTCAAACCTGTACCTTACGTCAGACACAGTTCTCTTCCAGACACAAAATAATCTCTTCACTTGAATATACTAAAACTTCAGTTATCACACACAACCTTGTTTTTAGATTAAGCACTAATATGCACCTGTCTACACAACATCAAAATAACATACATACTTACAACATCGAAATCCACAACACAATATTATAGAAACCTTATTTACAATCCGTTCCAAAATTACATAAGTAACTTGACATGCAAGCACTCATGGACTTCGCGATATACCACAACTTTCAAGATCTGTCTAACTAGCTTAGTGACCTCACCTTTTTCTAAGCTCGTTATTCTAGCCCCTCCTGTCCAAGCTCCTCTGTGTCCTCTGAAACACAATGGTTTTTGAAAATGGGGTGAGCTAAAATGCTCAGTGAGGAGGCAATAGGATCACATGATGTTAAAACATAACGAAATTTCATATTTACCATTTTAAATAACAAACTAGCATGTCAATCTCATGTACGCAAGAATTGCAAATAGAATATGCACAAATGGTAAAAGTGTCATATAAATCGGGCAGAAGACATTACCAATCCAGTACCAGCCTTATATCACCTTACGATCAGTGGTTGATCAGACCACTGTTAGAGCTACCTTATCCTCCACAGTCAAAATTTTCCTTGCAGGCACAATAGGATATATCCAGATAAATAGTACCCTTTCTCATGAAACTAAAACCTCCTTAGTTCCACTTGACAAGGGTTAAATGTCACGATGAACTTATGATGAACTCGTCGGCCCTTGCCTTCCCGACATCAATAAGCTACCATGATTGGGCCCCAATTAATCAAACAATCACAGTTTAGGCAAACACATACCACACAAATATTTCATATCAAATCACATATATCTCAAACACAGTAAAATCAAGTTGACATAATATTATGGTCATTATTATTATTATCAATGTTATTATCCTACCAACATTACCACCTTTAAAACCAAGTTCTTACATAATGAGGTAATACAAATATTACTTCAAGGTTGTGCAATAGATCTAAATTAAAACATTATTACTATTATTATTTTCTTCTTTTTTCTTTTGAAAGATTAAAACTTTATAATTGAACATCACCATTAAACCCCCATTAAAAGCATTTCTGTACTAATTCTATTTATACTAATAGCCCAAACTAAAATGGTCCACTTCATATTAAACTCTAAAGCCCATTAGGATTACTCACATCCACCCAATTTATTTACAAGCCTTACTAATTCATGTTGGGCTGAAGTCCAAACCTATATTACTCTAAGGCCCATTCCTAAAAGATCTCCTTCACCTTAAACTCCAGAGCCCATTCCTATTATCCACTTTCATTTAGTTAATTTATTACTATAACCAGCTCTTGATGGACCAAGGCCCAGCTTGATGATGCACTAAGGCCCACGAAAATGTTAATGGCCCTAGGATGAATGTCCTTTATTTGTTATTTCCAATATTCTATCTAGGTATATCTATACACCCATAAGAACTTTTAATAATCACAACATAGAAGAATAATAGTTTCCTTAATAGATTTAATTAACCCAGAACATCTTAGCATCATCATCCCCTCCAAAATTATAGCAGACCCTGATTCAAACCTATCCACTCCTTTTAAGCACACACACTCTTCTCCTCCACTAATGCACATAGCAACTCATCGGTCTCCTGCAAATACGCATACTTAACCGCTCTCTAAACACAAGACAAATGCAGTACCAGAAGATGAATAGTAGTAAGCTCAACAATCAAGAGTATACCCCAATAGTTTCAAGCCCTCTTCATATATTACCAGTGATGGGAAACAAAAAGAAACAAAACACAAACATAAATCATTGAATTCCAATCAAATATCCATCTAGTAAATGAAGAAAAATCTTCTCATGTACAAATTATCCACAAGGTAACTACTAGATTTTCCCCACCTGTTGAGAATTTTCCCAAGTTGCTTCGGATTTTTCCTTTTCTCCGTCTCCTTCTCCTTCCTCTTCTTCCTTTTATTCTTTTATTCTTTTTCCTCTTCTCCTCTTATTCTTTCCCGGTTTCGCTCTCTCTTTTCCTCTCTATTTTTCTGCCGTTTTTTCCTTCTCTTTCTCTTTTTTCTTCTTTTTTTCCGTTTCCTCTGGGTCTTCCCCAGACATATAATATGGAAACCTTTTGTCATGAGTCATTAAAAGTGACTACGTGTAAGCTATCAAGCTTACACGTATTTCACATAATTTCTTTAATTAATTAATTATTATCATTATTATATATATATTTTTCTATCTTTTCCTTAATTTATCATTAAACCCTTATTTTTCTAAAAATATTATTTAAGACCCAAACCTAAGAATAGCTAATATAATCTTCCCTTATAATTTCTAAAATTGACAATTAATTCCTTAAAATGAATAATTAACTTAAAATGCACACTATTAAATCACCATTTTCACCAAGTGCTAAAAATTCAAAATTCATATTAATATGCAAGTTCAAATAACTATGAGATAGTATTACTAGAAGAAAATTCGGGGTCTCACAATCTACATTAGTGAATAGGGTAAAATTGCAAGTACGCGACACACTTGTCATTTCTATCACACCATTTATTGCATATTTGAATTGAGTTGAAATTACAAGTCTAATAACATAAGAGACTATTGAGGACAGGTCTATTTATTTGGCAGCAACATTGACTATTTTTTAAGAGTAGTGATAGAGAGTACGAAAATTTTTACGTAATTTGGGAACTCCAATGATGTGGAGTCTTAATTGGCATAAAATAGAAAAGAGTCTGTCTTAGTCGTTATAATTAAATAGTTTAAATTTTATGAGGATCATTGTTAAATCCAAGCATCCAATCATTGAATGCTAGGTAAGTTTTTTTCAATTTCTCAATGTAATAATCATACACCCCTAATTAATTCAGCTTATGAGTATTGGGTGTTGCCCACCAATTTAGTTGATGAGTTGGTAGTTATTAACCACTCAATATTTTCTCCTTTTGGATATGTGTTTTGTTTTAAGAATTGGAAAAAACAAGGTCTCAAGTTGCGTTGTAAGAAAGACATTTTTGGATTGAAAATTTAGTGTTTGGATTGATAAGTTTTATTTTTATTGGTTTATATATTGAAAATTTATTTTATTAATTAAAATTTAAAAGGTAAAATAATTTTTTAAATTAGGAGTTGACCGGTGGCCGTCAAAGGTTGACCACCGCTAGTCAACCCAATAATTAAAAAAAAGATTTAAATAATTTCAAAAGACCAAAATGCCCTGGTTTTATGTTTGGAGAAGTTGGAAAATTTTTTTCTGAGAATTGAAAATAAAAAAAAAAGCCATTTTAAGAAGAGATGGGAAATTGACCAAAATGACATATCCAAACAAAGCCTCCGAGGTTCAAAAACTAGCTTTTGTGAATTATTTTCATGTCATTTTCTACACCCACCTATATTGGTAATTTGTTATCTAGTTAACGAAGTGAAAAAAGAAACATAAATTTTTGAAAAATCACTATTTTTCGTGGCATATAACTCGCGAGCTTTGGTAAAAAAATGGCAAGGTTTATGTAATGGCTGTTGCGGAGTATTTTCATAACATTTTTTATACACACCTATATTGGTATTGCTATCTAGTGAATGGAGTGAAAATTTTGAAAAACTAAATTTTTTGAAAAATATATATTTTTCTTGTGTTGTAACTCACGAGTTTTGGTAAAAACTGGGAAGGTTCAAAAATTGGCTTTTGTTGAATATTTTTATGCCATTTTTTACACCCACCTATATTAAGAATGTATTATCTAGTGAACAGAGTAAAAACAAGGAAACATAAATTTTTGAAAAAATCACTATTTTTCGTGGGTTATAATTTACGAGTTTTGGTAAAAAATGGCAAGGTTCAAGTAATGGTTGGTGTTTACTATTTTCATAGCATTTTTTACATCCATCTATATTGGTAATGTGTTATCTTTTGAACGGAGTTAAAAAATGGAAATGTAATTTTTTTTGTAAAATCACTGTTTATCGTTGGTTATAACTCATGAGTTTTGGTAAAAAACGGCAAAGTTCAAAAACTGGGTTTTGTAAACTATTTTCATGTCAGTTTTTACACCCACCTATATTGGTACTTTTTTATTTAGTGAACGGAGTGAAAAAAAAGAAACATATTTTTTTTGAAAAATTACTATTTTTCTTGCGATATAACTCACGAGTTTTGATAAAAAACGACAAGGTTCATGTAAAGGTTGTTGCGAAGTATTTCATGCAATTTTTTTATACCCACCTATATTGGTATTGTGTTATCTAGTGAATGAAGTGAAAAAAATAAAAAAACTATTTTTTTTGAAAAATATATATTTTTCAAAAGTTGTAACTCACGAGTTTTGGTAAAAAATGGGAAGGTTCAAAAATTGGCTCTTGTTGAATATTTTTATTCTATTTTTTATGCCCACCTATATTGGGAATGTATTATCTAGTGAAAGGAATAAAAAATAGAACCGTAAATTTTTGAAAAAATAACTATTTTTTGTGAGTTATAACTCACGAGTTTTTGTTAAAAAAATGGTAAGATTCAAATAATGGCTGGTGTGGACTATTTTCATGCCATTTTTTAGACCCCACCTATATTGGTAATGTGTTAATTAGTGAACGGAGTGAAAAAAAAACTTAATTTTTTTCAAAAATCACTATTTTTTGTGGATTATAACTCATGAGTTTTAGTAAAAAAACTGTCTATCATTGATTATTTTCATACAATTTTTTACACCCACCTACATTGGTAAAGTGTTATCTTATGAACGGAATTAAAAAAATTAAAATGTCAATTTTTTTGAAAAACCACTGTTTTTCGTGGGTTATAATTCACGAGTTTTGATAAAAAATGGCAAGGTTCAAAAACTAGCTTTTGTGAACTATTTTCATGCAATTTTTACACTCACCTATATTGGTAATTTTTTATTTAGTGAACAAAGTGAAAAAAATGGAAACATAATTTTTTTAAAAAAATCACTATTTTTCGTGGGTTATAACTCATGAGTTTTGGTAAACAACGACAAGGTTCAAGTAATGGCATGTTATGGATTATTTTCATATCATTTTCTACTATTACCTATATTAGTAATGTGTTATCTAGTCAACAGAGTGAAAAAATTGGAAACATAAATTTTTTGAAAAATTACTATTTTTCGTGGGTTATAACTCACAGGTTTTAGTAAAAAAATGTCTTTTGTGGACTATTTTCATGCCAATTTTTACACCCACCTATATTGATAGTGTTATCTTGTGAACGGAGTTAAAAAAATAGAAATATAATTTTATGAAAAATCATTGTTTATCGTGAGTTATAACTCACGAGTTTTAGTAAAAAACGGCAAGGTTCAAAAACTGGCTTTTGTAAACTATTTTCATGCCATTTTTAACACCCAACTATATTGGTAATTTGTTATTTAGTGACTGGAATGAAAAATATGGAAACGTAAACTTTTTAAAAATCACTATTTTTGATGGGATAACTCAAGAGGTTTGGTAAAAAATGACAAGGTTCAAGTAATGGATCTTGTGGAGTATTTTTATACAATTTTTTATACTCAACTATGTTGGTACAGTTTTATCTAGTGAATTGGGTGAAAAAAATGAAAAACTAAATTTTTTTAAAAATATCTATTTTTCTTGTGTTGTAAGTCATGAGTTTTAAGCAAAAATGGGAAGGTTCAAAAATTGGGTTTTGTTGAATATTTTCATGCAATTGTTTACACCACCTATATTGGGAATGTATTACATAGTGAACGGAGTAAAAAAGTAGAAACGTAAATGTTTTGTAAAAATCACTATTTTTCATGTATTATAACTCACGAGTTTTGGTAAAAACTGACAAGGTTCAAATAATGGCTAGTGTGGACTATTTTCATGCAATTTTTCACACTCACCTATATCGGTAATGTGTTAATTAGTAAACGGAGTTAAAAAAAGAAAACATATCTTTTTTGAACAATCACTATTTTTTTATGGGTTATAACTCACGAGTTTTGGTAAAAAACTGGCCTTTGTGGACTATTTTCATGTCATTTTTTACACCCTACCTATATTGGTAAGTGTTATATTGTGACCGGAGCCAAGAAAATATAAATGTAAATTTTTTGAAACATCACTATTTATCGTGGGTTATAACTCACGAGTTTTTGTCAAAATGGAAAGGTTTAAAACTGGCTTTTGTGAATTATTTTCATGTCATTTTTTACACCCCATCTATATTAGTAATTTTCTATCTAGTGAAATGAGTGAAAAAAATAGAAATGTAATTTTTTGAAAAATCACTGTTTTTCAGGTTCAAGTAATCGCTGTTGTGGATTATTTCATGTCATTTTCTAGCCTCACCTATATTGGTAATGTGTAATTTAGTCAACAGAGTGAAAAAATTGAAAACATAATTTTTTTTGAAAAATTATCATTTTTCGTGGGTTATAACTTACGAGATTTTGTCAAAAACTGGTTTTTGTGAAATATTTTCATGCCATTTTCTACACCCACCTATATTGGTAATTTTTTTATCTAGTGAACAGAGTGAAAAAAAAATTAAAAACGTAAATTTTTTGAAAAAATCACTATTTTTTGTGGGCTATAAGTCACGAGTTTTGGTAAAAAATAGCAAGGTTCAAATAATGGTTGTTGTGGATTATTTTATGACATTTTCTACCATCACCTATATTGGTAATGTGTTATTTAGTCAACAGAGTGAAAGAATTGGAAACGTAAATTTTTTGAAAAATTACTATTTTTCGTGGGTTATAACTCAAGAGTTTTGGTAAAAAACTAGCTTTTGTGGACTATTTTCATGCATTTTTTCACACTCGCCTATATTTGTAAAGTGTTATCTAGTGAATGGAATTTAAAAAAATGTAAAATTTTTGAAAAATCATTGTTTATCGTGTGTTATAAACTCACGAGTTTTGGTCAAAAACGACAAAGTTCAAAAACTGGCTTTTCTGAACTATTTTCATACCATTTAATACATCCATCTATATTGGCAATTTGTTATCTAATGAACGTAGTGAAAAAAATGGAGACTTAATTTTTTGAAAATCACTTTTTTTCATGGGCTATAACTCATGAGTTTGGTAAAAAATGGCAAGGTTCAAGTGTTGTGGATTATTTTCATGTCATTTTCTACCGTCATCTATATTGGTAATGTGTTATCTGGTCAACAGAGTGAAAAAATTGAAAAGGTAAATTTTTTGAAAAATTACTATTTTTTGTGGATTATAACTCCCGAGTTTTAGTGAAAAACTGGCTTTTGTGGACTATTTTCATTCCATTTTTTACACTCACATATATTGATAAAGTGTTATCTTGTGAACGAAGTTAAAAAAATAAAAATATAATTTTTTTGAAAATTATTGTTTATCTTGTTTAATATAACTCACGAGTTTTAGTAAAAAATGCCAAGGTTCAAAATCTAGTTTTTGTGAACTCTTTCCATGCCATTTTTTACACTCAGCTATATTGGTAATTTATTATTTACTGAACAGAGTGAAAAAAAAGAAACATAATTTTTTTGAAAAATCACTATTTTTCGTGGGCAATATAACTCACAAGTTTTTGTAAAAAACGGCAAGGTTCATGTAATGGCTGTTGTAGAGCATTTTCATGTCATTTTTTATACCCACCTATATTGGTATTGTGTTATCTTGTGAATGGAGTGAATAAAATGAAAAACTAATTTTTTTTGAAAAATATATATTTTTCTAGTGTTGTAAATCACGAATTTTGCTAAAAAAAGGGGAAGGTTAAAAAATTGGCTTTTGTTGAATATTTTCATGCCATTTTTTACACGCACCTATATTTGGATTGTATTATCTAGTGAACGGAGTAAAAAAATAGAAACGTAAATTTTTGGAAAAATAACTATTTTTCGTGGGTTATAACTCACGAGTTTTGGTAAAAAACGACAAGATTCAAGTAATAGCTGGTGTGGACTATTTTCATGCCATTTTTTACACTCACCTACATTGGTAATGTGTTAATTAGTGAACAGAGTGAAAAAAAAAATAAAAACTTAATTTTTTTTTTCAAAAATCACTATTTTCGTGGGTTATAACAAATGAGTTTTAGTAAAAAATTGGCTTTTGTGGACTATTTTTTTGCAATTTTTTACACTCACCTATATTGGTAATGTGTTATTTTATGAACTGAATTAAAAAAATTGAAATGTAAATTTTTAAAAAAATGACTCTTTATCGTGGGTGGCGTGGCATCCCTTCCCATGGGGTTGTGCCAAAAAAAAAAAAAAAAAAAGAGCTGGTGGTAAGGTATGTAAAAATAAAAAAAGTTGAATAATTGTTGTAGATTACATAGGCTTGATGTTAAGTCAAGGCTCTGGGAAAATGTAGACTTAAAAGGACAAAAGATCCCTGAGAAATGGATAGGACATTTCTGGGACTATTCATTAACAAATTTAAGTGTAACAATAGAATTTAAAATCAAAGCAGTATTGTGGATAGACAGGAAAAGAGCAGTAGCGTAAAAAAAAATACTCACCATGCTTCTTTGGGGAGCTCTACTTGAAGCACCAAAGATTTATAAATGATATTTTTCTCACGAGTGGTAACAATTTTATAGGTTGTGGATTAAAAAGAAACAGAAATTCTTAAAATGCTTTTGTAAAATTTCAAGCAAGATGGCTAACCACTTAACCTTTCAAAACTAGCCCGTTCTCTTGCCTTGCATGTTGCATGCCTCTACCCTTCCTCAGCTTTTACAGGTTACAACAAATGGCAAGCGGGCAACCCCAGGAAACTAAGGAGGTAACAAAACAAAAACTACTATTCAAACATAGTTTTGGATAAGTTTCCTATTCCTTTCAATAAAAGACGATATAGATGTAAAAATAATGTGCTGAAATTTTGCAAAATATATATACATATATACAAACTTGATCACTGTTTTGGATGTTATATGTTGCAACATGTACATTCAGGGGCGGAACCATAAGAAAAATTTAGTGGGGGCTAATTTAATTTTCTTTCAACTAAGTAAATACATGTATTTAACAACTGAATTATCAAATCAACCATTATAAAAAAAATATAATAAATATAAATGTATTTTTTGTGAATTCATCGTTCAATTGTGTCGACAATGAATCTTATGTGTTATTATGTGTTTTAATTTTTGTTTTATTTTATGATATTTTATTCCTTATTTGATTTTATTTTATATTAAGACAGCACACTTTTTTTTATTAAAGTTAAAAATAACACAAAATTAGATCAATTTTATGATAAAACTTTATCACTTTCTCTTTTTATTTTAATTTTAATTCTCCTTATCTTCATCATAATATTAAAAACATAAATACACTTTGTAGTAAGAGAATAATTTTTTTCTATTATATAATTAATTCATAGAATTTTAGGAGAATTTTTGTAATTATTTACTAATTTATCACGATTATATAATTAATTCATAGAATTTTAAGAGAATTTTTATAATTATTTACTAAAGAAATATGTTGAAGTTTAGGCAAAATTGATGGGATTGAAAGATAAAATTTTATAATTTTTAGAAAAATATTTAATATAGATAACATTTTAAAAAACTTGGGGGGCTGGGGTGGATCCGCCCATGTGTACAATTGTCCATCCATAGCCACAATTTTTCCACACATCACTATTAAGTACCTTCCTAATATATTTGCGTAAAACAAGAACAAATAAGATGAAAGTTTGCCAAATTAAGACCATTTACCTTATCAATTGTGTCAATAGTTTGGGAACTGTGAGAAATACATCCATTGATAGCCTCCCTGCCACAGCAGACGAAGGCCATCCAGCAGCCACCTGCTTGGCATCGACATGCTTAGATGAATCACTGTGTTTTGGATTTGGCATAGACTGCCTCTTTTCACCACATACCCAAGTACTCCCATATTTCTCCTCCTCATCATCTCCATTTTCAACTTTTCCACCACCATTAGCACCAACTTCGCCAACTGCAACTTCATCTTTCTCTTTCCTCCCTAATGTCTCTTCCAAATATCTCCATAAAAGTTTTTGGTTTCCCTGCCCAAAAATCACCGCCCCATCAGGATGCCCTGAAGATGAAATCTGTCTGCAAAATACAGATCCCATGATTCTTAAAACTTAAAGTAACAAATGCAATACAGTAGTATAATTATGTTCCACAAAAGAAAAACGTAAAAAGAAATGTGATTTAAACGAACAGATTTCCACAAAGATGAGAACGTTTCAGAAGATTAACGAGACCACAAAACTGAGACTTTTAAACACAAATTAAGGATAAAAATCCAACATTCTATGTACAAACCAAACACAGTTTTACAAACAAGATGTGATTAAAACATTAAAATGCCATGCCCACAAATCATAAGAACTTTATATAATAATTACACAAAAGAAAGTAAAAAACAAGGTTTGATTGAGCTAACACAACACGAACGCATAAAATTTTCAGTAGCTAAAAAAGATTGAAATGGGAAATTAACAGTCCACAAACACTGCATCTTGTTGTGCATTGTTTAACAAAGAAAATACATGATCCCTCACATCTCCACTTCTTTAACAAGAGCCTCATCATAACTAAGGAAATCAGGGCCGTGTACTTGAACAATTGCAGTCTTTCTAACAAGCGAAAAAAAAATAGTATCCGTATATTCAATATGACGTGTACAAGTGACACCTTTCTTCGCCACTCTTAATGGCTGGGGGCAATGACCCTACTTTGTCTTTATTCTATATAAAAAAAATTATTTAATTTTTAAAAATTATGATAATTTTTGTACTTTTACATCAATTTGTCAAGATGTAGATAAATTTAATTAAGTTATTAAAATTAAGTCTTGTTCAATTAAGTCTTGTTTATCCATACACTTTGTTCATATCATGTATAACAAAAAGATAATGTAATATTTTAAAACTAGAATAAATTTTGTCTTTTTGCCTCTATTAGAAAATATACGAATAATTGAATAAATTATTAAAAATAAATAATCAATATAATTGCACCATTAAAATGGCAAAATAAGAGATGAGATTTAACTAAATAAGAGTTTCTCTCTGTCAACTCTAATAAAAATTTTATTAGATTTTGTGATAATATAGCAATAATGAAATTTCTCTTGTAAGTTTCAATTATTATAAAGTAGGAAAGGTAAAATAAGATTTGCATAAAATAGTCAATTAATTGAATTTTTAGTGACTTTAAATTATTGAAGTAAAATTTATGATTATGGTTATTATGAGTAAGATGAGAAAATAGAAGAAGTATTAAAATTTTTTAAAAAGTAAACAATTGTAGATTTAATTTTCTTTAACATCACCTATGTTTTATTTACTATAGTTTATTTTTAAAAAGTTTAAAATATCAAATCCATTTTATTTTGTTCAAAACAATCATTAATTTATTTAGACACTAGTTTTGAGTACTTATCTAATAAACTTTCTAAACATCTAATTCTATTTCTCAATCGAGAGATAGAGTGGTGTTGCCTTGAGGGAGATTAGCTGGTAATGATTGTTTCCAATTATCCTTGACTTGTGTAAAAGCATGTATGAGGGATTATCATGCTAGTGGCTTAGAATTGATCAACTTGATAGTTCTCACGATCCTAATTCACAATTCTCCTTGAGCTTCCCTTGATAGGGCAAGATCTAGGTTCCGCTCTCAAACCCCGGATCCCTACTTAGTATTAAAACTCTAGCTCCTTCCTCAGCTCCCTCCCTTGGTAGGGCAGTTAACCAAATCAGGGGTTCAAATCCTAACACTCAAATAATCCTAAGTCTCTTCTACTGGATTGACTTCAATTGTCAGTGGGTACCGCACAATTAAAGTCACTACAATACATAGATCTTAGGACTCATACACGTTTGTTCTATATTCAGTTGATGTTCTTTCAATTTCCTTCTTCGTGGAGATGTCGCCACTTGTCTGCAGATATTAATCAAAGCTAAAGTGAGGACACGTGCTTGGCACAAGACTTAACGATTAAGATTTTGTCAATGCAAAACATCAAACAGTTGGTGCCCGTGGAAGAGAGATGCCTCGGGTGTTTTGCTTGTGTGAGCTAAAGCTTGTGTGTGCTAAGTGTAAGAATGAACAGAGTGTAGTGCATGAGGTCGGTGTGGGTGTGTATGCATAGAAAATGTACATGGAAAAATGCATACATGAGAATGAGAATGAAGATGAAAGTGCAGGTGTGCATGTGAAGGGGTGGCGGGCGCATCGGTGCGCCTGCAGTGTGTGGTGCGGGCGCATCGGTGCGCCCGCACCATGCGCCCGCACCATGCACTGTGTGTGTGGTGCGGGCGCCGTGTGTGGTAAGTGTGTGGCGGGTGCACTATGGCGCCCGCCGTGTGTGTGTGTGTGTGTTTAGTGTAGTGTAATGTGTGTTGTGTGTTTTGTGTTGTGTAAGTGTGTGTTGTGTGTTGTGTGAGTTGTGCTTGGACTTGTCTAGTGATGCTTGAGGCTTGGAAGCAATAATGACTAAGTGTGTGCTTGTCTTTCATTTGTGTCCAACTGAAATACTTTTGCAAACTGTATTCACAACACTTAAGCAATCTTCACAATCTCTGAATTATAATCCAAATTCGCACATAAGTTATATAACAAGCATCAATTCATCAATCATCTCATGCAAAAGATTAAGAAAGTAAAGTAAATAAGTCGGTACAATACCGACTTATCAACCCCCCACACTTAAATCTTTGCTAGTCCCGAGCAAAGTAAAGCCAACTATCCACTCCACATTCAACACTCTCAACATCATCAACTATCCATTTCCAAACTTTTCGCATGCAATCAACATTTGAATTGGTAAGTCCATAGTCCATCCAATTTATACAAGTTGTCAAGCAAGGTACCATGAATAAAGACCAAACCGTCAACGTGTAGTGTGTGCTGAGAGTTTCTCATGTTCCCTCGCACTGTCTATGCAAAGTACTCAAGTAGACACTTAATCAGAAATTCTTGCACTACAATCTTTTTGTCCACACACACGAACACTTTAAACATTACAAAACATAACTGAGCTTATCATGCATATTGGTGTTGAATAGTTTCTTTTGGAATTTATGCCGCACTTTTGTGCTTGGCTGCCAGGGTTTTGTGACTATTTTTTCCCTTTATTCGCCCCACTGACTTTTTGTTTGCATTTGCATCATTTCTCAAACATTTGTATTCGAGTGTGTCTTCAATAGACTATATACTCAAAATGCAAGAATAAGTGTGTACGAGTAGAGTGCACATACAAGCTACTAAACATAAGCCCTCTTCTATGTCAAATATGGTGCCGGCGTTTTTATCTTACTTTGACATTGCACTTTACCCAGCAATTTGTTTGCATAAGATGAATACTGTGAAACTTATAAAATTTTACATATATCAAAAAATTTGTGGACTTGTTGATGAGATTGAGAATGCGAGTGTATTGGATGTGCAAGTGTGTTAGATGGATAGTGGCAATCATTGCACAACACAACAACAAACTCTTACATTTATCGCAACTGAAAATCAAAGCATACTACAAGGTCAGTGCTAGTCACTGCCTTGTTTTTCTTTCCACACAACAACACAAGGAAAATAAAAAAATACACCACCTAAATGCTACTAATATAACAAACACCACCTCCGTTACCCACAACATATAACACACACAGCATAAAAATTTCAATGCAAAGGCACTAAGCCTTACAATCACAAGCATAACTTCAAAGCAAGAGCAAGAGCAATTCACACAAGCATCTAACAGCCCCATAGCCAAATCTCTCCCCCACACACTTAAATTGTGCAATGGTCCCCATTGTGGAAAAGGAAAGAGTCTACCCAGTTTAAGTTCCTGGAGGTGGAGGTTGGCTGGAAAAACGGGAGAAGCCTGGGAAAGGGTGTTGTGCAGTCCTGAAATTTGGTGCATGCGATCCCGCGTTTGAGCTCATTCCGTGCTGCATGACTACTCTCCTGCTTGAGGTATCCACAATCATCCGTGCCTGATTGTCCATCTCTTCTAATGGAGGAAAATAAGAGTCTGGCCCTCGGGATTGATGGTAATACACCATCATGAGATTGAAGTTGTAGACTTCTGTTTGACACTGAGAGATCTTGTTATCCATCACTGTTCACTGAGTAGTATGCTCCTGTACCATCGAGTCTAGCCTTGTCCCTATAATTCCCATACATTCCTGCAGCCCAGTCCAACGCCCCTCCATCTCGTCTATATGCTGCATAAGGGAATTATGTTGATTTTGAAATGATGTTTGGAGGCCCTCCAATGCGTGCTGCAAATTGTGGAAATTCTCAAACACTTGAGGCGGTTGCTGGTTGGGAGGAGGATGGTTTGGCTCGGCTTGGACTTGGTCCACATCGAGGTCTTCCATTATTGGTACTGGCACTGCCCTTTCTCTTTCTCTTGCCTCTTCCTCCCGCTGTTGTCTATCTGCCTTCTCCATGTTCTGATATTGCTTTAATTGGCTATCTTTAACAGGACCTGCTGACGATCGGCACTCTTCTCCCACAGAAATCTTTACCCCTAGTTTCATGGCTTGCTCCAAGAGGAAGTGCGGAAAATACATGGCTTGGTTATCCTCGGCTATGGCCTGATTTATGTAGGTGATTATGAATTTCCCCACGTCCCCAGTGAGCCGGTTCTTAATGGCATACACAAGGAAAAATCTGTCTTTGGAAATCCGCGTGTTGTGAGTGCTCGACATGAGGCGAGAATTGATAAATAAAAGCCAGGTTAGCCACTGCTGTCAGATCCTTGAGTAACACATATCTCGGGTCACCATACTGATTTCCAGCTTCTCTCAGCCCACTAAGCTCATCCTTTGTGTAATCTTTGAGTCCATAATGCTTATTAATTGACTGGCTAGTGATCTTCAGGTATTTTCCTCTCACAAATACGCCCTTTGACCTTACTTCTTTAGGCTCAGCCCTGACATCATTTGCATAGAATTCCTTAGCGACAGCCACGTTACAGGTCTCTGGAGCCACTGTCAACACTTGCCAATTATAGTATTTGATGATCTCTATATATGGCTTCTCAGTGATACCAAATGACCTCTCGACATGAATGTGTCTGATGGCGAAGTCACAAAATTTATCTTGGGCATCGGCATTGAGAAAACGTTGAAGGACGACTTGCTGAGGAGCTTTCCTTTTCTTTTGGCTGGTGTCTTGTGGTTCTCGCCCTTCACCGTCCCCCGAAAAATACTCTTCGTCGGACCCAGAATCATCTGATGATGTTTTGTATTCTGTAACCTTGGCTTTTCCCTTGGAGGTCTGTCCCTTGGGAGTGGTTGCAAGAGCTTGTGAAGTTTTCTTTGGCTGCATGTTATGGTACCTGAAAGTTACAACCTTGCATGAGTTGCTTTTCACACAAGTCCACCATTTCTTTTAAACCCTCGAAAGATCAAAATGCGCACCACCACACATGTTCATAAAATATTTTTTATTGAGAAGTGTACAACAATAAAGTCCACAATCTAATTCATGCATCGAAATAGGACTACAACATTACGCTCACAATGCAAAACAATGATTTCATAAAGTATACAAATTGCTCATGAAAATTTTACATGGATTTCAGCTCATGCATTTAATCATCCAAGTATCCGAAATAAAATCATCACCAGTTTGTGACTCAACTTCACCAACATGCCAAAATTCAACATTCATATACATCATTGAAGCACAACCCATACTCTCCAAGGAATACAAATTTTCTGTGTTACCCATGAACGCATCAAGAAAATGACAATCCGCATACATCATGCATGTCATTTAATCGTGTAAGCTCTATTCACAAATTTCTCTTTAGAGTATCAACAATCAAGACTCGACAACATTTAAAGCATTAAAGCATTGCAGCATTCCATATTTTGGCCATTTTGTTGTCATCACTACATAAACAATTACTACTACAACGTTCCAATCTGGACCTCAAGGTTAAGCAGGGATAAGGACTTACTTGGTTGGATATTAGCAAGACTAAATGCAAATTATGAATAGAATGTGTGTAGCTCCAACTCAAGAGAAGTGATGCCCTTTCTTGTTCCTCCTCTCCTCGGCCGAATTCCTCCCCAGAAAATGCGTGAATTGTGAATGTTGAATGTTAATGCATGATTCATGATATTTATATACAAAATTTCATGCATGATTTCGGCTGCTTGAAAGCTAGAGAACAAATGCATGTGAATGCACTAGAAGACAATTGGCTATATGACAAGAAAGGTGGCAACAAAGGCTTGTGAAATCAAATCAAACTTTCCCATGCATAAATCGGCCACTTGAACAATCATTTTGCTACCAAACAAAATTCCTTGGCCCCACATCATCACAAGTCATCATCATTTCATCAATTTCATCATGCTTTATGCTTACCAACCATGACATGCATGTATCCTATCACCCATGCATAAATTGTATCATGCTTCATTCGGCCATACCCATGAACAGTTTGCACACAAAAGAAAACAATTTAGTGGGCCCAAGTCTTATACATCTATCCTTTCACAATCCTTTCAGGTTATGCATTCAAGAAGTGTTTGGCATGTTGTGTGCAATGGTGGGTGTACGCGTGATTCCCACTTTTACGTGGATGAATAATTTGCAATTCTTTTCAAGGCTGATTTGCTCTTCCCCTGCAATACTCAGTTAAACTAGTCAGATTTTCCTACTTGGGATTTTGCGGGTGCAGTACGAAGCTGAAATTATAAAATTTGGAAGAATCAAATATTTTCGAACTACACTCGGTGTCAAATCACAGATTTTATTCTCACCTTTTTGTTAGTGCAGAGAATATTCTCAACATTGTTACCTGTTATGTCCCTTGACCTCCGGATATACAAATCCCAGCCGCTTTCGTGTAGTCCCATCTGTCTGCTCATGCACGCTTCCCTTTTTTTTCTTCAGCTTCCACTTTTGGTCCATCGGCTTCCCTACACATGAAAAGATTCTAGAGGTGAGGGTCAATCATTTATTGGAACTAGCCTACTGCCCAAAACGAAACAAAATAAAGACAGGAATTGAAAAGGTTGGGTTGCCTCCTAATACAACGCTTGGTTTATTGTCCACAGCCAGACATAGAAGTGTTGCTATCAAGGGGGTGGGTTGTCAAGGAACTGGTTATGTCCTGTGTCTTCCCAAGATGACTGGGAGATTTTCGCCTTAAGCCTCTTGCCTCCCCAGGGCATTCCTGATGTCTCGGTCCCCACATTTCTGCCCGGGGGGTCCTCAGGGTGTTTTTTCTTTTCTCTCCAAACCACACACTTCAGATAGTTGAGTAGTGGTTGCTGCTTCTCTTGGGTGGCTTCTTAGTTGGAAGCTTTAGAGTCTCGTTCCTGTCCTCAACATTTTCAAGCCTCACCTCAGTGGGCACAACTTCCACACGTTCATGAGTATCAACAACAGCACTTGACAACTTTTCACACAATTCAACATTTTCATCATTTTTACCAATTTCAATCTCCAACTTCATTTTTGCATCGGGATCATGCATCTCACAATTTTCAAGCACATTATTCAATTCAGTCAACTTTACATCATTTTCACAATTTTCGTCAGATTCACATGCAAAGTCCATTTTTTTACAGACGAATCCATCTCAGTCCCTTCAACCAAAGAATCCAATTCATGCAAAATGTCATTCTCTTCAACAGTCAACATAGTCTCAAATTCTTCACACATTTCATCTTCACAAGAATCATATAATGCAAGAGAAGACTTAAGTTTATGTTCAAAGTTCAAAGGTTGAAGGTTACCTTCCACAAGGTTTGCCAAACAACATTGCTCTATGGATTGAGGATGTTTCATAGCATAGTCCACATTGAATACCACCTCCTCACCATTGACTCTGAATGTGATGGTTTTCCCTTTCACTCCAATGTGGGCATCTCCCGTGGCTAGGAATGGTCTGCCAAAAATAAGTGGTACTTCCGGATCTTTCTCTATATCCAAGACTATAAAATCTACCGGAAGCACAAATTTATCTACTGAGACCAAGACATCTTCCACCATCCCAGTTGGTTGTACAAGCGATCTGTCTGCTAATTGGAGCATAACGGCCACAGGCTTAATTCGTTCTCCCAGTCCTATACTCTCGGCAATGGACAATGGCATAAGATTTATTCCTGCCCCAAGATCACACAGTGCTTTGTTAAAAAATCTCCCTCCAATTGTGCACAGCACTGTGCAACTTCCAGGGTCTTTGAGCTTGGGCGGTAATTTATTTTTTATCCAGGCTTGACTCTCCTTGGTAAGTGGAATTGGCACCTCACAACGCAGAATTTGCTCTTTGTTCGCAATCAGATCTTTCAAAAATTTTGCATACCGAGGTACAACCGTGACAAGATCCAGCAGAGGAACATTCACGTTAACATTTTTAACCATGTCCAGGAATCTTGTAAATTGAGCCCCATTCTTGGCTGGAGGTTGAAGTCGTTGGGGAAAAGGAGGGGGCGGTGCATATGGTGAATAATCGCAGGGGCTTGGAGGTCCCCTCTTCTTCTTAGGCTCCTGTGCCTTCACTCTCTCTTCCTTGTCCTCCTGGACTTCCTCTTCCACAAGAATAGCCTCCTCCATGACTTCTTTCTCAGAAGCTTCCTTCTATTATTTCTTCTTGCTCCCACTGAGCTCCTTACCACACCTCAGTGTTATGGCATTGCACACCTCCTTCCCTTTTGGGTTCGGCTCAGTGTCACTAGGAAGGGTGCCCTGAGGCCTTTGGTGGCTTGCCTTGGCTAATTGTCCCATCTGCATGTCTATGTTCTTGATGGAAGCCTTCATATTTTTCACTTAAGTTTCCAGTGTTGAAGTCCTCTTCTCATACATGTCCATTTTCTCCAAAATCTTGTGGAGCAAATTCTCCTCATTGGTCCTTCTGGGTTCCCTATTGCTCGATTCCCCACTTTGGTAGTATTGCCTCTGCTGATTGCCTTGATTGTTCAGTCCCCAAGTACCTTGACCCGACTGATTTCTGTAGCCTCCATATTGTTTTCGGTTGTTATAATTGCTCACGTATTGGACTGACTCCTATGTGAGTTCGCACTCATCAGTGTGATGCTCTCCTTTACACAACCCACACATCAATACGGGAGTGGTCTTGGCTGCCTTAAGAGTTTGGACTTGTCTTGTTAAAGCCTCAATTTTAGCCTCCAATGAGGTCTCTTCATCCAAATCCAACACTCCTCTCTGTTTCCTCACAGGGGTTTTTCTGGCTTCTGGGAACAAGTATTCGTCATCAACAATGGAGTCGAAGAGTTCTCTCACCTCTGGCACACTTTTGTCTTTTAGGGCCCCGTTGGCACAAACCTTTACCATCAATGAAGATTCCGGAGATAAACCCTTGAAAAAGGTGTTCAGCTCTCTCACCTCCCCAAGGTCATTGTTTGGATACTGTCGGAGTAAGTCATTGAACCTGTCCCATGCTTCTTTAAACATTTCCCCGTCTTGCTGCTGGAAGCTGCGGATCTCCATTCTCATCCTTTCCAATTTAGCTGGAGGGAAATACTTGGCCAGAAACTTCCTCTCTAATTCCTCAAAAGTGGCTATGGATGGTTCTCCTATTGAATTGAACCAGTGCTTCGCTTTTCCCTTGAGAGACAATGGAAACAGAACTCTTCTCACATCATCAGGCGTGACCCTCTGCAGTTTGAAAGTGTTACAGAGTCCTAAGAACCAGTCTAAGTGTTCGTTTGGATCTTCATTGCTCAGACCTTGGAAAATCTGCCCTTGAGTAATCATGGATACAATTTGGTTTGGTATCTGATAGCTATCCACGTCTATGCCTTGGCGATTATTCCTTCTCTCAAAGTTTACTGCAAAATGGTCCCCAAACCGTGGTGGTTGGGGCCTAGGCCTCTCCTCGTTCTGTTCAGCCATTTCTAACGCCCTTCTCCTCTGCCTCAAAGTCCTTTGTAATTCCAGATCAAGTGCAAATTCTGGAGCTTCTCCATGAAGGCGGGCTCCTGGTTGCATAAACTGGGATTTCTACAAGGATAAAAAATACCACTAACACAGATATCAATAGAGCCAAAAAAACAGAGAAGGTAATGAATTAAATGATTTCAACAAAATGCACAAATCAACAATTTCAACCAAAAATTCGTAAAGTAACGAACAAAGCATAAACTATCACAAAGCAACTCTTGACGTTATGCCTTTTCCCGGCAACGACGCCAAAAATTGACAGGTTGTTGTCGCTACCCTGCAATTTTATCCAAACACAAAAACTAATGTAGCAATGGTGAGTGGGATCGTTCCCACAGAGAGAGGTGTGTGTCAAAGTGTTGTGCAAGTGATAGAATCAAAATGACAATAAAGAAGAACAATTATGATGCAAATACTCAAATCAATCGAGAGATAGAGTGGTTTTGCCTTGAGGGAGATTAGCTGGTAATGATTGTTCCCAATTATCCTTGACTTGTGTAAAAGCATGTATGAGGGGATAATCCTGCTAGTGGCTTAGAATTGATCAACTTGGTAGTTCTCGCGATCCTAATTCACAATTCTCCTTGAGCTTCCCTTGATAGGGCAAGATCTAGGCTCCGCTCTCAAACCCCAGATCCCTACTTAGTATTAAAACTCTAGCTCCTTCCTCAGCTCCCTCCCTTGGTAGGGCAGTTAACCAAATCAGGGGTTCAAATCCTAACACTCAAATAATCCTAAGTCTCTTCTACTGGATTGACTTCAATTGTCAGTGGGTACCGCACAATTAAAGTCACTACTATGCATAGATCTTAGGACTCATACACGTTTGTTCTATATTCAGTTGATGTTTTTTCAATTTCCTTTGGCAGAACTAAATTGATTTCAGTGGGTACCACAAACCAAATAAACAGCATAATCATGTACAGATAAACATTGAAATGATACATCAAAAGACATGAAACAAGATCAAACACATAATGAGCAATTTAAATGTCTCAAATCAGTTAAAATCATTACACTTAATCCCTCAAGACAACAACCAAATGAACATGATCGGCTTTGAAAATAGGTTTAACAAAGCCTGATCAAAAGTGGCCATTACAAAGAGGTGATCTAGAATGATTTCCGCGCTGATCTCCCTTTTTCTCTTGAAACCTTAATCTCTCCTTTCTCCCGATTGATCTCCTTTTTCGATCCCCCAAAAGTTTTCCTTCTTCTTGAGCCCTTCTCTGCCTTTTATACTTTTCTCTTTGGTAACCTGGCTCTAGGATTTTCGGAAGCTTCCTTCTTCGCGGAGATGTCGCCACGGCGTTTGTAGATATTAATCAAAGCTAAAGTGAGGACACGTGCTTAGCAGAAGACTTAGCGATTAAGATTTTGTCAATGCAAAACATCAAACAGTTGGTGCCCGTGGAAGAGAGATGCCTCGGGTGTTTTGCTTGTGCGAGCTAAAGCTTGTGTGTGCTAAGTGTAAGAATGAATAGAGTGTAGTGCATGAGGTCGGTGTGGGTATGTATGCGTAAAAAATGTACATGTAAAAATGCATACATGAGAGTGAGAATGAAGATGAAAGTGCAGGTGTGCATGTGAGGGGGCCGATGCGCCCGTCGTGTGTGGTGCGGGCGCACCGTGGCGCCCGCACCATGTGTGGTGCGTGTGTGGCAGGCGCACCGTGGCGCCCGCCGGTGTGTGTGTGTGTGTTTAGTGTAGTGTAGTGTGTGTTGTGTGTTGTGTGAGTTTTGTGTGTTTTGTGTTGTGTAAGTGTGTGTTGTGTGAGTTGTGCTTGGACTTGTCTAGTGATGCTTGAGGCTTGGAAGCAATAATGACTAAGTGTGCTTGTCTTTCATTTGTGTCCAACAACACTTAACCAATCTTCACAATCTCTGAATTATAATCCAAATTCGCACATAAGTTATATAACAAGCATCAATTCATCAATCATCTTATGCAAAAGATTAAGAAAGTAAAGTAAATAAGTCGGTACAATACCGACTTATCAATTTCTCTCTGTTGTGGACATATTTAAAAAGAAATACTTTTAATCAATAACATCTCTATGGATATAATTTTGAAAAAAAAAATTACAAGACAATTTGTGTACATATTAATTAAGACGATTTATTAATTCAAAATTTAGAGAGATTTTACATTATTGAATTGATATACCAATAACTATATGTGATATCTAGAATTTTATATATCGTAATTATAATACAAATTTTGTGTTATTTATTTGTTACTTTTAGCAAAATTGAGAATTTTTTTTTCTTTTGATACATGTATTAGAGGATTTAATTATATATATTTTTTGAAAAGAACAAAACTATTTGCTTTAATATCTCATATTTAACTAATTTAGTTAAAGTTAGTTTACGAAACTAGTAAAATATAACTATATGATGTTGCCCCCACTAGAAAGATTTTCTAGCTCAGCCACTGGTTCGACCCCAATCATCATGGCAGGCATGTCAAATCTGCATTTCCTTATCAATGAGCCTTTTGCATTATAAATTGTCAGAACTTTATGATTTACTCTATCGACTATAACTATATCTCCCTCTTGTTGATTTTTTACAAAAGCCAATTTAATGATAAGTTTATTATTTATATTTATTGCCAACTAATTAGTAATCTAAAAGGTCACACACAATAGAATTACTTATTGGGTTAAAATAGTTTATATAATTATATGATAATTGTGGCATCTATTATACTCTTATATTCACTTTTGAAAAATGAATTGAATTTGGTAATATTTGGTTTCTTGTTAGACAAGAATACATTTTTAGAATGTTATATTATTATAAATAGATGTTTAATTATTAGGCCAAGACAACGCAACTCTCTCAATAAGAAATCACGTAAATAAGAAAAAGTGTTTTTCTTATTAGATTTCAAATGTGTTGTTTAGAGGAATCTACCTTATTTACCTAACGTTAAAATCAATCATCATCTGGAAAGTAGTTCATGTGGATTACCGTTCGAGGTCGGATACTTGTGCGGCTTGTTGGTCAATTAAACCTCGCTCAAGGATTTCGATAGAGGTATATTTTATATAGATTATCATTCAATGTCCTATGGAAATAAACTATAATATAATTGTTATATTTTCCGCTACGTTGTTACTATATTGATTTCCTTACAGTGGTATCATAGCCTAATTTGATTTATCTATACGTAATATACCATATCATGAATGATAAATTGTTTATATATGTATATTGGATTTAATTGATGAATTTGAAACATATTTGTTTAAAAAATCATTTTTAATATCATGGGTCAAATGTACAATTTTGTTTTATTCAAAATAGTTTTGAAATTTCAAAAAAAAAAAAAAATTTGAACAACATCATTTTGGTCAAAGTGACCAGAACAACGTGTGGGCAACAAAGCTGTTTGCTGCCGGAGTTCAATCGGATGGGGCTCATCATGAACAGCGCCATTCGTCCAACTCGGAAGATCGCCGACAACCAAAGCCAGCTACACTGCGATCGAAGTTTGATTTGATCGAAAATCCGGCAAAGTGGCGGCTGGCGGCGACAATATTGGCATGCTACGCTAGTGGGGAAAAGGACAAATGTATGAAGCTCGGCAACTGTGCGATGGCCACTTGATTTGACCAAAACAAGGCCGAAAACAAAAACGATCAGAAAAAGAAAAAAAACATAAAGCAAAGTTTATTTGCAGACTTCGTTTGAAGAATTGACGTCATCATCTCTTTTATTTTATTTTATTTTTAAAAAAATTGTTCTTTTTGAAGGCGTGGTTTTTAAACCACAATGTGAAGGTTTTAAGAAAAATATTTTCTTAATTAAATATTGACCCCATATCTTTATTCTGTTTTTGATTAGTTGGCCCTATAGTTTTGAAAACTATAGTTTGACCCACATAGTTTCAAATAATTCAATTAATTGATTTCTAATATGATTAGAAATAGTATATATATAGATTCATGACAGAAAAATTATATATTCATTTAATGCGATTATTTGAATAATATGACATATATAATTTATATTTGATATAAATCTATTATATATTCATTTAATGTGATTATTTGAATAACATGACATGTAATTTATATTTGATATAAATCTATTATTTAATGTGATTATTTGAATAACATGTCATATGTAGTTTATATTTGATATAAATTTATTTTATACTCATTTAACATGATTATTTGAATAACATATGTCATATGTGATTTATATTTGATATAAATATATTAAATATTCATTTAATGTGATTATTTGAATAACATATCATATGTGATTTATATTTGATAAAATAATATATTTATTTAATTGCATGTTCCATGTTCAATTGATCAAATAATTCTCACATATGATATGTATAAATGACGAGACCATAAATTAATCCCATAATTAAATATTAAATCATAATTATTTGCCTTCAATTATTTAGTTTAAACAAATTTTTATTAGAGCAACTTGTTGAGCTGCCTCAAGGTTGTTTTACTTTAAATATGTTTATGCTATGAGATGAAATCTCTGAATAATGAGTTTTATTTAATAAAAACTTTTGGCTTGTTGGCTGCCTCAAGGTCAAAACATTTTTTAGGCAAAGAGTTAGGAAGCATATGAGATATATGTATCAAAAGTTGATGGCCTAACTATCTAGAAGTTACAAATAGTTGTAATTGGTAATTGTTATCTATTTGTTGAGATTATTTTGATTTGTTGAGCTGCCTCAAGATTAAAATAATTAAAATGAGATTTTAGCCACTAAGAATTTTGTGAAAATTCTCGAATCAATTTAAGGGATATTGATTTGAATAAAATAGTGGGAACAAAACAAAAAAAAATTCATAAGTCCATATTTATTTATTTTGATTTTGCTTATTGCATAAATATGAAATACTTTTCTATCTTTATTTTCAGTTGTAGAAAATTATCTATAATATATTGTTTGACAATATATTAATTGCTCAGGCTCCGTTTGGAAAGCCAAAATTTATATCTATCTGTAATTGCAAAATAAATCACGTTTGGCAGTGGCATTCCTCTGCGTTTGCAATTGCGATCGTAATAAACTGTACAGTAAAAATTAACCAAGTCTATTATTAAAATAATAAATAGTAATTTGAGTGTCGGTGGTAAGAGCTTTATTGCCTTTTCTTCCTTTTCTTCCTTCTCTTCCTTCTTTGTCTTTTCTTTCTTTTCTCATCTTCTCCTTTAGCAATTCTTCAGGAAAACCGGATCCCTGTGAAATTACCCAACAACTGGAGCTGTGAGTAGCCAACAACTGAAAGAGCTAAGTGAAAGAGCAACTGATTTTCTGAGCTTTGAGACTAGATTCCGATTGCAAATCGTGGAAGATCTTACCTCAAGATCCGGCACCTAATCCCCTGGCTTCAAGAGTGAAATCACCCACCGAAGAGAGCTACGATCTGAACTCTGAGAAGCAGACCATTGCTACAAAGGCTATGCTTTCCGGACGGACTTGAACATCAGAAGTAGAAGAAAACTAGGCCAGCGAATTTTCTTTCTTTGTCCTGGGTAAGTTTCTCTGTTATGTAATTTGGTTTGGCCCATGACTGCTGAAGTTTGGTCATATTGGCCTCTTTTCATGTAACCTTAATTGTGAGCTTTGAGTCATATTGCTGGACTTGATTCGTGCTTACAGAATGGGAAGTGTTGGTTTGAGGAATTCATAGATTTGTTTACTGGGCTTAGATTAATTTCTGGTTACATTGGTTTTGTTGACTTGGCTTTGATTAATTTCTGGTCTGTGAGCTTAGAGATGCTGAGAAGCTAATGAACTCCTGTTTTCTGAAAGAAAAAAAAAATTGTTAACATTATCACTGTAAACCTGCACGTTTCTGCCTTCTTTCCCTTGTTTTCTTTGGGAATTTACAGTGTCTGCATGATGTTAGCACCACTTTAATTTTTTTCTGTTTGGGAGGTTACTGCCATACTCCATTCTTTGCTTTATATTGGGTTTTGTACTTCATTCTGATATTTTTATTTTTCTGTTTTGGTATATGAATAAAAATCGTATCTTTCAATGGTTTTCAGTTTTGATATATGGATAAAAATCGGGTCTTTGAGCCCAGGTGCTTCTACTGCTGCCTTGTTTTTAGTCCTCCTTTGTACGTTTGATTGAATAAAAGTCAAAATATGCATTTACTTGACATTCTTAGCTCGATTGGTCTAATGAGGGATGGTAACTTTGATAAGTGTATTTTTTCATTCGGGTTGTGATTTTTGTAACTTAAGACCTATGAATCTCAAGCAATCAATATGAACCTGTAGGAATATATTGTTTGAATTGGGACCCTGTTCTAATAAAGTTACCCTTTTAATATGTGTTTTCTTTTCCTAACTTTTGCTGCTCATATACATTGCTTCAAATTTGGTTATCCTTACAGATAATTTGGAATAACTTATAACAATCAACTTTGGTTCTACTTCAATCCTTGAGGCCGATTTTAATTGGTTTTTTATAGGGTTCTGTTCCTGTTTAACTGCAAGAAAATAAAGAGGATAGCCCATATTAGGGAAAATTTTGCATAGTTTGTTACAAAGAGGGATTTGGCTGTGGTTCTCATCATTTGCTGTTAATGTCCCATCGACCTTCCAAATCTGACCCAGGTATATAAATTCCTTTACTGTCAGTTCTTATAAAATTTGACAACTTTCAATTTTTTATTTTACATATATTTACTGCGCTACATAGACTGCTATTGTCATTGTAGTTCATGTGCATACAATGAGTAATTTTTTTTTGAAAATGCAAGGTCCTTGAGCTCCTAAAGTGCAGTACATTTCATCCATATCAGTACACTCGTAGTTAGATTCGAACGACCTAATAGAGTGCATATTGAACTCCTATAAGGTAGTATTTGCTTACTTATGAAGTATATACATTCGTATCAATATTAGTGTGCAATAATTCTATATCATCTCTCTATTGTGCATATAGAATATGGACAACATTTCCAATGATTCTGACCTTGGAAGCCGAAGAGTGGACTGGGGAGAAGAAGACATTGCCCACTTCATTCACATTTTAATAGAGTACAAAGATAATGGTCATTTGACATCGAACAATTTCAGACCTTCAACCTACACTCTAATAGCGCAGGAATTGTTCCGTAGGACGAACAAAAAGTTTGCAGTAGATAAATTGCAAAGCAAATATAATAGGTTGAGGAAGGACTGGCGGTTGTATAGTGATTTAAGGAAAAATCACATAGGCTTTGGTTATGATGCTATTACAAATCAAGTTATCGCATATGAAGAAAATTGGTGCCAACTTGTTTCGGTAATTTTCTTTTAGTTTATACTTTCACTATTATGTAAATAAAAATGCATTGTTTGGTTAATGTGTAATATTCATCAAATATCTATTACATGTGTAATAACAATGAATTGTTGTCGTTGCTTTGCACCATTGTTACATTTACATGTGTAATCTTCTATGTGTGGGTGCGTGGGTATGAATACATATTCTAAACTTTTCTAACTTAGCTAATTTTTTGCTCCATTTTTTATAGGTTAATAAGGAGTATGGCAAATTTAGAGCAAGAGGACTTCAGAATTATGAAGAATTGACGAAATTATTTCTGCCTACGACAACTACTGGAGACTTTGCACGGGCTTCTTCTCAACCAGCTCCAACGTCAGATGAAGAGCAAGATATGGAGCGAAGAATGCGACAACAAGCTGGACGAGCTGAAGGAAATGTAGCGAGTGATGCTACTGGATTTGGGTTTACCAGTGGACCTTCAATGCCCATGTCAAGCAAAGCTGCTGGAAAGCGTAGAGTAAATTTTGACATCTCGCCAACTGATCGTGGAGGTTCAAATAGCAAAAAATCGTGTTCAACGGATGGTGCACAAGAGGACGTGCTTAATTCCATTGGCCAGTATTTCCAGAAGAAAACTGAGCATATGGGGAGTGCACGCATGCCTGCTGAAGATCCTTACTCCGCAACGAAATGCATGCAGGTTGTAACATCCCTGGGAATCCCCGATCATGCACAGGTACTGAAGACTTGTCAATATTTTGCGCATGAGCATTGGAGACAAATGTTTTTGAACATGGATGAATCCTTGCATATTTCTTGGATTATGTCTCTGTAAGCATGCCAGTAGGTGTCGTTATGGATGAATTCTTGTACTATGAAGTGATGGATGAACGGATTTTATAACATTGTGTCATGTTGTTATGTATGTGAGTTCTGATTTTGTGAATTGTATTTTAAGGCCTGGCGGGAGTTGTGAACCTATGAATAGACTTGAAAATGCTATTCTTGTCATTAATAGGAAGATCATTCAAGCAAATCGATATTCTGGTCAATATATTTTGGTAATATTATGCGTTTTTTAAAGCACATTTTAATCAATTCAATCAATTCTAGGAAAGTTTTGGTCCTGTTGTAATTTCGATATCTGCAAAGTTGTCATTGCATAATACGAATTCAATATCAACGATTACATCCATGGACAACAATTTTAAAAAATATACTTTATTCCAACATATTACAATATCAAATACTTGTCCCATAAGCCATGATGGATTACTGTGATTGACTGCTATTTCTAGACGTAACCCACATATTATGAGCCATTTCGTCACGAAAATGATTCCATTGCATAACACCAGGGTCTGAACAGTCGAACTCTTGTGAAACATTGTTTGGATGCATCTCACCTTCTCCATCGATAATCATTTCATCCTCTGCATATTGTAAAAAATATGCGTCGTATGGCAAATTTTCCATGATGAAATTATGAAGTGCATAACATGCAATCACCATCGAGGTTTGTCTAGCCATAAAGTAATTTGGCATTGGGCCTTTCAAAAATGGATACCTTTTCTTCAACACACCAAATGATCGTTCAATAACATTACGTATTGACGAGTGTCGGTGGTTAAATAGTTCTTTACACCCTCTTGGGCCTCCACCTGTGGCACTAAATTCTTGTAAATGGTAACGATTACCTCGAAACGGTGCAAGAAATCCAGGCATGTTTCTGTAAGCCGAATCAACAACATAATATTTTCCTATACATACCAAAAGGTAAAAAAAAGTTGTGATCATGTTAAAAAGTGTATACATATATATGTGTATACACAAATAATTACAATGGATGAAAAATTATATCCTATAATAAAATGAAAGGAAAAAATAATAAGTTTGAAATACAATTTGACGTTAACCTAATCAATATTAGTACCTGGTGGAGGCATAGGAAAATTGACACCTGTTCGAGTGCATGCATCTAAAAATACTCTAGCATCATTTGCACTTCCTTCCCAACTAGCATGAATGAAGACAAATCGCATGTCATGATCACATGCAGCCAGCACGTTTTGAGAGATTTCTGATTTTCTACTTCGAAATGCATCTAGCCGACAAGTAGGAACCCATGCAGCGACTGAAGTACCGTCAATTGCTCCAACACAGTCCTGCAAGACACCAAAACTTTTATTTGTAAGTAATAACTTTGCGCTGAAATTGAAATTCATACGAATTTTGATGAGTAAATAGCTCATTCACCTTGAACCAAGGATAAAACATAGAGCTGCGAAGTATTTTTTTATTAGTGGTGTGCACATTTCGTGGTTGTATGATCACGGAGCTAAAGTTGACAATAGCTCGGACCACTCGACGCACATTGCGATTTATAGTTTCAGTGGAGTGTTGAAATCTTTCAGCCAATGCCCGTTGTCTACTGTCAGCACTTACTAAAACTAAAAACATCGCTACTGCTTCTTCAACAGACACACGTGTCATAGGATTTTCTTCAATATAACCCCCATCTCGTAAAATGCGACAAAATAATAAGAATGTAGAGACGTCCATTCTGCAGTTTTCAAAAATACGAGCGTGATGGCCATTAATTAATTCTTGTACCCATTCTTGGCCAGTAAGAGCTGAAGTACGGCAAGGTTGTCTAGGAATATTTGACATCATCGATGAAGCCAATATATATGCAACGCTTGCAATTGCATCTTCGTCATCTGAATCAAGCGGATTACTATTATTATGGCTAGACGAACCGTCCATATTCTGCAACGTGTGAAAATTGATAAAAATAAAAACTTGAAGACATTTTAGTACAGAACGAGCCTATAAGTGAATATATACATCAAGTTTGCATTTTGTATGCACGATAGGGAAATCATTCATCATAACAATTTTTGAATTAGGTTAAAACATGTATACATATGATCTATTTTATGAGAAAAAATGTTGATTAATATACAACTATCATAAGTCATTACTCTAAAACCTCTACTATAAATTTAGTGTAATATTCAACTTAAAAACATTTATTACCAGTGTACCCACCTGTTAAAAGCTTTAAAATCGTCAATGGATTGAGTTGCTGCCACTTTTCTTTGAGCAGGTTTCTTTGTTCTCCTTCTTCTGACCGATCAAAATTTTAATCCGGATCTACAATTACAACGCTCTTCCCGTGCATAATAAGAAATCAACTGCAAAGCTCTCACTCAAGAGAAGGAAATGTAAGTGAAAATTGTTAAATACGGGAGCTTCAAAGAAAAACGGGAGCTTCAATTTGATGTTCTTCGGCAATCGCTGGCCTCCGCTATTTCAGCCACGATATGGTGTTTTCTCAATGTAGAAGAACGTCCTACAGTGGAGTTGGAAGATGGAAGAGATTTGTTTGTGTGGTGGTAGTGGTGACCTTTGCACCATTCGTGCTTTACAAATGCTATTAAGCTGGTGGCATATCTTGTTTATAAAAAAAGAAGTCTGATGAGCAAGAGGCCTGCTTATTTTAGTTCTGACTTTTGTTAAAAAAAAAAAAGGAAAACAAAAAGGTCTTCAAAAAGAGCATGTGAGCGTGCTTTGCAAATGCTATTAAGCGGGTCCCACTTCTTGTTTATAAAAAAAAGAAGTCTGATGTTGTATTGCTGCTTGTTTTACCTCTGAATTTTGTTAAAAAAAAGGGAAAACAAAAAGGTCAGTAAAAAAAGCATGTCAGCGTACATTTCACATGTGAATAAGCGGGTCCCACTCTTTTAAATAATTAATTATATAACAATATATAAAATAATCAATATACATATAATAATAATATTTTCTATACACAATATTCAATAAATTTACCAAATTTATCTATCCAAACACATCTAATCATTTTATAAATATTCCTTTCTCATTACAAATCCCAATAAAATCATTTCATAAATAAAACCAAAAAATACCATATCCAAGCGGAGCCTCAATTTTTATGGATAGAATTTTACAACCTAAAAATTATTTTAGATATGATAAGTTGATTTATATCCTTAAATCCTTTTTTTTTCTTGATGATGATATTTTTTTAAATAATCAAAGATACATATCAAAAACATAAAAATGATTTTGATAATGTATATTGTCTTATGCTAAAAAGCATTCATGAATTTTAATTACAATAGTTGTATGTGAATATGTATGCTTTACAATATTTCATTAGATGAAATGATTGTATGATATAAGAGTTAAAATTGAAGATATATGATATCTCTCTTACGAACTCATTTAGAGCAAAATGGCAAATAATCTTTAGTATCATCTAATGTGCTAAAGGTGATTAGTCTCATTTAAAAATTGAATATTTTAATTTTTGTTATGAACAAAGTTGAGATCTAAATAGTGCTTGAATTGCTTAATAAGACAACAAAGGATTCAATCAAGAAGAAAAAAGAAAATTGTATTAATAGTTAAGTTTTCCAAGAAAATGAAGTTGGACCATAATTTTAAGAAAATCAATAAAAGGGTGCTCAAACTTAACACAAAATAATAAGGACAAAAGTTTAAATGGTATTAAATTCTACTATGGTCTATTAAGATAGACACTGGAATTATAATTAAAAGTTTTATCGAGATTTTGAAGCAGAAGAAACTTGATGAAGTTTCTACTTCAAGTATGTTTATGATTGAAATAAATATTTATGCTTTTAAATAAAATCTTGGGTATTAGACACCAGATTTGGATCTCATATTTACATAAATATGCAAGATTTAAGAATAAGTAGAAAGTTTGGTAAACAAAATGTATTTTTATATGTGGTAATTGAATGCGAAAAAAGTTGTTACAATAACCATAGGAATAGAGAGTTTTCTTTATTCAGAAGATTAATCCTTAATATAAAGGATCGTTATTATCAGTACTCACTAAAATATTATTTCTATTTCATGTTTGACATGAATAGATTTACAATCATTCAAAAGAATAAATGTTGTTCTTTTTATTGTGACAATATTTTATAGTGCTGGTTAATTGAATAACAAACTTTATACATTTAATTTGGATAATCCAGTTTTCAAACATAAACACAAAGAAACAAAAAATTAATAATTGTATCTCTAATACTGTAGATATGGTTATATAAACAAGAAACACATAGTCAAATTACATAAAGATATTTATTTGGAATCACTTGATTATGAATCATTTGATAAATGTGAATCTTATTTATTAGAAAATTGACCAATTCATCTTTTACTTGAAAATGTGAATGATATACATAATGATGTATGTAGACCTATGTTAATTCTAATTAGAGAAAGTTTTTCATACTTCAAATGATTATATTAGATATGGTCATATATGTACTTATTGAAGTATATAACTAATTTTTTTGAAGAGCTCAAAGAATACAAAATTGAAGTTGAAAAACAACTTGATAAAAGTATTAAAATATTTCGATTATATCGAAATAGGAATACTTGAGTCAAGAATTTTATAATTATCTTAATAAAAATGTCCTTGTTTTTATTAAAGTAATACTCATATTTTATTAGATATCATTCAATTAATGATGGGCCATACAATTCTCTCAAAATTGTTTTGAGAAAATACCCTAAATATTGCATTTGATCATTTAAATTATGTTCCATTTAAACCTATCAATTCTACTTCATATGAGATATGGTATAGAAAATAACCAAAATATTTGGTAGTGTCTTCTATTTTTTAAAAGGTAAAATCTGATAAGTTTGATACAAAATTTCATATATATACTATTTTGTGGAATGTCCAAAAGAAAGTTTTGGATATTATTTCTATAATCATAATGAGCACAAAATGTTTGTCTCAAAATATGTCATATTTCTAAAAGAATAGTCTATTCTAGAATAGGCAAGTGGGAGCATATAGAACTTGATGAAGTTCTTAAACCATAGTTTAGTAATTAAAAGAAGATGGAATTAGAACTTGTACCTCATGGAGATGCGGTAGGACATAAAGCTCTCAATACACAAGTAAATTGTATGTTTAGTAGGATAAATCATCCACATGAGATGATGCGTTTATCATTAAGAATGATAGACCTACTATCTACAAAGAAGTCTTACTTGATAAGAAATGTAAACGTGGTTTTGAATCATAAAATTTAAAATGGATTCCATGTATGACAACAAGGTATAGACCTTAATCAATGCACTTAAAAGGGATACAACCCATAAGGTGCAAGTGGGTTTTCAAAAGAAGACAAATATGGATAGTAATATTGTTAACTATAAAGCATGAATATTGGTCACTAAAGGTTACACAAAATCATAGTATTGACTATGATGAAACCATTTTACCAATTGCCGTGTTGAAATCCATTAAGATTTTACTTGCTATAATTTGCAAAATGGATTAGTATATGATACAATCTAAGGATTTTTATGTCTAAATACCCTAACAAAGTATGCAAATTATAAAATTCTATTTATGGACTAAAGCAAGCTTCTAAGAGTTAGAATATTTGTTTTGATAAGATAATCAAAAGTTTGATTTTATCAAAAAACAAAAATGAACCTATATGTAGATGACATATTAATAATGAGAATTTACATAGCTACTCTTAAATTAGTTGAGGAGTAGTTGTTCAAAAACATTCTCAGTAAAAGATTTTTGGAGAAACAACTTATGCATTGGGAAAAAGTCTATAGAGATAGATTTGATAAGTTTTTTGGTCATATACAGTCAATATATATATATATATATATATTGATAAGATGTTAAAGACATATAACATGCATAGATCAGTTTAAAAAGTTTACATTACTATATTTGATAGGATTTACCTTAGGATATGTGTCCAAAGACTAATATTAAAAAATATAGTATACAAAATGTTCTTAAGAAGTAAGATCGTTTATGTATGTTATATAAGATCAAATATCTCCTGCACTATAAGTGTTATGAGCATATTTCAATCCAATTCCAGTGAGAGTCACTAGAAGTGGTCAAGAATTTTCTTAAATACTTGAGAATAATTAAGGATCTATTCCTGAAAGATGAATTTAATATGCGTGGATTCATAGATACTAATTTTCAATCTTATAAAGATGATTGCGAGTATTAAGATGGATACGTATTTATCCTAAATATAAATGTTGTTATTTGAAAATGTTTCAAATAGATTATAACAACATATTCTACAATAGAGATTAAATATATAGTTGCTTGAGAAGTTACAAGATTGTTTAGATGAAAATAGTTTCTTCAAAGTTGAGGAACTAAGGTCTCATCAATGATCCAAATATGTACTAAAATTTTATCATTTGATTAGAGTAATCATTGGTAGAATTTAATTAAAGATAAAAGAGATTTCTGCAAAGGATAATACAATTATTCATTGACTAAACCATTATCCCAAAAGAAACATAATGGTCATGTTTATTCATTTGGTTTGAAGTACTAAATGATTGGTTTGAGTCGTAATGGAAGATTAATTATGTAATTTTATGCAATAAAGATATGGCATATTTATCATTTTGTCACATATATATACCGATATATATACAAATATGGTAAAGTCCTTAGAATAATATTTATTATTCTTGAATTTCCCTGGTCATAGTATTATTAATAATAAGAACATTGTTAATACGGATAGACTTGTATATATGGTGAAATATGGGTGAATCATTAGAGAATGTGTTCACTGGAATGATTCGCTTAGAGATTTCCATATCATTAACTATTTGAGTGCAAGTGGTAAATCTCTACGTAACAGTTGTGTAAGCGATCCTTTGACTTGAGATCATAAGAGTATCTTTAGTGTGGTTGTTATGTTTTGACTCTATTTGTCCATAACCGTAATTGGATATGTGAGCCATAGACGTTGGATATAACAAGAAGCACGGATTGATAGTTTATGATCGATATAGGATTCACCACTCCTAATAGTGGGAGAGTATATTCCTTTCTGGCGCCACTTGTTGAAACTCAACTCAAAATACGCATAATTAGTAAGTAAATTTGGAAAATTTCTAAATTTATTTACAAGGAGTTGAATTTCGGTACAAGAAAGAAATATAATTAGTACGATAAAGAGTTGACACTTATACTTTACTCTTGTACTGATTGGAATTGGAATATAGGATGATAATTACATGGTACCTGGTTCATAGATGGTGAAGTCGATCAATTGATTTTTCTTAACTCTTGGGTGGTCATGATGTCTTGGCTAGAAGCCGCTCTTGATCTATAAATATAAATGAATTAATTATTGAATTAATGATAAATTAAAGTTGTTTAATTTATTCTATCTTAGAAGCTCCGTGACTAAATTGTCTATAGTCCAAGTGAGAGTTTGTTGGTTTTGTAAAAAAGCCAATTTAATTATATGATTATTATTTATATTTATTGCCAACTGATTAGGAACCTAAAGGGTCATACACAATAGAATTACTTATCGGGTTAAAATGGTTTATATAATTATATGATAATTATGGGATCTATTATACTCTTATATTCACTTTTGGAAAGCGAATAGAGTTTGGTAATAATTCGTTTCTTGTTAGACAAGAATACCTTTTTGGAAGGTTATATTATTATAAATAGATGTTTAATGTTAGGTCATGACAACACAACTCTCTCAATAAGAAATCACGTAAATAAGAAAAAGGGTTTTTCTTATTAGATTTTAAAGGTGTTGTTTAGAGGGATCTAGCTTATTAACCTAACGTTAAAATCAATCATTTGATGATCTCGAAGGTAGTTCGTGTGGAATACAGTTAGACGCCGGACGCTTGTGTGGCTTATTGGTCGATTAAACCTCGCTCAAGGATTTCGTTAGTATCTCTCGAGGTATATTTCATATAGATTATCATTCAATGTCTTATGGAAATCAACTATAATATAATTATTATATTTTTCATTGTGTTGTTGCTATATTGATTTCCTTACACCTCTTCCGAAAAACAAAAAGCTCTCGCAAAATGCTCCATGTCCATGTTAGCAATGTTAATTAAAAATTTCTAGAAACTTTCCCGTTCCTTTCGAACCCATACTTCACGGTTACTGTCTTCTAACGGAACCGTACAATAAAGGAATTTGTCAATAACACTTATTCGAGTGTGCCAAGGGCAAGAAGCATTAACTAACGGCGGCAGCTATATTTCAACAAAATTTTCAGTCCTTAAATCAAACAAGATGATCTTTAATCCAGCCCTATAATTTCTGGAATCCTTGTACACCGTCCATAGCATCTTACTAGTTAAGCAGTGACCCAAATCCCCTATAACTCGGTAATAGAAATTTGGTATTTCTTTGTAACAGTTGGTGTTTCTAGAGTAAAGTGATGAAGTTATGAATTGGCTGCTATCCAATTCTTTAAAACCAACTGAAGTAACCTTCCAACTGTGGCAATAATCAACATCTGTAAAACCAAATCCAAGTGACCAGATACTACCAGCCTCTTTATAAGGTTCTGATAACCTCTGATAAGACATAATAGCTGGATTCCCGATGTAAATGCTATTCCCAGCTACAAAACATACAAGCCCATTACAACATCTCACCACCAATATCCTAGTACCGTTAGCAAATGGTCTCTTATCCAGTATGGTCATATCAGGTATGAGATTATTTAGCATCGAATCACAAGTAACTTTCTTGAAAACTAACATTGTAAAATTCAATCCATCCCATTGCGTAATATAGTTGTTGATAGGGCACAAAAAAGCAGGAGGAGACAGCTTACGCCAAAGAAGGTGATTGTTGATAAAAAATGGTGTAGAGAGTAGGGGTGTAATCGAGTCGAAATGACGTAAATAAGAAAAAGGGTTTTTCTTATTAGATTCTAAAGGTGTTGTTTAGAGGGATCTAGCTTATTAACCTAACGTTAAAATCAATCATTTGATGATCTCGAAGGTAGTTCGTGTGGAATACAGTTAGAGGCCGGACACTTGTGTGGCTTATTGGTCGATTAAACCTCGCTCAAGGATTTCGTTAGTATCTCTCGAGGTATATTTCATATAGATTATCATTCAATGTCTTATGGAAATCAACTATAATATAATTATTATATTTTTCATTGTGTTGTTGCTATATTGATTTCCTTACACCTCTTCCGAAAAACAAAGAGCTCTCGCAAAATGCTCCATTTCCACGTTAGCAATGTTAATTAACAATTTATAGGAACTTTCCCGTTCCTTTCGAACCCATACATCAAGGTTACTGTCTTCTAACGGAACCGTACAATAAAGGAATTTTTCAATAACACCTATTCGAGGGTGCCAAGGGCAAGAAGCATTAACTAACGGCGGCAGCTATATTTCAATAAAATTTTCAGTCCTTAAATCAAACGAGATGATCTTTAATCCAGCCCTATAATTTCTGGAATCCTTGTACACCGTCCATAGCATCTTACTAGTTAAGCAGTGACCCAAATCCCCTCTAACTCGGTAATAGAAATTTGGTATTTCTTTGTAACAGTTGGTGTTTCTAGAGTAAAGTGATGAAGTTATGAATTGGCTGCTATCCAATTCTTTAAAACCAACTGAAGTAACCTTCCAACTGTGGCAATCATCAACATCTGTAAAACCAAATCCAAATGACCAAATACTACCAGCCTCTTTATAAGGTTCTGATAACCTCTGATAAGACCTAATAGCTGGATTCCCGATGTAAATGCTATTCCCAGCTACAAAACATACAAGCCCATTACAACATCTCACCACCAATATCCTAGTACCGTTAGCAAATGGTCTCTCATCCAGTATGGTCATATCAGGTATGAGATTATTTAGCATCGAATCACAAGTAACTTTCTTGAAAAATAACATTGTAAAATTCAATCTATCCCATTGCGTAATATAGTTGTTGATTGGGCACAAAAAAGCAGAAGGAGACAGCTTACGCCAAAGAAGGTGATTGTTGATAAAAAAATGGTGTAGAGAGTAGGGGTGTAATCGAGTCGAAATGACGTAAATAAGAAAAAGAGTTTTTCTTATTAGATTTTAAAGGTGTTGTTCAGAGGGATCTAGCTTATTAACCTAACGTTAAAATCAATCATTTGATGATCTCAAAGGTAGTTCGTGCGGAATACAGTTAGAGGCCGGACACTTGTGTGCCTTATTGGTCGATTAAACCTCGCTCAAGGATTTCGTTAGTATCTCTCGAGGTATATTTTATATAGATTATCATTCAATGTAGCCATTGGGGCTAGCCCAGTGGTTAGGGAGTTAGCTTCCCGACCTACAAGTCTAGTGTTCGATTCTTATAGGATGCATATAAGGGTGTGTGTTATTAAAAAAAAAAGAGTATCATTCAATGTCTTATGGAAATCAACTATAATATAATTATTATATCTTTCATTGTGTTGTTGCTATATTGATTTCCTTACACCTCTTCCGAAAAACAAAGAGCTCTCGCAAAATGCTCCATGTCCATGTTAGCAATGTTAATTAACAATTTCTAGGAACTTTCCCGTTCCTTTCGAACCCATACTTCACGGTTACTGTCTTCTAACGGAACTGTACAATAAAGGAATTTGTCAATAACACCTATTCGAGGGTGCCAAGGGCAAGAAGCATTAACTAACGGCGGCAGCTATATTTCAACAAAATTTTCAGTCCTTAAATCAAACGAGATGATCTTTAATCCAGCCCTATAATTTCTGGAATCCTTGTACACCGTCCATAGCATCTTACTAGTTAAGTAGTGACACAAATCCCCTCTAACTCGGTAATAGAAATTTGGTATTTCTTTGTAACAGTTGGTGTTTCTAGAGTAAAGTGATGAAGTTATGAATTGGCTGCTATCCAATTCGTTAAAACCAACTGAAGTAACCTTCCAACTGTGGCAATCATCAACATCTGTAAAAGCAAATCAAAATGACCAGATACTACCAGCCTTTTTATAAGGTTCTGATAACCTCTGATAAGACCTAATAGCTGGATTCTTGATGTAAATGCTATTCCCAGCTACAAAACATACAAGCCCATTGCAACATCTCACCAGCAATATTCTAGTACCGTTAGCAAATGGTCTCTCATCCAGTATGGTCATATCAGGTATGAGATTATTTAGTATCGAATCACAAGTAACTTTCTTGAAAACTAACATTGTAAAATTCAATCCATCCCATTACATAATATAGTTGTTGATATGGCACAAAAAAGCAATAGGAGAGCTTACGCCAAAGAATGTGATTGTTGATAAAAAATGGTGTAGAGAGTAGGGGTGTAATCGAGTCGAACTGAGTACACCACTAATCGAGTTACTCAAGTTTGTTAGGGGTGGTACTCGAACTCGAGATCGAACTCGGCTTCGAGTACCGAGTGGAGTATCGAGCTCAACTTTTTTATTATTTATTATTTTTTTTAAAATTTTTTTAAATTTTTTTAAAAAAACTTAAAGGATGTATTTGTAATTTTTCAAAATTAGTATGTAAAATAATAATTTACTATAAACTTAAGGACCAAAATATAAATATAAGTTGCTTAAATTAGAATTTATTAAATATTAGAGACTAAAATATAAATATAAGAATAAAAAAAATACCTCGCTACTCGAGTCTATATAATCTGAGCTCGAACTCGAATTGAGTTCGATTGACCGAGCTACTCACTAGTAGCTCGATGGTTTAATAACTCTAGTAGAGAGTAAACCCTTCCATTATTTGATACGAATGTGGCATCAGTCATGAAGGACTCCTTGGTGCATATGGATGGTCCAATAACGAGGTCGAGATCTAGAAAGGGTAAGGAAGCTTTATAATATTTGCTTACCTAACACATTGGTAATTTTGAAGAAATCTCCTTACTTAATCCAGGGAATATGAGTAATTTGGAATGTTTCTTCCATTGTGGTTAATGAAGCAGCTCCCAAAGGTTCACACGTGGAGATTGAGGACTTGTCTTTGCAAAATTAAGTTGAAAACAAGTTTCCTAAATGTTTCATGGAGGTTCGGAGCTTCACGACAATTAAAGTGTTGTTACCATGGACATTGCACTATAGAGGACTTATGTCACGTTTCTGTATTCTTAGCATATCTTTCTCATACCAACTCCGATTGTGCTGATTCAAGTTTCTGTGGAAAGCTAAGCCAAATATCTACAACTCTTATGTTTTACACGTTGAGAGATTCTGATGGCATCATTATCAAACTGGCATTTGAAGATGACATCTGAACGCTGAAAACAAAGAGCTGCGATTGTGTAGCACTTAAGATTTAAATTTTGTTTTCTTATGTTTAAGTCCACAAACGATATATTGGGCTTATTTTTATTAATATCGGTTATCACATGGCCCAAAACTCTTGCATGGGTTTAAGCATGTGTTAGTTAATTTAGGAAAATTTTAAGTAGTTGAGTCAAATTAGGAAACCTTTCCTAATTGGTTAGGGCTTTGGTTTTTCTAGCCGAACCTTCCTAATTTGTTAGAGTTTTGGTATTACAAGGCTTTGGTTATTTAAGGGTCTTGTAAGCCACGAATTTTAACAGAAATTTTATCAAAAGAAAACCTTTGAGTAAGATTTCTTGAATTTTTTTGAATATTGTTCTTCAAATTTCGCAAACTTTTAGGGAGGACCTTTACGCGAGCCTTTCCGTTTTGAGTGCAGAACAAGCCGAACTGTAAGCTTGAGATCGTGAGTACACGGACCGGGTGGATCAATTCTTATAACGCGGGGGTTTAGATCGACATCGAATCCAAGTAATCATATTCAATACCTTTACTGCTTTCTTTTGGTTTATGGTGTTGTGTTGAATAGATCCTTGACTTACGAGCATACGTGTCATTGTTTGGTGTGAGTACATATACCTTGCAACCAATATCGTATCAATTGGTATCAGAGAATTTAGTTTTTACACGCACGAAATTATTAAAAAAACACGTGAATTTTCGTTTTTGTTTCCTCTTCCCATTTTTCTTCCAGGGCAAATATTGTTTTACTCATATCTTCTTCGTTTGGAATCCAAATTGAGTTCCGCTTTTTGCGTTGGGTTCCTCGAGTTTTGTAGTTTTAGGACTAAAACTTCTTTTTCTAGAAAGAGTAAAAAAAATAGAAAAAAAATTCAGTCTTGCTTTGTCATAATCTTGTCCCAAACAAATATCAGATTGACCGTAACTTCTTCGTTTTAACTTGGAATTCGATTTTGCTTTTTGTAGTGTGTGCCTTGTTTAAAATAATATTAGGGACTCAAATTTGTTTGGTCAATTACAGCCTTGAAAAGTTTCATAAAAAAAATTCTTTTTATTCGGGTTATTCCTATTGTTCCACTCTTCTTGATGTTTTCTTGTTCTTTTCTTGCTATCGTTTCTTGCAAGTGAATTCAATATCATTGTGGTAGTTTGTTTTGATAGAATCTGGGAACATTCCTTGTTTCTTGGTTATTGAAGGTGATAAACTGTGATTAATTTGTTGAACTTTGAAAACCCTTCTTTCTTGAAAAGTGAGTGTTGTTGCTTTCTCAAGGAACAAACTAAGTGTTTGTTGTCCAATTAAAAAAAAGGAACGTACAAAAAAAGAAAAAGAGTACGTAATTAAAAAAATATATATTTGGACAAAAAAATTGAGCAACAATTCAATTTTGGGTTTGTTTTTAATCACTTATTTAAACTACCTTAAATTCTTGCATTCTTTCTTATCTTTCTTATGGCCGATATCCTATTATACCCCATACGCGTTCTAAATTTCTGTTTCTTTCCTGATTGACTAATTTTGCTTGTTCTGGGTAATTATGTGATCAAGTGGCGGTGAAACTTGTTTCTCATTCAGAATAGACACGGTCCTTAGATTGAGAAAAGTTCTGAAATTAATCTTTTGACTATGTATAATAGATAGTTGAGAAAATCCTACCCAGATAGAGTGGTGAGTATCTGCTCTCCATAATGAGAACCCACGAGGAAGTATTATTTTTTTATATTTTATGTATTCAAGAAACTCGAAGATGTATTATGAAATCTGTCTTTTTTCAATGCCTAATTTCAAAGCGCGTGAAAACAAACGCTTCTCCCTTCCTTTCCCCTAAATTGCGATAACTTTGTTCTAACCCTAAACTAATCTATGGCGGCCTTTCAGTCAATGGCTGAAAGGCAACCTATGCAAAATATATGATCATTTGCAAACGTAGTAGTTGCACCATCTCAAAAACTCAAAATAAAAGAACCCGCCTTCTATAAGGATGAACTAGCGGTTTTTATTTCAGAGAAGGAAAATCAATAGCGGCGGCTACAACTAGCTTTGGTTGCGTTAAAACATTAAATATTAATGCTGTTAAAACATTAAATTGGGTGTTAACTGATTCCAGCCTGGTTGCGTTTTAGTTAAAGAAATAATCAATTAAGGTGATTCTTGTCAATTATCGATAAATTAAGGAGGAATTGGGTTATGTCGAAGCTGATTTTTGGTAACCTATAATTGGTTGATACATAATATTAATTAATCATTGAGTCTATAATCGGTTGATAATTAGTTATTGTGAATTTACTTGTTTGCCGGGATTTTATATTTTGTGTATTTTTCATAATCTTTCTTAGTAATTAGTTTTAGTTATTTTAGTTTAATCATTAATAAATATTATTTGTGACAATTTCTTTGAATTAATTGAAAAAAGAATTGTATTTCCGTTACTCGTGGGATCGGCCTTACTTTTTCTATACTATTTTATATCTTTAGAGTAAGTAATTAATTTTGGTACAAAAACGACACACCATAAAGGATAAAAATGATTTGAGGAACAAGAAATATGAAGTTGGTTGAAGATTAGGGTCTTTGTTGGTTTTGTGAAAATTGTAAAGTGTTCATGGAAATGATTGCATTTCGTTGGTGCCGTGCCGGAGTTATTTTGGAAACAATAATAATACTCCGAGGGCGAGGATGGTTATGAATCACAAGACTTCGACAAAACTGCAAATTCAACATACTGAATGAAATAGTTTTAAACCAACGACATACCGCCAGCATTGTCAGCACTGAAGTAGTGAAGTTGGAATAACTCTTTGGGCATAAAATTTTTTCTTCCTACCCAACCAAACGTGTAGCTAAGATTGTATTAAAAATTAAGAAAAAAAAATCACCATCTTTATTGTCATGAATATTTTGCCATTTATTTTTAATTTCAACACAATAAAAAATTGGTTAATAGGAGAATTATGAGAAATAAAAAATAAAAAAAAATAAAGATTTTAAAAACTTTTACTTCTAACGGGATACAGAAATTTCTAAGATTTTAAAAACTTTTACTACACAATTAAGTCTTACTGAAAAATGAAGTGTTAAAGATATGTTGGTTCCAAGCAATGAACTATTTTTGCAAAAAAAAAAAATGTTTTTGCATCTGTCGATGAATTAGTTAGACTGCATCAAAATTTCTAAATCAAACAGATTTGTGTGCAATTTGCAAAATATGAAGTAACGTGCCTTTGACTCAAAAACTATGCACGCCTGAATTAGCTTTCATTTAAAATATGCTTCAGTTCAGGCTCAAATACTTTGAAGCATTTTGAAGCATTAGGACTTGATGCTGAACTAGCATGATCTCAAATGATCTGAATTGCAACCCAACATCCCAAAAATGGAGACAAAACAAAATTTAGATGGAGACAAAGCCAGATGATGATGATGATGATGATGCACTGTGCTTTCAGAAAGAAATGCTACAATGTATATATACACCAAGAAACTTATGCAATATTTTGATCATAAGACATAACATAACTAGGGATATGGGATCTTTTCTTCAATATTATCATGTTTTATCATGTCCAAAATTAAAACTACATCGTTATAGAGTTCACTTATTTATTGATTAAAATCTAATTATTGTAAAACAATTTTAGTGATATTTATACTTTTAGTCCCTAGTTTTAGTTAAACTATGTCGTTTTAAATATTGGACATAATATGACAGGATAATCTTGGACAGAAGATCCGATTTCTAGCTAGGGTTATATCACAGGCTGAGACCTCTCATACTACAATAATACAACTTACAAAATCCAAGTGGATGAAAAATAGATTGGGACCGTACACATTATAAAATCCAAGTTAAGAGACCATAACGGAACTTTTGGAAAAATGGGGACCAAAACGTAAGCAACACTAAAATTGAGGGACCATTGAAGTCATTTGGCCAAAGATTTTTTAAGGGACTGTTGTTTTACCGGGCTCTAGTTTGTTACCGGGGAAATTATCTCCTCATTTTTCTTTCTTCCTTCTTATTCATTCACAACTTTGGTTAGAGAAGGAAACCAACCAGCTTGTAAAGCTTCAGATTTTGGCAGTTCAGTCTTTTGGGCATTATGGATTTCTGTAGTTGCAACCGTCTTGTCAAGCTTAGACTTAGATTCTACCAATGTCATGAAAGATGAAGGCTCAAAATCATCTGACTTGCAAGGATTGTCTCCCTGAGTTGCACTTTGTGGATTTAGAGATGTGCGGCCAGATTTTTTTGGTGCTGGAATACAACTTCGCATCAGCAAGCTTGTATAATTCTGTTGATGCAAGATACCTAGGGAGGAGATTATTTGTTTAGTTGTAATTGAAAGCGCATTGAATTAAATTTTCAGTTATTTCATCATTCTTTTCTTTATCCTACATCCTTAACCCTAGCTCCAATACAACACTTAAAAGACCTTTGAATTCATGTATTTGATTTTGACGAGTTATGATTGAAATGTGACATATTTGCAAAATTATAGTAAGAAGTCTTTCACAATTCTATTTGAGTGAATGTTCTTAATGAGATATTGAGTGCTTAGTTGGAGCATTAGATAATAGTTATAAGAGCAATAATCCTTGTACTTTTTTTTATTTTGAAGAAAATGATATTTTTGATTTTGACACAAGAATGGGTTTGTGAAATGAATGTTGAATTTAGGTTTAAATGGATGATGTTTAGTTTTTAGATTTTTTTGGATAAATGTGTTTTACATATGTTTATATATGCTTAGGGTCAATCATAATTCTTATGTAGGGAAATTGATAAGTATGTATTTTGGATGTTTTTATTTCATTAAAGTGGTATACTTTGTGCAGAAATTAAGGGAATTATGTGAATAAAAAATTACTATGAATGTTGGCGGAGTTAATGGTAAATCAAGGTGGTAAAAGGATTTGGATAATGTTTACTCGTGGCAGAAGTTTTGATTTCTGTTTTTCAAGAAACCTCTCCTTACGCAAGTGAACCCAAACTCAATCTCCTGGTTCAAATATCACATGTCGTCTACCTCGGTTAGCTTTGTGCGCATACACTTCATTCTTCTTTTCTATAGCAGTACAAACTTTGCTATGTAACTCCTTAACAAAATCTACTTTTCTATTACCCTTAACATTAACAAACTCATTAGATGGCAAAGGTCAAATCTCAAGAAGAGTTAAAGGATTAAAACCATAAAAGACCTCAAAAGGAGAACAAGAAGTAGAACTATGCACAGTTCGATTATAAGCAAACTCTATATGAGGAAAACAATTCTCCGAATTCTTTAAGTTTTTATGAATAATGGATCGAAGTAAGGTAAACAAAGTCCTATTTACTACTTCAGTTTGATAATAAATTATATAAGTAATTTAGAAAGATTTAATATTTATACTTTGAAAAGGGTCTAAAATTTACTTACTTGATATTGTAGTGGTTATTTACCTTTTCTCCTTCTCAACATGAATCATTCTAATGTTTGGAAGGGGTTCTATTTATAGTTTTCAACTAGACTTTATATGTATTGTAGTTTCTTGTATGTGAGGTCTTTTATTCCTATTTTTTATTCTTATTTTCCTAGGATTTACAAGTATTAAATTTTTTATACGTAAAGTATTGCGCTCCTATTTTATAGCCTTATTTTCCTAAGGTTTATAGGTGTCATAAATATTGTACATAAAGTATTTTATTTCTTTTTTATAGGTAGTAAAATTTCAACAAATTTGTATCTTAAGATTTCTATTTCTTTTAAATAATTACCTAAGAAACTTAAAATTATTTAATTTCGCATGTATTATTATCACTATAAGAATAACCTATTAAATAATATTTTGCATAAAATAATACATAGAAATTTTAATTCTACTAAAATTTATCTGTATTACAATTACTAGATGGAATTAAATTGTATTTAACTAAAGGAATATATGATCTTGTGATTGAAACGGATTCGCTTGTTTTTTATCCAGTCATTATAGGGTCAAATTAAGATTCCATGGATTATTTCTAGAGATCTTGAGCTAACCCAGAGGCTACTGCCCAATGCAAAAGTTAAATATTGTTTGAGGGAAACAAACATTCCAGATAGCCTAGCAAATCATGAAAGAGAAATTCAGCCATCTCTATGCTACAAGGAAGAAGCTAAATTACCAATGAAAGCTAGTGGTGCAATTAGAGAAGATAGATTATGACTTCCTTCCTTCAAAAGACATAATTAACTTAAATTATTATTTTTACATTAACTGTGGATGGTTGTATATTTGATAGGGTGTCATCAAGCACATTCAATTACTCTGAATAATTCATTGTTGGATTGAAATGTAATTTAATCCCTTTTGTTATTTATAAAATTGAGGATGGCATCCTCATCCCGTGTATGGAGTTTGCCGACTGAAAAAATACATGTCTATTTGGACTTCTTTCCTTCAGAAGATAATTAAACTCTTAAATTATTATTTTTACATTAACTATGGATGGCTGTATATTTGATAAGGTGTCATCACACCTTCAATTACTCTGAATAATTCATTGTTGGATTGAGATTTTAATCTCTTTTGTTATTTATAAAATTGAGGCTGATATCCTTACCCGTGTATGGAGTTTGCCGACTAAATACATTTCTATTTGTACTATATAAGAAACTTATCATTAACCAACGAGATTAATCTAGCACAAAACTTTATCTAACTTTATTTTCTAATTTATGCCAACAACTAAAATTGTAGAAATAAATTCTAACAGGAAATGTAAATAAATCTAAATTTAATTTTATGATGAAGTGTGGATGACTCGATTGCGTTGTTATTTAAACTTCATTTTAATATATAAAATTGAGGCTGACATGCTCATGCACGGGATGCCAGAGATCAAATCTTCTATTCAAGATTATCTTATTTTATCCTATCTTAGATTAAAACTACGTCGTTGGATTCACTCATATCTGGTCTATTAATTATAAACTAATTTTAGTGATATTTATACTTTTAGTCACTAGTTTTAGTGAAATTAGTTCCTTTTGAATATTAGATAGAATAGTACAGAACAATATTGGACAAAGGATCTAATCTCGGGATGCCAACTTGCAACTTCAAATAAAAAGTGCAATATTTGTTTTTTAGAGAGTCGCGATTTATGTCAACTTCAAATAAAAAAGGAAACAACTTAGTTTAATTCTAGAGAGTTGATAAATTGTCAGAGCATTGTCGTCAAAGTCTAGCTAATAGAGAAATTCAAATAAAAAGTGTAATATTTGTTTTCTAAAAGAAAACCTGCTGAATAATTAAATTTTTGTCAATATTTTTTTTATTTCAGATAAATAGTGGGACTTGTGTTAAAAAAATCCCTGGATGCTTCAATTTTTGATTAATTGAAATTTTATAAAAATTGGAAGAAAAACTTAAAAGCCTCCTTTCACAGACACCGTAGAATTAATTACTCGTGTAAAGATATTAAACATATAACTTATATTCCTAAGATGATTTGAATTTTTTATTAATTCGTGCAAAAAAAATACTAATTGAAACCTAATAGTTTTAAATAAGAAATTAGTTTTCTGATGGCATTTATAATTTATTTATATAGATGATTTCTAATTTGGTTTAGGAAATAGAAGTTAGTTATTGGAATTTTCCTAAAATCCATTATTTTCCCCTATAAATTAAAAAGATTTGTATTTTTTATTAATCCGTGTAAAAAAAAGTAATTGAAACATAATAGTTTTAAATAAGGAATTAGTTTTGTGATGGGATTTATAATTTATTTATTGAGTTTATTTCTAATTTGGTTTAGGAAATAGAAATTAGCCTTTGGAATTTTCCTAAAATTCATTGTTTTTTCCCTATAAATTAAAATCTCGCAATCTTCCTTCTTTATTTCGTTTTCGTTCCTGCGAAAAACAGTGATCAAGGTTTTGTGAAATCATGGAAATATTCCAAAGAAAAAGAGCAGAGAAAGAAGGAAAAGGAAGGGATATGCATATTCCTCAAGACATATGTGAGGAAATTCTTCTTAGGCTTGAAGTAAAGTATCTACTCAAGTTAAAAAAAAAAGTATATACACAGGTTCAAGAGCATTTGCCATGGTTGGTATGACGTTATCTCCCGTTCAAATTTCATATAGCGGCAACTCCAGCAATTGATGATATGTGAAAATAGACACCCAAGCAAGGGGTATAATTGAGATGAAGATAAATCAAGACTTGGGAAGGAAGCTGGCAAGGTGATGTCATCAAGGTACAATTCTACTTATAAATAGATCCCGAGTGCAATTAATGGGGCGTTGGTCTCTCAGTATTTATTTACGCTATAACTGCATCATTAAGGCTCATTTTTTACTTTGGCATTGGAGTGAATCTCGCAAGACCATCTGGGGATGTTTCACTAACAATTCCCTTCGTGCAGGTTAGGTCATTTTGAGGCGGGTTCTTTTCACAAGTGATTTAATCTGCAAGGAGCTTATTTTATGGTGGATTTGGTTGGTGGCCTCATTCTGACGTAAGGATATCTACTATTACTCAGCTACTTGCAGAAGGGCCATTTTCTAGGCTTCATCATTGGTGCCGTCTGTGGGAAACCACTTGAACGAAAAGCTATATGACTACCATACAGTTTCAAAGGTTGTTGGAGCAAAGAATAGACAAGCAGCCTATGACTGAGCATGAGGAAGGGCGTACATCTCATTTTTCACCAGGTAGGGATGAAGTCTCCTAACACTCAAGAAAGTTAGAGGATCTGGAGGTAGTGGATTTTTTGAAAAAACACTTTGACGAGATCCGAGCTCTACTAGAGAAGGAGAAAAGCCCAGATAAGGATAAGGATAAGGAGTACGTCATTGTGTCTTCCGCCCTTCCATAAACAAGGCAGGAGAGAGGAAAACCTATGCATACAGAGGGGAAACCTTCTTTAAGGGATAAAGAAGGCGACAAGCAACATGAAAGAGGAGTATGAGGCTACCAACAGGAGGAGGGGTATCAGAATTAGAGAGATGACAGGATGCCTGAGTAGTCACACACTATCCCAGATCGGTCTTATCCAAGATCTTATAGGGAGGTTGAAAGGGAAAGCGAGAGAGGAGGGGACCTTTTGTGACCAATGGGATGAAGATTTTGCCTGATTTTGATGGAGAGCACCTCTTCCTTACGACCGGCCTAACTAGGAAGTTGGAGGAACCGCCATGGTATGTGAAGACTCTCATTTTGTGAAGGAGATACAAAATTTTCCCATTCCTCCAAGATTCAGGGCTCCTGTGCTCGAGACTTATACCGTGGATACTGACCCTAAAGACCATCTACATCGGTTTAAATATTGTATATTGCTAACCGCAGCACCAGAGCTGATAGTGTGTCAAACCTTCCCAACAACCCTCAGGGAAAAGCCTGGGCTTGGTTTGAGGGTTTACGAGCAGGTTCAGTTTCATATTTTTCTCCGATGTCTGAGCCCTTTTAGAATCAGTTCTTACAGAAGAGGAAATTCGAAAAGCCCACGGCTGAACTTATGAATATAAGGTAGGGAAAAGGGGAGTCCTTGCAAGGATATATTGATAGGTTTAATGACAAAGCTTACAAGTACAATGCCAATCTAAGGAGGTTGTTATTGGTGCCTTTATCAATGGATTAAGATCTGAAAAACTCTATAGAAATTTGGTTACAGATCCTCTTGCTGATATGCAAACTTTGATGAGTCGGGCTGAAAAATATGCTAAATGAGAGGAAGCTGACAAGAAGAAAAGAGACAATGATAAGAGCCTCACTTGGAAGAAGAATGAGAGGTATGCCCGAGTTGGGGAGACAGGTGCAACAAATCCTAGAAACGAAGGTCATCATGGTAGTAGTGGAACTGGGAAATATGGGCCACTACAGGATCATAAAGGATTTACCGAGGTGAGTAAGTCTAGGGCAGACATATTGGCTATTTTTTCCAATAAGGGGGTACTTCACTCACCCCAAAAATTGATAACTCCTAACTAAAACCTGAATAAGAAATTGTATTGTTGTTTTTACGAGCAGCATGGCTATGATACAGAATATTATCATGATCCAAAGAATGAGTTGAAAACCCTTATTCAAAATGGGCATCTTAAAGACTTTGTGAAAGTGGCGTATAGGCCGTCCACGAGGCCGAGGAGGGTCAGGAAGGAGATACTTGGGATTTAATCAGAACGATAAAAAACGTCAAGAAGGAAACTACCCACTTGAAATAGAATGGCATATGAAAATCACTAGTGTTATTTACACGATTGTTAGAGGATCACTCAGAGGAGTGTCATGATGTTGTCATTAACATGTTAGAAAGCTTGTTCTTTCCATGTTCTTTGCTTATCTTTTGATGGTGGCGTTTGAGTGAGTCTTGAGGAGAGTGCTGAATTTAACCATGCTTAATTTTGTGCTAAGTATGGGGGAGGAGCTAAATTGCGGACATTCTGCTCAGTTTTGCCATTGTTTGGTATTTGAAGTATAACTTAGTCATTTGAACTCTAAATTTGGTGATTTAAATTGCTATGTTTAGCCAAGACTTAGAGCTAGAACTTTTGTGTTTTGAGTTTTCCAGATTATGTATGTATCGAGCTCTGTTTTATGTGTAAAATGCTAGCTGAGGCTGAAATTTTGACTTCGGACATTATGCACTTTCTGCCTAGCTTTGCCATAGTTTGGTATTTTGAGCATAACTTGGTCATTTAAACTCGCAAATTCGTGATTCAAATTGCTATGTTTAGTTAAAACATAGAGCTAGAACTTTTATCTTTTGGGGTTTGCCAGATTTTGCTTGTACTGAGCTCGATTTTACGTGTAACCAGTAAGCAGGAACTGAAATTTTGACTTCATTTCAGGTTCTTGGGATTTGCGTGTAAATTGTGTCTTATGTGTCTCCCTACTGTTGTTTGCTTACTTGCTGCATATGCTGCATTTGTGCATGAGAGCATGGCTTGAAGTACTCACTCATGTGTTTTTTGTCCAAGGCATTCACATGGGTCCTAAGAAGGGGTCAACTTCTCGCAAGGGCCCAATTCAGCCATGAGGGCCATGTGTAAACAAGAGCCCGTACATAAAATGTTCAAGCCCACTCAAACCATCACTTTCTCGGAGGAGGATGTTGTTCCAAATCGATTTCCCCATATGAACGAATTGTTGATCAAAGCCATAATTGCAAATAAGAAAGTACATCTGGTTTACGTGGATGACGGGAGTTTGGTGGATGTACCGAGATGCTTTTGAGAAATTGGGAATTGGGAAAGAACGCTTACAACCCTGCAAAATGCACCTGGTGGGAATTCAAGAGAGGTGCAACAACCAGTTGAGATTTTATTGGTATCGGTCACAGTCGGAGACTTTCCTAAGGATAAGCTTATTTATGTGAACTTCGCTATGTTGGATGTAGCATCACCCTATAACGTGATTTTGGGATGATCTGCGATGGTAAAACTTAAGGCTATCTGGTCACCCTATCATTTGATAATGAAGTTTCCTACTGAAAAATGCATAGTTGTGATAAGAGGGGATCAAGCTATGGCAAATGTCATATGATTGTGTTGAAAGGCAAATAAAAAAAAAGAAGCAGGGCTTAATATTAATTGCATAAGTTTTGATCCAAGATTATCTAAGAAAGAGTTGATAAGTCGACCTCTACTCACTGATGAGGTGGAAAAGGTTGTTATTTGTGATGTCTCACCCGATAAAATGGTGCAGGTGAGAGTCTCTCTACCAGAAGAGTCAAAACGTGCTCTAATCCAACTTTTGAAAACATACTAAGACGTGTTTGCTTGGAGCACAGAGGAAATGAGAGGAGTATCTCTAGAACTTGTTGTGCATAAGTTAAATGTCGACCCTTCTAAAGTGTTAGTGAAGCAAAAGAGAATACCAATGGCACTTGAGAAGGATGTGATAATTAAGGGGAAGTACATGAATTGTTGAAAGCAGATATAATCAAGGAAGTTTACTACCCTACCTAGCTTTCAAATCCAATATGGTACCAAAACCTGTGACGGGTGGAGAATATGCGTTGATTACTCTTATTTAAACAAGGTATGTCCTAAAGATTATTACCCTCTACCCCTTATTGATTAAAAAATTGATGTTGTGGCTGGATACAAGGTCTTGTTCTTTCTCAATGTTATAAAGGCTACCATCAAATATTATTGGATGAGGATGATACTTAGAAAAATGCGTTTATAACCAAATGTGGTGTCTTCTATTACAAAAAGATGCCGTTTGGGCTAAAAAATGCTGGGGCTACGTATCAGAGAATGATAAATACCATTTTTGAAACTTAGATAGGGTAAAATATGAAAGTATATATGGATGATATGCTTATCGAAAGCATAAGGTTGGAGAGTTTCTAGGCTGATGTAGAGAAAACGTTGGACCAATTAAGAAAAATTGGGTTGAAGTTGAATCCTAAGAAATGCACTTTTGGAGTAGGATTTGGGAAGTTCTTGGGTCTTGTGGTCTCCAGCAAAGGCATAGAAGGTAATCCGGAGAAAGTGCAAGCTATCGTTGATATGGGTTCCCTTAAAAGTGTAAAAAATGTTCAAGTGTTGGTAGGGAAACTTGCTGCGTTAAACTGGTTTCTGTCTAGATCAGCGAAACGAGGTCTTCCTTTTTTTTAATATCCTCAGAAAGGCGAAAAAATTTGAGTGGAATGAAGAATGTCAAAAGGTTTTCGAGGAGTTGAATAAGTACTTAAAAACCCTAACAATCTTGTCAATCCCAAATCCAAGAAAAACACTATTTCTGTATTTAGTAGCAGACGAAAAAGCTATAAGTGTTGTTTTGGTAAGAAGTGAAGGAAAAGTCCAACTGCCAGTATATTATACCAGTCGAGCTCTTTTGGGGGCTGAACAGAGATACACAATGATAGAAAAATTGGCATTAGTGTTAGTAAATACAGCTACAAGGTTAAGGTCTTATTTTCATGTACACCCAATCCAGATCTTAATAGATAAACCATTAAAACAGATATTGCTAAAATCCGAATCTTTAGGAAGGTTAATGAAGTGGGCAATTGAGTTGGAAGAGTATGATCTCACTTTCTATCCAAGGCCTTATTTGAAGGGCCAAGTGTTAGCGGATGTTATTATTGAGACCCTAGTAGGGGAAAATAACCTGCCACTACTAGGATATGCCGACATTGATAATGTAGAAAATGTTGTGCATGAGGAGTTCTGGACTTTATACATAGATAGAGTTTCTAGTGAAGAAGGTTCTGGAGCAGGGCTGATTTTGAAAAATTCAAAAGGGCAGGAGTTCACATATACTCTAAAATTTGGATTCAAAGCTACCAATAATAAACCGAATATTAAGCTTTGTTGACTAGAATGAAAATTGTCATTGACATAAAGGTGGAATAGCTGTAAGTATATCGTGACTCTTAACTCATTGTGAACCAAGTGACTAGGGGATATGAAGCTCAGAAGGTAGTCATAAAAAAGTACTTGGACAAAGCATTAGAGCTAAAGTTGAAGTTTGAGGAGTTTCTCATAAATTAGGTCCTGCAGTCTCAGAATAAAAGGGCTGATGCTATTAGCAAATTAGCGTCATCTGCATATGCTCATCTTACAAAGAAAGTCTTGGTAAAAGTACTCCGAACTCGGAGTATTGGGAAGTCACTTATGAATACCATAGAGAAAGAGAATAAGTCGTGGTTGACTCCTATCATTCGATACATCAAGGAAGGAATACAACCCAACTGCAAGAATAAGACATGAAAGTTAAAAATGAAGGCGGCCAGATATACTCTGAAATATCAAGTTCTATATAACTAGGTTATCTGATGCCTTGGCTGAGGTGTGTAGATCTTGATGAAGCCGGTTATGTGCTTATAGAGATCCACTTAGGGGCTTATGGGAACCATGTTAGATCTAGAATGTTGGCAAAGAAAGTGATCCATTTGGATTATTATTGGCCAACCATGCATGAAGACGCTTACCAATTGGTAAGACGATGTGAGAAATGTCAGGCACATGCGGTCATTCCCCGGATCCCTCAAAATGAGATAGTGTCGATACAGTCAGTGTGACCATTTGCTCAGTAGGGTATGAATATTGTCAGATCTTTTCCAGAGGCCCCAGGTCGGGTTATATTTTTTATAATATTTATTGACTACTTTACAAAATGGATAGAAACAGAATTTGTGGTATCTATCACCGAAAAAACTATTACGAAGTTCTTATAGAAGAATGTGATATGTCGGTTTGGGATACAAAATATCCTCATCTCAGATAACGGAAAACAATTTGCAGAAGAACCTTTCAAGTCTTGGTGTAATGAGTTGAGTATTCAACAAAAGTTTACCTCAAGAGATCATCCATAAGCTAATGGACAAACTTATGTCACTAACTGAACGATTATACAAGGTTTGAAAACAAGGTTAGAAAAGGCTAAAGGTGATTGTGTTGAGCAACTTCCCCATGTGTTAGTGTCATACCTACCCCTAGGATAGCTACAAAAAAACTCATTTTAGTATGGTATATGGAATAGAGGCAGTAACACCTGTGAAAATTGGGTTGCCCAGCCTGCGAGTTCTAAATTATAACCCAGCTGAGAACGATGAGGAGCTGAGGCTCAATTTAGATTTAATGAAGAAAAGGGAGTTTGCAACAGCTCGAGAAAGCAGGTAAAGGATGATATGGTGAGATACTACAACCGGAGAGTCAAGAACAGCTCGTTTAGACCTGGTGATCTGGTAATGAGGAAGAATGAAGTTAGCAGATTTGAAAGTTTAAAGAAGTTAGACCAAACTTGGGAGGGCTCTTATCAGGTCACAGAAGCACGAAGGTTTAGAAGCTATCAATTGTTTACTTTGGATGGAAAAATCATCCCCATGTGGTGGAATATTGGAAACTTGAGAAAGTTCTATTTATAAAGTCTCACTACAAAAATAGAGTTATGAAATTCTGAAACTTCACAGTTTTTTCTATATCAATTCTTGTAATATTTGCATGCATATACAGATTGTGTTTCTTTAAAAGTATAGTTTTGTTATCTTCAGTAAGACCTGATAAATTTAGGCAGAACCCGATCTATAACTCTGAAGATTGTAAAACTTGAGACATTCAGGCAAAGCCATGAATAAAATTCTCGCAGATATGTCCTTAGACAAAAAAATGTAAGATCTAGTAAAAATACTAGGCAAAGAAATGAAGAAATACTTGAAAATTAAGGTCAAAACAAACACTCAATTGCTAAATAAAGTGATAACTGAGTAAGACCTAGAGGAAATTAGCAAGCCATTCTCTTTCATCTTCAAAATTTAACTCATACACCTACGCATGGAATTTGGCTTAAGGACGCCCAAAAGAGGACAATCACCATTCTCAAATAGATGCAGATGATACCATAAGAAAACTTGTATGAAATTGAAAGAAATTCTACATATATATAATAGAGAGCAGCAAAAGAAACAAGTTTGGGGAACAATGAGCCCCTTTAAACAGATAAACAAATTTGATGTTCTAATATCATATTACACAAATCATCTTAAAAGGGTATCTTCAGTAGCAGCATTAGAGATTTTGTCACCAACAGCAGTGTCTCCGCTCACACCAGGAGAAATGTCCCATTTCTCAGAATGTCCTTTCTCAGAAGTGTTTTCGTTTATGAGTGGAATGGAGACACTCTCCTGGGCCTTTAAGTCAGCAGTAGCAGTTCCAGTGGGAAATGATGGGATGAAATCTTGAAATGGAAGGGAGACATGCCCATTGGTCAAGTTGGCGATCAGGAGGTTCAAATTGTTGGCAGAATTCGTATCATCACCCTTTAACTGACCCACCTCAATTTCAGGATAAAGCCTCTTAACCTCTTGGTAGGCAGAGGTTGACCCTGATCCATCACCAAGTTGCAAAGATCAGCCATGAACTTTAGGAATTGGGATAACTTGAAGAGATTCTTAACCAGTTGAGAAGCCCTTTCTCCATTATAATAATTACAGCGAGACTCCAGCATTTTCTTTTCTTCAACTAACTCCTTGGTATGAGTTTTCTGAGTCAACATCTTCTCTGAGTAGGTCTTGTATTTTTTCTTTAACTTATGATTCTCTGCCTGAGAAGTTTTCAACTTCTGCTTCGCCACCCACTGAAGTCTTTAAGCCTCAACTTGCTCTGGATGAGCCTGGCCCAGGTTGGTCGAAAGTTGTTTAATAGTATCGCGGGGCTTTCTCATAGTGAGAAGACATATCAGTAGTAAAAAAATAAGCCCTACAGAAAAAGTAAGCCTTACAAGTTAAAGCAAAGATAGATATGCACAAAAAAGGGAATAAGTAAAAGAGAAAAATAGAGAAAGAATGAGACACCTAAGAAAGACCCAGGCACATCAACGGGTCCAACTCCGAATCCTCTAATGTAGCCATGAGCTTTTTCTCTATTTCGGGGAATTATGCTCGAGGTAAACTCCCGGCATGTCTCTAGGTTTAGCTGATCATTCACCTAATAGTCCAATTATGATTAAATTGAGACATAGGGATGGTTTCATAAGATTTCGAAGGAACTATTTAGGAAATCGGGTGATCTACTAAGAGAGAGAAACTTGTCGAAGTACAAGGGCTCTATCCTATTTTTTGTTTTTTAGAGGTAATATTAACATCTCTATCCGGATGTTTTCTCTTCAAATTGTTTAAATGAGTGTTCTCTTCTAACTCTTCTTCTTCATGTGTATTTTTCAGCCGCAAGTGCTCAGAAGTACTGGACACAGAACCAAATAGCTGAGCTGGGGAAGCGATTTTCTGAGGAATGAGGTTGGTAGTGTTTTTCTCAGGGAGGGCCAAGATTTGTGAGGAAGACCCTTGAGTAGCTCCCTGAGAAGCGTCCTTCTCAACCTTGCGATCTCTCATTACAGCCAGAAAGTCCATTACTAAAAAAACCAATAAACAAATAATAGAAAAAAGAGATAGAGTTAAAGTAGGGGCAGAGCTTAGAAATATAGTACCATGTTCTTTAAGTTCTTCTGGGGATAAATCCAAGTTGGCCTTACTCACACATAGTGCGACTAAACATCTTTATGACATTTGGGACACTTTCCAAGGTTTACACTTGGAGATTTTTTTGGATGATGGAAATAGAATCCCGATCTATCTCATAAATAGGGAATTTATCCGTGATATTCCTTGGAGATCTCCAAACAAGAGGCAAGGGTTCTAACTTAATGAGGAAAATTTTGCCTTTCTATCTCTTGAGGGAACCCGAGTTAGGATGCAGAAAGGCTCCAGAACTAGTTTTGCGGGTAAAGTAAAACCAACCTAGATCCCTACCGGAGGTTTTAAGGCTGTAGTAATACCTAAATATAGAGAACTTACTCTCCACTTTGGAGTACCTACAGAAAGTCTCAAATGCCGCTAATGACTTGATAGCATTTGGAGTCAGTTGTGCCAAGTTAATTTTATAAACATCTAATACATTCTTCAACAAAGGAGTCAACGAAAATCTTAGGTCACACTGAAGTTGGCACATATATACACTAGTGAAACCTAAGGGAGGTCGGGGTGCAAATTGCCCAACAAAAGGAGCTATAATGTCATATGAAGACAGAATATAAAACTAACGAGTAATTAATTTCAGCTTTTTTGCAGTAAAGGTTGAATTCAAAAATATGGCTATAGAGGATACACCATCCTCCTTGAAGGGAACAATGTCACTTTCTAACTCTTCTTCCCAGAATGAGCATTTTCAAAACTATTATTCCTAGAAGGGCTATTTGGAGAAGGGTTGAGTTCAGAGTTATTCTCTACAGTAAGGCCTTTATTTACCTAGTATCCTACAGAAACATTATCCTTAGAAGTTACTTCTAGGGGAATCAGAGATGAGGTAAGGTCTTCCTGAGAACTTTCAATAGAAGGCTCAACAGAAAGTTCTCTTTGATCTAAAGAATCGCTTCGCTTACAAAATTATTAAAAATTCCCTATTGAACTACGAACTTGATCATTTTTCTATATGTCTCTAATCTTTTCTTAGCCATAGAAGGAGTGCTTATCTCAGAATCAACGTCATCACTACCTCTAAAAATAGGATATAACTCAATTAAAGAAGAACAAACTGGGGAAGACATACTTACTTGGATGTTTATAAGGAAACCTATGAGCCGTGTTGAGCAGATACAAAGATGAAGAAGCCTAACTGGAAGAAATCAAGACTTTCTTAACAATAGACAACACAAGGAGAAAGCCTAGTAGATCCAAAACCCTCAGATATGCATAGGCATATAGGGGGATTGAGAATCCCGAGAGGTGTTGATACGATCCTAGACCCGTACGAATCTAAGAACGCAAACCCAAGATCAATTGAGAAATTTAATGAATGAATTGAATAAGATCAAATAGTAACAAAAAGGAAGCAGCCCCAAATTCAATAATGAATTGAAACGTACCTATCAATTAAGTAATGAACACCCTAAGAAAACCTGCTTCTTAGAACCTTCACTATCCAAGAATCTAATCAATCAAACACTTGATGGAATGGAATTGTTGTTCTTCACAAAGAACCAAAGAAAGTTTTGTTAAAAACTCACAAAAATTCAAAATGTCAAAAGTCTGCAGCTAACGTACATAAATTGGCCTTTTATAGGCTCCCAAAAACCCTAACAAAAGTTAACAGAAAAATTCAAAATTAACGTTCAGCAACACTTTCGGACGGCAGTTTCGGACGTCCGAAAGTCTAGCTGATGCGTCCGAAACTCTCCAGAGAGCTCATCATTTCTTCCATAGTTTTCTCTTCTTCATTCCAATGCCTCATTTCGATCCACCATAATATTGAACTCCATTCTAGACACTTCCAAACAAGAAATGATGGTTGCGTCCTACTCACGAGCTTCACGAACAAGTTCTTGCTCAAATATGTTCTTGATCAACGTGTGTAGTGTGCTCCTCATACGTTTAATCCTCGAACGAGTCATAGGTCCACCAACTCCTTGCAATGGATCATCCACAAAGCTTCTTGGATGAACTTCCTCATCATTCTCCCCTTCCTCAAGAGGATTCGTCCTCGAATCACCTAGGTCATACAAAGAAAGATCACTAACATTAAACGTGCTAGAAACATTACCAAATTCACTAGGCAAATCAATAACATATGCATTATCATTAATTTTGGATAAAACTTGAAATGGACCATCTCCCCTTTGTTGAAGTTTTGATTTCCGTTGATGTGGAAATCGTTCTTTGCGCATATGAACCCACACCCAATCTCCGGGTTCAAAAGAAACTTTGATTCTTCCCTGACTTGTTCTCTTAGCAACTTGTTCATTTCGACGCTCAATGTTTGCTCGAACCTTGGCATGCATCTCCTTGATGTGATCCGCCCTCTGCTGACCATCTAAATCCAAAATATGACTAGTAAAAATAGGCAATACATCTAAAGGCGTTAGTGGATTAAACCCATAAACTACTTCAAATGGAGAATAAGATGTAGTGGAATGCATGGCCCTATTATATGCAAATTCTACATTTGGCAAATATTTTTCCCAACTTTTCAAATTTTTCTGAATTAAAGCTCGAAGCAAGGTTGTTAGTGTTCGATTAACAACTTCAGTTTGCCCATCCGTTTGCGGATGTGCAGCTGTGGAAAACAACAACTTCGTACCTAACCTAGACCATAATGTGCGCCAAAAATGACTCAAAAACTTCACATCTCAATCACTAACAATGGTTTTTGGAATTCCATGCAATCTAACTATTTCACGAAAGAATAACTCAGCAATATAAGATGCATCATTAGTTTTATTACATGCTATGAAATGCGCCATTTTACTAAAGCGATCAACTACCACAAAGATACTATCATGACCCGACTGTATCCTAGGCAACCCTAACACAAAATCCATTGATATGTCGACCCATGGATGACTAGGAACGGGTAATGGGGTATAAAAGCCGTGAGGCATGACCTTAGACTTTGCTTGACGACATGAGACACATTTTGCACAGAAATTTTGAACGTCATTTCTCATTTTTGCCAATAAAAGTGTTCATGCAAAATGTCTAGTGTCTTTGTGATACCGAAATGCCCCATTAGACCCCCACAATGTGCCTCCCTAACAAGCAATTCACGATAAGAACTCTTAGGCACACACAATTTCCCTTTCTTGAAAAGAAAACCGTCATGCTGAAAATATTCTTCAAATGCAGTTTGTGTACACTCAGTAAAAATTGCACCAAATTCACTATCATCAACATACAATCCCTTGAGCAAATCAAATCCCAACAACTTCGACTGTAAAAAGGTAAGAAGCACATACCTTCGTGACAAAGCATCTGCCACTACATTTTCCTTACCCTTCTTGTGCTTGATGAAGGGAAAGATTCAATGAATTCCATCCACCTAGCATGCCTTCGATGTAGCTTCCCTTGGGACTTCAAATGCTTGAGTGGTTCATGATCAGAGTGGATAACGAACTCTTTTGGCCACAAATAATGTTGCCAAGTTTGCAACGCCCTCACGAGAGCATAAAGCTCTTTGTCATACGTTGGATAGTTTAGGACAGCCCCATGCATTTTCTCACTGAAATACGCTAATGGCTTCGAGTCCTTCGATAAAACCCGGCCAAACCATGAAAGCTCCGGACCTCACTGGTATTCTTTGGTGTAGGCCACTCTTTGATTGCCCTAACCTTCTCTTTATCTACCTTAATGCCATTAGCACTCACAACAAAACCAAGAAAAACAATAGAATCCATGCAAAAAGAACATTTCTTCAAATTAGCATATAATTTATGTTCTCTTAACACAATAAAAACTTCTCTTAAATGCAACACATGTACATCCAACGACTTACTATAAATTAATATGTCATCGAAATAAACAACAACAAACTCCCTATGAAAGATCTCAAAACATGGTTCATTAATCTCATAAATGTGCTAGGCGCATTTGTCAACCCAAAAGGCATGACAAGCCACTCATATAAACCAAATTTTGTTTTAAAAGCGGTTTTCCACTCATCTCCCTCTTTCATGCGAATTTGGAAATAACCACTTTTCAAATCAACTTTAGAGAAAATACATGCACCATGTACTCATCCAACATATCATCAAGTCGAGAAATGGGATGACGATACTTTACCGTTATTTTATTGACGGCTCGGCAGTCCATACACATTCTCCAACTCGCGTCCTTCTTGGGTACCAAAATAACAGGCACCGCGCATGGACTAAGGCTCTCCCTCACAGCCCCTTTTTGTAGCAATTCCTCCACTTGTGTCTGAATTTTCTTAGACTCCTCCGGATTAGCTCGATAAGCCGGTCGGTTCGGAATAGATGCTCCCGAAAGGAAATTGATTTGGTGTTCGATTCCTCGTAATGGTGGAAGTCCTGAAGGCAACTCCTCGGGAAAAACATCCTTGTACTCCTGCAATAAAAACACCACATCTCGAGGCAAAAGATCAAGCATCTTAGCATCAAGCAAAAACATATCTTTGTACAATAAAAGAAATACACTCTCTCCCTCACTCAATGTTTCTTTTATCTCTCTTTTTGTTGCAAAAACACTCAATTTCTGTTTTCCATTCTCTGATTTTTCTTCCTCACTTTTGATGATTTCCTCTCGGCTTTTACTCTCACTTGATTCGCCTTTTTCTTTCTTTTCAAAATCTTTCACAATGCGAATCTGGTCCTCATGTGCCTCCCAAGGTTTCAATGGCACCAATGTATGCTTGCGATTATTCATCTCCAATGTGTACTTATTAGTATACCCATCATACACTACCTTTCGATCAAACTGCCAAGGACGCTCCAAAAGAATATGGGCAGCTTGCATAGGCACCACATCACATATCACCTCATCCTTATACCGACCTATCACAAACTCAACTTTCACTTGTTTGGTCACCTTGGCCTCCCCACTAGTACTCAACCACTGCAATCTATAGGGTTTTGGATGCTTAAGCGTTTTCGACCCCAACTTCTCTACCAACAATGTACTAGTTATGTTAGTACAACTCCCACTATCTATGAACAAGCTACACACCTTTCCTTGCACATGACACCTAATGTGAAAAATATTGTCCCTTTGCACTAACTCTCCTTCTATCTTAGATTGGACATTTAGAACTCTTAAGTTGACAAGTGCCTCTCCCTCCATTGGTAGCTCTTCCTCTCAATCACTCTCCTCAACACACGGCATATCACTCTCATCATCGGAATGCACACTCTCACACTCCCCATTAGGTAACACGAACACTGTCCTTTTGTTTGGGCATTGGGACATTATGTGTCCTATACCTTGGCACTTATAGCACCTTATGTCTTTACTCCTCACATTTGTTTTCATCTCAACCTTATCCTTTCTGGCTCCCCATTTTGGTTCTACCTTAGGCTTGGAGTCAACATTGGCATTCCCAAACTTGGTGTTAGTCATTGGCTTATTATCCTTCCAAGAACTCTTCCAAGTACTCTTCCCCCTAGACTTAACAAGTCTTTCAACTTTCAAAGCTTTGTGCAACAACTCCTCCATATCGGCATATTCTTGCTAGTCTACCACATCGGCTATCTCCCTATTCAAACCCGCCAAAAATCTACCCATTGTAAACTCAGGATCCTCATCTATGTTTGCCCGAATCAAGGATATCTCCATCTCCTGAAAATACTCCTCCACACTCTTATTACCCTAGTTCAAGGTTTGCAATTTCCTCACTACATCCCTTTGGTAATGAGTAGAAACGTACCTCTTTCTCATTATCCTCTTAACCTCCGCCCAAGTCCTAACTGGCCTCATTCCATACCTCATTCTATTGTGTACTAACTGGTCCCACCAAATTGAAGCATAATTAGTAAACTCCACTACGGCTAACTTCACCTTTTTCTCCTCCGAATAATCATGACAGTCAAAAACATGATCTACCCTCCTTTCCCACTCTAAGTAAACCTCAGGATCATTCTTCCCTTGAAATTCTGGAATTTTCATTTTAATAGAACCCATGTGATTATCCTTCCTCCTATCATTCCTATCATTCCTGTGATTCCTATTATTCCTACCTCGATCCCATGTCCTTTCTTCTTCCTCCTCCGACACCTCCTCATGATCTTCCCCCTCAAACAATGGATTCCTACCCGCTCTCTCCCCCATTGTTGGTTCATTAGACTCTAGGAAATCAAGCCTAACATTGATTTTATCAAACTGTGCTTGAATAGCTTTAAAAACAGTTTCAAGATTGATTGTTGGTTCACTAGTACCTTTGAGATTACTAGTACCTGTAGGATTACTAGTACCTTCCCCACTCATAATGAATTTAGGAAGATAAGTTGTCCTATCCACTCCCTAAGTGTTTACTCTCACTCTCGTGTATCACTCAATATATTGTGAAACTCTCTTAACCTTCTTTACAAGTCTTTGAGTTGAACAACCACTCACACATCAACCAAGGATCCAATTGACAAGAATGTATTAAGAAAAGTAGAAAACTCTAAGGAACAAGAATGAATACACAAAGGAAAATTTAAGAAAAGACAATGAAGTAACGGGTCACAATGATATGACACAAGAATTGGCTTTATGCCACAACAAATTTCAACAAGGAACTAAACAAATGCAACACAATGGCTTAAGATGGCAAGGTACAATGAACTTCCCAATACCAACAAAAACTTTGCACTAACCTAAATTAACTTAGTGCAGCAACTTATAATAATATGTTGATAAGGAAATTCTGCACAACTTTTCGATTCAACAAATTCAAGAAACTTTCCAAGAAATCAAGGCAAAGATGTTACCTAGAAATCTTCAAGCTGAAACTTAAGAATCAAGACTCAAATTGGCCCCTTTTTTTTTCTTTTCTGCACTTTTTTTTTCACGTTTTTCTGCACTATTTTTTTTTCTGCAGTTTTTTTTTTTAATTTTCTTGGCCACAAATCACAAACAATGATATGAAGAACAAGATACAATAATATAGAAATTTCATACACAAACAACCAAAGATGCAATTCTTTGATGAAATTTTTCCCAATTTGGCTCTGATACCAATTTGATACGATCCTAGACCCGTACGACTCTAAGAATGCAAACCCAAGATCAATTGAGAAATTTAATGAATGAATTGAATAAGATCAAATAGTAACAAAAAAGAAGCAGCCCCAAATTCAATAATGAATTGAAACGTACCTATCAATTAAGTAATGAACACCCTAAGAAAACCTGCTTCTTAGAACCTTCACTATCCAAGAATCCAATCAATCAAACACTTGATGGAATGGAATTGTTGTTCTTCACAAAGAACCAAAGAAAGTTTTGTTAAAAACTCACAAAAATTCAAAATGTCAAAAGTCTGCAGCTAACGTACATAAATTGGCCTTTTATAGGCTCCCAAAAACCCTAACAAAAGTCAACAGAAAAATTCAAAATTAACGTTCAGCGACACTTTTGGACGAGAGTTTCGGATGGCCGAAAGTCTAGATGATGCGTCCGAAACTCTCCAGAGAAATTCATTTTTCTCCAACACTTTCGGACAGCAGTTTCGGACGTCCGAAAGTCTAGCTGATGCGTCCGAAACTCTCCAGAGAGCTCATTATTTCTTCCACAATTTTCTCTTCTTCATTCCAATGCCTCATTTTTGATCCACCATAATATTGAACTCCATTCTAGACACTTCCAAACAAGAAATGATGGTTGCGTCCTCCTCACGAGCTTCACGAACAAGTTCTTGCTCAAATATGTTCTTAATCAACGTGTGTAGTGTGCTCCTCATACGTTTAGTCCTCGAACGAGTCATAGGTCCACCAACTCCTTACAATGGATCATCCACAAAGCTTCTTGGATGAACTTCCTCATCAGGTGTCATCTCAAGAGATAGCAAATTGCTACATGCTATGTGGTGATGATTGGTCTTCTATAAAGCCTTACACCGAATATCTGGCCCATTACAATACTTTAAAGCCTGGCCCATATTAGGAGTAAGGCGAAACAAGGAGGAAAAGGGAAATAAAAAGAACCTTTATACATATCAGATTAGATCGTATCAACTGATCAGGGGGGCTATTGATGATATGTGAAAATAGACACCCAAGTAAGGGGTATAATTAAGATGAAGATTAATCGAGACTTGGGAAGGAAGCTCGCAAGGTGATGTCATCAAGGTACAATTCTACTTATAAACATATCCCCGAGTGTAATTAATGGGGGGTTAGTCTCTCAGTATTTATTTATGTTATAACTGCATCATTAAAGCTCGTTTCTGACTTTGGCGTCAGAGTGAATCTGCCCAGGACCACCTGGGAATGTTTCACTAACAGTTCCCTTCATGCATGTTAGGTTATTTTAAGGCGGCTTCTTTTCACAAGTGATTTAATCTGCTGGGAGCTTATTTTGTGGTGGATTTTTTCGGTGGCCTCATTCTGACGTAAGGATATCTACTCTTACTCAACTACTTGCAGAAGGGCCATTTTCCAGGCTTCATCAACAATCAATGGCATATCCTGAACAAAATCATCATAAGATTTACCAAAAAGATTTCTATTGAGTGACTATTGATCATAATTCTTCTTTTGATAATGACAAGTGCATAACAAGTCTAACCTTTCCTTTGTCACTGTCTTATCGGTTCGAATTTATAGGCTCTTATGACGGTTTAATATGCTTATAGAGTGAATCTGAAGACCCTCAATGCCACGTAGTGATATGGAATCCTTGTTCAAGAGAGTTTTTGACTGTACCAAAACCTGATCATTATTCACGTTATGGTTTGATGCCAAAGAGTTGCATGACAAAGAATTCTACTGGCTTGGACGCACTAGTACAAGTGGAACTAACAAACTAGTGATGGAATTTGTTTGCTTTATAGATTTAGGAGTAATACACCTTGCAATCTATATATAGAATTCGAATGGAAATTCGTATAATTGGTGGGAGATTGAAGAAAAAGTGTGCGACTTTGTTATTCCAGGAGAAACGGGTATGTTGTTGAATGGAATTGTTCATTGGAAAATGTTATATGACCCTAATGAGGATAGACATGTTGTGGTTGCATTTGACTTATCTAGCAAGATATTCATACCAACCAATGTCAATCCACCATCACATTCGTTATTCACTTTCTGGGTTTTCAATAAATGCCTTTCCGCAATTTTTAATCATGAAGGAGAGTTGACGTTTGAGCTATGGATAGTGTGTTAGAGAATTTCTTCAAAATACAACAATGGACTAACTATTACAAACTTAGGAAAGACTTCAAATTGTGCAAGTAATGCACTTTCCTTTAGACTTTTATTTGCTCTTTATTGTGCAAGAATTCTAGCAAATAAATCATTAGGATAAGATGAAGAAAAGAAGAATTGTTTGCACTAACAATACTTCAAACACTTAGGACAAAAGTCTGTTTGCAAAAGTTGTGTTTTCTTAATAGAAAAATTCTGCAGTCTTTTTCCCTCAAGAATGATCCTATTTAAAAGACTTCTATTTTGGCCTTTAATCCTTAAAGTAGTTGTTAGTTATTATTGGATAAAATCTATCCAATTGTTGTGTCTTTGTATAGACACAATCCAACCAACATAACTACTTTAAGACACATAAAATAACTACTTATGTGTTAATCTAAAAACTTCCCAAAAACCAACCAATTGAGTTTATCTCAATTTTTTAGGTTTTTACCCGACGTCGCGACGTCCAAATTTCAATTAATTGAAATTCTTTCACAGTGAGCCACGTCGCGAAGTGGAAAACCCTTCTATGTCGCGACGTGGGAGTCCTCACGTCGCGACGTTGGGAAATTTAGGTTTAATCAATTTTCCAGATTCTTGATTGTTCCATTCTTTCAATTATTGAAAATATCCAACAATCCCCCGCCATTTTCAATATTTTGAAAAGTTTTTAAAGAATCATAAACAACTCTTGATAATCTATGAATTCAATAATGTTGTCTTTCGATTGAACCATTATCTATGTACAAAATTCAATAACTAATCATATGAATTGGTAGACAAGCTTTGAACCAACCATATATTTGATTAGCCACTTTAAATTGTACACATAGATTCAATACTACTAAATGTCCTTGAATATGCAAGGTCTTTTGCACTTATCCTTCATGAGTGTTTACAAAATTAAAGTCCAAAAATTTTGTTGATGCCACAAATCATACACTCATATAGGCAAGCTCTTGATGCCTCCACTATTTTTGGCATTTCCAAGACTTGTTAAGAACCCTTTGTTCAACCTAATTTCCCTTGGTGGATAACACAACATTACTTCACTTTGAGATGATATAATGTAATGTTCAAATCACTATAATAGTGTACTCTCACTCATTGAATCTAAGACTAGAAGTTGTAACTAGCTTTAGATTGAGGTTTCCACTATTAGTGACTTTATAGAATGGACTTTAACCCCAATACTTTCAATTATTGTTCCAATACTTTCAATTATTGAAAATATCCAACAATCCCCCGCCATTTTCAATATTTTGAAAAGTCTTTAAAAAATCATAAACAACTCTTGATAATCTATGAATTCAATAATGTTGTCTTTCGATTGAACCATTATCTATGTACAAAATTCAATAACTAATCATATGAATTGGTAGACAAGCTTTGAACCAACCATATATTTGATTAGCCACTTTAAATTGTGCACATAGATTCAACACTACTAAATGTCCTTGAATATGCAAGGTCTTTTGAATCACTATAATAGTGTATTCTCACTCATTGAATCTAAGACTAGAAGTTGTAACTAGCGTTAGATTGAGGTTTCCACTATTGGTGACTTTATAGAATGGACTTTAACCCCATCCCTTTAGATGTGTTTAACACCACATCTCTACTTAATCCTTTTGTTAAAGGATCAGCTAAATTGCCTTTAGATGATACAAAGTCTAAAGCAATTACTCCACTAGTGATCAAGCTTCTCACCATGCTATGTCTTAGACCAATATGTCTAGACTTACCATTGTACACTTGACTATATGCTTTAGCTAGCATAGATGCACAGTCACAGTGAATTAGAATCGATGGAACTGGCTTTTGCCACATAGAAACTTCAATAATAAGATTTCTAAGCCATTCAGCTTCTTTACTAGCTGAAGCTAAAGCTACAAATTCAAATGCCATTGTGGAATCAGTTATGTAAGTTTGTTTCTTGGAACCCCAAGAAATTGCACCTCCACCTAACAAGAATATCCAACCACTTGTAGATGAATGATCATCTTTGTTGGTTATCCAACTAGCATACGAATATCCTTCTAACACTGAAGGAAATCCACTATAACCAATGCCATAGTCTTTAGTTCCTTTAAGATACCTCAAAATTCTAGTTATGCCCATCCAATGAAGTTTACTTGGATTACTTGTAAACCTACTCAAAACCTCTATAGCATAAGCTATATCAGGTCTTGTGCATGTCATAGCATACATTAAACATCCAATCACTTGAGCATATTCCAATTGAGATATTGGATCACCTTTATTTTTGACAATATCAATTTTAGGATCCAATGGAGTCAAGGCAGGTTTACAATCAAAATGATTGAACCTTTTAAGGATTTTCTCAACATAATGAGACTGAGATAGCAAGATTGAATCTTGTTCTCTTTTAATTCTTATTCCAAGAATAACATCCGCCTCTCCCATATCTTTCATTTCAAATTTCCTTGAAAACAATTCTTTGGTTTTAACAACTTGTTCCAAGTTAGTTCCAAAGATTAACATGTCATCCACATAGAGACATATTATCAATCCTTGACCATTATCATACTTACTATATATGCATTTATCGGATTCATTTATTGAAAATCCACTAGCAAGTATAACTTGATCAAACTTTTGGTGCCATTGTTTTGGTGCTTGTTTTAGTCCATATAAAGACTTAACAACACGTTACTTTCTTGCCCTGGTACAACAAACCCTTCAGGTTGATTCATGTACACTTCTTCATCCAAATCACCATTCAATAATGCTGTTTTAACATCCATTTGGTGAATTATCCATTTTTGGATTGAAGCAATTGCAAGTAGTAACCGAATAGTAGCTATTCTAGCTACCGCTGAATAGGTATCAAAGTAGTCCAAGCCATACTTTTGAGTAAAGCCCTTAGCTACTAACCTTGCTTTGAACTTGTCAATGGTTCCATCAACCTTCATCTTCTTTTTGAAGATCTATTTACAAGCTATGGGTTTAGAACCTGGTGGAAGATCCACCAACTCCCAAGTTTCATTAGTTCTTATTGAGCTTATTTCTTCATTTATAGCTTCTTTCCAAAATGAGGAGTCTTGTGACTTCGTAGCTTCCTCAAATGTTTTAGGATCAGTTTCGATATTAAAACAAAATGCCACTTTGTTACTTAATTCATCCCTTGTTCCTTCAACAAGATAAGTAACAAAATCAGAACCAAAAAAACTTAGCCCTTTTAGTTCTTTTACTCCTTCTAAGCTCAATAACCTTTTCTTGGTCATTTGAAGCTTCATTAGTTGTCAAATCATTTTTGGAAACATTATCCAACTCTGTAGTTATTGAGGTGAATCTACCTTCATCAAAGATAGCATCTCTTGATTCAATAATTGTATTAATTGATAGTGAATCATTAGGCTCTATAACCATGAATCTATATGCCTTACTATTTTGTGCATATCCCAAGAAAATGCACTCAACACCTCTTTCTCCTAACTTCCTTTTCTTTGGTTCTAGAAGTCTTACAATAGCCCTACAACCCCAAACTTTTAAATGTTTGAGATTAGACTTTTTATTGAACCAAAATTCATAAGGTGTAGTAGATCTCCTTTTATTAAGAACTCTATTCAAAATATAGCAAGCAGTAAGTACAGCTTCTCCCCAAAATCCTTGGCTCAAACTTGAGTTTGAAAACATAGCATTAACCATTTCAGTTAATACTCTATTCTTCCTTTCAGCTACACCATTTTGTTGTGGTGTATAAGGAGCTGTAATTTCATGTTTTATACTACATTGCTCAAAGAACTCTTTTTGGTAGTATTTACCACCTCTATCGGTTCTTAGGCACTTAATTTGAGTACCACATTGTAACTCAACTTCAGCTTTATAAGCTTTGAATTTATCAATTACTTCATCTTTAGAGTATAACAAATAAACATAGCACAATCTAGTATAATCATCAATAAAAGTAGCAAAATACTTTTTACCTCCTAAAGTAGGTGTGCTATGTAAATCACATACATCACTATGAATCAATTCCAATTTATTTGATTTTCTTTCAATTTTAGGAAATGGTTGTCTTGTAATCTTTGTGAGCATGCAAGTTCTACATTTCCTATCATCTTCTTTATAATATGTCATAGGATCATGTTTCATCATTTCAATCATTCTTTTGTAATTTACATGACCTAATCTATTATGCCATAAAGTAAAAGATGACTCAATCAAATAAGCAACTGAAATTTCATTCATCTTATTTGTAGGTAATACATTCAATTGGAACATTCCATTACAATAGTAACCCTTTCCAACAAACATCCCACCCGTAGTGAGTACAAACTTATCAGCCCCAAAAACTAATTTGAAATCAAATTTGTTCAACAAACTTCCACTAACTAAGTTCTTCCTAACTTCTGGTATATACAATATATTTGTCAAAGTAACAATGTGTCCAGAAGTAAACTTGAGATCAATCTCTCCTATGCCTTCAATAGGAATTGTTGAAGTATTTCCCATATATACCACAACATTTGCATCATCCATGGGCTTCAAGTTCTTGAAGAAGCTTTTGTTCTTGCACACATGTTTGGTTGCACCGGTATCAATCCACCAAGGAAAGTCTTCTTCTACCATGTTAACTTCAGAAATTATAGCAACAAAATTTTGAGTCTCATTTTTAGAAGACTCACCCTTGTTGAAAGATTTGTTCTTCAACACACTCATATTTATAGTGTCCTTCTTTGTTGCAATGAAAGCACTTTCCTTTCTTCTTCTTTTTATTCTTGGATTGATCCTTGCTTTGGAATGGCCTCTTGCCTTTGTTTGGCTTACTTTGTTGGCCTTCTTCCACCATGTGAACTTTGTTGGAAGGTTCATTGTCCTTGTCATCTTGTTTCACTAGAGGAATCTTGTTTTCCTGCAAACGACATTCCTCTTCTATACGAAGGGACTAAGCAAGACTATCAATGGTCATTTCCTCCTTGTGTTTCAACTTCTTCTTGAAGTCTTTCCAAGAAGGGGAAAGTTTTTTTATTATAGCACTAACAATAATAGTCTCATCCATGTTCAAGTTATGTTGAGTAAATTTATTCAACAAGATTTCAATTTCAGAAAATTGATTCATCATAGATTTAACATCCATCATTTAATAATTCAGAAAATTTGAGACAAGAAACTTCTTACTTGAAACATCCTCAAGCATGTACCTTGCTTCCACTTTGTCCCAAAGTTCCTTTGCAGTAGGAATGGTATTGTAGGTGTCAAATAGTCCATCACTCATTGCATTAAGTATGTGTCCTCTGCATATTTCATCATCATTCTCCCATTTTTGCATTTTCCTCATGTCTTCAAGAGTTTCTTCCACCCCAACAGGAAGTAGTGGCTTTGGAGTTGTAAGAACATAAGCCACCTTGAGTGCAACAATGAGAAAATGCACCATCTTTTGCCACCTTGTGAATTGGCCTCCATTAAACCTTTCCAACTTTGTGATGTTGGATGTCAAGTCTCTTCCACCAGCCATTGTTTCAGAATAAAAGTCTAAAGATTGTTGGAGAATTTCTTCAAAATACAACAATGGACTAACTATTACAAATTTAGGAAAGACTTCAAGTTGTGCAAGTAATGCACTTTCCTTTAGACTTTTATTTGCTCTTTATTGTGCAAAAATTCTAGCAAATAAATCCTTAGGATAAGATGAAGAAAAGAAGAATAGCTTGCACTAACAATACTTCAAACACTTAAGACAAAAGTCTGTTTGCAAAAGTTGTGTTTTTTTAAAAGAAAAATTCTACAGTCTTTTTCCCTCAAGAATAATCCTATTTAAAAGATTTCTATTTTGGCCTTTAATCCTTAAAGTAGTTGTTAGTTATTATTGGATAAAATCTATCCAATTGTTGTATCTTTGTACAGACACAATCCAACCAACATAACTACTTTAAGACACATAAAATAACTATTTATGTGTTAATCTGAAAACTTTCCAAAAACCAACCAATTGAGTTTATCTCAATTTTCTAGGTTTTTACCCAACGTCGTGACGTGGGGGTCTTCACGTCGCGACATCCAATAAAGTGTAAAACAAATTTCCCAAAATTCTGCCCGACGTCGCGACGTGTGACACTCCACGTCGCGACGTCCAAATTCCAATTAATTGAAATTCTTTCACAGTAAGCCACGTCGCGATGTGGAAAACCTTTCTACGTCGCGATGTCAGTCCACGTCGCGATGTGGGAGTCTCCACGTCACGACGTTGGGAAATTTAGCTTTAATCAATTTTCCAAATTCTTGATTGTTCCAATACTTTCAATTATTGAAAATATCCAGCATAGTGAAAGAGTATGAAGTGGAAAATCTTGGACTATGTTGATGAAATTACAAGGCTTCAGTAGTAGAGTTGAAATCGACTCAAAGCTTTTGTTTTGTGGACCATTAGGGAATTTGAAGAATGGCGATCTACTGATGGATTTTGATGGGAAAACATTAGTAAGGTATAGCATAATAATAGTGCAGCTGGGAAGACTGCAAAATTTGTTCAAGCTCGCAATCATGAATTCGAGTGCCACTCTTGTTGAGAGTTTGATTTCACCCTATCGAATGGCATTCAACTAACATGCCCTCGCCGGATATATTTTACAACATCAATAAATTTGTGAAGCAAGCAAATCGACCGGCTTTCTTACTTGTAATTAAGGCAGATTTTCCATTTGTTTCCTTGAGTTACCATTGACACTCCATCGTGTATTGAATTCCATGGATTGTTTTCTTCATCTTTTTGTATTAGATTTAGAGAAAAATTAAACTCCTTTTAAACCCGACTAGTTGAAATTGTGATTCTAATTTTTATAACATATTTATAACATGTTCATAACATCTTTCTCGTAACTTCAAATTTCTTTATAACATCTTCTCATAACTTCTGGTGTCTTTTCATTTACATTTATTTTTCTCCAAAATTTTTATAAATATAACATTTATTTTCACCCTCAAATTATAAGAAAAATATTATATAAAAATAATATGACACTTATTTTATTAATAACTTTTATTGTTCTATCAGTTAGATTATAAAATATTTACCAATATATACTTCAAAAAATTCAGGCTCCATTTGTTTTGCATTGTTTTAGTGTTTTATTTCACAAATTCAATTTGATTTTTTTGTTTTGTCCATTTTTCTATCAAAATTTTAAAATAAAAAAATAATATTACAATAATTATTTTTGCTATAACATTTTATATATTTTTATAAATAAATTATTAAATTTAAATTTGACTTTTAAATTTTTAATAATAAAAAAAAATTCTTCCTAAGACATTTTTTTACCAAAATAAATCATAAAATATTAATTCAAATTTAAATTTTAAATTTTATTAATTAAAAATTCTCAAATATAAAGTGCCTACCAAAACAAACTCATCAATCTAAACACCTCCAAAATATTAATTTCTTATAATAAATCTCAAAAAAAAAAAATTCTAACATAAAACAAAAAAAAAAGAATACTCTATACAAGATGAATCATACTTTTTTGGTAAAATACTAATGCATAAACATGTGGATAGAGAATAGATTGCGATAACTGCAGGTAGTAGAATCGAAAGAGAAGTAATATTTTTTTTTTTTTATGTTAGAATTTTTTTTTATGTTAAAAAAAAAAAAAAGAGAAGTAATATTCTATTGAAAGATAGTGCAATATTATGGAATTCATATTAACATTATTTTGGAATTCTTTCCTCCAATGAAAGGAAATTTTATTTGTAAAGTCAACTTTCTCACTGAAGCACAACCTCACCCTATATACACCTTTACAACTCCATACATGAGATTAAGCATTACATGAAGCTCACAAAGGAAGGAGAATTATGAAGCCAATTTATTTCTGAAAGAGTCTTGCAAAGTTATATCAGTGGCTGCAAAGACTCAAAATGCAAACATTGATTTAACGATATTGGCTTGCAAGTACTCCATCCTTGACAATGTAATTCTGGGAGGGAAAATCCTCTCCCTTGAAGTACCTCTCTAGCATGTCTTTGGTTCCAGCAGCATAACGCAACTGCATGCATCATTTTAACATAAATTACACATGTTTGAATTTTTAGAATTTCTTTTAAGGCTAGTAAAGTTCATAATATTGGTGATGCATGTGTATAAATGGAGTTTTCTGGATGTTGAAAAGAGCCATCAATAGAATTAGTTTTCCGAAAATGGAAGATTGCGGAGGCAAAGAAAATTTTGTTTTAGCCTGTGTTTGGTTGTTTAGAAATTGAATTGAATTAGAATTAGAATATTATAGAATTGTAATTCAATGAATTGAAAGTCTAAAATGTTTGAATTCCTTTGTTTGCCAAAACAACAAAATTCATATAGAATTGAATTATAAATCCAAATCCTTTTTTTGAAAGTTTAAAAAATGTATGAAATTAAATTTCACTGATAATTAGAATTGACAAAATAATTTATTTTTAATCCTTTGTAGACATATTTTCACACACTATACATATTTTACACACACTACACACATTTTATACGCAGTACACATATTTTCACACACTACACATATTTTACACATAGTACACAAATTTTCACACACTACACATATTTTCACACACTACACATTTTTTCACACACTACACATATTTTACACATAGTACACACATTTTCACACATTACACATTTTTTCACACACTACACACATTTTACACACACTACCTATTTTTCACACACTAAATATATGTAGTATGTGTAAAATATGTGTAGTGTGTGAAAATGTGTGTAGTGTGTGAAAATATGTGTAGTGTGTGAAAAAATGTGTAGTGTGTGAAAATGTGTGTACTATATGTAAAATATGTGTATTATATGTAAAATATGTGTAGTGTGTGAAAATGTGTTTACTATGTGTAAAATATGTGTAGTGTGTGAAAATGTGTGTAGTATGTGTAAAATATGTGTAATGTGTGAAAATGTGTGTAGTGTGTGAAAATATGTGTAGTGTGTGAAAAAATGTGTAGTGTGTGAAAATGTGTGTACTATGTGTAAAATATGTGTAATGTGTGAAAAAATGTGTAGTGTGTGAAAATGTGTGTACTATGTGTAAAATATGTGTAATGTGTGAAAATGTGTGTACTATGTGTAAAATATGTGTAATGTGTGAAAATATGTGTATTATATGTAAAAAATGTGTAGTGTGTGAAAATGTGTGTACTATGTGTAAAATATGTGTAGTGTGTGAAAATATGTGTAGTGTATGAAAAAATGTGTAGTGTGTGAAAATGTGTGTACTATGTGTAAAATATGTGTAATGTGTGAAAATATGTGTATTATATATAAAATATGTGTATGGTGTGAAAATGTGTGTAGTATGTGTAAAATATGTGTAGTGTGTGAAAATATGTGTAGCGTGCGAAAATTTGTGTAGTATGTATAAAATATGTGTAGTATTGACCGGCGTGTTGACCCGAATTTGTATAGAAATGGAATTGAAATTTTTTGATTCAAGTAAAAAATTGAATCCAATGAATTGGACCATTTTGAATTGGAACACAATTCCAATTTTTGTGATTTAATATGGAACCAAACACAAAGGGTCCAATTCAATGCTACCAAACACAGCCTTAGGTATTTTTACTTCGAATTAAACTTGAGTTCGATCAGTTATTAGGATGAAGAAAAGTCTTGTTCTAGCATTGCTATTATGGAAAGGAAATCATTTCAGTTTTAACTCTTGTTAGAAAAAAAAGAATAGACTCTAGTTTTAACTTTTCAACGACCATGTGAATATTTCCTTTTTCATAACTTGTGACTGTTTTTAATTTTGTACAATTCAAATCGAATTTTGGATGAATTTACAAGTTTAAACAACTTAACTTGGTGTCTTATTCTCAACTAATTAACTGTAATGTATTGTATTTCATTTTCATTATTTTATGGAATTATCGCTTTTGACTAAAAAAAAGTAAAATTCAGATTGGACGTCATTAGGGCTATGCATCTTCAAGTGGATCTAGTTCTGAACAATTTGAGGGGTAAACAAGGTTGGAATCTTAACAAAAGATCTGAGAATGAACAGAAATCCCATCTAGAATTTGAATGAACTTGGCTAACTCTTCAAAGCTGTAAGGAACAAAGAAAAAGAGGCATTACCTGTCCATCAATGGTAGTGCCGGAAACATGAGGGGTCATTGCATGATTTGGCATGTAACGCCATGGATGGTCCTTCGGAGCTGGTTGTGGATACCAAACATCTCCGCCGTAGCCTATTCATGGCAAGAACAAGCATGGAAGAACTAAAATGAATGTAGGCTAGCTGATGGCATTCTAAAATTTTCTACCTAATTCAATTGAACAACTTGGCACAATCACATCTTTATGAAATCCCTGTATTTAAACATTTCAAATTGTGATATAAATGATGCCAATGTGACAATGTCACCTGCAATATGTCCACTAGAACAACCATCAGCAACTGCTTCTGTGTCCATGATTGCTCCTCGAGCATTGTTTACAATCAAAACTCCTTTCTTTAGCTTAGCAATCCTATCTTTGTTGAACAACCCTCTGAACAAGAACTAGCATTCATGATGAGTATAGAAACTAATGTGGAACCAGTGAATTAAGCAATTTTTATGTACCACAATTGCTATTCAATCCATCCAGGTAAAAGAAGAACAAATGCGAGATCAAACAACAAGTTTACTATAAAAATAAGCTGCATATCAATATATCATCCTCTGTTGGCTCACAAAATTGACATAGATACCAAAAATTTCTAAATTGGCCATATTGACAATTTTTTCATTGCCCACGATTTTTGAAGCGAAAATGGTTAGTTGACAACGGGAAACACTTTAACAATCATACCGATGCTTATAAACTGGAATAATACTAGGAGACTGATTGATAACTCATCTAAAGTCTGAAAATTGATTGATTTAGATATGAAACAGTTGAACTTGATTGATAATCGCACATTCACATCTTAATGGTTTAACAGGTCTGAAAACAGGCAAAAAATGATAGAATTTTATACGATAAAATCTTATTTAATTTGCTTAATTTAAGAGCATATACAGTCAAGTATATATTTTTAAAATTTTTGTAATATGATATAATTAAAACGGTTTAAATTTTTTTTTCCCACAAATTACACACACTATACATATTTTCACATATTATAGATATTTAAACATACTACACATATTTTTGCACACTATATAGTTAAATCTACTATACACTTTCATAAATTACACATAATTACAAATACTACATATATTTTTATCCCCTACAAATTTACACATATTACACATATTTTTACACATTACATATATTTAGACATACCACACACAGTATAAAACATTGCATGTATTTATACATATTTTCACATAATATATATATATATATATATATTTACATATTTTCATATTTTCATATTTTCAAGTAATATATACATATTTACATATTTTCATATTTTCACATAATATATATTTTTATGCATACTGTATAAATTTTTGTCCACTACACATTTTTACATATTATATTTTCAGATTCAAATGTAAATATTAATTAGATTATCAGACATATAAAATTAATGAATTCAATAACTTATTACTTTTAAATTTCAAATTTTAAATTCAGTCAACAAACATGGTCTCAGTTCATAACAATCTATGATAACAAGTAAACTTCTAAACATAATACTCTTGCACGTACCCTGTGATTAGTTTGTTACATACTTACATATTACCCTTGTTTAGGGAAACCATTGACATCCAAAATGTAGAAATCAATTGAAAATGGCAAGCATTCAAAAATTCTCACACCAAACAATGAATCAACATCTTGTCTTACCTTGTTTTTTCTGTGAGTGGCATATTAATAACAATGACGTCGCATTTAGGCAGCATAACATCTAGATCTTCCTCAAACTTAGCTCCAATCTGACTCTCCAATTCAGGATCCATCTTGATCCGATCATGATACAGAAGATTACAATTGAAAGGTTTCAATCTCTGAAGCAAAAGCTTGCCTATACGTCCAGCACCAACGGTTCCAACAGTTTTGCCTTCGAGACATAAGCTCTGTAAGAAATACCTGCAACATTCCAATCACCATTGATAACTTGACGGTATCCAGGCAAGAAATTACGAACAAGAATGAGGATCCTCATCAGTTGATCTTCTGCAACTGAAACTACATTACTCCCAGTGACCTCTGCAACTGTTAATCCAGCCTTCGGCTGCAGCCTTCAGATCAATATGATCAGAGCCAATTCCGGCTGTCAGCAATAGTTGTAGGTTCTTGGCTTTCTTGATCCTTTCAGCGGTGACATAGGCTGGATGAAATGGGGTGGTTATCAACACGTGAAGGTCGGGAATATGTTTCTCAAGTTCTGCATATAATCCACAAAATATCCAATGGAAAAGTTGTCATTTTCCAAGAAATGACAGAAATCACTACTCACAAGGATGCTACTTTGAGGGTAAAAACACCAGTAATAACGATTTGTGCTTGGGACCAAAACACCTATATATAGAGTTCAAAGTTTAACAAACACCATTCAAACATTTAAGTATCAAAAGGCATGATTATTCATCAAAAAGATGCAACCAAAGAGATGGAACTTTTAGTAGTAAATTTGAAAAACTAGCCATTTTAACATGAATGTCACCGCGAGGTTCATTGCAAACACCGCAATTAATGTTAAGCATTTAACAGTAATCTTCAAAATCTCCAAGTCGCATTGACATTATGACGTACACATTTACACGTCACGATGTAGCTCACTATTTAAAAATCTTTAATTTGCAAACTACTAACATCGCAACATAAATCATGGATGTCGCAACAGTGAGCATTATAGTAATTTTTTAAACTTAAACTATATTAGAAACTAATTTTCAACATGTGTGTCTGTGTAAAGAGGTAAACAAACAACAAGACGAAAACTGCCAAAAGTATTTACGAAATGCCTCCAATCCCCAGGGAGGAAACTGCCAATAATCTGGAAAATGAAAAATGCAATGCAAACTCGATGATGTGCACAGAACCCTTCACGATGAGTGAACTAATTAAAAGAACAATTTGACATTTTGAAGCTTACATAATTGAGCTAACTCAACCAGGGATTCTATGATTGTATCTAACTAAGCAAACATAGGTGTATAACATATAAGGATACAGAATGATCATGTACCGCAAGAGGGTCCTTCTTTGTCAGAAGTGACAATATATTGATGGCCTTGTGATTCTAGCCATTGACGGATGCCCAATGCATTTTCAGTGCAGCCAAGAAAATTGGGATTCTTTGCAGCATATTCCCTGGCGTCGTAGAACACACCAACAATCTTTTTGCTACCAGGGGAAGCCTGTTTCCAAAATTAGGAATAATATAGGAATTTTGGGAATTCTGTCAAGCAATTAGAGAATTAAGGGTCTATTTCATAAAATTGAAATTAAGTGAAATTTGAAGTTTTAAAGTAATAAGTAAATAAATTTATTAATTATACCTGTTGGATTCAAATTTAGTTTTATTTATTTTAAACTTTAAAAAAATATATAATAATACATTTTATATATTGAAAATATAACATATTTATTGTATTGAATTTGTTATTTAAATAATTAAAATTATTTTTAATTTTCAACTTTAATAAATTAATATAACTAAAAGTGGAGTATGGGCATATAAAATATATAAGCCTATACATGTGAATTTATTTGTGTTTATATAAAAAAATATATATAAAAATATGTGCAGTCTTATAGATATGTGTAGAGTGTACGAATTTATTTATTTGTATGTAAAAAAAGAATGGATTAAACGTATGTGTAATATATGTGCATATATTAATAGTTACAAATGTAATTAATGCCTAAAAAGATATGTAGAATTTATAAATTTGCATAATATATATAAATATATGTAATTTGTGAAAATGTATATAAATAAAAAAATATATAAACATGGATCTTAGATGTAAAAATATATATAGTAAATGAAAATATGTACAATGCATGTAAATATATATAATATATAAAAAACATATTGTATACAAAAACATGTATAGCATACTTAAAGTTGTAGTGTATGATAATATGTGTACAATGTAACTATGCATGAAAAGAAAATTTTATGTATTTTTAAAGTGTCAAAAAGTTTAAACCGTGCTTATTATACTCCATTAAAGAATATGTTAAAATTCTACCATTGTTTCAAGTTAAGTATAAATCATATTTTATCGCTTAAAACTTTTAAAACAATTTTTATTTATATTTTGAAATTCTTTTAATCTATTAAAATTTATGTTGTATTTGTCAAAACAAACTTAATTCATTCTAATACGAATCCTTTAAATTTCAAATCTAAATTATATATCATCAAACATTCGCAGCCGCACCTCCGGTTAAAAAATAAATAAATAAATAAACATTTTGCAAGTTGCAAACTTGAGGCCAAAATACTCATATCGAATATGAACAGTAAAATGAATAAATCATGGGCGTCACATCACCATGAGACACTCTCTGTGTGAATACTTTTGGAAAAGCAAAAGATAAAATGCCACAAACAATCGAAATGAGCTTAAACTAGAAAAGAAATTAGATAATAAAAAAAAAAGCAGACGAATTCAACTAGAATATCAAAATTTGTAAGATATATCGATCGCTCATGGTGGCGCTATCTGCGGTAGTCCAATATGTTGCTACTAAAAATTCCTGAAATGGAAGATCTCTTGCACGCACTGCAGCTCAAAATGTTGCTGAAATGACAATCTTAATAAAAAAAAAACAAAACTGATAATATAGCATACATGAAGATGTCTGATCCCAACTGAGGAATTTGAGTTCCCAGCAGAAGTAAAAGCACGAATTGCAGAGGCAGCTACACGCTTCAACGCCATCTTTCCCAGAAAATGAAAATTGTATAAGAACTTGGTCTATAAGATTTGGGGCAGATTGTGCTAGTATGATTAAGCAGACAATTGGATCATGAAGATTCCCTTCAAATTCCACTAGTCCAGCCTAGAGTTCGTGTAGTCTTTGTCTAGTTGAGTTGTGTGGCTTGTGAGTTCTCAAGAGTAATGCTTAGTTGTCCTTATTATATATAGATGAAATGGTGAGTGATGCATCTTTATTGGGCATTAATTGTATCATGGATAGTGGATTACTCCCTCTGTATCGTTTTAGTTACTTTTTCTTTTTTCTCAAATAATTGTCATGCTATAAATTTCAATGTAAAAAATTTAAAATTTTTCAATTTTACCCTTAGTCTCATATATCTACGTAATGTTATTTAGAAGAAGAGAGATAAAATTATGGTTAAAAATATGGGTAAATAAAATAATTTATTACTTTTATTATTAATCAGTATGCACCACTTTAAATCAACACTTAATAAAGAACAGATGAAATTTTATTATTAATCAGTATGCACCACTTTAAATCGACACTTATTAAAGAACATATTAATTAGAGTATTCTCACCTCAGCTCAGTGCTGTGGCTGTCTTAAGTATGGTGTGATGATATTTTGTGGAGTCTTGAGACTCTTGACTATTGATGTGATATCCAAATTGGCTTTGCCATGGCCCACAATTAGGTAGTTAGTCTTATCCGGATAGGTGTTCTTGCTGAATTTACTAGCTAGTGTAATTAATTTTTATTTTATATATGAATTTGTTTTATATAACATTAACTCATTTTCAACTTTCATGACTCAAAAATTCTATCTATAAATATGTATGATTTTGGATAATTTTTTGGGTTTGTTTGGATGACTAAAAATTTGTAATTTATTTCACAATTGCAAAATGAGGTGTTTGTTTTGTTCAACTTTTTCATCAAAATTTTTAAAACACAAAACAATGCTATAGTGATTATTTTTGCTACAGTAATTTTTGTAAATAAAATATTAAATTTGAATTTGAATTTTAAATTTTAATAATAAACAATTTTTCCTAACACACTTTCCACCGAAATAAACTAATAAAATACTAATTCAAATTTAAATTTCAAAATTTTATTAATAAAAAAATCTTTAATACAAATCCCAACAAAATAAAATTATTCATTCCAAACACTCTCAACACATTCTTTTCTCATAACAAATCCCAAGAAAAAAATTTTATGATATAATTCAAAAATAGCTTGTCCAAACGGAAAGAAATTTTTAAAAATTTGGCCAAATTTTGGGTTCGAAACTCTTGCTAAATTTACTAGCTTTATTCTGACTTTTAAATTCAGAAGAGTATTGCTAATTAAATTTAGGGTTATTTTTAATTTACCTCCATAAAAGATGATTTTTAATCACTTTGCTCCTTAAAAGATTTTTGTTAAAACTTTGCACTATTGACTATTAATTAAATATGCTAATTGATAACATCATTGATTATTAATTTTAAATAATAATTTTATCCATCAATAAGAAATAAATTAAATTATATTTGTCCCTCCTATATTTAAACATTAATTTTAATTTATATACTCTATAATTTTGTGTTAATACTTAAATATTTTTAGTTTGAGGCATAAAATATTTTATCAATTTTTTGTAACAAATTAAGATACTTGTTTATTTTTTTCATCTTTTTTTCTTTTCCGTTTATTTCATCTTCTTTTATATAAATACATTTTTTTCATGTTTCTTGTAATTTATAATTTTTTTTACTCATTTTAATTTGTTGTGTCTTTATAATATAATTATTTATCTTATTTGTATTATTAACAATTTAAAGCATTGATTTAATATCTTGATTTTTTTATTATATTATTATATATATTAAAGTAATCTAATCAACATAATAAAATTATATAATTACAAAATAAATAAATAAAATAATTATTGGCTTATTAGTTTTAAGGTGTATATTTATTATAAATATATATATTTTCTTAATAGAGAAATCTTTTATACTTAATAAATTTAATAAAGAATTAATTAACTCCAAATTAAAAATCCATTGATATCAGAGTGGTAAAAAAATGTTTCATTGATTTTTTATTAAAGAATTAAAAAATTTGGACAAAGTATGTATTATTTTATTACCTTCAAAAAATTAAATAATTCATATGAGGTTTTTATTGACCAAGTAAATTAAAAATAGTTAACAAATTATAAAAAAATAGTAAACCATGTCCAAAATCTATTTTTTTTAGATTATATATATTAATAATAATAAGAAATTTAATTTGTTAAAGTTTATACGAAGCAAAAAGAAAACAAAATGATGATAAAGCAGGACAAGATTCTGAGAAGGGTAAAATGGTTTAAAACATAAAAAAAATAAAAAGAATAATTTTTTTAAGGAAAAATTTAAACTTTTCAGTTAAATATAGCAACAGAATATCCTTATCGGTGCAAAATGCTAATAAAAATATTTTATGGGGGTAAAGTGATTAAAAACCATCTTCTATGGGAGTAAATTGAAGATAACCCTTAAATTTATAGTTTGACTTGTGAGGTGAGTTGAAAATTTTGCTAAATTTATTAGGGTTAGTCTTGAATTTTAAATTCAAATAGGTGTAGCTAGATTTATGGTTTGATCCGTGAAATAAGGTTCACTCCTTATTTTCATGACTGAAAAATTCTATCTATCAATATGTATAGTTTTGACGATATAGGATCTTCTATCCAAGATTTTGTCTGTCTTATTCTGTCCTAATTAAAACTACGTCGTAGGATTCACTAATATCTTGGTTAGGGTGTAATAATTGTAAAGTAATTTTAATGATATTTATACATTTAGTCTCTAGTTTTGATGAAATTACGTAATTTTAAACGTTAGATAGAATAGGATTGGATAAATATTGGACAGAGGATCTGAACTCGTATTGAGTCATTACTAATGATTTTTCTTTAAAAAATTGGCTATTTAATCGATCCTCTTATTACTATTGTGTCAATATTGATCACTAACCTTCGAATTATGTCCCTTAAGGGAAAAAAAATTGATGTCATGAATGATGTTATGTTTTAATTTCTTTTGGCAAAGTTATTTTGTTGTGTTTTGATTATTTGCTGTGACAAGTGATGTAATGTTTTGCTTTGATGCTTTTAATTACAACTAGTGCACTTTCTTTTGAATATTTGTGTATGTATGATGGTTTTCTCTCTCTCTCTCTCTTTTTTTTTTTTTTTGGCAAATGTTGTATATTGAAAGAATGTCAATTCCAAATTTTATTGATCAAATTAAAAATTACAGAATTTCATTTAAAATAAATATTCAAATTACATGCCAAAGAAAAAAGAAGTGATAAAAATATGATCTAAAAATATTCTTAAAAATTTACATCATGCCTTGTCAACAATTCTAGTTTATGATCGAGAGTCTTTGCATTCGGAGGTAATCTTGATCAACCTCGATTGCAGTTCTTGTATGTTAATACCTGAAATCACAATAAGCCAAACTACCTTTATTAATTTCACATAGCAACAAATAACATTAAAGGCAGCCACATATTTATGTATAATAACTGTTGGTAGTGCTTAATTTTAAAATAAAAATAAATAAAGTTTTGTTGAAAGAGAAAAAATGTAAATCAAAACCAAATTAACAACAATAACAAGACAACAATAGCAAGTGGAGCAAACTCGGCCTTCGGAAGAAATAAAAGAAAGGAGAAATTTTCAACTTTAGTGTTTTAATTGGATTAGATTTGGCGTTTCTTGTATTAAATCCCTACTTCTCTTATATTTAATCTATAAATAGAAAAATAAATAGAAAGGGCAGAGTAATGCAGAAGAGAATAGTTTAGATAATTAAAGATTTTCTTCAAGTCAAAATTGTCAAACAAGAAAAGGTTTTTGTTAGTAGTTGTTGATTTTGTGGAAGAAGTTGGAACTTGGAGATAGCTCCCTTTGTAACACCCCGATTTTTGAGGATCGAAACACGCCGTAACCTCAAGATTTAGTTTCCATAATCTTGAGGTCACAAGGCACATCTTACTGTCATTATTCAATAACCATATAAAAATAATACCTTATTAATCATCCTTACAAAATATTAGTTAATAAATATCCATCCTAAAAACTCAAAACATAGTCATGGGTCTAAAACCTATAAATTTATTCATTACTCCTATACTAAGTACTTGATCCCTTCATCCTTCACCATTCCCAGACCTCGGTCTCATCCTTATCTACTCCATCAACTTCATCTGTAAAATATTATGTATATAGAAGAATGAGCGAATCGCCCAGCAAGTAAACCCTAGATCATTTAAACTAGTAATACTTCAAAAATAATATCCTTTCAAATAAACATTTAAGCAAACAAACAAACATCAATAATCGTCTTACGTAATAGCCTTAACTTGTTCATTAGTTAGACTTTCATATGATTTGTACATTCATACACATACATACATACATACACACATATATATATATTATTTATATTATTTACGTAAGACAGCTTAATGAATGAGTAACCATGACATCACATGCATTCACGGCTTACTAAGTACTCAGACTAGCTGTATTCCCGCTAGGTCGGCCATTAGCCCTTAGGCCACATACATGACTTTCATAGATCCCCCTTGAGTCGAGGATCTTAATTACATAATCTAATTCCCCTTGGATCGAGGATTAATTATGTCGTGACATAACATGTTCACAACACGTGTTCCTACCATTAGGACACGCAATTCATGGAGTCAATTCATTAAGATTTCGTCATATATATATATATGTTAATTAATTGTATCAAAACAGTTTAATTAACTTACCAATCACATACAATGGTAACATTCCAAAATAATTTAAAGCCGTACATAGTACTATGATTTTGAAATTTATAACTTGTAGATTTGAGTAAGCCAATACTTGTAGTCTGTAAAACATGAAGTATAGTTCCATATATATGTATATATACAGTGCACTTATTCAGTATATACAACCGAAATCAAACTATAATAAATATAGAATTTGGAATCAAACTTGATCAACATAATTATACACATATATAACCTAGAATCAAACATCACCATGCATATATACATATATATATATATATATAAATTTTGGAATCAAACGTAATCATACATATATAATCTGGCGGAATCAAACATAATCATGCATACATATAATCTGGAATTAAACATGATCATGAATATATACATAATATAAAAAAACAGCCTTCATGATTGTTTAATGATCACGTACCTCAAAATATATATATATATATATATACTGTACGAAACCAGATTAATGAGATCTTCCAATTTATGCATACACAGCATATAAAAAGAACAATTCTTCATGATATGTATTCAGTATAAAAATAATTTTTCATGGTCCTTTTCTTTTTTTTTTCTTCTTTGATTTCGTACCCTTATGTTTATAAGATCACATCAAAGTTTTCTTTTTTTTTCTTCTTTGATTTCGTACCCTTATGTTTATAAGATCACATCAAATTATTCATTAATGGTAACTTCCTGATCGTCATGCTCACATATGTGTATATATATGATTCAATCCTGATTACTGGTGATGATCACTTATATATATATATGATTATTTAAAAAAATTATGTCATGATTACTTAATGATTACCAATCATGATATACATATATATATATATATATAAATGTACAATTTACATACAGTATACCACTTACAATTCATTCATGATCAGAAAGGAAAATAATCCCTCTTGATCACTTTCTGATCATCCGTACATATATGCATATTATTCCATCATAATTTCGTCCGCATGTATATATATCAATCAATTCGATCATGTATACATACACATATTCTGTTCTATATACACTCAATCACAATAGAGAATTTCTAAATTTTCTTACGAGAATCATAATAGTAATTAAAAATATCTAGAAATTTTTAACAAAGTAAGGGATCTAGAATTTACTTACATCTATTATGTGTTCCTATAAATTCCTCAAACTTCCTCCCTTTAAAACTTTTGTGCCCGTCTTTTATCTTCGCCTCTTGTTCTTTTTGTGCAGAATTTTAATGTCTTGTGGTTCTATTTATAGGTATTAATTAGGGTTTACACATATTGTAGTTTCTTGTACGTGAAGTTATGTATTTCTAATTTTTAGCCTTACTTTTCTAGGGTTTACATATATTAAATTTCTTGTATGTAAAGTATTCTGTTCCTTTCCTTGTACGTAAAGTATTTAATTTCCTTTTTTTAGGTAGTAAAATTCCAACAAATTTGTATCTTGTTCTATTTCTTTTAAATAATTCCCTAAGAAACTTAAAACTATTTAATTTCTCACATATCATTATCATTATAAGCATAACCTATTAAATAGTTTTCCCTATAAAAATAATACATAGATATTTTAATTTTACTAAAATTTCTGGGTATTACATTCTTACCTCCTTAAAATAAGTTTCGTCCTCGAAACTTGCTTTGCCCTATTCTTTGAACGAGTGAGATTACTTCTCTTGTATATTTTCTTTTAATTCCAAATGGCTTGTCTAGACATTTAATTTTTCATTGTACCTTTACAAATGGTATAATCTTATGATGTCGTTTTTGTACTTCGTGATCCACAATTTTCAGAGGGTATTCTTCATAAGTTTTGTTCTGCTCTGGTAAAATATTATCATCTTCCTCTAGAAAAATAGATTGAATCAAGTATGAATTTCCTAAGCTGTGATACATGGAATACATTGTCTATACAAGACATATTCGGTTGTAAAGTTAATCGATAAGCTAACTTCCCAATAGGATCTTATATATATTGGATTTAACTTTTTTAGTCTTCCAAATCATATAGCTCTATTGGTATGTGAAACCTTGAGATACACTTTATCTCCAATATTGAAATCTATTGGCATTCTCTTTAAATTCGTCCAACTTTTTGGTTTGTCTTGTGTCGCCCCTAAGTTTTTTTTTTAATGATTCTAAATTTATCTTTTGCCAATTGAAGTAATTTAGGATCAATGATTGTTTTTTTCCAACTTTGTCCCAATACAACGTAATCGGCGCTTTCTCTTACGAGATGCTTCATAGAGTGACATACTACTATGATAACTATTGTCATAAGAAAATTCTACCAATATAATATACTTGTCTTAACTCCCATTAAAGACCATTGTCATAACTCTATGCATATCTCTTCTAAGGTTTGAATGGTTTGTTCAGTTCGACTATCTATCTGTAGGTAATCTCAATGCTAGCTTAAATTTATTTTTGCTATCATTGGTTTTTGGAATTCCTTCCAAAATATATTGGATCCCTATTTGATACTATACTTATAGGAACATTATGAGATCTTACAATTTGATTAGTGTAGAGGTGAACCAAGCTATATATCCTTTCCTACTTTGTATTTAGTAAGCAGAAAGTCAGTCAATTTTTATTTATTTATTTTTGTCTAATAATCCTCTATCACCCATATAGTATCATTTCTATCTTCAATTCTTGGCACACTCTCAAAAATTGTCTAAAAATTTTCTCCCATCTCCATGTAGGTATATTGAATGGTTATAGAAGTCTTTCGAGTCTCTAATGTTCAATTTCAACTTTCTAGCATATCACAATTTCAACTATTTGTCTCTTCATTCCATTCCATCAATAATGTGTTTTTAAATTCATATATACTTTTGTACTTCTTAGGTGGATTGAAAACTTAAAGTTTTGTGTTTCTTTAATAATTCTATTCCGAAATATTTTTTTTTGGTGTATGCACAATCATTTGTCCTTTTATATGTTTCCTAACCTTGAATCCAGAAATATCGTATCCTCAATTCTTTTTTTTTTTGGTGCTAATATAATAACCACATACCAGGTCTCTATTCCTTTACCCTAAGTATTGGCTACCTTATTGGGTTTTTTTTTCTAAGACGGTACTATTTTTTTTTTTAGTTAATAATCTTTAATCAATTTTCACTATTTCTTTTGTCTCATATTGGATTCCCTTTAAATACATAACAATACTTTAAGTTATTATAAGGGGTAGATATTTCACACATCATATCATGTACGGAATATCTAAAAATTACTTTTCTTTTAACTAGTGACTAGTGCAATTAACTTCCAAAATATAACTAGGATAATTTTTGCTTTTAGGGTTTCAATTGTTTAGAAGCAAATGCAATGACTTGTATTAACACATATTTTAAATTATCCCTAAATACATTACTATAAACAATAAAGTTTTCTTTTAGTAAGGAAATACCAAAATTCGACATTGAAATCAATTTCTTCTTTAACCATCAGAAACTTTCTTCTCATGTCCATAGATATTCAAACTTAACTATCTTTTGTATTGACTTAGTTAAAGATATATGTATATTTGAGAAATCCTTCGTAAGTTACAATAATAAATAGATAATTCCAAAACTTCTTACATTGAAAACTTTTGTTAAGGTTGGCCAATTTTGACGTATTTTTAATTTTTCTCACATCAACTAATAGTCCCTTAACTATATGTTCCAAGAATGTTACACTTTTCAAACAAAATTTACACTTCCTAAATTTTAGCATATAATTATTTTTTAAATTTTCGAACACTTTTCTTAGATGTCTTCAATAAATCTCTTCATTAGGCGTGTATATCAAAATATTTCCTATAAATACAATTATATACTTATCCAAATATTCTTTCATAACTCAATCCATTATATTCATAAAAGCTCTAGGAGCATTAGTCAATCCTACGTGTATCACCAAAATTTGTAATGCCCATATCTCGTCCTAGATGCACTCTTTAGTACATCTTCAGAATTTATCCTTAATTAGTAATATCTTGACCACAAATATATTTTGAAAAATATTTTGACTGCTTTTAATTGATCGAATAGATCCTTTAGCATTACAAAGAGGTTCTTATTCTTATTTGATCAAAACCGTAAACTTCAAGTTTTTTTTTAAAAAAAACAAAATAGGTGCATCCCATAGCAAAATATTTTATCCAATAAATTTTTGTATCTAAAATCCCTTGTAATCACTACTACAACTCTTCAATTCTAAAAGGCATTTTTTTGTAGTGCTTTCAAAATTAATTTTCTTATTAATTTGAATATACTTCAAAATCAATTTCTTTCTCTTTGTTAATTCTTATAATTTTCTAGGGAATACTTTCACAAATTCATTTACTATTAGAAGATTTATTTTTATTTATTTTTTATTTTTATTACCTCATTAGTTTCATTCATATGCTAAGTATCCTTCACTTTTTTTTATATATAACTTTGAAAACGAGTATTTAAACCTTATCACCTTATAGTTCTCATCTCCCGTATTTTGCAAGTGACGACTCTCCTAATATGTCAACTCTATGGTCGTTATTCATCCCTAAAATATCCATTGTCTGTTTCAATTCTTACTAAAAATACTAATTTCCCTCAAAGTTTTCCTTCTAAGCCTTTTCTTTTCTAACATGAAGTGTTATTCAAACAAATAGTAGCTCTACTCTCTCAAGTCCAAATCTCAATTTTTTACCCTACTAAATATAATAAGAATTGAAATTAAAATACTTATACTTTGTTGTATTATACCAAATATATATCACTTCCTCAAAAATCCTTTAAATCTCCATATGTTGCTTTTAATATAATTTTTTTTTCTCATTAATGGATTATTCTCTATTTCCTTATATTCAAACTAGTTTCTTGAACTTTCCTTAGTAGAATAAAATTTGAAACTTATTTGATCCATGGCAATTATATGATTACTCATACCATACTATTCAAACAAATATCCAATAGGAACTATGTTAGGGTCCCACTTTGAATTTCCTTAAGTGCATACATAAATATTTAAAATCTTTTAAAATTTAAATTCTTAATCTTTATTTCCTAATTTGATCCAAATTTGTTTTTTTTTGTTTTTGTAATTAATTCACTCACACTTAAAATAGGAGTGAATATGGTTACCTATCAATATTCACACTAATGTAATTCTCTAATCCTCAAAATAGTAGCCTCACTAGTTTCTAAAACGAAGACCTAAGAATCTTTCTCTCTGATACCACTAAATATAACGCCCCGATTTTCGAGGACCGAAACACGCCGTAACCTCAAGATTTAGTTTCCATAATCTTGAGGTCACCAGGTACATCTTACTGTCATTATTCAATAACCATATAAAAATAATACCTTATTAATCATTCTTACAAAATATTAGTTTATAAATATCCATCCTAAAAACTCAAAACATAGTCATGGGTCTAAAACCCATAAATTTATTCATAACTCCTATACTAAGTACTTGATCCCTTCATCCTTCACCATTCCCAGACCCCGGTCTCATCCTTATCTATTCCATCAACTTCATCTGTAAAATATTATGTATGTAGAAGAATGAGCGAATCGCCCAGCAAGTAAACCCTATATCATTTAAACTAGTAATACTTCAAAAATAATATCCTTTCAAATAAACATTTAAGCAAACAAACAAACATCAATAATTGTCTTACGTAATAGACTTAACTTATTCATTACTTAGACTTTCATATGATTTGTACATTCATACACATACATACACACATATATATATTATTTATATTATTTACGTGAGACATCTTAATGAATGAGTAACCATGACATCACATGCATTTACGGCTTACTGAGTACTCAGCCTAGATGTATTCCCGCTAGGTTGGCTAGCCCTTAGGCCACATACATGACTTTCATAGATCCCCCTTGAGTCGAGGATCTTAATTACATAATCTAATTCCCCTTGGATCGAGGATTAATTATGTCGTGACATAACATGTTCACAACACGTGTTCCTACCATTAGGACACGCAATTCATGGAGTCAATTCATTAAGATTTCGTCATATATATATATATGTTAATTAATTGTATCAAAACAGTTTAATTAACTTACCAATCACATACAATGGTAACATTCCAAAATAATTTAAAGCCGTACATAGTACTATGATTTTGAAATTTATAACTTGTAGATTTGAGTAAACCAATACTTGTAGTCTGTAAAACATGAAGTATAGTTCCATATATATGTATATATACAGTGCACTTATTCAGTATATACAACCGAAATCAAACTATAATAAATATAGAATTTGGAATCAAACTTGATCAACATAATTATACACATATATAATCTGGAATCAAACATCACCATGCATATATACATATATATAAATTTTGGAATCAAACGTAATTATACATATATAATCTGGCGGAATCAAACATAATCATGCATACATATAATCTGGAATTAAACATGATCATGCACATATACATAATATAAAAAAATAGCCTTCATGATTGTTTAATGATCACGTACCTCAATATATATATAAATATATTGTATGAAACCAGATTAATGAGATCTTCCAATTTATGCATACACAGCATGTAAAAAGAACAATTCTTCATGATATGTATTCAGTATAAAAATAATTTTTCATGGTCGTTTTCTTTTTTTTTTCTTCTTTGATTTCGTACCCTTATGTTTATAAGATCACATCAAATTATTCATTCATGATAACTTCCTGATCGTCATGCTCACATATGTGTGTATATATATATATATATATATATATATGATTCAATCCTGATTACTAGTGATGATCACTTATATATATATATATATGATTATTTAAAAAAAATTTGTCATGATAGGGTCCGTTTGGTTTCATAGTTTTTCAATTAATTTGTAAAACAAAACAAAATAGTGTTTGGCACTCCATAATTTCATAAATTGCAATTACGATTGAAAAAAAAGTACACAGTAATAAATTCTTCCATATATTATTAAAATATATAACTGTAAAATGTCAAAATCACTCTGCAACCCAATGATGCACAGCAAATATATAATGATGCATGTGTTCGGCTGACAGAGCCAAGAAAAGGCACAAAACATGTGTGGGTCCTCCTGGTGGTTCAAAGTCAAAACTTTGCTGAACGACATGTGTACAAGTAATTATTGTGGATCCTATGTAACTTAATTATTAATTATATAAAAATATGTAAAATAATATATATATATATAATAATAATTTTTTCTATACACAATCTTCAATAAATTAACCAAATTTATCAATCCAAACACATCTAATCATTTTATAAATATTCCTTTCTCATTACAAATCCCAGTAAAATCATTTCATAAATAAAACCAAAACACACCATATCCAAACGGAGCCACTTACAATTCATTCATGATCAGAAAAGAAAATAATCCCTCTTGATCACTTTCTGATCATCCGTACATATATGCATATTATTCCATCATAATTTCGTCCGCATGTATATATATCAATCAATTCGATCATGTCTACATACACATCTTCTGTTCCGTATACACTCAATCACAATAGAGAATTTTTTAAATTTTTCTTACGAATCTAGATATATAAATCTTAATATGAATCATAATAGTAATTAAAAAGATCTAGAAATTTTTAACTAAGGAAGGGATCTAGAATTTACTTATATCTATTATGTGTTCCTATAAATTCCTCAAACTTCCTCCCTTTAAAACTTTTGTGGCCGTCTTTTATCTTCGCCTCTTGTTCTTTTTGTGCAGAATTTTAATGTCTTGTGGTTCTATTTATAGGTATTAATTAGGGTTTACACATATTGTAGTTTCTTGTACGTGAGGTTTTGTATTCCTAATTTTTAGCCTTACTTTTCTAGGGTTTACATGTATTAAATTTCTTGTATGTAAAGTATTCTGTTCCTTTCCTTGTACGTAAAGTATTTAATTTCCTTTTTTTTAGGTAGTAAAATTCCAACAAATTTGTATCTTGTTCTATTTCTTTTAAATAATTCCCTAAGAAACTTAAAACTATTTAATTTCTCACATATCATTATCATTATAAGCATAACCTATTAAATAGTTTTCCCTATAAAAATAATGCATAGATATTTTAATTTTACTAAAATTTTTGGGTATTACACCCTTCAATCACAAAATAATGTTTGTTTAACTTTATTTTAGTTTTATATCATGTTTTCTTTTAATATTTGTGTTTTTGTTTTAGTCGTAATTATATTCTTTTTTTTTTTTTTGTATAACCTAGGGTTGAGATGTAACTAGGTAATTTCTATTTAATATAACTTACGGTTTATTTTTATAATTAAATTCATTCTATATTATGTTGAGTTAATTAATTTGTTTTTAATGCGCGTGAAAGATCACATTTTGCATGATTTGTGGTTTAATTTCACAATAAGAATTAGGAATTAAATTATATCGTAAATTAATTTTCAATAGATTTGATTGTTTAAAACTAAGGTTCGTTTGGATGGTGTATTTTTAGGTTTTATGATGAAATCTTTTTTCTTGAGATTTGTAATAAGAAGGGAATTTTTTGAAAGTGTTTGGATTGATGATTATATTTTGTTGGGATTTGTTTTGTCGAATTTTTTATTAATAAAAGTCTAAAATGAATTAATATTTTATGAGTTTGTATGGGTGGGAATTGTGTTAGAAAGAATTATTTGTTATTAAAAATTAAAAATTTTCTTTTTAAAATATACTGTAGCAAAAATAATTATTGTAACATTGTTTTTTATTTGAAAAATGTTAGTAAAAAAAAATAAACAAAACAAACAAGTCATTTTTATTTTGTGAAATAAATTACTAAAACTGATTCTTCCAAACAGAGCCTTAAGTATCTTAGGGACTCGTGCAAACATATGTAATCTTTATTTTAATGTGTTTTAGTCGATTTCATTAATTGTCATAGTACTAGAATCTAATGGGACTTGCTAAGTAGATTTTCTCGACCATGAGAAAGAGTTGAAATTAAACTAGTGGATTTGATGTGACATAAGAATAAATGTTAGATAATAATCTAAATTTAGTAAATTAGAATTATCAAGTGAAATCAAAATCCTTTAGTAAGTGTTAAAATCTTTGCCTACTTGATTAATTATCTTTGTGATTGCCTATATTTCTTTTATTTTTGTTTAAATTAAAAACTTCTAAATTTATTAATTCTAATTAATTGTAAAATTTAATAATTTTGAATATAAATTATTAATTTTTGGGGACGATATCCTAATTAATTAACTATACTACTCTGATAGCATTCACTTGCGCCTAGGTATAATAAGGAGAATTATTGGTGGGAAAGAATTAAATTATTTGAAATTGTGAATAATTGATTTGTTTGCAAGTTAATGTTTGGGTAAAAATCAAGAAGTTGGACTACGACGGGAAGGACACGAGATCTTCTGCCAAGATTTTGTCTGTTTTATTCTGTTTTAATTAAAACTACGTCGTAGAGTTCATTAACCTCTTTGTTAGGGTCTAATAATTGTAAAATAATTTAGCGATATTTATACATTTAGTCCTTACTTTTAATAAAATTACGTCATTTTGAACGTTAGATAGAATAAAATAGGATAAATATTAGATAGAGGATCTAATCTCGACGGGAAGTAAAGCAATGAACTGTATTGCTGCAAGTTTAACCGGAAATGAATTTTAAAAAATTCTCAAATTGATCTCAAATGTTTTACAATATTTAATTTGACCCCTTAGTCAAAATGAGATCATCTATATAAAATTATTCTATTTTATTCTGTACAATATTCAAAACAATGTCGTTTTACTAAAACCATAATTAAAACAACATAATAGGGTTCACTCATATCTGAGTTATACTCTAATAGTTGTAAATTTGATTGTAGTGATGTTTATATTTTTAGTCATTAATTTTACTAAAATGATGTTGTTTTGAACATTGAATAGAACAAGATAGAATAATTTTAAACAAAAGTTTTAATATTTTAATTTTTATATAAAAAAGAAATGCAACTTGTGAATTTTATATTAATTTCACCTTGTTCCGTAAATTTAGTTGGGCCAAATCATAGGGGATGGGGATTATGAAATCATTTGGGATAAAGTATCTCAAATCCAAATCAAATCAAAGGGAATTCACCCAAAATTTTAATCATCATTAATTGAGTGCAACCAAAAGGTAGGTTTTAGTGGTATTTCCAGTGGTGGTAATGTCTACCTAAGATAAATCAAGATAAATCAAGGGTAAACTATTTAGATATATACTTTTAGTCACTGATCTTTTTTTTTTTTGTTTCAATTTGTCCACTTAACTATAAAAATTGGTATACTAGTAGTCATTCCGTTAAATTCAACCGTTATTTATAAATTTTTCCGTTAAATTCAATATTTTTCTTAATTTTTTTTAAGGTAATATTATACTTAAAAATGAGATAAAATAATAGGATTTACAATTTAGGATAGTGGGTATTCATCTGACAAAGTTGTGTTTAAATTTTATACTTAAAAATATTGTTTAATAAAAAAAATATTTGAACTTAACAAAAAAATTTAAAGATAACGGGTAAAATTAACGGAATAACTACAAGTATACCAATTTTTATAGTTGAGTGACCAAAGTGAAACAAAAAAAAAAAATTAGTGACAAAAAATATACTATTCAAATAGTTTAGTGGCCCAAGTAGTTTACCCATAAATCAATGATGGCTGCAAAATACAACTTTTGCAAATTGAAGTTCAGAGCTGAATGTTTGGTTTTTTTTTTTTTTCTCACTGTGGTCCCTTTGTGTTGGGGTTTTTGTTTTTATCTTCAACTTAAAAAATATGTTCACTAGTATTGTTGCTAAAGGCTACTCATTAGGGCTAAAAATCATTGCACTGCTTCTAATATTGCTTTATGCCGTGAATCATGATCAGTGCACAACTAGTAATATTATTTTTTGTTTTTAAGATGTACGCTTTTGCAAGTAGTTTATTTATTTATAAATAAATTTTTTCAGTCTATAAATAGTTTATCTATTTATAAATAATATTTCTTAGTCTCAAGAAAAGGAAAAAGATTGAAATAGAGTGACAATTGATGTAAATTTTTTCACGATATGACATTATAAAAAAAACCTATCAACTTTAAAAAAGAAAACCTTCATCGAGTTTGGATTATTAAAGATAAGGGCTTATTTATTTATTTATTTATTTTTTCTATGTTTAGGACTTGTCCAATAACAGTCCAAATGTTTGGACTCGAAAAACTATAGCCCTTATCTTACTTTTGGTAAAATAATTTATGTGGGATTTTCATTAGTTTTTCCTTCTTTCAATTTATTTTTAAACAGAACAAAGGTTGCACCCCTGTCGGATTGACAAAAAAAATACATACATAAATAAAATTTATCCATTTCTATTCTTACTTTTTAATTAAAAAACTTATTATCTACAATGGAAATGAAGATTTATTTTTCTCATAAAAAACAAATACTGCCTTCTCCAAACAAACAATTTTTCATTAACTCAAATCCACGCTTTTTTTAAGCGTAAAATTCATGTTTTTTTGAGAGAAATATATTTTGGTACAAGTTATTGATAATCCTAAAGTTATCTAGTAACAACTACTTTACATCTCTTTAACAACTTTCTCGTCAAATCTTCTCTGTTCGTATATATAAAACCTAACAATTGTACTAGTTCAAACAATTATATTTTACAATTTCTTTCACTTGAATTACAATCAAAACTAAAAGATATCTAAACCGAACATGAGTCCAATGCAACTTTTTGGCTCAATTTTAGGATTTCCGAATGTACAATACCTTTGTAGAAATTATAAGTCGAGTCATTAGTCAAAAGGTTCAAAATCTTATAATCGATTTAATTTGACATTTTTCGAGATGGAATATTTTTAATAAAAAAATTTAAATGAAAAAGTGAAATGTACAGTTGTCCTTGTGTTAGTTTTTTTTTTTTTTTTTTAATTAACATTTTTTCACTTCTCTTCTTTTCGAGTAAAGTTTGTATTCTTTTTCATTCTATCAAATCTATCTAATTTTACTTGTATAATTAATTCATGCAATTGAATGAAAGGTACCAAAATATAAATAGGAATTGAATAATTTTTTTTTAAAACCAAAATAACTAATTTTAGGTTTTAGTCTTTTCCCGTAATTCTATAATTAACTAATTTAACTAAAGTAAAGATACCCAAATATAAATAGGAATTATAATTAGAAGTTTAGTAATTTTCTTTTAAATCAATTCAATCAAGAAAATTGGTTTTCTCTAATACACATTTTTTCACACATTACACACATTTTCACATACTACACATTTTTTCACACACTACACATTTTAACACAATACACACATTTTCACACACTACATATGTGTAAAATATGTGTAGCATGTGAAAATGTGTGTAATGTGTGAAAAAATGTTTAGTGTGTGAAAAAATGTGTAGTGTGTGAAAATGTATGTAGTGTGTGAAAAAATATGTAGTGTGTGAAAATGTGTGTACTATGTGTAAAATATGTGTAGTGGGTGAAAGAATATGTAGTGTGTGAAAATGTGTGTAGTGTATGAAAAAATGTGTAGTGTGTGAAAAAATGTGTAGTGTGTGAAAATGTGTGTAATGTGTAAAATATGTGTACTGTATGAAAATATGTGTAGTGTGTGAAAATGTGTATAGTGTGTGTAAAATATGTGTAATGTGTGAAAATGTGTGTAATGTGTAAAATATGTGTAGTGTGTGAAAATATGTGTAGTGTGTGAAAATGTGTATAGTGTGTGTGTAAAATATGTGTAATGTGTGAAAAAATGTGTAGTGTGTGAAAATGTGTGTAGTATATGAAAATGTGTGAAATATGTGTAATGTGAATTTTGTTATAATTTAATTCTATATGAATTTTGTTGTTTTGCCAAACAAAGAATTCAAACATTTTACACTTTCAATTCATTAAATTACGTTTCTATAATATTTAAATTCTAATTCAATTTTATTTCTAAACAAACAAAACACACAGGCTTATAGAAATTAGAGGAAGGAATAATTGTGTACACATTGAAACGTCAATGTTTTAGTGGGGTGAACTGTGGACAAAATTTCCAGATCCCGCGTTTTGTTCCTAACAAACTTTTCTCTTTTCCACATTCTTGATTCACTCTCAGAGATATCCAAATTGCTTTAAACCATTTCTTCCTTTACTTGAAGATGGCTGAAGCTATAATTGGAGCTGCGTTAGGGAAGGTTCTTTCACTAGCAGCAGAGGAGATCAGTCTTACATGGGGTGTGGACGAACAACTCAAAACGCTTGCTGAGAAGTTAGAGATGATTCAAGCTTTGCTTTCTGATGCTCAAAGCAATCAATCAACGAGCAAAGCTGTGCAGCTTTGGCTGAAAAAGCTCCGGTCAACTGCACTTGATGCTGACATAGTGTTGGATGAGTTTGGCTATGAAGTGCTTCGACAAAAGATTGAAGGCCGAAAGAGGGATAAGGTACGCAGATTCTTTTCATCATCAAATCCTCTTTCATTTCGTCTGCAAATGGCTCACAAGATAAAGAATGTCATTTCATCTTTCGAAGAAGTTTATACAGAAGCAAATGAAATCGGGCTTCGGCCAGTTGAGCTGATAACTGCATTTCCTGATCTTAAAGAAGAAAGGTTGACAGATCCCTTTGTGGTTGACTCTGAAATTGTGGGAAGGGATGATGATACATCAAAGGTTATGAGTATGTTGATTAGTTCAGACCATGAAATGGACTTACCAGTGATTACTATACTGGGTATGGCTGGTCAAGGAAAGACAACCTTGGCTAAGTTAGTTTACAAAAACGACAAGATTAAGAATCACTTTGATGAAAGAGTATGGCTTTGTGTCTCTGATGATTTCAATGTGGAAAAATTGTTAGCTGAAATGGTGCAGTCTCTCATACAAACCAACTGTCAATTGACAAATAGAGAAGCTTTAGTGAAAACATTGAAAGAACATCTAAGAGATAAAAAATATTTGCTAGTACTTGATGATGTTTGGAATGAAAATAGAGATAAATGGGATTGCATGAGAAGATGTTTGCTAGAAATTGCTGGTCACAAAGGAAGCAAAATTTTGGCCACCACACGTAACGAAGAAGTTGCTTCAACAATGCGAACATCTAGATATCATTGGCTTCAAATACTCTCGGATGACCAGAGCTGGACATTGTTTGAGAAATGTGCATTTGTAGAAGGTGGAGCAACAAAGACATCACAATTAGTGGATATAGGTAAAAGGATTTTAAAAAGGTGTGGGGGTGTGCCTTTAGCTATAAAGGCAATAGGTGGCTCACTGTACTCTAAGAATTGTGAATGGGAGTGGTTGATGATTGAGAGGAGTGAAATTTGGAGCTCATCCGATAGAGGAGATGGAGTTCTTTCTGCCATCAAGCTAAGTTATGATCATTTACCTTCATTGTCATTAAAACAATGTTTTGCATATTGTGCTATTTTTCAGAAGGACACTTGCATTTACAAGGATAAACTAATACAACATTGGATGGCACAAGGGCTAGTTAATCCTCCGAAGGGAAGTCATTTGCAAATTGAAGACATAGGCAGTAACTATTTTAATATACTGTTGAGGAGTTCTTTATTGCAAGATCCTGAAAAGGATGTCCACGATAACATCACAAGTTGCAAGATGCACGACCTTGTGCATGATTTTTCATTGCAACTGTCGGAGAATTACTGCTTCCATATGAAAGATGGAAAGATAGTAAACAAAGATATTGAAGTTATGCATTTGTCTATCATTTCTGGTGAAAGGAAAATGTGGAAGAATTTGAAAGGTATTGTTCTCTTGAAGCTGCAAACACTTCATTTGGAATATGTTGGCCTACTTAAAGGTTTGTGGGCAAACTGTAGACGTCTTTGTGTTTTGATTGTTGAGGATTGGGATGTTAAGGAATTGCCGAATGCAATTGGTGAAATGAAACATCTACGATATCTTGACATCTCGTGCACTCAAATTGCAACGCTCCCAAAGTCCATCACAAAGTTATACAATTTGCAGACTTTACGCGTTTGTTATTTGAAAGAACTACCTAAGGGATTTCAGAATTTAATTAACTTGAGGCATTTGTACGTCGAGTCATTTTTTGCCTACAAGGCCAATTGTTTGCTTCCAGAAATAGGCCAGTTGACTAATCTTCAAACGTTGCCTTTCTTTGAGGTGACCGAATGCCAAGGATGTCAAATTGAGGAGTTGGAACATTTGCACAACCTCAGAGGCGAATTAAGAATATTTGGACTTGAAAATGTGAGCAGCTATGAGTCTGCTGCTAAATCAAATTTGTCAATAAAGTTAAACATTCAAGCTTTAGAACTTCATTGGGCTGTCAGGTTCAATGACTGGGCCTGTGATGACACTGATGTCATGGAAGGTCTCAAACCTCATTTGAATTTGAAAGGTTTAAAAATTGTTGGTTATCTAAGTTCAAAGTTTCCATCCTGGATGACAGCAAACAATGGTTTCTTACTTCTTCGCAATCTTGTGGATGTCAAGTTAGAGGGTTTGGATTTCTGTGAGCAGCTCCCAGCATTTGGGGATTTGCCCTGTCTTAGGCATCTATACATAATTAGATTACACATTGTTATGTACATTGGGAAGGAATTCTATGGTTGGTCAAATATTGATCGGGCAAGTAAAAACAATTGTGGTAAAAAGGCAGAAATGGTTGTGTTTCCAGCACTGAGGGTACTTGAGTTAGGGAACATGAATAGTGTAGTGGAGTGGTCAGATGCAATTATCCCTTCACATTCACCACTTGAAGCATTTCCTTGCCTAGAACGGATGGATATAGTCAGCCTTCCCAACTTGAGTGTCCTACCAAACTTGGGCAGCCTATCAGTTCTTAAACGATTGACTATAAAACATTGCAAAAGTTTGGCATGTCTATGGAATTTGAGCAGCCTTACATCCCTTCAAAGTTTGGAGATTAAATACTGTCCAAGTTTGACACATTTACCTGTGGATTCAGAGGGCCAACACGGCCTTCGTTCCCTCGAGGAATTAAATTTAAGCAGCTGCCCCAATCTAGTTATCTCTCCAGGTGAACATGACCTCCAATCACTCCGCCATCTATGTATCAAAAACTGTGACAAGTTGATGACTGCACCATTTTTTAGCTTCAAGACTTTGACAGCAATTGTGGGGTTGAAGCTCAAGTTCAACCCTTGTTTATGGCCTAAGAATCTATGCCAGCTAACCAACCTTAGAGCATTGAGACTAGGAGGAAGAGGCTATTATGATCTTGATTGTTTCCCCTGTCCTTACTCCTCCAATGCCATGAGTGCTTCAGAGGATGCTGATGATGTCCAGCATTTTGTTTCTCTAAAGTCCCTAAAATTAGTTGGATGGCCAAAAGCAACGTCTATCTCTGATCAATTTCAGTATCTAACTAGCTTGAGGGATTTAGAAATATTGTACTTTGATTGGTTGGAGGTTCTTCCTGATTGGCTAGGTAACTTAGAATGTCTTCAAAATTTAAATATCAGTGGTTGCTACAACCTAAAGGAGTTACCCTCAGTGGAAGCATTTCAACGCCTTACCAACTTACAGTATCTTACAATTAACAATTGTCCTCTTCTGAAAGAGAGATGCACCCAAGGAACTGGTTCAGAATGGCCTAAGATTGCACATCTTCCCAAATTTCAAACTAATGTGAGTTGCTAGATCTCAATTCCAATTTATTCCCACTATTTCTCATGAAGAAAGGCATCTATATACTCAAGCTCTCTCCCTCATTGTTTGTGTATGCATAGATCTTCTAAGCTTGTTGCTGTTAGGATTGCGAGAAGCTGATCATTCAACATATACAAGCTTTCACAACCAGGTAATAATTCATGACTCCTTGCCGTGTGGATCGTTTAAACTACTTGGCATACGATATGTATCTGCCAAAGCCAAATGAGTATTGCAAGTCGAGAACTCTTCATTGCAATTGTTTCTTAGAATTACATAACTACTAAGAAATGACAAGATCTAAATGCTCTTTCTCTTCTTGATGTTAGCAATAGATAACTATTCCATATTACCCCGTGTTGTTTTTGTTTTTCCTAAGATGATGTGGATTCTTATATAATGTATGTAGTTGCCAATTTTGGTCCAAGAAATCTGAACTTTTAACAAGATTCAATAAGGATAATAATCTATGCCGGTGTTGCCAATACTGGCCTAAGAAACTGATCTTTTGATAAAGTTGACTAAGGTTGTGCTAATGCACACATGAGCTTTGAAAAAGATGGAAAACTCTGAATAGATTCTGCTTCTTCTCCTTTTATAGTTAATTGTGTAGAAAGGATGTTGTTTTGTATGATTAGATCTTTCTTTCATTGATGTGATGAATGCATGCTTTGGTTGATTATTTCTCATGCTTGGATGGCACTTTCTTTATTCATCAAAGAAGATAGAACATAAATCTTTTTCAACCTTTACTTTCATAGGAATCATTATTGTTGTTCTTTAGAAAGATCTACATTGTTTGTGGGATTACACTGGTAAAAATTCAGACTGAGGTGTGACACTTTCTCGATGTTCGTCGGTGATGAAAATCGGATGATGAATCAGGTTGTGGGAGTAGTGTTTGCCAGGAGAGGATACAACATCAAGTGACTTGCTGTTGATCTCTCAACAAGGATAGGGCTCTCTTCACTGCAGTCTGTGTCAAGAATTGGGAAGACATTGCAGCAAATTATGGAACAAATAAAGAACCTTACGAATGTGTTTATAGTTGTGTGCCACATTAATTACTAATGTATTTTAGTATAGAATGAAAATTGTAACTAAACCTTTTTATTCAACTATGATGTAGGGTTAACTAGCTAATATATAAATCAAATTTCATCACTATATAATGATGCCTTTCATTATATTTTAGCATATAAAGACAACAATAACAACTAAATCTTTATCAAACTATAATGCAACATTAATTATATGAATTAAATTAAATTTTGGCGCGGTCGTTATATTATGACTTTCATTATATTTTAGTATACAATAACAATAATAATAGCTAAATCTTTATCTAACCATCATGCTCGGTTGATTATATGAATTAAATTTCGGCACCATTTTTATATTATGCTTTTCATTATATTTTAGTATATAAGGACAATAATAATAATTAAGTGTTTATCTAACTATAATACAAGATTGATGATATGAATCATATTTTGTTGTTGCCGTCGAATTTTATCTAAATATTTTTATTTATTTATTTATATATATATATATATAATGTACGTTTTGTTATACTTTTGAATAATTTCTTTTCTTTTCTTCGCTAGAGGAATCATATTTTGGTATTATCTGAACTTTAAGTACTCATCTTCAGATATTGCTTTTTGATTTTATATGTATATGTGTGTGTATATATATTTTCTCTTTTGAAGTATTGCTTCGATTCTGAAGCTTTTGCTTACACAATTTCATTGACTTAAGATGGTGAATAAAAGTATTGAGAACTATTGTGGTTGTTGATCAAGAGTGCTAATGCATTGGTGAGCATTTCATATTTATAAAAACTGAGTTTTAAATTTTCTTTATTATGTTTGGGTACATTTAGTATAAACCAAAAATGGAAATATTTGGATATTATAATATGAGATTAGAGACATATTTATTTTAATAGAAAATTTGAGATTATAGTTATGACATAACAACTAAAAAATGCTATATATAAAAAATTGCACACAATAAATGAGTAATATACTACAAATTATAGCAACAAGAACATAAAAGTAGTTGTTTATGGCATGATTGAGATTTAACAAAAAGTAAAAATAGGAATAAAAAAATCATATTTAATATTCAATTATATTAACATTTGTTTCTTTGTTTAATGTAAAACTATTACGAGAAATATTATGAAAATTTTTCTTTTTCTTGATATATTTTCTTTTTTTTTTTAATTTTATTTTCTGTTTATGCTTTATAAATCTCTCTCCTCCATTCTTTGACTCTTCCACCATTGGGAGGACCCATAATTTTAATAAAAGTTCAAAATAAATAATATCACCATCATTCAACTTTATTTTTTACATAAACCAATGAAAGATTCTTGAATATTTATAAGGGTTAGATGGGAAATGCCTTCTCAGTTATTGATTTAGATTTTAATTGCTAACTATTAACTATAGTAACTTTGAAAAACCTTATTTCTCTGATTTTGTACATATTCTCTATTTAGCTATGGAAACGTGGTGGAGGAATGCAATCAACCCTTCAGGATAGAGATTGGTACTAAACGTGGAGTAAAGTACCTTCTAAAAAATGTGAAAATTGTTATGTTGTACATGACTGATCTAGGTATGGATTGCATAAGATTTGGTGTTTTAATAGACTACTTCTGTTTGGATCGCATAAGATTTGGATATTTGTTTTAAAACATATTTAGGATAATATTTTTTAAAAAAAAACTTTCTAAAAATAAAGATGGATGTTTATTAAGCTATTTTGAAAGAAAAAAAACTCCTTTATTGACACGCCAAGAAAACAAAAAACATTAGAAAGATGGTAAAAACTAAAATTTAAAAAAAAAACATCTGAAATTAACACACTTTCAAATTAAATTCCTAAGTAACAGTTTGTTTGCCATGTACATCAATAATAATAATAAAATTTTGGGTAAAATACACTAAACTCCCTTATATTATTATTCCGTTCCTCATTTACCCCTTATCATTTTAATTGCAACAGTTAACCTCCTTAACTTTTTAAAACTAAAAAAATTAATAATAACTTTAAAAGAGTCAATGAAAAGATCATTTCATACCTATAATACCCAATTAACTACTAAGAATATGGGATAGAATTGCTCAATATATACTTATCCAATTAACCCCAAAAAAATAGGGATGGAATTGATTGGCTAGTAATGAAATAATTTTTTCAAGATATATGCTACATCTCTGTCATGGTCATCTCTTCTTTTTTTTTTACAAAAGTATTAAATTTATTGTCTTTTCTTTAGTGGGAATTTAATTTTTTAAATACAAAGTTTTATTTCAAGTGCAAAGATCAAGGTACTTTTAAGTTCTGAAGAATAAATATTTACATTAGTTTAATTTTGCAATTTTTTTATTTTTTAATCTTAGATGAAGTTTAATAATTGAATTTTGCTTTTGTTGTAATTTTTTTTAACTAATGCGTTTGATATTTGTTTTTATTTTTTTTAATCCTGAAAATATTGCCTTTCTTGATTATATGTTGTTGCTAGGCATTTAAAAATATGATTTCAAAGATTATTTGTGATGTTTTATTTTTTAACTTTTGTTAAGATTTGGTTAGATTAGATGTGTTAGTGTGAGTCTATTTATGTTAAGTTTATAATTTTTTATTTTAAAGTTAATTTTGTCATTTTATTATCTTACATTAAAATAGGGTGTTCAATTCCGTTTAATAATTGATGGCTTTTAATATATTAGATTAATTAGTTTTAAATTAGAAAATTAAGGGTTTTAATTGTTGTAATTAAAACTACAAGGGGTGAATGCGGAACGGAGCAATAATATAAAGGGGTTTAATGTATTTTACCCTAAAATTTTATTATTGAATCTTAAATTTGTCTTCCCTTCCAACCCTATCTATTTACAGAGTTACTTTAACCCTACTAGTGAAATATTATATATTCTATACTATAACTATTGTTAGTGAACTCTTGAAGTACATAAATTGAAATACAACATTATTTTTAATTTATTCTTGCAAAAGAAAATATATAAAAAATTGCATATGAGAATAATCACTAGTTTAGTTTTGTGTTTATATTTCAATAAATAAAATAACGAAAATAAAAAAAATGTATAAATAAGAGTGGAGTTTGATTGCTATCACTTTGACTTGATGCTTTATAGTTTCAATATTGTCCCATAATGCTTGATTTCTCAATGTTTAAGTTAAAGGGGGACAAACTTTCTTATTCTTTTGTTGGATTTTTGTGTTGTCGAATTTTTCGGACAAGGTGTTATGCCGAATAAAAATTGGTATTGAATATTTGTTTCATATGTCTTTTTTTTGTTCGTTTTCAATTTTTTGCTGTAAAAGATGTGAACTTTATTTTGGGCTTTTAAAGGTAACGACCGATCCTATTATTAGGATTTTTGTCGTACTACCTATTTGAATACTAATACTGCTTTCTTGTAACCCAATACCATTCTTTTTTATTTATTAATTATTTTATTAATTTGTCAAAAAAAAAAAAAATAAGGGTTCTACTATCTTTGATATTGCTGAAAGAGTTAACAGTTTCTTCTGTTTTAGCCATGTAAAAATGTCGGGTTAGTTAAAGCTTACATTGGTTATTTGAATGAATTAAATTTGAAACTGAAACTCTTGAAAATGAAAAAAGTTTGGATAGAAGTAGGCAACTATATAATGATTTTAGGGATATTATCAACCATATCTTGTAGTTTTTTGCATACTAGAAATAGGCTTATGTAATTTGTAGTATGATTTTTGTTTGGCAGGACTCTGAAGTGACTTAGGAAGATGGTTTTGGCAATTTTTAAAAGTGAAAAAGGATGCTTATTTAGTTATTTTTTAAAACATTTCTTGGATTTTGATTGTCAAGATATGATGTTTATAATGGATTTTGATGATTTTTCATAGACTCCAAAGTCCTAATGTTGTTCCTCTAACGCATTAATTCTAAAAGGGGTGACTGACTTTGCCATATTTTTTTGGTGTGTTAAAATTGAATTTATTATTGAGGTATAATTGAGTAACACATTCATGTTTGATTTTGTATTGAATTTCTTGGTAGAAAAAAAAAATCAGTAACTATATGCAATTAGAAGAGGAATGTATTAGGGATACATCTCTTTGTTTGATGTAGTTGCAATCTTTTTAATAATATCCTTTTGATTGATCGATTTTATTTGATTTATTTCTGCTTCTTTCTTGTGAAGTTTAGATTATTTTCATGAAATTGTTCAAATACTTGAATTTTAACAATGGTCTATAATTCTAATGTTTATTTTTAAAAATTTGAAAGATATATATGCATTCTACCATCTTAATGATGAAAAACTTTTACAAATTTAGATAGGCAAAAATAAGTTGCTTCACCGAAATCACCGCGTAATGAGTACTTTGATCAATTGCTACTTCATGATTCATTTCTAAAATATAATTTATTGTTATTATAATTTTAAATTGTCCATAATAATACAATTTATTTCTATACACATACAATACAATTTTACACATTATACATATTTATATTTATTACATATTAATAAATATGTTTTTAGGTTATATTATTTAATATTTTAAGATGTTTATTTTGTGCGTGATTGGTGGGATTTGTAAAGAAAGGGTTTTACTATGGTAATTCAGATAAATGGAACATAACGCTGTTGAAGGGAGAAGAAGCAGATGAGATCTTTTACCAAGACGTGTGAAGCTTTTATGGAGAATCTAAATTGTTCCCTAATTTAATTTGGTGGAATATCGATTGTATCTTCTGGTTGCTTTGGTGGAATATAGATTGTATCTTCTGGTTGCTTTTAATTAGGAATGAGTTGCAGAACAGAAGTTTAGAATTTTTTTAGTTTAGCTAATTTCCTATAAATAAGAGAGGAGCAGAATAGTTTGAATCGTCCCTTTTTAATTCGGAGAAGTTTTGTTTAAGTTTGAATTTTTTTAGTCTTTGATTAAGTCTTAATTTGATTATGAATGTTTTAGGTTTCTAATGTCAGTTTAAGAAGTATTTTGATGAAAGGGAATTCTTGTCCAGTAAATAGCCGTTCGTAAATTTTGGAGTGAAATTCTAAAGTGACTGACGTGGCAGTGATAAAAAGACAAACTTATCTCTTACCCATTAGGGTTCACTCATCATTTGGTTAGGGTATTATCACTGCCACGTCAGTCACTCCAGAATTTCACTCCAAAATTTCACTCCCCCTATCATTTCTCTTTAATTTTTAAGTTAATTTATTTATTAAAATAAGAGTTAATTGTTGTGTTTTATTATGTACCAAAGTCTTGAAGTCCCTTTTTTTTTTTTTTTTTTTTTTCTTGAAGGCTTATCCATTAGAGAAAGCAAGCTTTGTTTGCATGATTTTCACTTAGGACAATGCTATTTCATTGACTTAACCATTTAATTGGTTACCAAATGTTATCAGTTTCTTATTCTAGTCTTTAGTTAGAATTAAATTTTGTCTTTAGGTTGTTGAATTGGAGTTTTAAGTGTTTTTAAATATCTATTAATTTTGCATTAAGTAATACGTTTATACATTATTGTTGTTAATCATTTTCTTATTTAATTATTAAATAGTGGTTGATACTTTAATTGTTATTTCCATAAGAAAATTTTAATTTCTTAATGAAATTTGGTCTAACTAGTGTGAGCATTAAAATAGCGTAATAAATTTCATTCTTCTTCAATCAAGTCATGTATCCAAAATTCCACCACAGTAGATACAATAATCAGTTGATCACAATTGGCAAAACTTGATTCCTTTTCTGAATTCAACTAGCATCCATTCACCCAAACGAGAGGCTATTCCAGACCAAACCAATAAATTCTTCTTTTACTCTCTCTTAGTTTAAATTTATTTTATTTAGTAATTAGGTTAAGTGTTCTTTTAACTATGACTTTAGCTTAAAATTGTTTTTCGGTATTAAGTAATGAAGTGCTAATTAATATTTAATCGTGAGACCAAAATGAGCTTAATTGATAGATTAATGTTTAATGGATTCCGAAAAGCTCTCTGTGTATAATGTTAATTAATTGAATTACTTAAATCTTGATCAAGTTTAATTAATTCGAATAAAGCCAATTAATCTTCCATTAATTAGTATACAACACATGTCAATATCAGAGATCTAGAAAAAAAATTGTTAAAATTGTATAAAACTTATATGCTCATAAATAAATAAAAAAAAATCTTGTACATACATTTGTTTTAATAAATTATATATTATATTCAGATATCAGAATTATATGAATTATATTATCAGACATATTCTATTTATTATCCCTTTTTCCTAAATAAAATGAAACCTAATATTTAAGGTTAAATTTTGAGAAACTCCCTTGTGATTTCGGATTCAAGTTGTACATTTTATTTTATATATTGAGGATTAGTTTTTTTTTAAAAAAAAAACACATAAATTATATAATTATAATATATTATGTAAATATATCTAGTCGTTGTAAATACATTTTATTTTGTATATTTTGTAAATATATTTTCAACATTTTAAAGAAAAAAACAAAGACGTAGAGTAATTGATAGGTTTTTAAAGTATATGAAAGTAATTTGAAAAATTTCTAAATCATTGATTTTTTTTTTTAATTTACCCGATATTTAATGGGTAGCCCAATCCCAAATGAACAAAATCCTAAACAAAACCAAGACAAAAATAATAAACAAATCATTAAAATACCAAATGCCTGTTGCTGTTCTTAGAAACACCATATTTCTTCCATTCTTTACCGCGCGAATCGTCTCCTACAACACAATCAAAATGCGACAAACCACACTTTCATGCAAAACCCACGAAATCCCAACTTCAAACCAGCAAAACCCAGGTGGGAAAAATCCTTTTTTTACTCTCTATTTCTTGTTTGAATTTGTTTCATTTTTATTTTTTTATAACAATTTTTTTTCAGGAGAAGATAATTGCAATGGGGGTTCTTCTACAGAAGTTCGAACCTACGTTAGGAAAAAGAGAATTAAAAAGACTCTAGAAAACATTAGTGCTAAGGAAGTTAAGGCTGAAGAAGCTCAACCTCGGAAAGTAAGATTAACTTTTTTTTTTAATTTTATTTTTGCAGATTTTGTTTGAGTTTCTTTGATATGCTTTTTTGTTGCATTTATATTTTGAGTAATTCACTCTGATTTTTTTATATGAGGAGGCTATCTCAAAATGGGATTTTTTTTTTCTCTGTTTGGGGGTGGGGAGGAGGGGGGTGTTAAATTCTTGGTTCAATGTCATTAGTTTTATTAGTGAAAATAATTTTGATATGATGGCTGCAGTTATTAAAAATGTAATCTTGCTATTGAAAGTTATGTTCAAGTAACCATGTTTCTAACTTGATTAATGTTTCACCGTTTTCAAGTGGTTCAGTGGTAAACTGTATCCAAGAATGGATGTTAGTGTTTTGGTGAAAATGTTACTAGATGGTTGTTAAACATATGAGGTTTTGGGTAAGTGCCAATGAAACGTGTCATTAGGCAAAGTTTTATTTAATTCTATGCACTATTGGCCCCTTGATTTATGAGTGCCCGCAAACTGATCATTGTTAATAACCATCCAGTATTTACTTGGTGTTTTGGGCTTAGTCAGGTTGACTATAGAAAGGTTTTCATTATCAGAGTGGAGTTAAGGCATCTCAAAATCTGTGTATGTGACGGATAAAGAATGTCCACGTTTTTTGAGATAATGGTTTTAAAGTTGGCCATTTAGTGAAATCTTTTGAAATTGACGATTTTCATTTATAGGAACTTGTTGGAAAAGATTAATAGGCCTTTAGTCTGTGGCCCTGGACTATATCAATTTGCATGAGTTTAAGCTTTTTCAGCATTTTTCATTCAGAGGCTGTTTGAATTGTTTCACTATGTTTACTTAATTGAAAGTCATGTTAAACTATTACTTCAGATTGTAACTCAGTTAGGTTCATGCAGCTTGGCAATCTACCTGACATTGAAGATTTTGCATATGGGAAGCATTGTGGCTATACCAATTCAAGTAAGTTCTTCCTTTCAGCTCCATAACGTTGCATTTGCTAACATTTTTTGAGCCAGTATTCTTAATTTGAACTTTTTGGTACTAAAATGGAAGCATTCGTAATGAAATATTAATTATATTTTTACATAGGTAATTAAAACGCAATAATACATTAGTTCTGTTGCTTGTATATCCTTGCCTTTGAATTGTACAACACCTTGATTTATTTGATACTTGATGCAGCATTTTTTTCCCTTATTTCCTCTAATTAATATGAACCACGTGAAAGCTTTCATGCACTGCTCATGGAAACCTTCTTGACATCACCAGCACCCTGTGCATATTAGATGGTTTGAGTTGATCTCATTGTTTGCTGAAGCTTTTGTACATAGTCATTGTTGATCATGTGTGCATGTGTACAATGTTTGGCATCTTAGCTTGCGTTTTCAAGTTGTGGGTAAATTTGTCATAGATTGTACATAGTTTTTATTTCTAAACATGAAGCAGAGGAGGGAGAGAGAGAGAGAGTACATATGTTACTTTTGTTGATGTATCATCAACAGATTTAAATAATTTTCCATGGTAGGTTCTCAACAACACCCCCCTCCTCTCCTCCCTCTCCTCTAGGTTTCTTTTTAAAATCTAGTTCAGTTCATGACAAGGGTCTGATCTGGAGCTTTTATTTGTAGAAACAATATTTTTTAGTGGAGGATAGAGACAGGTAGCACATTTTCTACATTCCTTTTCTTGTCATCTGATGTCCTATTTAATGTTTAAAGATGGCCTAATTTTCCAGGCTACTTATTGCAGCTCAGGCACCTGAAAACTGGGAAGAGGTTCTTGAAGGAATTCGCAAAATGAGGTCAACTGAAGATGCACCAGTAGATTCAATGGGGTGCGAAAAAGCTGGCAATTCTCTCCCTCCGAAGGTAAATTGGTAAATTTTTATTGGGTGAATAGAATATATATAAATTCGTTACCTTGAAGGATGGTTTGAGGAGGATGGGATTGTGAAGGCCTGTCAATGTTGAGTGTTAAGTCTGTCATTTTATGTCTTGCTGATGTAGTTTTAGCTCAGAAGGAGTTCTTTTTGGTCTAAGATATATTGTGTTTTCCTTCTTGGATTTTTTTTGTCTATTAACCTTAATGTAAATGCTATTTTTAATGAATATTCTGTGGATTATTCTCACCCTTGAATGAAACATGCTTTAGCTTTCAACGCCAAATACTGTGTCATTTTATGATATCTATCTATGTTGGTATTCTGTTATTCTTTTTGTGCAATGAGAAAGTAAATTGGATGAAGAGGGAGCTGGGAAGGTTGGGCATGTCATATATCTATGTGGTTGTGCAACAGTTAATTTCAAACCACCATGAGAAATGCAGATATGTGGCATAAAGCTCTGGCAACCATTTTCCCGTCTCAGATGGATGCTAATGAGCTAAGAAACGTTTCCCTTTAGTTTATAAGTTGGTGTGGAAAATATGAAGTTGCCTACAGATGTTGAAAATTTTTCTTGTGCAGCATCAAACATCATATCAAAATGCCTAGAGAGGCCTATGACGTAGATATAGCAGTAAGATGAAATTTTACGTTCAAATATATTTTGGAGTGCAAACTTTTAGTTAGGCAGTAAGTCGTGGAACTGAATTTCTTCACATTTGCATGCATTTTTCCCTCTAAGTGATTTCTCCATTGAAATCCATACATGATAATGTGTTACAAGGTCCATATAAAAAATTGGAACCAGTATTTCTAACTTGCCTTTTGGTTCAGTTCTTTTACCCTGGAAATCACCAGGCAGATTGCTGTCTAGGGTAGTATTTTGTCTTCTTGTTTCTTGTGGAATTACCATGTCAAGAAGTCCCAAAGAAAAGGAAAATTTTTCAACTTCCTTATATCAAGAAATGGCACACAAGGTGGGTTGTACTCAGGGAGTAGGCTAGAGAATTATAGTTATTCGTGGTTGACTTGTATGCAATATATATATTTTAGATGAAGGGTGGATTTTGTGATATTAAGTATCATGAATGTGACTCATATGTCTAGTCATGATTGTATTTCTGTGTAATGCATATTATGTGGAGGATATAGTGCCTAAAGAATGTAATATATCTCTGATGAGATTATTTAATAAATAGAAATAATAATTATAATTATACAAAGTGTACAAGTTGGCAGCCTCGCCTAGTGTACTTGGGAATTGCCTTGGGCTAAACCTGCATCATGGGACATTTGGTATGAGGTTCTAGGGAGATTGGGAAATAAGCTAAACTACTGGAAATAGTATCTTCTTTGACTTTCCCAGGATCTAGTGAATGCCTAAAAAGGATTCATTGACAGTAAATAGGCCCCAATGCATAGAGTTCCTATGTCCATTCTGTAGCCATCATATACCCTGATTCTCCATCACTCTCATCGGCCAAGATGTAGATTCATCTGTAATCAAAGGATACAAATGGGAGCCCTGAAAGTAGATTGTATTTCTTTGAATGGAGATGATACATGTACATATGTCACATACACAGTGGTCAGATAAACTGGATTTTGCAAGTGTTTATTGAAGAAAATACTTCTCATTTTTAGCCATAGATTAGGTCTCAATGGAACTTCAGAAAGTATTACATGTCTGGTTGTTACGCCAGCAGATTGGTAAATCAGCTTATATCCGGAGAAGAAGATGATGATTCGAAGTTCCATGAAATGTGAAATTGTGGTCTTAAATTGGGTCTTAAATCAGTTTTAGTAGATAAAAGAAACAAGAGTTTCCTGGTTAGAGTTACTGGCATAGAAGTAAAAAAACAATGATTTCGAAGATGGATGATAACATATGGGATCAGAGAGAAGCCAGAAGACTCGTTTGGTTAGCATAATAGTAGGCTAAACAGTTATTCTGTGTTGTGATTCGGAACACTTCTTATATAACTCTCTCTCTCTCTCTCTCTCTCTCTCTCTCTATTGATTTTGCATCTTAGTGACTAAAATGAAAGAGAATAATTTTTCAATTTTCCTTGTGAATTTGAATGGATCAAAATAATATTGACATTTGTAATCAATTCATGCCATTTCTTGGAGGTGGTAATTATTTTGATCTCTGAGCCCTTATGACATGAATTTTATTCTGAACTGGCATTTTTAGCAAAGTTTTCAATATTCTTTGCTAGAACTGCAAATGTCAGTGATTGCAGGTCACATGGAATATATGTGAAGGAATTACACATGTTTTCCTGTGATTTTTCATTCAAGTTTGTCCTTCACCTCTCCCTTTCTAAATGGTGATTATGATTTATGAAGCTAGCTGATATGCCATTATGGTGCCTCAGTTGACTTGTCACTATGTCTTAGTGACTCTGATTTTTATTTATTTATTTTTTTTCCAGGAAAGAAGATTTGCAGTCTTGGCATCATCACTCTTGTCAAGCCAAACAAAAGATAATGTTACCCATGGCAAGTTTTGATATTACTGTTAGTAGCATCTTTCATTTTTCCCTTTAGATATTGAACATATTATTTTTCTGATCTAACAATCAAAGCAAATGAATCTGTATAAATCAAAGAGAGAACATGTTCTAATTCAGAAGCACAAACCCTTAATGTCATATAATCAATGATGGCCTCAAAAGTAAAGTTCTAGTAATTTGGACATTGAAGAAATCTTTCTTACCTTGATAAATGAAAATGAAAGAAATATTTTCTTTTCTTTTTCTGTGTTTTAGGCTGTTGGAAGTGTGATGGTAATGCATAAATTTGATGTAATAATTTGCTCCATTTCCATTATATAGTTTATTCTTAGTAGTTTGTTTGTACTAGAAAGTAATTTGATGCCCTGGTTTCACGTTTTCCCATGGAATATCTTACTGTCATGCAGGGGCCATTCAGCGTCTCCTTCAGAATGGTTTACTTACTCCAGATGCCATAGTCAAGGCTGAAGAAGTGACCATCAAGAACTTGATTTACCCAGTATGTTAGTCTTTGCAAACTTAAAAGTTCCCTATTTATTGTGGATAATAACTTCAACACAGACTGGAACTGCCAAATGATTGAGAAAATGGATTGGACATTAACTAAAGAATTTGGTACTTAATGCTGGTTTCCTTTAGCGAGAACATATATTTGATCAGTCTAATAATATTGGTAATTCTTGCATCTTTTCTGTTCTCATCAGGTTGGATTCTACACAAGAAAGGCTAGCAATTTGAAGAAGATAGCAAAAATTTGTCAGCAGGAGTATGGTGGGGACATTCCAAGTACGTTAGAGGATTTGCTTCTACTTCCAGGGATTGGTCCGAAGATGGCTCATCTGGTAAGAATATACATAGCTTGACTTGACAGCTCATGCTTGATCACTTCTCATGCTACTGCAGTTGCTTCGTGTTTTAGGTCATGAATGTTGGATGGGAAAATGTTCAAGGTATATGTGTGGATACACATGTTCATCGTATCTGTAATCGTCTTGGATGGGTATCACGCCCAGGCACTAAAAAGGTAACCGTGTTCTTTTGTTATGTATGCAATATACCATGTCAGCCTTGTCTAAAGATGAAATTTGCACTTCTTATCTCCTCTATTTTGTGTTGTTTCAACTGAGGTGTACCGGAGCATCACTATCCCAAAGTTCTAATCTGTATTCTAAGCAAAGATGTTCATGCTGTAGAATGTTATTGTAACAGCTCATACACATTTAAAGGTTCACTATTGTCACTATTGCAGAGATAGAAAAAAGACAGAATACTGTTCAATGTCTATTGCATAAATAAGATTTGCAATTTGTTTGTTTGCACTGCCTTTTGATACTGCTCTTTTATTCTAGTGAGTTTTTTGTAGCTTGAATAATTTCCAATTTGTTGTACCCATCCCCTCCACACAGCTAAAAATGGATAAACTTATATAAAAAGATAATCTGAAAAGTATATATTTGAGGGAAACGCTTGTACTGATTAATATATTTTCGCTTGTTAGAAAACTTCGTCCCCTGAGGAGACAAGGGAGTCTCTGCAACTGTGGCTTCCGAAGGAAGAATGGGTGGCAATTAATCCACTTCTGGTACATTGAGCTACTCTTGTCAGCATACATGAAAAGTTCATTTGCCTATATACCATGTGTTCCTCAAATACTTGGTTTCATCCTTCAACTTCTATAGCATAACTACTATTACAGAAGAAAACTGCAATTTTTCAAATTTCTGCTTGAGAAGAAAATTAAGTATCAAATGACTCATGTACGGAACTTATTGGTATCCAATTTAATCTTAGTTCTTAGAGTTTTGAACTTCTCCAGAGACATTTGTTTTTTGTATTTAACTTTCTTGTTTCATGCATCTTCCTGAAACTTATAAATGCAGGTTGGCTTTGGACAGACTATATGTACTCCTTTGCGACCTCACTGTGGAATGTGCACTGTCAACGATGTCTGCCCATCTGCATTTAAAGAGACATCAAGTTCATCCTCTACACCTAAGAAGCCCCGTTCAAAATAGATTTTTTGCATTTATGGGACTTTTTGCTGTCATTCTTCCAAAGCCTTATATCATTGGCTTTCAAAAGACAGGAGAAGCAGAATTTTGGCTTTTGCTCAAGGTCCCTCCTTGCCAAATGTGCAAAAGATACATTCCATACTTAGATTATTGCTCAAGGACCCTGGTTGGTGTAGAAGGTTTGTTGAGCAGTTGTCTTTTTGGGATTTTTTGGGGGATATGTTTGATGTTGTGAATGTGATTATGTATATATATCTGTAGACATTTGATGGCCTATATCTATCAACATTCTACTTATATCTCTATCTACTTGTGTGCATTTAGATACTTGTTTCATGAGGGACTTCTTATCATATGTTTTTAAGGCGAGACGGTATTAGAGTGGTTAATAATCACTAATTCTGCTGTTTATCTCTTAATCATAGAGCGGAATTACGTAAAAGTGGGACTATATGAGATATATGGCTCTTTATTATTGATAATTAACCATTAATTTGACTGATTAGAGTTGATGATTATGAAAGTAAAACCACGTGAGACATATGCCTTTGATCCATGTTTGTTAGTTTGATATGGGAGAGAATTGAAACTTTTGTTTGAATAAAATTTCTGTGCTGCTTTGCTATACATGGAGCCACGGTTGGATTGGCATAGTGACTGATATGCTTTTATCTCAAGTTCTTTAATTTCGTGTAGGGAAAATTGTCAAAATAGTCACTCACATTGTACAAAAAAATTTATTTTATCACTCACATTAAAAATAATGCATTTTAGTCACTGACATTTAAAAAATGCACCAAATTAGTCACCGATAAAAATTTGTTAATTTTTTTAACGAGAAAAACACACTTTGTTAACAGAAAAAATGCACGTTCACATCATGTATCACTTAATAAATGGATAAAAGTGACAAATCGATTTATTATTCAAACAAAACCCTTCATAATTTATTTATAGTCCACAGTTAATGGAGGAAAAATCTACTGGTAGAAAGCAGCGGATGATAAATAAATCGATTATAATGAAGGGTTTTGTGTAAAGAATAAAACAATTTTCTATTTTTACCCTTTTATTAAATGGTCCGTAATATAAACGTGTATTTTCTCTATTAAAAAAGCTAACAGAGTTTCGTTGAGTGGCTAATTTGGCGCAGTTTTTAAATGTACTAAAATGCATCATTTTTAATGTGAGTGACAAAATAAGTTTTCTTGTACAATGTAAGTGACTATTTTGACAGTTTTCCTTTCATGTCATTTTCTTGGGTATAGTGAACTGTTCATCTTGCCTTAATTTTTTTAACAATACTTGAATGGATGTAGACATAACAATAATATAACAACCGACCATCTTTCTCACTAAATGGATAGTATATATATATATATATATATATATATATATATATATATATATATATATATATATATATATGTATCACATTTCGTCCTCGTATTCGGTCGAAACTCATTTATCAGTTCAGAGAGATTTTGAACTTTTACACGATTTGTAATGTGATTCATATCATAAAATATGATAAAATTTTACGTTGGCTGTCAATTTGTCGTAACCTTCATCTTTTTTCGGGTTTGAAATCGTATAGCTAGTTATTGGCATACATAAAAAATGGTCTATTTATAGATAGAATTATTACTTATAACTAGGCAAAATATACATGTTGCTTGTAATTAGATTGTTTATAATTAGGTGGAGTTAGACATAACAATAATAATTTCAAGAAAAAGTCAAAAGTCAAATTCCACTTACAATGACTATGCAAATCCTAGTTTATCATAAACTTTCAAGATCATTTATTTAAGGGATGTTAGACGTCCCTCTGCAAAAATTTAGTATAAGAACTTACATCTTTTGCTACCTCTGTTATCTACATTTGATGTCTGATGTTAATTCTTGAATAGAAATTGAGCTCCTCAAAAAAAAAAAAAAAAAAAATGTTGCATAGAATCACTAACACATTAGAACAAGTCAATATCAAATTAAACCATTTGAAAATGTCAACGAAAGAAATAAAAACTTCTCCTTTTCCTGTTCATCTTTCACTGGCTGGATGACTTTTTAGATGAGGCCTCGAAGTCACATTTGACAGAACAATGCTGCAATTTTCTTGCTGTTACACCAGTTCAAACTTAAGCATTTTTTTTTTCTAATTTCCTGTTTGTTTGTTTTGTTAGTATAGTTTAGTTGTAAAAATGCTAGTGCTTCTTGTCTTCATATATTTTATGAGGATCAAATATAAATTTAAAACAAAGATGCTTTACCTATGAAGTCACTAATTTGTTGTAAAATAAAAGTTAGTATCTTGATACATTTTATATTTGTATGTTATGCTCCAATCAGTTTGATTTCTGCTGCTCACAAATTGCACAAATGGTAGACTTTAGACTTTAGAAAGACATATAACTTCGGAGACAAAATCTCCTATCCAAATTGGTTCATGTATGAGACGTGTTTCATATATGAAGTGGGCAATTAATGGTCGTTGAAATCGTAATTCTAATTTTTTGTCATTTTTATTTTATGTTAAAATCGTGATTAACTCCCGTTTTATATATTAACTTGCTCCACATGAAACCAACTCAATTTTGTAATCTATCAATGTGTTTTAACTTGATCTTTGTATATTTGTTAAATTCTTCAAATCCCACTTGTGGACTATTTCAGACTTTGCTGTTATTTGTAGTTATAAGAAGAAACATATTACAAGAATTTGAAAGAAAAAGAAAGGAAAATATAACAAGACAAAGCCAATTCTTGTCAAGAGGTACATACTACCAAGAGAAATGGACAACAAAAACAGCAAACAATTTTCCAAATAAACAAAAAAACTGTATGCTACTTACACTATAGTCTCTATATGAGAGTACAAAAGAAAAGTATGTTACCATTCTGATTGACAAATCACAAATTTGATGTCTCTTCCCAAAATTTTTTAGCCTCTACCATTTTTTTGTCACTCCTTACTATCAAGCATCTAGTGACAATGCCATATTGGGGAACAAACAATCCAATAATAAACTACAATATTATCAACCACTAAGATTAGCTCAATAGCAACCTTAAGAGCGTTAAGGCTCTTCAGAACTAAAGATAAGAGGTTCAAAATTTTTCAACGCAATCTCAATCATCGCTAAGACACCAAAACACGAGTAGAGGTCTCCAAATGAGGAAGGTCTCGTATTACAGTATAGATAAGATTACATGCAATAATATAAGAAATGATTTGTAATAGAATAGTATTGTAAAAAAAAATTATAACATTACCCAAAATTTGATATTTGAAAATTATCTTCTTACAATCACCTTTGATCAAAATTGAAAATGGCCTAGTTTTAATATAGCATGAAATTTGCATTAGCAATATCCCTTCTATTCTCTCTTGGATATTGAGATGCCTCAAACTTGATTTTCAAGCTCCATCCTCTCCTTTTTTGCCTTTTTGCAGCCTATAGTTTCTTGGAACTAAAAAAATGAAAAATCCAATCTATACATTACAACCCAATAAAACTAGAGCCAAATGTACAAATCCTCTTGAAACTAAATAGAAATAGATGCTTGGAAAGATTCATCCATGAGAAAACAATCCTTGTTAAACTCCAAGTCAATCCCTTCTTGGCCATCAAATTCATTGAGGCCTAAAAACTTTTCAATTGTAAGTTCTTCAATTCCTAGAAAATCTTCCTCCAACAACATCATATGCTTTTCAAGGACTTCTATATCTTCAATAAAGATCTTTCCAATGTCATCTTCCACATCAAGACTTGCTCTTTGTTGCTTCAAAATCTTTGGAGATGCCATTGTTGAGTTGATCCAAAGCTTATGCCTCTCCCTAAAGTCCACTCCAGCATTCTGAAGTAAAAATTCAAAGTGTTCTGGCAAGTTCCCCATTAATTTTTCATCTTCATGTACGTTCTTTCGCGGCGACATGATGAAGAAATCCCAAGAAAATTCTGAACTCCAATCAAGACTTTGAACAGAAGGCCAGAAAATAGGCTCATCACTTCCAATATTTTCAATTTCTGTGAATGCAGCTTCTCCACCATATTCAATAGATTGAATCAAATCGGATAACTGGGAAATATTATAACCCCAGCTGTTTTGTTTCAATGGACTAGGAAAATCAATCTGGAGAAAATTTAACTCAGAATCAGATGTCCACTCTGATCTTTCACTGTGTTCATCATGATCAAGAAATGAGTTCCATATCCCTTCTTGAAACTCCCAATTTCCAGGCAAAACAAAATTTCTTTTACTAGGATATATAGAATGATCAACAAATTTGGAACCTTCATAGGACTGGAAAAATTCATCATCTACCTCTAATGATTTCATTAGCCAAGTAGTTGTTTCTTCATCCAAAAACTGTTCTCTCAAAAATTCATCAAAGAAAGAAGTTGTTTTACTTAAAACAGGACTTGTTGACGAATTTTTGCGTAAAACGAAAATAGAAGCTAACCAGTCATCAAGTGAGAAATCCAATAAATTCCCAAATATTTTGTCATCAAAACAACACGAAGGAGAAGAACTACCTGAAAGTAACCACTTGCAAGAATCTTCATCATGATTAGGCCATCTTTCATTTTCTTCTTCATACTCTTCATAAAAAATTCGCGAAGAACGGTTAATCTTTCTTCTAGCCTTACAAATAGGTCCCATAGATTGAATTTTCAGCTTAAACCAATATGCATTTCCACGTTGTACCCTGGATTTTATGCTCGAAAATCCTTGTTCATGGTGATCTAGCTGCTGATGACTGAGTTTTTTCTTTCTGACTGATGATGCAAAATCTGTGCAATTGTTTCTGCTTTTATTCGTGAACATCATCGTGCCAGATGCCAATATTTGAAAAAGTTTAATGTTTCATTGGATTATTAGCCCATAAAAGCCGTTTGAATCGTTTGATCATGAAGTTCCAAAATAGTTGAAACAAAGAAGGAAGTAAAAGTTGGCTGATTATACAAAGGCCTAGCTGTGTAAGAAAAAGTCGATGTTTGACTTTAATGATGGCAAGAACAATAAAAATAACAACTAAAGTCATTAAACTTGCGTATAAATTTTAGGATATAAAGTATCAAAAATTAGTGTACAAAGTATAAAAAATTAGAGTATAAAGTATACAAAAGTAGGGTATTAACATATAAAGTATGAAATATTAATGTATAACGTATAAAAAAATAGCGTATTGACCTATAAAAAATAATTTACGTATCACGTCTCTCAAAAGAGTTTTTACGTAACAACTATTAACTCTTTATCTCGATTCGGCTATATAGATTATATATCACTATCGTCTAACATATCCTATCTATGCACACGTTTTTATATGATTTCAATCTATAGTAACCCGCCTTCTTTTTCGAGATTTAGGACCAACTACCCCTCATACTTTTGAGTTCGAGACCGATCAAAACTACCTATAAGTGGATGGAGTTTTAATAATAATCAGAAAAGGAAAAAAAAAAATCTTCTAGATTGATGACTTCAAAGTTCTTGCCATACATCTTGCTTTTGCATCTGCGTTGATTTTTTCTTAAGGTGGCTGATTTCTTTAATTCTATAAAGATTTAAACTGTCGCCATGATGACTTACACTACAACAACAACGAAAAAATGTCACGTCAACGTTTGTTCAAGTGCATAACAATATCTGCCTGAAAAATTGCATAATATCCATATCTTAGACCTTCATTACACCATTTTGGCTTGTGATTTCACTGAAACTTAAAAATTGTTGGATTGCTCTAAATCATTTTAACAATGATTGTTCTAGACTATTTGGTTATATGGAATGGATTGTTTGATAATTTTATTCATCAATTTAAGTATTTAAATGTATTTGCTTTTGAAAAATTAATTTTTATCTGCACTTACCAAACAATTGGACGAAATTATATGAATACGTACATGTAAAGAGTTGAGTGATCTTGTTAGCCACTTTAATATTTGATGATCAAAAGATGGATTAGGTAAGAATTTAGTGACTATTCGGTCAATTTGCTCTTTTAACAATTGAGAAACTAATTTTAGACCATATCTGACATTAGGTATACCAATTCATCCCAGTCATAGAGTATTTTTCTATGTAATAAGATATTGGTTGGATAATTCTTTCATAAGCCAATCGTCAAAGCATTAGATGGTTCACTCAAGTTCTTAGGTTACTGTTGACTTTTCTTCTATTTTTATTTTATGTCATAAGCCTGCATTATGTGTTGGTGTAGAAAAAATAATGTAGGGTTAATTGTATTTACCTCTTTTAAGATTAAATTATATTATAAAATAGACACTCACCTTTGCAAATGTTACAATCACCTTTTTTGGGGTATTTACCAAAATATTGCTTTTAAAACAAGAAATTAAAAATAATGTGATTTTTATTATTCTTCCAGAACTATGGAAGTCGTAATTTGAGATTGCAACTTTTAAAGTCGCTGCAACTTCTGAAGTCGCAATTTGGAATTGCGATTTCTTTGCTTTATTATTTTTTTTAAAAAATCAACTAAAATACAAATGAATGATTTCTTGGCTTTTAATTTTTTAAAATTCAATTCAAACACAAATGGATGATTCTTTGTTTTATAATTATTTTTAAATTGTTTAATTAATTTTTTCAAAATTCAATTAAAACACAAATGGATGATTTTTTTTTATTTTTTTTATTTTTTTAAACTCAATTAAAACACAAATTGATGATTTCTTTGTTTTATAATTTTTTTAAAATTCAATTAAAATACAAATTGATGATGATTTATTTGAACTATAAATTTTTTAATTGTTGTATGAAATTTGTTTTTTTTCTACACAAAGATATTAATTTTGTAATTTGATCATATTTGTATCTTTACAAAAAGAAGTCTCACTTCCAAATTTATGACTTTATTAGAAAAAAATTCAATTGAAACACCTATATTAAAATATTAACTACTTAATCATATTTTATTATTGCAATGAAACATATATTTTTCTACATAATGAAAATATAAATTTATAATTAGATTATATCCATATATTTTCATAATTAATGCAAAATGAATACATAAGATTTAAAAAAAAAAATCAATACCTTTCGTAGATGACACATGATCTTCTATCTAAAATTTTGTCTGTCTTAATTAAAACTACGTCGTAGGTTCACTAATCTTAAGCATGGCTACGGTTCCGGAACCGGCTGTTTCGGTTTCGGTTCCGGTTCCGTCCCGGTTCTTGCTATGGTTACGGTTTTATCTCGATTTCTGTTACAATTTTATTTCCGTTTCGAATTCGAATTCGATTTCGAATTTCAATTTCAACCTTCGAATTTGATTTTGAAATACTAAATTTTAGGTACTTATATTTTATTAGTTACAACTTAGAAATACTAAAATTTACAAGTTAGAATGAAGAAACTAATAAATTTTATTCATTGGGATAGAAAAATTTACAAATTAAGAATTTAAAAAAAAATTACAAGTTAATAATTTTAAATCATAAATTTACAAGTTAGAAATTAATAAATGAAGAAACTACTAAATTTTATTCATTGGATAGAAAAATTTACAAGTTGAGATTTTTAAATCATAAATTTACAAGTTAGAAATTAATAAGTGAAGAAAGTACTAAATTTTATTCATTGGATAGAAAAATTTACAAGTTAAAGATTTTTAAATCATAAATTTACAAGTTAGAAATTAATAAATGAAGGAACTACTAAATTTTATTCATTGGATAGAAAAATTTACAAGTTAAGATTTTTAAATCATAAATTTACAAGTTAGAAATTAATAAATGAAGGAATTACTAAATTTTATTCATTGGATAGAAAAATTTACAAGTTAAGATTTTTAAATCTTAAATTTACAAGTTAGACATTAATAAATGAAGAAACTACTAAATTTTATTCATTGGATAGACAAATTTACAAGTTAAGATTTTTAAATCATAAATTTACAAGTTAGAAATTAATAAATGAAAAACTACTAAATTTTATTCATTGGATAGAAAAATTTACAAGTTAAGATTTTAAATCATAAATTTATAAGTTAGAAATTAATAAATGAAGAAACTACTAAATTTTATTCATAATTGATGGTTTAAACTTTAAATTTGAATAGTATAATAATACAATTGCAAAATATATTATGATATACAATAATACAACTATAGTGTATATAACTAAAACTATGACATTAATTTATATAAACGAATATATAGATATGGAAATTATAATATTTGAAAAACATAATAAATTCTTTCAAATTTTCAATCTAAAAATGTACAATGTGAAATTTTTCTTCATTTTAATAAACTAATAGTAGTAATCGTCGTCACCATTATTGGCTCTGTCGGCATCGGTGATAGGTGAATTAGTTGTACAAGTAGAGCTACCATCGGTGGTGGCGTCTAAATCTAAATCTAAATCTTCTTCTATATCTTGTTCTTGTTCTCTATAAGCAGCTTTAGTCCAATCATCTACTAAAGACTGAATCTCCAAGAACATGGGGCTCAAACGTAATCGGGTTTCGTCCAAAATGTTGCCACCTTGACTAAAAGCTTGTTCCACGGCTACGGTTAATGTTGGGGCCGCCAAAATCTCTTTGGCTATCGAAGCAATGACGGGGTACATCGTTGTCTTCTTCTTCCACCATTCCAATATTTTGAAGTTCTCAATACTATCACATTCAAACTTGTTATCACTAAAATCAAAAGAAGTGGTTAAATATTCCTCAAGTTCCGAACTAGTAGTACCCTTGTGTTTTTTTAACGATTGAAACATTTCTAAACCAGGAAGGATAAAGGAAGACGAAGATCCAATATTTGAAGTTGAAAAACTATTGTGACTAGTGTTAGTGTTAATGGTACTACTAGTAGGAACTTGTTATTGAAAATTAAAAGAATATTCTTCATATAATGCATTTATTATATCTTTAGTCTCATTTATGTATCTACTTACATTTAAATATAATTGCATAATTTTCGGATCTAATGGAAAACATTCTTTTAACGTATTATAATAAAACTTCAAATATTGGTCTAAACCTTGAAATTTAAAACGAGGATCAAGAGCAATAGCAACTAAATATAAAATTGGAATTTCTTTATAATAATTAAGTCATTTTTCTAACATGTGAATAATAATTTGCGTCAAAGTTTCATCATTTATGTGCATTTTTAACACACCAACTATATTACATGCTTTAACTAAAAATAAATGAGAAGTTGGATAAACACACGTGAAAATGTACAAGTAGCATCCTTAAAAACTTTTAAAACTTCTAACCATTTTAAACAAGAAGTTCAATGATTAGGAAGTAATACAATTCCAAGATAAGAGTTATCAATGAAAAAATTACATAACAATGAACTATATTTAGAAGAATCACAAAGTAAATCATAAGTTGAATTCCAACGATTTGGAACATCTTTTTTAAATCTTTTAGGCTTTTTTCCATGTTGTATACAATATTTTGCCCATGTTTTCATTAAATTTGGATGTTCGGTCAAATATTTAATTGCATCTTTAATTGGTTTAATATGACTTTCTAATGCACTTAAACCATTTTGAACGGATAAATTTAAAATATGGCATACACATCTAATATGAAAAAAATTCCCACCTAAAATTGGTTCACAAATATTTTTTAATTCTATAATAGATGCATTATTAGCCGATGCATTATCAAAACCAATTGAAAACATTTTATCATTTAAATTATATTCCCCTAAAATAATACTAATTAATCTAGATATATTTATGGCCGAATGAGAATCATTAAAAATTCTAATTGCAATTACTCTTTTTTGTAGAAACTAATTTGAATCTATCCAATGACAAGTTATACCCATATAACTATTCATTTGCCAATGATCACTCCAAATATCCGAACATATTGAAACACGAGAATCTAATTTTAAAAAATATTCCGATAAGTTATTTTTTTTATTTTTTATAAATTTTTTTAATATCATGTGTTAAAGTTGTTCTAGGAACACGTTTAACTTGTGGATTTGTATTTTCTTATACTAATCTCACAAATTTTGGTTTTTCATCAAATGAGAATGGTAAATGTTATGCACAAACAAATCTAGCTACACAATCTCTCCATTTTGAATCACTAAATTTAAATAAATTTAAATTGGTAGAAGAAGAAGAACCTTGTTGAGCAAAACCGGTTAATTGCGCTTGTGACTTTTGAAGGCCGATTTCTTGAGGATGTATTTTCTCCAAATGCTTGTTTACTGTACCATATCCGCTCCCAATTTTGAAGAGGTATGATTTCTCGCAAAAATTGTTTACTCCATCGGCATCAAAACTTTTTGTTAAATATTTCACAAACATTTCGAATTTTGGATTCGTTGGTGGACGACGACTTGATTGTGATGCATCACCAATATTAATTGGTTGGGATGAAGAACCAAAGCTATCCATTTTATAAAAAATTTCAAAAAGATTAAAAAAGAATGAGAAATTGAAAGAATAATATATTAAAAATAATAATAAATAATTTAACTAATAATTATAATAGAAACAATAATTAGAATTGAATTTTATAGAATTTTGATGCTTGAGAATTGAGAAGAAGGGAATTAGAATATTGAAAAAGAGGAGTAGAAATTGTGTGGGAAAAATGAAAAATTAAGGGGGTATTTATAGATTAGGAAATGTTAAAAAAAAGTAAAAAAAAAAAAGAATTGAGGAACGGTCAAATTTTTTTTGGACCGTTACCATGTTAGCAACGGACAGCTAAACTACTGCAACGGTCATTTGACCGTTACATATATATATACATTTTGTTACACACGTGTCTATATTTTTTTTTATTTTTTAGGCGCGTGCAATGCACGTGCCACGTGAAGTCAGCATAATATGCTAACGTGGCATATATAATTTTTTTTTTATTTACGGTTTGGAACCGGAACCGGAATCGGCGGTTCCAGTTCCAGTCCTAAAAACTAGGAACCGTAACCGAACCGCCCCACGTGAAGTCAGCATAATATGCTGACGTGGCATATATAATTTTTTTATTCACGGTTTGGAACCAAAACCGGAATCGACGGTTCTGGTTCCGGTTCTGGTCCTAAAAACTGGGAATCGTAACCGAACCGCCCATAGGCGATTCGGTTACGGTTACGGTTATGTGGGCCCACGGTTCCGGTTCTAGAACCGTAGGTTTGGCCATCTCTAACTAATCTTTTGTTAGGGTCTAATAATTGTAAAGTAATTTTAGTGATATTATGTACTACTTACCTAATTTCTTTCCTGCTTTGTAGGATTAGTTTTCTTTTAAATATCTACTATTTAAAATATAAATGGATGTGTCTTTCTTAGAAGATAAAGTCAAAAGGTTCTAAGTTTGAAATTAGATTTAATAAAGAAGGCATCTAAATCAAGTTTTTTTTTTAAAAAAAAATTACTAGCCTATTTGTGGAATGATAATATAATTGACATTGTTTCTTTAATTTATTGTTCTTTTAGCAATATCTTCGTAAATAACCCGTATTCATTGTGTATCAATATTAAATCGTTAACATTTTAATTAGCGTTTGCATAGATGTTTTGCATAGATTTTTTTTAAAGGAAGTCGTCAACATTTTAATAATAAAAATTATAATTCAAATGTTAATTTATATTTTAATTGAATTTAAAAAATTAATCAAACAAAGAATTGCGACTTCTGAAGTCACAATTTGAGATTGTGACTTAAGAAGTCGCAATTCAAATTGCGACTTCCTTATTTTTTAAAAATTATTAAAAGTAGGAATATTTTTTTAATTTTGTTTTTTTAGCACTATTCATGTAAATAACCCGCCTCTTTTAACTGGCCAAAATGTGACAAATAAAGTAAAATTAAAAAAAAAAAATCACTATGCTTCTGTTTATCTCTGAACCTTTTCTTTTCAACAAAAATATCACTATATTATTTAAAGCAGTCATTCTGTCAAAACCATTGGTTAAAATGAACAATATCCAGGTCTTTTTTTTGTCTTAGAATTATTTTGTCTTTTTGTGAATTTTTTTTTTTTTTTTATCTTCTTTGTCTTCTTGAATTGTTTTTTTTAGTGTTGTCCTCGACTCTTTCGACTCATCTCTTTCGTCTTTGCCAATCAATTGTTTCATTCACCACCTTCATTTCCCACGATCAAAAGGGCTGATTTGTTAAACCAATTATATCCTTCATCTCAAGCAATTAAAATGGCCAACTTGATCGTCAAGAACAGACCAGCACATTTACAATAACATCAAAAACAGACCACCACACGTACACCCCCTACCATACTTACAGTTCCATCATAAAAAGACCACCGCACGTATAGTACATTATTGTTCTATAAGAAAAAAAAAACTAAGGAAAAAAAAAACATACTTCACTAATTAAGTAGAATTTAATTTCACTAGCTCAGAAAATTTTGAATTTGATGAAAAAGAGATTTAATCCAATCAAAATTTCTAAAAATGTTAGTACTCGCAAATAATTTTGTTTCTTGGTTAAAAGGTTTAAAATTCAAGAGCAAATCAACGTAAATGTCTCTCACATTGGTTGTTCAGTTTTGATGTTGTTCTTACTATGTTTTGTCCATTTTTTTCTATCAAAATTTGTAAAACAAAAAAAAAATGTTACAGTAATTATTTTGTTACAACATTTTATATATTTTTAAAAATAAATTATTAAATTTAAATTTTACTTTTAAATTTTTAATAATAAAAACTTCTTCCTACCTTAATTATATTATGAGCAAATTAACATTTTAAAATTAAATTTTAATAGATCACAAGGAAAAAAATCACTCAAAGTAAAAATAGAAGTGAATATATACATCCAAATTCTAAAGTAAAATTTGTTGTATTTTTATTATTTAAAATTTATGAATTAAATTGTAGCATGAAAAAAATATATGAAATCAAGATCTGTCGGGCAGAATTGCAAGAAATCTCCAAGAACTCCAATAAAATCGAAAGCAGCACAATATTGATAAGCACAGAATATTCATATTTTTATGTACAATTTTACGTGCTTGATGAGGTAGAATATGTACTTAATGGGCTGTTATCTTTGCAGAAATTGGATATTCCATCTTGGAGGATGACTTGGAGATAAAGATGATTTTTAAGAGATTATTTGGGAGATATGAAGGAGCAAATTCAGCATTAAAGACTTGGGGCAGCAAGAGGATTTTGTGGAAGGCTATCAAGAGAGAGAAGAAGATTGGCAGTTACCAAAAGTGACAAATCTGATTTGGAAGATGATTTGTTATAACCGCAAGTGGTTGATTGATTTTTGGAAAGGAGAAGATTTCTTTATTGAGTAAATTTAGGAAAAGGAGTTTGTTCTCTTCTATATAAGAGAACACAATAATTAGGCAGGGATATCTTTTTATCTTTTATCTTTTATTCTTTTAGCACATTAGGCGCAGTTTTCAGATTTGAAGTTTTGCAGTTTTACAGAGAACAAGAAAAGCAGCCCGTCGTTTGACCAAACGACGGGCGGCTCGGTTTGATTTTCTTAATTTAATTTATTTCTTTTAATTCATGTTGTATTCTTATTATGTTTAGTGAGTAGTTTCTTTTCTAGCTGTAAGTAAGAAACACTAATCATGAATAAAGTTGTGAGACCAAATTGTGTTAATCAATGATTTTATATTCAATTCCAAGAGTTTTCTGTGAACAGCGTTCATTACTTAATTGGATTAAAGCCTGATCAACTTTAATAAAATTAGGTAGAGTCAATTAATCTCTAATTAAATCACTGGATTGAATTAGTAGGATTAATTAGTGACAAAGCTGCTGTCTCGGTAGACGGAGACAATTGGTTAACAAATTATTGTATGCTGATCATAACTTAGTTTGTTAAAGTTGGGTCCTTCTAAGAATTAATGCTTTTCTAACGTTGAATTGGGTGATCGGCTGATTCCGGCCTGGTTATGTTAGAAATAGGGAAATAGTGGACTAAGCTGATACTTGTCCACTATCAAATAAGTAATGAAGGATTGGGACACGTCGGAGCCGATTCTCGGTGTCCTATAACTGACTGATTGATATGATATTATTATTTTTGCGTCAATGAACAACTGATAAAAATTAGTGTGGATTGCTTATTTGCCAGAATTTTATCTTAAGTAATTTAATTCAGTATTTTTATAATATTAATTGCTTTGGTTATTAATTTGTTAATTTATCTAGTTTCCTTCGTATTATTTTTAGTTTTAATTATTGTGACAAATTGCGAGTTAACTATTTAGAAGATTTGTTGTTCCTCGTGGGATCGACCTTACTCCCATTAGACTATTTTAAATCTTTTAGAGTAAGAATTAATTTTGGTGCAAAAACGACACACCAAATTTTGGCGCCGTTGCCGGGGAATAGCATTATTTTCTTTTTAGTTAATTTGTTTTGTTCTTTGGTTGAATTCCAGATTTTCTAACTGCAATCTGTTTATCTTTAGATACTGAAAAAAATTGTACAGGTTGAGAAAATAATTGAAGGGAAGACACCAAGAAGTCATTTCTGATTCTGGAGCAGTCGCCGTTTGCCCACACAGGACTCATATCAAATTCAGAATCAGAATTTTACACAGCCACAAAAATGATAAATATGGCTGATTTGAATTGTGTTCAGAACCAGAACCAGAAGGGAGGACGCACTTTAAGGGAGTTGACTTGTCCTTTGATCAATTTTAGATATTCTTGCATAGTTTTGCCTAAACTCAATGTTGATTTTGAATTAAAAGCATCATATTTGAATTTCTTGCCCAAGTTTCATGGTTTAGATGGGGAAGACCCATATAATTTTTTGCATGAATTTCTTAGAGTATGTGGGACAATAAATAAAATAGGGGTATCACAAGAATATATTGCATTGGCTAGTTTTCCTTTTTCTCAATCTGGAACAGCTAATAAATGGTTTAATAGCTTGACTCATAATTCTATCACCTCTTGGGATAACATGCAACATGTATTTCTTAAAAAAAAATTCCCTACATCTAAGATTGCATCAATTAGAAAAGAAATTGTTGGAATTGAACAAAATTTTGATGAATCTTTGTCTGCATATTGGGAAAGATTTAGAAACTTATTTGAAAATTGTCCTCAACACCAAATACCCGATGATTTACTAATTCAATATTTTTATGAAGGGTTGCAATCTGAGGAAAAGAGGATACTTGACACGGCAAGTGGAGGTGCATTCATGGACAATAATACAACTCAAGTCACGAATTTGATTGTCAAGACTTGTGAGTCTCGCCAACAGTATCAACCCATTTGTCGTGCGACAAAGCAAGTTGGTGAAAATTTCAGTTCCTCTCTTGAAAACAAATTGGAAGCTTTGACAGCATGTGTGGAGAAGTTGGTTACAAGAAGGGGCGTAATTCAGACAGAAAAGCAGAAATCAGCAGCACAGTATGCCCAAACCAATTCCAATTTCATAGCCACCACGAAATCAGGAGTACCTCTTGAACATTTGATAATGAATTTGGCAACTTCTGTGACGTTGATGCAACATGGACAAACTCAGAATCGAGAGGACTTTCAAAAATTCCAACAAGAGACTAAGGGAGTCATTGATGATTTGAGCACTCAAGTCACTCACTTAGCAAGATCTATCAATGCATTGAAAGGATATCAAGAAAGACTACCCTCACAGGTGGGGGTAAACCCCATGGAATATGTCAACCAAATCACATTGATAAATGGACAAAAGTTTGAAGAACCAGAGGCAAAGTTCAAAATTCAACAACCCATCAGCCCAGAAATTTCATCCACGTCGTTCGACCAAACGATGCAGGAGCAGAAATCTGAGGTACAATCTAAATTGAATTTGCCTACTTCAGAATTTAAAATACCTCCTCCTTTTCCTGGCAGGTTAACAAGGGACGTAAAGGATGATGACATGAGTGATATCTTAACCATCTTCGACAAGGTGGAGATTACAGACGCATTTCTTGAAGCAATTAGAAAAATGCTAAAGGTTGCAAAGTTTGAAAAAGAGTTTCTTGCCAAGAGAAACCAACATCTAAAAAAGGAGATGGTGGTGGAATGTGATGACATGCTGGTTGTTCTTGAGGATACACTGTCACATGAATGTAAAGAACCAGATTCTGACATTAAAGAATTGAAGGATGAAGAGATTGGAGATGAAACAATGTCATTGAATCTGATACAAGTGTTTTCAAGCAACCCAAAAAGTTTCCGTTTGCCCAAACAAGATGCTGCTGAAACATTTTTTGTTGTAGTAATGGAGTGGGTGAGCTACAAAAATGGGAAATGGAGACAAAACTTTTAAAATAAGAATTTGGACCCATTAGACTTACATTATTTTATTAAGAGGCCCACTAATTTTCTACACAAAAGAGCCCAAGTGGTCTCAATTCCCTCACTTATCCTTATCTCAAACCCTTGCCATCACCATCTTCTTCTCTTCCTTCCTTCAACAGCCATGGCCATTATCTTCTTCATTCCTACTGGCTACCATACGTGCTTCCAACTTCACCGGAGAAATCTTCACCAACCACAGTCTACGCTGGTGGAGAAGACTCCACACCAACAACCAACTACCCCCTTTTCTTTTTAATTTTCTTCTTTCCAGTTTTGCTTTTAATTTTCTTTTAGTATTTTTAATAAATTTGTTTTTTTTTCCAGGTTATTATGCACTTGTGGCTGAATAAAGTTCCATTACAAGCTCTCCCGTAGTGATTCTAACGATTATTGTCAGTAATTGACTGATTTTATTCGATTTGACCAAGTGGGTTGTTTAAAAATTCTTTTCTTTTACCATAATCACTTGGTGGTATCTTACTTTCTATGTCACTTGATCTTTGTTTGACACTTTAATGTTATTTGAGATCTATTTAGCATAATATTTGTAAAGTTAGCCCAATTGTCTTGTTGTGCTTGCAAATTTCTAGTTTGAAGTTTATTGATATACTTGAAGCTTTTAAGTTTTGTGAGCCGAGGAATTCTCTTTCGAGCTAAATCTCTTATACAGATATTGTTGATTTTCAAGAGGAGGTGGTTAATAGCATTTCTTGTTGTCTGCAATGGTCTCTGAATTTTCTCTAAAGTCACATCAATCAAGTTTCAAATTCTGATATTCTCCAACTCTGCAGTGCTCGTTTGCCCACGCAGCAACTCCCACGATTCAGGCTGTCCCTTTTCTCTTTATTTTTTGTATTTTTGTTTTCAATTCTGTTTTAGTTTGTTTTCCTTCTTCACATGAGGACATGTTATTGTTTAAGTAGGGGAGGTGTTATATGTTATGTGTAGTTTTGTTTTCAAATACCAAAAATCCAAAAAAATAAGTAAATTAAAAATTTTCACAAAAAACAGTTAGTTTTGCTTTCAATTTGTTGTAGGATGTTTAAAACTGTTTCACTCTTATGAGCATCATCTGACCGAACCAAATATTATTAAAACTTGCTTAGTTTAATGTGTTGGTTCTTGCATGATCTTGAATGATTCCAAGGATGACGAATGCATATTCTGAGTTTATTTTGCCTATTTTAAAGTGAGCATTTGAGCAAAGCACACAATGACCACTTTGTTGGTGCTTAATTGAATGAATTCTTTGAAAGAGTGTGAATTGTGCATGGATAACTTATTGGATTTGCTTTGTTGTACATGGATGCTATAGTGTTAAAATTGAACTTGAATGTGATAAAGGCATTTAGGATTTAACCATTTTGACTTTAATTTCATTTCTACCTTGATTTTACCTTTAGTTAGCCCCTTTGAGCCTTAACCTTTTCTTTGAGTTTAAACCTACTAAAAATTTGAACCTTAAACCTTTTTAGCTTTCTTTGGCCCACTAAGGTGTAAGTAGTTTTAAATTGTTTTTCCTTGCTTGAGCAAAATAGAGAGTTGCATATTTAAGTCTCTATGCATTAAGTAGTTCCTATTTGTGCTACTGAAATGAAATATTGAAATCTGTTGTTCGACCATACAGCACTGGGAAGAGAAAAAGAAAAATCTGCAGAATTTTGTCTGTACTGTCTGCCCAAACTGCAGCAGTAAAAAGAGAAATGAAAGAAAAGAAAGAAAAATATGTGAGAAAGCACAAAAAAATACATGTTGTGCTAAAGTTACTTTGAATTGTTTTGGAAATCAAAAGTTGAGACTTGGTGCAAGTTAAGTGTGCGGATGATCTTTAATTGCGTTGCTTACACCTTTGTTTTAATTTTAGCCTTTATTTCATCTTATATCCTACCTTGTAAGCCCTAGCCCCATACAACCCAATTAAAAGACCTTTTGATTCATGTTTAGTTTTGATACTATGATTATCTTGTGACATATTTGCAAACTTGTTATAAGTTTCCATGCTCAATTTTGATGAGTGGTTGAACCTGATTGTAAACATTAATGAGCGCTTGGAGTGAACTTGGAGAGTTACTCAGAATTTTGTATTTTGACTTGGAGGACTTGATTGTACTTTAATTTGTTACTTGGACTAAGCATGAATTTTTGAAAGAGTTCCTTTTTCGGTTTGGCTGAACTGGTGTTTATTTAGTGAAGTGGTTTAGTTTATTTTTGTGTGTTTGTTTGCTTGTTATTTTCTGTGTGAATGCTGAGGGACCAGCATAGTTCAAGTGTGGGGATATTACAAAATTTGGTGTGTCGTTTTTGCACCAAAATTAATTCTTACTCTAAAAGATTTAAAATAGTCTAATGGGAGTAAGGTCGATCCCACGAGGAACAGCAAATCTTCTAAATAGTTAACTCGCAATTTGTCACAATAATTAAAACTAAAAATAATACGAAGGAAACTAGATAAATTAACAAATTAATAACCAAAGCAATTAATATTATAAAAATACTGAATTAAATTATTTAAGATAAAATTTTGGCAAATAAGCAATCCACACTAATCTTTATCAGTTGTTCATTGACGCAAAAATAATAATATCATATCAATCAGTTAGTTATAGGACACCGAGAATCGGCTCCGACGTGTCCCAATCCTTCCTTACTTATTCGATAGTGGACAAGTATCAGCTTAGTCCACTATTTCCCTATTTCTAACATAATCAGGCAGGAATCAGCCGATCACCCAATTCAACGTTAGAAAAGCATTAATTCTTAGAAGGACCCAACTTTAACAAACTAAGTTATGATCAGCATACAATAATTTGTTAACCAATTGTCTCCGTCTACCGAGACAGCAGCTTTGTCACTAATTAATCCTACTAATTCAATCCAGTGATTTAATTAGAGATTAATTGACTCTACCTAATTTTATTAAAGTTGATCAGGCTTTAATCCAATTAAGTAATGAACGCTATTCACAGAAAACTCTTGGAATTGAATATAAAATCATTGATTAACACAATTTGGTCTCACAACTTTATTCATGATTAGTGTTTCTTACTTACAGCCAGAAAAGAAACTACTCACTAAACATAATAAGAATACAACATGAATTAAAAGAAATAAATTAAATTAAGAAAATCAAATCGAGCCGCCCGTCGTTTGGTCAAACGACGGGCTGCTGTTCTTGTTCTCTGTAAAACTGCAAAACTTCAAATCTGAAAACTGCGCCTAATGTGCTAAAAGAATAAAAGATAAAAGATAAAAAGATATCCCTGCCTAATTATTGTGTTCTCTTATATAGAAGAGAACAAACTCCTTTTCCTAAATTTACTCAATAAAGAAATCTTCTCCTTTCCAAAAATCAATCAACCACTTGCGGTTATAACAAATCATCTTCCAAATCAGATTTATCACTTTTGGTAACTGCCAATCTTCTTCTCTCTCTTGATAGCTTTCCACAAAATCCTCTTGCTGCCCCAAGTCTTTAATGCTGAATTTGCTCCTTCATATCTCCCAAATAATCTCTTAAAAATCATCTTTATCTCCAAGTCATCCTCTAAGATGGAATTTCCAATTTCTGCAAAGATAACAGCCCATTAAGTACATATTCTACCTCATCAAGCACGTAAAATTGTACATAAAAATATGAATATTCTGTGCTTATCAAATATCTTCAAATAATGATCACATAAATCTTCAAAGCAACTACTAGCAGCTGTGCAGAAATGTGAGAATCATGGGCAGATCTGCAATCAGCCGGTAGAATCGCAAGAAAGCTCTAAGAACACCAAGAAAATTAAAAGTCACACACTAGTTTTGAACTAAGAATATCCAAATAATGATCACAAAATTCCAGTTTAGTTGTTCAGTTTTGATGTTGTTCTTACTATGTTTTTAGCTATTCAAATCTCTCAATCAATTATTGAAATATACAAAGAAAAAGCACCCCTAAAGTAGGGAAGAAAAAGCACCCCTAAAGTAGAGAGTTGAGAGCACTTCTCTCTAACTTTCTCTTACTTCACTGAGAGCTCTTTTTCTAAGTTCTAAGTTAATTTTGGATGATATTATATTATTAATGACACTAATTTTATTCTCATTTTTTAAATCTTGTTTCACAAAATTCTAAAACCCAATTTCTTCTCTATTGTTGGGTTAATGATTGCATTAGTTCTAAATTTATTACCAATATTAATGCACACTAACTTTATTCTCATTATTTGAGTTTTATTTAACAAAATTTTAAAATCTAATTTCTTTTCTATGGAATTGAGTTAATGATTGTATTAATTCTAAATTTTCTAAATTGTGGGGTATGATTAGTAATTTGATCAAATCTCATGTTGGGGGTCGGATGAGGATGTCTCAAGTTTTCGGAGCCTCATCGTCAGGTCGTACTTCGAATGTTGACAGTCACGCTCAATGCAGAGAGGAAATAAGGTTCTTGTCTGAAGCACTGTAGGACCTATACAGAGCTTTGGGCAAACCAGTTCCAGTTTTCCCTATGAGACATGTCTCAAGTTTTCCTAGTACGGAATCATCATTCAAGCAACAAGAGTTAAAGCATCCAGAGACTACAAGCAGAGAAGTCGTGGCAGAGCATATACCGGTATGCTCTGGTTCTGGACTCCCAGATTCATTGGGAGAGTTTGAGGTAACAAACTATAATCATTTTCTTTTAAAATTATTATGTTTAACTCATTTAGTAATATATACTATATTTGTCTATTATTCACAGGACGGAACAGAATGTCGCCAGTTTGTGATTGATCATATTAAAGGGAGGTGTCTTGTAGCTACCGGGAGGCTGCATAATTTATCAATACATCACGGGAAAGAGGTAATGCGGGACAGAGTGAAGGTCAATATCATTACCTCGATCGAATCGGATGCTCCATTGCCATTCCCAGATGATGAGGCCACGACAGTTGGGACAGGATTTGGGAATCTGTTAGAGTGGCCCAGGTCATTAGTTGAGCTTTGTACCGATTCGAATTTGCAGGTGTAATTATATATGATTCTTTGTGTTTTTTTGTTATAAATTTGTTAATAAACATCTCTAATTACTGAGTTATTTTTTAAAGGTACCGGACCCGAAAGGTTCTAAAGGGTTGAAGAAATCCACTCAACCCAAGAAAACAAAAGTGGTGGCCCACCCGCAAGAAGGGGAAAGTCCATTATTATCTAAACTCGACGGATCTTTAAGGCTATTGTGCAAATTGGTGAGCCACCATTCCACTGATTCTATGTACACAATCAAGACGACGAAAGAAATCGTGGGCAATGAGTATGAAGTATATCTTACTAATGAGAACCTCAATGATTTCTTCTCGTTTGATATGGTGACGGGCGATTGCATGCAAGTGTACATAAAGTAAGTTCATTAAGTTCGTATATATTTTTAAAGTTTCAACTTTATTTTATTTTCTGATGAATTTGCAATATAGTTTAACTAATCAATGCGTGTCCTTATATTTGTCAATGAATGTTGTAGGACAATGTATACACTATATAGAACAGGGTCAAACTGGGATAGGGTTCCTATCTCCAGATCACATACAAGCATTCGGGAATAATGAAACATCTAGAATACAGTACATTGTGTCGACCCTGAAGGATGGAAGCAAGAGCATCTACCTAGCGCCGTATTTTCTAAAGTAATTAAACCAATCAAATAGCTTTACCTTTTTAATGGAATTTTCTATATGTTTATTCATTGATCAATTGGAATTTTGTTTGTTGGGGACTATTTTTCAGTGCACATTGGATGCTAATGGCAATAAACCCACAGGATATGATTGTGTACTGGTTTGATCCAGTACATTCACAACCCCGAGATGATGCTACGAATTTGATGAATAAGTATTTATATTTCTTCATAATTTTTCGAATAAATATATTACTGATATTATCACATGCTTATTGGCTAATTCTTATTTATAACCGGTTAAATGTTGTCTTTTACAGTGTAGCGAGGGTATATCAATATGAAGGGGATCACTCGTCGACGCATAAAACAGTTCAATAGATATAGATAAATGTAAGCTTGTTCAATGCCTAGTACTTAATGTTCTAATGTATACAATGTTATTATTTTATGACATTATTATTTAATTGTAGCACAAGAGGCAAGTCTCAAATTGGGAATGTGGGTATTATGTCATGTGGTACATGCGAATGATCGTACTCCGAGGAGTCATTGTTTTATTATTTCATTATCATAGTATTTTGCTACTCAATTCCTTTATTTTTTTTTTGCATATTCATTATTAATAATATAATGACATTTTTTGAATGTATCAGTGCTTCAAAAAATATGTGAAAGCATTAATAGGAACAGATTTGAATAATGTTCGACAAGCATGGGCGAGTTATGTAATGAATAAAGAGTTCCAAGCGTTGATGGATGTAAACTAAAATAGATTTGTTTCAATATTCTCTTAGGACATTATGATTTCTATATTTGTATATTTGTATATGCAATACTTTTAAATTTAGAAATCAATATTTGTAAATATATGTACAAAATTTTTGTCCCAATTTTAATGGGAATTGTTCAATGCATTGTTTTGAATATGTATTTTGGGTTGGTATGTTTATAATCTCTCTGTAGTTTGGGCTGTTTTGTTTTGTTCTGTGAATGCATGATTTAAATTAATTCGTAGAAAAAATACATATTACACCGGTTACAGAAAACCCAGTGTAATTTAAACCTTTTACACCGGTTTTAAAAAACCGGCGTAAATCTTGAAATTATACACCAGTTTAAAAAACCGGTGTAAAATGTCTATAATTTACTCCAGTTTTTTAAAACCGGTGTAAGAAATACATTTTACACCGGTTTTTTAAAACCGGGGTAAAAAATTCACACATTTTTACACCGGTTATTTAACTGGTGTAAAATAAACATGTTACACCAATTTTTAAAAAATAGGTGTAAGAAAGACATTTTACACCAATTTTTTAAACCGGTGTAAAAAATATGCACATTTTACCCCGCCTATATATACACCGGTTCTAATTTGAAATAACCGGTGTAAATATCCAGATTTAACCGCTGTAACAGACTATTTTTGTACTAGTGTCAATTCTGATAGTCAAAATAAACAAGACCCAAGAACTTAATTAAAATTAAAATGTGTTATTTCGGAGATGAAGGAGTTTATTTTCATTCTTATAAGAATCAAAAGAGGACATTTTCCTTGAGTAGTACAAGGATTTTTTTCCCACTTAATTAGTATATCTAGTCATGACCAAACCCACGATTCCGGTTCCAGAACCGTGGGACCCCCCAAACCGGAACTGGAACCGAACCGCCTATGGGCGGTTCGGTTACGGTTCTTATTTTCTATGTTTGGAACCGGAACCGGCGGCTCCGGTTCCAAACCAGAAATTTTTTAAAAAAAAAAAACTGCCACGTTAGCATTGCGCTGACTCACATTGCGCGTGCTATGCACGCACCTTCCAAAAAAAAAAATACAGGAGCGTGTTGTAACAAAAAAAAATTACTGCAACGGTCAAATGACCGTTGCAGTAGTTTGCTGACCGTTGCCATGGCAACGATCAGCAAAAAAATTTGCTGAGGAACGGTCAATTGTTTGACCGTTCCTCATTCCTTTTTTTTTTTTTTTTACAATTTCTAAAACCTATAAATACCCCTTAATTTTTCATTTTTCCCACACAATTTCTAATTCTCTTCATCACAATATTCTAATTCTCTTCATCTCAATATTCTCAAGCATTAAAATTCTATAAAATTCAATTCTATTTATTGTTTCTATTATAATTATTAGTTAAATTATTTATTATTGTTTTTAATATATTATTATTTTAATTTCCCATTCTTTTTTAATCCTTTTGAATTTTTTTTATACAATGGATAGTTTTGGTTCTTCATCCCAACCAATTAATATTGGTGATGTATCACAATCAAGTCGTCGTCCACCAATGAATCCAAAATCCGAAATGTTTGTGGAATATTTCACAAAAATTTTTGATGCCGATGGAGTTCTTATTAGAGCACAATGCAATTTTTGCGAGAAATCATACGTCTTCAAAATTGGGAGTAGATATGGTACACTAAACAAGCATTTTGAGAAAACGTATCCTCAAGAAATCGGTCTTCAAAAGTCACAAACGCAATTAACCGGTTTTGCTCAACAAGGTTCTTCTTCTTCTTCTTCTAGTAATTTAAATTTATTTAAATTTAGTGATTCAAAATGGAGAGATGGTGTAGCTAAATTTGTTTGTACACAACATTTACCATTTTCATTTGCTGAAAAACCACATTTTGTGAGATTAGTACAAGAAAATGCAAATCCACAAGTTAAACGTATTTCTAGAACAACTTTAACACATGATATTAGAAAACTACATAAAAAAGAAAAAATTATCTTATCGGAATATTTTTCTAAATTAGATTCTCGTGTTTCAATATGTTCTGATATTTGAAGTGATCATTGGCAAATGAATAGTTATATGGGAATAACTTGTCATTGGATAGATTCAAATTGGTTTTTACAAAAAAGAGTAATTGCATTTAGAGTTTTTAATGATTCTCATACGGCCATAAATATATCTAGATTAATTAGTCTTATTTTAGAAGAATATAATTTGAATGATAAAATTTTTTCAATTGGTTTTGATAATGCATCGGCTAATAATGCATCTATTGTAGAATTAAAAAATACGTGTGCACCAATTTTAGGTGGGAAATTTTTTCATATTAGATGTGTATGCCATATTTTAAATTTATCCGTTCAAAATGGTTTAAGTGCATTAAAATTTCATATTAAACCAATTAAAGATGCAATTAAATATTTGACTGGACATCCAAGTTTAATGAAAATATGGGCAAAATATTGTAAACAACATGGACAAAAACCTAAAAGATTTAAAAAGGATGTTCCAAATCGTTGGAATTCAACTTATGATTTACTTTGTGATTCTTCTAAATATAGTTCATTATTATGTAATTTTTTCATTGATAACTCTTGTCTTGGAATTGTATTATTTCCTAATCATTGGACTTCTTGTGCAAAATTGTTAGATGTTTTAAAAGTATTTAAGGATGCTACTTGTTTGTTTTCACGTGTGTATTTTCCAACTTCTCATTTATTTTTATATGAAGCATGTAATATAATTGGTATGTTAAAAGGGAACATAAATGATGAAACTTTGACGCAAAGTATTTCTCACATGTTAGAAAAATGGCTTAGTTATTATAAAGAAATTCCAATTTTATATTTAGTTGCTCTTGTTCTTGATCCTCGTTTTAAATTTCAAGGTTTAGACCAATATTTGAAGTTTTATTATAATTCGTTACAAGAATGTTTTCCATTTGATTCGAACATTATGCAATTACAATTAAATGTAAATAAATACATAAATGAGACTAGAGATATGTTAAATGCATTATATGAAGAATATTCTCTTAATTTTCAACCTCAAGTTCCTACTAGTAGTACCATCAGCACTCACACTAGTCACCATAATATTTCAACTTCAAAAATTGGATCTTCTTCTTCGTCTTCCTTTATCCTTGCTGGTTTAGAAATGTTTCAATCGTTAAAAAAACACAAGGGTACTACTAGTACGGAACTTGAGGTATATTTAACCACTTCTTTTGATTTTAGTGATAACAAGTATGAATGTGATAGTGTTGAGAACTTCCAAATATTGGAATGGTGGAAGTCCAAGTCAACGATGTGCCCTATTATCGCTTCGATAGCCAAAGAGATTTTGGCGGCCCCGACATCAACCGTAGCCGTGGAACAAGCTTTTAGTCAAGGTGGCAACATTTTGGACGAGACCCGATCGCGTTTGAGCCCCTTCGCCTTGGAGATTCAAGCTTTAGTAGATGATTGGACTAAAGCCGCATAAAGAGAACAAGAACAAGACATAGAAGAAAATTTTAGTTTAGATTTAGACGCTACCACCGATGGTAGCTCTACTTGTACAACTAGAACTAATTCACCTGTCACCGATGCCGATAGAGCCAATAATGACGACGACGACGACGACTATTAGTTTATTAAAATGAAGAAAAATATCATATTGTACATTTTTACATTATTGAAAATTTGAAATAATTTATTATGTTTTTTCAAATATTATAATTTCCATATCTATATATTCATTTATATAAATTAATGTCGTAGTTTTATTTATATACACTATAGTTGTCTTAATTTGTAAATTTTTCTATCCAATGAATAAAATTTAGTAGTTTCTTCATTTATTAATTTTAACTTGTAAATTTATGAATTAAAATCTTAACTTGTAAATTTTTCTATCCAATGAATAAAATTTAGTAGTTTTCTTCATTTATTAATTTCTAACTTGTAAATTTATGAATTAAAATCTTAACTTGTAAATTTTTCTATCAAATGAATAAAATTTAGTAGTTTCTTCATTTATTAATTTATAACTTGTAAATTTATGATTTAAAAACCTTAACTTGTAAATTTTTCTATCAAATGAATAAAATTTAGTAGTTTCTTCATTTATTAATTTATAACTTGTAAATTTATGATTTAAAAACCTTTCTTCATTTATTAATTTAAGACTTGTAAATTTTTTTTAAAATACTCTTATTATTTCTATATCTTTCTTTCTCACTTAATCTAATATTCATAATTCTATTATTCTAAAAAATTCATATATTAGTTTAATTTTAACTACTATTCTAATTATGTTATTATATTATACTAGTTGAATTGTAATTAATAATTCAAATATTCAAATATTCTTATTATTTTTATATCCTTGAAGCTTGAATGATTGAATCTCATTTATCTAATTATTCCTAGTTCTATTATCTAAAAACTATATATTAATTAAGTTCAATTGTAACTATTATTATTCTAATTATATTATTATGTTGTATTATTTGAGTTTGAATTAATAGTTTAATCATTATTTCAATAGAAATCAAATTTAAAAGTGGGATTACAATCGAAATTCGAAATTAAAAACCGGAACCGGAATCGAAACCGCCGGTTCCGGAACCGTGGTCAAGGCTAAGTATATCCATGCTGCTGTCATAATTAATTAGCAGTGAAAAAGAGGCCATGTACTTATTTGTTTGTGTGACTATTTTCTTCCTGTGTGCGAAATATTTTCAAGATTTCATAATTTCACTCAAATGAAATATAATATCATCACTCACTTATTCATATAATCCATAATAACTAATAATCCATCGAATGGTGATACGATTTGGAGTAATGATACAATTTCACATGTGATGGAAATTTTCTTTTAAAAAAAAAGGAGGACAAAGAATTCAGAGAATTGATTTTGTAAATTGAGGAAAAAACAATTCTATTTTCCAAAGATTAATTTGCAATTGTTCCTCATAAGGTCCCTTTGATCATCCCTTAAATTAAACATCCCTTAAAGCAAACTACCAACATAGGACATTTGTTGCCAATCAATGCCATCATCCATCTCCAAAAACTGTTTCCAATCCGATGAGCAATTGTTTGCTTCTCCAACGATAGCCTCAACACTTGCATTTTCTGAATCTTCTTCAAAGACATGATCATTGATTACTGCAGCTATGCCAGTACTGCTGCTTCCTTCTTTTCCATCCAATGTCATGATCAAATTATTGTCTGCCGCTACACCAGCAATTTCTCCATTCACTGCTACGGGATTGTAGTTCTGATAATCATAATCAGTAGCTACGCCTGCGATTTCTCCTTGCACTGCTATGGGATTGTAGTTTGGATAATAAGAATCAGCATCTGCAACTTCACTCTCCAGTAGTACTGGTACAGGATTGTAGTTTTGATAATCAGAATAAGCAGCTAAATCTGCAATTTCTCCATTCACTGACACGCGATTGTAGTTCTGATAATAAGAATCAGCAACTACGTCTACAATTTCTCCTCCTCCTGCTACAGGAACTTCTAAAGCTACAGAATTGTAGTTTTGATAATAAGAATAAGCAGCAACATCCGCAATTTGTCCTTCCACTGCTACAGAATTGCCGTTTCCATAATTAGAATCAGCAGCTGCATCTGCAATTTGTCCTTCTACAGCTGCAGGATTGTAGTTCTGATAATTAGAAACTGTGATTTCCCTTTCGGCGCAATCCAAATCCAATTCCAATGTAGTACTCATCACATGATCAGTTCGGTCATCTTGGCATCCTCCAATTTCAGGATCAAGATTATTTCTTGTACTGTTAGAGTCACAAACAGAAACAGGTACGTCTTCAACACGATCATAAGTGAAGGTCCTCCTGATCTTGTTTCGATCTTGAATTTCTTGATTCTCAAACGTTAGAGTCGCCTTTCTCTTCCCAATAAAGCCCTCAAGCATGGATGAACTCCCAGTAACAACAGTATGATCATCATGTTTAATGCCATCATCATTAATATTTGAATTTTTCATCACATCCCTCCGTGTAATTCTACAAATTACATAATCTTTGCAATGTACCTCGTTTAATAACTCACCTGCAAGAGAGTATTCGTGCATGATCCAGTGACCGTTAACCTCAGCCTTGGAATACTCGAAATTCAACATCTTCATGCTTCCAATCAATTCGCCATTACGGTTTTTTATCAATTTCGGCTTTGTGCTGCCATGCCAAGTTCCACAACCGGCCTTTCTCAACTTATTTTTCTCTCCATTTCCGACATTACACAACTTGGTGATGACATAAATAACTCTTGATGAAGGAGAAGCCTTGCAGCTCCAAGGATCCACTATGATTTGCCATGGATCAGTGTTTTTCAAAATTAACCATGGTGTAGCATCATCGCCATAAAGATTTTTCTCAATAACTTGCTGACATTGGTGTTGATGAATTCCCATCGCCTTCCTCTTGAGGAAGAAACAAAGCAACTCTTCTTCCGTTGGGATGAATCGAAAACCGAAAGGTGTGCAATTCATTGTTAATTTTTTGTTTTTTCTTTCTAACAATATAATTTCTTGGAAATTCTTATAGGGTTTAATCTATTTATATTCTCACTGTATAGTGTATACCAACGTACCAATTGGTTAAAGGCGGTATCATTACCCGTCTCATAAAGTTAAATGTGGCAGTAAACATTTTAATTAATTTTTTTTATCTATTTTTAATATTTTGAATAAATTATTTTATAAAAATCCACTTTGGAAAATTAATAAACAACTTGTTTCAAATAAAAAATTAATAGAAAACTATATCTACTTATTTAATTACATAGATATTTAATAAAATAAATATTTCAAATCAATATATTTTGTATGTTTTTAAACAAAAAAAAAGTAAATCACATCAAAGTAAAGCGTAGGTTTTTACCTTTTTTTTTTTTTTTGTAAACTTATGGTACCTCTATAATCGTCCATAAAAGTTACTCAGGGTTAAAATTTTAAGATGCTCATCCTCATTTGAGCTTTTTATAGATACCCAATCAAGTGACGACATCTAAAATTTTTAAAAAATTTTACTCTAGTTATTATTTACATTATTTTACACAATTTAATTATCTTAAAATCTATATCTCAAAAAATAGAAAAGAAAAAACACAATATTTGCGAGTAATAGCCTTCATTGCCTAGAGAAAATCAGATTTCTCAAAACATTAATTTCTCGGAATATCATAAAGTTCCCATGTTGTTGGTTTGTTTTCCCATTATTTCTACCATAGTAGTGTCATATTTTGTTTCAAAAGTTGTTAATTTTCTAGAGACCTTTTCTTTTTCTTTTTTTATTTCAATTTTATTGTTTTGATTCTTTTTTTTTTTTTTCTCTAAAAAAATTTCAATTCGAATGTTCAAAGGACCTGAGAAAAATTCGGGAAATGTAAAACAAAACCCTTTATGGTAACATTATTGAGGACACCGTCACCATTCGCTGTCCTCAAAACAAGCGATTTTCAAATGGCTCTCAGTTTCTCTCCCTCATCAACTTTCTCTGCTCTAAAATCATCAAAAACATCTTCCAATGTTTCTTTTCTCTTCTGTCGACCTATGGGATCTTGATTTTATTCTCTATAAAGATTTATTCATAATAAATCGCCAAACGATAAGCCCATGGGGACCTGCATGTCAGTACAAGCAAATTCAAGTTTTGTGAAGAGAACAAAGAATCAAAGACCCATATCATCATCATCTGATCGTGATGAGGGTAGCACCAAGAAAAATGGTAGCAATGCATCAGCAAAAACAACCTTTAATCAGAGATTTTCGCGGCCCGTTACGGTTTTGAAAGATCCTGATGGAAGTGAAATTCATCAGAAATATAAGTTTGGGAAGGAACTTGGAAGGGGAGAATTTGGTATAACATATCAATGTGTTGATAAAGAAACAGGACAAAATGTAGCATGTAAAAAGATTTCAAAGAGTAAACTTAGGACAGAGATCGATGTCGAGGATGTTCGTCGGGAGGTTGAGATCATGAGACATTTGCCAAAACATCCAAACATTGTTAGCTATATTGCTGCATATGAAGATAAAGATACAATTTATCTTGTTATGGAGCTTTGTGAAGGTGGAGAACTCTTTGATAGAATTGTGCAAAGAGGGCATTATACTGAGAGAGCTGCTGCCCTTGTTACCAAGACTATTCTTGAGGTTATCAAGGTACCTTTATTTTTTCCTTCTTTTTTCTTCATTCTCTATTTGTCACTATTTTCATTTTCATTTTTGTTAGTTGTTAATATTTCAAATTTGAATGAAACAATAAAATACGATGGTGAAATATGATTTATATAGCCAATCAGGATAAAGAGGTCGTAACGCTCGAAAAATCATAGAGGGGGAGGTCATGAGCAATTACACCGTAAAATCGATTTTCGACCGTAGAAAAAAGAATCACTATTGTTATTGTTGTTGTTGTAATATTCCAAATTTTCAATATAACTAAATGGTTATTGAGATTTTTTGTGCTCTCGTTTTATGAATAGATTTAGATTCTTATTGCTTCCATTTTTCTTCATGAATCCCTTTGGAAAAATCTATATATAATGGACTTTCTCCCTTTTAGATCCATTAGGGAGTACCTAAGGGAAGATCCACTTAACAATTCAATGGCAACTAAATTTTTTGAGCCATTTCTTTTCCAATGATTTCTACCTATAGATTCTTATATATTTCCCAAAACTTTCATGTTTTTTTTTCATGAAACAAAATATTTGGAAATGTTGAATGTCAGATTAGTCTTGATTCACCCATGAAAATTCAAGAAGGCAGATATTTCATATGCACTTCAGATTGCAATATGCATTGAATTACAACATTTTAGTTCAAGTTCATATATAGATTTTCTTTCACTACCAGCCCAACACTAGCCTGATTAAGCGCATGAGTTAGCAAATAAGCTTGCAAAAAAATCTCTGTTAAGATCGACAATCATATTTTAGTATATTCCATTCTATGACTATAATTGCAATACAATGGGAAAATCGCAAAAATCATCCTTCACATTTGTCGGGAAAAACATTTTCCATTACTTACATTTAAAAAGATACAATTTAATTACTATAATATTGTGATTTTTTTTCAAACATATATATGTGGACTCTAATTGTGATAATTTTTTCCCAAGAAATGTTGTACAAACAATAATTTGTTAACTGGAATAATTTATATTTGCTTTTTTTTTTTTTTTAGGTATGTCACGAGCATGGAGTAATACACAGGGACCTTAAACCGGAAAATTTTTTATACTCAAGTACTAATGAAAATGCTCCCTTGAAGGCAATAGACTTTGGCCTTTCCATATTCTTTGAGCCTGGTACGCCTTCACATTTGGATTCCACGCTTTCTTTCTTTCTGATTTTTTTAGTAAATAATCCCAATTGTCTATTAATTTAGGAATAAGTATATTTTTTTATCCTTGATCTTGAAAATTTTTTATTTTAGTCTTTGATATTAAAAAAAATTATTTTAGTCCGTCAATTTAGATTTTGTCATATAAATAGTCACCTACTCATTCTTTATTCATTTGAAAATAACTTCATTTGTTATGTGATACTATTTATGATTCAAAACGATATCTTTTAGTATCACATATCAAGTATCATTACTTGTCAATTACATAAAAATATGAGTTGATAACTATTTATATAATACAATTCAAGTTGAGGACTAAAATGATACTTATTCCCAAATTAATCAATCGGATCATTAGAGTCATTTACAACAAAAATAAATTGAATTGCCAATATGAAAAAACTATAGAAATGATCATTAAATTGTGATAATTGTTAGGTCAGCATTTTGGTGAAATTGTGGGAAGTCCTTATTACATGGCTCCAGAAGTCCTCAGACGTAATTATGGATCAGATGTAGATGTATGGAGTGCAGGTGTTATTCTTTACATCTTATTATGTGGAGTTCCTCCTTTCTGGGCAGGTAAATTTATATATACTTTTAGTTCATGATTTTATTTTTATTTTTATTTTTTTTTTAAGCTAACCTCTTGTTGAGGGTGGTCGCCACTCCAAATTTATTAGATTAATGGGTGGATGATGGACATACCTTAAAATCATTTAATTATAAAATAAGAAAAGGACAAAATAATCAATTCTACTTTAATTTTGCATTATTAAACACTCAAAATCAATTTTGGGTTTAAATATTTATTGCTTTAACTTCCAAATTTTCACAATTTAGTGTGCATAGACAATTTTTAACCATTTAATTTGACCTTGCTCTTTTTGAGTTTTTTGTTTTCAAATGAAAACATAGTGTTTGTGTAACCATTTCTTTGGAAAATTTTTATTTCCTTTTTCCACTTTTGATAATAGGGATATTTTTTTCTTTTTACAAATTTTTTTAAAGGAAATGACAGCTTAGTACAAGTCTATATATATATATATATATATATATATATATATATATATAACAACGTCGTTGATCGGCGTTGACCACTAGGTGATATCCGGTCGGTCGGCAATGAGAATGTCGTTCAATAGTGTTGACTGGTGGCGGTAAATATTGACCATTACTAGTCAACATTTTACAAAAAAATTAAATTAAAAATATATTTAATATTAAAATATTCTTTAATTTTACAAAAAAAAAAAAACAAAACTAACCGATCTAAACACCCATTTTTCAATTAAAAAATATTTCATCTTTAAATCGCATATCGAGATTTACTTTTCTTTAATTCCAAAAAATAAAATTCACATTGTCCAAATAGAAAATACTAGTTCTTTGACAGCTTTTCCCATTTAATATTTTGTCTTTCTTAGACTTGTTCTTTGAGTAAGTAATTCTTGAGTGGTCTTTTTCTTATGAATCTTGAATGTTAGTGAAACGAATTATCTAAAGCAAGAAAGATATCCATAAAATTATGGTGTTACAATATTTTGTCTTACTTACAAATGTACATAAATCAATATAAATGTTGTTTACAATAAACGTGCCATTTTTTTTAACAAAATTAATTTTTCCCAATATATACATAATACTTTTCAGAAATTGCTTGAATTTCTAGAGTAATTTAGCCATTAAAATTTCTCATATAATCTAAATATTTTATTATCTTTAATTCTTATTTATGGCTGCAACTAGAACAGAAACTGAAGAAGGTATTGCTCATGCAATTGTTCGAGGTGAGATAGATTTTCAAAGGGATCCATGGCCTAAAATTTCACAAAATGCGAAGGATGTTGTGAAGGGCATGCTTGAACCCAATCCTTATTCAAGACTCACTGTAGAAGAGGTCCTTGGTAAGTACACTATACTATTATAAATTAGATGTATATTTAGAAAACACAAAAATTTATGTAAAACCGGCTAATATATAAAACGGGTGTGGTTTATATATGAAATGAATTAATTTCGTGATTTTAATTTTCTATCATTTTTATCAAACGTTGAAATCGCGATTAACTCGCCGTTTATATATGAACCCTCAACATTAGAGAGTATGGATTCTTTTTTTTTTTTTTTTTTTGTGAGATTGTAATTTTATCACATGATTCTTATTATGAAATATGATAAAACTTTATGCAAGTAAAATGAAAATCTTTTGTAAAAAAATTGGTACCCCTATCATTCCTTATATTACAAAAATTAAAAAAAAAAAATTATGTTGGTATGTGTTATCAATAATAAATTATTCTTTAGGATTGTTAATTTGCTTCATTTTGAAAATTCTTATTAGAAATTAATATTTCTTTTTCATGTTTTTTTTTTCTTTTGAAGAAAATGAATGGATAAAAAATGCTGACCAAGTCTCCAATATTCCATTGGGAGAACGAGTTAGAACAAGGATTAAACAGTTCTCATTGATGAACAAATTCAAGAAGAGGGTTCTAAGAGTAAGCTCACAGAATCTAGAGCTATTTCTGTTAATAATATTTGGAATTCTAATCTATTAATTTTATGAAATATTATTAAAGTCGATCATAATAATAAATCATAAATTACTCATTATTATTATTGATGCTTAAACTAATTTCTTTTGACAGGTTGTAGCAGATCATTTACCAGATGATCAAATATATGGAATTAAACAAATTTTCTATACTATGGATACTGATCAGAATGGAAACTTGAGTTTTGAAGAGCTCAAAACTGGTTTGAAAAAATTGGGACAAGATGTTGGTGATCTTGACGTTCAACTACTCATTGATGCTGTGAGTTCCATTAATTCTACATGAAAAAAAGAAAAAAAAATTGAATCTTTCCTTCTTCCTTGAATTTGTTAAATTGCATATATAAGAGTTTTTTTTTAAATTTGACAAAATATTGAGGTTGAAAATTTATTTTAAATGTTAGATGTTTAGTATCTTAAAGTATATCATAGGATAAATGACCTAAATAGTCCTTTAACTTGAAGGTAAGTATTATTTTGATTCTCAATTTTGAAAATTTTGATCTGTCAATTTGAATTTTGTCACACAAATGATTCTTAACATATTTTTTTTTATCAATTTGACAAGTAATGTTATTAGTCATATGACACTGTTCATCATTCAAAATAACTTTATTTTGTGTCACATGACTAACGTCATTACTTGTTAAATAGATGAAAACCAGAATATAACATTTTTCAGTATTAAGAACCCCCTCCCAAATTGAAGAACTATTAGAGTCTTTACGCTATGTCATAAGATATATTTTTTTTTTCTCTTTTTTTCACCCTTATATGAAATTGTACGTACGTGTAAAGAAAATACATTAGCGAAATATGATTCATATAGCGTACAGACGTGTGAGTAGAATACATTATCGAAATATGATTCATATGATCGACAATAAAATACAATAGCGAAATATAATTCATACAGTCGACTTAATCATTATTTTTTACTCGCAACCGCATGATTAGTATAGTTCTTTTTCTTCTTTTTTGAAGGCTGATTTAGATGGGAATGGAACGCTTGATTGTGAGGAGTTTGTGACAATAGCTGTCCATCTTAAGAGATTAAGCAGTGATGAGAATTTGCTTCAAGCATTTAACCAATTTGACAAGAATGGAAATGGATTTATTGAGTTTGAGGAACTGAGAGAATCATTGTCAGATGAACATCTTGGTCCTAACAATGACCAATTTGTGCAAGATATCATATTTGATGCCGATTTGGACAAGGTAAGTAGAAACTACCTCAATTTCTCATAAATCCCTCTTTTTTTTTATTTTATTTTTTTTTAACTATATTAAAGATCATATCCGATTTCATATTTAAAGAAAAAAAAAATCTCTCATACGAAATAATATAATCTTTAAACTAATACCTCAATAATTCATTATGAATTGATTTTAAATTGAATGCTCGGATTTAATTTGTAAAAGACAAATAATTTATAGTTCGTATAGATATTAACTTTAGTGCAATAATGCAATAAAATTAAGAGTAAATTGCAAAAAGTTCTTCTGAACTAGTACACTTTTGTGAGTTTTTTTCCTGGAATTTTAATTGTAATACTTTGCAACTCTAAAGTATATTATTTTTAGTTAAATGGTTCGATATGCAAAATGCTATAGTTAAATGTTTGAGGAGAAATTTGCAAAAGAAATCATAATTTAGGGAGGTTTTTTGAAATTAACTCTAAAATTACGGTAAATATTATGCATATATTTACTCTATAACAAATAGCAAATTTGATGAAATGACTTAAATTGCACTTTTACGAATTTATTGGAATATTTTACAATTTTTTGAGCTGCTTTGGTTAAAAAATTTTAATCACTGTCACTATAGGATTGAGACTTTGATAAAATCCATAAAATGTTTAATACACAAAAATTTGAAAATTAATTTTAGAAGAGAATTGGGTGGTGGTAGTGGTGGAGGAGGTGGCGGAGGGGCAGTGGTACACAACCCCCCTCCCCTCCCCTCCCTTTATTTGAAAAGTTATATATAAAAAAATATTTTTTTTAATTAGATCTATTGAAAAATTAGAATTTTACTCTTTAAAAATTAAAAAATAATTTGTATTAATAATATTATACAATTTCCTCCCTCCCAAACTCTATTTTTTTGGATCCAGAGCACTGAGAGGAAGGAATTGAAAAGGAGGGGAGAGTTGTAGGTTTAGGAATGAGTGGAAAATACATATTTTCAATAGACTAAATATTTTTTTAATCTTCTTTTGTAATATCATATATATATATATATATAAATTTCAATAATTTGAAACTCATTATTTAATGTTGATTCTTTTTTATCAAATATCTTCTTGCAACGACAATATCGAATGATAATGACTATTTATAGTAAATAAAAATGTGTAAAATTATAATTAATGTCTAGATAGTAATTGAACAATTTGAATATTTTCTAAATTCATTGCCAAATAAATGTAATTTTTCTTGTTTTTTTTTTTTTTTTTTTTTGGTACTTCAATTTACAGGATGGAAAGATCAGTTATAAAGAGTTCAAGGCAATGATGACAACTGGGACAGATTGGAAAATGTCTTCTCGACAATACTCAAGAGCAATGCTAAATGCACTTAGCATGAAATTGTTCAGAGATCAATCTACACAAATAAAAGTTAATTAGCTTTGAACTTTTTGGATTATAAAAAATATATATATATAAATATATATAAAAATCCTCTTAATTATAAAAAAAAAAAAATTAATCCCATATTGTCAAAATCAAATCTTTAACTAATTAATAGCCAATTAGCTCAGTAAGTGAACAAAATATAATTTGATCAGGCTCTTTGAAATTAAACAAATTTCAATAGTTCAATGTTGTTTTTTTTTTTTTTTTGGGTAAAAAGTCAGTGCAGTCCCCCCCCCCCCCCCCCCCCCCCCCCCCCCCCCCCCCCCCCCCCCCCCCCCCCCACCAATTAGGATTGTGGGAATGAACATATATGGGCTAATAAGATATGAAAATGTCAAAATATGTTTACTACTTTTCCTAGTTTTATTTCATCAGGATATGAATGAGGCTTGTTTGAATATTGTACTCTCATGTGATTCAATCTTTTCATTTTTTTTTTTTTTCAAGTGAATTTAATGAGAATTATAAGAATTGAGAATAGATTATTGTCTTATTTGTGTGGAATAATTTGTAACCTTTATGTCCTAGATTATGAAGTTTAAAGAAAAGAGATGATAATTGTGCATATATTCTAAGATTTGTTGAATTTTTTACTTAAAACATGTTTTCACTTAATTTTAAATTTTTAAAAAACCTTTAATTTATTTTTTTTTTTTACTTAATTGAATATAATTGAATTAAAAAGTGTGAAAGTAATAAAAAAAATAATATAAAATGAAGTATGGATATAAATATATAAAGAATATTTTTTTATGGAGTGAAAAATGGAGTCATGTATTGAAGAAAAATTTACTGTAAATACTGTATTTTCGATTAAACTTGCTGCAAAATAGGTTTAAATAGTTTTTTTTTTTTGAATTATAGCATAAATGGTTTTCAATTGATTGATCTACAATGGGTACTCAGTTAAAAAAATAAAAGTTTAATAGCTGATGTCATGTAAAGCGAATTCATATATGAAACTAGATTTAATCATAATTTATGCACAATAAAAATAATAAAAAAATTAGAATCACAATTCAACAACCAATAATTGTTCGTTTCGTTTCATTTATAAAACACGTCTCATATATAAATTATTCACATAAATTTTTGTCAAAGTTTTTAAAGTAGATTAATGAGTTTGCATTTAGTTTCTTCTTTTGGAATGTCCTAAAAATATAACCCCCACATTCTAAACTTGAGTTGATCAGCTGAAACTTCTCAAAATATCAGAGCAATTCTCTTAATATCAGTCAACATAGAATTATTTTATTATATATATATATATCAGTTTAATACAAAGGAAGCCACATACAACCAGGATAAAAACAAATGAGAATATTGCATTTTGCCTGGTAGTTTCTACCTGATGATCAGTCAGCATTTCTTAAATTCCAAGAACCTTTGTAGCTGATTCAGTTGATACATTTTGCAGAAACTATTTACAAGGAAAACATAATTGTCACAACTACAACACAAACACACAAGAAACAGTTAACATGGCTGTCGCTTTTCTCGACTTTTTTTTGGCGAGTTCCCAAGTGCCAGCACGGTTCCTCTGGCTCCGAATAAAGCAGCACCTTGTACAACAATTATTTTGCAATCTTGTTCCTTTTCTGCTGCTCCCGGAGGTATATTGCCAACCAAAGTCAAGGTCTGTTTTAACGACGATGCTGACAGATATGGCATGCGGTCGCAGACTTAACATTAGAGTAAGTACATTGATCACAAGACCAATTGCCTGAATCATCAATGTTTCTACTTGACCCTCCTGTCTTGAAAGATCCCTTTCCCTTGCCACCTAGTTTTACCTTGCTGGTGCCAATTGCAGTTTTTGAGCTGCTTGTTTTGCTACACGCTCCTTGCGAATCCACGTCTGACAGACCATTCTCTAAAGCCCTAACCAAGTTCTCAAAGTAATTCCGCGTCACACTGCACCAGTCATGGAAAAGGAAAATTGGCAAGATTACAAAAGAACTTCATAATCAACAACAACGCGATATGAGGTCAAGCAAGTCAAAAAATACTTCTTATTGAACATAAAGATGAGCAAGAAAGTATCACTCAGACTAGTCGGATAGCCAAAAGGGATAAAAACTGCAAAATAAAACATATACAACAGCCCACAAACCAACTAGTTAATAGATAGGCCAGAGAAACTATGGGCAAAACTGAAGATAACCATCCCACCAACACAAATGTAATTATCATGTCAAATATTTTCTCAGCCCCAACACAAGCGATTAATATCCAATTTGTCCTTTCAAGTTTTACATTTGCCGCACTAAAGCAATGCATGCTTCAGTAAAGCATTAAGCAAATTTAGAAAGATAATACAAGAAGCATGGGTATCAGGGGATACATATCCTATTTCAATTTATTAGTGGAATGAACTGAGGACTGTATCCTTTTGAAAATACATGTCCACCAAGGTCACTGACATATAGTTGATCTTTGTCAAGAGATAAAAAAAATCAGAAGAAATTCATGTATAGATCCTGATGTTTGTGAATACTTAATGACAAATTACCTAGTCAGACCAGCCAACTTCGTACGGAAATCATTGAAATCCTTGGAAGGACCTTCTCCATGGAGGTAACTCAGTAATTCCTTTTCTGCACATTGATGGAGCCTCTCTAAACCAGCCTCCGCCTCCCCTGGAGAAAATCACGTCACAGATGTTGAGCTGTGACCAATACAAGGATAGAAAAGAATATAACCAGATAAATGTGAAAATGGACCTTGCAAGTACTCGAAAAACTGTCTCCGTGTTTGCTCATGCTCGGGTAGGTAATATCCATAAGCATACGTCCATTTCAGAACCCTCCTACATTCAACAATCTGCAAAATCCAAAGACAGCACATGAGATGCTTGAGTTTACATTATATGGACAAAGAACCATCCAAATGCATCACAAAAACCAACTTAAAGGTGGCAGCCGCATTGGTTACTCAGCCTTATAGCACATGCTAACTGTTCCCCAACTTATTGCTGGTTCTCTGTCAAATCGTTGGAAGTTATATCGTTTGTACACCTAAATTGTGCGTAAATTCACACTTTCTTGTTTTATAACTCGACTATAAAGCAGTGAATGTGCATTTTCCTTTCGTGAAGCATATAATTTTAGGCCACTCAAAATGACATCTAACATCAACTAGTAAAGTGAGATAAACACTGAAATGACAATCAAAGGTTGAGATGATGTGATTGATTACTGTTGACATCTCGCTAAAAAGTCAACAAATACAATTTCTTGGAATAACTAAAAGCTAATATAACTACAACCCAAACCAATTCCAGGGTACTTAACATTCACCACATGTTCGTCTCGTTCTCAATGTTTTCAAATTACTGCAACAGAATATCAAGGAAAAAAATTGCTATAAACAGAATTTTCATATTAATTATCTACAAATTACTCACCCAAAAATTGTTTAGTTATAAAACAGGAAAAAGGGGAAGTTTTATAATGCACTTCTTCTTTAACCAGTAAGATACACCATCAAATATACACAGTGTATTTTCTGAAATGTCTGACTAAAACAATCAACTTATGGTTGAGTGCTCAGCTTACCTGGAGCCAAGCTTCAATAATGAACTTCAACTGTGATTCAGGTTGACACTGGATTTCACTGAGCTTCTCAAGCTGTAGAAATCAAAACTTCTGAAGTTAGAAACCCACCTCAAGTGAACACTAGCATTGTACCCACAACATTAAAGAAACAGAAAAACAGTTGGGCTCAGCCCTCAAAATTAAAAGCATCAGCAACAATAGGGTAAATTACTTCAATTGTCCCTCAATTTGGGGGTTTATTTCGCTTTTGTCCTTAATCTTTAAATAGTTTAATTTTTGTTCCTCATGTCACAATTTGATTTAAAATTGTCCTTTGCACATCTTTTTCCCACTTAAAATTCAACTTCAATAAGTATTTAACGCATATATGACAAATAGAGATTTATACAAATTGATAGAATTAGTCATATGCATGTTAAATGGTCATCGCAGTTGAATTTTTCTAGCATGAAAAGTAAACGAAGGACTATTGAAAACTACAAATGCAATATGAGGGATGAAAATGAAACATTTTAAAGATTAGGGACAAAAACGAAATGATCCCCCCAAGTTGAGGGATGGTTGAATAATTTACCCACAAATATATAGCAGCTTAACAACTATTTATTCCAACAAAAAGAAAAAAACCCCATTTAAAGGTGATTCCTAAGAAAATGAAGTTAATATATCAATAGTGGGCTTCTTTTCCCCCCACAAGATCATAATAATGATAGAGGGTTTTGCAACCGTCGCAGCATCATATATAAAATTCCTATTTTAAAGTAAAATTAAAAGCTTTTTTGTTAATGCATCAGCGAAAGAGTACACAAGAAGATAAAAACCACAAACAAATCAATACAAATTATCAAAACAACAAACACAATAGTCAATTACAAATGGTAAGTGATAAATACATCATATCTCCATCTACAAATTATCAAAACAACAAAAACAGTAGTCAATCACAAATGTTATGCTCGAAGCCTCATTCAAGTCCTACTTCCCAGTTTTCCTCAATATATAAAATATCAGAACGCATCACATTCGCTATAATTTATTTGGCTTATTCTTCTAGATAAAAATAAAAATAAATAAACCTAGACTGGTGTCGGAAAAGCTAGGTCTTGAATTTTCAACCATCACAAACATTCACACAGAAACAGCAGATAAAATGAGTGAAGTTAAGAAGGCTCTAAAGGTAAATTCATAATGCCTTTGACCAACTGATAAGTATGGCCCCCCTAATGCACTACAACACATGCTACATTAACTAAGAAAAATTATACTCACATGCACTGTTTGCATTTGCTGCAAATCCGCCAGAGCTTTTTGCCTTGACTGCAAAAAGAAGAAACAATTAAGTGACAAAGACAATGGAATTTGGTTGCTTGAGAAAAAGGCATTCAAGCATCAAATAATTGATTATGGATAGTAATCTCAATGGATATTGAAACTTATAAACGCGTAAGATATAAAAATTCCATGTGCCAAAAGTACCTTAAAAGAAAAAACAGACGGCCGCTTCCAATAGGTGCATAAATGACATAATGAACATAATTCACATTTTTTATCCACCAACATCAGGCTGAATATTCTAAAAGTAAGCTTCTCTTCTATATTTGAATCTTGCGCACTAAGAGAAAAGACAAGCATTACTTCTAAACACCAGACAAGACCAAGTTTGATCACTTCATGAACATCAAAATCACTAAACACATTCAAAACCAAACACCAACATAAAAATCCTCAAAAATTTTGACACTGGCAGGAGCATCACCAATATGCATTTGATCTAAATGTAACAAGGGAATATCAGAACTATTATGATCTTTGGTAAAACACTACCAATTATTAGTTTTCATAAATTGCATATCTAGAACAATACTTAGGCAATGTAAGTTTAGAAGCTTGTGTGCACACCGATTGGTTAGTAGCCCATCGTTCATAATAATGAGTATATCTCTCCAAAGAATTCTTGGCCATCTCCCTCCTCCGTTCAGCATCATCATACTGTAAGCACCAAAGTCCATGTACAGCAATAAGCAAACTATCACAATGTCACAAAGGATTCAAAATATGACTAAATAATTACTTTCATGATAGTGTTGTCTAGCTATCTCTTTTTTATCTGAAAGTAGAAAAAATTAAGTGCATACCACACCCTCTTGTTTTGCTGCCTCATAACGGTTACAAGCATAGAAACCACCTGTCCTCTCACCATGTTCTGACCACACACCAAGACATAGCCTAAAAAGATAAATGACCACCACTAAGAAATTAAACCAAGAAGCAACAACCAGCTCACATTCCATAATAAAATAAACAGATCAAACCAAAAGAAATTGCCAAGTCAACAAAGAAAGAAACTGTTTCAGGATCTACCAGCAAAATTCAAACTTGCAAGGTGGAGTGCAAGTCATGTGCATGCAACCTTGATTCTTCTCAATTGGCCGTTTGCATTTCGGGCAAGGCTTTGAATTAGCCAATATCCTGGTATTAAACATAGCATCAGAATTGTCACCCAAGAGTTCACACCCATTAATCATCATGGACTAATAACACAAATAATTTAGAGATGTTTGCCCCAGAGCAGTGATAGCATTATTGATATAAACAGACTTCGGATGCCTTCATCTTTGTAAGATTACAACCATTATTACGTATTTTTATTATACAAGAAAAGTATGCAATCAATTATTCACCTAACATTGACTATAAATACTCCTTCTTTAGCTCTTCTATTCAAATATAAAAGCAAAAGTAAAATTATTATTCTTTTTCTCAACATCATTTCTGCTGCAAAAAACATTGCTACTCCATTCAAAAACTCCACCCTAAAATACGGAAATTGCTTAACTAAAGCACTACAATCCATTACTTAAAGCATTAAACGAGCAGCAAACAGAATTTTATGCATGCATGTAAATAATTCAATTGCCACCATATACTATACCAATTCATGTTTTCTGATTCAGCACTATTCTTCAAAATCCACTTTGCCACAGTCTCACAGTCGACAGGACGATGGGCTTCCTCTGTACACTGCTACATCAGCATGTATAATTAGCACTGTGATTTCAAGTACCAAAAAGTAAAGATAAAGACTTTCCCAACCATCCACAGGAGACTTACATTCCAACAAAAGCTATATGAACAACTACAAGTAACATCATAGCTCCCACTTCCAACCACATATTCAACAGCATTATCACAACCTGGGGCAGGACACCATTTGGTCTACAGAAAAAGAACATTGCAAAACAATATTACACCAAAATGGGAAAATTTATAAGATGGAAGAAAATGAATGTGACAACGCAAAAGCACACGGCAATGAATGTAGTTATCGTAATTTCCCATGCATGTCCTAGACAATATTAAGTGCCCTTGGGGAACAAATTCAGAACCACCATCATGTCTAAATACAGTAGCACAATATTATCACCAACTAGAAATCTTTCTTTTCACACAAATTTGTATGCACGCGTCCAATACACATGCAATTTTCTCATGTAGACCAATAACTTAACAGAAACAGGCTTGATACAGGTTAAACAAGCAAGTTCAACACCCTACACAATAACCCCCACAAACAAAAATGCGTTCACTCAGTATGTGAGTAGAGAGAGAGAGAGAGAGAGAGAGAGAAGGCAAACAATGGAACTCACAATGCTAATCCTCTGTTTAGAAGCAACACTCTTCTATTTGGCTGAATGGAATTATTATGCCAAGCAAATGTCTTACCACAAACTATGCACAATCTCTATTTCAGAGCAAATGAACAATATATAATACAAGAACTCGGGCATATAGTTTATATGAATTTGTACAATGGCATTAGAAGCTGCCCATCCATGCTAGTTTTTCGAAAGGCATTGCCAACTGTAACCACCACGACATACCACTTCTAAAATATATGAAAGTATCATGTTTATCTTTTCCCAAATTCATAATACATAAGTTTGAGATAAAATAGATTAATGCAATGCATGTGGCTCAAACTTTTAGTGTTTGATGTATAGTAAATAAAAATTCGAGGAAATGAAAGTAAATCCCCAGCGATTCTCAATTTTAAAGTTTACTTCCATTGGAGGAAAAAAAAGAAAAACAAAAATTAACAGTAGAGATCCAAGAGAAAGGATCAAGAGAGAACAGTCAGTAGCATGATTTTCAATGAAACAAGGTAGTATGATCCATGAAAAATGCCCACACTTAAAAAGATCCCATCTATATACCTTTCTATTGTCTTCAATATAAGATCTAAGAAGGTAACGACGGTATTTATCCTTATTTTCATCAGACGCCAGCATACCAATCATATCTTGACCAACAGCAGCACAGCACAAGGGATCAGGGCACCTCAGCATCAAGCAACCAGGTCCATCACCGATAGACGTGTTAATGTAAGCTAACAAAACAAAAACCAAATAATACATTCAGCTGACAGGATGTGCAAGAATGAGTGGCGAAATTTCATGAGGTAACAATGGCATCATATTAGATAAATACATAATTAATGAAATGTTTAGTAACATTTTAAAACACTAACAATAAGTAATTCATATCTCCTGATGTATGAAACAACTATTTGGTTTAAACATTTATTTCAGTTCATATGCACTCTAGCTCTCTGCATAAGTTCTTTCTTTCAGGATTTTGTCTCTTACAGCTTTTTCTATTTTTGGCCAGGATTTTAGTATTTAATTCAATGACCTTATCCATTTTTTTAAAAAATTTTAGTCACTTGAAGTAGTTGCAATTATATCACATTCTTTCTTGGGCATATACTCATAAATCCAGATTTGCTGAATCTGATCCGACTCTTGCATTGAATGAGAAACTGCTTTACATGGATAGTTTGTTCTCCACTAAAAACCCTAGGGACTTGGTCAATCAGCCTTTTTAAACGTTTTATTTCTAAATGTTTTTATTATTACCAAAAATAGAGCTTAAATGCAAATATAAGTCAACATATCCCAAGTCTGTCTGGAACACTGATGATAAAGCCAAAGAAACAATTGGAAAAACAACCAACAAATGCTTGAACTAATTAAGAATCAACCTGAACTAATAGATGTCTATCTTGATTATCTTGACATTGGCACACAAAAAACAAATGTTTGATAATATTAGGAATCAACTTGAACTGATAGATCAATATCTTGAATATCTGATAAACCAAGAATGAAGTTTAAATGGCAGTCAGGAAACTTAAACTTACTGGTAGATTATCAAGAAGAAAAGTATGTTTCGAACATCGATTCAATGAAAACGATAGGGTAGGTTGGAGTTGTACAACAATTATAAAAGTATTTGTTGCCAATGATGAAGTCATGAAAGCCATTTTTCGTTTACATCATTCTCAAAAGTCTAAACCATTTACAGAGAGGAGACAATTTCAGGTGTTTGAACAAAGCCCAAAAGTAATGAACTTGTTAGGAGACACTGGTTTTCAATAAATTTCCTACTTTCCCCATCCCAAATTTAATTGTCCGTTGCACAGTCTAAGAGAATTAAATTCAACAGGTAACTTTTTTATTTTAATCCAAATAGGAAACACTCATTCCGTTTATAAGGCCATGGAAAATTAAAGGTATTTCACATATTTCAGTAAGCAACAGTATTTCACTTTGGATAACAATAAGCAATTTTTTGCGAAAACCAAAACAGAAGATCTTGCCATTAAAAATTGCTAGTAAATATTTCAACACGAGAGTGGTTGTGCTCAACAAGAGCTGGAGGATTACAACTGGCTGCTCTACATTGCCAATCCGAAAGCAATTCACTATATTAGCTCAAACAACATTATCCAACACAATCATAAAACTCTATTTCTTGAGGTGATTAATTTAATGGATACATTTCGTTTTAATAACAATCGGAATCTGATTCATATGGAAAGTTTAAAGCAAAAGGTCCTCCAAGAGAATGTATTAGGTAAGCAATATGACACAATTTGCTATACATGGTATTATTCACTTTATTACAATATATTTAATTCTATCAGTACAAAGAAGTACTTCTAAGTATGTTATTGTTATAATTACTATGAGATTTAGTATGAGCTCTATGCAGAACTGTATGAAACAAGGAAACAAAGGCTCAGAGAACTTGACAAAAAACATGTTCATCTTGGGAAAACAAAAACAAAATCTCAATCTCATTCCAACTTTCTTCCAACCAAGACAATTGAAACAAGAAAATTCTGCAGGGTAAACTACTCTTATAAATTTCACATGCATCAAAGCAATTATAGGTGTAAACTATCTCTTTGTACTTCAGTTACTAGTATCGTTCCTAGCTTGTTTAGGACTTCCAAGCTTTATCAGTTTGACTGGCTTTGAGAAAATAATTTTACATTAGGTCAGGCCTCCAGTAAAAAATGCAGACATTTGACACTTCCGGGTACATCAATATATTCAAATTGTTATATGAGGTAAACTTTTTAAGTTACTGAGTTCTTTCTTAAGAACTCAGAGATTTTCTGATCTAATTGGTAGTTCCCAAGATCCAAATCTTAATGGGACTAGAAGTAAATATCACTACTCCTTCATTTCATACTCCACCAATACAACATTCATAGTCTCACGTGCAGATTCCTGAACAGCATAACTGAACGAAATATCAAAGGCGTGATTAAGATTTCCGCATCTACCAAATGGATTACCGGGTTATATGTACCAACAAAATGTAACAATTCGGTATTGGCTAAGAAACCGAAGCACCATGTTTAACACTTGGACTAATTAAAACTTGACAAGGAGTAGCAATAATTTACAGTTTATTAAAGAAGTCTGAACATGGCTTAGTGAAAAGACCTTGCCAGCATGTATTACAAAAAGGATGACCACAAGCAGCAGCCGTTATCTTGTCTAGAGGATAGTTCTCAAAACAAATCCCACATACAACCTGCCAAAAGAACATATGAGGGCAATAACATCAAATCATTTAAATGACAAAGATAATGGCACAAAAATGCAGCACACAGTCTGACTACTAAGAAATAGGTCAATGTACTAACAGCTTACCTCCTTGGCAATTGAGGATTGAACAACAGGCTTCTCCAATAAACCAACAGCCTTGCGCACTCGTTCCTCATCTGCAAACCATTCCTCATGCACACTGTTCACACTCCTAGATGTTCACATTTTCAACAATTAGGCAAAATGAAAGAATGAATACTACTTTACTTTTTTCTTTTTTGGTTTTGTTAGGCATGTACTTGTTTTGTTGTTGCAGAGTATGGACAGAGGATAGACAATATACAAGAGGACACGCATTGTTCACACTCCTAGATGTTCACATTTTCAACAATTAGTCAACATGAAAGGACATCCTGCTTTACTTTTTCTTTTAGAGTTGTGTTAGGCATGTATGTGTTTTGTTGTTGCAGAGTTTGCACAGAGGATAGATAATATATGATACATACTAAAGGACATGCACATCTGGACAAAACTTCTATTGCAACAATAAATGTTCATTTAAACAGAAACTCACATGTTACAAGCTAAACAACTAGATTGAACCAAAGAGGAATTTTGAGCTCTACCCAAACAGTGGAGGAGATTATCATAGTAACATTTCCCAATCCGCCACAGCATTAAAGGCAAATGACAAGATCAGAGAGAAAATATGTTACCAATTATATCGCCGCAACAGTAGACATGCCATGTCTCTTGATACAGAAAGAACAGTAGAAATTCTCGTGATATCATCCTCTTGACGTTGGTGTATATCATCTTCCTTCAAAATGGTGAAACTCTTCTGTGGACAATACCAAAAAAGTGTGAGCTCTGAAGAAAATATAAAAGCAAATGAACCACTCCAGTTTTCATAACTTAACTTCATCACACTGGCGTTCTAAGTACTTATACTACATTTAGTTCTTCCTCAACATTGACCTTCCTAAATACTCATATATTACATTTAATTCGAGAGCCTATCATGTCAAGCCTCGTCTATAATCCTAATATTACACGCAAGAATATTAATGAAGGGAAACACTTAAAGTTCAACCCTCATTTCCAAACCCCGGCCGTTGATAAATGCTTACAAGAACAAGCTACACGTTCACAAATTCAAATACACACGTGAAAATTCCATAACAGGTATGACCACATACTCATGAAAAAACAAATCATTAAACAAGAAGACTGAACCCAAATCTCCAAAAAAGTATGCTCTTTTAACTGTAACTTAACATAAGCTGAATCCACAAAAATTAAACGCCAACTTAAAACATACAATCCAGAATTGCTCCTTTAATCTACAAACAGAAGCAGAAACTCAAATTTTTTGGGCCAACAACAAGAAATACACCTCTGACAGAAGGCAACCAACCAATACATCAATAGTGCAATTAAATCTCTTCCATCAAAAACGACAAATAAAACAACCCAGAAGTCTATTGCTACCTAGCAGTGTGATAATCCAAAAAAGAAGGGCCTTTAAGGAAATCCCACCTGTCCACGACTATCAATGACTTCATCGGTATCATCAATCTCATTACCCATAAACTCATAATCAGCAGCATCGTAATCATAATCATAATCTCCCTCACTATCCATTCCACTGTAGAAATCATCATCGCCTGACTCCACATCATTGGCATCGTGCATATCATCCTCAGAATCCATTCCAACTTGACAAAAACCAACCACACAAACAATTCACAAATTTTCACAAAACCCTAAACAAATTTCCAATAAAAAAAAACCCTCAAAACCCAGTATCCTAATCTGAATAATTAGTAAAATCAAAAGCTAAAAAACACAAGAACATGACATTCAGTGACCCAATTGATTAGGTAATTGATTGATCAATTTTTGCTACAGTAGTAGCATATAAACAAGACTATTTTTCATTTTGTAATTTACAAAGTTTGGAACTTTTTGTGAGCATAAATTAAATAAATATAGAAGTGGGTTGGTTTGGGTTGAGGTCGGGGAAGGATTTTGTTTTTAGTAAATAACGTAGGTAAAGAGTACTGGAATGTGTGATGATGCCGCAAGAGATGAAAAACTGTGGGGGGTGGGAGAGTGATTTAACTTTATGAAGTTGGTTGGTGGAGTTTCTAAATTAAGAGACTCCAATTTTTATTCAAAAAATTTTCTGAAATTTGAATTATGTGTTGTGTTAATATGCTAATTTTTATTTATTATATTTTAATATTTTATAATTTAGTATGTTATTTTTTCTATTTTATATGTTAATTTTTGATAATTTTTTATGCTTTATATGTTAATGTTTAATATTTTATACGCTAATTTTTTATATTTTATATGTTAAAATGAAATTCATACGCAAGTTTTATATATGATACGGTCTCACACTAGAATTACTCATTTTTTTTAAGGGTTTATTTTGAAAATTAAGTAAATGTGTGTAGAAAATGAAAAATCTAGCAATTTTTGAGGAATTTTTTTTCGGGGGGAAATTTTGTTAAATAGGTTTGAGGTAAATTGATAAAGTTTGGAACAAATTTAATAAAGAAAATTGGGAAATGATCACGGAAGTTTCTCACATTTCACGTTTTAATTTGTTTAGTCCTTCGTATTTTAAAAGTGTAAATATATGTTTCTCGTTACAATTCTGTTAGAAAAGCTGTTAAATGCAACCACGTAAATGGTCACGTTACTTTCTTTTCAAGGATAAAACGGAAATGACAAGAGTGATTTCTTACCATTCTTATTACTTGTAAAATGAAGACTTGTAAACGTGCACCTTAAATTTCATTTTCGAATTGTTCAAAGAGTTACAGTTCCATCAAAAGAAATAAATACTGTAAACAACCTTTATTCTCTAAATCGATGGGCATAATGAATTGGGTAAAGAGTCATCCCTACATAATAGTGGGTCATTGTGTACACTTGTGGAGAAAGTATTAGGTCTTGCCCACCAACTCAATACTTTCTCATCAAAATGCATTTCTTCGTGTGTTGTTGAATCCGTTTCTTATTTGAAGGTAAAATAGAGTATCAATTTGTCAAATTAATGTAATTTAACAAATTTATAGAGGAAACAATTTAAACTTCGTGTGAGTTCAAGCATTTCAATTAATTTGTATTTTCTAACTCATCATCTTTAAAGAGGATGCATGATTTATTATTTTTTTGTGATTAACTATAGTAATTAGTAATATCATATCTCCCATCGAGTTGGGAAGAAAAAAGAACTTGTTAAGTTTATGTACATATATTTGTTAAAAACACATTTATTTAAAAGAAAAACTATGCTCATAATTGGTGATATCAAGTTTGATAAGGTGAATTTTTGAAACAAAATTATAAAAAAAGAGTTTGACATTAAATTTGCCAAATTTAATAAAATCGATGACTACTAGGTTAGATTTACACCTACAAACTCAATGTTAATTGACAATGATATATAATTTGTCTAGAGAAACGAAATAAAAATAAATAAAAATATAAAAAAATTATAATTTTAAACAGAAAAAATGTTTTTTTAACATATATTTTCACTTGATATTTAACCACAAAATTAGATAAAACAGCTAATATGAAACATAGTAAAAGGTTAGAGTAAAACACAAACCAAGGTCAGTAAGCAAAACAAAACATTGGCCAAATTTCAAGAGGCACTGGCGTAATTTTTCCTAGATTAAGGGTGGGAAATTAATTTTGGAAGCCACTGAACTTTCATAATCCTATACTTTTGTCTTGTAATTTTTTCTTATTTCAAATCTTTCACTCATTTAAGTCGTATATTATCACCATTTTGTTTCGATTTTGCAAACAAATCATGAGGGAATGCATGTTCATTATGTGCAAATTAATGTGTCTAAAAGTAAAGATAGAAGAAAAATCAATCCAAAATTAATTACACATCCAATCGAATACATTTTAAAATCACAGGTTAAAGAATTCTACAAAATTAGTAAAAAGGAATAAAAAAAATTGTAATAGCAACACTCTTTTTATTTTTGTTCAACATTTATATTTTTAACCCATATTCACTAGTTGAAATCCTAGCAAGAAAATCATTTTTCTCATTCTTGATGTATGGATCGTTTTATTTATTTATTTTTAAAAAATGGCCAAATGTATATTTTGATGTTTATTTATACTTTTAAATTTAACAATCACATAGTATTTAGTTGATTACATTCTGATTTACATATATTTTTTCTTTCATAGGGCTCAGATTTATTAATAATTTTATTTATTGTGAATAATTTACAAATTAATATGGTAAATAGAGGGAATAAAGATTCAATGCTTGGGAATATTTTTTTGGGTTTATTTCATCTTGATTTGCATAAAGTTTTTCTTAAGGAAACCTGATTTACCTATAACTTTTCTTTTGTAGGAGCAATTTAATTGTAAAAATTAATTTTTTGGTAAATAAGGTGAATAAAGGTTAAATCTATTGGAGCGTGTGTGTGTGTATTTGTGTGTAATTATTGTTATGTTAATAGGCTTTTAGTGATGAATTTGTCCTTTTTTTTTGTCAAATGTTTTTTACCATATAGAATGAGTGGGATAGAGATGAGATTTAAATTATGATCTCATACATAGAATTCTTGCATTTTAACCCTTGGGCTATATTCAAGAGTCAGGCTATCCAGTTAGTTTCAATAATACTATTTATCAAAAGGTTGTTTATATAAATTGTTAATTTTGATTAAAATTAGATAACTATTTTTTTTATTTGAATTCCCAAAAATTTTGAAGTCAACTTTACAAAATTGATTTTAAATTATATTGAAGGAAAAAAAAAACTGATGAATAGAAAATCCCATTTTGTCAAGTTCCATACTACAACTAATATTACCTCAATCACTACTAAAATCTCATAAATAAAAAGAGTTACCAACAACTATTTCTCTTTTCTTTTCCTTCAAAACCTCATATGGTAAAAATCTAAATTTCATGGTTTGGCAAAATTCTTGAATTTTTTTTTTGTTTCAAACTCTAAAATTTAAAGAAATATCAAGAAGAAAAATTTCAAAAAATAACCTCTTTAATTATTGGGATGGTATCAAAATCACATTTCAAAAAGATCCCACAAAGGGATCAAGCAAAAGAGGTTGCTTATGAAATGAGATAGAATCAAAACTGCAAATTGAATGTGACCTAGATAATGAAGAATTGGAAAAAGAAGAGGTGAATATGAATAAAAAGAGCTTTTAAGGGTGTTAGGTGAAAAAAAAAAGGTATTTAAAATGTACCTAAATACTCTTTTTTTGTTTTTAAAGATTCTTGAGATTCCGACAACGAAGTGTAGATCAATTGGTTTACATCTTCACCCGTGACGGGTTCGAGTCACCAATGGGGTAGATAGGGTACCATTGTTGATCCTCTTTAATAAAAAAAAATAAATAATAAAAAAAAGATTCTTGAGATTCCCAAAATTTAATCACTTTTGTGAAATCATCATTTTGTTGGAGTTATCGTTGTGAGGGATTTTGAGTTGATTTTCTTCCTTTTTTTAGTGAGCAGAATAAGAAAGATGCATAAATTTTCATTTTTTCCCTCCTAATTTTAGTTTGAAATTGACTTCTCAAAATTCAATTTTTGAAAAAAGAAACTTTAAAGTAATATTTTGTAATGGACACGGGATCTTCTGTCCAAAATTTTGTCTGTCTTATTCTGTCATAATTAAAACTACGTCGTATGGTTCACTAATCTCTTGGTTAGGGTCTAATAATTGTAAAGTAATTTTAGTGATATTTATGCATTTAGTCCCTATTTTTAATGAAACTACATAGTTTTAAACGTTAGACAGAATAGGACTGGATAAATATTGGACAGAGGATTTGGACTCTTTGTAATGTTACGTTTAACATTTTATGAATCCAAATAAAAATAACAATATTATTTTAAAATAATTAACCCTTAATTATATCTAAACCCCTATGTTTTGACCAATCGGCATTGCACTTCATGAAATTTGAAATATAATTTTGCTTTCTTTGATCAATAGAATCTAAAATGAATCAGATATTTTAGTTGTTTGAAATTGTGCTTTGTTTAAAAAAAAAGCAAGAAGAATTCGAGTCGAGTTGAGCTCGAGTACCCCCGTAATCGAGCTACTCGAACTCTTTGAGGGTGGTACTCGAACTCGATCAAGTACCGATTTTTTGAGCTCGAGCTCGAGCTCGATTATTATATTATTTTTTTAATAATTTTTTATTTTTTTTTAAAAAAATAAAAAATTTAGGACGTATTTGTAATTGTTTAAAATTTATGTGGTCAAATTATAATTTACCATAAAAATAAGGACTTGAACATAAATATAAGTAGGTTAAACTGTAATATAACATAATTTTAGGGACTAAAACTTAAATATAAAATATACATATATATCCCCATCAGGTCTTTGTTTTTATGTGTGTGTCATGTGGTGGGCCAGGTTATTTTTTGGGTATCCTTTTCACTTTGTTGTGGTGTTTGCTGCGTGTTTTTTACCGCTTGTGACTTAGGGTTTGGTGGACGCTTTTTTATATATAAAATATAAACATACATTAAGGATTGCAACAGTTGTTTTGCTTTTTGCCGTTTTATTCTGTCTTTTTTTTTTTTTTGGATAATCAAATTATAAAGTTTTCTCATTTTGGCCTTTGGGATTTTGTTTTCTGCTGAAACTTTGAGTATTAGGGCACACAATGGTGGACAAGTCTAACAAGGTTTGCTTTCTCCTTTCCTTTCTTCATTGTTTTTCATTTCCTTGATTTAACTTATTGCTTTTTGATATCTTATTTGTAAAGTTTGATTTCTTAGGATTATAAATATTTTAAAATCTGTTTTTCTTTTACTTCAATGGTGTCGCTTCATTTTTGTATGGATATAGGCACATATTATGTATAAACTCATGGTAATAAATTTTAATTTGAGCACAAATAAACTTCTCCATGTGGGTTTCCGAGTATATTTTGAAAAACCTCATTTTCTTTAAGTGAATGGTGAAGAATTATATACTTATATATGCTTTATAGGTGTGTCTATGTCTGTGTGTGGATTCCAGTGGTGACAAATAAATAATGTGAATTTTTAGCAATTTGATAGTTTCCATGGAGAATGTTTTGCTGTTTTTTTTTTCATGGAATAATTACAGCGGTTGAATCAATTTCAGGTTCCTGCAAAGGCAAGCTCACGTGCCCAGCAGGCACAAGCCGGGGAGGATGAGGAATTGGATCCCACGGTACCCATGTCTTGTGATTCTGTTTGACTTATAGTTGAGGAGTTTTAGAATTTGATTTTAATGGAATTTTTTGCATTTTGCAGCAATATTTTGAAAATAGGCTGAAAACACTTGCAGCACAAAAGGAAGCTGGAAAAAACCCACATCCGCACAAATTCTTTACTTCAGTGACTATCCCTGAATATGTAAGCAAGTATATAAGTTTGGATAGTGGGGTGCATCTGGAAGATGTTGATGTGTCTTTGACTGGTACATGGATTACTTTTTAATGCTGCTGTCTGTAGTAGATTACTTTTTTGTTTTCTTTTGTTTGTTGGTAAATAATTGTGTTTTCTTTGGGCAGGTCGGATTATGAACAAACGATCGGCATCAAAAAAGTTATTCTTTTATGATTTACATGGCGGTGGTGCAAAAGTACAAGTTATGACTGATGCAAGGTATTTACATCCCTTTCTTCTTTTGTCTATTTATGGATGGAAAAGTTTCAGCAGTTCATGTTTCAGAAGCTTTAATACCCTAATTTGAATTGCACATTTGACTTTAACCCTTACTTGGTAAGTGGTTGCTTAAGAAAAGACACTGAAAGCTTGATTTGGAAGGGCGTCATTAATCTTCCTAATCAAATGCGAATGAATAGTGAAGGATACTATTCTGTCTTCACTAATTTCCCTTTGGTGATAGTATTTATAGGATTAGATTTTTTTCTCCAAACAATAATATCATGAAACCATAATACAAATAAATTGATGTACTTTTTATCTAGGTTCATTGTTATTTGTAGTTTGTTGTTTCAGTTGTTCTTAAGATAATAATAGATGGGATGCATTGTCTATTGTTGTTCAGATGTTACAATAGTAACTATATAATTGCATATCATCTTGGGAAGTATGTTCGCCAAAACAATCTATTTGCCTTTGAAAACATTTTTTCTGTTAATTAAGAATAAAATACTGAAAAGTCCTTAAGCACAGAATATGATTAGGTTGAATTAGTTGTCTTCAGGTTAACAAGTGATTTTTATATGGTGAAAGGAGAAGGTAAATACCCTTTGGCGTTTTTCCCAAAGCAGTTAGTATAATTTATGGAAAACCCAAGAGAGTGTGCTCTAGATGTGCTATATTTGCTTCGCCATACGTCATTTCCTGTTATTGATAATTTATTCATTTAATATCACTGGATTAGAGGCCTTTTATTGCCAGATTTCTTATACCAGAATTTAATAGTGGTGAAGAGAAAGAGCCTTGGTTTTGTTTGTGTGTGTGTTGCATGTGGGGGACGTTTCATATGTTTCATTCTTCTCAAAGCTCTTTCTTCATACAACAGGACATGCCCCTAAAATATTTAAAGTCTGAAAATGATTTGAACGGACGGCTAGGATAGAAGATCCAAAGAATTCTTTGAACGGACACTTAAAGTTAATACTTATAATACTGTTTGATTGCTAATATTATCGGATAAGCCCTGCTAAGTTATCTGGTGGATATTGAAAAAGTCGCAGGTGTCTCAAAATGTTGGTTTATGTGCTTAAAAAAGTAACTAAAACAATTGTATACAATGCTAATGCAGATGATTGACTGGAAAAGCTAACAATCATTGTGGAATTTTATTGTTCTATAGTCATAATGTACCTTCAGAGATGAAGGAGCTTCAGTGTATAAAGCTACTTGTACATTAGATTTCCTTTCTAGCTGCTTTTCACTTAAGCCATGGTCATTTGTGCAGCAAGTCTGATTTGGTGTTAGAGGAGTTTACGACATTTCACTCTGGTGTTAAACGTGGAGATATTGTTGGCATTGTTGGATTTCCAGGTTCACGACTCTTTTGTTATTGCGTGTATTCTCATGAGTTTTACCTGCTTATACTAATAAGTTCCATCTCTTTTTATCATCTAGTGATCTGATTTAAAACTTCCATGGGTTTACCATAGTTCTTTTTTTGTCTCTTTTCTGCTTTATCAGGTAAAAGTAAAAGAGGAGAGCTGAGTGTTTTCGCAAGAAAATTTGTAGTTTTGTCGCACTGTCTACACATGATGCCAAGGCAGAAGGCTGCTCCTGGGGCAGACAACTCTAAGGTAAGCATATAAATTTTTTGGAGCTATTAAATGCGATGTAGATGTTTTTCATCAATGTTTGCTTTTGTTTTGTAGAAAACTGATGTATGGGCTCCAGGAATTGGAAGGAATCTCGACTCATATATTTTGAAAGATCAGGTTTTTTTGACATTTCTGCAACTATTTGAAGCTGATTTTTTTTCCTCTTCATGCTCACACTTCTCCAATAATATCTTTATTATTTTTTGCCAGGAAACCCGATATAGACAACGTTATTTAGACCTGATGCTAAATTCGGAAGTTCGTGATATATTTAAGACCCGGGCTAAGATAATCACTTATGTTCGAAGCTTTTTGGATAATCTTGATTTCTTGGAGGTAAGTGGTCTGCCAGTTGTACCAATATCTTCTTTACTTGTTGTATTGGTTCCATGTTTTTACTTTTATCCTGAGTGCTTTATTCTTTGCATAAGGTTGAAACACCAATGATGAACATGATTGCCGGGGGAGCAGCGGCACGTCCGTTTGTAACTCATCACAATGAATTGAACATGAGGCTGTACATGCGCATTGCACCTGAACTTTATCTTAAGCAGCTTCTTGTTGGTGGACTTGATCGTGTATATGAGATAGGAAAGCAATTTAGGAATGAGGGAATTGACTTGACACATAATCCTGAGTTTACTACTTGTGAATTTTACATGGCTTATGCAGATTACTATGACCTGATGGAACTGACAGAAAAAATGCTTAGTGGTAAGTTGCATTTTACGGTCTTATTACTTGTCAAACTTTCTGAAGTTCTCCTAAGTGGAAATTCATTTTACTTTTGAAACAATATTGCCCTGTCAGGGATGGTGAAGGAGCTTACTGGCGGTTACAAAATAAAATATCATGCAAATGGCCTGGGAAATGACCCAATTGAGATTGATTTCACACCACCTTTCAGGTCTCTTGACTTGCTTGTTTGTTTTTGGCTATTAGACTACACCTATTTGCAAAGAATATTTAATTTCTTCCATCTTTTTTTTTGGTTCTATAGAAGGATTGATATGATAGCTGAGTTGGAGAAGATGGCAAGTTTGAATATACCCAAGGATCTATCAAGTGATGAAGCTAACAAATATCTGGTAGATGCGTGTGCAAAATTTGACATCAAATGCCCCCCTCCTCAAACAACAACTAGATTGTTGGATAAGGTAAGTTCTCTAGCTATGTGGCGAAATATCGTTGACATTGTGCTCCAACATGCAATTTCATTGCAATTTCTAAAATCTAGGTGCCCTTGCGTATTGCATGCATATCTTTTAACCAGTTTTATACATGCAACGGGTTCTGTGTTTTTTCTCCGTAATATATTTCAAGCTTCCTTAGGGGTTTGGGAGCTTGTTAGGCTTTGGGATACTGTTTTATGAATGAAGAACAGATTCCTTGAATCCTTGCATGTGGAAATTGAGGTCGTAATATGTTGTCTAAAAAGCAAGGGGAAAAATGTCAAAGACTTAATTCTTGGGCATAAACACCATGAAGTTGGCTGAAGTGCAAAGTGACAGCTTGTGGAACATAAACTGTGACATCCTGTGTTCTTTTACTGTCATTAAAATCTGTTTCAGATTTTTGTTTTCATGAATATCATGATACTTGTCAAGGATGATATAAATGTGTGTTTAAAGTATGTGAATGCCTTAAAAAACACTCCCTTACTGGTTGGGAAAAGGTGGCATGTCATTTTGTATTCTGTTGCATTTTGAGACTGTAAATGACACACACAAACACAAACACAAGTGGCTCAATCTCATCAACCCGTGTTCCTAACATCTTGGTTTGCAGCTTGTAGGGCACTTTCTTGAAGAGACTTGTGTGAACCCTGCTTTTATAATCAACCATCCAGAGATAATGAGCCCATTGGCAAAGTGGCATAGGTCAATACCAGGGCTGACAGAACGCTTTGAGTTATTCATTAACAAGCATGAAGTATGAGATCGTTTTGATTTCTTGTTTTTGAGATCCTTTCACAGTGTTTTTGGTGATGTTATTGACCTTTGTTTATCTCTGTTTAAATATTTGGTAACTCTACAGCTATGTAATGCGTATACTGAATTGAATGATCCTGTTGTACAACGCCAGCGCTTTGCTGACCAACTCAAGGTAACATAAATTATGAGGAACTGGTCAGTTATTCCTTAAGGTTTGACAATTGTCTCCAATTACTCATTCTATAATATTTATTTGCTGCATTTCATGCTTTAAATTCAGGATCGACAATCTGGTGATGATGAGGCAATGGCTTTGGATGAGACTTTTTGCACTGCCCTTGAGTATGGTTTACCCCCAGCTGCTGGGTGGGGACTAGGTATTGATCGACTAGCTATGCTGTTGACAGATTCACAGAACATCAAGGTTTGTGTCCTTGTACTTAATGGTTCTGCATGTCTCTAATGGATTAGGAGGTGTTTGGCTTATGGTTTTGGATCTTGTCATTCATTATATGCTCTCTCCATCTCTAATTGTTATTCTGTTCATTCCATTTTTCATTCTCTGTTTTTGTCTTTTCCTTTTGGGGGGATAGAAGATCTTTAGGAGGAATAATTTTTCCCTAAAAATTGGGAGTTGGGACACTGCATCTTAAATGTTCTTGTTGTGGTGGTTGGTCGTTTATTGTTCCACAAATTGTCGTCTTTGAAGTGCATCCTGGGATAACTCATCAAGGTTGGTAAACCAGATATTTTACCTGGGCATTGGAATGGTAGCCAGTGGCTTTGTGCCAACTGTTTACATGAGTTTGTGTTTAAGGAAACTGGAAAGTTGCAGAATTAGAAGAAAGGGACTCATTTCATTACTCGAGTTAGAGAATTATTAGCAGACTAATGTGGTCTTGATTGGCTCTGGGTGGTGATCAATCAACTCTTATGCTTGTGGTTGATCAATTTACTTTTGATTAGTTGAATTGCATTCTGTTTCTTCTTTAAATATATTTCAACACATCTTTATGTTTAATGTCTCATTTCCTCGCCTATAGTTTCTAACATTCATTTTCATCTAAACTAATCCATCATCATGTGTTCGTTTTTCAACAGGAAGTTTTATTGTTTCCGGCAATGAAACCCCAGGATGAACCATCTGTAAAGAAAGTTTCAGAGCCTAATCCAGCTGAGAAACCACAGGAACCATCTTTAAAGAAATTTGCCGAGTGTACCATCTCCAGCACTGGCGGATCATAGGGGAAGGAAGCGGAGAGGGGCAATGTCCCCATAACAATTCTGCAAACCTTCCTATCTATGTCTAAAATAGGCTTACGGAATACAGATTCACCTAGCTTCACTTCTTGTGCCCCCAATTTCCCATTTTTGGTTTGCAATTTTTTAATCGATTTCAATGTCTCAACTCTCCAATGGCTTTTGTTTTAAGTTGAACTTTAGTTCCATTTAAGATTATATTTGAGAGCTGAAATTGAGTAGTTATGATACCCAGTGAATGTGCCAACCAGTTAACTTGGTTGGGTATGTACCATTTATATTAGTATTCATATACAAATCCATCTTGCACCTCTTCTTAAGATTGCTTTTAGGATTTGAAGACTACTTGAGAATTTAGAATCGTCTTTCCATTGGATTTCACAACAAAAATATGAGAATTCGAAGGTGACAGTCTCTATATGAATTTGGTCTCCTTAAATTAACATTTGTCTTTTGAACTCAAGTAAACTAGGTAAAAGAAAATTGTCAGATGAGATTCTGAACTTTCCATGAAGCATTTCAAAAAGTCTATATTGTCATTTTCTTTAGGTTCTTGTAACGTTGTACCTTTTTATTTGACTTAAGTGTTAATCATAGATTCATAATGTTTTATCATTTTAAGCTCACCATAGATAATATTGTAACAATAAAGATATCTAAAGAATTTTTTTAAAAAAATTGGCACGTTCTTGTGTGAGAGGAAGCATTATCATCTAGCAAATTTGCAATTTAAGGCTTTAATGCAATAAGATCGTATTCAATCTCCATTAGAATGTAGTGTGTAATAAATACCCTGGACCCTCAAATTATTTTTTGTGGATTTTGCTGCATGCTTTGAAAGAAAGATTTGGTGGCTTACCAAATTCAATCAAACATCTCGGCTGCGTAAAAAAGTTTCGATTGCGTGCAAAGGCTACCGGATTTTTTCGTCCGAATTTTGCCTATAAAAGGGAAGCCTTGCAGCATTCCAAATTCATCCCAAAACGAAAAAGTTTCAAAGCTTTTCTATTCAGAGTCTTTTAGTTTCCTTCTTCCAAATTCTTTTGCCTTAAAGCCTTGAAAATATTTGGTGTTTCACTTTTGTAAATTGTCTCCACATATTAGTGAATTTTGGCATCGCATTCGGTCGTGGACGTAGGTCTTATTGATCAAACCACGTAAATTTTTGCTCCATTGTCTCATTTATTTTTCTCGTTACTGTCCTATATTATTATTTTGGGCTTTTAGATACAAAGTGAGATTCGTTTTTCCCTAACAAATTGGTATCAGAGCCATATCTCATTTTTAGATCTTTTAGCCACCATGACAGTAACTAAGACCTTTGTTGAAAGGTTTGACTAGAGCATCAACTTCGGTATATGACAACTCAGAATGGAATTCATTCTAATTCAGGATGGGTGTGAGTTAGCTCTTGAAGGGGTAGAGAACAAGCCACAAGATATGTCGATACAAAGTTTCTTAGATCTAGATAAAAATGCTAGATTAGATATTGTATTAAATCTCTCTAATGAGGTTTTGCAGGAAGTTACCGGTGAAAAGACGGCCAAAGGTATGTGGGACAAATTAAAGTCCATGTATATGAAAAAGACCGTGGATAATCGGCCTTACTTGAAGCAAAAGTTGTACATGTTAAATATGGCTGAAGATCTCACATCTCGATAAATTTGATTCCATTATTTTGGATTTGGAGAATGTAGATGTTAAGATGGAAGATGAGGATCAAGCCATTTTGTTGTTATCCTCTCTTTCCCAGTCATTTAAACATTTTTCGTGATACAAGATTAATTAGAAAGATATGTCTCATATGGTCATGTAAAATTTGCATTAAAATCCAAAAAGTAGATTGATAGGGATATCATAGGGGAGAAAGTTAGCAGAGAGATTAGTGGTACGGGGCGGATCTGAAAATAAAATTTTTGAAAGTAGAAGATCCAAAGACAGGTTTAAATCCAGACAAAAAAATAAATTTTGTAATTATTGCAAGAAAAAGGGGCACATTAAGACTGAAGGCTACAAATTAAAAAATAAATAAAAATATAAAATTGAGCAGAATACCAGTAACACTGCTGAAGCTAGTGTAGTTGCAGATGAGAATATGAAGTTTTGTTTGTAGCAACAACAAATAAAGAACGATCTAAATCTGATGGTTGTTCTTACCACATGAGTCCTGAAAAGAATTATTTCTCCACATATAAGAAATGTGATGGTGGAGTTGTTTTGATGGGTAATAACGCTCCACATAAGGTTGTTGGTAGGGTACAATCTAGATAAAAATGTATGATGGAATTATTAGAACACTCACGAATGTTAGATATGTTATAGATTTGAAGAAAAATCTCATCTCTTTATGTATTTTTGATGCTCTCAGGTACAGGTATTCGGATGAATGTGGAGTTTTAAAAATTTCACGAGATGCTCTTGTATTAATGAATGCTTGCAAGTCTGGTAGTTTGTTCATCTTGCAAGGATCTACAGTTTCAGGTGCTGCAGCAGTTTCTGTATCATCAGATACCAATATCACCAAATTGTGGCATATGCGGTTGGAACACTTGAATGAGAAATGCGTTGTTAAGTAAGAGAGGCCTACTTTGTGGACAAAATACTGGTAAGATGGACTTTTGTGAACATTGTATTTTTGGGAAACAGAAAAAAGTTTGTTTCAGTTCACCTGCAGTTCATAGAACAAAAGGTACTTTGGATTATATCCATTCTGATCTTTGAAGACTTTCTCGTATTTCTTCTAAGGGTGGTGCAAGGTATATGTTAACCTTTATTGATGATTATTCAATAAAGGTTTGGGTACATTTTTTGAAGAATAAAAATGATGTTTTCATGGCATTTAAACAATAGGAGGCTTTAATTGAAAAGCAGATAGAAAAACATGTTAAGCGGCTGCGGACTAGCAATACTTTGGTTGATTTTGTAGATTCAAACTACGCCGGTGACATTAGGGGTGGTAAACGAGCGAGCTACTCGCGAGCTACTCGCGAGTAGCTCGGTCAACTACTCGACTCGAACTCGAGCTCGGAATACATGTACTCGAGTAGCTCGCGAGCTACTCGAGTATATGTATATATTTTTTTTATTTTTAATATTTATATTTATATTTTAGTCCCTGTAGTTTAATAAATTATAATTTAATCTATTTATAATTATGTTTTAGTCCTTAATTTATAATAAATTATAATTTGACCTCATTAAATTTAAAAAATTACAAATACATCCTATAATTTTTATAAAAAAATATAAAAATTAAAAAAAAATTTAAAAAAATTAAAAAAAAATTAAAAAAAATTTAAAAAAAATAAAAAAAAATACCAGAGCTCGCGAGTAGCTCGCGAGCTCGCTAACCCTTTGTCGAGCTCGAGTTCGAGCTCGATTATTAAAGCTCGATCGAGCTCGAGCTCGAGTACACATTTTTTCAAAATCGAGCTACTCGATTAGGGGTGTACTCGAGCTCGACTCGACTCAATTACACCCCTAGGTGACATTGATAAGCGCAGGTCTCTTACAACCTATGTATTTTGCATTGGAGATTGTGAAGCAGAATATATGGCAGTCATCGAGGCTATCAAAGAAGCTTTATGGTTCAAAGGTTTATTCGACGAATTAACTCTACAACAAGGAATTATTACCATTTATTGTGAAAGTTAAAGCGCAATTCATTTGACTAAAAGACCAGATGTATCATGAGCGGACGAAGCATATTGATATCAATTATCATTTTATTCGAGATATCATTACTGAGAAGAAAGTCCTTGTTTAGAAGATTAATAACAAGGACAATCCTGCCGATATGTTTACCAAAGCTCTTCCAATATACAAGTTCAAGCAATGCTTGGGCTTGATTGGTGTTCATAGTTTGTGATTCAGCCCATTGGGGCTTTGCCGGAGGTATGTTTGATTAAATCACTATTTTTCGGATTCCAAACTAAGGTGGAGATTTGTAATAAATACCATGGACCCTCAAATTGTTTTCTGTGGACTTTGCTGCATGCTTTGAAAGAAAGATTTGGTGACTTACCAAATTCAATCAAATATCTCAGTATTTTTCGGATTCCAAACTAAGGTGGAGATTTGTAATAAGTACCATGGACCCTCAAATTGTTTTTTGTGGACTTTGCTGCATGCTTTGAAAGAAAGATTTGGTGACTTACCAAATTCAATCAAACATCTTAGCCGCGTAGAAAAGTTTCGACTGCAGGCTACATGATTTTTTCGTCCAAATTTTGCCTATAAAAGGGAAGCCTTGCAGCATTCCAAATTCATACCAAAACGAAAAAGCATCAAAGCTTTTCTATTCAAAACCTTTTAGTTTTCTTCTCCCAAATTCTTTTGCCTTACAGCCTTGAAATTATTTGATGTTCCACTTTTATAAATTGTTTCCACATATTAGTGAATTTTGACATCGCCTCCAGTCGTAGACGTAAGTCACATTGACCGAATCACATAAATGTTTGTGTCTATTGTCTCATTTATTTTTTTCGTTACTGTCCTCTATTATTATTTTAGATTTTTAGATACAACGTGAGATTTGTTTTTCCTCATATATATGACTATATGAGTGTGTGTGTCTGTGTGTGTAACCCTCCAAAGTTTTCAGTTACACTTTAGATTGGTTATGAAATAACTGCAAACACAGACAGAAACCACTACACTAGCCATAATTTGATATCCAAGTTTAAGCACCAAACTTTGGACAAATTTTTTCAGGGAATATGGATTTGACCATAATACATGCCATTTTTCGTTGTACATCCGAAGAGGATTCTTGATGTAAATACAACTGAAAGAGAAGGCAAGAAAATGATAAATCAACCATCTAAAAACAAGGCTGACAGAGAAAATTGGGTATGAAAGAAGGCAAAGTAATGTTTCCGGCCTTCTAATGCACATACTCCCAAGATACTTCACACACCAAACGAACCTTGGAACTCCTTGCAGGTAGAATAAACTCATCTTCTTACTGACTTCTAGTGTTTGCGTCTTCATAATGCACAGCAACCTTGAAACCATAAGTGCAACTAAAAATTTCTCTGTCTGCCTTGGCTTTCTGTCAATCTTTTCCAAACCATCTTCCCACAATGAATCAAGGTGAAGATTGCCATGCAGTAGAGAAGAGGAATTCCAATAATGCAACCCCCAGATGCAAGATTTACCAAAGTCTGAGAAAGACACAACAATTAGGAAAAGAAACAATTAGAAAATTGTATTTTTCTGCTCTTTCTTTGAATTAGGAGGTAATATTCTTTTTCTCGTACGAATATGTTTTGTTTTCCAAATTAAACTAAAATTTCTAGTTTACAAAATTCTCCCTCTTTTTTTGGTATACCTCTACCTTTTTAACTGTTTGCAGGACAAGAAGACTCCTGGTCTGCCATCAAGAATCACTTATATCTGATATATCCACTTAACATTGAGTTTGGTTAAACGTCTTCACCTAGGGCAATGATATCACATGAACCCATTAATTTAGCTTTAGCCATGGATTCTACAGTCCAAAAAAAAAAAAAACTCCAAACTCTTTTTGGTTCTTAGCCTTTTCTTCTAGGAAAAAGAAGCAAAAAGTAGGACCAACAGAATTTACATGCTCGTATTCCATCTCTATCAAGCATTGATAAGTGATAGCTTGAAGTCGTCTGTTGACACTCACTTCTGCATCAATTGTTCCAACCACATTGCAGCTCCACAGTTCTAGTGTCATATATTAGCATAGATGATAATTTTTCCAGAACTACTAAAAGCTTGTGTTAGCTGTGATGAAACTATGATGAAAATACCATATCGTTGGTTTACTTAGTTCTTAACTACAAAGAATTCATTTTCCCATGTTATAACTTAATTCTTAACAACAACTAATCCATTTTCCTATCTTATTACTTTTATGTCATATAGGCAGAAAGATGGGAAAAACAAAGCATGGCGATACTGTTTCACCATCCAAATATTTAACTCTATCAGTGAGACAAAATGTCAATGACGATCAAAATCTAATTCGTCTCAAAAGGTATATGTGGTATAAACAGGTCTAATAAATCTTCATATATGAACCAAATATTCCACAATATAATCCAGATAAGAAATAAACAAAAATCTTGAATTGTTAAATAACTAAAAAATGGAGACTCCTAGCAGGTATATAGGTAAGCTTCAAGGACTGCAACAAGAGCAAAATGAACAATGTCCATATTGATAGTGCACAATATCTTACATAGTTGCTAACAAGAATCCAATACCTAAAAATAAAGTGGGAAAGCCAGATAACACGTGAGGCTTCTTATACTCCTATCAAGCACTGAGCTTTTACATAATTCTCTCAGGTCAACAGACTAACTTGAGCATGGCAGTACCTTCACCTAAGACCCTTGGCCCTAGCATTCTGTTATTTTTGTAGATAAGTCACTACATAGTTATTCACTTCCAAGACTTGGAACAATCCAAATGGAGCTTATCAGGATATGATGAGTTCTCTTTCTACGCTACCACTTGGAAGCCCAAAATGTGAATTAACTTTCTCGAAGGAAGCATCATTATAAACATTTAATGTAATGCAACAGTTGACTCGCTATAATTTTACTTTCTGATGAATAAAATATTTGATGTTACAAAGTGGATAAAGATATGGAAACAGACAATAAGGAAAGGTTTCCAATGGAGAGAGTATAAGTTTTAGTGGAAAGGCATAAAGAAGACTCACAAGCATCCCTGCAACAAGATGAACAACAGGAACAATAAGCTGGTTGGCTCTATTTCCTTCGGCATACCCATCGAATGCAATTACCATTGAGAAGGTATGAATTGTAACAAATGCGAGAGCCGTGATTGCTGCAATTTTGAACTTGTAAACCATTAGGCCAAAAATCCGTCATATCAGGTAGACAAAATCAAGCTAGAAGTATCACTAACTATAAGAATTGACTTCCCCAAAAATGAAAAGTTATGTGCAGGGTACCATGTTTTAAGCCACACATATAACTCCAGTCAAAAAAATGGTGAATAATTTATTGACCTAAACTAGCTAGATAACAGAAACTCCACCGATTCATGTCACAGTATCAAATGTAATCCAATATCCAACAAAACAAATGTTTACTTACAAGAAACCAGAAAAAAGGGCATCTGTGAGCACTTCTCCACATAAAAGGTTGCTGGTCCAAATGCAGGTGTCAAAAGGCTAATACAGAAAAAGACAGCATGAGCTACACCATGACCCAAACCTCCGGCTGCACATTTAAACCAGAGGAGATGAGCCTTAAAAAAACATTATGAGAGAAAAACATCCAAGCTTGTTTGTGTTTCCTGATAAGCAGCTCCAAACAAAAAGGCTACTTGATAAGAACACCTTACAAAGAATTCAATTTCACTAGAATATTGCATAATCCATGCATGGTCAGGGCAAGGTTCCAGTTAATTCTTTAAGCCCAGATTACCTAATAGTGATTTAATAAGTACCAATAAGAGGGTGGCTAACAATGCATTTGCACTACCTCGTAAAAACGATACAAGGGAATGCTACAGAGGATGTAAGTTTCACCAAAATAAGGGAGATATGCGCTAAACATATATCAGTAGCTAGATCTTAGCAGTGCGGTAGGAAATAAGTAAAAGCAGCACAAAATGGGACCCAACAATTTAAAGGATAAGCAACACAATTTACTACAAAGTTGTCATACCCAATAGCTTAGGATATCTTTAAGTGAAAGTTCAATCAAGAGAAGGATGATTACTGCAGATAAACTGCAGAAGTTATGGATCGTTCATAGTAAAGTCATCCTGGTCAATAATTGACAATCAACCCATGGGAATAGGACCAGAAAGCAAAAGCTACCAAGAAAGATATTTAATCCACTTTCTTTCCTTTCTTCTCTTCAACGTTTTCTTTTTCTTCCTTTGCACAATTGTGCTGCTTGAAGAATCATTTTTGAGTTAAGAAAATCTGAGAAAGAGGAAAGTACAAGAATTGGTATTTTAACTGTAAAGAGACTGTAGAAGATTTAGAACATTAACTGCTCCCCCCATGATGTTCATCATTGCTGTTTCTTATATTCTAATCTCCTCGGAATGCATTGGATTATGGCTGATATAATGGTGGTACAGTAAAGAATGGGAAAAGGTGGATTAGAAAAGAAATAGGTGCAATTAAGCATGTTTGGTGATTTATTGGGATCAGTCCCACCTTAGATATCCAATTCTGAAAAAACACATTATATGCTGAGGCTTTCATACTGGCATATTCTGTCCAAAGATACACTCACCTATAGTACTATGATGACAATTCACAAATCTGCAAAATTCTCCATTTCTGAACATCCATTTAACAAACAAACTTCCTTGTACACATGCATATATTAGCATCCATGGACTGTGTGTACCTATGTGAGGTGTATTTTCTAAGCATGGGCATCCATTTTCACAAAACATAAGCAACCAACAGTTCTGTTATACAGTTGAGATGTGGTTGAACAACTTATCTTCAGTCTTGGTGGCTGAATCTAGATTTTAAGGCTTTTGAGAAAAAAGCATAGCCAAAGTATTTTACTGGAAAAAATACTTGCCTCTGAACACACGGAAAAAAAAATGAATTTAGAGAATGATGCTCTCTAGTTCATAGATGATCATTCATAATAATCAATTACTTCCTTCTAAAACAACAGCAGTATGACATCATCTATCCTCACATAGAATAAAGATAACAAATGGGAGGAAGCTAGTAAAAGTCAACACCGAAAATGTATGAAAGAATAAAAGGAAAGGTTAACTTGAAATTTCACATCAAGCAGGATGTCATGTGAATCAGTATGTGGTTTAGACAGAATTTGATCATTTTGTTCCATAGGAATATAAGATTTAGATTCATGTTAGTCTTTATTGTAGTTCATACACAGTGGCTACGGATTTTTTAAGAATTTCCAAACTTCAGCATGTAAAATTTGATTATAGTCACAGCCTAAGATGTAGCAACACGGCACCCCACATTGTACAAAACCATACTATTTCAGTTAGAAATTGAAACCACAAAGGGTATCATTAAAAACAATAATGACTGAGCAAAAGAGGTGTTAAAAGCAGTTATAATCCTTCTACATATAGAACTTGAGACGATTAATTTGAAACATGCACCTCCCCTCAACCTCAAGAAAATAAACTTGTATTTCAGAAGCTGAAATATATAAAATCAACTCAATTCATTCTGTAGCATGGCTCTTATCCTTTACAAACTAAAACAAAGAAGCCAGGTACCAAATTTTTGAAGAAATAAAAATACCAACAACAGTTTAAATCTAGAGATCAATTAAGGTAATATGGATAAAAAAGAGCTATATACACATATATTAGGAGCATTACCAAGGGCAATTTGCATCTTATCAGTTACGAATAGCCGAGGTTTAGAAACTCTGTCAGCAAAAGCATCCAATATATCTTCTAGCTTCCTGAATTTTCACATACAAAAGAAACTAAAAATCACAAAGTTGACCAAAAAAACCCATTCTAAACACCATAATGGTAGAGGAATAGGTATAGTGGAAACCCCTTTCTTTTACTAGAAAGACTAAACTTTTCCTAAGTTTAAAAACATGAAATGACAAAAAACATTAACAACAAAATTGAAATTTTTACAGTAAATAAGATAACATCAAGTCCAAATTTCAAGATCAAATTAAGCAATAATCTCTACTTATACTTGTAATCCATCACTAGTTATATCTAATTCAACTATGCATTAAACCAAATGAAGAAATAAAAAAAAAAAAAAAAAACTAACTTGTAAACTCTCCAGAAAAGAATGCGAAGGCCTTCTTGGAAGGCCACAGAGCTGAGTATGAGAATGGAAAAGGGCAACCATGGTGAAGACGTCGTTTTGATCGGTAGAAAAGCCCTCCAAACTCCCGACAACACTATCAAACTCATAAGGCATACCAATGTACTAAAAAAACCAACAAAATTAACATCAAAATCCACAAAAATTACACCAAAAATTCAGTAACAAAATTGAAAATTTGAAGTTGGTACCTGGAGAGAACAGTGAGAATTAAAAAGGGTTTGTGAGAGATTACGGAAATGAAGAGAGAAAGAGAAGGGCCTAAGGCTACCAATGCGTAGCCAATCCCAGCTGCCACTGTCATTTTTGCTTTCCGTGTTCTGTTTCTGCGTTTCTTCCTTTTGTTGGTTTTTTTTTTTTTTTGGCATTTGTTCTTCCTTTATTTTTGTTTTTCTTTTATTATTTTTTCTTTTATTTTTTTTACTAATGATTGACTTTTCTATTGATTTTGGGCTAAGGTTGACTAAAAATATTAATTTTTGATGATATAAATTATGAATTATACATAATTATATTTGTCCAAATTTTTTGTAATAAATTAAATCAAGTTCTAATCAATCACTATAGTAGTTTGTTTATTTGTTTTTATAAATGTATAACAAAAAAAAGTTATTAGTTTCAATTTCTTTAAAATGAGCTTTTAGTGATTAAATATTAATATAGTTGTATACAATGAGTTAAAAAAATAAATAAATTATGACCCTTTAAAGAAGAAAAAGAACAAATGTTGATCTTCCTAAATTATTTACAAATTATAATAGTCAAATAAAATTATGATGATTATAGAACTAGTTAAATTTCAACTATAGTCAATAATTATTTTTTTTCTTAAAAAAAAGGAATTTTAAAAAAATAATTGGCGATGACGTAGAGGTAATTTGTATTAACCAATTAATTGGCCGACTTAATCAATAAGATAGGGAGGCATGCGAAGACTTTGTAAAAGGTTAGTTAGTTGATTACTAGTTGACGTAAGAGCTAACTTGAATTTGACTAGTTCCAATTGTTTTAAGTAATTGTTCCAGTTGACAAGTTTGATTAGGGTACTTGTTTCATCCATCCCCGATTCTTTTGATTCTTATACATGATCGTTTGAACATATGTGATTTTGGTGTTTCGGTCATCTTGGATCATATCAAGAACTTAGATAGCTAAACTAATTCGATTCTCAATTAGACAATGGTTTTTACATCCGTTAAGAAGTCATGCATATTTTGTTCATTAAAATAGCCATGGCCGCGGCGGAACCGGAACCGGAACCGAACCGCCGAGGTTTCGGTTCCGGTTCCGATTCCGATTTTGTTCAAATTTTGGATTTTTTTTCGATTTTTAGTTTTGAATTTCGATTGTTATCCCACTTTTAAATTTGATTTCTATTGAAATAATGATTAAACTATTAATTGAAACTCAAATAATACAACATACTAACATAAATAGAACTAATTAATATTACCAATTGAACTTTAATTAATATATAGTTTTTAGATAATAGAACTAGGAAGAATTAGGATAAATAAGATCTCAAGGATATAAAAATAATAAGCATATTTGAATATTTGAACTTATTAATTAGAATTCCAACTAGTATATATCTATAATATAATAACATAATTAGATAGTAGTTAAAATTAAACTAGTATATGAATTTTTAGGAATAATAGAATTATGAATATTACGATAAGTGAGAAAGAAGATATAGAAAGAAAGAATATTTTATAAAAATTTCAAGTAAAAATTTTAAATCATAAATTACAAGTTAGAAATTAATAAATGGAGAAACTACTAAAATTTATTCATTGGATAGAAAAAATTTACAAGTTAAGATGTTAAAGTCATAAATTTACAAGTTAGAAATTAATAATGAATAAACTACTAATTTTATTAATTTGATAGAAAAATTTACAAGTTAGAAAGTAATAAATGAAAAACTACTAAATTTATTCATTAGATAGAAAAATTACAAGTTAAGATTTTAATTCATAAATTTACAAGGTAGAAATTAATAAATGAAGAAACTACTTAATTTTATTCATAATTGATGGTTTAAACTTAATTTGAATAGTACATAATACAATTCCAAAAATATATATATGAATATACAAATACAATAATACAACGAAGTGTATATAAATAAAACTATAACATTAATTTATTAATATGGAATATATAGATATGAAAATTATAATATTTGAAAAAACATTAATAAATTATTTCAAATTTCAATATGTAAAATGTACAATATGATAATTTTTCTTCATTTTAATAACTAATAGTCGTCGTCGTCGTCGTGTCATTATTGGCTTATCGGCATCGTGACCGGTGAATTAGTTGTACAAGTAGAGCTACCATCCGGTGGTACGCGTCCTAATCTAAATCAAATCTTTTCTCTATGTCTTGTTCTTGTTCTCTATATGCGGCTTTAATCCAATCATCTAATAAAGCTTGGAATCTCCAAGGACATAGGATTCAAATGTGATCGGGATCTCGTCCAAAATTGCCACCAATGACTAAAAGCTTGTTCCACGCCTACGGTTGATTGGGTCCGCCGCCAAAATCTCTTTGCTATCGAAGCGATAATGGGGCATATCGTTGTCTTGGACTTCCACCATTCCAATATTGGAAGTTTCACATATATATCACATTCATACTTGTTATCACTAAAATCACAAGAAGTGGTTAAATATACCTCAAGTTCACGTACTAGTAGTACCCTCTTGTTTTTTTTTAATGATTGAAACATTTCTAAACCATGAAGGATAAAAGGAAAGAGGAAGACGAAGACGAAGATCTAACATTTGAAGTTGAAAAACTATGGTGAGTAGTGTGAGTGTTAATGGTACTACTAGTAGGAACTTGAGGTTGAAAATTAGAAGAATCTCTTCAATAAGGCATTTAACATATCTTTAGTTCATTTAATGTATCTACTTACATTTTAATTGTAATTGCATAATGTTTGGATCTAATGGAAAACATTCTTTTAATGTATTATAATAAATACTTCAAATATTTGTCTAAAACTTGAAATTTAAAACGAGGATCAAGAACAATAGCAACTAAATATAAAATTGGGAAATTTCTTTATAATAATTAAGCTATTTTTCTAACATGTGAATAATACTTTGCCGTCAAAGTTTCATCATTTATGTGCACTTTTAACACACCAATTATATTACATGCTTCAACTAAAAATAAATGAGGAAGGTGGATTAATACACACGTGACAAACAACAAGTAGCATCTTAAAATTTTTAAAACTTCTAACAATTTTAAACAAGAAGTCCAAATGATTAGGGTATAAATACAATTCCAAGACAAGAGTTATCAATGTAAAATTACAGTAACAGATTTACATGCGGCAATCACAAGGCTTCGAGGTGAAAGAGAAAGAAAGAGCTTGTGTAAGCTTCAAAAGGAGCTGTATGGTTAAAACAGGCCCAAGGCAATGGTACAAAAGGTTCGGATAGTTTCATGAAAGTAATAACTTTGTAAGGTGTGAAGCCCGTCATTGCGTGCTACATTAAAAGATTGATAACTCCTATATTATTCTGCTCCTTTATGTTGATGACATGTTGATTGCTGGAGCAAGCTTGGCAGAGATGACAGGCTGAAGAGGGAGTTGTCTGAGAATTTGCGATGAAGGATCTGGTGCTCTGCAAAACAATCCTTGGGATGAGAGATCGTCAATGGGATAGAGAATTCCTTCAAGCTTATCACAAGAAGAGATATTGAAGAGGTTCTTAGCATTATTCAAGTTAATATGATGTTAAAGCCGGGTCACTACAACCATTGGCTGGTCATTTAGACTATCTAGAAGATACAAGTCGCCCTCGACTGAAAGAAGAGAAGGATTACCATGGCCAGAGGTCTCCAGATAGTGCCTCCGGCCATTGGTAGGTGCTTATGTACCGCCGGATGTGTTGTACACGGCCAGACATTGCACATTGGCAGTGGCGAAGTGTTAGCAGATTTTCAGATGAGCAATCCAGGAAAGCAACATTGGGAAGCAGTAAGGTGGATTTTGCGATACTTGAAGGGAAGTTCGGGATTCGCTTTATGTTTTCGAAAGTCAGACTTAGGTTGGGATCGATACGTTGATGCTGATAATGGTGGTGATGTTGACACTAGAAAGCACAACTGGGGGTATGTCTATACTTTAGGTAGAACCGCGATCAGTTGGGTCTCGAAGCTTCAAAAGGTAGTTGCTCTTTCTAGTTGCGAAGCTGAATATGTTGCGGTGACAGAAGCCGCGAAAGAGATGATGTGGGTTTGCAGCTTTTTTATGCGAGTTAGGCCAAAACTGACGATAGAAGTGTTATTGCATTGTGACAGCCAAAGTGCCATCCATTTGGCAAAGACCCGGTTTATCATGGACGGACAAAGCATATACAATTTGCGTATCATTCATCAGATCCGATTAGGAAGATAGAGGCTAGTGCTTGAGAAAATTCCAGGGAGTCAGAATCCAGCTGATATGTTGACGAAAGCATCTGTGACGAGTGAGAAGCTGAAGTTGTGTGCAACTTCAGTTGGACTTCTTGGATGAAGCATCAAGGAAGGGAGCCGCTACAGATGGAGAGATGATGAGATTAGTCTCCAAGTGGGAGATTGTTGAGTTGTGGAGCCTAAGACGTGTAAGGGTCTTTTGTTGTCGGGGGTATTTTGGTGTTTTTATCCTCTTTTTCGTAGCCCTATTTTTGAGTATATAAAGATACATGTAGGGTTATGAATGAACTAAGACGAGTGACTGAGAGGCAGACATACCATTTTTTGTAACACAATTTATCATAGTGAAATCTGGAAGTGGCAAGTGGACGTAGCTCTCACATTGAGAGTGAATCACTATAAATCTGTGTGTTCTTTTATTTTCGCATCTTTAATCGTTTTCTACAGGTTGGATTAGAGCGTCTAATCCTAACAATAACATTGGAATGATATCTATGGCCTCTTGGTAAGTTAAGCTAATAAGTGCATGGCCATGCCCAAATAATTTGTTATTTGTTTTGTTTAGCTAATTCAGGAATCAAGAAATAAAGATTAAACTATATGAGAATGACATGTCTATGTCTCATGTTTAATCTAGAAATCGAGAACAAAAGGAATTTACAACATGGTAACATCAGTCACAGTTTAGGTTGCTTTGAAGTATATATTTCTTCGTAATTTGGGTAGTAATGATGTGTTGCTAGATATCTCTCATTGTTTATAATTATGAAATGTTATTTTATAATTATTGCCAACATTACGGGAACCTACAGGATCGCACACTTAGAATAGTAAGTAATTCAGAATGTTTAAATTCATTAGATGAATTTTATTTCAGCAATTAATAAACTATCCTAGTTAGACCAGGATTAAGTTTTGGTTTTGTAATAATTATTTATTTAATTAATTAATGAAGTATATCAGAATACTATTGAGAATAGGATTCTGTTTTGGTTAAGGTTTTATGAAACCCTAAGCCTATAAATATCAACTTAACTATCTGCCTCCTAAAAATGAGAAAAATATATGTTTCACCCAGAGAGGTCTATGAGACAGGTTATTTTTAGAGAATCAAAATCCTACTATATTGCTCAAAGATTAATTCAAGTATTGAATTAATCAACTAATTAACAAGAATAAAGGGCTAGCACCCAAGTTCTTGTGAGTTCTATCCGGGTTCGTTAGACGAGTTCGGAGATTATGCTGTTCCTGTGGATACCGTAGAGACACGATCTAATTGTTCGTTTTCTGTTGATGCTTCTACAATACGAAAGGCGCACCAAAACAGTATGTTCTAAACATATAATAGATTGTTGTTTTAAACTGATCTTGGCTTAGGGAATTAAATTTTTAAATTTCCGCTGCTTATGCCTGTTTAATTCCCAACAAAAGGAGCCACCCCAATTTTTAATTCGAATTAAGTTTTGTTTTAGTTTGAATATTTTTTTTAAGTCTTAATTTGATGCTGCATGTGTGGATTTCCAAAGTGAAGCATTTGATGTTAATGAAATTTCTTTCCCATTTAGTCAAAGTCGGGTAGTTATTTTAAGTGCAGAACATGATTAAGTTTGAGTTAAATTTTATCACTAAGTTTCATTGATTTGAATTTCAGAGTTAATCAAATTAGATTCATAATCAAGATAGAATTGTTTAGTCTTGGAAATCTTATCATTTAAGGGGATAAATATGGTTATTTGAATGCTTTTAATTCACTGAATAAAGGTAATTTATTTGATTCCATCCATTCAATTGATTCCTAAATATTATCAGTTTTCTTATCTAATCTGTATTTCGATAAAATTCTTTTCATTGAAATTAAATTTTGTGTTATGAAACATTAAATTGGATGTCCATTAATTCAACACATTAGATGCCAAAGATAAGGATTAATTCTTCCTCCATTTATGTTATGAATTGAAGTCATAACTTACCTATTTACTTATCTATAAATAGGCAAATTCACTTGTAAACTTTAGACAACGGATGAGTTTGAAGAAAATAAAGAATTCTTATGTGAATGAAAGTATACCGTCACATATTTATTATCTATATATTACTCTTCTTCACAACATATGTATTAGTTTCTTTTCTTGAAGATATATCTTTCACTATATTGAATACTATTAGTGTTAGTATTAGTATTAGTTTTATAACATGTTATCAGCACGAGATTCTACCGACTGAGGGAGATTCGACTATCAGAGCAGTTGATTACAAGTCCTAATATTGGAGTAATGTTACACATGTGCTTACATATTTTTGGTGTGAGCTTTTGAGGTAATATTTTTCCTTTTCTTAATCTAGAGGTAATATTTCTCTTTTACTTAATTCATTTTATTTGTATTTTGATTAACCTTAAAATATAAGAATTTATATTATTTTAAATTTCTTACTTATAATATTATTATATTATTTCTTCCTGAAGAAGAAATTAATATATTCTTCCTAAAGAAGAATTAATACATGTGAATCTTCCTGAAGAAGAAATGGATGCCAAATACTTGGGATCACATAATGGTGATGACGATAGTTGTCTTGTTGACAGTGCTACTACGCACACTATACTTAAAAGTAAAAAGTATTTTTCCTATTTGAAAATGGGAAAAATCAATGTTAATACAATATGTGGTAGTGCTGAATTAATTGAAGGCTCTGGAAGAGCTACAATATTTCTCCCCGAAGGAACAAAATTTGTTATAAATAATGCACTTCTATCTACAAAGTCTCGAAGAAATTTATTGAGTTTTAAAGATATTCGTCGAAGTGGATATCATATTGAGACTATGAATGAGATAAATGGTGAATTTTTATTAATTACAAATACCATTTCTGGAATAAAATGTGTATTAGAAAAATCACCATCTTATTCATCTGGTTTATATTATACAAAAATAAGTGCAATTGAAAATCATCACTTAGTAGACCAGAAGTCTACAAATCCCGATAATTTTATAATATGGCATGATCGTCTGGGACATCCTGGTTCCATTATGATGAGACGGATCATTGAAAATTCAAATGGCCATTCATTGAAAAATCAAAGAGTATTGAACTCTAATGATTTTTCCTGTGTTGCTTGCTCCCAAGGAAAATTAATAATTAGACCATCATCTCTTAAAGTGGGAATTGAATCCCCTGCATTTCTAGAACGAATTCATGGTGATATATGTGGGCCTGTAGATCCACCATGTGGACCATTTAAGTATTTTATAGTGTTGATCGACGCATCAACAAGATGGTCACACGTATGCTTATTATCATCTCGAAACCTAGCGTTTGCGAGATTGCTTGCTCAGATAATTAAGCTACGAGCACAATTTCCAGATCACCCAATTAAGAAAATTCGTCTAGATAATGCTGCTGAATATTCATCACATACTTTCGATGATTATTGCATGTCGGTTGGAATAAGTGTTGAACATCCTGTAGCTTATGTTCACACACAAAATGGTCTTGCTGAATCATTTATTAAACGGTTGCAATTAATTGCTAGACCGTTACTTATGAGGTCTAAACTTACTTTATCTGCTTGGGGACATGCTATATTACATGCAGCAACACTTGTAAGAATAAGACCGACGAGTTATCATACTTATTCCCCCCTGCAATTAGCATTTGGTTATGAGCCTAATATTTCTCATTTGAGAATTTTTGGTTGTGCGGTTTATGTCCCAATTACACAGCCACAACGTACTAAAATGGCACCCCAAAGAAGATTGGAAATATATGTCGGATATGAATCACCTTCTATTATTAAATATATTGAACCATTAACAGGTGATTTATTTACTACTAGATTTGTTGATTGTCATTTTGACGAATCACATTTCCCGACATTAGGGGGAGGAAAAGATCAACCGAAAAAAGAAATCACATAGAAAATATCATTGAATTTCCTTGATCCTCGTACAAAAGAAAGTGAACTGGAAGTTCAAAGAATTATACATTTGCAAAGAATTGCAAATCAATTACCGGATGCATTTAATGACTCCAGAAGAGTTACTAAATCACATATTTTCGCTGAAAATACTCCTGTGAAAATTGATATCCCTGAAGGGAAAATTACAAGTGCTAATGAGTCTCATGCACGTTTGAAGCGTGGAAGACCTCTCAGTTCCAAAGATAAAAATCCTCGAAAGAAAAGAGGATTAAATAATGGTAAGAGTCAAGAACTCCAAAATATTGCTAGTGACAAAATTCAACATCCTGGAGAGGTTGCTCCTGAAGAGTTCGCTCCTGAAGAGCTTACTCCTGAAGAGAATAAGATTATAGAAAATTCAATAAATTTTGTCACTACAGGAAAAAGTTGGAATCGAAAAGATATAATTATAGATAATGCTTTTGCATATAATGTAGCACTTGATATTATGGAAGAAGACGAGGATCATGAGCCTAGATCGGTTGATGAATGTCGTCGAAGAAATGATTGGTCAAAATGGAAAGATGCAATCCAATCTGAATTGGATTCACTGGCAAAACGAAAAGTATTTGGACCTGTAGTTCAAACACCAGAAGGTGTAAAGCCAATGGGATATAAATGGGTGTTCGTGCGAAAAAGAAATGAGAAAAATGAAATTGTGAGATATAAAGCACGGCTTGTAGCCCAAGGATTTACACAAAGGCCTGGATTTGAATATGATGAGACATATTCACCTGTAGTGGATGGAATTACATTTAGATATCTTGTGAGTTTAACAGTGCATGAAAAGCTTGATATGCGTCTAATGGATGTAGTCACTGCTTATTTATATGGAACACTGGACAATGATATCTATATAAAAATCCCTGAAGGATTTAGCATGCCTGAAGCATATAAATCAAATCCTAGAGGAGTTTATTCCATAAAATTACAAAGGTCTTTGTATGGACTCAAACAATCTGGACGTATGTGGTATAACAGTCTTAGTGAATGTTTAATTAAAGAAGGTTATATAAATGACCCAATATGTCCATGTGTTTTTATTAAGAAATATGAGTCAAATTTTGTTATCATTGCCATATATGTTGATGATCTCAACTTAATTGGAACTCAAGAAGAGATCCAAAAGGCAGTTGAATATTTAAAGAAAGAATTTGAGATCAAAGATTTTGGAAAGACCAAATTTTGCCTTGGTTTGCAAATTGAACATTTGCAAGATGGGATTTTTGTTCATCAAACTACATATACCCAGAAGGTATTAAAACGATTTTATATGGATAAAGCACATCCATTGAGTACTCCGATGATTGTTCGGTCACTTGATCCTATTAAGGATCCTTTTAGACCAAAAGAAGAAAATGAAGAGATTCTTGGTCCTGAAGTACCATATCTCAGTACTATTGGTGCACTAATGTATCTTGCTAATTGTACAAGACCAGATATATCATTTGCAGTGAATTTGTTAGCAAGATTTAGCGCTTTTCCTACAAAACGACATTGGAATGGTATTAAGCATATTCTTCGTTATCTCTAAGGAACCATTGATCTTGGATTATATTATTCATATGATTCTCGACCAGAATTGCTTGGTTATGCTGATGCTGGGTATTTATCTGACCCGCATAAAGCAAAGTCACAGACTGGATATTTGTTTACATGTGGCGGTACAGCTATTTCGTGCCGATCCACAAAACAAACCATAACTGCTACTTCTTCAAATCATGCTGAAATTATAGCAATTCATGAGGCCAGTCGAGAATGTGTTTGGCTAAGATCAATAACCCACTATATCCGGAAGAATTGTGGATTATCTCCAGAAGAAGAAAATCCTCCAACTATATTATATGAAGACAATGCAGCTTGTATAGCTCAATTAAAAGGAGGATATATCAAAGGAGATAGGACGAAGCATATTTCACCAAAATTCTTCGTTACTCACGATCTACAAAAGAATGGTCAAATTGATGTGCAACAAATTCGGTCAAGTGATAATTTGGCCGATTTATTTACCAAGGCATTGCCGACAGCAACTTTTGAGAAATTAATAAGGAATATTGGAATGCGTCGGTTGAAGGATCTCAAATGATTTTTGAATTAGGGGGAGAAATTAATACACAAGAATAGTGTACTCTTTTTTCTTCACTAGGATTTTTTCCCATTGGGTTTTTTCCTAGTAAGGTTTTAACGAGGCATATTCTTCGTGTAATGGACATCCAAGGGGGAGTGTTATGAAACATTAAATTGGATGCCCATTAATTCAACACACTAGATGCCAAAGATAAGGATTAATTCTTCCTCCATTTATGTTATGAATTGAAGTCATAACTTACCTATTTACTTATCTATAAATAGGCAAATTCACTTGTAAACTTTAGACAACGGATGAGTTTGAAGAAAACAAAGAATTCTTATGTGAATGAAAGTATACCTTCACATATTTATTATCTATATATTACTATTCTTCACAACATATGTATTAGTTTCTTTTCTTGAAGATATATCTTTCACTATATTGAATACTATTAGTGTTAGTATTAGTATTAGTTTTATAACATTTTGTCTTTAATCAAAATTCAAGTTTTCTTAATTCTATTTCATCACGTAATACGTTTGCGTTATTGTAGTTAATCAAAATTGGCGTATTCTTGTTCAATGTGTTTAGCGATTAAATACTAGTGTGAGCATTAAAATAGTTTAATAAATCCCATTCTTCTTAATTAAATAAATACTCAATTCATAATTTTAACTCAGTAGATACAGTAATTAATGGACATTGTTGGCAAAACTGGATTTCTTTTCTGAATTCAACTGGCATCGTTTGCCTAAATGGGAGGTTACTCCAGAATATACTAATAAGTTCGTCTTTTACTCTCTATTTTAGTTTAATTTTACTTTGTATTCAGTAATTGGTTTAAGTTTTATTTTAATTATGGCTGTAGCTTAATTTTGTTTCCGGCATAAATAATGAAACGTAATTAATATATGATCGTCGGACCAAAATGCTTTTTTTAAAATTAACTTGAAAGGATTCTTGAAATTCCCTATTTGAAATGGTTAAGTTGCGATTAATTTACTAGAATGCATGTTCACAATCAGGGTGGATGCAAAAAATGGTACAAAAAAATCAAAATTAATGCGTTTTTGGCTTTGGCCATTTTAGGTAAAATATGTGTGTGATAACCCATTAAAAATGAAAATTTGGTAAAAGATCTAAATTTCACCTTTTTTTATACCATCTCCAATGCATGCCAATGATGCCATAATAGCTTGCATTGTGAGCTAAACGACAAAAAAGTGAGAAAAATAAACTCCAACCCATGCTATATTTACCGCCATTTTGCAGCTACAGCGCAACACCAAGCTATTGCATTTTTTTTAATATTATTTTTTATTTTTTTTGTTTTTAAATTGTTTTTCTTTTTACTTTTTTTAAGTGTTTAATGTTTTGTGTTTTTACTTTTATCTTATTTTTTTTCCTTCTTCAATTAAATTGATTTTAATTATAGATTAATAATAGACATAGTGAAATTCTATAGTGAAATCTCATACTGACTGACATGTCGTGTATAAAAAGATAAAATTATCAATTATGTATAAAAAAATAAAATTATGTACCACCTTATAAAAAATTAACACGTGTACAATCACTTATCCATTAGGGTTCATTTATCATTTGGTTAGGGTATTATTTTAATTTTAAAAAATAGAAATAACTAATTAAAATCACACGTGTTAACTTTTTATAAAGTGTTATATGAACATGATACAACATACCCAATTTTGTCCTGTAATACATGCTACGTCAGTCACTATGAGATTTCACTATAGAATTTCACTGTATCTATCATTACTTTTTAATTATATTATTTCAATTTTAAAATCATAAATTATTTTTTATTTTCATTCTTAAGCATACATTCAATTTAATTTTCTTACTTAATTGAATATAATTGAACTAAAAAGTGTGAATGAAAGTAATATAACATCTACAAAATTTTAAGTTATGGTTTAATTTTTTTTGAAATAAATTGCCCCTAAAAAGTATATTTTATTAATATTCGATTTTAGTTTATTTTGTAAAATTTATGATAATTAAATAAAGATGAATTTTAATTTATTTAGGCTATAATTAATTGTAATTGTTTATTTATTAAATAATAAAATTTATTATTTAGACGAAAAAAATAAAAAAAAAAATTATTAGGGTTTATTTGATGAATTAATTTAATAGTAGAAAGTAATAAAAATAATATAAAATGAGGTGTGGATGGAAATATATAAAGAATATTACTTATGGTGTGAAAAATGGAATTATAAATTGGAGATAATTTTACTGTAGTTACTATGTCTGGAATAACCTTACTCTAAAATAAGTTTTGTGGTTGGAGTAACCTTACTTTCCAATCACAACTCTTTTGTGTGATAACTTTTTACTCTATTTATAGCAACTATATTTTTTTTATTGGCTAAGATCCCATACTCGGGAGGGCATCACTCCCAATTTTATTAATTTAAATTGAGCAAAAATGAAGAAGAGGATATACCATACCTCTTATACAATATTAAAAGCTCATAAAAAAGGAGTACAACTCCGTTACATCGCAGTGTAAAAAATCACAGATGCGTTTTAACCTGAAAACTAGGGACACCTAACCTGTCCATGTTTAGACTACCCTTAGCAGCTAGTGAGAGGTTCTGGAATGTCTGATATATCAAATTCTGGTTTCGAGAGCATCCTTCTTGCGCCAAGGCATTCGCAGGCTTATTAGTTTGATGATAGATATGCCAAAGCGACTCCATACAATGAAATCCCCTAATCTTGTCCACCAACGTGCCAAGTTTCCAAGGCAGAGAGATATCCTCGTTGACGATGCGTATTGCCATTATGGAATCCATCTCCACATAAACTTTAGAAACCCCGAAATGATAGCAAACAAAGTCAATATCGCTGCTTCTAGACTTGTAACGAACTAGAATCCCACTGCACGTGCTCTTACTAGTTTGCCAGCATGATCACGAATCAATGCACCTCCCCCTCCTGGTCCTGGATTACCTCGTGAACAAGCATCTACATTGAGTTTAAATTCACCAATAATCGGCCAAAACCCTTGTAACACACACTTTAGATGGAAAAGTACTTACAAATTGTACAATCCCACCCCAACTCAATGGAAGTGATATATTTGGAAAAAGGTTGAACCATATACCCCGTAAGTCAGCCAAAACTTGCATTTGAAGATGAATCAATGCACCACTACCTTGAAAGAATTCAACATTTTGTCTACACCATTAAGTGCCAAATGACAAGACAAGGCAAAATTTTAAAGAGCATATGACTATAATGATTGCCTTTCAATTGCCACCAAGATGAACATCTCGCTTTCCACCCAATTCTTCGAGCTCGAATACCAACAGATCAAAGACTCACCAGACGTTATGGGCAAAAGAGCCCATACTAAACACATGATCAATTGTTTCTTCCTCTGGGTGTACACAACATACATATGGTAACAACCATGGAACCCCATTCGGTACTACAATTTTGAAAAAGACAATCTATCCTCATGAAGTCTTAGCAAAAGAAATGAAACCTTAAGAGGGAGACCCTATGTCAAGATTCTCTTGAAAAATCCAACAGTTGCATACTTACTGCGAACTATCGCATAAGTAGATGTACCTCTTCACACTCCATTTTATATTCATTTTTATTACTTCCATACTATTACATTATTTTACAAAACGACCCTCAATCATTCTAATAATATTAATTACAATTTCAAAGGAACCAAAATATCAAAATGATCTAAAACGATCGAAAATGTCTTAAAATAAAAATATTATTAACTAAATTGCAATAACAAGATTATTTAAAAAAACAAAAGTCATAAAACAAAAAAGGACCAACTTGCAATTAAATAAAATTTTGAAAATTGATTAAAAAAAAGATCGTATGAGGTTAACGTAGCACTGTTCAAATGACAATTTTTTACACAAAACTAGCGTAGAGTCTATTGCGTTCGGTTTTGTCTTTATCTTCTCATTGAGTCAAAATACAGCAGGTTAGTCATGGGCACGATTCCGGTTTTAACCGGAGCTGGCCCGGTGGGCCCGACCCGGAATCGTGAACCGGGCCTGCCGGGCCGAAACCGTGAACCGAAACCGGCCATGGCGGGCCGGTTCCGATTCAATATTTTACGAACCGTGGAACCGGCGGTTCCCAAAATTTTTTTATTTTGTTTTTACAAATATATTATATTCATTATTTCACACAAATTTCTTGAATTTTCTCACATATTATCTCATAATCTCGTATTACTTTTAAAATTATTTCATTTTATTCAATTATTTACTTTAATATATTTTATTTTATTCACTTTGTTATCTGATTCTCATTGTTAGTTGTTTATTTTTTCATTTGTTATTGTTAGTTTAGAAGTAAGATTCTTAAATTTAATCAATTATGGTGTGTTTTACATTGAATCATGTATATTGATTTTTTTGTGAATGAAAAATGTGATTAATTAATATATTAAATTATTAAATTTTCTCATTATCTAATAGCATTAATGGTTGGTTATTGAACTATAAGTATATTAAAATAAAAGATTACTTATGATTAACCATATTAACTTGAATTATCACTTGTTCTTGTATAATGAATGAATAAATTCATATAAACATATGATTAAACACTCATAATTTAATATTCAAATAATATCAATTATTATCCATTTTCATTGTGGTACAACCATTAGTAATATGTTAATGGTAATGAATATTTAATTACTAACAAATATAGAGTATTATTTATTTTATTATATTTTGTATATACATGATACATCATTACATCTAGGGTAAATGACGCCAATCGTCCCTTAACTTATAGGTTGGTTTCGAATTTGTCCTTCAACTTTAAAACGTTCCATTTTAGTACTTTATCTTATATTTTGAGTTTTAAATACTCTTCACTATGTTTTTCATTCATTTGTAAACGGAATCTGTTTGTCATGTGCGTGGCACGTGAAAACTGAAGGGCAAAGCTTGGAAACGTGAAAGTAACAAATCATATGACACGCACAGTTTATTAGGGCAAAATTAATGAGAGAAATCAGAATTATCTTTTGTCTTAATGAGAGACTCACCGGTGGAGGTGGTGGAGGAATCGGTGGTGGGGTTGGAGGTGGCGCAGGTGGAGGATTTGGTGGTGGGGTTGGAGGTGGTGCTCGTGGGGGTATTGGCAGCGAAGCGAGAGGAGGAATTGGTGATGCAAGTGGAGGTCTTGGTGGTGGGATAGGAGGTGGTACCGGCGGTGGAATCGGTGGAGGGATCTAAATATAAGGCTCTTTCTCTATTATTCTAAAATACAGCAGGACACTAAATCGGAATCGAAAATAGAGAAGGATGTGGCTGAGTAGTAGTCGTACTGGATGCGGTGGCAAGTCCCAGTTTGTGCAATCATCTTCCTTCTCCCCACACTCGTGTCTGTGATTTTGATCAACAAAAAGGAGGAGGATAAGAGACTAATCAACACCGGTAGTGGTCATCATCATCATCATCATCATCATTTGTGGCTCCCCTGCTAGAGAAATCTCCATCCTAGATGGCTTCTCTTCTACAGAGCTTTGGCCTTCCTAACCATGGCTTTCTTGCTCTATCAGACTGTCCTTGCTTCGGCTTCTTCGTCTTCTTCTTCTAAACCCATTACGTGTCTCCTCTGTTGTTCTCAAATGATGCTATCACCTTCCCCCTTCACTATCATCATTTTCATATTTTTCATGCCCACTACATGTGCTTCGCTTGTTTCAGTTTTTAGCAAGCATTACTACTACTTTCTCTATATCAATGCAACTTCCTATTCATTTATGTACATTTTAACTGTACCTTCACGGAATTTCAAACCATCAGTCCAAGTCTATAATCATCAACAACTCCATCCTTTTCCGTTCTCATAATTGTACTGCTATGTAAACTATAAGCTTTTCTCTATATAGTCTGTACTGGGGCTATCCAAGATTCAATTTTTACTCTTGGAAAATGTTTCTCGAGTCCCATACCTAATTTTTTGCCTGCCAAATTGCTTTACAGGTGGACCTTTGCGTTGGTTGTGGTCTGCTTTGCTTAAAATTGAATTGGGTTTTTATTTGCAGTGTTATGTCTTGCAGGTTGCTAGCGTAGTTTGATGTTAACCATGATAAGCATTTGTAACCCCAAGCTTTTCTGGTTGCCGTTGGTTTTTCTGGTTTGATTTTGCGAGTTTCCTCATCATGGGGTTGGTTTTTTTCTTCAAATAAGGAGAGTACTAATCAGAACGAGACACCTTTGGAAGAAACTATAATGTTTTTCAAAGATTATTTGTCTGAATTCTCTATGGAATCTTTCAATAACCAAAAGGGAATCAAGCTTGTAGAAAATGCTTGGAACAGAATGATTGCGGCTGCACCGAGTTCATGCTGGCAGAATGCTTATCATAGTTTGTTTGCTGGATGTTCAAAAACTCTTGCTGAGGAAGAGTCAAGGAATAGATTTGCCCATTGTGATGTGATTTGTTACTAATAAACAGTGGGTGCCATGTGATTTGTTATTTTTTTATATTTCCAAACTTTGCCCTTTAGTTTATCACATGCCACGCACCTGATAAATGGAGCCTATTTAAAAATGGATGGAAAACATAGTGAGGATTAATTAATACTCAAAATATAAGATAAGGGACTAAAATGAGACGTTTTAAAGTTGAAGGACAAATTCGAAACTAACCTATAAGTTAAGAGACGATTGGCGTCATTTACCCTTACATCTATGTGGTAATTTAAGTTACTTTTTAATTATATCAAATTTGTATATATTGTATTTATTTTTTTTCAAATTTAATGTTAAAAAATTCGAACCGTTAAAAACTGTGAACAAACAGGAATCGAAACCGTGATGGAACCGGAACCGTGAACAGGCGATTCACAAACTGTAACAGTAACCGTGAGGTCAAGGGCCGGTTCAGGTTCCACCCTTTGTCGAACCGTGAACCGTGGTCATGTCTACCGCAGGTTAAAGATGGTTTTAGTCACTTTCTCTCTATTTCTCACTCATGTCAGAAGCCACTTTCTTTATTTTTATCTACCAATCACCATTAAAATGATTCTAGTTGTATACATCCATAAAAGATCCTTTTTTTTTTCAATAATTAAAAATAGCAAATGTTGTAAGTTTTTACAGATAGTAAAATACACCACGAAGACTAAAGGTTCATCAAGTGTCATAAATAGTGTGATGGCGTTGTGAGTGCGGAATTCTCGCTCTCATATATTTTACGGACCTAACAAAGAAATTCCCAACAAAACAACAATAACAACTGCGGGAAAGAGATGTGGAACGAGTAACTTGAGTATATTAAACCAAGACCCCTTCGTTAATACGAATAACAAATTAATTCAAGACGCGTGAATTAACCAGCTATCCGGTCTGTATTCAATTAAGAACCCAAAGAATAACTCAATGGGTTACACCAATGAATTACTTAATTTAGGGTTACGCCTAAATTGAGTTTTCTAAGCACACAGCTTACAAAAACCAAGAAAAACCACTTTCCTAAATTCTCTAATATTAAAAAACGAAAGTATGGCCTATTTATAGGCTACAAGCTTAACCCTAACTTGCTAACCAAATAGTCTTATTGAAAAAGGAAACTAACACTTAACTAATCCAAATTAAGAAACTTTTCCTATTTGGAAACATCTTATTCAGTTAAATTAAAATAAATAAAACTGAAAACTACTAATAATTCACATGTTAATTCCATGCAGAATTATTAACCATGTGAGACCAAAATTACTAGAAAATTAAATAATACTAAAAAACTGATAAATTCTCCGACGTTGCGACGTGCATAGTGACGTGTGGATATTTCGAACGTCGGTGGAGGACATTGTTTCAACAAATGGGAATTTATTGTCAAACTCATTCATATTGCTATCATAGTGTAGTTGTAGATATTTATATATTTTTATCCCTTCTTTTTATAATGTTGAATTTAGAATTGTAATTGTTAAATACATTTATTTAGTTGCAAAAAAAAATTAAATTAAAGTCAGTCCCTACTGTTAGGCTTTCCTATTATTTGCTCAAAGTTTTGGTGTGAAATCTTGATCCATCCATGAAAAGATGGACATAGTGTTGGCTGTGTTAGCAGTAAGGAAACACAAACCACAAAAATGCATCTCAAAATTGAAGACTGAAATCCAAGGAGCAAAAACAACGGAGATACAAATTCACAATTCGGCGATTCGCGAAGTTCAAGGAAATAAAAACTGAAACATTGCATTTCTACAGCAACAAGACTTTGCCAACTGCAAAAGATCCAACAATGGTTCATAATAATGTACAACAGCTGCTTTCTCCATTTTGGTCTGGTTTAGCACAAGATCACATCCAAGCCCAACAAATGCTAGCTCGTCTCTGCAGGTATATATGAAGTTTTATAAACTTACAAGCTTATTGGCCTGGTGGCAACATTCCCGTTTCGAACGAGTTGTATTATCAATCTGCCACAAAAAGTTCGGCAACTGAGTTAGACAAGAAAACAGATGCTCGTACAACCCATGAGATGCATCTTTAAATCTCGCTTGTTCTTGAACTGGAACATATACCAGGACAAGTTGCATGGCAGAAGGTAAGAATTAAAAGAAGGATATCATAGAACTGCATTGGAAGAAGGATATTCTGTTGCTCTCTTACAGATACAGACACACTTCACACATGTAACCCTCCCTCTAATCCTCCCCAAATAGATAAAGAGAGTAGCATACTCAAGCTATGACGGGTGAAGTTTACAAATTATCACTGTCGAAAGAATGTGTTGAATGGACAAATAATGTAGCTAAGAAAAATGGAAACAATAACATTTCAGAGTGCATTTTAAATGTGAAGAAAGACACAATATAGAATGAAGCAAAACAAACATAAAACTCCAGACATGTATCGGAACTTCAACAGCAGTAACCAGCGTGAATATGACTGCATTTTAGAGAATGGAGATGCAATTAAGTGGCAACTTCCAAGACAACAATTTAGAAAGCCTATGGCATGATCATTAGATGTACAAACATAGAGAAACAGATACCGAAACTTTTACATTCAAAACCATAAAAGTATCAAGAGATTGATGGCCAACCAAGTGCTATAGCAATAATGATCATAGCTGTAGACTATATATATCCAGGTATTGCTGCTCAATGAAAGTATAGAACACTGAATAGGGAAAGACATTCATCTGCAAAAACGAAATCACTTCAGAAGAAAATGATTCAACAAGTAGATCGAGCTATATAAAACTAAAAGATCAGGCCCTAGGATATTGAGTGTGCATCATCACACACATAATATTCAACCATGTTCTGAAGAATGAAATCATGAACATGGAGACAAGATTTTCTAATGAAATAACAAAACAAAATTGCATAACATTAGTGCCAAAAATCATAAGGATGAATTCAGTTACAAGACATGCTATTCAAACCTCAAGAGAATCAGAAATCCTTGCACTAAAGTCTCAGGCTGCTCGGATTGCACTAACATAATCATTCTGCCAAAAACAGTTAGAAATTACAGAAGAAATGAAACAACTTGTGGAAAAGGAGAAGATCATTATCCTGCTTACTTGCTTATTTAGAGGCGTATGACAGTGGGGAACTCTGAAGCTCAGATAGCACCACTGTCATAACCTACCAGGAGAGTGAAAGCATTCAATATTTAGCATCATACTACTGGTCCAAGGTTTAACACTTCTAACAATTTCAGCAATCTTCTTCTGATGTAATAGACAACAGAATTACTTGATTCGCATGTTTCCCAAAGTAACCATACCATTTAAATGTATACTACTTGTGCAAGCTCCGTGGCCACCCTTAGCACAGTCAGCAGAAGGCAGCACATTTAGAAACCATGGTAACGTCTCCCTGAATTGTGCTGTAGATGGGCAACCTTTGACTAAATCTGAATGGTGAAAAACACAAACCATTCAAAATTATTAGTGAAATACCTTTAATTTTCAGCATCAATAAGTCTAAAATAAAAATTCATCCTAAAACAAATGTCACTGGAAGTCAATCAAAAATCAGAAATCAATATCTTACAGTTGTACAGTCTGACTCCACCCAATCCACAAGGGCCTTCATCTGGTAAAGAACAAGGAGGCTGAAAAAACATGTTTCTGCTTTAGAAATATGAAAGATTAAAAACTCAATACGTCCTCACAAGAAAATTGAACAGAGCGTATCCTTGTACATCACTACACTTAGAACCATGTAAAAGTTGTGCCACAGAAACAAGTCCCCAGCAAGAGATAAAAGAGCCAAAACAATCACAAGTGACTTTTCCATGAGCAACTCATGATTTATATAATTAGAGCAGTTCAATAGAGAGAGAGAGAGAGAACAAGCAGATATGGAATCTTACTTTAAGTCTCATATGCATTATCTCAAAGCCTCACTTCAGCATCGAGCAGCGTTCCCATTCTGACCAACATGAATAAAACCTCAAGAAAGTATAATTGTTATCTAGAAATATTCCAGTCATCAAGGAAGTCACTGTTTTTGTCTTGTAGACTTGATACACTTGCTTGACCCCATCCCTTTTGTACCCGTTTTACTGTTTTCAAAGCTGTTGCACTTCCATCATCTCTGTAGAAATTTTCCAAAATTCATGCAAGGAAAATCCAAAAATAAATAACAATATTAAATGGTAATTAGTGCAGTTTCAGCAATTAAATATCATAGACAACTAAAACAACAACAGATACCATCCGATAAGCATGTATGAGAACATATGTAACAACTAGAACCCTTCAAGCATTATCTATTCCAGTTTTTATAAACCAATTTGGTTAATAATCATATTAGTAAAGCCCTTACTCCTTAAGCAGCTATTTACAGAGATAATTGGCATGCAAAAGGAAAGTATAGTTGTTTAAGCTTTTCCATCAAAGTATTTTATGTTATTATACTTATGAATTCTTTTGACTAAAATAAAACTGCCAAATTTGGCTTTATGGATAGTGTTGGAATGAGATCAGAAAGCCAAAAAAACATCTATTGGCTTACTACACAAGCTAAGAATACACCAACTTTTGGCACACAGCACAGAAAAAATATATATTTTGTGAAAGACCCGCCTCAAAGAAACCATACCTGTGCAAGATTGTCTTCCATTCAGTTTCAAGATAACTGTTCCGTTTTCCATGAGGGAACTGTCTATTAACCCGGTTAATGTAAGCCTTGTCTACCACCCTCCCTTCTGCAGCCATGTTCAGCATCCTCTCTGCTAGTTTATCAGCCTCATTCTTCCTTCCCCTTTTAGCTAATGCGTCAATCACTGGCATAAATGATGCAGGATCAAACCCATACCCTTTGTTTACCATCTTATCTAAAATATCACAAGCTTCTTCCAATCTTTCATCTTTAGACAATCTGTCAATCAGATCTTTATACAGGAAGTTGCCTAGACCAAAACATCTCTCAATTGCAACTTCAAACAACTGCTTTGCTTCCAAAATTTCCCCTCCAGCCAGCATCTCATTAAACATTATAACATAAAGTGCTTCCTTGTGCCCACATATACTAAGGGCAATATGAAATACATCTATTGCAGGCCTGAATTCACCAACGCTGCAAAATGCTTTAATCAACAAGTTAAATGAATTGACATTAGGGGTTATATGCTTCTGTAACATTTCCTCCAAAAGAGAAGTAGCTTCTTCCGTTTTTCCAGCTTCACAGAGACGGCTTATTATAGTATTGTAAGTGAAAACATTAGGAGAAATGCCCATTTCTCTCATCTCATCCATCAGTCCACACATTTCAAATATTTGATTTTTGCTCCCCAGCCCTAAAATCAGAAAGTTGTACGTTTGTAAAGTCTTATTGCAACCTCTTTTCTCCATGTCTTTCAGAACCTGAAATGCCGATGACAACTTTCCCTTTTTACAAAAGTAATAGAGAAAAGTATTATACACGACTGAATCAGGGTATAAGTTTTTCTGCATCATCTCAATGAACTTCTTTTTAGCTTCAACAAGTCTCCCATCATTGCACAGGCCCTTGATGATGGTTGAATACGTAATCAAGTCAGGCAAGCATTTTCTTCCATTGTTTCCCTCATCCACTAGCCCAATGAATGAGTTCCCAAGGTTTCCAAGAGCGGCACTTCCATGACTCCACAATTCGCCCACAATTTCAACTGCTTTGTCTACCCTCCCAATTCTGCATAGACCATCAATCACAATATTACAGCTCACAATGTCCAAATCATAGCCTCCTTCATTCATCTTTTGCAGTAGCTTCTCTGCTTCAGATATTTTCCCTTCTTTCCAGAGGCTGTGCAGTAAAATGTTGCATGTGTAATTATTTGGAGTGCAGCCTCTCTTTATCATCTCGTGTAAAACTGTATTTGCCTCAATTACTCTCCCATTACAGCAGTATCCATGGATTAGAGTACTATAAGTGACCGTATCTGGAGAGATTCCACTACTAGTCATTAAACTCATCAACATCCTCGCGTCACCAAGCATCCCATTCTTACTAAGGCCATCCATAACAATATTATATGAGTATGTATTTAGATCTAAACCCAGATCCATCATATCTTTAAGAACTGATTGAGCATCAAAGACCTTCCCATTCCTCACCAAACCGCACAACCATATGTTGTAGCTCTTTACATTTGGCAAAATGCCATTTCCCTTCATGGACTCAACCAGAGTATTAGCTTCATCCAACATTCCTTCCTTGAAAAATCCCTCTAACATCAAGTTATATGTAACTAAATTAGGCCTTGGTAACTCCAACTCATTCATGTGCATGTCCCTGAAAATTCTAGATGCCTCCAGAATGCTACCAGCCTTACATAGAGCTGAGATTCTAGAATTAAACGTAACAACGTCAGGAGCAAGACCATCTTCACTCATCTGCTCGACCAATTTCTCAGCCTCCCCAGTCTTTCCTTCTTTAGAAAAACTCGCAATCAATGTATTGTAAATCACCAAGTTAGGAACAACACCCATTTCCTTCATCAAATCCAAAAGCTCCAAACCTTTAAAAAGAAGCCCAGCTCTACAATACCCACGGACCAAAATCCCAAAACTAAACTCATTAGGTTCACATCCTTTGTCACGCATTTTATCAAACACTTTCCGGGCATCTTCTGACCTACCCGAATCACACAACCCCTCAATCAAAAGATTAAAAGTATAAGTCTCCGGCAAAACTCCAGCAAGAATCATATCTTCATACAACCAAGAAACGATTTTCTCATTATTTCCTTTCATTGACGACTTAATAAGCAAATTGTATATCGAAATCGAAGGAGGATGATTTGGGAAATGGGTTCTGAGAGATTGAAACTGGGACAAGGCCTTTTCAACATAACCCGAATCAGATAAGATCTTTACCAAGGTGTACAAAGAATTGTGGGATTTTTGCAACGGTTGACAGATGAGCAAATGGTGGAGGGAATCGATTTCGGAGAACATATTGGAGCGAAGAAGAATACGGCTTATGATGGGGAGTGATTGGAAGAAGATATAGGGAGGAATACATACAGAGGTTCGTTTGAAGAGTTGCCATGCGAGTTTGGGATTGTTTGAGTTATTGATCAGAGCTTTTGTGAGTGTTCTGCGTTGCTGCTCCCTTTCTGACGCCTCCATCAGTTTTCCCGGTGAAGAAAGAGACCGTTGATGAATTTAAATTGTAATAATTTCAGTGGATGAAATTACAAAAATAGCCCTCAACTATTTCTCAAGAATATCGTCATTTAAACTTTGTGTCTCTACAAAAATATTTTGGGTTAATCTTGATAAGGATCGAAGTAATGAAAATTGATCGAATAGACTTCTTAGGGTAGTTTTTTACAATAGGTTGTTTGGATGGAGATTTCTTGGCCAAATACTTAACAAACATGAGGTTTGAAATCGATAGAAAACATCACAATAAAAAGTAATTATTTAATAGATAAGGTAAGGGGTGTAATATTCTCGAAACATGTTTAACAAACAAGAATCTTGGATGGTGAATGACACTACAACCAATTGTGATGTATTAGTTGATAAGTAGGAATGAACCCCACAAGTACAAAGATTGATAAGTTTATGAAGAATGCTACAAGCATAGTTTTGAGAAATTCAAAGGTGAATGACACAAACCATATAATTGAGAATTTCAAATAGTTCTAACAAGAAGTAGAGAGAACAAGCCTCACAATTTCATTCAATAATGTTCTCTACCACCTATTAACAAAATACAACTTATTTATAGGTAAGAAACTCTAATCTAGATGTTACATAAAACAAGAAAATAATTAAGTAAAGTGTACGAAACTTTAAAATTTAATTATTAACGTTTTTTTGGAACTATTGGTAGTCAAAAGAGCTTGGACCATGACCAGACTTGATTCCCATGCAATCCTTGACCTTTTGAATAGATTTTTATTCGTCTAAGTATCTAAAGTAGCCTTTGTAAGGAAATCAACATAGTAACAACGCAGCAGAAAAATATAACAATTATATTATAATTGATTTCCATAGGACCTTTAATGATAATCTATACAAAATATACCTTGGGAGATGCCAGCAAAACCTTTGAGCGAGATTCAATCGATCAATCAGCCGCACAAGTGTCCGGCCTCTAACGGTAATCCACACGAACTACTTTCGGGATCCTCGAAGGATTGATTCCAATGCCAGGTTAATAAGCTAGATCCTTCCAAACAACACTTGAGAGATCTAATAAGAAAACTGGTTTTCTTATTTACGTGATTTCTTATGGAGAGAGTTGTGTTGTCTTGACCTAACATTAAGCATCTATATATAATAATACAACCTTCCAAAAAGGTTGTCTTGTCAAACAAGAAACTAATTATTACCAAACTCTATTAACTTTCCAAAAGTGAACAAGAGTATAATAGATACCATAATTATCATATAATTATGTAAATCATTTTAACCCAAAAGTAATTCTATTGTGTGTGACCCTTTAGGTTCCTAATCACTTGGCAATAAATATAAATAATAATCTTAGAATTAAATTGGCTTTTGTACAAAACCAACAAACTCCCACTTGGACTAAAGACAATTTAGTCACAGAGCTTCTAAGATAGAATAAATTAAACAACTTTAATTTATCATTAATTCAAAAATTAATTCATTTATATTCATAGATCAAGAGCGGCCTCTAGCCAAGACATCATGACCACCCAAGAGTTAGAAAAAGTCAATTGATCGACTTCACCTATCCATGAACCAGGTACCATGTAATTATCATCCTTTCACCATCCTATATTCCAATTAGTACAAGAGTAAAGTTTAAGTGCCAACTCTTTATTGTACTAATTATATTTCTTTCTTGTACCGAAATTCAACTCATTGTAAATAAATTTAGAACTTTTCCAAATTTACTTACTAAATATGTGCACTTTGAGTTGAACTTCAACAAGTGGTACCAGAAAGGAATATACTCTCCCACTATTAGGAGTGGTGAATCCTATATCGATCATAAACTATCAATCCATGCTTCTTGTTATATCCAACATCTACCGCTCGCATATCCATTTACGGTTATGGACAAATAGAGTCAAAACATAACATCCACACTAAAGATACTCTTATGATCTCAAGTCAAAGGATCGCTTACACTACTGTCACGTAGAGATTATACCATTGGCACTCAAATAGTTAACGATATGGAAATCTCTAAGCGGATCATTCTAGTGAACACATTCTCCAATGATTCACCTATATATCACTATATATACTAGTCTATCCGTATTAACAACGTCCTTGTTATTGTTAATACTATGACCAGGGAAATTTAAGAATAATAAATATTATTCTAAGGACTTTATCATATTGTATATATATCGACATATATATGTTACAAAATGATAAATATGCCATATCTTTATTGCATAAAATTACATAATCATTCTTCCATTATGACTCAAACCAATCATTTAGTACTTCAAACCAAATGAATAAACATGACCATCATGTTTCTTTTGGGATAATGGTTTAGTCAATGAATAATTATATTATCCTTTACAGGAATCTCTTGTATCTTTACTTAAATTCTATCAGTGATTACTCTAATCAAATGTTAAAATTTTAGTACATGTTTGGATTATTGATGAGACCTTAGTTTCTCAACTATTGAAGAAACTATTTCCATCCAAACAATCTTATAGCAACTTCTCAAGCAGCTATATACTTAATCTCTATTGTAGAATATGTTGGTATAATCTATTTGGAACATTTCCAAATAATAACATTTATATTTAGGATAAATATGTATCCATTTTGATACGTGCAATCATCTTTATAAGATTGAAAACTAGTATCTATGAATCCATATATATAAAGCTCAACTTTCAAGAATAGATCCTTAATACTTCTCAAGCATTTAAGAAAATTCTTAACCACTTCTAGTGACTCTCACTAGAATTAAATTGAAATATGCTTATAACACTTATAGCATATGAGACATTTGGCCTTATATAATATACATAAATGATCTTACTTCTTAAGAACATTTTGCATACTATATTTCTCAATATCAGTGTTTGGACACATGTCTTAAGGTAAGTCCTATCAAATATAGGAATGTAAACCTTTTAAACTGATCAATTCATGTTAAACGCCTTTAACATTTCATCAATACATATACAAATATATATATTGACTGAATATGACCAAACAACTTATCAAATCTATCTCTATAGACTTTTCCCAATGCATAAGTTGTTTCTCCAAAAATCTTTAATTGAGAAGGTTTTTGAACAATTACATATTAACTAATTAAGAGTAGTTATGTAAATTCTCATTATTAATATGTCATCTACATATAATATGAGAAATACAATAATATTGCCAATTATCTTTTGTATACACAAGATTCATATTTGTTTTTGATTAAATCAAACTTTTTGATTATCTCATCAAAACAAATATTTGAACTCTTAAAAGCTTGCTTTAGTCCATAAATGAACTTTTATAATTTGCATACTTTGCTAGGATTTTTGAATAAAAACCCTTAGATTGTATCATATACTAATCCCTTTGCAAATTACAACAAGTAAAATCTTAATGGATTTTAACATGGCAATTGGTGAAAAGGTTTCATCATAGTCAATAATATGATTTTGTGTAACCTATAGTGACCAATATTCATGCTTTATGGGTAACAATATTACCATCCATGTTTATCTTCTTTTGAAGACCTATTTGCATCTTATGGGTTTTATCCCTTTAGGTGCATCGACTAAGGTCTATACCTTGTTGTCATACATGGAATCCATTTTAGATTTTATGGTTCAAAACCACTTTTAGATTTCTTATCAAATAAGACTTCTTTGTAGATGGTAAGTTTATCATTCTTAATGATAAACGCATCATCTCATGTGAATGATTTATCCTACTAAACATACAATTTACTTGTGTATTGAGAGCTTGATGTCTTACCGCATGACTATGAGGTACAAGCTCTAATTCCATTCTTTTCATCACTAAATTGTGGTTTAATAACTTCACCAAGTTCTATATGCTCCCACTTGCCTTTTCTAGAGTAAACTATTCTTCTAGAAATATGACATATTTTGAGACAAACATTTTGTACTAATTGGGATCATAGAAATAATATCCAAAACTTTCTTTTGGACATTCCACAAAATAGTATATATAAAAATTTTGTATCAAACTTATCAGATTTTACCTTTTATAGGATACTCCCAAATATTTTGGTTATTTCCCATACCATATCTCATATAAGGTAAAACCAATAGGTTTAAATGGAATATACTTTAAAAGATCAAATGCAATATTTATGGTATATTCTCAAAATAATTTTGAGAGAATTGTATAGCTCATCACTAATCGAATAATATCTAATAAAATTCGATTATTACTTTAATAAAGAAACAAGTTCATTTTATTACGATAATTATAAATTCTTGACTCAAGTATTCTCTGTTTCGATCAAATCGAAATATTTTAATACTTTTATCAAGTTGTTTTTCAACTTCAATTTTATATTCTTTGAACTCTTCAAAGAATTTAGTTATATACTTCAATAAGTACATCTATGACTATATTTAATATAGTCATTTGAAGTATGAAAAACTTTCTCTAATTATAATTAACATAAGTCTACATACATCAATATGTATTAGACTTAGTAATTCAGTAGATCTTTCACCTTTTAAGTAAAAGGTAAATTGGTTATTTCTAATAAATAAAATTCACATTTATCAAATGATTCATAATCAAATGATTCCAAATAAACATCTTTATGCAATTTGGCTATGCGTTTCTCATTTATATAACCATATCTACAGTATTAGAGATAAAATTATCAATTTTGTTTCTTTGTGTTTATGTTTGAAAAGAAGATTATCCAAATCAAATATATAAAGTTTGTTATCCAATTAACCAGCACTTTAAAATATTGTCACAATAAAAAGAACAATATTTATTCTTTTGAATTATTGTAAATCTATTCATGTCAAACATGAAATAAAAATAATATTTTAGTAAGTACTGATAATAACAATCCTTTATATTAAGGATTAATCTTCTGAATAAAGAAAACTCTATATTCCTATGGTTAATGTAACAACTTTTGTCGCATTTAATTACCACATATAAGAATACATTTTCTTTATCCAACTTTCTACTTATCCTTAAATCTTGCATATTTATGTAAATATGAGATCCAAATCTGGTATCTAATACCCAAGATTTTATTTATAAGTAAAAACCTCTATTTCAATCATAAACATATTTGAAGTAGAAACTTCACCAAGTTTCTTCTACTTCAAAATCTCGATGAATCTTTTAATTCTAATTCTAATGTCTATCTTAATCGACAATAGTAGAATTTAATACCATATAAACTTTTGTCCTTATTATTTTGTGTTAAGTTTGAGCGCCCTTTTTATTGATTTTCTTAAAATCAGGGTCCAACTTCACTTTCTTGGATAACTCAAATATTAACACAATTTCCTTTTTCTTCTTGATTGATTCCTTTGTTGTCTTATTGAGCAATTCAAGAAAATATTTAGATCTCAACTTTGTTCATAACAAAATTAAAAAATCAAATTTTTTAATGAGACTAATCACCTTTAGTACATTAGATGATACTAAAGATTATTTGCCATTTTGCTCTAAATGAGTTCGTAAGAGAGATATCATATATCTTCAATTTTAACTCTTATATCACACAATTATTTCATCTAATGAAATATTGTAAAAGCAACATATTCACATACAACTATTGTAATTAAGATTCATGAATGCTTTTTAGCATAAGACAATATACATTATCAAAATCATCTTTATGTTTTTGACATGTATCCTTGATTACTTGATCAATATCATCATCAAGAAAAAGATTTTAAGGACATAAAATAACTTCTCATACCTAAAAACAATTTTTTTTAGGTTGTAAAATTCAATCCATAAAATTTGAGCAATTAATATATTGTCAAACAATATATTATAGATAATTTTCTACAACAGAAAATAAAGATATAAAATTATTTCATATTTATGCAATAAGCAAAACCAAAATAAATAAATATGGACTTATGAAATTTTTGGGTTTTGCACTATTTTATTCAAATCAATATCCCTTAAATTGATTCGAGAATTTCACAAAATTCTTAGTGGCTAAGATCTTATTTTAATTATTTTTAACCTTGAGGTAACTCAACAAGTTAAAAATAATCTCAACAAGTAGGTAACAATTGCCAATTACAACAAATTGTAACTCTTATTTTAATTATTTTTAACCTTGAGGTAACTCAACAAGTTAAAAATAATCTCAACAAGTAGGTAACAATTGCCAATTACAACAAATTGTAACTCTTATTTTAATTATTTTTAACCTTGAGGTAACTCAACAAGTTAAAAATAATCTCAACAAGTAGGTAACAATTACCAATTACAACAGATTGTAACTCTTAGATAGTTAGGCCATCAACTCTTGATACACATATCTCATATGTCCCCTAACTCTTTGCCTCAAAAACATTTTGACATTGAGGTAACTCAACAAATCAAAAGTCTTTGTTAAATCAAACCCATTATTCAGAGATCTTATCTCATAGCATAAACATATTTAAAGTAAAACAACCTTGAGGTAACTCAACAAGTTGCTCGAATAAAAATTGTTTAAACTATAATAATGGAAGGCAACTAATTATGATTTAATATTTAATTAAGGGATTAATTTATGGTCTCATCATACATACATATCATATGTGAAAATTATTTAATCAATTGAACATACAATATGCAATTAAATAAATATATTATTTTATCAAATATAAATCACATATGACATGTTATTCAAATAATCACATTAAATGAATAATTAATATATTTATATCAAATATAAATCATATATGACACATGTTATTCAAATAATCAAATTAAATGAATATATAATAAATTTATATCAAATATAAATTATATATGACATGTTATTCAAATAATCATATTAAATGAATATATAATAAATTTATATCAAATATAAATTATTTATGACATGTATTCAAATAATCATATTAAATGATAGATTCATATCAAATATAAATTACATGTCATCTTATTCAAATAATCACATTAAATGAATATTTAATATATTTATATCAAATATAAATTACATATGTCATATTATTCAAATAATCACATTAAATGAATATAAAATAAATTTATATAAAATATAAATTGCATATGTCATATTATTCAAATAATCACATTAAATGAATATATAATTTTTCTGTCATGAATCTATATGTATATTATTTCTAATCATATTAGAAATCATTTAATTGATTATTTGAAACTTTTATGGGTTAAAATATAGTTTCCAAAACTACAGGGCCAACTGATCAGAATAATAATGAAGTTTTGGGGTTATTATTTAATTAAGAAAACTCTTTTCTTAAAACCCCATATTCTGGTTTCCGAAAACCACGCTTTCAGTTGTTTTTTTTTTTTAATAAAAACATGTGATGATGTCATCTGACGTCATCATCATCTTCACCAAAAAAAAAACGCAGAGCAACGTCTGCTTTCTTTTTTTTTTTTTTCTTTTTCTGATCAATCCACCGGCGACTCTTCGACGGCAACAACTATGGCTAGATCAAATCCGGCCTAGAACTTTCTTCGGCGACTTAGCACAAATGGGTTGCGCAACCAAAACACAACCAAACCACTCTTTGATCTTGCCACGATTTGGCCAGATATCTCAGTGTTACTAAGCTCCGAAGGCAGCTCCATCTCCGGCGAGATTTGGTCCAGTCAAATCCTCTTGTTGGATCGCCGGATCTGATCCGGCTATGGCCCTTTTTTTCGTTTTTTTTTTTTTTTTTTGAAAAATTTCAACCAGTTTTGAATAAAAAATCAAAATCACAATTTTGACCCATTATTTAAAAAACGAATTTTTAAACAATTTCTCAAATAACCCAATTAAATCAAATATACATACATAACAATTTATCATTCATGACATAGTATATTTTGCATAGATAAATCAAATTAGGCTCTGATACCACTGTAAGGAAATCAACATAGTAACAACGCTGCGGAAAAATATAACAATTATATTATAATTGATTTTCATAGGACCTTTAATGATAATCTATACAAAATATACCTTGGGAGATGCCAGCAAAACCTTTGAGCGAGATTCAATCGATCAATCAGCCGCACAAGTGTCCGGCTTCTAACGGTAATCCACACGAACTACTTTCGGGATCCTTGAAGGATTGATTCCAATGCCAGGTTAATAAGCTAGATCCTTCCAAACAACACTTAAGAGATCTAATAAGAAAACTGGTTTTCTTATTTACGTGATTTCTTATGGAGAGAGTTGATTTGTCTTGACCTAACATTAAGCATCTATATATAATAATACAACCTTCCAAAAAGGTTGTCTTGTCAAACAAGAAACTAATTATTACCAAACTCTATTCACTTTTGGAAAGTGAACAAGAGTATAATAGATACCATAATTATCATATAATTATGTAAATCATTTTAACCCAAAAGTAATTCTATTGTGTGTGACCCTTAGGTTCCTAATCACTTGGCAATAAATATAAATAATAATCTTAGAATTAAATTGGCTTTTGTACAAAACCAACAGCCTTAACCGAAATTAATAAGCTTTGAACAAAACAGTCCACAATTATATAGCAACTTTAAAAAACTTTGACTGGTTTAGTCTTCGATGTCAAAACTTTACCTTGAACTTTGGTGCCTAATAATTTTTTGCTAGATTATACTTTATTTCATACATTCTTAAGCCTCCAAATGAATTCCAAGTGAAACCATGCATCACACACATTAAACAAACTCTAAACAAAGCAAAATAAACATGTTGGGCAAAATGCATTAGACTTGCTGCCCAATATGTGCTCATTTTTGCTTCCTAATTGTGTTCCATATTTGCCCCATCAATTTCCTTAACTTTGAGTGCTATAAGCTCCCTATGAAACTCAACAAAATCAACTTAAGATAGTTGCAAATCCAAAAAACTTAAGATTAACCTTGATTTTGTTATCTTCAATTTTTCGTTCCTTCTCATATTTGCGAATATAACAGTACCACTAGTTTGACTAAATGGATTACTAAATTTTTATTGTGAAATTTTTTAAAATATTCATAATAGATTTTCACTACATGCAGTGGCAGATCCAGAAATAAAGGTTTTGAGGGGCAAAATTACATAGTAAAAGTTATATTTTAATTTTGGGGGTGCAAAATTCTAATTTTCGTAAGGATTTAATTGAATTTTTAAATTTTTTTACAATAACCTAACATAATTTTTCAAATCTCAGGGGGTTGCTACACCCCCGCACCCCCAATTATCTGCCCTTGACTGCATGGGAGGCGATAATTTTACAAAACATAAAATCGTAATTTTTTGCTGAGTTTGAGGAAATTTTAGTTTTCTATTGGATTAGTCACTTACTAGGAAGAATTAAATTAATTACTTCAGTTTTAACTGTGCTAATTCCTACAAATTGCTCAAATCCTTTATTTTCTTGTAAAATTAATTCAGGTTTTGTTTTTTACTAATTAGTTAGTTAGAACTTTTGGCTCTCTCGAATTGATTTTCAAGTTTTTGTTTGGATGCTTATAGCATTCTTTTCTATTTCTGAAACTGGATTTTCATACTTTATTTGGATGCTTAGTGCATTTAAAAATGAATTTCAATCAATTGATTGATTGTACTTGGCAAGCGCATTTGGCTATCATGTAATTTTGATTATTTTCAATATAAATTATCGCTTTGAACTAAAAAAAAACTCATGATCTTCTTTATTGCTTTGCGCTTTTCGAATGTTTAAGGACTTGCTCATAATCATAGTTTAAAGCATAATTTAAACCGATCTAGTTTATTAGAAAATTTAAGTTATGACAAGGATTTTAACTGTGAAATGGTTTGAGTAGCAAAGTACGAAAGTTAGAATCTTTTAGAAAATAGATTCTTATTAATAATGATTTATACAGAAGAAAAGGTTTTTTTATTGATTCAAACACCGTTATCTGTACTAATGGAATAGAAATAGAGGTAGTATTTACACTTACGGACTAGGAATAAAGTTAGAGGAAAAATCGACAAAGTACTTTTGTTTTGAAAAAATCAATCTAATTTATTTCGTACTCTTTTGTTCAATGAAAACATGGTTAATGCATTATTATTTTTTATTTTTTTTGTTATCGGAATACTAATCTACTTTATAATTGTATAAACATAGATAAATGTTTGGATTGTTACAATTATTTTAACAAGGGTTACGACCATCAAAAGCTTATTACTAGTAATCTAATTTTTTTAGAATTATTGACTAGAAAAAAATCACTAAATTGGGGTTCGTAAGAACCGATGCTACGAGCATTTTGAACTTGAGAAGGTAAATGCAATTAGTCCATTTTCCTTAAGATTTCAAAGAATTTCAGTTGAGAACAATTTTTCTTTAACTTTCTAAAAGTACCCTCAATTGGTCATCTGAATAATATTGTTCTAAGTTGAATTTTATGGAATCATTTCCATAGATAATGATAAAAGCGACTAAAATGGTAATAATCTCATATATCCAAAATGGACTGTTCACTGTTGCAAAGCAAAACAAAGGTATAGTTTTTTCTTTCATCAATAACATAACATCTAGTTTACACCAGCTAAAGTAAACAGTATCCTTCTCATATGTTTTCTCTCGAAATATGCTTCACTTTCTTTCAAATGCCAATAGAGATAAATCAGTTCAATACAGGGGCTGAAGATGTTTGGCCTTCATCTTGCTTTGCAGACTGTGTACATCTTGATGGCGGACCAAAAATGCTCAATATAACCTGCATGACAATTGAAACAAACATCAACCCTTTCCGGTATTGGGAAACACTTTTGAAGAAAGAACGAATTTTGGGAGGAAAACGCCATATATATCTTGGCTTGGTTCTACTGAAATGATCATGAATTTTGAATTTGTAAGTTCTCGTATGTTTCAACTTGAGGCCAAACTTTCTGAAAATAAGAAAGGGATTGTTCGAGTAACTTACAGGCAAAAAAACAAGTCCAAGTAGAAAACCAATGATAACCAAGGCCGGGTACATTTGAAAGTAATAAACCTGTAAAGGCACGGGAAGAATCGAATTATGCAGAGAATAATGGATCTTTGAAAGTGTAAATAATTATGATACTGGGACAGAGAAACTTATACCACAAAAATTTCTGATCTTGCAAAGCAGAGGACAATGACTCCAACCAACTTTGTTAGTGTAATTCCACTGGGAAAAACAAAACAAATAATGAGAGACACAAAACTAAATGTCAATCTTCATAAGGAAATCATCCTGAACTTGAGAAATATGAACTAAAGGAGGCGTAAGCTGATAAGTTCCATGAGAGTTTAAACTGTCTACAGATGCTAGTGGAACAGAAAACTCCTCAATTATGTCATCTTCATCACACAACAATGTCCTCGGAAGAAAAGAAAACACCGAGCTTATGCCAAAAGCTGTCATCTTCCAAAACTTATTGTAATCCCAAAAACCAAGTACACCTCATAAATATAGGCAAACAAAATCATCAAAAGGGTATATGAAAGAATACTAGCTTCAGAATCACAAAATGCGCCATTATAGGTTTCCATTAAATCTGTGATGTAATTTGTTCCGAGACTAACATACGTGGGGAATCAGTACAGCAACTAGTTAACCCTCAGTAAGATGAAATTCGAAAGTCACTTAGCATACATGACATGATGAGAACTTTAAATTATCTCTGCCCTTTTGTTTTAACAAGCATATTGCTAGGAAAGAGAGAACGAGGAAGACTAACAAACCTAAATACAGAAGCTCCCATGGTTTGCAAGTTGCAACGCTTGCCTTGCTCGTTGTTCCCTGTCTCCTTCACTTACCTTAAAAGAAAGGGAAAGGATAAAGATCAACATCTTCAGAAAGGTATACAAGAAATACTGAATACCAATTCTTGAGTGCATTACCATAAAGGCATGGGATATATGGACACAAAACTCAACAGCAATCCCAATTGACATAATTATGTTCACCACCGAAACCGCATTCAGCTGGATGTTCAAAACAGCCATTACACCCTGCAGAATTTATCATGAGATTCGGCCATAAGTTAAACAATGATGTTAAATAGCCACAGAGTAATACAGAAAACTTACCATGAGATCCAAAACAATCATGGCTATTACAAGTATAATGACCGCTGAGCTCCATAAACTGTTTCCGTAAAGACCAGGAAAACTTCAGGAAAGAGCATTTTGTGATGATGCATAATAAAAACAGAAATACGAGATTTCAGAAAAGAATAAAACCTGGAAGTGATAACCAAGCACACAATGAATACAGCACCTGTCATATGCCATATGATTAATGATGTACGTGTGGTTGACAATGCAGAGTCAGGAAAAAAAAAGACACCCAAGATATATATATATATATTTATATAAGTAAAACAGACCAATAAAACTAAAAATACTGATATCTCAATGCCTAAAGGATCACAGTAAAAAGGGCTAAAAATTCCTAAACTAGATGATATCAAAAGAATTCCAGGCCACTTACACCTTATAACATTGATCCATCAAAAATAGCTAACTAAATCAGTTAGCTTTTGCCACATCCACTTTCTGGGATTAAGTACCTTCCCACCCCCAACAACCAGGTGCTTCCTTGTCAGGTAAAAGGGTGATATCTAACAAGGCAAAACAGACTACATATCTAGTTTGTAGTTGATATGTCTCCCAACAGTGGTGCAAGTTCAAACTTCAACCCTTTGCAATACTAGTGTCAGAACTAAGATCACTATAAGGACTCCATAAGCTTTGGATTGATTGCCCACCAAATAGCTCTGAGGTTGCCAGAGTCATTCAATCCAAGTCAATGTAGCTTTATCAAAGTATGACCACAATGCAAATTATGCCACTCGATGTAAGCTAGGGTTCACACTTGACATCAAGTGAATTGTCGCATACAAATATTTTTGACTCCTATAAGATCTCCCTTGTTATTTTATCTATTTTTAGCTGTCCCGTGCATTAAGATCTTGAATTCACATAAAGCAACATATGACTGCACCATATAAATAACCTAAGAACTACATGTTTGACTGTATGGATAAACAGAAGAATCTCATGCCAAAAATAGATACCTGAAATATGAAAAAAGTATATATTACCCACTCCACATTTTGGATATGTGCAAAGTTTAGGTTACATGTGGAGAAAATGTTAAAATTTATTTCAAGAAATAATGTAGCTATGAAAAATGGAAACATTACTATTTCAGAGTGCATTTCAAATGTGACGAAAGACGCAATATAGAATGAAGCAAAACAAACATAACATTCTAGACATGTATCAGAACTTCAACAGCAGTAACCTTCGTGAGTATGACTGCATTTTAGAGAATGCAGATGAACTTAAGTGGCAACTTGAAGGAAAACATTTCAGAAAGACTATGGCATGATCATGAGATGTACAAACATAGAGAAACAGATACCAAAACTTTTACATTAAACATTATAAAGAGTAAAGATATTGATGGCCAACCAAGTGCTACAGCAATGTTGATCATAGCTGTAGACCATATATCCAGGTATTGCTCAAAGAAAATATAGAACACCGAATAGGGAAAGACATTCATCTGCAAAAAAGAAATCACTTCAGATGAAACTGATTCAACAAGTAGATCGAGCAGTACAAAACTAATAAATCATGCCCTAGGATATTGAGTATGCGTCAGCATAAACATATTATTTAACCATGTTCTGACATATGAAATCATGAACATGGAGACAAGATTTTCTAATGAAATAACAAAACAAATTTGCATAACATTTGTGCCAAAAGCATGAGGATGAATTCAATTACACGACAACAGCATGTTCTGATGCTATTCAAACCTTAAAAGAATCAGACATCCTTGCACTAAAGTCTCGGGCTGCTCGGATTGCACTAACATAATCATTCTGCCAAAAAAGGTTAGAAATTACAGAAGAAATGAAACAACTTGTGGAAAAGGAGAAAATCATTATCCTGCTTACTCGCTTATTTAGAGGTGTATGATAGGTGCGGAACTCTGAAGCTCGGATAACACCACTGTCATAACCTACCAGGAGAATGAAAGCTTTCATTAATTAGCACCATTCTACTGGTCCAACGTTTAACACATCTAACAATTACAGCAGTCTTCTTCTGATGTAACAGATAACAGAATTACTTGATCCACATGTTTCTCAAAGCAACCATACCATTTAAATCTATGCTAATTGTGTAAGCTCCGTGGCCACCCTTCGCACAGTCAGCAGAAGGCAGCGCATTTAGAAACCATGGTAACTTCTCCCGGAATTGTGCTGTAGATGGGCGTCCTTTGACTAAATCTGAATGGCGAAAACACTTGCCATTTAAAACTATCAGTGAAATACCTTTAATTTTCAGTATCAACAAGTCTAAAATAAAAATTCATATTTGCATACACCTAAAACAAATGTCACTGGAAGTTAATCAAACATCAGAAATCAATATCTTACAGTTGTACAATCTGTGCAAACTCCACCCAATCCACAAGGACCTTCATCAGGTAAACAACAAGGAGGCTGAAAAAAAAAAGTTTTTGCTTCAGAAATTTGACAGATTAAAAACTCAATACATCCTAACAAGAAAAATTGAACAGAGCATATCCCTGTGCGTTAGTACACTTAAAACCATGTAAAAGTTAAGCCACAAAAACAAGTCCCCGGCAGGAGACAAATAGCCAAAATAATCACAAGCGACTTTTCCATGAGCAAACTCATGATTGATCTAATTAGAGCAGTTCAATTCATGCAACATCCAAAAATTGAAATGCTCTAATTAGATCATATTGACACAAGAACTATAAACACCTACTTATGCCTGTGTCTGCATGTTTGCAGTGCTTCAGTTTTATGTGGGTTGGGAAGTAGAGAGAGAGATATGTGTGTCTGCATGTTTGCAGTGCTTCAGTTTTATGTGGGTTGGGAAGTGTAGAGAGAGAGATCAGGAACATTGATTTGTTAGCTACCATACCAACTTGGACACAAACTAAAAATGTAAATCCAAACAGGAAAAAAGCATATTCAACAACCAGATCATCAGGAGGGCAATAACTACCGTTCACAAACTTCCTACAACAACCAAAAGCTTCAGGTGATGTCCAAACAAGAGGCTGCTGGCTTAGCAATGTAGCTCACTTCAGGTGTCATAGAAGCTCTTAAAATCTGTCAAAATATTTGCCAATAAAAAAATGTACATAATAGCATAACACATAGAACTGAAAGCCACTGACAATCATTAGAGAAGCAATACCAATGTTCGAAAAAAGAAAAGGGATAAAAACTTGGTTTTGGTCAAGTTAAAGGGTGCCAACAAAAATAACAGTCTGCATCACACGTTAAAATATGCAGAAAGCAATCCACATACAAAATTTTGTCACACAAAGATTAGAATCATTTGGCTATACAAAAACAAATAAACTATCATATCATGGTTGAAAGCTTTGGTCATAAAAATGAAAACTCAGACAATTAGTAATTTCATTAGCATGATACTGGACATAGATCAGCTATGTAAAAGAGAAGTCGGGAAGAAATAAAAAATCATCAGATATAAGTGGTGCACCATAAGAGGCATGCTTTAAGAGCTAAGCCATTCCAGAAGAAAAAAGTTAGTGGGGCTGTTTGATTGAGAATAAGCCAGACATAATTTCTATACTATACTTAGCTAACAAATTACATGGGATATTCTACAAATAAAATTTAGACATATCAAAATGGAGAATCATATCAAAAGATAATCTAAACATTGTCCGCGTTATTTCTTGCTTTAGCTAGACTGACAAGCCAATTTCCGGACCTATTCTCTTTCCCTTATGATTAAAAGACGCCATAGACCTTCATATCAAAACAATGCATGAATTAACATCAGATACTGGAAGGAACATTGCTAAATCATAGAAACTACCTCATTTAAAAGAGAGTTAGAGTCACATTGGCTGATAGAACACAATTGATTTGTATGTCTGGACTCCAAGCTGAAAGAAAAAGGTCATTAATATGAGATCCCAATGTACTGAACTCATTTTTATTCTTTTCAACAACTAGCGAGTACTGCCATAAACCAAAAGTTGTTTAATAAAAACCAAATTAATGAAGGAGCTTCAACAAGGCCAGCCTTCAAACTCATTACATGTCATGATCTCCTTAAATCAGTTGCCTAAAAAAGTAACACTCATTTAGTTTGTAATAAATTTTTAATTGCTGTTGAAATGTTCTACCTCCACGTAACAGATTGGCACAACATATACACCCTGATCAACAACCATACATCTGACTTGCAAATGAACTGAAAATTGAAAATGCAGAAAGATGCAGGAATAAAACGGAAAGGACATCCTTACCTGTAATTGTAGTCCTTAACAACAAAATACAATGGTGGTCCAACTCTTAAATGCTGCGAGAGATCCTTGAAGTAGTCCTTTAACAAACACAAAATTTCAGATACTCAAGGACACAAAAATAGCAAATTCGAGAGCCTGATACATAGAACATGAAGGAAATTTTAAACCTGAAGATAAGAATCTCGAGGAAGAGCTATCTGTTGCTCTAAACCAGGTTCAATCCAAAAACACAGTGCCTATGACAAGAAACAATAGAAAATAGATTAGATTATTATCAGCATACAAAAAACCAATGACAGGTTACTGAACCAAAAAGTTAGATTGTAGCAATCACACGAGAAGATTTTGAAAACTCACAATACTGGCCAAAGAGAATCGAACAAAGATGGCAACAACGAAAGTTTTAACCACCCAGAGACCAAGAATGCGTGCATGTACCTCCTGCAGAAGATAAATGATACACGATTATACTAGAAGGAAAGTAAATACAGTTAACCGGTATCAACCAAATGAAGCAAGGAATCGACAAGCCTTCAATGTATAAAAACAATATCCAACAAACATGGAAGACTATCTCCTAAACATTTTCGATTAGCTACACAATTTCAATCATCTCTACTCTAATGTAGTGCTTCTATGTGATGCATGGATGCAAATAGGAGAGATCCTCATTTAAAAGCTAGTATCCACCGCAGAAACAATGATCTGTAGTTCATCATTCATCATTTATTGCAAAGATTAGTAATTGCTACTCAGCTCTTCAGTCTAATACAGGAAATCTAGAGCTATAACCATCCAGAAACACATTGAGAATTTCAATACAAAAGTACAAGCAAATACTAGTAAGAAATGGGCAATTGAGCGCTGTCGCGACCGTTGATAGTTTGAACCATGGCTATCTTTGCTGAGCTCAAAAGGTGAGGTGCATAAATTACAACTAAAGGCTTAAAACGCGGATGTATCAAGTACACATAACGACATAAAGAGCTAACAGAAAACCAGGTACAAAAGTAGCTCATATAATTTAGAAAAACGTTTTGACCGAATCATTCCACTTCAAGTATGTTGGTAGTCCATATTGAAAACCTAGATAGTGGTGAATGTTGCTGGATCTATATAACCTGTTATATATCAGAGAAATAAGATTAAATAAAATGTCTGGAAATTTGAAATGATATGGGAAATGCAAACACACATGTTCCACAAGAACTGCTAGTACCACCATCTAAAACAACCCATATAGTAACAAAAAGCTACACGAACAAAAACAAACTTACCTTCATATAACGAGTCAGCAATCCATCATTCCTGTAGTTGGCACCTAACACAAACACAGAACTCTAATCAGAACTAGAAATTGAAGTTTACATTGAAAGAAGAAAAACAGACTGCATAATTCAGTAGTAATTTACAGAACTAATTTACGTCAAGAATGACACACGAGAAATCAAATGGTGTAAGATGAAGTGCACCAGGGACCTTATAAGTACCTTCCTCATTTTGCATATGACTTGATGCAAGTTCTATGCATGGGAAACAGTCGACTCTTCCATCCTCTGCTCTTTGAACATCCAAAACAATTAATGCTACAAAAGCAGTAATTTGCAGAAGGAAATCCAACAAAACAGCTAAAACTGCATGTAATAAAATTTGCAACATATATCAATTCTCAGGGGTAAGATAAGCTAATTAACTTTTTCCAACTCAAGAGGGAAAGAAACAAAAGAATTTGACCACATTTACTGCCAAAAAAGAAACCAACTCTTGTAGCCAGGACTAGGGTAAAAAAGCTTTGGAATGATAAGCTCTTTTCAAGCCACAACATTAGGGGGAAAAAAAGTCTAATAGGAAAAGTTTCAAATTCCTTACAGGCAAACATGGAGAATACACGGCATGCTGGCATTGGAACAAAACTTCCAACAGCAAAAGCTAGAACTTCAGATAAGCTGCCAGAGTTATAGAAGGACCAACTTCGACAAGAGCATTACTGATTCGCTCTTCTAATGGCGAGTCAAATGGTTGTCATTTTACAGCATGCACCAGTATGCACATATTATCCACTCCAACCTGGATAATAGGTTAGTTAATCATATAGATAATGACTAAAAAACAAACTGATAACAAATACCCAGCTTCGGGGATGGAAGTTAAGCATTGAATGTGCATGGCGGATTCAGAACCCACACAAAATCCTATAAATGGGAAATTAAATGGGTAGAAGGAGAGCAAGGGAAATATGAACCTTCTGAACCTATCCATCTATCCTTTACTTTCTCGGACTACCAAGCTTTCATGTTTACTTGGTGACCAAGATATGAATTCAGAATCTAGAATTGAGAATCACTCGAACTTCTACTATAATATAATCTCCAGAGCGATGTTGAACATTCAGCAGATAACAAAAGTAGATAATCATAAACAATAGCTTGATATATGGACCAAAACCACATAATTATATAATTCCAAGAGTCTCTATAATAACTCTATCTTTCATCTTCATAACCTGATTAAAAATATGAAAAAAAAACTTCCAAGCACTTGATAATACAATTATAAAATACTACATACTTTTGCTCTATTTCATAGATTGATGAGCATAATCATAAGAGTACCAACAATTCCTCCAATCTAAAAGTCTAAAAGAAGAACACCTATAAGAAGCTATAAAAAAAATATGCCTGAAGGATTAGAAACTTTACAGCCAAAACGAGAAAAGGAATGACTTCCACTATAATTAATGTTGACTTCACACCAATAGCACTGAAAAGTTGTAATTGCCTATTTAAGTAATTATTATTATTTTAATTCTGGAATCCCTTACTTGACTCTTGATTTAATAGTAACTCTTTCAATTATAAATGCATCTATTTTTTTTTAATGTTAAAAGCACCATATCTTAGCATTAGAAAAACCATAAAATCTACAACCATGTCCAAAATCAAAGTATATTGCAATCATAGGATTTTACATTAGTGTATTATCCTTCCATCTAGGAATTCCAGAATTGAAGATTTGCTGAAGGACATCCATTCTCTCTGCTACTATAGCCTCTTCAAGTACCTCTACTTGGTTATGTTGCTTCTCCATTATCACCTCCAGATTTTCCAAAAATTTTGCCTTGCGTTGCAACTTTTTCCACTGAGCCTCAATTACAATAGCCAGTAAATGTTCAATCTCTCTTTCTTCTTGATCAGCCAATAACTTGGCATGGGCAGCCGCAGCACCAAGAGAAGTTGCAGTTGCAGCCCTCATCCGCAAAGTTAGTGGTACAACGTTCTTCTGAGAGGTGGTCTCTCGAAACTCTGACTCAGTGGGTCTCTTTTCCCCCTCTGAACTTTTAGAATGGAGGACTCTTTCTTCTTCATTACTTGGAGCAGAAAAACTGGACTCGTCTCCAATGTTATCATCATCAAAAATCTCCCTTGAACATCGATTTTCATAACAAAGCTCTGCAACAGCAGCATCTGCAGCACAAGCTGTGACAGCTGGACCAACAACTGCAGAAAGGCGTGCTACCTGTTTCATCAAATAACTGCTAGCATCTAAAACAGGCATAGTGCACAATCTCTTTTGCGGGGGACCTGGCTCGTCAGCACATACAGTATGTTGATCGTCGTTCTTAAGCTCATGCTGCTTACCATCTACAGTGACATCTTCTTGAATCTCAGTAGGAGCTGTCGTTGCTTGTCCAACATTGCTAATATCAAAGTTCATATCACAAAATTTACTTTTACTTAGACCTGACCCCAACATAAGATCACCAAAAGGTAGCTGCAGGAGCTTTGATATGCAATCCAACTTTGTCTTTGTTTTAACATTTTGAGCAACAAGCTCCCAGTCATCTCCATGCTTCAAAACAGACTCCAGCAAAAGTAAAGTTTCAGCTTCTGTCCAAACTACTCTGTGATTCTTGTCACCGATGAACTCAAAATCCTGAACAGATTTGCTCCCATAATCACCATTCTCAAAGCACTTCTTGCAGAGAATAAAGCTCCTTTCCTTACTATATTCGTAATGCCCCGAATCACACCTCACTTTACAACTGCTACACAGCACCACCTCCTTCCCCTCTTTCTCCTGCTGCAGTAACGCCGCATAAACATCAGAAAACGACGCCAGTGGCAGAAACTTCGATCCACTCCCGCGGCCACCAGCATCCACCACCAGCGGAGGAGGAGGAGGTGGCAAAGCTGTCTTTGTCGAATTAGGGGCCAGAACAACCTTAACCCCATGTGGGGCCCCTTCTTCAACCCTAACTCTCCACTTTTGTTGTTGTTGTTCTTCCTCATCCATAGGAGGTGCCGCCAGAGACAAAAACGGCGCCATTTCGCTGAAATTGATAAGCCCCCATTTTTCCAGAAAAGTGAAGACTTTATGGAGACCGCTAACATCACCCACCAGTGACTTCCGAACAGCGGTGAAAGTCAGTTTTCTGGAAGGGTCTTCCCTGTATTTGCAAATAATGAAATCCCTGTACTCTTTGTATATCCGCTGCGTCCTCGTAACTGACGTTCCGTCGAAGAATTCCCGCAGTGAAATTCTCTCAATTTCGTGAATATTGCCCCACTGAAACCAACATTTTTATCATTCAATTCAAAACAAAATAAAATTAATTAAAAAAAAAAGAAAGAAAAAGAATAATTAAGGGTTTAGTGTGTGAGTGTGTGAGAGAAAAAGCGAAACATACTGGAGTAACTGGGAATAGTGTAGAGGTCAAGATGGGATTCTTCGTTGGCGGGAACGGATGGTTTAAACGCAGAAGTCTCCATAGTATTGGGGAAGACAGGACAGGAAGAACGATTGGGGAAGACTGCACAGGAAGAGCGAGCGAGCAAGCGACGGTCGGGTCGGATGGATTGGTTGCGTGAGTGATAAATGCATCTAAATACTACTAATTTTGCATTTATTTATTTAAGGGTTAAATGCAATTTACACCTTCAATTTGTATATAAACAAGCAGATTAAATTTAAAATAACTAAATACAAAATTAATATAATATAATTATTTAGTATAATGTCATAAATGCCATTTTTTTCAGTGGTCGATTCTATAAATCTTATAAGAATTTTCTTTTACCAGCTTCTTTAAAAGATTCTAAACACGTTATTCTTTTAATATTTTATTGATAAAAAATATAAATAGTGTGATAGCTCTTTTGGTATTTTTCAAAATTTTCATCTTTTATTTATAAAAAAAAAGTGTGATAAATACTTTTGCTATATTTGGAGTAGTTATTTAACTTCTATTTATACATTCGTGAATTTCACAAACATATGCTTTCTATATTTTGTATAAATGATGTTGATCATGTGTACAATTTTTTTAACAAACTATTTCACCATGTAAATAATTTAGTAAAAGGATAATTTTCTTGTTTATATATTTTAGAATTTATAGATTTGAAAACACATTGTTCTCAATAATAATAATAACTTACAATTAATTATTATTAAATATAAACAAGCGAAAAACCTTTGTATTCACTTAGTTAAAAATTTTCATCATTGTCAAATATCTCATATTGGTAAATATTACAAAAATTTAATGTATAACTATGTCTAGAATCTTTTAAAGAACTTGTTAAAATAAAATTCTTGAAAGATTTAGAATTATACAAATATTTAATGAAATTCTAAATGATAATAACAATAATCAACTACTATTAAAAAGGGCAATTATAATATTATACAAAAGAATTATATTGTATTCATTTTATATTTAGTTAATTTAAATCAAAGGGGTAAACTACTTATTTATTTAATTGAGGGGCAAACTACACCTCATATACAAGTTGAGAGGGTAAACTGCATTTAATCCTTTATTTAATAGTTAGTTGTAATTGTAGGGTTAGGATTGCTATCCTATATATATTTTGAAATTGATTTATTTGGATTATTCTTCGAACATTTATTTTTATCAATGTCAGGTTGTAATGTTTTAATAATAGATTATAAGGGAATTTACAAAATATCCCTAACTTGTAGTTATCTATTTAAATGCTATCTTGCAACTATTCAACTCCAATTATTTATCCTAACTCTTTATTTCAATGATTGATTTAATTGTATGGTTAGAATTACTATTGTAACATTTAACTCCTACCGCACTTTTCTAATATTTTAGTACATGTTGAAATTAATTTGATTATTACTCTCAAAGATTTGAGATAAGAAGTCTAATATACTAAAGATTAGAGTGAGATATAAAGCCAAAACCTCTAAGTACAATTATAAAATGATAAAGTATGAATACTACTCCTTTATATGTGCATAATATATCTACAAATGACCTTGACGAATACGAAAGTTCATCACTTGGAGCCTATCCTAATTAAGATATCTCATTACCAAAATAGGCAACGTTTAAAAAAGAGCAATAAGTAATATTCTTAAATAGCCCTCATTTGCTAATGCATCAACAACCTTGTTCACTTCTCCAACCACATGACCATAAATTCAATTCCAATTTGAAAAGTTAAGATTCTATTTTCTGTAGACTTCATTATCACCATCGTATATTAAATTCAAGCATCAGTGTAATAAAAAAAGTCAGTATATCAAATTTTACTTTGGCGTATAAAGTATAAAAAAAATTAACGTATAAAGTATTAAAAATTAGCATATAAAGTATAAAAAAATAGCATATTAGCGTATCAATTTTAACTTTAGCATATAAAATATCAAAATTAGTATATAAAGTATAAAATATTAACAGATAAAGTATAAAAAATCAGCGTATTAGCGTATAACATATCAAAGATTAGAGTATAACATATAAAAAATTAGCGTCTACGTATAAAAAATTAGCGTATTACCATATAATGTATTTAGCGTATTACCGTATAATGTATTAAAAATTAGTGTATAACGTATAAAAATTTACCATATCAAGTATCCCACGTTAGCATATAAAAAAAATTGTATACTAAGTGTAAAAAAATTCGCGTATCAAATATAATAATTCGCATATATGCGACGATGGCATAGGAGTTTTTGCGATTCTTTTTTAACTCCAGGTAGAAATTGATTTGATTATTACCCTCAAAGGTTTAGGAAAAGAATTCTAATATACTAAAGGAGATTTTCCTAACCAAAATTACATGTTCTTAAACTAATATCTTCCTTAATTCTTATTTAATAGTAAAACTCTTGTGAAACCTATTCATATATAAAACGGACAATTAATCATAGTTGAAATCGTAGTTTTAATTTTTTGCCACTTTTATCGCATGTTGAAATCGTGATGAACTAGTTGTTGCATATATAAACTTGTTTTACAAAAGACAAAATGTTTTAAATTTGTTGGACTCAAATGAATTCAAATAATTAATGTCATGGCTATGTAGTGTAATCATTTCCGTAAAAATAAAGATAAAAGAATTTATGATCCCAATGCTAAAATTTAATCACCTTTGAAATTGGAATATTAAAGAATGCAATAAAATTAAACTCATCAAAATATGTAGTAAAATTAAATTAAACTTATAACAAGTAAAAGAATTCTAAGAATAGCTCTAGTTTAATTGCAGTTTAACCTCAAAACTTTTTGCAATTTCGCAAGACTTTTGCCCAAATGCTCTCCACCATCTTGATGCTTTTGTATTTTATTTGGATAGATGGTAATATTGCTCTCTTTCAGTCGGCTAGTTTTTTTGGACCTAGATTTGATGCTTTTGTATTTTTTTTCTTTTGATTTTGGCATCATTGTTGTCTTTTTGGTCGGATAGGGTCTAGGGTTTTATTGGCCTCGTTGATAATTAATCTTCTGCACTTATTACTAATGATTATAAGAGAAAAAAATTGATCGACTAGGGATTAGGGATTAGGGCAGGTGGAGACATTTTTTTTTGTTGTTGGTATCTGTTAGACCCTTAGCAGTTGGGATAGCCGATGGCATGCCGAAGTGCACGGTCGGCATGCTGAGCAGTCGGTCTGGTGTACCAAAGTGTTGAGATGCCGAACATAACGGACATACAAACTTAGTCGGTTTGGCATTCCGAGCATACCAAGAGTGCCGAGTGTGCCGGGGTGAACGGTTTGTTAGCCAAACTAGGCAGTTGGTGTGCCGAACGGTATGACATGTCGGCATGCCGAGTGGGAAAGTTGGCATGCTGAGTAAGACGGTCTGAGATTGAAGGTTAGTTTCGAGCATAAAGCTTGGGAAACAAAGTCGGTAGTTATGAGAGGATTAAGCCTTTGAGCTTATATCGGTTAATTCATTGTGTTGGTCATAGATGCAAGTCGGTTGTGGTCGGTAGTTATGAGAGGATTAAGCCTTTGAGCTTATATCGGTTAATTCATTGTGTTGGTCATAGATGCAAGTCGGTTGTGGTCGGTAGTTATGAGAGGATTAAGCCTTTGTGCTTATATCGGTTAATTCATTGTGTTGGTCATAGATGCAAGTCGGTTGTGGGATTTAGATGCTGAGAAGCAAAGTCTAAAGTTAGGAGTTGTTGATTCGATAAGGTTTTGATTTTGGTTAAGCTTTGACTCATATTGGCTAAGTCTCTGAAGATGCTGGACTAATAGAGAACGTGACTGAGCTGGCAGCCATGTTCCTTGGCAGTTAATAACTTCAAAATGAATTTCAATCAATTGATTGATTGTACTTGGCAAGCGCATTTGGCTATCATGTAATTTTGATTATTATTAATATAAATTATCGCTTTGAACTAAAAAAAAAAACTCATGATCTTCTTTATTGCTTTGCCTTTTCCGAATGTTTAAGGACTTGCTCATGATCATAGTTTAAAGCATAATTTAAACCAATCAAGTTTATTAGAAAATTTAAGTTATGACAATAAATCAAGTTTTCTAATTATGAAATGGTTTGAGTTATCTGTACTTATGGAATAGAAATAGAGGTCGTATTTACACTTATGGACTAGGAATAAAGGTAGAGGAAAAATCGACAAAGTACTTTTGTTTTGAAAAAATCAATCTAATTATTTCGTACTCTTTTGTTCAATGAAAACATGGTTAATGCATTATTTTTTTTTTGTTATCGGAATACTAATCTACTTTATAATTGTATATACATAGATAAATATTTGGATTGCTACAATTATTTTTAACAAGGGTTACCGACCATCAAAAGCTTATTACTAGTAATCCGAAATTATTGACTAGAAAAAACCACTAAATTGGGGTTTGTAAGAACCGACGCTACGAGCATTTTGAACTTGAGAAGGTAAATGCAATTAATCCATTTTTATTAAGATTTCAAAGAATTTCAGTTGAGAACAATTTTTCTTTAACTTTATAAAAGTACCTTCAATTGGTCATCTAAATAATATTCTTCTAAGTTGAATTTTATGGAATCATTTCCATAGATAATGATAAAAGCGACTAAAATGGTAATAATCTGAAATATCCAAAATGGATTGTTCACTGTTGCAAAGCAAAACAAAGGCATAGTTTTTTCTTTTATCAGTAACATAACATCTAGTTTACACCAGCTAAAGTAAACAGTAAATATGCTTCACATTCTTTCAAATGCCTACAGATATAAATCAGTTCAATACAGGGGCTGAAGATGTTTGGCCTTCGTCTTGCTTTGCAGACTGTGTACATCTTGATGGCGGACCAAAAATGCTCAATATAACCTGCATGACAATGAAACAAACATCAACCCTTTCCGGTAATGGGAAACACTTTTGAAGAAGAACGAATTTTTTTGAGAGGGAAAACGCCATATATCTTGGCTTTGGTTCTACTGAAATGATCATGAATTTTGAATTTGGAAGTTGTATATTTCAACTTGAGGCCAAACTTTCTGAAAATAAGAAAGGGATTGTTCGAGTAACTTACAGGCAAAAAAACAAGTCCATGTAGAAAACCAATGATAACCAAGGCCAGGTACATTTGAAAGTAATAAACCTGTAAAGGCACGGGAAGAATCGAATTATGCAGAGACTAATGGATCTTTGAAAGTGTAAATAATTATGATACTGGGACAGAGAAACTTATACCACAAAAATTTCTGATCTTGCAAAGCAGAGGACAATGACTCCAACCAACTTTGTTAGTGTAATTCCACTGGGAAAAACCAAACAAATAATGAGAGACACAAAACTAAATGTCAATCTTCATAAGGAAATCATCCTGAACTTGAGAAATATGAACTAAAGGAGGCGTAAGCTTATAAGTTCCGTGAGAGTTTAAACAGTCTACAGATGCTAGTGGAACAGAAAACACCTCAATTATGTCATCTTCATCACACAACAATGTCCTCGGAAGAAAAGAAAACACCGAGCTTATGCCAAAATCTGTCATCTTCCAAAACTTATTGTAATCCCAAAAACCAAGTACACCTCATAAATATAGGCAAACAAGATCATCAAAAGGGTATATGAAAGAATATTAGCTTCTGAATCACAAAATGCGCCATTATAGGTTTCCATTAAATCCGTGATGTAATTTGTTCCGAGACTAACATACGTGGGGAATCAGTACAGCAACTAGTTAACTCTCAGTAAGATGAAATTCGAAAGTCACTTAGCATACATGACATGATGAGAACTTTAAATTATCTCTGCCCTTTTGTTTTAACAAGCATATTGCTAGAGAACGAGGAAGACTAACAAACCTAAATACAGAAGCTCCCATGGTTTGCAACGCTTGCCTTGCTCGTTGTTCCCTGTCTCCTTCACTTACCTTAAAAGAAAGGGAAAGGATAAAGATCAACATCTTCAGAAAGGTATACAAGAAATACTGAATACCAATTATTGAGTATACAGCCTTCTGGGAAAGATTCCTCAATGATAAAGAAGAATAAATTACTGAAAATAGCTCCAGAGTGCATTACCATAAAGGCATGAGATATATGGACACAAAACTCAACAGCAATCCCAATTGACATAATTATGTTCACCACCGAAACCGCATTCAGCTGGATGTTCAAAACAGCCATTACACCCTGCAGAATTTATCATGAGATTCTGCCATAAATTAAACAATGATGTTAAATAGCCAGAGAGTAATACAGAAAGCTTACCATGAGATCCAAAACAATCATGGCTATTACAAGTATAATGACCGCTGAGCTCCATAAACTGTTTCAGTAAAGACCATGAAAACTTCAGGAAAGAGCATTTTGTGATGATGCATAATAAAAACAGAAATACAAGATTCCAGAAAAGAATAAAACCTGGATGTGATAACCAAGCACACAATGAATACAGCACCTGTCATATGCCATATGATTAATGATGTATATACAGGTGGTTGACAATGCAGAGTCAGGAAAAAAAAAAGACGACCCAAGATATATATAAAAAAGAAGTAAAACAGACCAATAAAACTAAAATACTGATTTCTCAATGCCCAAAGGATCAAAGAAAAAAGGGCTAAAAAATTCCTAAACTAGATGATATTAAAAGAATTCTAGGCCACTTACACCTTATAACATTGATCCATCAAAAATAGCTAACTAAATCAGTTAGCTTTTGCCACATCCACTTTCTGGGATTAAGTACCTTTCCACCCCCAACAACCAGGTGCTTCCTTGTCAGGTAAAAGGGTGATATCTAACAAGGCAAAACAGACTATATATCTAATTTGTAGTTGATATGTCTCCAACGGTGGTTCAAGTTCAAACTTCAACCCTTTGCAATACTAGTGTCAGAACTAAGATCACTATAAGGACTTCATAAGCTTTGGATTGATTGCCCACTAAATAGCTCTGAGGTTGCCAGAGTCATTCAATCCAAGTCAATGTAGCTTTACCAAAGTATGACCATACTGCAAATTATGCCACTCGATCATGTAAGCTAGGGTTCACACTTGACATCAAGTGAATTGTCGTATACAAATATCCTTGACTCCTATAAGATCTCCCTTGTTATTTTATCTATTTTTAGCTGTCCCATGCATTAAGATCTTCAACTCACATAAAGCAACATATGACTGCACCATATAAATAACCTAAGAACTACATGTTTGACTGTATGGATAAACAGAAGAATCTCATGCCAAAAATAGATACCTGAAATATGAAAAAAGTATATATTACCCATTGTACATTTTGGATATGTGCAAACTTTAGGTTACATGTGGAGAAAATGTTAAAATTTATTTCAAGAAATAATGTAGCTATGAAAAATGGAAACATTACTATTTCAGAGTGCATTTCAAATGCGAAGAAAGACGCAATATAGAATGAAGCAAAACAAACATAACATTCTAGACTTGTATCAGAACTTCAACAGCAGTAACCTTCGTGAGTATGACTGCATTTTAGAGAATGCAAATGAACTTACGTGCCGACTTCAAGGAAAACATTTCAGAAAGACTATGGCATGATCATGAGATGTACAAACATAGAGAAACAGATACCAAAACTTTTTCATTCAACATTATAAAGAGTCAAGAGATTGATGGCCAACCAAGTGCTACAGCAATGTTGATCACAGCTGTAGACCATATATCCAGGTATTGCTCAAAGAAAATATAGAACACTGAATAGGGAAAGACATTCATCTGCAAAAAAGAAATCACTTCAGATGAAACAGATTCAACAAGTAGATCGAACAGTACAAAACTAATAAATCATGCCCTAGGATATTGAGTATGCGTCAGCATAAACATAATATTTAACCATGTTCTGACGTATGAAATCATAAACATGGAGACAAGATTTTCTAATGAAATAACAAAGCAAATTAGCATAACATTTGTGCCAAAAGCATGAGGATGAATTCAATTACAAGACAACAGCATGTTCTGATGCTATTCAAACCTTAAGAGAATCAGACATCCTTGCACTAAAGTCTCGGGCTGCTCGGATTGCACTAACATAATCATTCTGCCAAAAAAGGTTAGAAATTACAGAAGAAATGAAACAACTTGTGGAAAAGGAGAAAATCATTATCCTGCTTACTTGCTTATTTAGAGGCGTATGATAGGTGCGGAACTCTGAAGCTCGGATAACACCACTGTCATAACCTACGAGGAGAATGAAAGCTTTCAATAATTAGCACCATTCTACTGGTCCAAGGTTTAACACATCTAACAATTACAGCAGTCTGCTTCTGATATAACAGATAACAGAATTACTTGATCCACATGTTTCTCAAAGCAACCATACCATTTAAATCTATGCTACTTGTGTAAGCTCCGTGGCCACCCTTAGCACAGTCAGCAGAAGGCAGCGCATTTAGAAACCATGGTAACTTCTCCCTGAATTGTGCTGTAGATGGGCGACCTTTGACTAAATCTGAATGGCGAAAACACTTGCCATTCAAAACTATCAGTGAAATACCTTTAATTTTCAGCATCAACGAGTCTAAAATAAAAATTCATATTGCATACACCTAAAACAAATGTCACTGGAAATCAATCAAACATCAGAAATCAATATCTTACAGTTGTACAATCTGTGCAAACTCCACCCAATCCACAAGGACCTTCATCAGGTAAACAACAAGGAGGCTGAAAAAAAAAGTTTTTGCTTCAGAAATTTGACAGATTAAAAACTCAATACATCCTAACAAGAAAAATTGAACAGAGCATATCCCTGTGCGTTAGTACACTTAAAACCATGTAAAAGTTGTGCAACAGAAACAAGTTCCCGGCAGAAGACAAATAGCCAAAATAATCACAAGCGACTTTTCCATGAGCAAGTCATGATTGATCTAATTAGAGCAGTTCAATTCATGCAACATCCAAAAATTGAAATGCTCTAATTAGATCATATTGACACAAGAACTACAAACACCTACTTATGCCTGTGTCTGCATGTTTGCAGTGCTTCAGTTTCATGTGGGTTGGGAAGTAGAGAGAGAGATATGTGTGTGTCTGCATGTTTGCAGTGCTTCAGTTTTATGTGGGTTGGGAAGTGTAGAGAAAGAGAGAGAGAGAGAGAGAGAGAGAGAGAGAGAGAGAGGTCAGGAACATTGGTTTGTTAGCTACCGTACCAACTTGGACACAAACTAAAAATGCAAATCCAACCAGGAAAAAAGCATATTCAACAACCTGATCATCAGGAGGGCAATAACTACCATTCACAAACTTCCTACAACAACCAAAAGCTTCAGGTGATGTCCAAACAAGAAAATCATCAAGCCAAGAGGCTGCTGGCTTAGCAATGTAGCTCACTTCAGGTGTCATAGAAGCTCTTGAAATCTGTCAAAATATTTGTCAATAAAAAATGTACATAATAACATAACACATAGAACTGAAAGCCATTGACAATCATTAGAGAAGCAATACCAATGTTCGAAAAAAGAAAAGGGATAAAAACTTGGTTTTGGTCAAGTTAAAAGGGTGCCAACAAAAATAACAGTCTGCATCACATGTTAAAATATGCAGAAAGCAATCCACATACAAAATTTTGTCATACAAAGATTAGAATCATTTGGCCAAGACAAACATAAATAAAATATCATATCATGGTTAAAAGCTTTGGTCATAAAAATGAAAACTCAGACAATTAGTAATTTCATTAGCACGATACAGGACATAGGTCAGCTATGTAAAAGGGGAAGTCGAGAAGAAATAAAAAATCATCAGATATAAGTGGTGCACCATAAGAGGCATGCTTTAAGAGCTAAGCCATTCCAGAAGAAAAAAGTTAGTGGGAGCTGTTTGATTGAGAATAAGCCAGACATAATTTCTATACCATACTTAGCTAACAAATTACATGGGATATTCTACAAATAAAATTTAGACATTTCAAAATGGAGAATCATATCAAAAGATAATCTAAACATTGTCCCCGTTATTTCTTGCTTTAGCTAGTCTGACAAGCCAATTTCCGGACCTATTCTCTTTCCCTTATGATTAAAAGACGCCATAGACCTTCATATCAAAACAAGGCATGAATTAACATCAGTTACTGGAAGGAACATTGCTAAAGCATAGAAACTACCTCATTTAAAAGAGAGTTAGAGTCACATTGGCTGATAGAACACAATTGATTTGTATGTCTGGACTCCAAGCTGAAAGAAAAGGTCATTAATATGAGATCCCAATATACTGAACTCATTTTTATTCTTTTCAACAACTAGCGAGTACGGCCATAAACCAAAAGCTGTTTAATAAAAACCAAATTAATGAAGGAGCTTCAACAGGGCCAGCCTTCAAACTCATTACATGTCATGATCTCCTCAAATCAGTTGCCTAAAAAAGTAACACGTTCATTTAGTTTGTAATAAATTTTTAATTGCTGTTGAAATGTTCTACCTCCACGTAACAGATTGGCACACCATATAAACCCTGATCAACAACCATACATCTGACTTGCAAATGAACTGAAATCTGAAAATGCAGAAAGATGCAGGAATAAAACGGCAAGGACATCCTTACCTGTAATTGTAGTCCTTAACAACAAAATACAATGGTGGTCCAACTCTTAAATGCTGTGAGAGATCCTTGAAGTAGTCCTTTAACAAACACAAAATTTCAGATACTAAAGGACACAAAAATAGCATATGTTTGAGAGCCTGATAAATAGAACATGAAGGAAATTTTAAACCTGAAGATAAGAATCCCGAGGAAGAGCAATCTGTTGCTCTAAACCAGGTTCAATCCTAAAACACAGTGCCTATGACAAGAAACAATAGAAAATAGATGAGATTATTATCAGCATACAAAAAACCAATGACAGATTACTGAACCAAAAAGTTAGATTGTAGCAATCACAGGGGAAGATTTTGAAAACTCACAATACTGGCCAAAGTGAATCCAACAAAGATGGCAACAACGAAAGTTTTAACCACCCAGAGACCAAGAATGCGTGCATGTACCTCCTGCAGAAGATAAATAATACACGATTATACTAGACGGAAAGTAAATACAGTTAAACGGCATCAACAAAATGAAGCAAGGAATGGACAAGCCTTCAATGTATAAAAACAATGTCCAACAAACATGGAAGACAATCTCCTAAACATTTTCGATTAGCTACAGAATTTCAATCATCTCTACTCTAATGTAGTGCTTCTATGTTATGCATGGATGCAAATAGGAGAGATCCTCATTTAAAAGCTAGTATCCACCGCAGAAACAATGATCTGAAGTTCATCATTCATCATTTATTGCAAAGATCAGTAATTGCTACTCAGCTCTTCAGTCTAATACAGGAGATCTACACCTATAACCATCCAGAAACACATTGAGAATTTCAATACAAAAGTACGAGCAAATACTAGTAAGAAATGGGCAATGGAGCACTGTTGCGACCGTTGATAGTTTGAAGCTCTAATAATTTGCTTCAGCCATGGCTATCTTTGCTGAGCTTAAAAGGTGAGGTGCATAAATTACAACTAAAAGCTTAAAACGCTGATGTATCAAGTACACATAACGTGACATAAAGAGCTAACAACTGAAAACCAGGTACAAAAGTAGCTCATATAACTCAGAAAAACGTTTTGACCAAATCATTCCACTTCAAGCATGTTGGTAGTCCATATTGAAAACCTAGAGAGTGGTGAATGTTGCTGGATCTATATAACCTATTATATATCAGAGAAATACGAATAAATAAAATGTCTGGAAATTTGAAATGATCTGTGAAATGCAAACACACATGTTCCACAAGAACTGCAAGTACCACCGTCTAAAACAACCCATATAGTAACGAAAAACTACACGAACAAAAACAAACTTACCTTCATATAACGAGTCAGCAATCCATCATTCCTGTAGTTGGCACCTAAAACTAACACAGAACTCTAATCAGGACTAGAAATTGAAGTTTACATTCAAAGAAGAAAAACAGACTGCATAATTGAGTAGTAATTTACAGAACTAATTTACGTCAAGAATGACACACGAGAAATCAAATGGTGTAAGATGAAGTGCACCAGGGACCTTATAAGTACCTTCCTCATTTTGCATATGACTTGATGCAAGTTTTATGCATGGGAAGCAGTCGACTCTTCCATCCTCTGCTCTTTGAACATCCAAAACAATTAATGCTACAAAAGCAGTAATTTGCAGAAGGAAATCCAACAAAACAGCTAAAACTGCATGTAATAAAATTTGCAACATATATAAGAATCAATTTTCAGGGATAAGATAAGCTAATTAACTTTTTCCAACTCAAGAGGGAACGAAACAAAAGAATTAACCACATTTACAGCTAAAAAAGAAACCAACTCTTGTAGCTAGGACTAGGGTAAAAAAGCTTTGGAATGATAAGCTCTTTTCAAGCCACGACATTAGGGGAAAAAAAAGTCTAATAGGAAAAGTTTCAAATTCCTTACAGGCAAACATGGAGAATACACGGCATGCTGGCATTGGAACAAAACTTCCAACAGCAAAAGCTAGAACTTCAGATAAGCTAGCCAGAGTTATAGAAGGACCAACTTCAACAAGAGCATTACTGATTCGCTCTTCTAAGGGTGAGTCAAATGGTTGTCGTTTTACAGCATGCACCAGTATGCACATATTATCCACTCCAACCTGGATAATAAGTTAGTTAATCATATCGAAATTGACTAAAAAACAAACTCATAACAAAATACCCAGATTCGGGGGTTCCATTAGAGGTGGAAGTTCTTAGGGTCTGTTTGGTTGTTACATTTTTTCAATTTATTTCACAATTATAAAATAATTTGTTTGTTTTCTTTAATTTTTTTACAAAACTTTTTAAAACTAAAAATGATGCTACAGTAATTATTTTTGCTACAGTATTTTTTATAAATAAAATATTAAATTTGAGTTTTGAATTTTAAATTTTAATAATAAACAATTCTTTCTAACACAATTCCCACCAAAACAAACTAATAAAATATTAATTCAAATTTAAATTTCTAACTTTTTATCAATAAAATAATCTCTTATACAAATCCCAACAAAACAAAATCATTAATCCAAAAACTCCAAAAATATTCCTTTCTCATAACAAATCCCAAGAAAAAAAATTTCATAATAAAATCCAAAAACACTCCATCCAAATGGAGCCTAAGCTTTGAATGTGCATGGGGGATTCAGAACCCACACAAAATCCTATAAATGGGAAATTAAATGGGGAGAGCAAGGGAAATATGAACCTTTTGAACCTATCCATCTATCCTTTACTTTCTTGAACTATCAAGCTTTCATGTTTACTTGGTGACCACGATCTGAATTCAGAAACTAGAATTGGTAATCACTCAAACTTCTACTATAATATAATCTCAAGAGCGATGTTGACCATCCAGCAGATAACAAAAGTAGATACTCATAAACAATAGCTTGATATATGGACCAAAATCACATAATTATATAATTCCAAGAGTCTCTATAGTAACTCTATCTTTCATCTTCATAACCTGATTAAAAATATGAAAAAAAGACTTCCAAGCACTTGATAATACAATTATAAAATACTACATACTTTTGCTCTATTTCATAGATTGATGAACATAATCACCAACAATTCCTCCAATCTAAAAGTTTAAAAGAAGAACTCCTATAAGAAGCTATAAAAAATATGCCTGAAGGATTAGAAACTTACAGCCAAAACGAGAAAAGGAATGACTTCCATTATGATTAATGTTGACTTCACTCCAATAGCACTGAAAAATCCAACAGACCCTAGGACCGAGAGCATGACTAGAACAACTCCAGATAACCCCAGCATTACCTGAAATTCAGCTTCTAACAATGTCAAAGTAGAACAAAATGCTCCATTAAGCAAAATAAAGAAGTAAAGAACTACACAAAAACAAACAGAGATCAATCCAAAAGTGGAAATAATTCAATACTCCAAGTACTCAGGAAAGATGGTAGGTTTGACAAACAAAAGGTGGGTATTAGTGCCAATAAGAACTCTCAAAGCAGGGTGAAAAACATGAATTAAGAAGTAACTTTTCAGCTACTAGGATACAACCAAGGCAACCACAATATTTGAAACATAATATCACGTGAAGTCCAGTGCACTATTCGAACTTCTTGAGAACTCAAAAATTGTTGTCACAACTTTCTAGTTCTGTAAATAAGTAATAGTTGCCACAAACAGTTGAGAACAGCATACCAAGGTGATATTCATTTTTTAGTGAGATTCCCCAAGTTTGGAATGTCAAAACATATCTAGTTCCATAAAAACATCAAGCACGAGAGGAAAATTCAAAATAGAGGTGAAACAAAAACTTAAAAGATTTTACTCCAGACAATGGGATTGGTATTCAAGTGTAGCTGAGGATACCTGAAACATACATTAATACAGGGATATAAGGATAAAAGAGAATGATGATCCAAAAAACAGCCCATTATTCGCTCTAATTAAGGCACCAGTTGGGTAAATTGAAGGGCGAAAAACTTTTCAATAGGAATTAAGTGTTCAAACAGTATGATCTTCCAACTGAACACAATAATAGTACTAAACATTGCCAATTTCCTAGTTTTAGGTATAGAATAGCAGGTGGAAGAAGAGTAGCCTATGTTACCTTTGCCAAGGCAGAAGCAAAGTTGGAGAGAAGAAATTGAGTGAAGGCAATCAAGTAATGAGTGGAAAAATAAAAGTAATAAGAATTCATACCTTTGAAGAAAGGTAAAACTTGGAAAATGTTGAAGCATCTCCCAATGTCAATGAGATGTAAACAAACATCACCAAATAGCTAACCTGATGGGAAGAAGAAATGTGAATGCATCAGATGCCCAAGGCCCAAAAAATACATTATCCAGTTTTGGCAAATTACATTCAAATCCTGAAATTACTACTAACACAAAGTAGAAAACCTCCATCAACATATCAACAGTAACAAAACCACCCCATTTTTTACAAGCTTACCAATATTGTTATGACATCTGCGGTACTTTCCCTTTTCAGTTCTTCCTCAACTGAACTCTCAGATGAAAATGACAGAGTCAGATTGTAAGATCGCACCAGAGGCAGCAACTCATCCTGCCAACACAAATTGTTCATATTACAGAAGACACCCAAAAACCGGAGATAACACTTTGTCAAGGCTTCAATTACAGAAATCAAAACATAAAAGAGGCATTTATGTCACAAGCCCATGAAGCTTTTCTACTGATGTTAATTTTACAAATCACAAGAGTGGAAGAATTAGTACTCTTAAAAGTAAGTTAAAGAACTGTAATGAGTAGAAATCCTCTTCCAAAAATTCATAAAATATCAAACCACCTATTATGGCTACTGCATATAGATATATATTGGCCAAGTGCCATAAAATTTCAATTTCTATCTCTTGCAACATTCATACCAATGTGTTTTCAAGTTTTTTTTACTCTTTTCCCACAAGGTTTACAAAGTGAGAGCTGAAAAAAGTTGATGAAAAATCTCAAAGAGACCCAGGGAAATATTTTGCAAAGAGATTGGTTTAAACCAATTCACCTGAGGAGAATTTATTGGATTATGCCATGCCAAAACAGATAATAGGCAGTTAAACTTGCTTACAACTCTAAGGTTTAGGATTGACAGCAGCCATAAGTTAAACAATTGCTATAAACTAGAAAAAGAAGGTTAGAAAGCAGGATATTTTAGAATCTAGATTGTAGTCCCAAAACTATAGAGAGCTTGAAAAACTGCAGGAACACTTTATGTGGATTCAAATACTGAGAAAAGTAATTATCCATAGACTCCAAGACCTTTTTCTGCACTTTCTAAGAACTGACTACTGCAAAAACACAAGGAATACTTTCAAAGTATGATATTGAACAGAAAATGTTGTTCTGCCAAAGCACTGTAGGGATGCTTTGAAAATTATCTGTTTTTTGGCTCAAAATAAACAAAAAAAAAAAAATTGATGAAAACCCAAGAGAACTGGAAAGAAGTTTAGTCCACGAAGCAAGCCATTATCTTCATTATCCATTCCAACATGAAAATCGACCATCTTTCTTTGAAATAGTTTTCATCATCAATACTTTCTGAGTGAAATATCACAGAATGTTATGCACCTTCCAAAACTAGATTAGCAAGAAAACTCAAAAAGTTCTCAACTTCAGTCTCACTGAAAATAGGTCCCGAATTGTGTCAAACATTAAAAATTAACGAATTTTAGCATGTAACTACTGTACAATCATCTATAGCCGGTGGCAGAGTCAAGAGTTGACATCTGATAAACCATAGCAGTCTCAGTTATAACTGATTCAATAATTTTCACCAAAGAATAGCAACAGTTCATCTCCTATATCCCAAAAGCTTAAAAGCTCATAAAAACTCAGAGCATATATTTGACAGTTAAAATAACAGGTCATTCAAAAATTTTAGGCGAAGTTAAATAAATAAACCAAGGGAAAAGATTTAAGAGAAAATGAAATATGCTATAACAAGATCCAGAATTGTCAAAACCTTGGCCAGCTGAACAAAAGCCTTTTCCCAAGCCACTGCCTTTGCATTTTCGTTGCCTACTTCATTGATTGCATTATTTACCGGATAGGTAATAATAAATGCAGAAGCCTGAAAGAAATATTTCCTCAAAAACTTTCATGATATGACTAGCATATCCATTACAGTTCCATAATCTAAGTATGAAGAAATGAAAATCCTGATGTCAATAAAAACTTTTTTCTCCATTAACTGCAGCAAGGATGAAATATTACGTCAGTGTAACGGTTCTCGGTAAATCCCCCAAGAACAGTACTTGGATCAAGGGGAGCCTTAAATGCAGCCAAACATGTCTCTGCGGAAGTGTAATGCTGAAAGATGAAACCACATAAATAAGTAAATCACTATGGAGATTTAAGCAAAAAGGCAATGACAAGAATCGCCAGAATGAGAACAAGTGAATTTCTAAGAGGAGGAATTACTACACCACAATTGTCAAATGCCTATGAAAAGGTCGCATGCTTTGTACCATTGAAAGTTTATCTTGATAATCGGTGGGACATAACAAAGAGTGTTCTCTCTCACACTCAAGAGTTCATTACTAGAGCAAAATGAAAGAGGCAGTGGGACATAATAAAGAGTGTTCTCTGTCACACTCAAGAGTTCATTACTAGAGCAAAATGAAAGAGGCAGTAGGACACAATGGGAGTGTTCTCTCTCACACACAGGAGTTCATTACTAGAGCAAAATGAAAGAGGCATTAGGATCACAGAGGACAAGAAGTACTACCAAAAATGTTGACAGTTTTACAGTTGGAAATAATAAACGGGAAATAAAGTGTTACAATTATTTTGAATCCTCGAATATTAATGAGTATAGATACTGTTAAACCTAAAACTAACTTTAATTTCAGCAGATCCATTGTAAAATAAGAATGAAATTTATTATTCACACCTGAAAGCAATACTCAGCGTGATCAACTCCTCCATAACTGTCAAAATTGTCAGGATCCATTTTAAAATACTGTAAGGAAAACAATACTGGGGGTCAACACCTATGAAACACAGGACACACAATCATGGATAATAACCAAGAGCAAAGGTCAACAACCAGCATTTATTTAAGCCACTTCATAAAAACACGTAATATATGGATGACAAGAACTTTTTACCAAAAAGTTGCTCATTCAGAACTCAAATATGGTAGTTCTTTTGCTCATTGCCAAAATATTTTCCACTTTGACAAGTGATTTTGGAGATTTGGCTTGCAGAAGTCACTATTTGGAAAAGCAGTTCCATACTAATCAAAAGCCAACCAAGTTTCTTCCTTTTTTGTTTTTTATATCACTCATAGGACGTTCAATGGCACATAGCTGACACACCATAAGATTATTTTGTCAAGCAACTGGATTGAATGGTGATATTATAATCATTATTCCACACCATGAAGATGATGGTAAAATATTTCATGTCAAATACTAGTCTAGTTGTTGAAATCAAATACATCAGATCAATATTCTGGGAAGGAAAAAAAAATTGCCATGCTTAGGAAATTTGGAACAAATAAATGCAACATTTGGATAGAAACCTAAAACGACAATGTCCTTGAATCGCTTTTATATGACTCGAATACACAAATGATATTTGCAGCAGCTTGAGTATATTAAGCAGGAAACACTTCTCAACTTAAGCATAAAATACAGCCAAATTGTAGTATCCAGTGGTTTGCAGTGAGTATTACACTTCATTGTAATCAAAAGTGCGTGCCCAGTTCAGGCTGACACTACGATCCCATAAATGCACAGGTTCAATATTTTTTACCCAGTTGTTCATGCTTTAATGCATGAAAACATCATAGGGTGAGATAGTTGAAATAACAGTCAAAAGTACTTGGCACAAAAGCACAATCTACCCAAAATGGGTGACCTTCTTGTATTTACAGTCATAACATTCACTAACATAAATACCCTTACTCTCGACAATAACCACAGCGGAACGTCGTTCATTCATGGATTTGAGTGAAGATAAGAAAGTAAAATATCAAGCTAACTGCACGACCATCAAATTGATTTGCAGTTAAGAAAAACAGATAAAATATGACTAACTTGTAAAACACTTTGGGTGGCGCAATCCTCATCAAGAGGCTTCAAGCAAATGTCAGTCAATGGAACCAAAGAGCCAGAATGATTTGCACGAAGGTCGTCAACCTGTAGGAACACAAACATGAATAACCAATCAGTAAATGGTAAGCATTTTACCACACAATAACCTCTTCTTTGCATCTAGTGGGAAGCATTGAGAATACCTTATTTTGAATTTCAAAAAGTAGCTGGAAATTATCTTCAGTTATAATTGTAGGCAGTTTTCCATTCTCACGATCTGGAACTGTAGAAATTATGAGCTGCAAAGAAGGCATTAACAAAAAATTAGAAGGTAAAGAAACTGACAACCAAAAATTTTTGACCTCCAATAAACACAAAAAATGGGTGAACACATATCTACACACACAGTGTACATGAATTTATCATCAAGTGGAAGAGTATAGTGAGCACTTCAGCTCAAGAACGAAGCTTATAAACAACAAAATCCTTTTCTAACAGCCTTCTCTCATATGCATCTTCACCTCCCTCTTCCCCATGCTATTTACCATCAATGGATAATTAATGCATATTTGCAGTCAATGGCTTTTCACCTAATACTTCCTTCAGGATGTCATTATGTTGAAAGCATATCAATCATACTGAACAAAAACTAAAAGGAAATAAAACACCACGTGAGAAAGAACAGCAAAAGTTCTACGGTAAAACCTGTTCGATCCTGTAGAAAGGGGCAAGGTGACTGTCGAAAAAGTGCTTCTCTTCTGCTGCCCTACTCTTAGGACCTACCCAAAGCTGCAATAAATTGTTTTCACAAAATTAGCAAACAAATATATACTAAACTTTTCTCCTTTGCAATCCACCACCTCCCTCCCATCACCAATAAAAATGATATTAGGTCTTGTTCCTATTACTTTGTCTGGATTTTTTGTAACTGCATATTTACCAAATCCTAAAAGAAATAACTTTCATGAAACAAAGATACAACCAGTTAAAACCTAGAAAGACTAACTGGATTGTAATATTCTCCAACCATCTCAAAGAAAGGGAGGAGATTTTTATAGAGAAGTACACAACTAAATTCACATATGTCAGAAACCAAATTACTATGAACTGTTAACAGAGTACCCATTCAATAAGTTACATAAGCTTGTGAGTTCCACTCAAAAAAGCCTAATCTAATGTGAGGGAGTTTGAATGTGACTAGATATAGTTCAAAAGAGGACATCCTACTAGAATCTAATAGACTGGCATGCAATAGAGACTTTGTTCAGTTTAAAATTACAGTTCACGTAAAGAGAAGTCAAATAAACATGAGAAGAAGAAAAATTAAGTGAAAATAGCCACCAGCAGATGCACCAATAATACCACTGACTTTTTAGACAACAAAGGAACACAAAGAAGATACGGGAAAAAAACGATTTATGAATCCTTAGCTGACTAGCATACGTTAAGGTTCTTTTGACTTGAGGAAAAGCTGCATACATTGTTCAAAGCAGTTCAAGAGTAATTCATATAATTTCAAATTACGTAGCTTCACAAGAACACAAAAAGCAAAGGAGAAATTTCATTTCTAAATCATTACCAGATTTCCAAGAGAGAAGGTCCATATAGAATCTTATGAGAAGAGAAATAAAGATAAAACTGTTTAAGATGATTTAGAGATAAGAAATGAAGACCATAAGATCCATTCAGGGCACCAATTATACTTGTGGCAGAGTAGATATCTAATGTAAGGCAAGAAGCTTCTGTAGCATTTAGTTGGCATCTAGTGCGATGTAATTAGAATGTATGACATGAGGTGGTGAAGAAAGACAAAGTTGTTACAGAAAGATACCAGTTACCAAATGAATGATCATGCCTCTATATAGGAATAATTGAAGAGGATACAAGTATCGTTACTCAAATTTCTGCGAAGTCCTTGGTACTTCATTAAGAGCCATCCATATGGCTCAAAACAGGCCAAAAATAACAGGAACAGAATGCAGACAATCTCAAATCAAATTGCACCAAGAGACCAAAAATAAGACAAGTTTTAGTTTGGATAGGACTAACCTTAACAAATTTTGAAAGAACAAAACGGGTCATTACAACAATTCATCACCATAAATTTGGTAACCAAATACTAACATAAAGTGCATAATTAGTGACACAAAGAAGTTATGCCTGCATTAAGAAAAATACCCATGTTCACTTAGCTAAGTAACACCATCCCAATCCAACAGTATGATTCAAATAATGCCAAAATCTTACCATTTCAGGTCGTGTTTCCACCTTGAAATGGACTAAACCCAAACAAAATATTACAACCACCACCAAGGATGAAAACAGTATGAGAGTGGGATTCCTAGCAACCCACGTTCCATATCTCCTGCAAATGGCAGAAAACCATTCAGCATATAATACCAACAAAGTCTACGAGAGGGATAAAATAACAATAATGTGGGGGCAAACCGGAAAAAAAGTGCCATATGTCCTTGAACAGTAGAAAGCTGGATCCTGCCTCCCATTGAAGAAACCATTTTTGGAACCTAATATAGTAATTCCCATAAATTATTAAGCAAGCTGTGAAAACATTATCATGAAATAAAGGAGCAGCAACGTAGTTAGAAAAGAAAGAAAGAAAGATCATCTACTCAAGACTATCATGCAATTCTGTATATCTCTTTTAATAAAGAAACCACAACATTCAGGTTTGTTGTATGAATAATATAGCCATAAGTTAACAATACACAAACATACAGGTACACCAAATATTAATACTATCTCCTGCAAATGATAAGATAACACAACTGCAAATGAGCCTAAGGACAATCATACAGGATTGGTCAAGGAGTGATCCAGTGGTGAATAGATTAGCCAAAAATTCAGAGATCATCAAACCGATTCCCCTCCCCCAATCCTTAAGAAGTAATCTTAGGGCTTGCCATGACAACATTAGAAGTAAAGCATATTTAGATCCTTCACAAAATTACTGGTGATATTCAGAAGAAAGGACGTCATTGTGAACCAAAAAGGTAATGGTTTAATTAATCATGTCTAAAGAATGGTCATTTAAAGTGTTTCAAAAAGCAGAACTGAGGTACTTTTTTCAAATAAATTATCAAAATGACAGCCTTCATTTTAATGCTAAATCAGAACCAATGCAGAGATAGAGCGTAGTAACAAAATCAGTAAGACATTATGCCAGAGATCCACTTCACAAAAATTGAAATATCAGCTGTTCATAAGGAATATTTTACAGATAACACAAGAGAGCTTGATCCAGTTCCACAGAGAGACACCCATAATCCACTGCGGAACCTCTGTTTGAGATATTTCATAGCATAAGTTCCCAAATCAATGAAAAAAGAAAACTTTCCATACCAAAAGTAGTGAATGTAAAACTTAAAAGAAAGTAGATAATACTGCACTGTTAAAATAAATGTGGATCAATGCAATCAAGACCACATGACATGAAACCTCAAAAATTAAGGTGAAATAGTCATAAATTATCAGTAAATTAGATATCAAGGAAGAGCTGGAAGAACACAAAAGCCACAAAACTAACGATTCCAGACCTTTATCTTGTCCTTCTTTACGTAAGCAGAATTGAATTCATCATCAGCAGCATAAGTTAAGAAAGGCTCTACTGTGGACCCATCACTGCTCCTTTCTCTTCTTCGACGAAACAACGACCACCCAAACAAACAAAGTATCAAGATGATGTACAGAATGCTTAATGAAAAGTCGACGCATTTAACCTGCAAGACAGAAAACGTAATACAAACTTAAGAAAATTTGCAAATTCCAACCTTATGTTACCAAGATAACAATTTGGTGGAAAACATTATCTACAGTAATAAAAAACAAGATTAACCACTACAGTGTTAAGCAAAATATATCAATATTACACAGGAATCATGGACAACCCAACCTTAAAAGACCCTATCCTGAGAAAGCAAGAATGACTCCTGTCTGGAGTAGGTGGATCTGCATCTGCGCATGCCAAAGAGGAAGGACAATCACCGCAAGAACATCCCAGAGATGTGTCACCACAAGAATAAACAGACGCGTTCATAAGCTCCATCTGAGATGAATCCGGGATTCTCAACCGGAAGTCCATGGCATAAGGTGAACCAGGGAAACCAAGTTCAGCTCGTTGGCCAATAAAGTCAAACCATTCTGGTAAAACAGTAGGAATAAACGGCATGAGTAAGAAGGAAAGTACATACCACAAGGACACAGCAAGAGAATAGAATAAGTGCAGTGGCAAGAATGAACAGTATTCAGCATTGACTACCTATTTCTCTTGTTCTTACCACTTTAAGAAATGTAAAATTTCCTGAAACAAAAATATAAATCTAACTGCCTATCATCAAATTAAAAAAAATATATACTGGGGATCTGTAACAATCTTGAGAACAGTAACAACTAAGCCTCGTGTTCCTCCCTTGGTGAAGTATTTGAGTCGGTTGGCCTGGCCTTGTCATGAGGAATATCAAACTAATGCTTGGACAAAGTTCTTCAAATTCTCAAGTTCATGATTCCTTTAACTCTTTGCAGACTGCAGAATTCTCAAGATTATAAACATCTGGAAGCTAAGATCCCAAAGGTCTGATGCATAACCAATAATATACTAACATAAATTTGACCTTGAAAGATCCTCTTCCCCTTCACTATCGTTGCCATAAATTATGAATGATGTTGTGAAACTCTAAAGGGATAACTAATCTGATTGGGGTAAATGGAAAATGAAATTACTCTTGGGTTTGTTTCCAAATCTGATCTTTTGCTTTACACAGAAATTCAGATTTTCCTCTCCTACCACCATAAAGTCTTTATCCTCCTTCTCTTGTGCAAGGATGCTTCTTCCTAATTAAAGTTTGTATTTTCTGTACCTTCTCTCATAGTGGATCTACTTTCGTTTCATCCTTATAGTTTTCAAAGATGATGCTGATAATTATAGCAACTTAGAAGTTCTCACAAATTCAAGATCAGCAGCAAAGCTTTCAGAATTTTCAGCTGCAACTTAAGTCATAATTGCCACATTCTTCATCTCAACCTTTTCATCTTGTTAGATGATCAATGTAGTACTTCATGTCAACGGCATACGAAACTCAACCAGTTCATCTAGATTTCCCCAGATGATTCTTCATCATGTTCTTTATTTTTTGCACATGCGAACAGTATAATTATTGCTCTCAATATTGAAAGAAGTCAAACATGAGGTGTGCTGTCCAAGAAGTTGTGGAACATGGAGCTCTTACTGTATTCATTATTTCCTCAGATTTAAATCTACTATTCTGTAACCTGAAGAACTTCAACCGAAACTCAGCACCTATGCAGTGTGGAAGGCATCATGAATGCATCATAATTATTTTGTTTGCAATTCTTATCAAATATCCCATCTCAAAACAGCCTTAGACTGAGCAATCATTGGATGTGATCTTGAACAAGATTGCTTTCAAATGTTAGATAAGTAAACCACCATAGAAAGAGCTCTGCTGACATGTTGCCTTGCAAACGAAGTGAATTTGGCATGTACAAAACAGGCAACATGTCTTATTTATTATCCATGCATGCAGTGTGACTTTCTCAAGCAAGACATAGAGGCCTTGACATATTCAATTGACCAACCGATCCGGGGAATGCTGTCTACTTGAGACAAATCTGCCATGTGACCCTAGTGGTAAATCCATTGCCAACTTTTTCATACATAGATGGGATCTGAGTACTATAGAACAGGAAAAGCTAAAAATTCGTAACAAAATTAGCCACTTGACTCATTCCTCTTACGTGTTTTTGTGGTTGTAGCTAGTGACATAGTACTCAACTCCGCTTAACTTCATTATGTTTCGGTCGTTTTCTCTAACTATAAGCCTATAGTTCACAAACCACTTTCACAGGTGACCTACAAGGGAAATATGTATTTGACAAGCAACCTGCATGATCTTTCCCCACTTGTAATGCAAGAAAAATAAAAGCTTGCTTTTATTTTTCTTAGGGGAAAAAAAATTGTCATAACTAAAGAAAGCTAATAAGAATAATGTCCGCATTAGTCACCTCTGAAACTTAGAGCGCCTGCACCAATGAAATCCATGGCCCTTGTATTCATAGTCCCAAACTTCACATCTTTGCAAGAATTATATAATCCCTGACCAAAAGTTTCAGAAATGAAATAGTCAATGCTATCCACAGTCAGCTGGCCATTGACCTGAAAGAACAAAACCAAAGTAAAATATTATTAGTTAGCAAGTCAGTGGTAGATCTCACTACAGGTCAAATTTCAAAAGAAAAAGGGTCACAATATGTAACAACCTTATCCCGAATTTACAAATCAAGCAAATAATAATAATGTTAAAAGCCTTGTAGCATAAACCAAGGGAACTACTTATGAGCTGCAAACCAAACAGCTAACACCCATTACTGATTGTCTTATTAAACTTTCGATTGCACCTTATAAGCATAAATGATAATTAGGAGCCATATTGTGACTGGATAAGGCAGCAATTACGATCAAGTTTACAGTAGGAGGTTTTAGAAATTGATTTTGCTTCACATACGAATTCAATTAACAAGAAACCAACCATGTAACATGCTTACAGTATTTGAGCAAGTGAATAAACGGCAAAAATGCTAAAATTATACTCATCATAATTGTGTTTTAGATGAAAACTTTGTCCAGATGTCATGAGACTGAAGCACTACATGGTCCATACTACGCATTCATTCATAAGCAAGTACGCCTGTGTGATAATTCCAATAAACTATGCCTTACCTCTGCCGTGGATGTCACATTGATGAACAAACTTTGATCTGGAGAGCAAGACAATTCACAGAAAAGATTCAGGAAGTTCCTCAAGCATGCTGGGCATCCCACAAGGAAAGGAATAGCCTGCATCAAGTTTATTACATTTAATGTTCTTTCAACAATGAAAATGGCAACAGAAACTCTAAGATTAGCATCAGCATAGGAAACTGCATCCAGTGTACACCAAATCAAAAAACATATGCAATCCTTACAGAAAGTTCTCAAAAGTGGCATACAATTATGGACTGGCTATGATACACTGAAATTTCAATGTCTATGCTATAATATGTGCAGAAACATTTTGCCAACGCACTATAAAATGCATCCGAATAACGTGCATGCACTAGGAAATGTATGCAAATGTTGCAGATCAAATGATACTACTGCAGTAGAAGTATAAGAGGTCAACCATCCACAACAACAAAGCCTTCTTCCCACTAAGTGGGGTTGGTCATATAGATTGCACTTTGCCACCGTATTCGGTCGAAGCTCATGTCCTCATTTATATTTAAACATAACATATTTTTTCTTATGGTTTCTTTCCAATTCTTTTTGGTCTTTCTCTTCCCCTTGTAATTTGAATTAATACAACAACTAAGCCTTTACCCCACTAAGTGGGGTCGGTTACAAGGATCATACTCCACCATCGTATTCTTTTAATTTGAATTAATAATTCTCTATTCTCTACACACCTCACTAGGGCATCTAAAGGTTTCCTATGTACATTTAAAAACCATCTTAAACATGTTTCTCTCATTTTCTCATCTATTGGAGCAACCCCTATTTTCTTTCTAATGCACTTATTATTTATTCTATCTAGTCTATTGTGTCCACACATCTCTCTCTTCCTGAGAGTGGAACAGTAATGGATAATGGTGTCAATATGTAACAGACATAATAATTTCCATAATCAACTTAAAAAGAATGATAGAAAATAAATTTCTACTTGTTGGACTTGTTGCCTCAATGTCTCAAACTGAGTCTCTGTACAACAAACATTTCCACTCAGTCTTGGGCATAAGCTCTGAATCTTTGCGGAAAACAAATCATCTGGCTGCAAAAGAACATTAACAATTGCTTACTTGTTAACACCTCATACTATATATCGGGTTCATATGGAAGAGCAAAATCATAGTAGAGTTCATAAATCAAGAAGACAAGAAAGATAGAGATGCATTATGTTTGTATAGAAACACATTGTACCTTCACAGCTGGGATTGCATATGGGCAATTTAAAACTTTCCCATCAAGACGCTCTCCACAGATATCATACATAGCACAGTGTTGCTCAGAATGTCTTTCCGTGTAACTGTCAGTCACAATTATATCGATAAAGTTAGCACACCTACTTCAAACACCAATCTCCACAGGAGCACAAGGGCTACGTCAGTCAATTGCATAAGTTGATTGGTTTTGATATTAAATAAATTTGAAGTCATAGGATGACCAATTAAGAATTGGGTTCTCTAAACTTGATATCCTACCTTTCTCCTTAAGAGAATCAACTGCAAACAAACCATTTTTCTACCTCCAATGCAACAAGTCATCCTAGTCTATTGGAGCATATCCAATGAAACATCTGGTAAATGTTTGACTCAAATAATTGAAAGATTACAAAAGCACAGCGTAAAGAAGATCAAGGTCTATCCACCTATATTACCCAGTATACTCAGAGAGAGGTAATTTTCACGAGCCGAAACTAAATAACACAGTAATTATTGAACTTTTCCAAACTAGTAACAACAATAAAGCCAAATTCATAAGTTTCAGTCCTCCCAAAACGAGAAAAACTGAATAATTTAAAAAACCCATAGTATTCAATTGTCCGGTGTTTACTTCCCGAAACCAAAAGTTACAAACAGAAAGCATTTAGCGCCAACACATTTTATAATAATGTCCCTATTTCAGAAACTGCACATAGTAAACAACAAGGGACCTATTACTACCCATAATCCAAGAAAGCACTACACAAACCAAAAGAACATTTGTAAGACACCAAAGTCCAAACACACACACACAAAGTCGTCAACAACAACAACAACTACCATGAGTCAAAAGGGATCAACCCTTTTCAAATTTGAAGCTAAAAAAGCTTACCCATTTGTGGGATTCGATCCCAAACGAATATATGAACCATTACTCTCTGCACTCACTGAATTCGCTAGTGTAGCACAACACACCTGAAAAAAAAATAAAAAAAATAAAAACCCAGAACATCCCTGCAATTATAGAACAAAAAAAATAAAAGTACACTTGCCTGTGATGAGCAAACGAGGAAGAGGGCAGCAACAGCGAGAAGAAGAGCCATGTAGGGTGGTGAATTTGCTTCGGACGGCATCCTATGAAATGAAGAGAGAGAGAGAGAGAGTTTTTGCTTGTCAGTTTGTGTATTAATAAACATACATTGGGAATTTTGACTTTGGATTAATCAATTAAATGCAGTGAGAGTGAGAGAGAGAAGTAGAAGTGTACAAACAACGCAGTCGAGAAAAAATGGAGCGAAAACTGAAGTTGCAAGTTATACAGCCAAACTAAGAAAAGTATCCGAGCCAGCGGTTGATTATTGCGATGGTGATCGGTTTATAAGGACATTCATGGAAGCTTCCTCCTAAATTTAGTAATTTGTCATTTTGTTGTCGAGTTGTGAATTGATCAGTCACTAATATTAAAAAAAAAACTAAACAAATTAGTTACTCAATTAATTTATGTTAGATTTTCTAATAGAGAAAATGCACGTTCACATAACAAGTCATTTAATAAAAATGTAATAATGGAAAATCAATTTATTTTTCACACAAAACCTATGAGATTTTTTTTGTTAAAGGTTTTTGTTTGAAAAAAATAAATCAATTTTTCATTTTTATCCCTTTATTAAGGGGTATTTGTATATAACCACACATTTTATAATTAAAAAACCTATCAGATTGTGTTTTTTCTGTTAAAAAAATTAATAGACTTTTGTTAGTAACTAATTTGAATTCTTTTTAAAATATTATTGGCTAAAATATATCATTTTTAATATGAATGACAAAATAAATTTTTTTATGCAATGTAAGTGACTATTTTGACCATTTTTCCATTATACAATTCCACCTTTTTTCCTAACTATTAAGATGAAAAATATTAAAGAGTGTTACTTTTGTAACAAAGATTGATACATTTTGATTGAAAAGTGGTACGTTAAAATTAATACTTATTGAAAGCTTTTTTTTTAACTTTTACAATGAGGAATGTTAAAGAGTGTTATTTTTATGACGAAGAGTGATACATTTGGATTAAAGTGATATGCGAAGATTGATACTTGTTGATGGTGTTCATTGTACCAATATTAAATTAATTGATACTTTTAGATTGAAAGGTGACACATCAAAATTGATAGTTGTTAAGGAGCGGTACTTTTGAATTGAAAAATAATGCGCAAAAATTGATACTTGTTAATGAGTGTGATACTTTTGGATTAGGAAGTTATACGCGAAAATTGATACTTATTAAGGAGTGTGATACTTTTTTATTGAAAAGTGATGCGTGAAAATTGAAACTTGTTAAGGAGTGTGGTGCTTTTGGATTGGAAAGTGGTATGCGAGAATTGATACTTTTGGATTGAAAATTGGTTCGTGAAAATTGATACTTTTGAACTTTGACGAGGAATGAAAATGAACACACCAAATTAACGGCTTGGATTAAATGGATATGGAGCTCCTCCCCTCACAAGTAAAGTCTGTAAGTGGCATCATCAAGGTATGACTTCCTCTATAAATATTGCTTGTGTGCAAGTAAATAGGGATCCCCTCCTGAACTATTAATTTCAGTTCATGCTAATTTTCATCAAGACCTACTACTGACTTAAGCATCGGAGTGAAACTCCCCGGGACTACTTGGGGCGTTTCACTAACGATTTCTCTCTTGCAGATTGACCCTCCTGGAGAAGGGCTTATTCAGAGACGGGCTCATTTGGAGAAATGCTTATTCATAGATTGACTCACTTGCAGATTGACCCTCATGGAGGAGGGCTTATTCAGAGATGGACACACTTGCAGATTGACCCTCCTGGAGAAGGGCTTATTCAGAGACGGGCTCATTCGAAGATTGGCCCTAATGGAGATGGAACCTTTATGCGATGTCATAAAATCGACATATTGTTTATTCATGGTAAAGGTGGGAGTTGGGCCCTTCTTGAGGTGAGGTCGAAGGCCTCTATACAGTATTCTCAGAAAGGCTCATTTTCGAACTTCATTATTGGGTGGGAGTTGGGCCCTTCTTGAGGTGAGGTCGAAGGCCTCTGTACAGTATTCTCAGTAAGGCTCATTTTTGGGCTTCATCACGAAGGCCTCTGCAAAACTCTCAGTAAGGGCAATTTTCACACTTCATCATTAAGGCTCATTTTCAGACAAGGTTGGGTTTATTATCTTCTTATGGTGGATTTTAGAGCTGGGCTTATTTAAGAGTATCAGTCTCTTAGATCTCTGCAAGGCTCAATTTTGGACTTCATCGAACTTAAAATAGATAGATGAAAAAAAATATGCGCATGTAGGTAACATATATAAACCCGTTTTAAATGAGACTACCTCCACTAAAATATATTGCTTAGAGAAAGTTTTCTTCAATTTTTTCAGTTTTTCTAACTTGAATTCAAGAGAAGAATCAACATTATGAATTATAGCATATATAATGACTATTATTTGCATATAATAATTGCATTTTAGATAATGGTTTATGAAAACTATTCCAAGAGATAATTGTAATACTTTCCTACGTTATTTACCTCTCTCTCTCTATATATATATATTATCAGTCATTGGAGTTAGTTCAATAGCTAGAGAGTTAACATTTCGACCGTCATGTTTAGGTTACGATTCAAAAAATATGTATATTTCTTTTTTTAATGTAAAAATATGGATGCATTTCTAATTTGTTATTTTATTCTAATGTTTAATGACATGTTGGCAAGTACTTTTTAATAAGATGCATAGTTGATGGGTATAAAATGTTTCATAATTTTATGCACACTTTAATATGTTTTGTGGGAAGAAATATGTGTTTATTGGATATTATTTGTGCAGAAATTGGAAATTCCATGTTGGAAGATGATGTGGAGATAAAGATGGTGTTTAAGAGATTTTTGGCCAGATTTGAAGGAGAAGTTGCGGCATCAAAGAATCGAGCAACAAGAGGATTTTGTGGAAGGCTATCAGGAGAGAAAAAGATTTGGCAGTTACCAAAATTGATAAATCTGATTTGGAAGATGATTTGTAACAACCACAGTTTGTTGATTGATTTTTGGAAAGAAGAAGATTTCTTTGTGGAGTCAGATTAGGAAAAGGAGTTTATTCTATTCTATTTATAAGGGAAGACAATAGATAGAAAAGGGAGGGGAATCAGATTGGAGGGATACTTTTATCCTGGATAGCTTTAAACGAGATTTTTGGCTTTAGTTTTCTGCAGTTTGGTTTGTAGCAAGAACAGCAGTACCATCGTTTGCCCAAACGACGGACTGGTTTGATTTTCTATTTCAGTATTAATTTAATTTTCTTTTCAATTATTATTCTGTTTTGTTTTAATTATGAGTAGTGAGTAATTTCTTATCTGGTAAAGTAAGTAAGAAACACTAATTATGATTAAGTTGTGAGATCAAAGTGTGTTAAACAATGATTTTCTATTCAATTCCAAGAGTTTTCTGTGAATAGCGTTTATTACTTAATTGAATTAAAGCTTAGTCAACTTTAATAAAATTAGGAAGAGTCAATTAATCTCTAATTAAATCACTGGATTGAATTAGTAGGATTAATTAGTGACAAAGCTGCTATCTCGGTAGACGAAGATGATTGGTTAACAAATTAGTATATGCTAATCATAACTTACTTTGTTAAAGTTGGGTCCTTCTAAGAAGTAATGCTTTTCTAATGTTGAATTGGGTGATCGGCTGATTCCGGCTTAATTGCATTAGAAATAGGGAAATAATGGATTAAGCTGATTCTTGTCTATTGTCAAATAAGTAAGGAGGGATTTGAACACGTCAGAGCTGATTCTCGGTGTTTTATAACTAGCTGATTGAATTGGAATTATTATTATTGCATCAATGATCAACTTATAAACATTAGTGTGGATTGCTTACTTGCCAGACCTTTATATTGAGTAATTTAATTCATTATTTTTATGATATTCATTGTTGGGTTATTTAATTGAGAATTTGTCAATTTTCTTATATATTAATTTCTTGTTAATTTTAAATATGGTGACGACTTGCAAATTGATTAATTAAGAAGAATTGTTGTTCCTCGTTGGATCGATCTTACTCCCATTAGACTATTTTAATCTTTTAGAGTAAGAATTTAATTTGGTATAAAACGACACACCAAATTTTGGCGCCGTTGCCAGGGAACGGCGTTATTTTCTTATTAGTTAATTTGCTTTTTGGTTAATGTCCAGGTCCTCCAATCCAGATTTGGTTTTCGATCCAGAAATTGAGAAAACAGCAAGGCGGTTAAAGAAGGAAACAAAGGAAAAAAGCCAAGGAAATAATTCTGATTCAGCACTAGGTACGTCGTTCGACCAAACGGCGACAAGCAGAATCAAAGACCTAGCTGAATCAAACTCTTCTTTCTGACGAACTTTCTATAGCTAATCTTCCCCTTGAAAACCAGCAAAATGTGGTTAATGATCCACCGCCTGGATTCGAAAATCAACAAAGAGCTCGAGTGATTAATCCAGCTGGACAGAATCAAGCTCCACCTCCAATTCAGGATCGACCATTGAGGGAGTCTACTAATCCCATTATTAATTATAGACCCTCCTGTATTGTCTTGCCTGCACTTACTACTGATTATGAATTGAAGGCATCTTTTCTGAATCTTTTGCCTAAATTTAATGGAGATTTTGGAGAAGACCCGCATATCTTTTTGCATGATTTCATAAAAGTCTGTGAAACGGTCAATAACAGGGGAGTATCACAAGAATATATCAAATTAGCTAGTTTCTCATGGTCTTTAACTAGAAGTGCAAGTGCATGGTTTAAAACTTTAACTTCTAGATCCATTACTTCATGGGACGGTATGCAAAGAGTATTTTTGATGAATTATTTTCCAGCATCTAAAATTGCATATGGTAGGAAGGAAATTGTAGGCAGAAAACAGGAATATGATGAATCTTTGACTGCCTATTGGAATAGATTTAAAAGATTGTGTGAGGGATGTCCTCAACATCAGATTTCTGACGAGCTTTTAATACAATATTTCTATTAAGGTTTACAGCCAGAAGAAAAGAGGACACTTGATGCAGCAAGTGGTGGAGCCTTCATGGATAATAGTACTGCTCAAGCTACAAGTTTGATCACAAAAACTTGTGAATCCCGCCAGCAATACCAGCCCTTGCGAAGATCAACAAAACAAGTTAGTGAAATTACCAGCTCCTCTCTAGAAAGTAAACTGGAGGCCTTAACAGCAAGTGTTGAGAAATTGATTAATGGAAGGAGTGCGGGGCAGATGGAGAATGTTTGTGAGATTTGTCACAGCCCCAACCATACTACTGATTTATGCCAAATGACTCAAGAGGAAGTGGATGCCCAAGTCAATGCAATGGGTGGATATCAACAGAAACCATATGATCCTTATGCCAACATCTACAATCCAGGTTGGCAAGACCATCCGAACTTGAGTTACAGAGCTCGTGCACCTCAGCAAAATCAGATTCGACCAACAGCTCCTGCCCAACCAAATAGGGGGTTTGTAGCCACTTCAAAGTCAGGAATTCCTCTTGAGGAGATGCTAGGAAGTTTGGCCACTTCTGTCACTATGATGCAGAATACCCAAGTCCAGCACCAAGGAGATTTTCATAAATTTCAGCAAGAAACAAGAGCTGCCATAAGTGGTTTGAGCACTCAAATGACCCAATTGGCGAAACACATCAATGAGACACAAGTACCTCAGGGTAAATTACCTTCTCAAGTGCAGGTCAACCCATGTGAAAATGTGAGTCAAATAACTCTGAGAAGTGGGAAGAAGCTTGAGAGAACAACTGTTGAAGAAAAATATGATATTCAGCAAAATGAGACATCGTCGTATGACCAAACGACACAAACCCAGCAAGCTGAGGTAACTCCTATTTTAAATTTGCCAAAATCTGAAATTAAAGTACCTCCTCCTTTTCCTAACAGGTTGAAGAAAGATGTCAAGGATGAAGAATTGGATGATATACTGACAATTTTCAGAAAGATAGAAATTAACATTCCATTTCTTGATGCCATTCGAAAGATGCCCAAATGCGCCAAATTTTTGAAGGATTTCCTTGCAAGGAAGAATCCTTATGCAGCAAAGAATAAAGTGGTGGTAGGAGAAATGTCTCAGCTGTTATTCAACAAAAATTACCTCCAAAATGTAAAGACCCAGGTATGTTCTCTATACCATGTGTTATTGGTGAGAAAAAAGTTGAAAAATGCATGCTAGATTTAGGAGCATCCATAAATGTCATGCCCATGTCTACTTACCAAGGATTGAATATTGGTCCATTAGCTGAAACTCGGGTAGTTATCCAACTTGCTGATAGATCATTAGTTTATCCAAAGGGAATGTTGGAAAATGTGTTAGTTAAGGTTAATGATTTCATTTACCCAGCTGACTTTTATGTTCTTGATTCACACAATCACCAAGATTCGAATTCTGCAGTTCTGTAATTAGGGAGACCATTTTTGAAAACTGCTAAATCAAAGATTGATGTGGATAAGGGTACATTGACATGTGAATTTAACGGGAAAACATCATACTTTTAATATTTTTGATGCAATGGATTATCCTTTGGATGTAGAAAATGTGTATTCACTTGATGTTGTAGAATCTCTTGTCCAAGAACATCTTGAGACAGAATTTGTACAGGACAAACTCGAGTTAGCAATTACCAAAAGCTGGACAGAAGCTGAGATCAACCAGCACGCTAATGAGGAGATTGCAACTGCAATCATGTCCCTTCATTCTTTGGAGGAGCAAGCAACCAGATTTGACCTTCATTGTTTACCCAAACAGGAAGCACAGAATAATTTCCTCCCTTCTATTTTTAAAGCTCCTATCCTTGAATTAAAGCTGTTGCCTAATGATTTGAAATATGCTTATTTAGGTACTGAAGAAACTCTTCCAGTAATCATAAACAAGCACCTAACTCAAGGCCAAGAAGAGAAATTGCTACGAATTCTTCGTGAACGAAAGGAGGCCATTGGTTGGACACTCGCTGATCTAAAAGGAATCAGCCCCACGATTTTTATGCACCAGATTTTACTGGAAGCTGATTCAAAACCATTTCGTGATTCGCAAAGGAAGCTCAACCCCAATATGAAAGAGGTAGTTCTCAAAGAGGTACTTAAGTTGTTAGAACTCGGCATAATATTTCCTATCTCTGACAGTCAATGGGTGAGCCCAGTTCATGTTTTTCCTAAGAAATCAGGTTTACAAGTAGTGAAGAATGAGAAAAATGAATTAGTACCGATGCGCCTTCAAACAGGATGGCGCATGTGTATTGATTACCGCAAATTGAATGCAGCTACTAGAAAAGACCATTTCCCGTTGCCTTTCATTGACCAAATGTTAGAAAGGTTAGCTGGTAAAATGTTTTTCTGTTTTCTTGATGGCTTTAGTGGTTACTTTCAAATTTATGTGTCTAAAGAGGATCAAGAAAAGACCACTTTTACATGCCCATTTGGAACATTTGCATATAGACGCATGCCCTTTGGATTATGCAATGCCCCTGGTACTTTTCAACGTTGTATGATGAGCATATTCTCTGATATGATTGAAAAATGTATAGAAATATTTATGGATGATTTTACTGTGTACGGTAATTCATTTGATGAATGTCTTTCTCATCTTGATAATGTGCTTGTTCGTTGTATTGAAAAGAACTTGGTCTTGAATTATGAAAAATGCCATTTTATGGTTAGGGAAGGTATAGTTCTGGGACATGTTGTTTCAGATAAAGGCATTCAAGTAGATAAGGCAAAAGTCGGTTTAATTGCTCAATTACCTTATCCAACTAACGTGCGTGAAGTTCGTGGATTTTTAGGTCATGCAGGGTTTTATCGAAGATTTATTCATGACTTCGCGAAGATTGCACAACCAATGACAAAGCTGTTGCAGCACGATGTTCAATTTGCCTTTACAGATGCAAAGAAGCCTTTGACAAACTGAAGAAAAAACTGATTTCAGCTCCCATAGTCCAACCTCCTCAATGGGATCTTCCTTTTAAATTGATGTGTGATGCGAGTGATTACGCCGTTGGAGCAGTACTTGGTCAAAAATTCGGCAAAGAGAGTCATGTTATATATTATGCGTCGAAAACTTTAAACACGGCACAGTGCAATTACACTACCACTGAGAAAGAATTGTAAGCGATTGTGTTTGCATTTGAGAAATTTAGATCTTACTTGCTAGGTTCTAGAATCATTGTTTATACTGATTATGCGGCATTAAAGTATCTTTTTTCTAAGAAAGAATCGAAACCAAGATTAATTAGATGGATTCTTCTTTTGCAGGAATTTGATTGGGAGATAAAAGATAAAAAAGGTGCAGAGAATCATGTAGCTGATCGCCTAAGCAGATTGGTTTCTGATGATGACCGTATGCCCATACGGGAGACATTTCCTGATGAAGAATTGTACAATTTGGCAGGTAATTCAGGTAAGGATCCTTGGTTTGCTGACCTGGTCAACTATCTGGTTACAAAGGAACTTCCTAAAGGTATTCCACATGCAAAGAAATTAAAAATACAAAGTGATGCAAAGTATTATTTGTGGGATGATCCCTATTTGTGGCATATTGGAAATGATCAAATTTTGAGGAGATGTATTCCTGAAAATGAAATAAATGATATTTTGCATCATTGCCATTCATTTGCTTGTGGAGGACATTTTGGTTCGAAAGGAACTGCCCGAAAAATTCTTGATAATGGTTTCTATTGGAAATCTATTTTCATGACGCTTACTTGTTTTGTAAAAGCTGCCCAAGATGTCAACAGCTAGGGAATATTACCCAACGTAATGAAATGCCTCAAATACCTATTGTTGTATGTGAAATATTTGATGTGTGGGGTATGGATTTCATGGGTCCCTTTCCTAGTTCATTTTCTAATTTATTTCCTAGTTCATTTTCTAATTTATACATCATTTTAGCTGTTGATTATGTTTCGAAATGGGTGGAAGCTAAAGCCACCCGTACTAATGATGCTAAGGTAGTTGCAGGTTTCTTGAAATCAACCATTTTCAGTAGATATGGGATTCCTCGTGCAATCATCAGCGATAATGGCACCCATTTTTGTAATCGCACAGTTGAGACCCTTATGAAGAAATATGGAGTGCATCATAGACTGACAACACCTTATCATCCACAGTCTAATGGCCAGGCAGAGGTGTCGAATCGTGAAATCAAGCAGATTTTGGAGAAAACAGTCAACACCTCTAGGAAGGATTGGAGCCTTAGACTTGATGATGCCTTATGGGCATACCGAACAGCCTTTAAGACACCAATCGGCATGTCTCCGTATCGCCTTATCTTTGGAAAATTGTGTAGACTTCCAGTGTAGATTGAACATAAGGCGTATTGGGCAATAAAGCAGTTTAATATGGATGAAACTAAGTGTGGGGAAGAAAGGAAGTTTCAGCTACAAGAGTTAGATGAGATCAGATTGGAAGCTTATGAAAATGCAATGTGGTACAAGGATCGAACTAAGCTTTACCATGATCGATTGTTGAGAAAGAAAGAATTCCAAGTAGGACAGAAAGTTCTCTTATTTCAGTCCAAGCTTCAACTAATTGGTGGAAAATTGAAGTCTAAATGGATTGGTCCATTTGAGGTAATGACTGTATGCCCAAACGGCACTGTGGAGATTAAGGGAATTGCTTCTGGGAAAATATTTAAAGTTAATGGTCAAAGATTAAAACCATTTTATGAGAATTTTCCAGCAGAAGAGGTGGAAGAACTGCAGCTCATTTTACCCAAACCTTGAGTTATCAGAGATTGTCTAGTCTAAGACATTAAACAATGACTCTTTTGGGAGGCAACCCAATGTTATTTTATTTTTAAGTTTTATTTTACTTTTTATTTCATAAACAGTTAATAAATCAATTTTTTCTTGGTTCCAGGTTTCTTGAGTTTTTTCAGAGTGATGGAGGAAACAACATTTGTGGTGAGAAAAGAAGAAGTAATATTAAAAAGTGGAGTTTTGATTGGAGTAGCCGACTTATTGGGGATTTGAGCCCATGAAATTTTATTCTTTTTGGAAGAGTGTTTGTCAGCAGGCCCACCTGTTTTCTTTAGTCAACCCAATATCCAAGTGGTCCACAACATTCCTTCTTTGTCAGATTTCACAAAACCCTACCTGTCGCCTTCCTCCTCTCTTCCACACGCGCCGTTTCCTTCACACACGCCGCCGTCTACGGAATCAACCAACCATCAACAGCAAACATGGTTCTTGTCAAGTTTGCTTTCCCATCGCCACAAGACAACCCTTCCTCACCAGAGAATTCACTTCTTTCCACTGACACAAATTCGGCAACAGAAAACTCTACACCGCCTGCGCCACCATCACCGACCGCCGCTTCCACACATGACACTGAATCACCATCGGTGGACGAGCCTTTAACCACGCAACCACCACCGGCCAAACGACAAAAAAAAGTGGCTGCCAAGAGTGCCACAATTACCGTTGATTCTATTCCGTCAAGTGCATCGTCCGATCGAGCGGAAAATCCAAGCGATACAGAACGAACGGAATCCGACCCACCGGTGCAAGATTCGATGGCTGACAATGTGACATCACCTATCCAAGTTCCTTTTTCTACACCAGTCACTAGGAAGAGACAATCTAGTCGCCTTGCTACCCAAAGCTCTAAGCGTTCGATCCCACGGGCGCAATCATCTTCAACAATTAAACGAACCACTGCAAAAGAAAAAGGCAAGGCTCTAGCGTCATCTTCCAAGACTTCTAAGACTTCCAAATCGTCGACTGGTAATGACATCTATCCCAAATTCAAGCCTTTCACACATCAATCACACATTCAAAGGTATGAAGTCCTGCAAACACAATCAGCAGTATCTTATAAGAATTTTGATTGTCCAAATATTTCTGTGTTAAATGTTGAAGATAAAATTTGTAAGTATTTTTCCAACATTGGTTGGACCTGGTTGTTGAAATTCCCTAAACTGAAGATGCCAGTTCGATTTTTACGTGAATTCTATGCTTCCTTTACTTGTGAACTTACTGATGCGTCTTGTATGAGTCATGTTCCTGTGATGAAATTTCGTTTGTTGAATGAGGATTATAATTTATCTTTGAATGACTTACAAGCCAATTTAGGAATGTTGGATTCTGACTCTGAGTCTGAGAAGATTCGTGATTATTTTTGGCCTCAAACTGGGACACCAAAAAATGTACCTTATGTTGAATTCTGGAAAATCATTGCTCCTGCTGATCCTCAAACTTACAGACCATCTAGATCTAAAGCCCATTGGATAGAAAACCCAGCTTTACTGTTGTGCCACAGATTTATTGCTTACACATTATTTGGTAGAAATGATCAAGCAACAGTAGTTTCTTCAAATGAGTTGGCGATTTTATGGGCTATGCAAAATTCTGTGAAATTGAGTCTTCCTTATTGGTTTACAATTGTTTGGAAACGAGTGAGTAATGATGATAAGAGAAATTTAGCTTTGGGACACATTGTTGCAATTCAGTTAGCTAAAGATCCCATTTATGCACGATTAAGTCATGCATGGCCTAATGATTGTACATCTTCTCTTATAGATATTCCATTTTTAAAAAGTGCTGGTTTGGTAGTTGAAGATAAGGATGATAATTTGCACTTTAATGAGCCGAAGGTTCCACCTTCGAGCAATTTGCCTATTGCAGGAATAGCAGATTTACGACAAGATGTGAAAGACCTTCATTTGTTGGTTTCTAAGATTGCAGTGGGATATATCGATACAAGGGAACAATTCCAAATTCTAACAGCAGCCATCACTGAAATCAAAAATAGTCAAGCCTCCATCCTCCAATTTTTGCAAGAGAAATTTCATGCACCTCCAACTCCTCCGTCTAATTGATAAGGCTGTCCCTTTTCATTTTAATTTTCTGTATTTCTGTTTTTGTTTTTAATTCTGTTTTAGTTTAATTGCTTCCTCACATGAGGACATGTTGATGTTTAAGTGTGGGGAAGGTTTTATATGTTTAGTTGTTATGTTCTTTTCAATTAAAAAAAAATTAGAAAATCATGAAAATTTCACAAAAAACAGTTTACATTTTTATTATGTTTTAGGATGTTTTAGTTTTGTTGAACATTTTCACTTTATAAGCATGCATTAGCCAAACGGTTTTTGAATAAGAAAGGTTTAGTTGTGGTTTAATTCATAGTAATGGGCTGTGCTAGTTGAGTATGATTCCAAGTATGATGACTACTGATTTTGAGCATTTTTGCCAACCTTTAAGTGAGGAATTTGAGCCAAGCATTGAATGACCACTTTGTTCATGCTTTAATGAATTATTCTTTGAATGAGTGCAAATCACGCATAGTTAATTTCTTAAACTTGCTTTGTTGTGCATGGATGTCATATGTTGATATTAAACTTGAAAATGATAAAGGCAATTAGGATTTCACCCATTTTAACTTTTAGTTTCTTCCCTTCCTTCATTTGACCATTAGTGAACTCCTTTGAGCCTTGAACCTTTCTTTGTATTTAAACCATATAAAAATTTCACCTAAGACCTTTTAGCTTTCTTTTGGCCCTAAAGGTGTAAGTGACTAATTTGTTATGATGTATGTTTCCTTGAGTAAGTAATATAAGAGAAGTGCAAAATTAAGTCTCTATGAATGAAGAAGTTCAGTATGCTTTTACTTATATTCTGGAATCTAGAATTTTCTTGAACAACATTCAACAAGGAAGAAAATGTGAACAGAAAATGTTTGCAATATTCATGTGTTCTATGCCTAACTGTGGCAAGAAAAAGACAAGAGCAGCAGCAAAATAAAAGAAAAAATAGACAAATCTGCTGGCTGATGCAAAAAGAGAAAGAAAAAGAAACAAAATGATAAAAATGAATGCAGGACTGAAGTTGTTTTAAGGAATGATTAATGTTGAGATTTGGTGCAGTTCAAGTGTAGGGATGTTCTTTACAAGTGTTGCTTACACCTTCCTTTGTTTGTTTTGTTTTCCAGCTTTTTACACCATCTCAAACAATACCTTGTTAAACCTTAGCCCCATTACAACCTTTTTAAAGACCTTTTGATTCTTGTTTGATTTTAATTCTATGATGCTCTTTTGACATATTTGCAAGTTTGTTGAAGTCTGCTATGTGTGATTCTATTGAGTGGTTGAACCCAATCTTGAATATCTTGTGAGTGCTTGGAGTGAGCTTTGAGAGTTAATCAAAATTGTGTAGTTGGACTTGGAGGACTTGATGATCATAAGTTTGTTACTTGAATTAAACTCAACTGTTTGGAAAGATATTTGTTTTGGCTAGATTGATGCTTATTTAGTAAAAATTTTTATTTGTTTGTTTGTTTAGTTTGTTTTCGATTTTTGTTTGAATGCTGAGGGGCCAGCATATTTCAAGTGTGGGGATATTTGATGGGTATAAAATGTTTCATAATTTTATGCACACTTTAATATGTTTTGTGGGAAGAAATATGTGTTTATTGGATATTATTTGTGCAGAAATTGGAAATTTCATGTTGGAAGATAATGTGGAGATAAAGATGGTGTTTAAGAGATTTTTGGACAGATTTGAAGGAGAAGTTGCGGCATCAAAGAATCGAGTAACAAGAGGATTTTGTGGAAGGCTATCAGGAGAGAGAAAAAGATTTGGCAGTTACCAAAATTGATAAATCTGATTTGGAAGATGATTTGTAACAACCACAATTTGTTGATTGATTTTTGAAAAGAAGAAGATTTCTTTGTGGAGTCAGATTAGGAAAAGGAGTTTATTCTATTCTATTTATAAGGGAAGACAATAGATAGAAAAGGGAGGGGAATCAGATTGAAGGGATACTTTTATCCTGGATAGCTTTAAACGAGATTTTTTGCTGGGTTTAGTTTTCTGCAGTTTGATTTGTAGCAAGAACAGCAGTACCGTCGTTTGCCCAAACGACGGACTGGTTTGATTTTCTATTTCAGTATTAATTTAATTTTCTTTTCAATTATTATTCTGTTTTGTTTTAATTATGAGTAGTGAGTAATTTCTTATCTGGTAAAGTAAGTAAGAAACACTAATTATGATTAAGTTGTGAGATCAAAGTGTGTTAAACAATGATTTTCTATTCAATTTTAAGAGTTTTCTGTGAATAGCGTTTATTACTTAATTGAATTAAACCTTGATCAACTTTAATAAAATTAGGAAGAGTCAATTAATCTCTAATTAAATCACTGGATTGAATTAGTAGGATTAATTAGTGACAAAGCTGCTGTCTCGGTAGACTAAGATGATTGGTTAACAAATTAGTATATGCTGATCATAACTTACTTTGTTAAAGTTGGGTCCTTCTAAGAATTAATGCTTTTCTAATGTTGAATTGGGTGATCGGCTGATTCCGGCTTAATTGCATTAGAAATAGGGAAACAATGGATTAAGCTGATTCTTGTCTATTGTCAAATAAGTAAGGAGGGATTTGAACACATCAGAGCTGATTCTCGGTGTTTTATAACTAGCTGATTGAATTGGAATTATTATTATTGCATCAATGATCAACTTATAAACATTAGTGTGGATTGCTTACTTGCCAGACCTTTATATTGAGTAATTTAATTCATTATTTTTATGATATTCATTGTTGGGTTATTTAATTGAGAATTTGTCAATTTTCTTATATATTAATTTCTTGTTAATTTTAAATATGGTGACGACTTGCAAATTGATTAATTAAGAAGAATTGTTGCTCCTCGTGGAATCGATCTTACTCCCATTAGACTATTTTAATCTTTTAGAGTAAGAATTTAATTTGGTATAAAACGACACACCAATAGTTTTGCTTTTATATATATATATTTCAACTTTTTTAGTATGTTGCTCTTCTATATTTATAACAAATATAATTTATTTTTTTCACTTTTACAATTTTTAATAGTTTGCATCAAATATTTGCAATGCATGCTAATTTTTTTGGACTATTACAAAATAATTTCTTCATTCTATCTAAAATTTTACCTTAGTAATTATATAAACTTTGAAAAATTAATAATGATAATAAAAAATAAATCATTACTGCATCAACGTGTAAAAAACTATGTTTCATATAGAAAAAATGTCAATCAAACAATAAAATTGTATATATGTGTAAAAAATAAAAAATAACAAACATCTTTTTTACGTTTGAAATTATGTGTGAACAGTTGGATATAAATACATACATATATATATATATATATATATATATATATAAGTTAATATGTATACACCATTCCAAATCTAAACTTTCTTGTATAAACTATGAGTTGAATTTATATTTGACTAGTTGATTACTTCCTGAAAAAATACAAAACACAAGTAACCTTAACTTAACAATTCACCAAGTATTTCTTTTGTTGGAACACTTCCATTATTATGTCCAATTTAGTGAAGAATACATTATAGCAAATTTCTGATCACCATAGGTTTCACATTATCATATTCTTCCAAGAAAACATATATTTTGAGGTAATTCAGAACTAACCCTATTAGATAATGGTAAAAAAATTTATCAAAGTTGTAATTGCCTATTTAAGTAATTATTATTATTTTTATTCTGGAATCCCTTACTTGGCTCTTGATTTAATAGTTAACGCTTTAAATTATAAATGCATCTTTTTTTTAATGTAAAAAGCACCGTATCTTAGCATTAGAAAAACCATACAACCTACAACCATGTCCAAAACCATAAAACCTACGGTTTACTATTTACCAAGAATAGACTATATTTTGAGGGCTTGAAGTCTATTCAGCAAGATATTGTTCATAGGATAAAGACACACGTATACAGGAGTATCTTTGTAATTTAGTATCTCTATTTTAGCCTAGTTCATTTTGGATATTCCTGTTTGATTCGGGTATGCCCGATGTACTTTGTATATTAACATTCTTTGATCAACATAATTTTTACATTTGATAAAAAAAAGTATATTGCAATCATAGGATTTTACATTAGTGTACTATCTTTCCATCTAGGAATTCCAGAATTGAAGATTTGGTGAAGGACATCCATTCTCTCTACTACTATAGCCTCTTCAAGTTCCTCTACTTGGTTATGATGTTTCTCCATTATCACCTCCAGATTTTCCAAAAATTTTGCCTTGCGTTGCAACTTTTTCCACTGAGCCTCAATTACAATAGCCAGTAAATGTTCAATTTCTCTTTCTTCTTGATCAGCCAATAACTTGGCATGGGCAGCCGCAGCACCAAGAGAAGTTGCAGTTGCAGCCCTTATCCGCAAAGTTAGTGGTACAACATTCTTCTCCTGAAGCTCTGAACTTTCAGCATGGATGACTCTTTCTTCTTCAAAACTGGACTCGTCGTCTCCAATGTTATCATCATAAAAAATCTCTCTTGAACATCGATTTTCATAACAAAGCTCTACAACAGCACCATCTGCAGCACAAGCTGTGACAGTTGGACCAACAAGTGCAGAAAGGCGTGCTACCTGTTTCATCAGATAACTGCTAGCATCTAAAACAGGCATAGTGCACAATCTCTTTTGCGGGGACCTGGCTCTTCAGCACATATAGAATGTTGATCATGCTGCTGCTTACTATCTATGTAAGAATGGCCCGCAACCCAAAAACATGTGGCCAACCTTTTGTGTGTTTTTTGTTGACAAAATTCAAAACTGCAGCAAAGTTGGAAAGTTGGTGGTGGGCAGCAAAGTTGGAAAGTTGAGAATTCGGCCGGGTAGAATTTGCAGCAATTCACATTTAAGCATTTGCCTATAAATAGAGGCAAATGCTGAAAGTTTCAGAGCACCCCAAAACAAAGCTTCAAAGCTTTTCCCTCTGCCTTTCTTTGTTCTCTCAATTCTTTTGCTTTAAAGCCTTGTGGAAATTAGTGTTCCACATTTGTAAATTTGTCTCCACATATTAGTGAAATTTTGGCACCGCCTCCGGCCGTGGACGTAGGTTACATTGACCGAACCACGTAAATCTTTGTGTCCATTATCTTATTTATTTTTCTCGTTACTATCATCTATTCTTTTAGGCTATTAGATACAATATGAGATTCCATTTTTTCCCTAACAAATTGGTATCAGAGCCATATCTCATTTTAGATCTTTTAGCCACGATGACAGTAACTAAGACCTCTATTGAAAAGTTTGACCAGAGTATCAACTTTGGTACATGGCAACTCAGAATGGAAGCCATTCTAATTCAGGATGGGTGTGAGTTAGCTCTTGAAGGGGTAGAGAAAAAGCCACCAGAAATGACGATACAAAGTTTCTTGGATCTAGATAAAAAGGCTAGATCAGGTATTATATTAAATCTCTCTAACGAGATTTTGTAGGAAGTCGCCAGTGAAAAGACAGCCAAAGGCATGTGGGACATGTTAAAGACCATTTATATGAAAAAGACGGTGGAGAATCGGCTTTATTTGAAGCAAAAGTTGTACATGTTAAAAATGACTGAAGGTATATCTATTATCTCACATCTTGATATATTTGATTCCATTATTTTGGATTTGGAGAATGCAGATGTTAAGATGGAAGATGATGATCAAGCCATTTTGTTGTTATGCTCTCTTCCCCAGTTATTTAAATATTTTCGTGATACCATAATTTATGGGAAAGATTCTGTCTCATATAGTCATATAAAATCTGCATTAAAGTCCAAAGAGCAGATTGATAGGGATATCATAGGGGAGACTAGTGAAAGTCATGCAGAGGGATTAGTGATACAGGGGAGACCTGAAAATAGAAATTTTGATAGTAGTAGATCCAACGGTAGGTCTAAATCCAGACATAAAAATAAAGTTTGTAATTATTGCAAGAAAAATGGGCACATTAAGGCTGACTGTTACAAATTGAAAAATAAAGAAAAATATAAAAATGAGCAGAATAACAGCAGCACTGCCGAAGCCAGTGTAATTGCATATGAGAATGATGGAACTTTGTTTGTAGCAACAACAAATAAAGTTAGGTCTAAAGATGAGTGGATTCTAGATTCTGGTTGTTCTTACCATATGAGTCCTGAAAAGGATTATTTCTCCACATATGAAAAATATGATTGTGGGGGTTGTTTTGATGGGGAATAATGCTCCATGTAAAGTTGTTGGTAGGGGAACAATCCAGATAAAGATGTATGATGGAATTGTTAGAACACTCACTAATGTTAGATATGTTCCAGATTTGAAGAAAAATCTCATCTCTTTAAGTACTCTTGATTCTCTCGGGTACAGGTATTCGGCTGAAGGTGGAGTTTTAAAAATTTCACGAGGTGCTCTTGTATTGATGAAAGCTTGCAAGTCTGGTAGTTTGTATATCTTGCAGGGATCTATAGTTTCAGGTGCTGCAGCAGTCTCCGTATCATCAGATACCGACATCACCAAATTGTGGCATATGCAATTGGGACACTTGAGTGAGAAGGGCTTAACGTTGTTAAGCAACAAGGGCCTATTTTGTGGACAAAGTACTGGTAAGATGGACTTTTGTGAACATTGTATTTTTGGGAAACAGAAAAGAGTCAGTTTCAGTTAACTTGCAGTCCATAAAACAAAAGGTACTTTGGATTATATCCATTCTGATCTTTGGGGGCTTTCTCGTGTTCCTTCTAAGGGTAGTGCAAGGTATATTTTAAGCTTTATTGATGATTTTTCAAGAAAAGTTTGGGTGTATTTCTTGAAAAATAAAAATGATGTTTTCCTGACATTTAAACAATGGAAGGCTTTAATTGAAAAGCAGACAGGAAAACATATTAAGCGGCTGCGGACAGATAATGGCTTGGAATTTTGTGGAACAGAATTCAATAAATTCTGTAAAAATAAAGGAATTGCTCGACATCGTACCGTTAGAATGACGCCTCAACAAAATGGTGTGTCCGAGCGTATGAACCGGACTCTTTTGAAAAGAGCTCGGTGTATGATCTCAAATACTGGGTTGACTTTAGACTTTTGGGCGGAAGCCATCTCTACAGCTTGTTATATTGTCAACCGTGTTTCGTGTGCTCCTCTTAATTTCAAGACTCCAGAGGAAGTATGGTCAGGTACTCCTGCTAATTACTCCAATTTAAGATTATTTGGGTGTCCAGCATATATGCATGTAAGTGAGGGAAAGTTAGAGCCTAGGGCTAGAAAATATATTTTCCTCGGTTATGCTTCAGGGGTGAAAGGATACAGATTATTTTGTCCTGATCCCAAATTACCTAAATTTGTAATTAGTAGAGATGTTACTTTTGATGAGTCATTTATGTTAAATCCTAGAAAAGAGTCTTGTAATCCTTGTAATTTAGAAAAGGAAGATAGCACACAGAAACAGGTGGAGTTCGAGATCATAAATTTCAATCATTCTCAAATATCTTCTACGGACCAAGGTGATGAACCAGCTCCAGATCTTGTTGAAGATGAACCAGTAGAAGAAGAATATTCCATAGCCATAGATAGACCAAGAAGAGAGATTCGACCACCACAGAGGTATGCAAACTTGGCAAATTTAGTTGCATATGCTTTATCAGCAGCATATGAAACAGGTGGAGACGGAGAACCTTCCACATATACAGAGGCGATTTCAGGTGTTGATTCAGATAAGTGGGTGGTGGCCATGAATGAAGAAATGGAATCTCTACACAAGAATGGTACTTGGGATCTTGTGTCGTCGCCGAAAGGAAAGAAAATTGTTGGCTGCAAATGGGTCTTCAAAAGAAAAGAAGGTAATTCATGTGTTGTCGATGCAAGGTATAAGGCACGATTAGCTGCAAAGGGCTATAGTCAGGTACAAGGTGTTGATTTTAATGATGTTTTCTCACCTGTTGGGAAACATAGCTCTATTCGTGTATTGCTTGCATTAGTAGCCATGTTTGACTTGGAATTGGAACAGCTTGATGTTAAGACAGCGTTCTTACATGGTGAATTAGATGAACAGATCTATATGAAACAACCTGAAGGCTTCGAATTTGAAGGTAAGGAAGACCATGTTTGTTTGTTGAAGAAATCCTTGTATGGATTGAAGCAATCTCCAAGACAGTGGTATAAGAGGTTTGATTCATTTATGTTGGGTCATGATTTTTCCAGGAGCATGTATGATAGTTGTGTTTACTTCCGGAAGTTAAAAGATAATTCATTCATTTTTCTTTTGTTATATGTTGATGACATGCTCATTGCGGCTAAGAATCTTGCAGAAATTCACCAGTTGAAGGCCTTATTAAATGGTGAATTTGAAATGAAAGACTTGGGAGCAGCTAAGAAGATTCTTGGTATGGAGATAAGACGAGATAGTGGAGTTGCAAAATTATATCTGACCCAAGAAGGTTACCTTAAGAAAGTTTTGGAGAGATTTGGCATGTTGGATGCCAAACCATTCAGTACTTCTCTCGCTAGCCATTTTAGGCTATCTGCTGCTTAATCACCAAAATCAGAGGAAGAGGAAAGTTATATGGCACGTGTTCCTTATTCTAGTGCTGTTGGCAGTATCATGTATGCAATGGTTTGTACTCGTCCAGATATTTCACAAGTAGTTAGTGTTGTTAGCAGGTATATGGCAAATCCAGGCAAAGAACACTGGCAGGCTGTGAAATGGATACTCAGATACTTGAAGAGTACTTCAAACTCTAATTTGGAGTTTGGTAGAACCAACAACACTTTGGTTAGTTTTGTAGATTCAGACTACGCCGGTGATCTTGATAAGCGCAGGTCTCTTACAGGTTATGTATTTTGCATTGGAGGTTGTGCAATTAGCTGGAAAGCTACTCTACAACATGTAGTGGCTTTATCCACTACTGAAGCAGAATATATGGCAGTCACTGAGGCTATTAAAGAAGCTTTGTGGTTGAAAGGTTTATTCGGTGAATTAACTCTACAAGAAGAGGTTACTACCATTTACTGTGATAGTCAAAGTGCAATTCATTTGACTAAAGACCAAATGTATCATGAGCGGACGAAGCATATTGATATTAAATATCATTTCATTCGAAATACCATTGCTGAGAAGAAGGTCCTTGTTCAGAAAATCAATACCAAGGATAATCCTGCTGATATGTTTACAAAAGCTCTTCCCGTATATAAGTTCAAGCAGTGCTTGGACTTGATTAGTGTTCATGATTTGTGATTCAGCCCATTGGGGCTTTGCCGGAGGCGTGTTTGATTAAGTCACTATTTTTTGGGTTACAGACCAAGGTGGAGATTTGTAAGAATGGCCCGCAACCCAAAAACATGTGGCCAACCTTTTGTGTGTTTTTTGTTGACAAAATTCAAAACTGTAGCAAAGTTGGAAAGTTGGTGGTGGGCAGCAAAGTTGGAAAGTTGAGAATTCGGCCGGGTGGAATTTGCAGCAATTCACACTTAAGAATTTGCCTATAAATAGAGGCAAATGCTAAAGGTTTCAGAGCACCCCAAAACAAAGCTTCAAAGATTTTCCCTCTGCCTTTCTTTGTTCTCTCAATTCTTTTGCTTTAAAGCCTTGTGGAAATTAGTGTTCCACATTTGTAAATTTATCTCCACATATTAGTGAAATTTTGCACCGCCTCTGGCCATGGACGTAGGTCACATTGACCGAACCACGTAAATCTTTGTGTCCATTGTCTTATTTATTTTTCTCGTTACTATCATCTATTCTTTTGGGCTATTAGATACAACGTGAGATTCCATTTTTTCCCTAACAATCTACAGTGACATTTTCTTGAATCTCAGTAGGAGCTGTCGTTGCTTGTCCAACATTGCTAATATCAGAGTTGATATCCCAAAATTTACTTTTACTTAGACCTGACCACCCCAGCATAAGATCACCAAAAGGTAGGTGCAGGAGCTTTGATATGCAATCCAACTTAGTCTTTGTTTTAACATTTTGAGCAACAAGCTCCCAGTCATCTCCATGCTTCAATACAGACTCCAGCAAAAGTAAAGTTTCAGCTTCTGTCCAAACTACTCTGTGATTCTTGTCATCGATGAACTCAAAATCCTCAACAGATTTGCTCCCATAATCACCATTTTCAATGCACTTCTTGCAGAGAATAAAGCTCCTTTCCTTACTATATTCGTAATGCCCCGAATCACACCTCACTTTACAACTGCTACATAGCCCCTGTTTCTCCTGCTGCAGTAACGCCGCATAAACATCAGAAAACGAGGCCAGTGGCGGAAACTTCGATCCACTCCCGCGGCCACCAGCATCCACCACCAGTGGAGGAGGTGGCAAAGCTGTCTTTGTCAAATTAGGGGCCAGAACAACCTTAACCCCATGTGGGGCCCCTTCTTCAACCCTAAGTGAAATTCTCTCAATTTCGTGAATATTGCCCCACTGAAACCAACCTTTTTATCATTCAATTCAAAACAAAATAAAATTAATTTAAAAAAAAAAAAGAAAAAGAATAATTAAGGGTTTAGTGTGTGAGTGTGTGAGTGTGTGAGAGAAAAAGTGAAACATACTGGAGTAACTGGGAATAGTGTAGAGGTCAAGATGGGATTCTTCGTTGGCGGGAACGGGTGGTTTAAACGCAGAAGTCTCCATAGTATTGGGGAAGACTGGAGAGGAAGAGCGAGCAAGCGAGCGAGCAAGCGACGGTCGGGTCGGATGGATTGGTGCATGAGTGATAAATGCATCTAATAGTACTAATTTTGCATTTATTTATTTAATAGTTAGTTGAATTGTAGGGTTAGGATTGCTCTCCTATATATATTTTGAAATTAATTTCACTGTACGATTTGGATTATTCTTCAAACATTTATTTTTAGGCAGAATTTGTATTAAGGGAGCTTTTCAAGGAGTCCAGATCCTCTGTCCAATATTTATCCAGTCCTATTCTGTCTAACGTTAAAACTACGCAGTTTCATTAAAAGTGGGGACTAAATGCATAAATATTATTAAAATTACTTTACAATTATTAGACCCTAACCAAGAGATTAGTGAACGCTACAACGTAGTTTTAATTAGGACAGAATAAGACAGACAAAATCTTGGACAGAAGATCTCGTGTCCTTTTCAAGCTCTTATTACAATACAGAATGGGACGCAACTTTAATATATTTATTAGTAAGGGCGTTGAAATAATTTTATTGCGTTATATAATTAGTTAAAAACTTTAATAACCTTATTACCAATTATAAAAAGAGATTACGTTGAAACACTGAACTTTCCATCTTTTATTCAATCTTTTATTTGTTTTTTTAATAATTTTTTGTGGATATTTCAAATCATTATCAAATTATCTTAAATAGTAAAATATACTCATCAACAAATTTTTAAGAGTTTATTAAAATATACTCTTTTATTAAATAAACTCTTATATACTCTTTTATTAAATAAACTCTTTTGTACTCTTAATTTTATTAAATATATGCTTTTATACTATTTAATTAAATATACTCTTTTATTAAACATACTTTTTTATTGTTAAGAGATTGATGATGAGTATATTTAATAATAAAAGAATTTGATGATAATCAAATTGTAGAGTTTATTAAATATACTCTTTTATTAAATAAACTTTTTTATGTTTTTTTATTAAATAAACTCTTTTATACTATTTTATTAAATATACTCTTTTATTATTAAATATACTCATCATCAACTGTTACCAATTATAAAAACAGTAAAAACAAAAATATAAAAAAAATTTGATGATGAGTATATTTAATATAAAAAATTTGATGATGAGTATATTTAATAATAAAAGATTTTTGATGATGAGTATATTTAATAATAAAAGATTTTGATAATAAGTATATTTTACTATTTAAGAATTAAGATAACTGGCTTGCTCTATTTTTCTATTATCGATAGTTTTGAGATCTAGCTATCAGAATCATGGCCGCCTCTATGCCCTCGTTTCCCACCATTGCCAAGCCGGCCGGTTACAAAGCTGGCCACGACATCATCGTCTGCCACCGATGCCATAGTCCATTATGTACGTTCGCCGGTGATTTAATGATCCTCGAGCTTGATTCTGCTTATAAGGGCGGAATCATAATTGGCAACCTCTTGAATGTGACCATCAAGGCACCAAGAAAGGATGTGCAGGGTTGGTTTGTAAATGAAATCATTTGCAATTGTGGAATCGAATTAGGATCGAACATAGTTATGCATGCTTCAACACCACAAGCAGGTGCACTAGAACATATTGTTGCTAGGTTTGTGGCAGCTCACCTCACCTCAAGAGTTGGCGTAGGCAACATATCTATTGTGAAAAGTGATCATGTCCAGGTTAATGCCAATGTGGACACATCAGTTGGGCAAGCCCAAAGGCCAGGGGTGATATGATGCTGAGAGATACCCTGAGATCTCAATTGTGAAGTAACTTATTGAGAAAAAGAGTTCAAGAGTAATTAGATGATCAAGCTTTAGTAACCAACTATACTTTTTCTTATTCATAGTTGGTCTAACAAACACTTTCTAATTCATTAGTTTTAAAAAAATTGACTGGTGATAGGGATTGAATGAGTGAGCTTTTAATGTTGATGGGCTAAATGCCAGGTTTTGCTTTCGGATTAATGAGTAGTTTGTTTGGCAAAAAAAAAAGAAAAAGAATTAAGATAACTTGATAATAAGTTGAATTACTTAAAAATATTTATCCACAAAAAATTATTAAAGAAACAAATGAAAGATTGAATAAATGATGAAAAGTAAAGTGTTTCAACGTAATCTTTTTATAATTAGTAAGAAGGATATTAAAGTCTTTAACTAATTATATAACACAATAAAATTATTTCAACGCCCTTACTAATAAATATATTAAAGTTACATCACATTTTGTAATAAAAGCTTGAGATGTGCCCTTAATACATATTCTCCCTTATTTTTATCAATGTCAATATGGTTGTAATGTTTTAATAATAGATTATAAGGGAATTTACAAAATATCCATAACTTGTAGTTATCTATTTAAATGCTATCTTGCAACTATTCAACTCCAATTATTTATCCTAACTCTTTATTTCAATGATTGATTTAATTGTATAGTTAGGATTACTATTGTAACATTTAACTCCTATAGTACTTTTCTAATATTTTAGTACATGTTGAAATTAATTTGATTATTACTCTCAAAGATTTGAGATAAGAAGTCTAATATACTAAAGGAGATTTTTCTAACCAAAACTACATGTTCTTAAACCTTTCATTTTTTTAATGGAGAAGTCAGAACCTCGTTTTATTAAATTATATAAAGATTAGAGGGGGATATAAAGCCAAAACCTCTAAGTACAATCATAAAATGATAAAGTAGGAATACTACTCCTTTACATATGCATAATATACCTACAAATGACCTTGACGAATACGAAAGTTCATCACTTGGAGCCTATCCAAATTAAGACATCTCCTTACCAGAATAGGCAACGTTTAAAAAAGAGCAATAAGTAATTTCCTTAAATAGCCCTCATTTTCTAATGCATCAACAACCTTGTTTACTACTCGAACCACATGACCATAAATTCAATCCCTATTTGAAAAGTTAAGATTCTATTTTTCGTAGACTTCTTTATCACCATCGTATATATGTGACTTGCGTATTAAATTCAAACATGAGTGTAATAAAAAAAGTCAATGTATCAAATTTCACTTTGGCGTATAAAGTATAAAAAAATTAACGTATAAAATATAAAAAATTAGCGTATAAAGTATAAAAAAATAGCATATTAGCGTATCAATTCTAACTTTAGTATATAAAATATCAAAATTGGTATATAAAGTATAAATATTAGTAGATAAAGTATAAAAAATCAGCGTATTAGCGTATATCATATCAAAGATTAGAGTATAACATATAAAAAATTAGCGTCTACGTATAAAAAATTAGCGTATTACCATATAATGTATTTAGCATATTAACGTATAATGTATTAAAAATTAGTGTATAACATATAAAAATTTACTTTATCAAGTATCCCACGTTAGCATATAAAAAAAAATTCGTATATCAAGTGTAAAAAAATTCACGTATCAAATATAATAATTCGCATATGACATCGCATATATGCGACGGTGGCGTAGGAGTTTTTGCGATTCTTTTTTAACTCTAGGTAGAAATTGATTTGATTATTACCCTCAAAGTTTTAGGATAAGAATTCTAATATACTAAAGGAGATTTTCCTAACCAAAGTTACATGTTCTTAAACTAATATCTTCCTTAATTCTTTTTTAATAGTAAAACTCTTGTGAAACCTATTCATATATAAAACGGACAATTAATCATAGTTGAAATCGTAATTTTAATTTTTTGCCACTTTTATCGCATGTTGAAATCGTGATGAATTTGTTGTTGCATATATAAACCTGTTTTACAAGAGACAAAATGTTTTAAATTTGTTGGACTCAAATGAATTCAAATAATTAATGTCATGGCTATGTAGTGTAATCATTTTCATAAAAAGAAAGATAAAAGATTTTATGATCCCAATGCTAAAATTTAATCACCTTTGAAATTGGGATATTGAAGAATGCAATAAAATTAAACTCATCAAAATATGTAGTAAAATTAAATTAAACTTATACCTAGTAAAAGAATTCTAAGAATAACTCTAGTTTAATTGCAGTTTAACCTCAAAACTTTTTGCAATTACGCAAGACTTTTGCCCAAATGCTCTCCACTATCTTGATGCTTTTGTATTCTATTTGGATAGATGGTAATATTGTTCTCTTTCAGTCAGCTAATTTTTTTGGACCTAGATTTGATGCTTTTGTATTTTTTTTCTTTTGATTGTTGGCGTCATTGTTGTCTTTTTGGTCGGATAGGGTCTAGGGTTTTATTGGCCTTGCTGATAATTAATCTTCTGCACTTATTACTAATGATTATAAGAGAAAAAAATTGATCGACTAGGGATTGAGGATTAGGGCAGGTGGAGACATTTTTTTTGTTGTTGGTATCTGTTAGACCCTTAGCATTTGGGATAGCCGATGACATGCCGAAGTGCACGGTCGGCATGCCGAGCAGTCGGTCTGGTGTACCAAAGTGTGGAGATGCCGAACAGAACGGGCATACCAACCTAGTTGGTTTGGCATTCCGAGCATACCAAGAGTGCCAAGTGTGCCAGGGTGAACGGTTGGTTAGCCAAACTAGGTAGTTGGTGTGCCGAACGGTATGGCATGTCGGCATGCCGAGTGGGAAAGTTGGCATGCCGAGTAAGACGGTCTGAGACTGAAGGCTAGTTTCGGGCATAAAGCTTGGGAAACGAAGTCGGTAGTTATGAGAGGATTAAGCCTTTGAGCTTAAGTCGGTTAAGGCATTGTGCTGGTCATAGATGCAAGTCGGTTGTGGGATTTAGATGCTGAGAAGCTAAGTCTAAAGCTAGGAGTTGTTGGTTCGATAGGGTCTTGATTTTGGTTGAGCTTTGACTCATTTTGGCTAAGTCTCTGAAGATGCTGGACTAATGGAGAACGTGTCTGAGCTGGCAGCTATGGTCATTGGCAGTTGATAACTTCTTGCTCCTGATTGGCTCCTGTTGTAACTTGTGTTAGTGGCTGGACATGTCAGCTGCAATTTTAGCCTTTTATGATCTGGATAGGCAGATGTTCTCTTTAGTTACGTTTTGGAGTGCTTTAGAGTTTTGCAACCATTGTAAAAGACTCATTGTAATCTTTATTGTGTTAGTGGGATTAAGGTTGGGTGTTAGCCTGTAAATTCGTTGAGTGCTTGTTATTTACGATTGGTTTATTGCTTATTTTGTTTTCTTTTTTTTAACGGGTTGAGTGAACCTAAACAAGAGGGAACAATGATAGTTACCAAAGGAAGGCTGTTGGTTAATCGTGGGAACTTTTCGGTTGAATTATTCCGGATAAAGGCGCTAAAGGTGTGACATTTTGTTATCAGAGCCAGGTTTCGTGCATACTTAGTGTTGTGTGTACTCTAAAAGATGCCGAAATCGGGAAATACGTTAAAAGAACGAGTAACCAGGCTGGAAGCCACTATTGATGGCATTATCTCCATTTTTGGGAACTCAAGACGAGACCCAAAACTTACTCCAAATGATAACCGAACTTCAAAGTTCTATTGGCGGATTGAGGGTTAGGGTGGACAAAACTGAAAAATGGTCCACTGGAACTACTGGTACTTCATCTTCTAAGTATATAGATCTAGACTCTCATAGACAGTTGTTTGATGAACATAAGCAAATGATTGATTCTTTGAGGGACGATGTTGGTTTACTGAAGAGGGCTCTTTGAGACGGACCCGTTATGAACGAGGATAGATAATTGGCGAAAGTGAAGGTACCTGAACCTAAAACCTTCTGTGGGGTAAGAAGTTACAAAGAACTTGAGAATTATTTCTTGTTGGATATGGAGAATTATTTCCTCGACCATGTATCTTGCGGGAGATGTAAAATTGTGGTGGTGAACTAGATTGGTAGATGAAAATGCTGAAACGATTTCGAGTTGGTGATGCGTGATGATGGTCGAGGCTTGATGTCCTGGACCACTCAGCAATCCACACACTTCGGACCGTGCTGCACAAAGACTCAACAAGACAAGAACACACAAGAACAACTTGGCGGAATAGCAATCAAAGGAATTGAAACGAAAAGATTTGATATTAGCCAATAAAACCCCCATGTTTATTACAAATAAATTAACTTAACTTATGTAAATCAAGAGCTAAACTAATCAGTTTGGTGCGTTCCTAAAATCAAGAACTGGAAGGCTCACCAATAGGTCTTAGTTAAAGGCTTGCGGATTTTATGAAGAACAACTAAACTTAATTGAACTTCAAATGTGGCAAACGAATTTGCAAAATTAGCAAAGCTAAATGTTTTCTCATTTCTTGGTTATGAAAAATGTTAAAGACATGCCTATAATATAGGCTACAAAACGTGAAAAAGGAAACCCTAGCAAGAAGCCAATTTCGACTTGACTTGCACTACTCTAACCAATCCAATTTTAGGAAACTTCCAAATTGGAATGAAACACTAACTTTCCTAAAACAAACACACGGTTTTGCTTCCTAAAACCAACACGGTTTTAGCCCTAAAAAGTAGGGACTTACTTTCCTAAACTTTTCTAAAAAGTAGGAGGTTACTTTCTAAAAGAATCACTTTCCATTATCATGCAAGATAATTGGGCCAAGTAATTAACTAACACATCAACGAAATTATAAGCCCAAAGTAATGTTTAATGGACTTAATTTATTACAAAGCAAATAAATCCTATCAACCTATCAATGGCATGATCCATATTGATAAAGTCCAAGCATGCTATCTTGGTCTTCAATGTGATTGCTCCATGAATACTTCTTCAAGGCGGCATTTCCTCAAGCTCTAATATAGAACTCTTAGAAACATCTTCATGAATTTTAATTGAAGAGATATTCCAAATAGCTCCTTCTTGAGATGGTGACGCCATGTGATGCACTTCTTCAAGATCTCCACAATGTGTCGACAATAATGTTTGCAAGGCGGCTTTCATCCTCTTGCTCCTTGATCTTGTCATTGGACCATCAATATTCTCCAAAGGATCATGTGAAGTCGGCCTTGGCACCATGGACATGGACGGATTGCTATCATTCCCTCCCTCCTCGAATCACCTATATCATATAAAGATAAATCAGAAACATTAAATGTAGATGAGACATTACCATACTCACTTGGTAGCTCGATCTTGTAAGCATTATCTCCAATCCTTTCCAAGACTCGAAAAGGACCATCTCCTCTTGGATGAAGCTTAGATTTCATTTTCTCAGAAAACCTCTATTTCATTAGGTGAATCCAAACCCAATCACCAGGTTCAAATATCACTTGCTTCCTACCCTTATTGGCTTGTTTGGCATATTGTTCATTACGCCTCTTAATATTGTTTCGAACCTTTTCATGTAACTCCTTCACAAAATCTGCTTTTTCTCTACCTTCTACATGAACAAACTTATTAGTAAGAAGAGGTAAAATATCAAGTGGAGTTAAAGGATTAAATCCGTAAACAATTTCAAAAGGAGAGCAATTTGTAGAACTATGCAAAGTCCTATTATATACAAACTCAATATGAGGTAGACAGCTTTCCCAATTCTTTAAGTTCTTTTGAATAATGGCACGAAGTAAGGTAGATAAAATGCGATTAACTACTTCAGTTTGTCCATCAGTTTGTGGATGTGCAACAGTAGAAAACAACAATTTAGTACCTAACTTATTCCATAGAGTACGCCAAAAGTGAGACAAGAATTTAACATCTCTATCACTAACAATACTTTGTGGAATGCCATGCAATCTAATAACTTCATTAAAGAATAAATCAGTAACATGTGTAGCATCATTAGATTTAGAACATGCAATAAAATGTGCCATTTTACTAAACCTATCAACAACTACAAATATGCTATCATTACCATTGCGTGACCTAGGTAATCCAAGTACAAAATCCATGAAAATATCAACCCAATGATGACTAGGAACAGGCAAAGGCGTGTACAAACCATGAGGCATCACTTTCGATTTTGATTGTTTACACACAATGCATTTATCACAAACACTTTTTACATCTTTAATTATTTTAGGCCAATAAAAGTGTTCATTTAAAACGGCAAGTGTTTTAGCAATTCTAAAGTGCCCCATTAACCCTCCCTCATGGGTTTCTTTAACAAGTAAATCTCGAATAAAACAAAGGGGTATGCACAATTTATCTTTCTTAAACAAAAATTCATCATGCATATAAGTTCTCCATTCAGTCTTAACGCACATTGATCAATAATGGTTTGGAAATTAGCATCACTTTTGTACAATGTTTAATTAAATCAAAACCAAGTAACTTAGCATGTAAATAGGTAAATAACGTGTATCTCCTAGACAATGCATCAGCTACAACATTCTCTTTACCTGATTTGTACTTGATCACATATGGAAAAGATTCCATAAACTCTAACCATTTAGCATGCCTTTTATTCAATTTACCTTGAGTCTTCAAGAATTTAAGGCTTTCATGATCAGAATGGATAATGAACTTTTTAGGCCATAGATAGTGTTGCCAAACCTGTAATGATCTCACCGAAGCATACAACTCCTTGTCATAAGTCGCATACTTCATGGCTGTCCCATTAAGCTTTTCACTAAAGTAAGCTACCGGCCTTGATTCCTGCATCAAAACAGCACCAATACCTATCCCGAAAGCATCACAGTATATCTCAAAAGCTTTATGAACATTCGGCAATGCAAGAAGAGGGGCGTGAGTCAATTTGTCCTTTAATGTGTAAGGCGTTTTCATGTTCCTTTTTCCATTCAAAAGTTACATTCTTTTTAACAAGTTCATTTAAAGATGCAGCTATAAAACTAAAGTCCTTAACAAACATCCTATAAAAACTCGCTAAACCATGAAAACTTCTAACATCACTAGCACAAGTAGGTCTCGGCCAATCCATGATTGCCTTGACTTTTGACTCATCAACAGAAATACCTTGAGAACTAACAACATACCCTAAAAATATTATGGATTCCATGCAAAAAGAACACTTTTTAAGGTTGGCATACAATTTGTTCTCATGCAATATAGCAAACACGAGTTTTAAATGTTCAACATGTTCATCAAGTGATTTTCTATAAATAAGGATGTCATCAAAATAAACTACAACACATTTTCCAATGAAAGATCGAAAAACATGATTCATTAGCTTCATAAAAGTACTAGGTGTATTAGTTAGACCAAAAGGCATGACTAACCATTCATACAAACCATACTTTGTTTTAAAGGCTGTTTTCCATTCATCACCTTCTTTCATTCTAATTTGATAGTAGCCACTTTTTAAATCAATCTTGGTAAAAATACACGAACCATACAATTCATCAAGCATATAATCTAATCTAGGAATTGGATGTCTATACTTAATGGTGATTTTATTGATGGCACGACAATCAACACATATTCTCCAAGATTCATCCTTTTTAGGGACCAAAATAACAGAAACTGAACATGGACTAAGAGGCTCTCGAACTAGACCTTTGTTAAGGAGTTCATCAACTTGACGTTGGATCTCTTTTGTTTTCTTGGGATTTGCTCTATAAGCTGGCCTATTGGGAATTTAAGCGCCTGGAACAAAGTATATTTGATGCTTAATACCTCGAATAGGTGGTAAACCTATTGGTAAGTCCTCGGAAAACACATCTCCATATTCCTACAAAAGAGACAAAACAACACTAGGAAAAAAGCAAGGTGATCACTATCAATGATAAGTACATCTTTGCAAAATAATAAATACACTAGTTGCCTATCTAGTATTGCTCTCTTTATCTCACTCATAGAAGCAAAACAACAAGTTTTAGAACTAACACTATCTCAGCTATTACTACTTGAAATTAAAAGTTCACGGCCTATGCTAGTGTTTACATTATTTTATTTTTCTTGCTCACTCTTTGCTTTTGCTTCTTGTTCTCTCAAATCACTACAAGCTTTAGCAATCCTTGCTTGGTCTTCAAAGACTTGCCATGGTGGTAAAGCTTTAAGATTGAACTTTTTGCCTTTATGTTCAAAGGTGTAGTAGTTTTGCTTGGCATGATACAACACATCTCTATCAAATTGCCAAGGTCTTCCAAGAAGGATATGACCGGCCTCCATAGGAACCACATCACACAAAATTTCATCAATATATTTACCAATTGTGAATGGAACCTTTACTTGCTTGCTCACCCTTGTTTCGGCGGAATTATTAAGCCATTGAAGACGATATGGCTTTGGATGTTTCAAACAAGTCAAATTCATCCTTTTGACAAGTAGAGTACTTGCCACATTGGTGCAACTCCCACTATCAATGATCACACTACAAATTTTATCTTTAACCATACAACGTGTGTGAAAAATGTTTTCACATTGCTTCAAATTATCATCAACTTGTGGTTGTGCATTAAGAATTCGACGAGTCACTAAACAAAAATCGCCTGCATTATATGTTCCAAGTTCTTCACTCCCTTCACTTTCGTACTTCTCTTCAAATGCGGGCATGTCATCACACTCATCATCACTTACTACATCTCCATTGTCATTAACATACATCAATTTGCGGGTAGGACAATCGGATTGGATGTGGCCAAAATCTTGGCACTTAAAACATCGGATATCCCTCAATCTTTGGTTCGGTTTTGACGCCGATTGGGATGTGGATTCAGCTGTTTTGGGAACTGATTTTGGGACATTAGACGGCATGCTTTGAGGAGGATTTGATGTGAATTGTCGTGGCTTAGGTGGTAGAGTGAATGGAGTAGCAGTCGGCTTATCATCGCTCCTCCAAGGCGGATTTGGTTGTGTAAATCGGCCTTTTGATTTCATGTGCTTCTCGATTTTAATAGCCTTGTGAACAAACTCCTGAATATCAACATAACTTTGAAGATCAACATGATATGCTAATTCAGAATTCATACCTCGGATAAACCTTTCAATTGTTGAATCCGGATCTTCTTGAACATTAGCCTTAATCATGAGGGCCTCCATCTCATTGTAATATTCTTCCACGATTTTATTTCCTTGCACAAGAGAGTGCAATTTGCGATTAAGCTCTCGGTTATAATATGATAGCACATACTTCTTTCTCATGAGAACTTTCATTTGACTCCAAGTCCGGATTGGTCTTTCCCTATCTTGATGTCTACTTTTGATCACCTCATCCCACTATAAGCTAGCATAGTCTTTAAGATACATGAAGACAAGTCGATATCTCTTATCTTCGGGGTAATTATTGCCTTCAAAGAGATGATCTAGGTCTCGAACCCAATCAAAGTATGCTTCGCGATCTGCCTTTCCATAAAAAGTAGGTAATATTAGTTTGAAAGAACCAATTGAAAGATTGGATTTTTTACCACTTTTGGACTCCATGATGTTTTCATCATTCTCATCATCAAAGTCGGCCTCATCAAAGTTAATTTTCCTTGAGGTAGAGCTTTTGGATGCCGATGCCAAGTTATAAACTTGGATTTGCAATTTTTGAAGCATGTTGAAGATAACGTCATTAGTGAACTTTTGTTCACCTTGGAGAGCTTTTTGTTCACCCTCCATTGTACCTGCAATATTAGTGAAAACAGCAAGAAAACAATATATCTCCTCACAGGTTCTCACTTTGGGTGAGTAGGTACACACCACTCTTTATAAGTAGTTTTTCTCTTTTTAATGTATACCCTAACTACACTCTTTAACAATGGATTACCTAAACTAAGAGACCAATCAGAACATTAATTTGTGGAACGAACGAAACCAACAAGTTCAACAACAAAACGTACACAAGATAAGACAAAGAAATTTTAAGCAAAATCACGTCAACAAGAGTATTTTAAGAACACGTGCAGGGTATAATTTGATTTAGCTACAGAAATTAATAGAAATAAAAACTAGACAGGAGGACAAGAAAAATTCAACTTGAATCACTCAATTCGGAGTTATATTGAGTAAGTTATGGCACTTTTAAGTTGGTGGTGTTTTTCAAAAGATCAATACGGGAACACTTAGTTCTTTTGGGATGAAACTATTTTTTTTTTGTAATGTCCGAATTTTTTTGTATTGGACCGAACAGACTTTGGGCTTTTTTTTAAAAATGCTGGCCTTCTTTTTTTTTTTAAACGGACCACAACCTAGGGTTTAGGACAAAACCTAGGGTTTTTAAGGTTGTTAAGACAAAACCTAGGGTTTTTGTTTTGTCTTATATTGCCTTAACCTTAAAAATTTCAGCAACCAATATTTATCAAGATCTCACCAACCAATATGAATTTCACAATGCCACAATAACAAGATTTTCAAGATTCAAGTTATGGATCAAGGATATGAACTTAGATTTCAAATTTGAGCAAGTTGAAATTCTAGAAAATCAAGAACTTCAAGACAGTATCCAAGAACTTATCTTTTTGACACAAAACAAAACTGAACTAAAAGATAATAGATTATAGAAACACAATAGAGACAAACACAAAAAGAATGAGATCAAACAGACAAGAAACAAGAAAGTTATGATTTTGAGACCACAACCCTAACTCTAATGACGTGAATTTTGACAAAAATTAGCAAGGAATTTTATACGAATTTAGCACAAAGATGACGAACTAAAAACAACATAATTGACACGAACAAATCAACAGCAAGATGACTCAAAAACGGCACTAAGATGACGCAAAACAATAGCAAGAATGACGCAAAAATTCAGCAAGATCGAATAGGAACTAAGACGCAAAAAAAACAAAAAAAATGTTACCAGAATTTTTATGCAATAACCCGGATGCTTTAATACCAATTGATGCGTGATGATGGTCGAGACTTGATGTCCTGGACCACTCAGCAATCCACACACTTCGGACCGTGTTGTGACTCAACAAGACAAGAACACACAAGAACAACTTGGCGGAATAGCAATCAAAGGAATTGAAACGAAAAGATTTGATATTAGCCAATCAAACCCCCACGTTTATTACAAATGAATTAACTTAACTCATGTAAATCAAGAGCTAAACTAATCAGTTTGGTGCATTCCTAAAATCAAGAACTGGAAGGCTCACCTATAGGTCTTAGCTAAAGGCTTGCGAATTTTATGAAGAAAACTAAACTTAATTGAACTTCAAATGTAGCAAACGAATTTGCAAATTTAGCAAAGCTAAATGATTTATTATTTCTTGGTTATGAAAAACGTTAAAGACATGCCTATAATATAGGCTACAAAACGTGAAAAATGAAATCCTAGCAAGAAGTCAATTTCGACTTGACTTGCACTACTCTAACCAATCCAATTTTAGGAAACTTCCAAATTGGAATGAAACACTAACTTTCCTAAAACAAACACACGGTTTTGCTTCCTAAAACCAACACGGTTTAGCCCTAAAACGTAGGGAATTACTTTCCTAAACTTTTCTAAAAAGTAGGAGGTTACTTTCTAAAAGAATTACTTTCCATTATCATGCAAGATAATTGGGCCAAGTAATTAAGAAACACATCAACGAAATTATAATCCCAAAGTAATTTTTAATGGACTTAATTTATTACAAAGCAAATAAATCCTATCAACCTATCAATGGCGTGATCCATAATGATAAAGTCCAAGCACACTATCTTGGTCTTCAATGTGATTGCTCCATGAATACTTCTTCAAGGCGGCATTTCCTCAAGCTCCAATGTAGAACTCTTATAAACATCTTCATGAATTGTAATTAAAGAGATATTCCAAATAGCTCCTTCTTGAGATGGTGACGCCATGTGATGCACTTCTTCAAGATCTCCACAATATGTCGACAATAATGTTTGCAAGGCGGCTTTCATCCTCTTGCTTCTTGATCTTGTCATTGGACCATCAAGATTCTCCAAAGGATCATGTGAAGTCGGCCTTGGCAGCATGGACATAGACGGATTGCTATCAGTTGGGCAGAGTTGAAGAATGAGTTGAAAGCTCAGTTCTTACTAACCAACTTCTCTTGACTGGCGAGAGAAGTATTAAGAAAGTTAAAACAATCTAGATTGGTACGTGACTATGTAAAGGATTTCAATTCCTTAATGTTGGACATACATGAGATGTCTGAACAAGACAAGTTTTTTAATTTCATGTCAGGGCTGCAAAATTGGGCCCAAGCTGAGTTAAACAGACAGGGTGTCCAAATTTTGCCTCAAGTTGTGACTGCTACTGAGAAACTTGTAGACTTCAAGGCGAGTTTATAATCGGCTGACAAGAAAAAGGGCAAAGAGAAAAGAAATAAGAAGATCAAGTCTTTTCAAAAGACTAAAAAGAAAGCCATTTCTTAAACCACAAGAAAGGCTACTAATTCTAAGGATGGTAGCAAGAAGGGTGAGTGTTTCACTTGTGGAGAACCCCATTTTGCAAAAGATTATTCTAAGAAAGAGAAGGTAAATGCTGTTATGACTTGTGGAGAGGACTCAGGAAGTGACACTCTAGTTCGGGTAAACCCTTTAAAGTTATTATATACATTGTCTTCGACAAATGTACATGATTCTCAGAATACCTTGATGTTCGTATTACTGAGAGTAAATGCTGTGAATGCCTTAGTGGATTCGGGTGAGAGTCATAATTTTATGGTTGAGGGGGAAGCTCATAGATTGAAAATGTCTATAAAGGGTCATAATAGTCGCATTAAGGCTGTAAATTCGGAGGAGACAGTCCCTGGTCTTTCAAATGCAACTATTGGAATCGATTCATGGGAAGAACATTGTAACTTCATGGTGGTCAAGAAGCTGGGCGATTATAAAGTTATTTTGGGAAAAGAGTTCATATTTTTGAACAAAGCATATCCCATACCACACTTGAATGAGATATTGATTGCTGATGAGTATAAGCCTGTATTTGTACCTTGTGCTGAGATAGTGAGTGAAAAGAAGGACCTTAAATAGAAAGGTATGACGTCGGCTATATAATTGGAGAAAGGCTTGAAGCAAGGTCAAATGACCTACGTAGCTGCTCTTGTAGAGATTAAGCCTGATGTTTTTCAAGAAGTGCCTAATGAGGTAGCCAAAGTGCTTGATGAGTTTGCTGGTTTGATGCCTGGTGAATTGCCTAAGAAACTTCCACCCAAAAGAGCTATTGATCGCAAGATCGAATTAGTTCTTGGAACTAAGCCACCTGCACAGCCTCCATATCATATGTCTCCTGCGGAATTGACAGAGATTCCAGCTAGATGAGCTACTGGAGAGTGGACTGTTGAGACCATCTAAAGCTCCATTTGGTGCTCCAGTCTTGTTCTAGAAAAAGGTTGATGGTTTCTTGCAGTTTTGTGTTGATTATCGGGCTCTTAACAAAGTGACTCACAAGAACAAGTATCCTGTGCCAAACACTTATGATCTCTTTGATAGGTTGGTGAAGGGCATATATACACTAAATTCGATCTAAGAGTTGGGTATTGGCAGGTTCAAATTGCCAAGGGAGATGAGGAGAAAACGATTGTTGTCACGAGGTATGGTTCATATGAATTCTTGATTATGTTGTTTGGTTTAACAAACGCCCCTGCTACTTTTTGTAACCTTATAAACGATGTGTTGTATTAATTTCTAGATAAATTTGTTGTTGTTTATCTAGATGACATTGTGATCTATTTTGAAACTCTAAATGATCATGTGGTTCACTTGAGAACTGTATTTCAGAAGCTTAGAGAATGAGTTGTATGTCAAGAAAGAAAAGTGTGAATTCTGTAGGCAAAAAATAATTTTTCTAGGTTATATCTTGGCCAATGGCACAATTAGTAAGGACAAGAAGAAAGTTGTAGCTGTCATAGATTGGCTGTCTCCAACTAAGGTCCCTGAGTTAAGATTATTTCTCGGTTTAGCAAATTATTATCGCAGGTTCATCAAAGGATATTCCAAGTTAGTGGCACCCTTGACTAATTTGCTAAAGAAAGATAAACTGTGGGATTGGAATACTGGTTGTGAGAAAGTTTTCTTTGTTGTGAAAGAAGCTATTGCGTCTGAGCCAGTTTTATGCTTACCAGATTTTGGATTACCATTCGAAGTTCACATAGATGCTTCTAATAGGGCTATTAGAGGAGTTCTTGTTCAGAATAAGCATACAGTTGCTTTTGAAAGTAGAAAGTAGAAGGAGTGTGAACAACATTACAACACACATGAAAAGAAAATGACGATTGTGGTGCATTGTTTAGAAATCTAGAAACACTATCTGTTCGGAACGAAGTTTACAGTAGTGACTGATAATATGGCCAACACTTATTTCAAGACTTAGAGGAAACTTACTCCTAAACTAGCTAGATGGCAGGAGTACTTGGCTGAGTTCGATTTTGAATGGGAACATAGGTTAGGAAGAGAAAATGTTGTAGCTGATGCTCTGAGTAGAAAGATGGTGGAGGAATTTGTGAACTCAATCACAATAGTTACGGCGGATTTTTTGGAACGAATCAAGGAAGAGTCCCTAACTGATCATGTTTTTCTAAAGTTGAATAGAGAAAGGCACCGTTAGACGGTATTGACTAGAAAATGGTCTATTGTTTGCAAAAGGTGGTAGAGCCTTTGTGCCTTCTTCTGGAAAGTTGAGGCGTGAACTATTGAGGGAAACGCATGATACGCAGTAGGCTGGACATCCTGGAGTTGAAAGAATGCATGCATTATTGTCTCGCAACTTCACATGGCCAAGATGGAAGATGATATTGAAACTTATGAGAAATCTTGTTTAGTTTTCCAATTAGACAAGACTGAAATGAAGAAAAAGGCAGGGTTTTTGCAACGACTTCCAGTTTCTGAAATACCGTGGCAATCGATCTCTATGGAATTCATTAGCACTGCAAACTAGTGGAAGATTTGTACCATATTATTCAAATTTCTATGTTAATGATTTGTACAGTATTATTCAAATCTCTATGTGAATGCATTACAATTTCAAGTACCAAATGCTATAAAAATCTGAATCTTAGAAATTACACATTGGGAAACTTATCACAAATAACTAGTGTGACAAATTATGCATATCGTTTGACTCTTCATTCACACAATGGTACTTAAACTCTCCCATCACAAAATACTTTCAAGCAATTCCCAGAAAGATGTCAGTCCACTTGGGTAAACTGCAGAACTTCCAATACCTTCTCTCATTTACTCCAAATTATATATTCACAAGGGCGTCTAATGCCAATGACTACATTTGGATGTTCTAAACTGCGAGAAAAAATTTCTTACAACTTAAAGAGAAGCTCTACTTAGATGAATGCATTCTTGCAATAAAGGAGAAGAAACAATTTGGTAAGCAAAAGGGGTTTAAGTTATGTACTTTAAAAAGAATGATCAATAATAGACTGTTTACATCATGACATCAAAGGTAGAGCTGGAAGTTATGGAAAATTCTCAGGGGTTTGCTAAGCTATTTGATGCAACAGAACAGGGTAATGGAAAATTAAATTAAGCCAAGTATATGATCCTGCATCACCTATAACACCTACAATGTCACAAGTGCATCCCATCATCTCATCAAAACAAAAGTGCAAATGAAAATATCAGGATTTCGTTTCTTCCTTAATCTTTCTACAACAAAACAGAAAATACTTTGATAAACTTGATTTGAAGATCTTCATTCACATAGGTGTAAAAAAAAAAAACTTCACAAGTCAATAATAAGTCAATAGAGCACTCATGGAACTCCTTCTCACACAAAAGTAAATCTCATTTCAACACCCAAATGCAAAATCTAAGAATTCCTTAGTCAGCAGCCAAAACCACCTTGTCACCAACAACAACATATTTTCTGTGTGTTTATTAACAGTTTTCTTTTTCAAATCTTTTCAAGTCTTCTATCTTTTTTTTTTAAGTTAATGATTTTCTATTTTGGATTACCCGTAGAACAGGATAATCAAAATAAAGAGTCATTAATTCAAACTAAATAGAGAAATGCAGCCAAGACATAATTGAGAAACGTAACAACGTCCATAAAGAATGCTAAAAGAAAGTTGAATGAAAGCTTATCTTTTTTTTCCAGGAACCTAAATCAATTGAGTTGCAAAACCCAAAACTCACCCACAAATAGCAATTTCTTTTACAATATATTAATGAATTTAACAAGAACTTCAACAATTCATCAATTGAACTTCACAAGAAATATCAAGTTCGGCATACAAATTTAACCAAATTTTTTTTTTTTAAGAACTAAAGCACACCCACCATTTTAACATTCCATAATTTTCCTGGATTCGTCAAGGTCGAACTGCCAAAATTTTATTTAAACATTTTACACATATATCATGCAAATCTCTTATAGTTGATCCAAACTCCATACTTACTCTCTATTTCCACCATTCGTTTCCCACTCCGAATTTCTATATAGCCATAACTTCGAGTAATAGAATTGAAAAGATCCAAATATTAGGTTGATCAGTCCTAAGAGGATCAATTGAATTCTAAAATCGAGTTAATGGCATCAAATCGGGATCTCGTTATCGAGTCTTATTCCTTGCAACTTAATCCGATAACTTTCACAACACCTTCTCAAACTTAACAAATACTTTCAAACATGATCAGAACTTAACGAAGCACCATTCCATAATAATCAACTCTATAACTTTCACAACACCTTTATAGATTGTAAAATAATTTCCTATTAGTTCCTTTCAATTCCTTAGGACAATAAAAATTCTCGTTATCCAATATCCTATCTCGGGCTCCCTTATTTCCAACTCATCCTTCCAGTGTAAGAATATTTACTTTCTTTTTCTTACTTTAACTTTATGTGGATAGTTTTCATTAGGACCACTTGGTGTCGAGTCTAAGTATAATCAAATAAATTCATTAGTTTTCACGTCTCCCAATTTCTCACAGCTGTTATACACCAGTATGCCTAGTGGTGACTTGCATCTTTGGTGCGTGTATAATTTTTTTTTTCCTCTCAATTCAATTCATTTATATAAAGATAAGTCATACTCAAATCATAAACCCAAGGATTTATGTGTCTTGTGTCTTATTTATTTTCCCACCTGAACGGCTAACACAATTTCTATTCATCAACCTTTTCAAATTAGTAAAGTCAATTTTCTTAGTATTACACCAAGAGCATCACAATTTTAAGAATTTAGCTTAGGCCAAACACCATTCATCAATTTTAAGAAATTGATAATTCTCAGGTGTTACAATTAACACACAACACTATTAATGTCTTCCTTCGGATTTCTCCATTATCAATGAACCTTTATTCAATATTCTTATATGTTTAATGATATCACCAAAATGAAGCACAATCTCTATTATCCCAAATGTGAAATTTCATCACATTCCTTCAATTCTCCCAACAATTCTTAGGTTTTACATCACACCTAACTCTTGGTAATAATTCAATGTAGAAAATCTACTTTATGTCTTTCACTATTCACGAAATCCTCTAAAAAAAATTTCTTGCGATCATAGCTTAAGAATGGATTTAAAAGAATCCCAAATATAAAGTTAAACAATCACAAACGAAAATAATCCAACCAAATCAAGATTCAAACTTAAATTTAACATTCTTTCTTAAGGAATTCATTCCTAACCGTGGAACCAAAATGTCCACAATATTTTCTTTAACACTTACCAAATACATCTCATCTCAATTCAAACTTAACAAATTACCATTTCAAAGTCCAAGAATCTTATCCTGGCTTAAGAGCAAAAATGCTCTAATACCACTTGTAACATACATATTAATGTTCCATTCCAAAATGGATACATAAAAAAAAATACACAAATTGCCTCATTACCATAATTACAATCCGAATCAAGACAATTAAAAATCCTGAACTTCTATTTACCCATCTATTCCTTTAAGTATATAAACCAAAATCCTGTCCACCACCTAATCCATCTTGAATCACTGAAAAATATAATTCACAAAAGGGTGAGCTTAAAATAGCTCAGTGGGTGGGGGCAGTGACTTTATTATTGAAAAATTAATTTTCAACGAAATACTGTTTCAAGAACGAATTGCAATGCACAAACCATGTATCAACAAATTTACCATGGATGCCAATTAAACATTGGGCATATATTTTGGTACTTATACCAATAAACAATTTTAATACACATAATCATGTATCGCAAAACTTTAACATGGATGTCATGTCAAACGTTAATCATATAATCGGTACCTGTCTCGATCGGCCACGCCGACCTTTACCAACCTTATTTCCCCTGACAATTCGTTGTTGCGTGCACAACTTGAGAAGCTACCTTATCCTTTCTAGTGGTCAGTGACCACAATGGCCCCGCAGGCCTAATGTGGCATCCAGATTTGCCACTCCGACTCCCGTCAATGGGATTAAAACTCCTTAATCGCGTGATGTGGCTCACCGGTGTGGTCTTGGCGTAATCGTCGGCCCAATGCCGTCTCGATCACCCTCCAAGCCAACACCTACTAGGGCCCATGCAATCAAATACAATACAAATATGGCACGTTCACAAAATCCAAAAAAAAATCACATGACAATCATTTTTCACCAAGTACATCCTAATTATTTACCAATCGCTGGTAACGTTGGACTCTAGAGGTGGCTCGTACGGACTCTAGAGGTGGCTCCCGCCTTTAAAGTGGCGTAGCACTTAGCTCCGCACAGCACTTAGTTCCAAAGTACCTAGTTTATCAATACATAATTTATGGACGTGAAGTCTCATATATACACTGACATATCAATTACAGCATATGTTAATGGGCAAATTTATGTAACCATATTCGAAAATATTATACATTAAAACAATATTTTGTAATCTTAGATAGTGGTATTTATAATGGTGGGTGTAAAAGTTATCGTTACTAATAACATGGTTATATGAGTCACTCTTATTTTAATGACATTGTAACTCAATTATTGACTTATATATATCTACTAAGGGTAGATATTAATCCCTCAATGGTTGACTTATATATATATATATATAAGGGTAGATATTAATCCAAGCAGTGATCTATAATCAAATCTAATGCCATATTGTTACCTGAATCAATATTAATAAATATCATCACACAAATTAATCAAAAGCAATTTCGTCAAACTAAGCCCACCAATCTATTATAAAATCTCAAAGTTATGTTAATGGATACTATTGAGTTGATGTTGTTGTCTTTCTTAAACTGCCAACTAATCTATTATAAAATCTCTAATATAATGAGGGTGTATTAATAGCAGCAACGGCTAGAATAAGTTGGAAAAGGTTGCAGCCCCTCAAATTTTTGCTTCCAACCATTAATGAGTCCAGCACTACACATGACAAAATAATGACAGGGAAAACAACAAAATCGAATCAGCCAAATATTGTACTCAAGTTGACCACAAACTGATATGCAAAAAGAGCAAATTGCAAGATCAACATAACGAGTAACAACTTAATTTAACATCAAAGTGAAATCAGACAAGTGAAAACCAAATATCCAAGAAGCCAAAACTGACAAACGAAATCAAAATCCAACAAGCAAAATTACCAGTATGAACGCAATCCCCAAATTCAATCTTCAACTTATTGAAACTACCACAAAACCATAAAAAATATTTCATTGCATCAGTCCAACCGTGAAATTCTCACAAGCCGATTTAATTCCAACATCAAATAACAAGGAAGGAGAGCCAATTCATGAATCATGAACCCCTCTTGCTACACGATTGTATCACAGGCTATATATAAATATATATATATATATATACCACAAATAACAACCATTGAATAATTCCACAAAACCCATGTTACAATTCAACCGGTAAGTGGCAAATCTTAGCACGATAATAGATTTCATAGCAACAAACTCATGTTCAATCAAATTTGAATCACAGGGAAAAATTCATCTATAGTTTGAAACAAATCCCTTTTCATGTACTAACCAGTAAAATTCCCCACCTGTTAATAGTTTTATGAATTCTTCGATCTTCCTTGAATCAGCCAAAACACGGTGTCTTCTTTTCCCTCTTCTTCTTCTCCCCTTTTCCTTTCCCCTTCTTCCCCTATTCTTTTCCCGTATCCGTTTCCTTTCTCCCTTTTTTTTCTTTCCTTTCTGCCGAGCTAGTCGGTCTGGTGTACCAAAGTGCCAAGATGCCGAACAGAACCGGCATGCCGAGCTAGTCGATTTTGCATACCGAGCATACCAAATATGCCAAGTGTGCCGAGGTGAACGGTCGGTTAGCCGAGCTAGGCAGTTGGTGTGCCGAATGGTATGGCATGTTGACATGCCGAGTGGGAAGGTCGGCATGCCGAATAAGACGAACTGGGATTGAAGGCTAGTTTCAGGCATGAAACTTGGGAATGAAGTCGATGATTATAAGAGGATTAAGCCTTGGAGCTTAAGTCGATTAAGTCATTGTGCTAGGCATAGATGCAAGTCGGTTGTGGGATTTAGATGCTGAGAAGCTAAGTCTAAAGTTGGAGGCAATTGGTTCGATAGGGTCTTGATTTTGGTTGAGCTTTGACTCATATTGGCTAAGTTCCTGAAGATGCTGGGCTGATAGAGAACGTGGCTGAGCTGGCAGCCATGTTCCTTGGCAGTTGCTAACTCCTTGCTCCTGATTGGCTCCTGTTGTAATTTGTGTTAGTGGCTGGACATGTCAGCCACAATTTTAGCCTTTTATGATCTGGATAGGTAGATGTTCTCTCTAGTTATGTTTTGGTGTGCTTTAAAGTTTCTGCAACCATTGTAAAAGACTCCTTGTAATCTTTATTGTGTCAATGGGATTAAGGTGGGCCTTGGCCTGTAAATTCATTATGTGCTTGTTATTTACGATTGGTTTATTGCTTACTTTATTTTCTTCTTTGTTAACAGGTTGAGTGAATCTAAATAAGAGGGAACACTGAGAGTTACCAATAGAGGGTTGTTGGTTAACCGTGGAAACTTTCCTATTGAATTATTCCAGCTAAAAGTGCTATAGGTATCTATGGTGAATTTCTTTGTCATAAGGAAAGGAAGAAGTTTTTTGCATGAGTTTTAAAGTTTTGTGGAGGTTTCTTTTTACTCCATTAGAAGTGTTCTAACCACATTGAAAAAAGGCAGGAAACTTTTTGCTTGGATTTAAAAGGACTTTGGATCTTCATTGAAAGAAGGGGGAAACTTTTTGTTTGGGTTTTAAAGGCCAATAGATCTTCTATATTATTCTATAAAATTTTCACACGTGTACAATCACTTATCCTTTTAAGTTTACTAATCACTTGATATGATTTTAGTTTAATTTTTAAAAATTAGATAACTAACTAAAAGAACACGTGTCACATTTATAGATCATGTTACATAATGTAATACACCAAGTCACACAGGATTCAAAGTCATTTTGACGGAATTTGGATCTTCTCTAACAATTTTGGTGTAACATTCTTTGTAATACTGAATATAAATGTGCCATATGTTATTTTAATTAGTTATCTAATGTTTAAAATCTAAACTAAAACCATATCAAATGTGTGATGTGTTATTTTAATTAGTTATCTAATTTTCAAAAACTAAACTAAAATCATATCAAGTGATTAATAAATCCAAGAGATAAAATGATTGTACACATGTCAAAATTTGATAATTAATGAACTTAAAGGATAAATGATTGTACACATATCAAAATTTAAAGAGTGCTAGAGAAGACCAGTTGGCATTTTAATTCTTTAGTACATCTATCTTTTCCATTCCTTTGTTTTTAGTTAGAGAAGTTCCATTTAATTTCCTATTGTTCTTAGTTTAAAAAAATGTGAGAGTAGTAGTTTGAAAGATTAGAACTTTGAATAACTCCACTTAATTACTTATAAGTAACTAATCAGGAAAAAAAAAAGATTGCAATAAACTAGCAACAACAGAGCTAAAAACTTTGTCACTCAAATAGCCGCTCCCACATAGAGGATAAAAGTATAGTTGTTGAATTAGAACTTGGAAACGCAATCAGGATTAATACGCAAATGGCGGAGAGGACTAAAGGTGTTTAGACTTTTTGCCCAAATACCTTTAAAAAAAAGGTATCTAGAATGTGCGGAGCAGGAAATGAGGTTACTTAAGAGCATTTGTAGAATTGGGGCAACTTCGCCACTGCTATGATCGACCAGCGAGCCAGCAGATATAATTTCTGACACAGCTTCATGGTGCATTTGCAAATATCTTCAATTCAATTTCGTAGCTGCAGGATTCCTACCAAACTGAATGATAATGGGCTTTCCTTTGAAGACATATCCATTGACTAGATTCTGCATTGGATTTTGTATGTTTAGAAGGTTTCCATTCAGACTGACTTTCCCATGAAATCAAGAAAACATAAACAGAACAGCCACATTTCAATCCAATTCTTTCACAAAATCCCAATACAGAAAAACAATATGGAATGGACTATTGAACATTGGTCCGTATTGCTAGTAACATGAACTAGGTTTAAACGAGATCAGGATGAAATCTGCACAGAAATATCTCAAGGATTGCCATGCAGGTCAAGCAATAACCATCCTTAAAATTCAGCAGTTGCATGGAGTGAGGGTAGGCAAATTTGCTTTCTAGCCTTCAAGAGGCTGCAAATGGGCACTGAGTGCTCATGTGCATTAACAATCTCGTTAACCTTCTTTCATATATGAGTGTGGTCATTTTCATCTCCATAAATTTTTTTTAACAGAAGCTATTGAATCAAATTAGATAACCGCTGAGTCTTGGAGTAGCTATCTTCATGATTTCTAAAGTCAACTAATGCACTCACAAAACCAGTGAACCATAGAGTGCACGTGTAGTTTTAAAAGTTAGGGTCTAACTTTTCATAATACAACAGTCTGAATTTTCCATTTTTCCTTCATGTTAACTTTCAGGAAGATGTATATTTTTCAAAGCTATTATTAAGTCAAAACAACCATCATGGCAGAATCGCAGTCCGCAAGAATATAAATCCTATATGAACACACTATAAGAAACGAGACAACACAAAACAACCAGATTTTCTGAGAGAAATTTACCAGTGCACTGTGGGCAAGTTCCACAGATGGGAATGTGACAAATGCCTGACCTCTCATTCTTCCTTCCTGTAAGTAAAAGAATTGCAGACTTCGGTGTCAAGTATGAGTTAGCAGAGTGCAGGCAGTGAGATTCTTTATGCAAGTGCTGACAGGCAAAGAGATCATAAAGGCAAATAATCATAAAAGATTCCAGATCAATATGCTAACGGGATCCATCCACATTAATAAAATTTTTCTTGCTCAAGTGGTTTCCCAATTCATATCCAATCACCAAGTTGCTAACAAAGGGCGTCAGACACCGGATGCTAATTTTTAGGCCAATCAATGTGTGAATTTCAGAATATCTAATAAATAACCTGGACTTTAACACAAATTGGATGTTGAAAAAGGCTTTTGACCACATTGACCGAAAGTCTCTCAGTTGTGCCATAAACAGAAATATAAAATGGGTTTCCTTGAAAATGGTTCAACATATGAACTTTTTCGTATGGTTGAAATGTCCTATACTTCACAGTGGATCCACCTAATAGTATATCTTAAACGCTCTCATCATACTGCAACAAGGAAATCCACTTTTTCATTTCTTTTCCATAATACGGTCATGTAAGCTTCAAGTCAGATGATTTAAAAAGGAAACAAAATAAGGAAAAAGAGAGAAGAGTACCCAATGAGAGATTTTTACAAGGCAAGTGAAAAGAAGCAGCAAGCTGTAAGAGAACTAACTAACATGGAAGAAGCATCACAAATGTCCACAATTGGTGGAAATCTCAATCCTCCTTAATAAGCACCTAAAACTTCCAGTCGAATCAAGTTCAACCAAAAAACAGGTACTCATAAGAATCAACATGCCACATTTGCTCCTAGCAAGATTTCAAAATGGAAAGCATGTTCAGTTTACTGTCCTTTAAAGACTACCCTTAAATATCTAGAAAGAAGGTGACTAGAAAGACCAAACTCACACAATACACTATGAATTCTTCAGTGGCATAACACATATTGTCATCATAGAACAGGAAGGAACAAATTTTAGAAGTTTAGAACTGGTTAAGTTGTCTCACCTGCATTAACTTCACGTTGAGGCTGGATTTTGCTTCATCAATGCTTCCAAATAATGATCCTACAGCATATCACAAGAAAGGAGATAAAAAAAGAAAAAGTGCTCAGGCTAGGGCCGTCAAAAGTTAAAAACTTCTTTTTGCCATCAAATATCAATCAGATTGAGTATACTTGAGAGTTATGAACTCACCAAAAATGAAGCAGAAGTCATCAGCTACCACATCTTTTGCTAAATTCTTTACATACAACACCAGAGAAGGATTCCCAGCACTATAATTCTGCAAAATGGAAATCATATTTTTTATGCAAAATGTATGGAAACTAAATTCGTCAAGAAAGGATGTTACTAACAACTTTATGCACGCAAATTGGTGGGCCAAGCATGTCCAAAAATTTCGAAATGTTCAATTTTCAAATATCAAGTGTAAGCAAAACTCATAAAAGCAACTTGGCTAAAGATCTAAACATCATTCTACTTATAAGACTACAACAACAGACATGAGGAGGTGACCAAATGTCTAATTCAAGGATAAAGTGAAGCCCAACAAATTCCAAGAAGCCATAACCTTGATCAGGCTCTAGTAATGTAGTAAACTAACATTCTTTCAGCTCTGTTCTAAGCAGTAAGATGAATAAGCAATATATCATTGATCACTTCAATAAGTAATTCTGATACCTTAAACATAGGTAGGGACAGAATCTCCTCGGGGGGCAATTTTCCATTCTTTAGTTCTTCAACTGTTGCATAAGGTGTATGTTCTAATTCCTCTTTATCTGGCTTCAGTAAAATCTCAGCATCTGTGTCATCCATTTGTTCATTCTGAATTGATTTGTTTGCTATTTTGATCTGCAACAACATCAATATCAAGAAGATCAAAAAATCCACTGACAAAAAATTTCATTTTGCAAACTTCTCAAAGGAGGGCACTGACTTGTAGCACAGGGTTGTTCTTTTTTATTAATGGTATTTCTTTTGGAAGTAAGGCAGCTCGTTTCAGTCCAACAGCCTCATGTGCCACGTCCTCATCAACTGCAGGGCCCACAATGGCTTGTCGCTTGATGCGTTTGATTTTAGGCCTTGCCTCTCCTGGAATTTCCTGAAACATTGATTCCAAAATATCACACCCACAACTATAAAAACCTCCTTTCCATTCATAGCGAAAGCAAATTCAGCATTATTCTACCCTAGATAACTTCAAGACTCAGACTTCTGTGGAGATTTTAAATTACTTCATGCAAGATTATACTTGCTTTGTAGATCAAGGAGACCAGGCCAGAAACTCACAACAAACGGAAAACATGAAAAAGAAGATAGGTGAAGAAAAACATTCATAACTATAAAATATTAACCCCCATTCTCGCGTTCAGTCTGGAACATTCATTCAGGCACATGCTCAAATACCAAAAAATGATAGATAAGTCAAGAATAATGGCAAGGGTATCGTTTCACATGTATCCATGAAGGAAGATCTCTTCAACACATGCAGAAGAATTTATATATGTATTTCATTTACTACTTGAGCACACATCCTGGAAAGGCCTAAAACCCACCTGGACTTATCAGCATTATTGTAAGTTCAAGCACATATTCTGGAAAGGAGAATATTCAATTAAGATGGCAACTTAATATAGGAGACAAGATATTTGTAGCAAGCAGACACAAACATAAAATCATTAAATAAAAAAGATTGTAATTATTCGATAAATGGTTTACCCAAAAAAAGGAAAATAAAGCAAATAGTGGGATGATCTATTATCATAAATATGGCAAGATCAATATCATTTGGTATCATAATAAGAATTACCAAATTATGGCCAGAAAATATTTATTATATATTGACTATCTCGTAATTATTATGAAAACAAAAAGAATCAGAAACCAAAGGAGCAAACCCTGGCTCTAGGAAATCAAACAAGAAGAAATCATGCATTATTCACAGTCTAATACTTTTAAAAGATTCCCAGCCATTGGATAATTTTACATCAGCCAACAAGGTCTTCCAACTTCATATCCAAACATATTTGGCAATTGACACAACAGTTAAACTGAAAAGAGCGAACCACTGCATAATCACAAGTTCAGAAAAGGGTCCAGGTGCTGATTGGATCAAAAGTCGGAGTCAATTTTATTTCCAGTTTCTCCAAACATAATATAAATCTACAGGCATATTGTAAAGTATCAATAGGATTTAATGGCCAACTAGATTTGACTAAACTATAGTCAAGTGTCAAGCAAACACTAAACAAATCTGATCCTTAACAGTTGTTTGATACAACAACAACAACTAAGCTTTAACAGTTGTTTGATAATGATACAATAAACAAATGGAGGATCTAATTCTTTTATGCAAGAGATCGATACCTATAAACTCTTATACAAGATACAAGACATGGGTAAAAAACTAACATTCAAACAAGTTATGGGAGGACATGATACCTATCAAGAGTGATCCCTATGCCGCTAAGCTGATAATGTTGAAAATTGAAGCTACCTACCAGATTCAGCTCATATATTTCATGTCGGAATAGAACACCATGTTAGAATTCCTTTTTGGCGCAACTATTACGGTTCAAAGAAGACATCAAACAAATCATGAAGGACGAGAACACATCCTGCCAGATTCAGCTCATGTATTTCATGCTGAGACAGAACACCATATTAAAGTTCCTTTTTCGTGCAACCAACTATTACTGTTTACAGCAAACATCAAACAAATCATGAAGGCACATTGGAGAACACAGGTAGAGATTACCTCCTCTGAAGACTCCATTTCTGATTCACTACTGGATAGATCTTCCATGTTAGTTCTTGCAGCTAGAAGAGGAGGCAACGGAGGGACTGGAGGAGGAATAGGTATTGAAGTTGGTAGGGGTGGTGTAGGGAGTGCCATACGAAATGGAGCAGGAATATTCATTTTATTCATCAGATGCAGTACCTAAAATTTCCATGTCAATTGGTATGAAACTAATGCTATAAACCACTGGCAATTATAGTCCAAAAAAAGGAGCATAAGGAAATGAAAGTAAAACATTTCTTCAACCTGTGTATAGAACCGGGGAACGGCAATAAGAGCATTTACAATGTTGGTGAGAATATTCCCATCAGGAGGGGGATATGCATATCTACAAGACAAGCAGGTAAGTAACAAAACAGAATCAGTCTAGGAGTAGAAACACTTCAGTGGCTCAAATGAATAGAATCTATGAAACTTCAATACAACCAGCAAAAAATGACAGACAAATAAAATATAATAATGCACATTCATTTGCATGTAAACTGAGTTTGCAGATGCTTTGCATAAGCTCTCCCTGCAATGATGCATCACCTGCCCATCCATTTTCACACATACCAAGTTTGTCAACACATAATAAATGCAACAGAAAAAAGTTACAGGTTCCAGAGACCTATATTCAGCATCCCAAGGAAAAACTCATGAAAGTTTTCAAAAAAGAAGATAACTAGAGAGAGAGAGAGAGAGAGAGAAAGAGAGAGAGAAAACATGTGCGAATTACTTTACTTTGTGATGCAAGACTGACGAAAGTACAAGACAAACAGCTTTGCAGCATTAAGAGGAAGGAAAGATTGTAATTATTGTGCAGGACATTTGGTTTTGACATTGACGCAGTCAAGGACCAGTGAGAGACTTCCTCTTGAGCTAGGGGTTTACATAGTGCTTATAAACTGGAGAGAATGCTTCGAAGTAACTTCAGGGAAATAAAATGAAAGAAACAGCAGGTCTCTGAAATACATCTGTGAGCTAGTTATACAGGGGAGGTAACTATTCATTACAGGCTATATTGTTCTTTTTGGGAGAAATATCCTACTCAACTAGTAGCTAACTTAAAGAGAATATATATTGGACCAACTTGGCTTGCGAACAAAACTATCTAATGGAAAAATGTTTATATACATAAAACTTATTGTTTTTATCATAAATGTTCACAGGCCAATATGCGGATGTGCCTAGACAGATAACGAGCTAGATAAGTGACAAGAATAGACAGTGAGTTCATGATGACTAAACAAAGTACCATCTTTTAGTACAGAATCTCAAAAAGGGAAAGGGAAGGGGGGGGGGGGGGGGGGGGGGTGGTGTTTGGTGTGGGGAAGAAGAAACGCACTTAAGGTAAGGAGGAAAGGGGTAATCCACACCGAGTCCTTTGGCAATTGGCTCACTAGCGAGAGAGGAGCCTAACTTGGACCCTTCTCTTCGATCCTTGCCCGAAGAGGCATCTTTCATTTGAGAAATCAAATCATTCCCGACTTGCTTTTCATTCTCTTGGCTCTTATCATCTTTTATTTGTGTGCTAGCTCTCTCTACTGACAAGACTTTGCCAAGAAATCTCAACCTGACAAACACATTCCGAGATCATCACAATCAGGAGAATATTTTTGAAAATTTAAAATATGAGCCAATATAATCACAAGACTAGGAAATCTCATCCAAAGCACAGGGGAAAAGGATGAATACCCATGTAGTTGCTGTTGTGCTTGAGATGCCAAAGCCACATTCTTGAAATCCGCAAATGCACAGTTCCTCATTCTATTGAAGAGTAAAGTAAGGAAAGGTTACTAAACAAATGGAGTTCAAATCCTATTTCAAAGCAACCCGGCACTGGACCATCCCTATACTCCCTTCCATTCATGATCAAATATTTACCAAAAGAATTTCTCCCATCATCATAACACACCATCTTGATGATGTTATTTAAAAAAATAACTTCCCATTACAGACGGGAAACATCATACATATTCAGATGAGAGAATGAATGCCCAAGTTACTGAACACAACCAAATACACAACAGATACAGATTTAAACATACAAATGTTAATTAGCAGGACATCTATAGGTAGGCAAGAGAAGTGAAATATAAAGTAGACAGAACCGCAAACAAACATTAAACTTAATATAACAATGCAACATTATATGACAAAAGACTACAATATGGGGAGTTTCTCATGTGCTGAATTTGGTACACAACGAATTCATGTACCATTTTACTTATACGACTAGACATTCAACTTTTTCCGCTACTATCGTAATTCACACTTTTACTCATAAATTACTAAAACAATGCAATATTTATTGACAAAAAGACTCAAATATGCTTCCTAAATTCCATAAGCAACGAATCTAGCTATCATTTCACTCGTACTAGTAAGAATTCAACTTCTTGTGTATTACCATAGTTCATACTTTTATTCTTAAATGACTAAAAAATGCAATATTACATGACAAAAGACTAAAATATAGGGAATTTCTTAGTTGACAAATAAAGAATTCAGCAACTTTTCTACTACAATACTTCCTATCCAGTACTACTATGGTTCAAAAATCTTACAAAACAACAGTATCAATCAATGAGGTTAACAATGATAGCTGAATAAGTAAAACAAGTAGCTAAATTCATACTGAATATTGCCAAATTCATAAAAAAATGAACGATATAAATCACGAAATCAGTGTAAATCAAATTAAGGGTTTTGCAAATGAGTGGGAAACCTTCCATTGGAGCAAGGACGGACAGAAGAGGCGCCGTAGTTAGAAAAGATTCGAGAAAGCGTCTCATGAGGAATTGCTTCAGGAAGATGACGAATTAACAGTGTGGAGTTTTCGTTCTCAGCTTGATAATTGTGAAAATGGCCCAAATTCTGGTTCGCTGCCGGCGGAGGTAACGGCGGCGGCGGCGGCAGCCGAGTTGCTTCAGCCATGCACAGTGTTTCTTTTTATTTTTATTTTCTTTTTCACGTTTTGATCAATTTCTTTCCGAGCAACTGATCCCAATTTTTAAAGAATAAAATTTAAAAAAAAAATTACAGAGAGATATGAATTATATATAACTTTATGTTTTTTTTTTTAAAAGGTAAATTACAAAACAAATTCTCCTTGGTTTCAGAAATTTTCAAACTACCCCATTTGGTTTCCTTCCCTGTTTATGTATCAATTGGGATTTTTTTTTTGGTTTCTGAATGTGGGTTTTTTTTTTTTTTTTTTTTTGGTGTTGTGTGGAACTGCTTAGTTAAATGAATGTTTATCATGGAATTACTGGATTCTTTGTTTACTATTGTTGCTTGTAATTGTTGTGATTATGCAAATACTTGTTCAACACCAGTAAAAAAGAATTTGTGCGAATTTTGCCTTTTCTTTTTGTGTTCAATTTGTGTTTCTTGTAAAAATTTTCAGGGGTCTGGTGAATTATGGTCACTGCGGCAAGAATTTTTTTTGAACAAAATAACTAAAATTAGTTTGATTCTTGATCTTGTGATTTGTGCTAATTCTTAGGATATACTACATGCACAATGTGCAGTAAAATAACACAAGGAAGACTTTTTTTAAATTTTTGTTTTGAGAAGTGGGTGAGTTTGTTATTGTTCTAATGACTTGTGTTATGAATTTGATAGGTTTTAGATTCAGCACCAAACCAAGTAATGGGAGGTGAATCTACGCTGTGTCGTCGACTAGAGTTTGATAATGATATTGTGCAACTGACAGATAGTGAAAGTTGCATACTCAACCAGAGTAGTGACATTGAGCCAGTTGCTTTATTGCATTCAAATTTTGATGATAAATTGAACAATATTCACTCAGTTGTTCCTAGAGATTTGATTCCAAAAATTGGTATGGAGTTTGAGACAGAAGTACAAGCTTATCAATTTTATCTAGCATATGCCAAAAAAGTCGGATTTAGCATACGAAGGAGCAAAAGCCACAATAACAAATCTGGTAAATTAATTTGCAGACTCTACTGTTGCAATGCTGAAGTTAAAAGAATGCTTGATAAAAGAGATCTCTATATAAGGTCACATCGGCCAGAGACAAGATGTGGTTGTGAGCCAAGAATGAAAGTCAATAGTTCAGAAACGGGAAAGTTTCAAGTGATTCAGTTTGTTGAGGAGCATAATCACTATCTTTCAAGTCCAAACAAAACACACTATCTTTCATAGTTTTGGTGGAATGCTTTGTATTTGTAAAGGAGGAAAATGACAATTAGTTGGGTGACTTTTTGATTTTTACGCCCAAGTAATATTTTACATATATTCAATGGCTCCGCTTGGATACGGTGTTTTTTGGTTTTATTTATGAAATGATTTTATTGGGTTTTGGAATAAGAAATGAATATTTATAAAATGATTAGATGTGTTTGGATTGATAAATTTGGTTAATTTATTGTAGATTATGTATAGAAAAAATTAATATTATATTCATTAGATTATATAAAATATTGTTATATAATTAATTTTTTCAATAAGTAGGCCCCACATTTTTACACACTTACACAAACAATCAGACCCAGCGTTGTAATTTTTCATCAGCCATGGACCCACCACTGAATTTGTTATGTACTGAATATACATCCACTTGTGTGCATGTGATTTTGACCTTTTTACTGTGTAGTAATAAAATAATATAGTGGAAGATATGTTTAATGTACACGTATTTTGTGATTGTAATTGCAAACTGCTGAATTATTGAGTGCCAAACACTTTTTTTTTTTGTTTTATAAATAGGTTGAAATTTTGAGGAACCAAACGGAGCCAAACTTTTAATGTAAGAATTCAAACATTCATACACTTCTTTTTGTTATGTACTCATTGATAATATTATTTTAACTATATTATATATTTGATTCCAAATGTTTACTTATAATGCATTAGAATTGTTAATTAGATTAATTAGATTGTATATTTGTATAGACGATGTATAATTACTAGAGTGGAATCAATCCTTACATTATAATTGTTGTAGTGGAATCCTTGCTTTATCGTACACATTTGCATAAATGAAATGCGAATCTATATTGTCAGGTGAGGTAATTGGCGCTGAAGAATCAAATCCGTTACATCAATATACCATTCAACATTTTTTTCATGAAAATCAGTTCTCTATATTAATATGCCTTTCCAAAATTAACATTACAACGAACAATATAATCAATTGAGGTACACCTCACCACAAAAATTCTCGATATTTAACAAAGGCCATTTACATTTTTTTTAACCGAAAACTATATATCATCATGAACAAAATACGGTGCCGGATATACCCGTCACACCGTTACAAAATGAAGACAAGTAATCGTAAATTTGGAGTACTACTCCATTACATGTAATCTCACAATTAAGAATCGAGATTTAGAGGACCGCTACTAAGGCTCAACCCAAGTAGCCATGCTCTTTTTTCCGTACATTATAGTTAACCTAAGCAAATGAAGCAAAAGGCCAGATAAACAGCACACCTTTTCTGTACAGTTCTCCATCATCTAATTATGTGCAAAGCTGCAATATATACCATTCATAGTACAAATATGTGTTTAACCAAGGACGATTAAAAGGGGATGTGATCCCGATTTAGATGAGGACTACACAACCAGCCCTAGGATTATGCATCATCTCAGTAATTCTTCTAACACTTGTTTCCACTTCCTGGCTGGCCAACATGATTTTTACAGCCACAGAACCCATTCCAAGGTACGAGCATTTCAAAAACAACCAAAGTCCAGCAGCAGCAAAATCAAAACATTCACCTGAAATCTGAATTACAACCAGAAGAGGAAAAACTGCTTAATCATAAATTTCATCATGTTCATGTATTGAATCACTGCAAGTTCAAGGTAATTAAAGATAAAAGGTTACCAATTATCAAACTGATATTCATACAAAGTAACAAAATGAAGCCCTGAAAGGCACAAACTACTACTGCGAAGAATTAACAAGATAATGGACTGTGAATCATTTCTAGTTTTATCTCAAATACGTGATATGTATCAGGTGGGCAAAATGCTTTCCAGTACTACAAAGTAATTTCAACAATCTCTTTTGGTATAACTCCTACCAAACCCAAAATTGTTCTACAGAACTGCAAGGTAGAATGCACTACAAGCCCAAGTTGAAATAAAGACCAAAGAATTTATGTTCTGCTGTATCATTTACACTTTTGTGCAAGGTTTCCATCAAACAGCCAATCAACACAATCAGGATTCAATTCTAGACCTCAAGTTGGAGTTGAGTTCAAAAACTAAAATATTTCAAAAAAAAAAAATTTAGAATATCATGTATCTCTTTTTGTCCTTTGAATATTTTTCATAAAAAGGCAAAAACATTATATAATTGAAAAACATATTGCATATGTTTTAAATTGTGAAAAGTGTAATTAAACTCTCAAAACTACTCTTACTTTGTACAAATTGGATAGGTTCGATCTATAGTCATTAGAGCCCCGTAAAAAGATCTACTACATTTCATCAAGTTGTTTCAAAGAATCAAAATAGCAAGTTATTAACAGAATTCCTTGTCGACTTCTTGTGAAATACTGCAGAAGCTTTTTCTTGAAAGGTTAGGGACATCATTACCTGCCAAGGTCGAGACTAGCTTCAACAACATAATGTTTCAAGTAGTAGTGGAAAACAAAGCAAGAGGGATTTATAGTGCATGTTAACAAACAAAAGAGAACTGCTTCAGAGCCAAAGCCTGTTTAGATCACCCTCTTGACACAGTCTTGGACAGGCATAACCAATGCCACAAGCAGTTCATTCTCTTATTAACTTTTCCTCAGCAGAGTTCATCATATTCCAGCAAGCGATAAGATTCAACTCTCACACACAACAAAGAAATTATCCATGCCAGGTGCATCATGGTTCGACATTATCCTCTCATTGATTATTTAAAACAACATACACTTACGGACAAAAACCACACTAATTACTAAATATATTCATACTTCTAGTTGCTCCATGTCAATCTCTGGGATCCGTGATAGATTCATTACTTGATTATTTTCATTAGCAGTAATTCTTTCTCAAAACAAAAATTTTAAAAAAAGTCTTCCTTGTATTATTTTACTGCACATTGTGCATGTAGTATATCCTAAGAATTAGCACAAATCACAAGATCAAGAATCAAACTGAATTTTAGTTATTTTGTTCAAAAAAAATTCTTGCTGCAGTTACCATAATTCACCAGACCCCTGAAAATTTTTACAAGAAACACAAATTGAACACAAAAAGAAAAGGCAAAATTCGCACAAATTCTTTTTTACTGATGTTGAACAAGTATTTGCATAATCACAACAATTACAAGCAACAATAGTAAACAAAGAATCCAGTAATTCCATGATAAACATTCATTTAACTAAGCAGTTCCACACAACACCAAAAAAAAAAAAAAAAAAACCCACATTCAGAAACCAAAAAAAAATCCCAATTGATACATAAACAGGGAAAGAAACCAAATGAACCCTAAAAATTGCATAACATAAAAAACCCACAAAAACACTCACACAGACACACACATATGCGACACCATATACATCAGAGTGGTTGAATTCATATCCATTCAAAATCATCAATGTAAAAATGGATATGAATTACAGAAAATTAAGAACAAATGAACAAAATAAAAAACGAAATTCAACTAAGAATTTCGAACTGCTTTAATTACCAGTTGAAGAGAGGTTCAACTCAATGTGCGTACTTGCTTGCTTGCCAGCCACCAAAAATGGAGGAACTTTAAGAGAGTTCAAAGGAGTCGATCGCCTCCTTTGAAACCCGATCGAAGAAGCTTGGAGGATTTGGAGAGAGTGTCTGGACGATTTGGAGGATTTGGAGGATCGAAGAAGCTTTCCAAATATTTGAGACGATATTATTAATATTTTGTAAAGTATAAGTGACACTACGTCGTTTAGCTCTTGGACAGAGTAAGACAGGGGAAAAATCAGACAGGAGATCCGAGCTCTATATTTATATTTACTCCTTTGTGTTTTTTTTTTTCTTTTGAAAAACACACAAAAAGTATGATTTTATAAATGAGGCAAGATCTCTCTCTAGATGAGATCTTCTCTCTCTAGAAGAGAGAGACCAGATCTGAAATTTTTGGAAAATCTCCTCCTTTGGAGCTTACACTTCCGTCTCTCTCATGGGAGCTGTAGTCTCCCATTTGGGAGTGTTTTTCTCTTTCTTAGAGAATTTTCTTTCTTTTGTGAGAGTAGATCCAACTTTGGAAAAAGCAAAAATAGTAAGATGGGTGAGAAAGAAAAAAGGTAGATGGTGGTGAAGAAGATGTCAGTGGTGGTTAATTAGTAGTAGTGATGGTAGAGGTGGTGGCAGGACCGGCAGGTGGTGGTGAAGAAGATGACAGTGGTGGTAGAGGTGGCGGCAGTGGTGGTAGTTGTGGTAGTGGTAGTGGCAGAGATGGCAGCACTGGTGGTAGTGGTGGTGGCAATGGTGGCAGTGGTGGTGGTAAAGGCAACAGAGGAAGGAAAATAGAAGAGATGCATAATTTTTATGGTCATTTGGGCATTTTTTATTCTCTATTAGGTGGTTAAATTTTCTCCAGTTTTAGATGAATTTAAAACTGCACAAATGATTTAATCATGAGCTTCTCAAATTGGTGTTTTGCAATATTAATCATTTACCAATTTTTGTATTGGGTTATTTCTCCATACACTTGTTTGGGTTATTGATAACTCTTTGATTGAGTTATATGTAAATAATAGTCAGTTGTCTATACTGTACATTTTTGTTGATAATAAAATTATCGATTTTGAACAAAAAAAAAGAAATATTTATTTTTATTGATCTATTTAGTCTAATATGTAAGTATAACTTTCTACTATTAATTAAAATAAATTGCACTATATTTTCTTTCAAAATCATCTATTTTTTCATTTATCTTAAAAAAAAATTACAAAGAAGTAATTTGCAGGTTTTAAATCATAAAGATGTAAGCTAAAAAAATTTCCTAATCATAGGGAGATTTTTTGTAATTTAGCCAGAAAAAAATGCAATAATCGGTGTATTAATGGAGAGTATTGTTGATACCGACTACTAAAGAAAACCGAAAAAGTTTTAACCTTATGAGATAATTATTTTTTATGACTAACAGTTAACCTCATGAGGTAACTTTTTTTGGTAATTTTTTCGAACTAAAAAGCATGACAAATTAACATTTAAACTCTTGAGTATTTTATTATTCTCCACATTTGGATTTTAAGTAAAACGTGAGTGTAACCTTGTTTTGGCGACCAACTTGACAAACGCAAGTGGATTCTATATTATTACAATTGAATTTCTATATTATAAAAGTTGGAGCTTCCTCGACATTATTACAATTGAATTCATATATCATACAAGTTGAATTTCACGTTATTACAATTGAATTCTTGTACTATAAAGATGGAGTTTCTTTAAAAGAGCACTTTTTGTAATAGTGTAAATGGTAAACTACCCTTCAATATAATCATGTAACATATCCCTTGAACTTACAATTGTGGGTCATTCTTTGGTGAGATCATTTCATATATGATACTTGCATATAAGGGGACGCTTGGTGACAATGGTAATGATTAATGGCTGATTCACATTACTCTGTTCTATTACACTCTACCAAGCATCCTCTAAATTTCATTTTAGCGTATAAAGTATAAAAAATTAGCAAATAAAGTATCAAATATTAGTATATAAAATATAAAAAATTAGTGTATTAACGTATAAAGTATCAAATAATAGCATATAATATATAAAAAAATTAGTGTATTAGCGTATTACGTATAATTCACATATCACATCTTATATGTAAGACAGTTTCACAAGAGTTTTTATTAACAATTTTAATACTTTACCTCCTAATATATATTTTGTTTTTTGCCCATTACAATAATTTTTATGTGAAAAATAATTTTTTAGGCTAATTTTATTTATTTTGTACTTCCTGAGTTGTTTTATAAAAATGATATCAATATTTTAGTTATTTATATATAGTGTAATTCTTTTTAACAAAATTTTCAACTTCGTTCTATTGCTATATTGTTTTAATCGTGAATCAACCAAACCATTAGGAAGAAAATGATCGTTGGTCAATCCAAAAAAAAAATAAATAAAATCATTAGTCTTTTTTTAATTTGATTTTCATTAGAAACTATTAAATTGAGGTAACCTGCAAAAAAAAATGATAGTTTAAGTAAATAAAATACTAAAATTTAAAGGTTAATAGGTATTTTACAATCCAACTATAATTCAGAATGCTATTTGCAACTTACACTAGTAATAATTATCATTACAAAAGGGTCATGTTATTGAATGCACATTGTCACGTAATAGTAAAACATTGTAATACACATGACTTATTGGTATTCGTAATTAATTACTATAACTCAACTTATGATTTAGTGATTATTAATTAATCAATTAATACTCTTTTACTTTGGTGAAACTATAGGTGTAACTCTATTGAAAGTGAACCAAATTCTACTAGAAATTAGAGGAAAGATTATCAAGAGAAAGGAACATTCATTTGTTCTAGAAAATAAGGATGACAAAAAAGGTATTTGATTAAAAAATAAATACAAGTATATTGTTTTCTTGAAATTCATTGTCTCAAACATCATTCAATTATGAGTGGAAGTCTTGATAATGAGCCTCACATTTTTTTTTAATTTCCAAAGTTAATGTAATTTTTTATGTTGGAGATTCATGTAACTTTAGAATCATAGATAAAGGAAAGTCCTCTTATATTTATTTTGTTAATATAAACTTTTGATACAACAATAATGAAGCGATTATCTTATTAAGTAGGATTAAGTATGCTATCGTACTCGATATAGACTGATTTAGACTCATTTGATCATTATTTAATCCATTCGTGTTAAAAAATTGGATGTATAAATGAGGAAATGGTTTGATTAGCTATAGAAGAATGAATTATTTTATTCATATGGTAATACCTATATACTCTTATTATATTTTCTCTTATTTTTATTTTTTTTTAAGCAAGATTAATGTCTTACATCTTAATTTTTAAAAAAGCAATATAATCATAATCGAATTTTCTAAAGGATCTTAGTAGGAGGAGACCTCTTTTGAATAAACAATATTGTGAATGCATTCTATATTTCATTCATCATCAAAATATTGATCTTTTATGATTAATTAATGCGTAATTAATTTCAAGCATGTATAATTATGATATAATGTTATGCTAATATTTCTATAAAACTAGTAGATTATAACTATAAATTATAAAACAAGTATACTAAAACGATGGAGAGAAAAAGAAAGCAAAGTAGAGCCAATGTAGTAAGTATTCAACCATATGAACTTATCAAAAATACAAACCTATACTTAACAATTGTTTTAATATACAACTTAAATTTGATTTGGTCCAACTTTCTTAATCGGTAGAGTTGTATGCTAATAACGTCTTATAAAAATACTATGGCAATACTTTTCATTTTCAATTTATTTAGTTTCTACTATGAATTTGTACTGTTGGATATAATATCATGGATATTATATATGGATTAATTTGGAAGAAAAATTCAACCACTTGAAGTTGGTTGTCATTTCAAAAGCAAGGTATGTTTGATAAAAATATGTCATATAATCAAAATAATGATTACCTTGGCAAAAAGAGAGCAAAAAGAGAGCAAAGAGAGCAAAATATGCCATTTTCGAGCTTGCTACTGTTCATCGTTTTCAGCTCGCCACTGTTCATGTCACGCCCCGAATCCGACGTGGCACGGCCACACGCTTGGAATCCGGCTCCAAACGTGCGAAGCCTCCTATTCACAAGCTTAATATACTAACCGGATATAAATACAATTTTAGGCCACACATTTCATATATGGACAATATGTACATTCTCAAATTCCTGTTTCCAACAACATCACATTCAAACCTATATCTTTAACATATAACATATCCTTCTCCAAACAAAACATTATATACACATCATATAACTAAATGATTTCATTTACGTTCACAACTATACCTTTCCTTCAAAAGCATTTACTAACTATATACATCAATAGCAATATCCAAAGCTTCTAAGATCATTGTTCCCCAAAACATCTACTTACAATTTCTATGATCTAGTCAAAATGACATTATCCACAAAAATAGCTTTCCCCACTTTTGCTCATCCACGAACCTGTACATGAAACCTTATAATCTGCAACAATAACAATAATAGTGGTATGAGCATACACTATGCCTAGTAAGTAGTTAAGACATTCCTTTATTGGTTTGAGCACGATATATATTTAATATACTTTCGCAAAGCATTTCAACACATGGAAATCCACATTAGAAACCTTTCAAATCAAAACACACACACACATACATATACATAGCAATGGCATCATCATTTATCAAACATTTACAAGTACCTTGAGTACTTGTCATCATTTATCAACATTTAGCTCATGAACCATTCAATTCACTTTTGGGTCATATACTGGATCCAGCCCTAACCTATATAACCCGTTAGGTAGGCCATTACATATGGTTCCTAGCTACTATAACCCGCTAGGAAAGGCCATTACAATAGGTGGAACATGTTCCCCCCAATCGTTCATTAAACATTCAAGAGCTCAAAACATTTCAAATACATTCAAATCATTTCACAAAATGCTTTACATTCACAAAAGCCATTGCATACATTCATATTTATCGAAATCATAAGCTAATACATGCTCAATCCATCTTCATATCACAACATACAATTTTTCTCAAAATATGTTCATTAAAAGCATGTAAAACATAAAGGAGTGTCAAAACCACTTACCTTAAGCCACTTTCCAAATCGTACTTGAATCCAAGATTTTCTCCACTTATTCAAATCACTTTCCTATAAAATATATACATATTCACAAAGAATGATCAAATAGAGCCTAATACTTTTAAACATTATTCTTAACCTAATATCACTTCATTTCCTTATAAACTTTCTTCAACTAAATATCATCATAATTTAGCTTAAACCTATCAATCCATGTTCTATACTTAACTCATTGAATGTTACAATCCTTAGCTAAGTGCTCTTAAACTTATAGGATCAAAACCCATATATATATATATATATTATTCTCATATATTTCCTTCATCAAGAACATCCTCACAATTGGTTTAACTACATCAATACATGTTCTCTACCTGATCAAAGGCATGATTTAATCCTTAGATAGGTGTTCTTGATCCTATGGAACTAAAACCCATATCCCACCATAACCAAATCTTCAACCCTTACCATTCTAGGGCAATAAATAAGGGGATTAACTTGGATAAATAAGCTAGACAAGTTCCTTACCTTTATCAAGAGTGAATTGGAATGGAAATTGGGCTCTTATCTCCTTGAATCAGCTCTTTCTTCTTGCTGCCCTAGATGGAGGGATATGGGAAAAAAAAAGAATGAAGAAGAGGCTGAAAACGTTGGTTTTCAAGAGCAAGATTTCCAATTTTGCAAAACAGTCCCTATAGCTTCTCTTATTTATCAAATGGCCCTTAATTTGGTTTGGCCGAATCCGACGTGGCACGGCCACACGCTTGGAATCCGGCTCCAAACGTGCGAAGCCTCCTGTTCACAAGCTTAATATACTAACCGGATATAAATACACATTTAGGCCACACATTTCATATATGGACAATATGTACATTCTCAAATTCCTGTTTCCAACAACATCACATTCAAACCTATATCTTTAACATATAACATATCCTTCTCCAAACAAAACATTATATACACATCATATAACTAAATGATTTCATTTACGTTCACAACTATACCTTTCCTTCAAAAGCATTTACTAACTATATACATCAATAGCAATATCCAAAGCTTCTAAGATCATTGTTCCCCAAAACATCTACTTACAATTTCTATGATCTAGTCAAAATGACATTATCCACAAAAATAGCTTTCCCCACTTTTGCTCATCCACGAACCTGTACATGAAACCTTATAATCTGCAACAATAACAATAATAGTGGTATGAGCATACACTATGCCTAGTAAGTAGTTAAGACATTCCTTTATTGGTTTGAGCACGATATATATTTAATATACTTTCGCAAAGCATTTCAACACATGGAAATCCACATTAGAAAACCTTTCAAATCAAACCACACACACACATATATATACATAGCAATGGCATCATCATTTATCAAACATTTACAAGTACCTTGAGTACTTGTCATCATTTATCAACATTTAGCTCATGAACCATTCAATTCACTCTTGGGTCATATACTGGATCCAGCCCTAACCTTTATAACCCGTTAGGTAGGCCATTACATATGGTTCCTAGCTACTATAACCCGCTAGGAAGGGCCATTACAATAGGTGGAACATGGTCCCCCCAATCGTTCATTAAACATTCAAGAGCTCAAAACATTTCAAATACATTCAAATCATTTCACAAAATGCTTTACATTCACAAAAGCCATTGCATACATTTCATATTTATCGAAATCATAAGCTAATACATGCTCAATCCATTTTCATATCACAACATACAATTTTTCTCAAAATATGTTCATTAAAAACATGTAAAACATAAGGAGTGTCAAAACCACTTACCTTAAGCCACTTTCCAAAATCGTACTTGAATCCAAGATTTTCTCCACTTATTCAAATCACTTTCCTATAAAATATATACATATCACAAAAGAATGATCAAATAGAGCCTAATACTTTTAAACATTATTCTTAACCTAATATCACTTCATTTCCTTATAAACTTTCTTCAACTAAATATCATCATAATTTGGCTTAAACCTATCAATCCATGTTCTATACTTAACTCATTGAATGTTACAATCCTTAGCTAAGTGCTCTTAAACTTATAGGATCAAAACCCATATATATATTATTCTTATATATTTCCTTCATTAAGAACATCCTCACAATTGGTTTAACTATATCAATACATGTTCTCTACCTGATCAAAGGCATGATTTAATCCTTAGATAGGTGTTCTTGATCCTATTGAACTAAAACCCATATCCCACCATAACCAAATCTTCAAACCCTTACCATTCTGGGCAATAAATAAGGGGATTAACTTGGATAAATAAGCTAGACAAGTTCCTTACCTTATCAAGAGTGAATTGGAATGGAAATTGGGCTCTTATCTCCTTGAATCAGCTCTTTCTTCTTGCTGCCCTAGATGGAGGGAAATGGGAAAAAAAAGAATGAAGAAGAGGCTGAAAACGTTGGTTTTCAAGAGCAAAATTTCCAATTTTGCAAAACAGTCCCTATAGCTTCTTTTATTTATCAAATGACCCTTAATTTGGTTTGGGGTATTATAGTTCATCATTTCTCGCTATTGTTCATCGTTACAGTTTCAGCTCTCCAAGCAATACTCTAGCTATACTTTTGATCGAGGTCCCATCTGAGCTCCCTAACTTGCTGCCAGCTCTAGTATCGACAGCCATCTACCACCACCAAAGGCCAGAGCCGACCACCAGCCTCCTACTCACCCCACCGCCCCTTGAGCTCACGGGTCTGTTTAGCATTCATATAGGCCGATGGTGACGGATCGACTTAATCTTGGACCGGAACTCACTTACTCCAAGCTGCCACCCATGACTCTCAGTCGACTGATCATTTTTCGGGTATTAGCAGCTGATGACTTTGGATCTGCCGGTGACCAATGCACAAGGATAAGCAGTCCAGCCGGTTCAAACTGAGGAGATCTTTACCATCACAACGGAGATGAGCTAGTTGCTGAGCTGTTTTGGCAACTCCCTTAGTGATGGGAGGAATTTGAGACACTGAATCGGGACTTGCTCAAGCTGTCCCTTCTCTGAGGTAGTAATTTGGAACATTTATTTGATGATTCTGAGCTACTGTGTACTGGAAATTGAGTTTAAAGAACACGTAGTGGAGTTGCTCGAATTGTTGTTGTTCAATCTGGTACATGGTATTCATGTCCTTGTTGAGAAATTTGGTGAATTTTAGAAATTTAACTTGAATGTCCATGGAATCTGGAGAAAGTCGTATTGGATTCAATTGTCATGTACTTTTCCATTTTCTGGATTATATGCTTTCTGGAGATTTATGGAAAATTTGTTGAGCTCATTTACTTGAATGAAAAAGGAATCTTGGATTGTGAAGAGTTCCTGATTGCATTATCACCTTTTTTCGGGCGGCTTTGTTGAGGTTCGTTTGCTTGAATGAATGGGGAATTTCTAATGAAATGAGTGGAAAATTTGTGGAGAAGTTCCCGAGTGCATTGTCATCTTATTGCTGTTCAACCTGCTGTTGGTATGCATTTTCATGTACGTGGTGAGACAAGTTGTCTTGCCGTCTTGTGGTTTTGTTTCGGTGATTGATGAACGAATTTGCAATGGTGGTTTTGGAGATAGACTACCCTGAACTCCACATTGTCATGTAATTGGGAGTCTTCATGTGCTTGGTGAGACAAGTTGGTATCGCCGTCTTGTGGTTCAACTTTTCATTTTGATTATGAGGGACAGTGAATTCCCCCAAGTTGATTGCATATTTTCGCCGACATCTTGGAGCTACGCTGACAGTGTAAAGAAATTTTGGCTCCTCATACTTTTTGCTGATAATTAATAAACATAGATCACGACTTTAAAGTTTGAGGGAAATAGAGCCGAGCCTATCTACTAGAATTTTCAAGTAGCTTATCTCTATTTTACTTACATATTTTGAGATAGATTTTCATGTAATGGAGTAGTACTCCAAATTTATCGCATTTGCTCTGTAACAGTGTGACGGGTATAGTCGGCACTGTATTTTGCTTTGCTCTAGCTATGTATATATTCCCTTTTACTAAAAAAAAAATGATTACCTTGGCAAGAAATAAAATAACCTCCAGAAGTGGGTTAATGAAATGGAAAGAAAGAAAAATGGCAAAAAGAATTACTATTAATGTGGTATAGAATATCATTAGACTCGTACCTGTCATACTACGGAGCATATCGTTAACCTTTATCAAACATCATTGAAAAAAAATGTCACAATATTGAGACAAACTTTATTGATAAAACATGATGATAATGATAATATGATCTCGACGTAGCAAATTATTTAACACCTTGAAAGTGTAATATGATTATATAATTTTATTGTTTTGTATCTTTTATATAAATTTTTAATTATGCAATTTATTTATATTTATTGATTAATGTTTATTTATAATGTCTCAAATTCTTTTTGAAGAATATATGAATGTATGTTTTCTTGAAGAAAAATAAATACCAAATGTTTGGAATCAAATAATATAGATTTCTTTGTCAATCACCTCGAATGTGATACTAGTCACTTGATTAGTAATAAATGTTCAAAAATAAATATTTTAGTTACTTACTTTAATGTAATAAATAAATATTTTAATCACTTACTTTGATATAATGAATAAATATTTTGGTTGCTTATTTTGATGTAATGAATAAATATTAACATTACATATTCTTAAAAAATATTTATGATTAATGTATTTTTTTTCAATATTTCTTTTATACTTAAAGAAATTAAAACAATTGTCATTTGAAAATTTTATTTTGTGAAGAAAATGGACATTTCAATGATTAATGACAAAAAATTATGTCTCGCAGATAGTACAACAATATATTCCATACTAAAAGATAAGAAATATTTTTCTTATATAATCATGAAAGAAACTCATATTAGTACTATATTTGGTAGTACAAAATTGATTGAAGGTTCCGGAAAAACAATAATAATTTTACCAGGAGGAAGAAAATTTTGCATTGAGGATGCATTATATTCTTCTAAGTCTCAAAGAAATTTGTTAAATTTTAAAGATATTCACCAAAATGAATATCATATTAAAACTAAAAGTGAAGGTAATAGTGAATATTTGTATATTGCAAGTATGGATTTTAGAAAGAAAATTGTATTAAAAAAATTACCTTCTTATCCCTCCGGATTATATTATATATATATTTCTACAGTTGAAATATATGCAACAGTAAACAAGAAGTTTATTGATCATAATAATTTTATTATTTGGTATGACCGGTTGGGCTATCCCTGTTCTATAATCATACGAAGAATATTAGAGAATTTAAATGGTCATTCTTTGAAGAGTCGGAAGATTCTTTAATCTAATGAATTTTTATGTGCTGCTTGTTCTTAAGGTAAATTAATTATAAGACCATCAGCAATGAAAATTCGTACCGAATCTCCTGCATTTTTAGAATGCATACATAGTGACATTTATGGGCCTATTCACCCATCTTGTGAACTATTTAGATATTTTATGATATTAATTGATGCATCAACTAGATGGTCATATGTATATTTATTATCAACTCGCAAACTGGCGTTTGCGAAATTACTTGCAGAATTAATTCGGTTATGATCACATTTTTCAAATTATCCTATGAAGACAACTAGTCTTGATAATGGTGGTAAATTTACATCTGAATCTTTTAATGATTATTGTATATCTATTGGGATAAGTGTTGAATATCTTGTCGCTTATGTTCACACACAAAACGGTTTAGCAGAATTGTTTATTAAACGCTTTTAATTAATTACAATGTCATTGCTTTTAATAACTAAACTCCCAACAACTACTTGGGGACATGCTATTTTGAATGATGCAATATTAATTTGCATAACGCCAACAAATTATCATGAATTCTCTCCCAAACAATTGGTTTTTGGTCAGAAACAAATATTGTCCATCTTAGAATTTTTGAATGTGTGATTTATATTCCAATTGCTCTACCACAACGCACAAAGATGGGACCTCAAAGGAGGTTGGGAATATAAGTTAGGTATGAATCTCCATCTATGGTGAAATATCTTGAGCTAACAATTGGAGATTTATTTACAGCTCGTTTAGCTAATTGTCATTTTGACGAATCAGTTTTCCCAACATTAAGTGGAGAAAATAAACAGTTGGTTAAGAAAATTAGTTGGAATGAATTATCATTATATTATTTTGATCCTCATACAAATTAATGTGAACTGGAAGTTCAAAAGATAATTCATTTGCAATGTTTAGCAAATCAATTGCCAGATATTTTTATTGACCCAAAATATATGACTAAGTCACATGTACCGGCTGTTAATGCTCTAATTCGAATTGATATCCCTGAAGGACCTTCTACTAATAGTAATCAATTAATGGCACCCATGAAACGTGGTAGACCAATTAGGTCCAAAGAAAAAAATTCTCGAAAGAAAAAAGAGAGCAAAGTAGAGCCAATGTAATAAGTATTCAACCATATGAACTTACCAAAATTACAAACCTATACTTAACAATTGTTTCAAATTGCAACTTGAATTTGATTTGCTCCAACTTTCTTAATTGGTAGAGTTTCGTTGATTTACTCTGTTTGTGAAGGTCAATAAATAAAAGTATTGAGATATTTCTTCTTTTTTTTTTTTTGCAAATACATTGCATTGCCAACTAATATTTTCTTCATTTTTACTTTTGCAAATTGAATTTTGCTTCACAAGGTGACCAAAAGATTTTTAACTCAAAATTTGAAGTTGCACATCGATTCCAAATATCACAAGAGAATACTCCCGATTAGACATGGCCACGGTTTTGCGTGGCCAGTGGAACCAAAACCGCCAAAGGGCAGTTCCAATTCTGGTTCCGTCCCAATTTTGGTTTCGATTTCGTCCCGGTTTCGATTCCGATTTTGGTTGCGATTTGTTTTCATTCCATTTTTTTTTCAATTTTTAGTTTCAATTTTCGATTTTAATCCCACTTTTAAATTTGATTTCTATTGAAATAATGATTAAACTATTAATTAAAACTCAAATAATACAACATATATAATAATATAATTAGAATAATAATAGTTACAATTGAACTTAATTAATATATAGTTTTTAGATAATAGAATTAGGAATAATTAGATAAGTGAGATTCAAAGATATAAAAATAATAATAATATTGAAAGAATAATTGAATATTTGAATTATTAATTAGAATTGAACTAGTATAATATAATAACATAATTAGAATAGTAGTTAAAATTAGACTAATTTATAGATTTTTTAGAATAATAGAATTATGAAGGTTAGATAAGTGAGAAAGAAAGATATAAAAAGAATAATAGTATTGAGAGAATGATCGAACTATTAATTGAAATTCAAATAGTATATTAGCATAATATAATAATAAAATTAGGATAATATAAATTAGAAAATTAAGTTGATACATAATATAATTGGATTAATAGTTGAAATTGAACTAATATATGGAGGTTTTAGAAAAATAGAATTATGAAGGATTAGATAAGTGATAAAGAAAAATATACAAATGATAAGAGTATTGAAAGAATGATTGAACTATTAATTGGAATTCAAATAGTATATTAGTGTAATATAATAATATAATTAGAATAATTAATTAAAAAAGTTGATACCCTAAACCTAAAATATAAAACTATAAACTATAAATGCTAAAACTTAGAATATAAAGATTAGAAAACTAAAAAATAATATTAGAAAAAAATTATTTGATGAAAACGAAGAGGTATAGAAATATTTATAAAATTAAAAAAAATGAAAAAAAAATATGTTTTTTTTGGGCCTGTTCCGATTTCAAAAATTCAAGAACCGTAACCGAACTGTCAGTAGACGATTCAGCTACGGTTCCGATTTGGTGGGGCCCCCAATTTGAATTCCGAACCGGAACTGTCGGAGGGCCATCATTACTCCCAATTAACTTAAAAAGAGTTCTCATCTACCTAAATACTTAAAATTCAAATTCAAATATCAAACCTCAACTTCAATGGAGCACCAAAACACCATTTTTTACGCCATGCCCTTTTAATTAAATTTTTATTATTTGAAATTATAATTTTATGATTATTAGATATTATAAATATTAAATATTTGTTAAATATATTCTTAATCATGTGTATAAGTAAAAATTGTTTTATTTTTATTTTAGTACTATTTCATATATATTTGCAATAGTTAAATTTATAAAATTTCGGAATACATAAATATAAAATACATAACACTAGCTTACAACTTAAAAATAGTAATGACAAATGTTGAGTCGGTACCAAATGAAAATACCTGATTTCAAGAGTTTTGTGCTCAATATAAACAAATCAAGGATAAAGAGACTCACCTTACACTTTGAAATGCATTCATTCAACATTTGTGGGAACAATATAATAATTTTGAGAATTAAGGTTCCATAATATTGCATTTTGAATAAAGTGTTATTTTTTTAGTGAAAATTTTTAGACATCTTATTTTAATTGTTTGTGATTTTATAGTATGTTTAAATACTTTTATATCTAATAAAATATCTAATAAAAATTAATAGTGAAGGTACTACTTTTCAAATTTTGTTAATTATATATTAAATATTATAAGCATTTATTTATTAAGGGTGATCATGATTTACGAAAACGTATGACAATCGAAATGATAATGATAATAGTGAGGAATGAAATGAGTACGATGATTATATTAATTCTGCTTAGTTGGAAAAGGGAAATAATTATCATTACTATTACCATTAATGAGAGTTTTTTTCCCTTCCCCACCCGCAAAATTAGAGAGGTTTAGTATTTTTCAAAACTAGTATATGAAAATAGTCTTACAAGAATGATTCTATCTTACCAAACACTACTTTTTCATTTCATTACATTTTCTTTTTCCAAATCCACTAAGTACACTCTAAATATCGTAAAATTATTAATTTTTAAATAAGTTCTATTTTAAAAATATGTAACAAATTAATGTATATGATGATATTTAAATTATGAAAAAGAAAAAAAATATTCCTTTTTGGTGTAAGATATAGTATAAAATAATTGGATTTGAAATTTTCTCTAATTGGTGATGAAAATGTACTATTTTGATGTAAAATTGTATCAAATTTGGTGTTGCTGGTTTGAGATGGTCCAACCCAACCATGGTACTTTAAACACCCCCTTCTCTCCCTAAATAAAAGGATTTAGATGTCTATCTTTTGAAACAAATAAGAATACTAATTAGATTGTGTTTAAAACAAAAAATCCTTGGCCCTTTGCAAACCATGGCTAAAACTCTTGAAATTAAAAAAAAAAATTCATAACAGGAATAAAACTTAATCTTACAATAAATGTTAAAAAAATATCATATTTGTAAAGCAAAAACATAGACAAAAACATGGAAAACCCACTGTATTGCTTTATTCAATATTTTTAAATGTCAAGTCATTCCTAATTAACTTTTTAATCAAAATTAAAACAAGAAAATAGGAGCCAAATAATCAAATTAATAAAATGACGCAGTAGTAGTTTTACGATGCCAAAAAAATGCTATGCTTATGCACTACTCTTTCTCTCCCCTTTGGCAAATATTATTAATTTATATGATTATTTTTTAAAACAATTAAGAAAGAACTTTAGTACATTTGATATTGTTAAATGGAACAAGGGAAAAAAAGGGAGAGGGGAGGGAAATAAAAAATCAAACAAAATTTGATAAAAGGATAAATTTGGTATAATATTTTAATATGAGTGACGAAATTGCATAATTTTAAATGTGAGTGATGAAAAAAGTTTTTACACAAATCTGAAAGATGATTTTTGCAATTATTTCTTTCACAAAATAACATAAAGTTTTTTTCCATAATAGTAAATAATGGTCAATGCCAAAACATGTATTATGTGATACTTCATGTGAAGTTGAAAAAAATGGTAAATATTAATTATATTATTTTGGTTTTTCTATAAAAATGAAAATTTTAATGATTTTTATATCCTTCATCTCTTATTAGTCTTGTAATTACAATTGATTTATGACTAAAAAATAAGAAAAGAAAAAGAAAACAAGGAGCATAACTGCAAGCAACCAAATAAAGAGGCCAAAAGTTAGTCTTTTAGACATCTCTCATGCATAATGTACAATTAACCTTCCCATTCCATATGTTTACTCTAATTTTAACATGCCAAACTTACCACCTATGACACAAGTATTTTGAAGGTACTTTTGTGAGAAAAACATGAACCTTCCTGATAATAAGAATTATAAAGACACTCTTTTAACTTCTATATATTCTCTATGAAATTTCAACATTTCCCTAATGCATAAAAACAAAAATGCAACTAGTTTATGTCACTCAATCAAATATATTGATACTAACTAAACTTATACTACTTCTGCTATTTCATGATATTGTTTTAGTTGAAGGAAATCTAAAATTTAAAGGGTTGCAGCAAAATATCACAAATGTTTCATCTTCCTCATTCCCATTTCTTCAAAGAATAAATAATGTTCGAGACATTGGATGCTGGAAAAGGCCTTGGATTTGCCATCCTCCAGAAGAATTTCCACCGAGAATTAAAAGGCGATGTTGCAAAAACCGTTGTGTGGATGTCTCTTCTGATGTGGAGAATTGTGGATTCTGTAACTTTAGATGTCCATTTACTTGGCAATGTTGCCGGGGATTGTGCATTAATATCAATATAAACCCTTTTAATTGTGGAAAATGTGAGCATAGATGTCCATTCCCAAGTTTTTGCTTTTATGGAATGTGTGGGTATGCTCAACCATTGCCACCATTCCCATTCCCACCTCTTCCTCCTTTTCCTTTTCCACCAAGACCTCCAAAGCCATTTCCACCGATTCCTCCGAAACCCAATCCTCCTCCAAAGCCATTTCCACCGATTCCTCCAAAACCCAATCCTCCTCCAAAGCCATTCCCACCAAAACCCATTTTTCCTCCAAAGCCATTCCCACCAACCCCTCCAAAACCCAATCCTCCTCCAAAGCCATTTCCACCAAAACCTTACCCTCCCTATAGTCCTCATCCTCCTAAGAAAAATCATTTACCTCTATTGTAATGAAGTTTTTACTTGATCATGATCATGATAAATTTGTTCTCAGTAGTGTTCAATCTATATTACTTAAATGTTTTCCCTTCTCTCTTTCCATTTCATAGGCAAATTATGTATTTCATAAGTCTTTCAATTCCTAAATGTATAGCCAACATTCCAAAATTATAGTAACAATAACAAGACCACTCTTGATTAATTTATGTGCTCAAATGATTTTGAATGAAATTTAAATCAGAGAACATGCGGGATATTGAATTTTTTTTTTTTTTCAATCCATTGCATGGCAAGGTATACATTGAAGACTTTGTGTATCTTTCTTTCATTTTAGAATATGCAATGGAAAAAAGTTATTCTTGTTTATTTTTAGCTTCTTTCATTTGACAAGTAATTAATCAACAACTAACCAACAACTTCAACTGAAAAATTTAATTTAATGCATTGGTGTCTAGAAACTAATAAATATCATTTTTGTGACAATACTACGAATCACCAATAATGATTAACAAAAATCTTAAAATGCATTCTAATTTCACAAAAAATATATATATTCAAATTTTAGTAAATAATTATTTAGATGAATTATAATATTTATTATCCTTTTATTATTTTCACTTTAACCAACAAGATCATTATCACCACTTCACTTCAATCTTAGGTATTGATACACAAGAATGGCGTTAATATACTAACCTTTTTTTTTAACTTTTCCATTTCCTTTTCCTCCATTCATAATAAAGAACACAACATTTAGCTAATATAATGCTATAGTTTTTTTTATATAAATACTTATTGAAATTATACGTTGTTCTTACATAAGAAAACAAATTCTACATAGAAAACAATTATAAAAATATAAACTGTTTTACGGATAAAAGTTTCCATAGGCTATCAAGATAAAGTAAAAATAATCAGGTGACCCACTTTACTTTATATATAGTAACTATTTGAAAGTATCCCTATGCAAGATTTTTTTAAGTAAAATCATTACTGCCAATGAATTTATAGATACTCTAGATTTAGTATTCAATTCATTTTAAAAAATATAAATAGGCATATATAGAAACCTAGAAAGAAAGATAAGGGATTAGCATAAGAACATAGAAACTATTTAGTATTAGAGTAATGATAGGGGGAGTGAAAAATTAGAGTGAAAGCGTAAAGTGACTGACGTGGCAGTTATAAAAGACAAACTAATATCCTAACCAAATGATGAGTGAACCCTAATGGATAATGGATAATTTTGTCTTTTTATAACTGCCACATCTATCACTTTACGTTTTCACTCTAATTTTTCACTCTGTATATCATTATCCTTAGTATTATATGATAACAAGAGTAATTGTCCGTTTGATAAAATTGAAAAATGATTGAATCTAAAATCTAAAAGATGAAATTAATAAGTTTTTGAACTCATTACATCTGTTTGATAATCTAAATGATTTTCATATCTAAATTTATAGTATGTGAAATATGTAGTATACAAAAATTTATATACTATATTTAAATATATAATATGTGAAAATATGTGTAGTATGTGAATATGCATTTAGTGTAAAAATCTGTATAATATATGTAAATATATGTAGTGTATGAAAATTTATATAGAATATTTAAATATATGTAGTGTGTGAAGATATGTGTAGAGTGTAATTATTTATGAAAAGAAAAAAATTTAAATCATTTGTTAATTAATTATGTCATACTAAAAATATTTTAAACCTCTATAGTTGATTATACTCTCAAATTAAGCAAATTAATCTAAATTTTATAGTTTAAAATTCTACCATCATTTTGCATATGTTTTTATATCCTATTAATCGATTAAAATGTGCAGCTGCATATTTATCAAACAAATTTAATTAATTCATATTCGAATTAATTAATTCTCAAATATAAAATAGTTTATTAAACATGGCCTAAGCAAGAGGGAAAAAATGTTTGTATGCAAAATGAAAAGAAAGAGAATAAATAGGGTTAATTGCACTAAATCACCTTCAATACATACTCAGTTGCACTTTTCCCAACCACTAGAGTTGCCGCAATGGCCACTTGAAGGACATGGGATCTTCTGTCCAAAATTTTGTCTGTCTTATTCTATATTAATTAAAACTACGTCATAGAGTTCACTAATCTCTTAGTTAGGGTCTAATAATTGTAAAGTAATTTTAGTGATATTTAGGCATTTAGTCCCTATTTTTAATAAAACTACGTCGTTTTGAATGTTATAAAGAATAAGACAGAATAAATATTGGACAGAGGATCTGGCCTCCACTTGAAGTAGAGTTAACACTCTTTGAGGTTAGAGGTTAGGAATTTGAATCCCTAAAAACATTTTCCCTCACCAAAATAAACAGTCAGTGTATCCATTTGAAGGATTTAATGGACAAAAATGGCTTTCAGCATGAATTCTAATAAGAAAAAGATTCCATGTTTTTCTTTTCATTTTTCTTTTTCCTTTTTCTTTCTTTTTTTCTATTATAATTTTAGGGTTAATTACATTTATCTTCTCTGAGGTTTGATAAAAGTACCAAACGAACTCTGTTATTTTAGAAAATTACTATCACCCCCTTGACTAAATAAATGTTTAACAAATCGACCCCTCTTATCAAACACTATAAAAAAATGTATTGATTTCACCAAAAATATATGTGCATTGCCTAATATGCCCTTAAAACTTTATCTATAATCATTATATTATTTTAGTTAACTAAAATAAATATGTTAAATATTAAATAAAAGAAAAAAAATTACAAAAACAAAAGAACTCAAAAATAAAATCTTCTTTCTTAATTAACCGAATTAATTATTTTCTTTCCAAAAATAAATATTTTCCTTCCAAAATTTAAAATTTAGATAGAGAAGGAATTCTTGATTAAAGTTTGATTAATTTGATAAACCCATTTGTAATAAAGAATATGAGATTGATAATTTATAACAAAGAAAAACAGCAAATAAGTATTTATTGTCATTTTATATTTGCTCATATATTTTTGTTATTTTTTTGACAAAATGAGCGATGGTTTTTTAGTTTTTTCATCAATTCCGTTAGTCAACTTTAACAGTAGGGGGTGAACATAATTTTCTGAAATTATAAGTTTCGTTTTGTACTTTCATCAAACTATAAGGGTGGTAAATGTAATCAACCCATAATTTTATGATTTTAATAAGAAAACATCAAAATAGTCTATACTTCATATTGACAATTAAATATTGTACATTTTTTTTCTAAAAAGTAAATGGGTGAGTTTCTTGTGAAACAGTCTCATATATGATAGTGACATGCGCGTGTGATAATCATTGATACGCTGATACGCGAATACGCAAACACATTATACGTGAATAAAAATAGTATTAGAACTCTAACATTGACAATTTGCATGCGAATACGTGAATACGTTATACGTGAATCAGAATGGTATTAAAGGTCTAACATTGATAATTTATATGCGAATACCCGCAAACACATTATTCGTGAGTTAGAATGGTGTTATATCTTTAATGTTGATAATTTATTCGCGAATAGCAACGCATGTGCGAGTGGGGGCGCATCATTAATCTAGTCGCATATATAAAACGGTCGCACTAGAGTTTTGTGAAAATAAATCTATCCCTAATCTATTGTAATAAAGAAAACCATCAATTAATCAACTTTAGTTTATGTAAAACATAGATTGCTAATAATATTTCATAACGTGACTAAGGGGCTGTTTGATAAAATTGAAATCTGAAATATGAAATTTGAAGTATGATATCTGAAATTTGAAATAATTAAATGTCTGAATTTTAAACAATCAAACAATCGATTTTAAATGTCTGAATCTTAATGTTGAAATAATTAAACTTGTTTTATAAACATATTGATCTGATAGCTTAATGATTCAAATAGTACAATTTTGTCATTCAATTATTTATTTTCTCAATAAATATGCAAAATATTACTTTTTAAACAACTAATCAAAATTATTATAAAAATATAATTTTGTAAAAAAATAAAATTACAAAATTTAATAATTTTAAAAATAAAAATATCATATAAATGCATATATTTGTAACATCTCCATAGTCATGGTGTTCTACTATATTAAATGTTATATTTTAAAAAATTTAAAAATATAATTCTTAAGTTACCAAAATTTTAGTTAAAAAAAAGGAGAGGTAAAAAAGATTGAAAAGATATTATTGATAAGAATATTATATTATAGAGATATTGTTAATAGTTATATTATATTAACGAGCAAACTGCTCAGAAGGTCACTAAACTTTCACTATGTCCGGCTTTTGGTCACTAAACTTTTAAAGTTGTAAAAAAGGTCACCAAACTATTCAAACCCGCAACTTTTGGTCCTTCCGTCCAATACGTCTGTGAGTGGTAACGGAAACAAGGTTATTTTTGTCCGCACAGCACAAAGACAAGGTTAGAACGGTAAATCCACCAAACACCACTTTTTGAGGGGCATTTTTGTCTTTTTTGTCTTTTTCTTCTTCTTTACAAAACAAAACAAAATAAACTAAAAGCTGTTGCTTCATCGAGCACCAAAATCCTTGATTGTTTAAGCAAAGCACGTCCAAGAGACACAAGTTGCCTTTGACCAACACTCCACTTATCTCCATTTTCGATAACTGTCCCATAGAAAATATGTATGAGTTAGTCTTACGCATAGGACATCTTCTCCAACCTCAAACAATTTCAATCAAGAAGGGTCATACATACCAGGTGTATCAAGCTTCTGCTCTTTTTGATGAACTATTTCTCCAAGCTGAGATTTATTAAGTGCCTGTGCCAATTAAAAATAATTTACATTCAAATCGTGACAAAAACAAAACTACTAGCACTAATTAAGTTTCAAGAATTTATTTAACTTTGTGAAGGATATGAGGTTCACAGATTAAAGCATTAAATGTATCCATAATAATCCAAATTTTATCTTACATGAATAGGCTAACAATCAAAGAGGGGAAGGAAAAATTAAAGTCAATGAAGAAAGCCAAGTCTGATATCGAAAAGATGTCATTTTTGCTGGCAATTTACTCTTAAGGAAAACTTGGAAAAGCCATCAGATTTTTATTGACTGTCCAGCTTGGTGTAGCTTAGAGATAGATTCAGTACACAAGATTCTCTCATCACCGAAAACTAGACTTGAGAATTGAATGTCCAGATGATGATGGCGATGGCGATGATGATGACGACGATGATTCAGATTCAGATGACGATGACGACGACGATGACGATGACGATGATGACGATGGTGGTGATAAGGTTACAAAGTTTGTCCACCAAATTAAGAAGAAGAAGAAGAAAAAGAAGGAGGAGGAGAAGGAAGGAGGAGAAGGAGGAGAAGAAGAAGAAGAATGAGAAGGACAAAAATGCCCCTCAAAAAGTTGATTTCTGTTACCACTTACAAACGTATTGGACGGAAGGACCAAAAGTTGCGGGTTTGAATAGTTTGGTGACCTTTTTTACAACTTTAAAAGTTTAGTGACCAAAAGCCGGACATAGTGAAAGTTTAGTGACCATCTGGGCAGTTTGCTCTATATTAAATTTTATTTTAAATCTTGGGTCTGGGTCTAAGCATGTCCTAATTTTAAGTAATAAGCTAGATTTTATTGATTACAATTAAAGAAAAAATTTTCCTGCATTTTCAGATGCTCTTAATTCATTAAAACATTCAATTTTTAGTTATCAAACAAACTTATTTGATTAAGGTTTGAATCAATTAATATTCAGAGTTAAATTTAGTTACCAAACAGGTTCTAACTTATTGCTTAAAATTAGAACACAATCAAACCCAAGATTTAAAGTAAAATTCAATATATTATAATTAGTCACAACATCTTTATAATATAACATAATTATCTATAACATCTCTTCAATCTTTTCTACCTTCTCTTTTTTTTAACTAAAGTTTTGGCAAATTAAAAAATATATTTTTTAAAATTTTAAAATATAACAACTAATATAACAACTAAAATTTCTTCAGTCCATCATTTAAGTAGAATGGGTTCGGATACACGCCCCATTACTTTTTTCGGTTCAACCTAAGCTACTGGATTTTCGTAAGTCCTTTCGGTTCCAAAATTTTTGGGTGCTTCGAACAGATTTCTTACAGGTGGTGCGAGAGTCTTGGTGTGTGTCAGTTCAGGCACGACCGTTGGTGAGAATTTGTATGAAATTGCAGCTTGTGAAAAAATCTTTGAGTGAATGGAATCGTACTAAGGTGGGTAATGTGTTTGATCGAATAAGGGCTGCTGAGGAGGAGGTTCAGAAGGCGGAAATGGAGATGGAAGTCCAAGATAGTGTTGAGGCAAGAGTGGCACTGAGTAAAGCGCAATCTGTCCTTCAGCGGGCTTTGAGGGATGAGGAATATTTCTGGAGACAGAAATCTAATGTCAAGTGGCTATATTGTGGGGATAAGAACACGGCTTTCTTCCATAAAACTGTTAAGGCACGTCGGGCTAGAATGGGAATTCATACGATCCGCGGGAGAGATGGTGAATGGATCCATGATGGCGGCGGTATCCGGTCAGCTGCAGAGGTTTTCTTTCGAGAGTTATTAACAGGTGACTCTCCTGTGGTGGACACTAAGAGGTTGGGGGTAATTCCTCAATTACTACAGGCGCAGGATAATTTGGTTCTGGAAGCCGAGCCTACTATTAATGAAGTACGGGAGGCGCTGAACGATATTGATGAAGCGAGTGCTCCGGGAGCGGATGGTTTTTCTAGCTGTTTTTTCAAAACAGCCTGGGAGATTATCAAAGATGATTTGTTTGAGGTGGTTGTGGAGTTTTTCTGTGGTGGTGAGCTTCCTCGGGGGGTGACAGCTACGACGATTGTGTTAATCCCTAAGTGTGCAAATCCACAAAGCTTTACGGAATTCCGGCCAATCAGCTTGTGTACCGTTATGAATAAGATCATTTGTAAGCTCTTGGCGAACCGTCTTAGGGACTTTTTGCCCAGATTAATCTCTCCGCAGCAGAGTGCTTTTGTCAAAAACCGAGCAATATCTGATAATATTTTGTTGGCTCAGGAAATGGCGTCTTCAATGGGGTCGAGATTACATCGTGATAATGTGATTCTAAAGCTCGATATGATGAAAGCCTATGATCGGGTTTCGTGGGTGTTTCTTTGTGCTATATTGCGTAAGTTGGGGTTTGGGGAGCGCTGGATTGATATGGTGTGGAGATGTATCTCTAACTGCTGGTTCTCTGTGATGATTAATGGCAGCCCGTCGGGTTTCTTTCACTCCTCTAGGGGTTTAAGACAGGGGGATCCATTGTCCCTTTCCCTTTTTATTCTGGTGGCGGAATTCCTGTCCAGGAGGTTGAATGAATTGTTGAATATGGGGACCTTCATTCCTTTTCGGGGTCATAGGCTTGCAATTCCAGTCACTCACCTTGCCTACGCCGATGATGTTTTGGTATTCTCTTCTGCGGATAAGGCGTCCCTAGTGGCGGTAGGAAAGGTCTTTAAAGAGTATGAGGAACTTTCTGGGCAGAAAGTTAATGAGTTGAAGAGTAACTTCTTTGTAGATCCCAAATCATCCCCTGTGGTGCGCCGCCGTGTTGCTCGTATCACGGGGTTTACTCAAGCTGATTTTCCTTTTAAGTATTTGGGATGCCAGATTTATGTTGGAAGACAACGAGCTGCTTTCTTCCAGGACATGGTTTCTTCCATACAACAGAGATTATTGGGTTGGCAAAACAGATTTTTATCTTTTGGGGGCCGTATCGTCCTTATTAAGCATGTATTATCGTCCCTTCATTTGCATATTTTGGCAGTCTCTCAACCTCCTAAGAGTGTGCTTCATCAAGTCACGCAAATCTGTGCTAAGTTTTTTTGGGAGGGTCCTCTTCTGGAGCGGAAACAACATTGGATTGCATGGGCTACACTCTGTAGGCCGACTGGTGAAGGTGGAGTGGGTTTTCGTAAGATTGGGGATGTTGCCGACTCTTTTGCTGCTAAGTTATGGTGGTTATTTCGGGCCCAACAATCTTTATGGGCTAAGTATATGTTTGCGAGGTATTGCAGGAAAGAGCATCCAGCTGTTGTTGGCTTGCGGGGGACAGATTCCCATGTGTGGAGGAGAATGTTACGGATTCGGCCGGAATGTGAAGAGTTTGTTGGGTGGTTTGTGGGAGATGGTTCACTGGATCTTTTTCATGATAACTGGCGGAATATTGGGGCGTTGTCAGAATTGGCTACTGGGACTGGTTATACACGGTTGCAGGATTTCAACATTAATGGTGTCTGGCACTTGAATGATCTTTCTCTTCCAGCTGATATACGTCAAAAGGTATCTGAGCTGGTTCTGTCACATCGACCGGCCCATCCAGTATGGATGTGTGACTCGAATGGGTTTTTCTCAGTATCTTCGGCGTATAACCTTTTTCGTTCAAGAATGCCTCCGTCGGAGGTGTTTACTCGTATTTGGGAACCAGGAATACCCCCTAAGGTTTCCTTCCTTCTTTTGCGGTTATCTTATGGTCGAATACCTTTGGCCCATTGGTTGGGCAGGATGAGTGTACACGGTCCGTTTCCATGTCTCTGTTGCTCGATTCCTGTTGAAGAGACTTTGGATCATGTTTTTGGATGGGGAAGTCTGGCTACGAAGTTTGGGGTTTCTTTGGTAATGCGGTTGGCATTCGTCAACGGCCGAGAACCTGGAGGGATCATTGTTGGTTTGGTGGAATTTACGTTGGAATGTTTACTGTAGAATTATGTTCCGTTGGATCCCAGCTGTTATCACTTGGCAGCTATGGAAACGACGGAATCTACACTTTTTTTGAGGGGAAGAGTGATTCTTGGGAACGAGTTTGTGATTTGGTCTTGCATGATTTGCTTATGATGTGGCATTTGCGGTTTCCTTCCCATATTCTTGCGGGGGCGTGGCATCAAGTGGTAGATGGGGTGTTGGGTCTTTCTCCTCCGGTTACGTTCCTGCGGGTGAGTTGGTTGCGGCCCCCCCCGCTTGGTACAGTCAAGTTGAATGTTGATGGGTGTTCACTGGGTAACCCTGGTCCTGGGGTGGTGGGGCTCTGATTCGGGACTCGGATGGCCGATTGGTGGTTGCTCGGGCGATGGGCTTTGAGTTTGTTACGAGTTTGGAAGCTGAGGCCTTGGCTTTATTGGTGGGTCTGGAGCTTTGTGAGCGGTGGAACTATGTTAATGTGTTGGTGGAATCGGACTCTAAGTTGTTGGTCTCGCTAATGGAGGAGGAGGGGACGGTTCCGTGGAAGTTGCGGGGTATCATTGCTCGACTGAAACAGTTCTCGTGTATGCAGTCCCTGAGACATATCTATCGGGAGGCTAATCAGCCAACAGATGGATTAGCTTTGGAAGGATGTCGTCGGCAGCTTGATCTGGAGTTTACGTCCTTTGGTATGCTTCCTTGGCAAGTCCGTGGTTGCTTGAATATGGATAGGTTAAATGTCCCGAACTTTAGGACACATCATAGGCCTCTGTAATCTATTTTCGTTGATCATTTCTATCTTGTAAGTTTGGGTTATGCTAAATAAATAAGGGAGTGGCGTCCCAAATATTGCCAAAAAAAAAAAAACTAATATAGTAGAATACTATGAATATAGAGAGATTACAAATATATGCATTTCTATGATATTTTTATTTTTAAAAATTGTACTATTTGAATCATTAAGTTACATCAATATGTTTGTAAAACAAGTTTAATTATTTTAACATTAAAATTCAAACATTTAAAACTGATTGTTTGATTGTTTAAAATTCAGACACTTAATTATTTCAGATTTTAGATTTTAGATTTCATACTTCATATTTCATATTTCAATTTTATCAAACACGCCCTTAGTGAAATCGAATCCTCTATCTGAAATTGTTTTGGCTTATTTTGTGACATACTCAAAACGACGTGGATTCACTAAAATCAGAAACCATGCATAAATTTTACATAAATCAAATTTACAATTATTAATACCTAAATTAGATATGAATGAACCTTATGTCATTGTTTTAATCCTCGTTGATATCATTTCGATTATAGAACAGAATAACACAAGATAATTTTAGATAGAGAATTCAATCTCTTAGTTATGACTTTAGTGAAAAATATCGTTTTGAATGTTAGACTACAGATATTCTCTTGTGAAATGGATTCATGTATGCAACGTACACACGCGCATGTTTATTTTTTCGCGTATCACTTTTCATTTCAAATATTTGTACTTAATACGTGAAAAAGCTGATACTTTATACACCAATTAAAATGATACACTTTCATAGTTAATATTGATACGCAAAAATTGACACTTGATACTTGAACAATGCGAAAAAAATGATGTTTTATACATGATACACGAAAAATCATACATGATAGGCAAAAAATTGATATATTATATGCGAAAAATTGATACTTTATCCGTCAAAATAATACTTGGTATGATACTTTATACGACAATACTTGATAGGCAAAAAATTAATACTTGGTATGATACTTTATACGGCAATACTTTATAGGCAAAAAATTAATGCTTTATACACAAATGGTAATACACGTACACATAGGCGTGTATTATTAATCTCGCAAATGTAAGCGAGTTGGCGTGCATCATTAATCCCGCCAAACATGTAAGCCAATAGTCGTACAGTTTTTCTGTTTAGACCTAGAATAAATTTAGACCCGATCCAATCTCGTTTGATAATGCTTCAAGTGGAGAGTACACTCAAAATATATCTAGTTGGGGGGCTTCGGGTCTCGTGTGCAAAGAAGATGACACGTGTCATTTTTAGTAGTTATATAATTTTTAAAATTAAACTCAAACTCTAACAAAGTGACGAGTAAACTCTCATTCATATATATACTAGTAATCGCGATGCCGCACAAACTGCGGCAGCCCAGAGTTGTATTTTGGGCCTCATGTTGTTAGGTATTATTATTGGCCCAGTTAAATTTATTACTTTTATTAATTTTTTTTCTTTGTCATTCTTTCCACTAAAAATGGCCTTTTTTTAGGGTATTATGCTTATTTATTAGGTTAGGCTTTTAATATTGTGTATGGAAAATGTTATAAAGAAATGGTGGCGACTGTAACCTTATAGCTTCCCGTTTTCAATGGCAACAAATTGCCAAATCTAATTATGCGAAAATGATGTATACGTGAACGGTGTTGAATTTCATACATATATATATGAATTTTGTGAAGAAAATGTTAGCTCAAAAGATTATGGATGCTGTGAATCGCGGCAGCTGTTTCCCTGGCTAAAGCAAGGTTTTTTCCCCTCTGTTTGCTTTGATTCTGCAAGTTTTTTTTTCATTACTAAATTCTAGGATACTATAAGTCTGGTTTTGGCAGCGAAGTTTGATAATATTTGATAGAGAACCTCAGTTTTGTTGGTATGTGTTTCTGATATGCTTTTTCTCTTGTTTTTTGTTTTTTGTTTTTGTTTTTACAGGGATTTATTTATATGCGATATTGACCACCAATGTAAAGATTTGGGGCTTGATGTACAGATTCTCTTGTGTGAAGCTTAGTAGGGGAACATGTAATAATTAATATTGGCCAAAATGTTGTAAGACTGTGGGATAGATCTGATTTGTAAAGCAATCAAAAGATGGGCAAAAATGGCAAGATTTAAGGTAGCAAAAACAAAGGAGATGGCAAGATAGCAGGTATATTAGTAAATAAGTTAAAGAATTAAAAGCCTCGTTTTTCTCTATATTATTTTTTCCTAGTAACATGCTTGAACAAACTTTGAATAACCTCCTAAGCTATGATTAGTAAAAAAATTCCCCATTTTATCACACTGCAAGACTAAGTTGAATGTAAAATTGATATATATGTTCTGCTATTTAACACGAAGAAAAGGTATATACATATATAATAATTACAATAATATGTTAGCCTTCGAATTTGTGGTAAATAGAAAAAATGACTTAACGACTTTGGTAGGTAACTGATTATATTTATTAGCATACATCGCAGAATCGGTTTTTTATAATATTATCAATAATTGTAAACTACCTTAAGCTTTTTAAAAAAAAAACATGTTGGATATGGTTTAAAAAAGTATTAAAGCTAATAAAGGATACATAATTGAGGTGGTTTTAAGGAGGCAAGCATTTGTGATAAGCAAAGAAATGGCATTATTTATATTAGGGGCAACAAAATACGTAGCAAACCAACTTTATACAAACTTATAGTAGATTAAAATCATAACTGAGGGAAAGCATATTGATCAGAAGTAGAAATTCTTATTTATCGGTTTTACCTTGTTTGCTTTCTTTTTCAAATACTAGTTCCAAGCTTCTTTTTGCCCCGATGCTTGTTGTAATAGTACTTGTCTATGTTTGCTTTTTGGTAGCTATGTTTTCTTTTATTGGAGTTTGTATGACATCAGGCTGCAAAGTGTAGCTTATCTTTTCAATTTGTTTTGAACATGTACTGTCAAGACCTTTACCTGTATCATCTTGAAATTCCGATGCTAATGCAATATCTGTGGATGTTCCTGCCTCTTTGCTTTGCAATAATTTGAAAGATTGGCTCTCTGTGGTAGACATGTTATGTTGTTATAGCGTGTCACCTGTCCTGTTCTTGTCATGAAACTACTGATCCGTAAATGGAATAGTAGTCGAAGGCCCTCAAATTTATTGTCAAAAGCATTGCAATCCACCTGTTCATGCTGTGTAGCAAAGTATAGGGTCTGGAATTAATAGCATTAAAATAAAAGAAGATATAAAGGCTATAGAACGATAGTTAATATATATACATCTTTTTCCATATTTATAACCTGCTCAATTGTCAATCCCAGCAATAGCTCTGCATTTTTTTATCGATTGATGCCTGTAACCTTGCAAAACCATTAAAGAGCTCAATTTGAAAACGAAGCCTGTACAAAATTATAACTAATCTATTTTAGTTGTTATACGAATTGATTCATTAATATAGTTTGTTTTGTGATATGAATCTTACTGAGGTTGAGGTGCTGGACATGTTGCGGCACAATATAGGCAAGTAAATTCTATATCAAGTCCTGCACCTGTAGGTTTTGAACAATTTGGACAAATAAGATAGTAGAATTTCTACCCGGGGCTCTCTATCTTCACTTCAGCTTTCACCCAGCATGATTTGATCTACATGTAAGGGCACAACTATTTATTTTTCTTGCTATGTTTATATAAGCGCCTAACCATCTATTTTCGTAATAGTTTCATAGTAAAAATTCTGAAATAAAAAGGCTAAATTAATTACTGTTTTAGTCAGGCTCAATAATTGGCTTATCTTACGAACTTGAGTGTCTGAAGGAGTACTAATTATCTGATGTTGTTTTTCATTTAGCTTTTCAGCCACAATCTTTTCAATATGACTTATATTTGCTTGTAACCTACGTAGATAATAACATAGTTTTCAGAATCCTAAAAACAGGAAAAATTTTTTAAACATGTATGGCTGTTGCTATATTTAGATATAGACTTACCAGTTTTTAAGCTGTATTGTGATACAAAATCATGTGTGATCACATGTTCTAGAAAATCCAAGGTACTTGTTCCAATTGTTAAAGATGAATCTCATGTATGGAGGCCTGGAATAGGATGGAGAATAAGCCTCATGTTGGTCCCAAGGAGATCCGAGACTCTAAAATGGGATAACAAAAGAAATCATAACAAGAGGCGTCAAATATTGTTTGCTGAGAGATTCTGTCACGTTTTAGTAATCGTATCATCTCTCTCAATATAACTCGGAATGGGTTGATTCCAGGGCATTAGAAAGCTAAGATCCATTGCTAAAACTTTGCTGTTTTTCATTTTTCCAGATTCTGAAGGGATCAAGGTGAAAACACGCCGTGAAGTCGCACGTCACATCATGACGCGGACAATTTCGGAATTTTAGTGTTTGCGTTTTATTTTAATTTTTAGTAATTTTCTGTCTCACATGGTTAATAATCCTTGCATGAATTAAATGTGAATTATTAGGAAGTTTCCAGTTTTATTTATTTTTAATTTAGGTAATAAGTTGTTTCCAAATAGGAAAGTTTCCTAATTTGGCATTAATTAAGTGTTAGTTTCCTTTTTCCAATAGACTACTTGTTTAGCAAGTTAGGGTAAGCTTGTAGCCTATAAATAGGCATCATTATTGCGTTTTTTTTAAGAGGAGGAGAAGAAATTTGATTGAGAAATAAAACAGCGATTGTTTTATCTTTGTGAATTTGATTTCCTGCAAAGGATTTCAAGCTAACAAATCTTGAGAATTGATTAGTTTGCGTCGAAGCAGGGCTTTATCACATTGGCGTGTTAAATTCCAGATCTCTACTTGTTAGATTTTTCTTGTTCAGTTGGTTTTATTGTCGAGGGTTCCTGCCAATTGCTTCCGTGACATACAAGCCGGGGTTTGGACGCGAATCGATCCGGGTTTTCGTATCAAGTTGGCTAATCCAAAAGGGCACAGGGTTCTTCGAACAAAAAATCAGGTTTTCAATTTTTCCTTTATAAAATTGAATTCAAATTGTTGTATCGCAAGCCTGTTCATAAATTTATGTTTGTGATTGGTGTCAAGCAATTATATCTTTATGATTGTTGGTTGAACATATTTGATATTTGTGGGGAAATTTGGTTAATTGTCAACATGAGTAAACAGGCAGAAGGTACTAGTGTTAATCAAAATTTGGAAGTTATACTGGCTTTTATGAGTGAACAGTTACGACAGATATCAGCTGACCATCAAAAGTTTAAGCAGCGGTTTGAACGACTGGAGTCGAGATCTCGAGTAGGTATTCCATAGGAGAACTCCATCTAAAAATCCGTGGATTGAGGGTTTGAAGGAGTCTAAGCCAAAACCAATCCGGTGTGCTTATATATATGGCTATAGGTCATAAGTCTATTAGTTGCCCAAGGATGGGGTATGATTTATATGTTGAAACCTCCAAAGGAAGACCCAGCTGTCCAAAGTTGTTACTTATACCATGTTGGAATGTGTTGAGGATAACATGGGGATAATGAGTGTGAGGTCCATGGAGATGGCGTCAAAGTTAATGAGAATTGTTGAAGCAATGGTGGAGACCGATTAATGAAGATCCTTTGGTGGAGGATGCTATTGCCGTCAATGAAAACACAACTCAGGGGAAGAGGTTTGATCAAATTACTACTCTTGAAGACCTTCTTGTGATGATGTAAATTCTTTTATTGTTTTAAGTGATTCTGCATTAATTGATAATTTTGTTTATACTCATGATGAAACAAGAAAAAAGAATTGAGGTAATGATTTGTAGATGACAAAAGCTTTGAGGTGAGGGTTGTAGAAAAAGGCAAAGAGGTGAAAAATAATGAGTGTGAATTTCCATATATTTTGTCTTTTTGTCTTCACAATTTTCCAGGTTTTGTGTTGGATTCCCTTGTTGCCAATCAACAAGATTTGAGGACAAATCTTTTTCAAGTGGAAGGGAATGATACAAAATCATGTGTGATCACATGTTCTAGAAAATCCAAGGTACTTGTTCCAATTGTTAAAGATGAATTTCATGTATGGAGGCCTGGAATAGGATGGAGAATAAGCGTCATGTTGGTCCCAAGGAGATCCGAGACTCTAAAATGGGATAACAAAGGAAATCATAACAAGAGGCTTTATCAAATATTTGTTTGCTGAGAGATTCTGCCACGTTTTAGTAATCGTATCATATCTCTCTCAATATAACTCGGAATGGGTTGATTCCAGGGCATTAGAAAGCTAAGATCCAGAGCTAAAACTTTGCTGTTTTTCATTTTTCCAGATTCTGAAGGGATCAAGGTGAAAACACGCCGTGAAGTCACACGTCACATCATGACGCGGACAATTTCAGAATTTTAGTGTTTTGCGTTTTATTTAATTTTTAGTAATTTTTATCTCACATGGTTAATAATTCTTGCATGGAATTAACATGTGAATTATTAGGAAGTTTCCAGTTTTATTTATTTTTAATTTAGGTTAATAAGTTGTTTCCAAATAGGAAAAGTTTCCTAATTTGGATTAATTAAGTGTTAGTTTCCTTTTCCAATTAGACTACTTGTTTAGCAAGTTAGGGTAAGCTTGTAGCCTATAAATAGACATCTTATTTGCGTTTTTTTTAAGAGGAGGAGAAGAAATTTGATTTGAGAAATAAAACAGCGATTGTTTTATCTTTGTGAATTTGATTTCCTGCAAAGGGTTTTCAAGCTAACAAATCTTGAGAATTGATTAGTTTGCGCGAAGCGGCTTTATCAATTGGCGTGTAAATTCCAATCTACTTGTTAGATTGTTCTTGTTCATTGGTTTTATTCGAAGGTCCTGCAATTGCTTCCGTGACATACAAGCCGGGGGGTTTGGAGCGAATCGATCCGGGTTTCGTATCATATTGCTTGCGGTAAAGGTGGATCAAAGAGAATCATGCTGTTTGCACCATGTTAATAGGTTTTTTTTAAGTAAAGATTACCATGAAATGATGTGATTGCTAATCGTGTGCCCAAAATAATTGGCATTTCATGAACATTATTAATAATATATGGCACATCCGCGTATAAAAAATCTTCTCAGAATTTAAATATCCTAGATCTGCACCAGCATAAATCCAAATTGTATTAGGATTTGTTTTGACTTATGAGCTAATATAAAAAATAATAATGCTCATTACTCTTCATTGAGAATGATAAATTCTTGAATATGAATGCTTCTTCCTTTCACTGGTACAGTTCTTGATGGAAGAACATGTATCAAAAAACACACAGAATATCTGTAACAAGGCATAACTTTAAATTAGATCCAAATCCATGATAAAGAACTGATAAAAGATTTTACATTGAAATTATCAATACAGAATTTTCTGCAAATATAAGCTAATGTTAGAATAGTTATACACTTAACTGAATTTCAGCTTAGGATTGTCCATTTTATCATCAAAGTTAGGCTATAATAGTCAACTAATGGCAATTCTGTTGGCTGCTGAGCTTGCTTTATAAAATCACTTTTCTTTAGTATCATTTGTAACAAGAATACCCATATCGCGGAAACGTTCCTACTATTGGCCTTATCATCGCGTTGCCAATGTAAAATGTTTTGTAGAGTTGTAAAACTTTGTCAAGCTGATGTACATCCTCACTATAAGCAATAGCTTGTATGCTATTTTTCTGTAAAATTCGTTATTAGGAAATCATTTGAAACTAAAATAAATAAATATGCATAAAAAGATGTTTATACCTGAACATCGTTGAAAACATATCTTTGATATGCAGCTCCTTTTTCTTTTCCAATACGTATTGGGCTTTTCTCAACTAAAATTAGTTTTGATACACAATCTCTAGCCGCATCTGTTAGTGCTAAAATAGGGATACATTTATTTTCCATATTCGTTTGGATATGTGAAAGAAGCTGTTGGATAAAAAAAACCCCCTCAATTTAGGTTCTAATAAAACATTCTATCGGAGCTCTAAAAAGATTTTAATTATATATTAAAAGATAATTCTATAAAATTATAGAAATAAATACACGTCTAATGGTATCAAATTCAATATTTAAACATATTAAAAATGGCAATGAATCTTTATTCACATATTGAAATGCTCAATTAATGGTTGTGAATCTAATTTTATGTACATATTCAATTAAAAAAATTGAAATAATAAGATCTATACATGCAAATTAGAATGGTAACATTAATAATATAAAATATATAAGTTGGACATTAGTTTAAATGAATAAATTTCGAAGCATCATTGACTAAACTTCAGTATACACTTCATTCTTTGTAACATTAGTGGTAGTAGTGTAAGGAAATCAACATAGTAATAACGCAACGGAAAATATAACAATTATATTATAATTGATTTCCATAGGACCTTTAATAATAATCTGTACAAAATATACCTCAAGAGATGCTAGCGAAATCTTTGAGCGAGGTTTAATCGATCAACAAGCCGCACACGTGTCCGGCCTCTAACGGTAATCCACACAAACTACTTTCGGGATCTTAACGTTAGGTTAATAAGCTAGATCCCTCCAAACAACACATTAGAAATCTAATAAGAAAAACCCTTTTTTCTTATTTACGTGATTTCTTATTGAGAGAGTTGTGTTGTCTTTGACCTAACATTAAGCTTTTATATATAATAATACAACATTCCAAAAAGGTTGTCTTGTCAAACAAGAAACGAATTATTACCAAACTCTATTCACTTTCCAAAAGTGAACATGAGTATAATAGATGCCATAATTATCATATAATTATGTAAATCATTTTAACCCAAGAAGTAATTCTATTGTGTGTGACCCTTTAGGTTCCTAATCACTTGGCAATAAATATAAATAATAATCTTAAAATTAAATTGGCTTTTGTACAAAACCAACAAACTCCCACTTGGACTAAAGACAATTTAGTCATGGAGCTTCTAAGATAGGATAAATTAAACAACTTTAATTTATCATTAATTCAACAATTAATTTATTTATATTCATAGATCAAGAGCGGCCTCTAGCCAAGACATCATGACCACCCAAGAGTTAGAAAAAGTCAATTGATCGACTTCACCTATCCATGAACTAGGTACCATGTAATTATCATCCTTTCACCATCCTATATTCCAATTAGTACAAGAGTAAAGTCTAAGTGCCAACTCTTTATTGTACTAATTATATTTCTTTCTTGTACCAAAATTCAACTCCTTGTAAATAAATTTAGAACTTTTCCAAATTTACTTACTAATTATGCGCATTTTGAGTTGAGTTTCAATAAGTGGCGCCAAAAAGGAATATACTCTCCCACTATTAGGAGTGGTGAATTCTATATCGATCATAAACTATCAATCCGTGCTTCTTATTATATCCAACGTCTACCGCTCGCATACGGTTATGGACAAATTGAGTCAAAACATAACATCCACACTAAAGATACTCTTATGACCTCAAGTCAAAGGATCGCTTACACTGCTGTCACGTAGAGATTATACCATTGGCACTCAAATAGTTAACGATATGGAAATCTCTAAGCGGATCATTCCAGTGAACACATTCTCCAATGATTCACCCATATATCACTATATATATACACTAGTCTATCCGCATTAACAACGTCCTTGTTATTGTTAATACTATGACTAGGGAAATTTAAGAATAATAAATATTATTCTAAAGACTTTATCATATTGTATATATATCGACATATATATGTTACAAAATGATAAATATGCCATATCTTTATTGCATAAAATTACATAATTATTCTTTCATTATGACTCAAACCAATCATTCAGTACTTCAAACCAAATGAATAAACATGACCATTATGTTTCTTTTGGGATAATGGTTCAGTCAATGAATAATTATATTATCCTTTGCAGGAATCTCTTGTATCTTTGCTTAAATTCTATCAATGATTACTCTAATCAAATGATAAAATTTTAGTACATGTTTGGATCATTGACGAGACCTTAGTTCCTCAACTATTGAAGAAACTATTTCCATCCAAACAATCTTGTAACAACTTCTCAAGCAACTATATACTTAATCTCTATTGTAGAATATGTTGTTATAATCTATTTGAAACATTTTCAAATAACAACATTTATATTTAGTATAAATACGTATCCATCTTGATACTTGCAATCATCTTTATAAGATTGAAAACTAGTATATATGAATCCATATATATTAAGCTCAACTTTCAAGAATAGATCCTTAATTCTTTTCAAGTATTTAAGAAACTTCTTGACCACTTCTAGTGACTCTCACTGGAATTGAATTGAAAAATGCTCATAACACTAATAGCGCAGGAGACATTTGGTCTTATATAATATACATAAATGATCTTACTTCTTAAGAACATTTTGTATACTATATTTCTTAATATCAGTCTTTGGACACATGTCCTAAGGTAAGTCCTATCAAATATAGGAATGTAAACATTTTAAACTGATCTATGCATGTTAAACGTCTTTAACATATTATCAATATATATAAGCATATATATATATATATATTGATTGTATATGACCAAACAACTTATCAAATCTATCTCTATAGACTTTTCACAATGCATAAGTTGTTTCTCCAAAAGTCTTTAATTGAGAAGGTTTTTGAACAACTACACCTTAACTAATTAAGAGTAGTCATATAAATCCTCATTATTAATATGTCATCTACATATAATATGAGAAATACAATAATATTGCCAATAATCTTTTGTATACACAAGATTCATATTTATTTTTGATTAAATCAAACTTTTGATTATCTCATCAAAATAAATATTTAAACTCTTAAAAGCTCGCTTTAGTCCATAATTAGACTTTATAATTTGCATACTTTGTTAGGATTTTTGAATAAAAAACCCTTAGATTGTATCATATACATATCCTTTTGCAAATCATAGCAAGTAAAATCTTAATGGATTTTAACACGATAATTGGGAAAAAGGTTTCATCATAGTTAATACTATGATTTTGTGTAACCTTTAGTGACCAATACTCATGGGTAACAATATTACCATCCATGTTTGTCTTCTTTTGAAGACTCATTTGCACCTTATGGATTTTATCCCTTTAGGTGCATTAACTAAGGTCTATACCTTGTTGTCATTCATGTAATCCATTTTAGATTTTAAGGTTCAAAACCACTTTTACATTTCTTATCAAATAAACTTCTTTGTAGATAGTAGGTTTATCATTCTTAATGATAAACACATCATCTCATGTGGACGATACATCCTACTAATCATACTTTTTACTTGTGTATTGAGAGCTTCATGTCCTACCGCATCTCCATGAGGTACAAGCTCTAATTCCATTTTCTTTTCATTACTAAATTATGGTTTAAGAACTTCATCAAGTTCTATATGCTCCCACTTGCTTTTTCTAGAATAAACTATTCTCCTAGAAATGACATATTTTGAGACAAACATTTTGTGCTCATTGGGATCATAGAAATAATATACAAAACTTTCTTTTGGACATTCCACAAAATAGTATATATATGAAAATTTTGTATCAAACTTATTGGATTTTACCTTTTATAAAATATAGGACACTCCCAAATATTTTGGATATTTCCCATACCATATCTCATATGAGGTAAAACCGATAGATTTAAATGGAATATACTTTAAAAGATCAAATGCAATATGGATCAAATGCAATATTTATGGTATATTCTCAAAACAATTTTGAGAGAATTGTATAGCTTATCATTAATCGAATAATATCTAATAAAATTCGATTATTACTTTAATTAAGAAACAAGTTCATTTTATACAATAATTATAAATTCTTGACTCAAGTATTCTCTGTTTCGATCTAATCAAAATATTTTAATACTTTTATCAAGTTGTTTTTCAACTTCAATTTTATATTCTTTGAACTCTTCAAAGAATTTAGTTATATACTTCAATAAGTACATATATGACTATATTTAATATAATCATTTGAAGTATGAAAAACTTTCTCTAATTACAATTAACATAGGTCTACGTACATCAATATATATTAGACTTAGTAATTCAGTAGATCTTTCACCTTTTTAAGTAAAAGGTAAATTGGTTATTTTCTAATAAATAAGATTCATATTTATCAAATGATTCATAATCAAGTAATTCCAAATAAACATCTTTATGCAATTTGACTATGCATTTCTCATTTATATAACCATATCTACAATGATAGAGAAATAATTATCAATTATTGTTTCTTTGTATTTATGTTAGAAAAGAAGATTATCCAAATCAAATATATAAAGTTTGTTATCCAATTAACCAGCACCTTAAAATATTGTCACAATAAAAAGAACAACATTTATTCTTTTGAATTATTGTAAACTATTCATGTCAAACATGAAATAGAAATAATATTTTAGTAAGTACTGATAATAACAATCCTTTATATTAAGGATTAATCTTCTGAATAAAGAAAACTCTATATTCCTATGGTTAATGTAACAACTTTTGTCGCATTCAATTACTACATATAAGAATACATTTTCTTTACCTAACTTTCTACTTATCCTTAAATCTTACATATTTATGTAAATATGAGATCCAAATATGGTATCTTGTACCCAAGATTTTATTTATAAGTAGAAACATTTATTTCAATCATAAACATACTTGAAGTAGAAACTTCACCAAGTTTCTTCTGCTTCAAAATCTCGATGAACATTTTAATTCTAATTCCAGTGTCTATCTTAATAGACCATAGTAGAATTTTAATGCCATTTAAAATTTTGTCCTTATTATTTTGTGTTAAGCTTGAGCGCCCTTTTATTGATTTTCTTAAAATTAGGGTCCAACTTCATTTTCTTGAAAACTCAAGTATTAACACAATTTCCTTTTTCTTCTTGATTGAATCCTTTGTTGTCTTTTTAAGAAATTCAAGCAAATATTTAGATCTCAACTTTGTTCATAACAAAATTAAAAAATCTAATTTTTCAATGAGACTAATCACCTTTAGCACATTAGATGATACTAAAAATTATTTGCCATTTTGCTCTAAATGAGTTCGTAAGAGAAATATCATATATCTCAATTTTAACTCTTACATCATACAATCATTTCATCTAATAAAATATTGTAAAAGCATACATGTTCACATACAACTATTGTAATTAGGATTCATGAATGCTTTTTAGCATAAGACAATATACATTATCAAAATCATCTTTATGTTTTTGGCATGTATCTTTGATTACTTGATTAATATCATCATCAAGAAAAAGATTTTAAGGACATAAAATAACTTCTCATACATAAAAACAATTTTTAGGTTGTAAAATTCAATCCATAAAATTTGAGCAATTAATATATTGTCAAACAATATATTATAGATAGTTTTCTACAACAGAAAATAAAGATAGAAAAATATTTCATATTTATGCAATGAGCAAAACCAAAATAAATAAATATGGACTTATGAAAATTTTTGGGTTTTGCTCCCACTATTTTATTCAAATCAACATCCCTTAAATTGATTCGAGAATTTTCACAAAATTCTTAGTGGCTGGAATCTCATTTTAATTATTTTAATCTTGAGGCAGCTCAACAAATCAAAATAATCTCAACAAGTAGGTAACAGTTACCAATTACAACTATTTGTAACTTCTAGATAGTTAGGCCATCAACTCTTGATACACATATCTCATATGTCCCCTAACCCTTTGCCTCAAAAACGTTTTGACCTTGAGGCAGCTCAAAAAGCCAAAAGTTTTTGTTAAATCAAACCCATTATTCAGAGATCTAATCTCATAGCATAAACATATTTAAAGTAAAACAACCTTGAGGCAGCTCAACAAGTTGCTCTAATAAAAATTTGTTTAAACTATAATAATGGAAGGCAACTAATTATGATTTAATATTTAATTAAGGGATTAATTTATGGTCTCATCATACATACATATCATATGTGAAAATTATTTGATCAATTGAACATACAATATGCAATTAAATAAATATATTATTTTATCAAATACAAATCACATATAACATGTTATTCAAATAATCACATTAAATGAATATTCAATAAATTTATATCACATATAAATCATATATGACACATGTTACTCAAATAATCATATTAAATGAATATACAATAAATTTATATCAAATATAAATTGTATATGACATATGTTATTCAAATAATCATATTAAATGAATATATAATAAATTTATGTCAAATATAAATTGTATAAGACATGTTATTCAAATAATCATATTAAATGATAAATTCATATCAAATATAAATTACATGTCTACTTATTCAAATAATCATATTAAATGAATATAAAATAGATTTATATCAAATATAAATTACATGTTGTCTTATTCAATTAATCACATTAAATGAATATAAAATAGATTTATATCAAATATAAATTATATATGTCATATTATTCAAATAATCACATTAAATGAATATATAATAAATTTATATCAAATATAAATTACATATGTCATATTATTCAAATAATCACATTAAATGAATATATAATTTTTCTGTCATGAATCTATATGTATATTATTTCTAATCATATTAGAAATCATTTAATTGGATTTTTGAAACTTTTATGGGTCAAAATATAGTTTCTAAAACTATAGGGCCAATTGATCAGAAAAGAGTAGAGATCTGGGGTCAATATTTAATTAAGAAAAACTTTTTCTTAAAGACTCCAGAATTGGTTCAAAAACCACGTTGTTGATGTTGGTTTTTTTTTTTATAATAAAAACAGATGATGACGTCACATGATCCTTAAAAACAAAGCAACGCATATTCAACTTTTGCTTTCCCCCTTCTTGTTTTTCTTTCCTTTTTTTAATTATAAAAACATACGATGACATCATCTGACATCATCATCATCTTCACAAAAAGGAAACTGCATATTCAACTTCTGCTTTCCTTTCCCTTTTGTTTTTCGTTTTCTGATCAATTTTCCTTCGCGATCCGACTTGCCAAACAATTTGGTTTGATTCGGATCCGACCCAACCCTTTCCTTTTTTTTTAAATTTCAAAATCAAATTTGAATAAAACAAAATTGCATATTTGACCCATAATATTAAAAATGAATTTTTAACAAATAATTTTTCAAATATATCAATTAAATCCAATATACATACATAAACAATTTATCATTCATGACATGATATATTTCGTATAGATAAATCAAATTAGGCTCTGATACCACTATAAGGAAATCAACATAGTAATAACGCAGCAAAAAATATAACAATTATATTATAATTGATTTCCATAGGACCTTTAATGATAATCTGTACAAAATATACCTCAAGAGATGCTAGCGAAATCTTTGAGCGAGGTTTAATCGATCAACAAGCCGCACACGTGTCCAGCCTCTAACGGTAATCCACACGAACTACTTTCGGAATCCTCAAAGGATTGATTTTAACGTTAGGTTAATAAGCTAGATCCCTCCAAACAACACATTAGAAATCTAATAAGAAAAACCCTTTTTTCTTATTTACGTGATTTCTTATTGAGAGAGTTGTGTTGTCTTTGACCTAACATTAAGCTTCTATATATAATAATACAGCCTTCCAAAAAGGTTGTCTTGTCAAACAAGAAACGAATTATTACCAAACTCTATTCACTTTCCAAAAGTGAACATGAGTATAATAGATGCCATAATTATCATATAATTATGTAAATCATTTTAACCCAAGAAGTAATTCTATTGTGTGTGACCCTTTAGGTTCCTAATCACTTGGCAATAAATATAAATAATAATCTTAAAATTAAATTGGCTTTTGTACAAAACCAACAAGTAGAAATACCAATTGGAGGCCTGATCAAAACTTTCACCTGTTTTGCACTTTTAGCCCTGGATAAAGCAACATATAATTGTCCATACAAAAAACAGGCTCCTTCAGATATATACCAACAAAATCTAATGTTTGGCCTTGAGTTTTGTTAATAGTCATTGCAAAACATAAACGTATCGAAAATTGTGTTCTTTTAAAAGGTATAGAGCTGCAATCATGCTTTGAACACTCAAGCATAATTCGGAGAATAAAAATAGCTGTACCAATATATGAACCTGTCGATATTTCAGCCAAGATAATATTTTTTTCAAATGCCTTGCAAATAAGTCGGGTTCCATTTGATAGCCCTTTACCTGGATTGATATTGCGCAATAGAATAATAGGAGAATTAATTTTCAGAATAAGTTGATGAGGCGGAAAACCTTGAGGAGCAGGGGTGGATCCAAAAGAAAAATTTAGCGGGGGCTAATTTAATTTTCTTTCGACTAAGTAAATGTATGCATTTAAGTATTTAACAACTCAATTATCAAATCAACCATTATAAAAAAGATATAATATATATATATATATATGTATTTTTTATAAATTCATCATTCAATTGTGTCGACAATGAATCTTATGTGTTATTATGTATTTTACTTTTTGTTTTATTTTATGATATTTTATTCCTTATTTGATTTTATTTTATATTAAGACAACACATTTTTTATTAAAGTTAAAAATAACACAAAATTATACCAATTTTATGATAAAATTTTATCACTTTCTCTTTTTATTTTAATTTTAATTCTTCCTTATCTTCATCATAATATTATAAACATAAATATACTTTGTAGTAAGAGAATAATTTTTTACTATTATATAATTAATTCATAGAATTTTAGGAGAATTTTTGTAATTATTTACTAATTTATCATGATTATGTAATTAATTCATAGAATTTTAAGAAAATTTTTATAATCATTTACTAAAGAAATATGTTAAATTTAAGCAAATTGATGAGATTGAAAAGTAAAATTTTATAATTTAAAAAAATTAAAAATTTTAAAAAACTTGGAGGGGGCTGGAGCCCACCCCAGCCCCCTTGGATCCGCTAATGTTGAGGAGTCAATGAATGTAGTAAATCTTGTTGTTCTACTTGATCCATAAAATTAATAGCCTCATCATTGCTGTAATATATGAATTCTTCTTTTGGAAACTCCATTATCAACATATTATTCATCTCATGAACAAAATCATTCATTGTTGTAAGAATTGCTCTATTAATAACCAGGTTTAAATCAGTAGTAAAATGGTTTAAATACGGGAACACAGCATGAATAAGAGCATGTAGTGATGTTGTTTCATTCACAAATGGAATATTCATGCTCTCTAGAATCTAGATTTGTCTGTCTTCATTCATTTCTTCCAATCCATTTCCTACTCGAAGCAAATATTCAGAAAAGCCCTCATATTCCGTTGTAATTGTAACTTTTCGAATCTTGGCCAAAGTGGTGACATGACAATACTTGCATTTATGATATATTCTTTCGAACCTTTAGGGATAACTGGTAATGTTTGTCTAAAATCACCACAAAAAACTATTACTTTGCCACCAAACAGTTGGTTTATATCTGTTAGATCTCTTAGAGCTATATCAAAATGTTCAATAATGTTTCTTTTCATCATTGTGGCTTCATCTCAAATAATGAGTTTTGTAATTCTCAATAAATAAGCCAATGTACTTTGTTTGCTTATATTGCAAGCTCTATTTGTATCATCATCAACTGAGATTTTAAACCTTGAGTGTGCTGTCCTTCCACCTGGAGAAATAGAAGCTGCCACTCCTGAAATGGCCGTTGCAAGTGCTATTCCACCATCTAATCTAATCTTCGTGAGCAAACATTTGTAAAGGAATATTTTACCTGTACCAGTTGGGCCATCTATGAAAAATGCCTTTGCTAAACCTTAGTTTATATGATGTATTATTACATCATAAGCCTGTTTTTTATCCCAATTTAATTTTGATATTGCTTCTAGCTTGTGAAGAAACAATAATATTTAGTTCAGCTTTTAATTCTTTGGTCAGGCTATCAATTTGTCCAACTCTTTCAGATCATCAATATTACTGAACTCTTCTAGGGCTTTATTCATAGAGTGCAAACAGTTATCTATTGCATGTAATATTTTCTTTTTTACCATACTACGGTCTAAGATCCGGTTTCGACTAAAGTCTTCTGAAAGGTTTTCTTCAAAGTCCGACCACAACTGATTTGCATATTCTGGATTAGAATATACCAAAAGAGTTGCAAATAATTGTCGAAGCGCAGCCAGCATTATGTAGCTAATACTTTCTTGCATACAAAGGTATGCAATATTATTATTTTAAAACAGGCCTAATAATTCAACTGCTACTTTATATGCATTTGCAATTTCACCATTTACAGTTCTTAAATTTTCAAAGAAAGTCACTCCTCGTCGATGCATCAAAAGTAGTCGAAAGTAGTATTTTCTCACTTTGAAATGGATGTATACTATGTATTCTTCCAATAACCTTTCTTTGTTTGCGCTGTTGCCATTCTTTAGATTGCTCTTTCCATATAAAGTATTCTGAAAATTCAATATATAGACAATTCAGGCTTCGTGCATACAAATCTGATATGTTCATAAAAAAATATTGAGTTAGCATAGTTTTTTTACATATCGGATTATTAACAACATTATGAAGTGATTGTGTAGGCCTAAATACTATATTTTTCTCATCTTCTAAATGAATTGGAAGGCTTATAACTGCAGGATATGTCTAGTTAAGATCAAACTTAAATATTCTCCATATAGCTTTAGGTGGAGAAACCCATTGTGCTATTTAAAATTTTTTGATTTCATCAGTTATTCCATAAGCCTGTTGTAATGCTATATTATATGCAATTTTGTCATGTCCTTTATAAATGTATTTGAAAATATATTTGATAGCTCGAATTGTTGAACAAATCTCCACATTGATATGAAAATTAAAATTTAAAAGTAAATATGGGCTATAAGGAACTACCCAACGATTATCTAAGTAATGGCCACGTACTTTGACTGACCTTTGATCATGTCTGCGTCGATAAGTAGAATAAGCATTTTCTCCATATATTGTTGTGTTTAAAAATTTCTTAGGATATTCATATTTACAACCAGAATTTGGTTTCATACAACGGCATCTTAGATCAAGGCTTCCACATGGTCCGTGCATCATATGTCTTGCAACTAATGCATACAAATATGGTTGGCTTTTCGCATTTGGTAATTCAGCACTTACAATTCTGTCATATGCTTCAGCTAAATAAAGTTTAGACATAGAATTAAGAATAATAAGGAAATGAGCAAGAGGCAATCCTCTTTTTTGAAACTCAATTACATATGTGTATGCAGCAACCTTTCCAAAAAACTTTTTCTTAAATAGTTTAATTTTCAAAAGTTCAAGCTTAGCTCTAAATATTCTTGCTATTAGATCTGGTCTATTTTGCGCTTCATCGGAATGTAATTTATGATTAGAAATTTCTGCCCAACTTGGATTAGCAGTCATTATAAGGAATATATCTGGTTTCTCATAACGTTGTACCAGGCTCATAGCATTCATATATCTTTTATGCATGTCTCTAGGGCCACCAACAAAAGAAGTAGGTAATATAACTCGTTTTTCAATATCAACACTTGAGTCATGTACGTTTATAATACTATCCATTACACCTTTATAAATTTTTGTCCTCATAAGATTTTGGATTTCTATTGATTTTAGAAATTCTAGCCTTGATGTTTCGATTTTAATATACATATCAATAACAAATTGTTGCAAAAGTCTACTTGTATGTAGTAAAAATGACGTATCATCAGGCCTAATTTGTAACTTGTAGCAATAATATTCTCTATAGTACACAATACTTTTTTTCCTATTTCTTGATATACCTATAAAACATTTAATAAATAGTTAGATATTATAAAAATAAAAACAATTCACATATATGTTGATAATTCAAATGAGTTAGGTTTTTATATTTGAAATGCTTGCTTTCTCAGCCTCTAGAGAAATGTTGGCATCTGCAAATTTTCGTGCATCAAACTCTATTTCACTCTTGCATGTTTTAGAAAGATTTTGTCTATCTGTCTTTGAGATCAGTCTTTCTATCCTTAGGTGCCAACGAGGCTTATAATTTGTAAGAATTAATGAATATTACATCGGATCATAATAGCCAAAATAATATCTTACAATCTGAGTAGGTCCATCTTTCGGATAAACTCATATATGTTGGCTGTTATATTCTTTAGTATTCTCTGGTTCAGACCATATGTCTGCAACTTCGGATATGTTCGGTTTGTTGAATATTCTTTGGTCTAAATTAGGATGTACTTTTAAAATAATTCTATTACTATCCAAATCTTCTACGTGACCCAGGTTTCTAAAGAACATTGAATAAGGATTGGTTTGTAATAACTCAGCTAGTTTTGCAATCAAGTTTTTATCAAATTTTTGGGCGATGGAATAACGGCTGTCAAGCTCATATTCTGTGTCAAAAAAATATAGATGTACATTGGTCGATTTTTGACATTCTATAGGTGTAAGTGGGGAAATAAAATGGTAAAGCTGACCTTGAACTCTATATGTATAAATTCCAACAGTTTGCTTGCTTAACATTTTATCAGAATAGGCTCCAAGTGATGTAAATGCGAACATGTTATTATAACTCCGAACATTATTTCGAAAATCAGATCCATCATTTGAATTTTCAAGGTATAACATTTTTAGTTGCTCTGGCATTTGGCTCTGTAATAACCTTATTTCACCAGCAGAGCAACAGAATTGAGAAGGCTGTAGATAAATTCTTTTTGTATGGCAATATACACAACTTGGTACATCTGGTAGGATTTGCGCCTCAGTAGCTATGTTTTGCAAAGGGTTAGGTATTGTCACTGTTTTTGGGTAAAGACCTAACGTCAATAAATATAAACTTGATATATAACAACAGTGCAAATTGTTTAAATAGTGCTTTCAATAGCAGAATGGCAGCAATAGAAGAAAACATACCTTGGGTACTCGTTGTTGTAGAATCCAAAACAGGTATAGTTTTATTTAGCTATTGAAAATGCTCAGCTTGTGCAGATGTTGCATGTTCGGTTGAGAATGAAGCTCTTAATAAAAGTTCTTGTGTTGTAGTTGTACTTAGCATGCTCGTAATTTGGTGTTTATTAATGGATGCTGAAGAATTTTTCCTTCTTTTTTGCTCATTTTCAATCTACCGACATTGTTGTTGCTCACTTCTGCGTTTTTCAACAGACTTATATTTCCTTTTGGTTGGCATATTTCAGATATATTCTCGTGGACTTTTGTTTAAAAAATAGCAATTTATAAGGCATTATTATACAGAGGTGGCATATCTAAAATGACACTTCCTAATATATAATGCCTAAAAAGCTAATCTGATTTAGATTTGTAGTTCATTATTGGGGTTTTTTAAATAAAACTTAATAGTATGTCTTCTGTAATAATCATTTTTCTCTAGAAAAGAAGCATATATATATTTATAATAATTCAATCTATTAATAATAAAATAAAATATTACTGAAGCCTCAAAATCACTTGGCTAACTTGGCTTCTTCCTAACAGAATGCTTACACTATATTTGTTTTTCTACATATATGTACTATTTGACCGGTAGGAACTCATATATGAGGCTAATTTTACAGAACCACTAACATATCTTAAGCTCCAGGCGTAGCCAAAAAATATAAACCTATCTAATAAGTAGAAATTAGAAATTATAATATTAAAAACAAGGTTACATCTAACGATCTAAAACCAGTTTGATACACATAAACATCTATATATATAATTCTGATTTGCAGGTCAAAGCATAGGTAGTATAATAAGTAGATAACCAACCTACAAAGTTCGAACCCAGCGAAGGCAGGTTGATTAGTAGCACCTATTAACATGTAAATAGCAACAATAAGTGCAGAGAGTAAAGTGGAAGCTGCAAGTAGTTTTCTCAAACACTGTAGAAATATTAGCTGTTAAGATTGAAGCTAAACTTTATAACAGCAAGGTTATAGGATTACAAAGATAAATACGGAAGTTATAGCTTGGTAAATGATTAATATATAGACCATAACTAAGCTTTTATAGTTTGATGATACAAATGTAGTAAAAAAAACCTTCTTTGTTGCGGCTTTTGAGTTTTAAGAATTAGAGTCGAAAATAAGGCTCAGTCAATCAATATATATATATATATATTTGTCTTTGCTCTAACTCAGATTCCACAAGTGTAATAAAATGCTTTCATTAGTAGAATGTTTAATAATAAACCGATTTTTATACATAGTGGTATAAAGGAAAAATAATTTAGAATTTCATAGAATTAATAAAATTGTAATAATCTTGGCTTCAAAAGCTAAATTCGGAAGCTAGAATATGTGGGCCTTGAGGCAACAAAAGTTTAAATTTTGGACTATGTAATGATAATCATTGATATTTGTGACCATCAATTATAAAAATATTAGAATTAGCTAATCTTTATAACTAAGCATCTGCCTATAATGATTGCATGCAGTAAATTTAGCAGAAAGGTTTGCTGCGCACACTTTCCTATGAAATAGTATTGCCAAATTCAAGTTTTTTTGGATCCCAATAGGTGTCATACTAATATTTTATAATTATACTAGTTAATGGTCGGCCACACAAAGTGTGGCAGCCCAGAGATATGTTTTGGGCTTGGTTTAATTTTGTTGGGCTTTTATAGTGTTTAATTGTATAGGATAATTTTTAAAGGTTTTTTTAAAACAAATGAGTTGGGTATGTGTTAGGGCATTGCAAGTTTGTTTTTAATTTTTATTAGTTCTTATTAATTTTGTTTCATTTATCTATCAGTTTTTGGTAGGGTTTATATTTTCAAAACCTTTTGTTTTAATTTTTTAATAGTTTTTTTATTGTTAATATTAAATATCTTTACAAAGTCCGATCTTTATTTTGGTATATCTGTGATAGAAGTGTTTTGAAATATTTATTAAATTTTTTGACAGGGGAGATGATTATTATTAAGATGGCTGACTATATAATAGCAAAATGAAGAACGGCAATAGATGAGGCGTGTTGTTTAAACCCAACATAACCGAGTATATGTAAGTTTTGTTTAATTAAATTTATAAAGCGTACATCAGAATATTTAATAATATTTGCTATATGATTGTTGTAAAGCATATATTTCTCAGTTAGAGAGTTTAACCTTTCTGTGTTAAAATATATACAATCTTGGGTTTTAACATTTTCAACGTTTATTTGAAGAGAATTTTAAGTAAAAAAAACATGGTTAAGTACTATAGAATTAATTAAGATAATAATGACATGTCTTTACAAGAATTTGAAGTTTCTTGCTATCCCAGTAGTAGGGATTTGTAATTGTTTCTTCAAATAATAGAACAAGAGAGGTGGCAGTGGCAGAAGTTACCTAAAATACATATTTCACCTGAGTTATTCCCTCATTCCATTTAACCCTTCTTCTTTACCCGTAAATATATATAATCCATGAATAGTGCGGATTCAGGCGTGCTCAAACATGAGAACATCATAAGAATTGGATTTTAATGGTGTCAGTAACTTAAATACAAAATGAGGGAAATCATAGAGCCAAGATGAGTAAATGGCATTTTTAATACAGCAACAATGAAAGTAGCAAAAGCCAATTCTCTTTCACAGTGATGCATACAAGTTAATGCCTAGATCCATCTGACATGACATTGAAATTAAAGCACAAACAAAAACCCAAAACAGTACCTTTCATATAACTCAAATCAACTTAAGCCACAAAAAAGATAAGCAATAATTGATTATTTAGGACCTGTAAATCAAATGCACAATGTAAAGGAAGAGGCGTCATTGTATTCTTAAATACAGGGTAAAATTCTGTCAAAATTTTGTGTTCATCTATAGCTTTAAAAAGTTGCATGAAAATATGAAGCGAAGAACAACTTTTTCTGAGACAAATCCTTTTTTTATAACTTGTGGCACAAAAGAGTCATTCTTTGATTTTTATGCACAGAATAGTTAAGGACAATCCTAAAGTTAAAGAGTGAGCTCAATTCTGTTAAAACTTATATATGTAAAATACACAATGTTGAGCAAATTTTAGGGCATAGGATAAGAAATGATGATAAAATGAATGTGCTCAAATTTCATGGCCCATCAGAACTTTAATTTTAAAAGAAAGTGAGTAATGTACAATTTATGCTATAGTAAATGTATGGCACAAAATTTTGCATCTTTGTTACCTTAAAATCATCCTACTGAAAAGCAAAGTTTTCTATGCAAAGTAGAATATGACTAAGGAATAATTGATTATTCCTTAGAATATGCGAAGTTTTCTATGCAAAGTAGAATATGCAAAGTTTTCTATGCAAAATAGTACCTTTCATATAACTCAAACCAACTTAAGCCACCAAAAAGATAAGCAATAATTGATTATTCAGGACATGTAAATCAAATTCACAGTGTAAAGGAAGAGGCATGATTCTTTTTTTAAATGCAGGGTAAAATTTTGTCAAAATTTTGTGTTCATCTATAGCTTTAAAAAGTTGCATGAAAATATGAAGTGAAGAACAACTTTTTCCGAGACAAATCCTTTTTTATGGTCTATGGCTCAAAACAGTCATTCTTTGATTTTTATGCACAGAATAGTTAAGGACATCCTAAAGTTAAAGAATGAACTCAATTCTGTTAAAACTTACATCTGTAAAATACACAATGTTGAGCAAATTTCAGGGCATAGGATAAGAAATGATGATAAAATGAATGTGTTCAAATTTCATGGCCAATCAGAACTTCAATTTCAAAAGAAAGTGAGTAATGTACAATTTATGCTATAGTAAATGTATGGCACAAAATTTTGCATCTTTGTTACCTTAAAATCATTCCAATCAAAAGCAAAGTTTTGTATGCAAAATAGAATATGGCTAAAATCCAATGCCCAGAAAAACAAACGACAGTTTAGTTACATTACGGTAATAAAATAAAAGGCACAAAAGGTCATAAACACTTAGTAAACTGTTAACCACACAAAAACCAAAGCTCAAAAGAGCTGGGGATCGTCCCAATGTTTATTTATTGGCCTTTCCTTGCTTGCTTGCTCTGTCTAAAAGTTGTTCTAACCCTCTCTTTGCCGTGAAACTTGCAATAGTAATGCCTGATTCTGCCTTCTTTTTATCAGTTATGCTTTCATTAGAGGTGGGGTCTGTGTGATATCTGATTCCAAAGTATGGCCTGCCTTTTGTTGCTTTTCTGAGTCTGTAATCAGAATATCTTCAGCCATAGTACTTTCTAACCTGAGGATTTCTGGTATGTTTGTAGATATTCCTGCCTCTATGCTTTGCAATACTTTGACAGATTTATCTTCAGTCAGCAGATATGTTATTACATTATACCTTGTAACCTGTCCTGTCCTTGTCATAAAGCTATTGATCCTTAAGTGAAAAAGCAATTTAAGGCCTTCAAACTTGGCATTCAAAACAGTGTAGTCCAATTGTTCATGCTGCATATCAAAAGATTCAATCTATAATTTGTCTTTTTATAATATAAAATGAATAAATGGTATATAAGTATATTGCCTATACTGACCTTTTTTTCTATATCTATCACCTCATCAATTGTTAATCCAAGTAATAATTCAGCATTTTTTTTATCTATCAATGCCTGCAAATTTGCTGAGCCATCTGACAATTGAAGTTGGAATCGGAGCCTAGAAAGTAGTTGATTAAATATATTTGAAGTACATATTAAATTGATTAACATATCTAACTTTTTTTTATGCAACTTACTGTGGCTTAGGTGTTGGTGATGTAGCAGCACAATATAGGCAGGTAAATTCCATGTCAAGCCCTACACCAGTAGGTTTCGAACAGCTTGGGCAAATAAGATAGTAGAATTTTTGTCCTAGATTATCAATTCTGGCTTCAGCCTTTATCTAGCATGATTTGATCTGTAAGTAAGCCACTATTAATTTAAAGTTTTTGAATAGATCCAAGCATGTGTAATTCTCTGTTTCTCTCTCTCTCTCTCTCTCTCTCTCTCTCTCTCTCTTTCTCTCTATATATATGTATGTATATCTATATATATTGATATAACAGTTTAACTATAAAAAAAGGTCAGGTATAAAAGAAAGGAAAATTACTGTTTCGGTCAAGCATAGTAATTGGCTTATCTTGCGAACTTGAGTGTCTGCCAGAGTACTAATAATCTGATGCTGTTTTTCATACAGCTTTTCAACCACAATCTTTTCAACATGTTTTGTGTTTGACTCTAACCTGTATAGATTTTAGAATAGTATTTCAAAATTGTTAGGAAGAGGATATTTATAAATATGTACATATTTAGCTGTATTTAGGTATAGGCTTACCATTTTTTAAGCTGGGTTGCTTCTAATAAAGGTGGGTCGAACAAAATAATGTTGTTTGACAAGGTCCGTACAGAGATTCCTGCAATATAGTAGAAGTGCAACATAATTTTGTTTTAGGAACTAAATTTCATATTTAAATAATCATTACCATGAAATGATGTGATTCCTAATCGCATGCCCAATATGATTGGCATTTCGTGAACATTGTTGGCAATATATGGGGCTTCTGCGTGTAAGAAATCTTCCCAAAAAGTTAATATTAATGGCCTGCACCTGCAGAATAAGGATGAATTAGTCTTGGGATTTGGTTTATATTGCAATATAATATATGAATATATAAAATAATAGTAATTATTACTCTTCATTAAGCATGATAAACTCTTGGATAGGTACACTTCTTCCTTTTACTGGGACAGTTCTTGGTGGAGGGACATGTATTATGACACAAAAAATATCTATAATAGAAGACAGAAGTAGTTAGAATTAGTAAACCAAATGATACAAATTTTACAACTATAAAACACGAATTTTAAAACTATAAATTATAATGAATTCAGGAAAACAAAGAGAAGAAGATACATAACTGATTTTGAGATCAGGATTGTCCATTTTAGTATCAAAATCTGTAAATTTGGTCAAGGTGTAATAATCACATAGTGCCAATTCTTCTGCCTCTTTGACCTGTCTGGTGAAGGCACTTTTTTTTGGTATCAGCTGATAACAAGAAGAGCCATACCGCGGAAACATTCCCAGTATTGGTTTTATCATCGCATTGCCAATATAGAATGTTCTATAGAGTTGTAGAACTCTATCAAGCTGATGCACATCTTCACTGTAAGCAATAGCTTGTATGCTATTCTTCTACAGAAATGAGATGCACTTTTATAGGTTAAAATATTGTAAGGTGGAAAATAATAAGTTTGCATAGTTATTTATTAATACATGGCTGTCATTAAAAACAAATCTTTGATATGCAGCTCCTCTTTCTTTTCCAATGCGAATTAGAGTTTTTTCTGTTAATATTAGCTTTGAGACCCAGTCCTTAGTCATATCTGTTAATGCTGAAATGTCGATACACCTACTTTCCATGTTCCTATAAAAATATATAAGAATAATTTAAGATTAGAAGCAAACCCAAAATTAAGACAGTAGCTAAGATTGTAGAATAAATAAAGTTTTTTTGAAATATAAAAATCAGAAACTACCTTATAGAACAGAACAGATCGATATATGGCTTGAACTATGTTTCATAATCTAAAAACATATTAATAAATGTAGGCAATTCCTATCAGAAGATGCAATTGTTCAATTAATATTTACAAACTAAATATAACTCACTAATTCAGCTGAATAATCTCAAATAAGACAATATAAATATCTGAACAGAGATATTAACAATAATTAATTATAGATATATAATGTAGATAATATTATTTTGGGTAATTCTATCTGTAATAATTGTTGATAATACTTCAGTATAGACTTCATTCTTAGTTAAATTAGTGGAGCTATCAATTGCAGTTAAAGGTCGTATCAGAATTTTGACCTGAGTTGCACTTTTTGCACGTGATAAAGCAACATATAATTGTCCATGTGAAAAAATAGGCTCTTTAAGATAGATGCCTACGAAATCTAGAGTCTGGCCTTGTGTCTTGTTAATAGTCATTGCAAAGCATAACCGTACTGGAAACTGCGTTCTTTTGAAAGGTATAGACATCAAATCAGATTTTGAAGATTCAACTGTAATTCGTGGAATAAAAACAGGTGTACCAATATATGACCCACTTGAAATTTCAGCTTGAATAATATTTGGGTTGAATGCTTTGCAAATGAGTCGAGTCCAATTAGATAGACCCTTACCTGGATTGATATTGCGTAATAACATAATAGGAGAACTGATTTTCAAAATAAGTTCATGAGGTGGAAAACCTTGAGGAGTTAATGAATGTAAGAAATCTTCTTGGTCCAATTGATCTAAAGAATTAATAGCCTCATCAGTGCTATAATAGATCCTTTCTTCTCCTGAAAACCTAGCAATGAGCATATTGTTGATTTCATGAACAAAGTCATTTCTTGTTGTGAGAATGGCCCTGTCAATCACCATCCTTTTATTGACAGCAAAAAGATTTAAATCAGGGAAAACCGCATCAATGAGAGCATGTAAAGATGTCTCTTCATCAATAAAAGGAATATTCATATTGCTTGGAATCTGAATTTGTTGGGCCTCATTCATTTCTTCAAGACCAGTTCCAATTCGAAGCAAATATTCAGAAAATATAGGATCCTTTTGTACTCTCATATTCTGGTGTAATTGTAGTTTTTCGAACTTGCTCCAAAGCGGTGACATAACAATGCTTGCATTTATAATATCTTCTTTTGAACCTTTAGGAACGACTGGTAAAGTTTGTCTAAAATCACCACCAAGAACTATAACTTTACCACCAAAAACTTGATTGATATCTGTTAGATCTCTTAAGGCCTCATCAAAAGATTCAATGATTGTTCTCTTTATCATTGTAGCCTCATCCCAAATAATCAGCTTTGCAACTTTTAGTAAATAAACCAGTGTGCTTTGTTTACTTATGTTGCATGATCTATTTTTATCTTCATCGATTGGAATCTTAAATCTTTAATGTGCTGTTCTTCCTCCTGGAAGAATTGAAGCAGCCACTCCTGAACTGGCTGTAGCAAGTGCTATATGACCATTTGATCTGACAGTCGCCAATGAACACTTATAAAGAAATGTTTTACCTGTTCCTGCTGGGCCATCTATAAAAAATGCCTTTGATAAATCTTGATTTATATGAGAGATTATCATATCATAAGCTCTTTACTGATCCTCATTTAACTGACATATTGCTTGTAACTCTTCTGCTGAGACAATAATATTGGCTTCTGCTTCCAATTCTTTGGTTAGATTATCAATCTGTTGCAATTCTATTTGATCTTTAATAATATCAAAATCCTGTAATGCTCTATTCATGGAGTATAAACAGATATCTATTGCATGTAATGTCTTCTCCCTGACCAAACTTTTACTCATTGCTTTGTCTTGGGCAAAATCTTCTGAGAGATATTCTTCAAAATCTGTCCACAGTTGTTTGGCATTTTTAGGGTTTGAATAAACAAGGCGTGTTGAAAATAATTGCCTTAAAGCAGATGGCATCATATAACTCATCCCTTCTTGCATACAGAGACATGCAATGTCATTATCCTGTAACAAACCCAATAGTTGAACAGCTTCCTTGTATGTATTTGCAATTTGACCATTGATTGTTCTCAAATCTATAAATGAAGTAATCCCACGTCGATGTAACAAAAGTAATCGTAAATAATAGTTTTCACCTTGTGATGGGTGTATACTATGTACTCTTCTAATAACACGCCGTTGTTTGCGTTGTTGCCATTCTTTTGACTGTCCATTCCAAACAAAATATTCTGGGAACTCAGTATATAAACAATTTAGTTTTTGAGCATATGAATCTGACCTGTTCATGAAAAAAAAATCGGTTAGCATAGTTTTTATAGAAGCTGGATTATTAGTAATATTATAAAGAGCTTCTGATGGTCTAAACAAGATATTTTGTTCATCTTGTAAATGAATCGGGAGGCTGATTACTGGTGGATATATTTCATGTAAATCAAAGCTAAATATTCTCCAAACAGCTTCAGGCGGAGAAATCCACCGTGCTATTTGAAAGTTTTTTATTTCATCAATTATCCCATCTGGCTGTTCTAATGCTATATTGTATGAAATCTTATCATGGCCTTTATAAATATACTTGAAAATATATTTAATTGCTCTAATTGTCGAACAAATTTCAACATTTATATGGCAATTAAATTTTGCCAATAAATAAGGATTATAAGGGACAACCCACCGATTATCTAAGTAATGGCCTCAAACTTTAACCAAAACCTGATTATTTCTATGCCGATAAATAAGATATGCATTTTCTCCATGTATTGTCAAATTTGAAAATTTTTTAGGATATTGATACTTACAACCATAATTTCGTTTCATACATGGACATGTTGGATCAAGGCTGCCACAAGGTCCATGCATCATATGCTTTGCAACTAATGTATGAAGGTATGGCTGGCTTTTAAGATCAGGTAGCTCTGCACTCACAATTCTGTCATATGCTTCAGGTGAATAAAGCTTTGCTTTAGAATCAAGAATAATCAAAAAATGAGCATGTGGTAGGCCTCTTTTTTGAAATTCAATGACATATGTATATGCAATCACCTTCCCAAAAATATTTTTTTTGAATAATTCTTTTTTGATAAGTTCAAGTTTTGCTCTAAATATTCTTGCTATTAAATCTGGTCTATTGTGTACTTCATCGGAATATAGTTTGTAAGTATAAATTTCGGACCAGCTAGGATTAGCAGTCATTGTAAGAAATATATCTGGCTTTCTATAATGTTGTACTAAAGTCATGGCATCCATATATCTTTTATGCATATCTCTAGGGCCACCAATAAAAGAAGTAGGTAATACAATTCTTTTACCAATATCACGACCTGTATCATGTCCTTTATAATGATATCCACTACACCTTTATAAATTTCTGTTCTTAATTGGTTCTGTATATCTGGTATTTTTAAAAATTCAAGTCTTGATGTTTCCATTTTAATATACATATCAATAACAAGTTGTTGTAAAAGCCTACCTGTATGTAAAAGAAATGATGTATCATCAGGTCTCATTTGTAACTTGTAGCAATAATATTCTCAACATGATACAGTGTTCTTCTTCCTTTTTTTTGTTAATAGCCCTGCAAAATAGTTAATAAGGAAAAGTGGCATTATAAACTATAAATTACTAAATATATATGCCTAAATTTTAAAATGACAAAGAATTGATAGTACAATACCTTTCTTTTCAGCCTCTATAGAAAGCTCTGCATTTGGATAGCTTTTGGCATCAAAATCTCTTTCTCTTTTACATGGTTTAGATAGGTTCTGCTTATCTGCTGTTAACATCAATCTTTCTATTTTGGGGTGCCAACCAGGCTCGGTATTTGTAAAAATCAATGGATATTGCATTGGGTCATAGCATCCAAAATAATGTTTGACAATCTGAGTAGGGCCATGCTTTGAGTACACATGTATGTGTTGAGTTGCATATTTTATAGTATTTTGTCGCTCAGACCATATTGCTGCAACTTCTGAGATGCCTGGCTTATTAAATATTCGCTGATCTAACTCTGGATATGCTTTTAAGACAATCTTATAGCTATCTAAATTAGCTACCTGGGCCAGGTTTCTAAAAAAGATAGAATATGGGTTTGTTGCTAATAACTTAGCTATTTTAGTAAGCAGAACTGGGCTAAATTTTGTAGAAATAGAGAGGCGGTTGTCAAGCTCATGCTCTTGATCAAAATATTATAACTGTACATTGTTTGGTTTGTGATGTTCTATAGGTGTCAGCCGAGGTATAAAATGATGTAACTGCCCTTGAACCCGATATGTATAGATCCCACTTGTTCGCCTAGCTAATACTTTATCACAATGGGCACCTAATGATGTGAAGGCAAACATATTATTATAACTACGAACATTATTTCTAAAATTAGTTGCATCTTCTGAACTGTTAAGATATAACATTTTGAGTTGTTCTGCCATTTCAGTTTGTAATAATCTGATCTCACCACCAGAACAACAGAATTTGGGACACTCTAAATAGATTTTTGTAGCATGACAGAATGTACAGGGCGCTGTTTCTGGCAATATTTCTGGCTCTGCAACTATGGTTTGTAGAATATCACTTATACTCCTTGATAGCCAGCATTCTATATTTATAAAGAAAGCATACATGAATAAAATAGAGTATTTATATTGCAATGAAGTCGTATAATCAATATTTTAAACAATCAAAACAGCTAAATACCTTCTTTGTTTGAGCCTGAATCATTAATAGTTGTGTTTACTTCTTCACATTGGGCTAGTTGCTTTGAAGATGAGCCACGATCAGTTGAGGTAGCAAGTCTTAATAATAGTTCTTGTGTTGTAGCAACATCCAGCTTGGTTGTAATCTGGTTTTTATTAACAGGGTCGGCTGGAACTTTTTCTGTTTGTTTTCCTTTTTTATATTGACGAGTTTTACATTGTTTAGCCCGTCGATCCTCTACCGAATTATATTTTTGTTTCCTTGGCATAGTCTATGTTTAATCTGCTGGGCTATTTGGTACAAAATACAGATTTATAACCCACTATTGTGAAAGTTATAAATACCAGAATCTGTTCCTTTCTAAAAAAAGAAATGTAATGATCTATGTCGTTATGATCAGTTAGTATGTTAGTGAACAAATACAGTTTACAATTCAAAAATAGGATACTAATTAATAATATGTTTTTAATCACATATTATAAATGTATATTGAAGCTGATATGTAAGTATAGTTATTGGTGTATATTAGTTTGTATACATGTATCAATGCAATTTCAGAAATAACGAATAACTTATTTAGTATATTTTTTCACAGGTATGTGCATAGAACGAAGGAATCACATTGGAGCAGATTTTGAAGGTTCTCTCAAAGTTTATAAGACCAATATTAGACGAGCTATATCATTAATTTGTAAGCATCAACAAAGCTTTATAAAGTGAAATAAAAAATTATATATGATAATTCTATATCATAAACATATATACATGCATATGCAGGTAAGGTTATGAACTGAAGAAATAAATAGCTTACTAAAGAAGGAGCAAAGTTGAAGAAATATATACTGCAAAGAAGGAGATAGTCTAGAACCTCTAGTTGCTTGGAATTGAAAAAGATCAAAAGTAGTAAAGAAATAAAAGTTGTTTCTTGTTTATGTGGTAATATACATATGTTAGTTTTAAGATTGGTTTTATAAATCTCATAGCTCAAAATGGGCACGTGTATTGTGTAAAAGATGACATCTATACTGTCCTAAGGTTTTAGGTAAATATAGAGTTGATTTCTTAAGAATTAACCCAAAAAAAAAATTAAAATAATTAAATGTTATAATGCCATGGTATAAAAATTGGTTAGCTAAAATAAAGCCTTAGGATTTTTATACTGTTTAATACTGGAATTTTCTTTATGTATAATTATAAGTTAGTATTATAATGTTTTTAATAATTTCAATAGAGTGGATTTTTTCGCATGAATAGACTTTCGTGGCAATTAAATAATTAGTTTTGTTTTGCACCTTTTAGAGCATTTAATAATAATCATAGCAATAAATGAAAAGATAAATATGTTAAAAATATATTTTTGTCTGGCTATATCCTTACCCATAATGATTTAACACATTCAATTTAGAGTGAAAATATCTGCTACACAGCTTTTGAGCAGACAACAAATATGTAAAGCAGCACATCTTTTAATATCTGTCAGATCTTATATAATTTTATATTCTATTGCAAAACTTCTAATAGATCGAAGTTATCAAACGTGAAAGATCTAATTATTTGTAATAACAATATTATTCCATATAACGTCAAAAATATATTTAGAAAGGCTGGATTTAGGAACAACGGAAATATTAGACTCCTAAATAATTGATGCATGGAAAAGCCAATATTAACAAAATAGGACCTCTGAAAATGTCATCTTAAAAAATAGTAAGACCAAATATTAGTAAAAAGGTTTGTTTCGCTTATATATTTGAATAATTTTAACTCATTTTGTAAAATAAAGAAGACTATAAAACCATAGTTATCTATTTTTCAGGCTTAAGGTGATTAACAGAGCTAGATTAACTTGCATAAGGCACTACTAAATACTACAGCCTGTACATAACTTCGGTAAAGCATATTCGTTAGTTTGAGAAATAATTGTGTTTTTTAATAATATAGCATGCTTAAAAAGATCGACATTTCATTATCTACAAGCGAATGTTAAGATAATCAATTAAATTGATTTCGAGTTGCTATTGGATATCATTTCAAAGCTTTAATAGAGCAATAATGGCTAAGAGCCAAGTGTGAAATCTTATAAACAATTGAAGGCTTAAATAGTTAAAAAATAGGCTAAGGCATGATTTTTAATATTTATAAGTCTGTTGAGCGTATAATTAATATTAGTTTAAACAATTTATAAGTTAGGTTATGAAATTATAAACCTAATACAAATAAAAACACAGTATTAAAAAAAGAGCAAAGTTATTAAAATTACAAAAGCATAGCTCTTTTAAGGTCTGGATTCCCATATTTCAGGCATACAACAGTAGCAGTATGTAATAAAAACAAGTATTTGCCCAGGAACCATCCCTAATTCTCACGCCTGCATTTAGATTCATATCTATATGAAGCATCAGTAAATTAATAAACCTAGCTTATAATTATGTAAGTAAATAACAATTCACACTATAGCCTTCTCTATTTAAATTCCTTCTAATCAAGGCTGCCAACATACAAAATACATTTTTCAAAATGATGCACAGAGCCTAGGAGTCAAAATTAATCCCCTATTAATAATTATATGGCTAAATCATAAGAATAAATTAGCAAATACTTAGCTTCGATAAATTTATAATCTTCCAGTAATAAAAGATCAGTAAAATATCTAGGGGACCAAATCGCAAATATCAAAATATGTTTTGGTTGCACAAGCTATTGAGCAAAAAACTGCAATCACAAAAGACTAAACCGACTCATAATCATCCTCTGCAACCACCCTGGGTCATTTCCTTTTCTTACCTAAGCTCTGATTAGCATGACTAAAGGTCGCCTAAGAAATCATGCTTTCTGGAATCTGGATTTCTCAGGGCCTGAAGATATTAACATCCAAAGTAAAGACTTTGGCCTCAGAAGTATTGAGATAAAATGAGCATACATCATTCTCCTGCAGATCATTATCAAGTGCAAATTTTTTCCAGCCTCCAGTTAATGCATAGCCAGTGCCTTTTCTATAGAACCTCACATTCCAGCTTTCCCTTTTTGTCCGAAGCACGATGTCTTGGCTATGTGGTGGCAAGTATTGCTTTGCTCATTTAGTAGCCAATGTCTACAACATAGGCATGAAAACAGAAGGCATCATCAATTATTTAAGAAGCAAACATATTAAGATCTTTGATAATTAAATAAAATTTTGAAACACTATAAGTAAATGGGCTATCTTTAAAAAATTACACGGTTGGAAATTATTACCATTGAGAAGCCTTGACTAATGTATGACGGGCGCATTGTGTAAACAGACCAAATGCCACACGCAGACGCATATGCCAGCTGAAGAGCTTTCTGTTTTTGCAATTCTGTGACTAAAACCTCTTTCTGAACTTGCTCGGACTTGGCCGAAACACCTACGGAAGGTGACACCATTGGTCCTTCCAAATAAATAGAGCAAAACAAAATTAATCTTTAGATGAACGATAAACATTTACATGCAGTATATAAAGATGTAGTAATAACCATATTGATAAAAAAGGTAAAACAGTACCATACATGAACAGGCTTACCTGTAGAATGGCTCGAAGCTTTAATATGATCCGAACATGGAAAACATTCACTGTCCTTAGCAGTTGTCTTTTCGCTTGAAAGGCCAGAAGTCTTGATGGAAGGTGATTTGAAAGGCACTACAATATTTCGGCACAATCATAGGCATGGCCATAAACAAATAATTCAAGAAATAGGAAGAAGCATTTATGTAATCTATGAACAACCACAAATTACCTAACATTTCAGGCACTATGTCAATTTGCTGTGAGAAATCCTGATTAGGCGTTCGAGGGAATTTTACAGCTACGAGAACACCAAATATAGCAGCGTTAATATTCCAAAAAGCACTAACTTCTATTATTGCATAAAGCAAACTAAACCAATATAAACATACATCATGGGAAGGGGGAAAAATGGAAGCATAGCTTAATAATACAAAATTACCACTTCCCTTTGGCTTCTTATTGGCACAGTCCAAAAGACTTCGTTGCAGCAAAGTGGCTTCAGTAGCATGGTTCCCCCCCAGCTTGTTAAGGCCCGAACTCTCCTAAGCACAAATAACTGGTTCGTTAGCAGACGGCATAAGATGTTCAGAACAGCTAGATTGTCCAGCTCCAATGTCTTCGTTATCAACATCCAGACTCTCAAGAAAATACGAGCTAACTTTTTCACACGATGTTTGGTTTTCAAAAATTAAGACATCAAAATACATGTGGCCAATATAAGTAAAAACAAGCATATCATTCTCCTACAGAGAATGAGCGTGAACCAAAGTTCTTCCATCCATGATCCAAATAAAAAGCACCAGATCGTCTCGTCAACCCAAAATCCCATACAATTTTACTGGGATCTTCCACTTTAACAACCGCATCAATGGCACCACTTAGGCTACCAACGAATTTTGGTGGAAGAAGCTTAAGAATCAGTTTTGAAATAATAAACATAAAATATAAATAAGATAAGAAAAGACTTTGTATAAGCCTTTCTAATAATAAGAATATACACTTACCAAGCGATGCTGATAATCAGATTTGAATATCTTGACAAATTTCTGGTTCTTTAAATGTGTCCAATAAGTCTTCTCTTGACAACGTTGAGATTCAGTAAGCATCTTTGGCATTATTCAACACTGTAAAACATAGGCAATTAAGTAGAAAACCCATAATTAATGAACAAGAAAAGCCCGTAAGTTTGTCAAATTAAGAGAGCAGTAACAAAATTGAAAACAATAGTCAAGAAAGTCTGAAACCGAAACTGAAATGCCTTAAGCCACAAACGTGCAAAGAAGGCAGTTTTATAAAGCAAACAACGCAGAAGGAGCTGGTCAGACTATTAAGCGCTAAAAATTGAAAATGTAGTTTTAAAGGGAAAGGAAACATTGCAAGGCAACAACTGAGAGGCACTAAAACAACAAAACAAGAAAACAATTTAATTCTTACAAAACAATAAAATTCTTTTTAGGAAATCCATTTTTTAAAAGCCAAAAGCCAAATATAGAGGCGATGATCGAAGGAGTTCTCTGGAAGGAAAAAAAACAAGACAAAAGCTAATACAAAGTCCATATAATCCAGGAATAAAAAAAAATTATAAACTGAAATAAAGGCACAAAACTCTGGCCGAGATCTCCTGCAACAAAAGCCTCCAAACATTACAATAGCAAAAATTTAAGGCCAATAATCCCATAAATCATATATCCATAGCATAACTTGTTTTGCGGCGAAAACGAAAGAGGCGCATAAACACAGAGAGATACAACAAAGAGCAACGTCAAAACAAACGACCAAAGATGAGGGAAAATGGGGAAAAAAAGCAAACAGACATGGAGAAAGCAAGCGGAAGCGGCAGAGGCAAACAAAAGGGAAGAAAGCGACAGCAACAACGAAGAAAGCAACTATTTATTTATATTTACACGATTTGGTCAAGCAACAACCCTAAGGCACAGGCGGTGAAAAAAGGCAAGAACACAGCAAATATGAAAGAAAGGGTACCCAACAAAATAATGGGCCCACTATAGCTCCAGACACATTAGAAAAAAAAACCGAGATGCTACTGGCAATTGAAACCGCACCAAAATGACAGCAAAAGTCACAAACTCGCGCTTAATAGTATGTAAGATATTGTCATATACAAGACAACAGTCAAAACAGGCACATTGCTTACTTCTATTTTTTTGTTCCTGATGAACTTTTGTTTAATCATCTAGCATAAACCGTAATTAATATAATAATTAATATACACAAAGCCTATAAATAGCATCAATATGAGGCCCAAAAGCTCATGCCAATGATTTGGCTGCACATATAAGCATTGAATGAGCAAATGGATGAACATAAAAAAACAGAAACTAAATTATGCTAAGCATTAAAAAGATGTGTTTTGAATACAAGAAATTCTGAAAGCTCAAATTTAAGAGAAGCTCTTTTTTTTAAACCAGAACCAAACTATAGCACCCGCAATTTAATTCGGCAAGTATATTTGAGAACCATTACAAAGTATACTCTAAATAGATTTGAAATACAATAATATGGTATTCTAATAATTAGTCTTGTTTATATTACATTTTTTAATGCCGGGATCACAATATTTCATTTTAATTATACACTAATACTATTATTCTTATGTGCACAAAATATTTATAATGCCTGCCAATTCATGAAAACAAAGCAGTTCTTACAATTATCGAAATACATGATAATCAAATCTTAAGTATACCTAGTTTTAAAAATGGTTCGTGGTTTAAAATTCCATTAACTAATCCAACGGGAAAAATTGGTTTTCCTTTTTGCGAAGCTATTGAGCAATGCAATAATATTGACCCAACATTTTTAATGCAGAGTCATGTTTATTAAAGGTAGTTTTTAAGCGTAATATTACAATATAAAAAATAAACTCTATATATGAATCTATAAATCTTTATTTCTCTATCTGTCGTATATAGATCAAGCAAATGTAATGAAATTTAAATGATTAACTGGCGTAAACAATTCTGAGGCTAGAAAAACCCATGAAGAAAGGCTCCAATATCGGCGCGTTTGCAAATTCCAGAAGCTAAGTCCAGAAACTAAAAATACTAATAATAAACCTTATAAAAATAATAATCCCAGGTCTAATATAGACAAACTAAAATATAAGCTATAAATTCATATATCCCATTATAGATTCTATACTGTGTATAAAATAAACAGAAAGAATTCTAGCCTCAAAACCTGTTTATATATAAATCAATCAAGCTTATTTTTTTTCTCGCTTAACACAGAAGTCTATCAAACCAAATCTTAGATTGTAGAGCTTTGTTACACTTCATTAAGGCAATGTATGTGTTGGAAAAATGATTTTAAAATTTATAATAAAACATATACTTATATATAAACTAGAAAACAGAGCCAAATTTTTGTACAATTACAAGGGTCAATATTAGCTATGTCTATAAGCTACAACTAATATATAATATAAATGTTACTCTAAATTGTTTGCACAACACTTCTTTAAACACATTAAGGCCATTTGTAAGAAATCTGCAAAGATTTTAGGATCATAGATTAGCGCAAGCATACGCATAATATGGCAATATCTTAGAATTCTAACCAAAATTACTACTGAATCCCACCTTCTCAAAATATGACAGAGCATTAACCATCCCTTTTTCTCCCAATTTAACAAGCATAATTATATAAACTTAATTATAGTTTTGTTGTAACAAATCGCAAGTTGTAAACAATAACAAAATACAGGCTAAGCTGATTCATCATCTTCATCTACCAACAGCTTCCTCATTTTCTTTCTCTGTCTTGAAATCTGGTTGGCACGAACAAGGGCAGCTTTCGAAATGACATCCTCTCCAATCTCTATGTCTCGAGGCCTAAAAATACCCATATCCAGGGTAACAGCTCCAAACGCGGCAGTATCTAAATAGAAAACACAGACATTATCCTCCTGCAGATCATTGTCAAGTGCAAACCTCTTCCATCATCTAGTCAATGCATAACCACTGCCTTTTCTATAGAATCTCACACTCTAGGTTTCCCTATTAGTCAGAATAATATCTTGACTGTGCGAAGGCAAATATTGTTTTGCCCATTTAGTGGCCAAAGTATGCAACATACAAATTCAGAAAAAAAAAACATGAAGAATTATACAACTAATAAGACTAAAAGCAGATTAATAAAACAAATATTAATTCAGTTAAAAGGGTTTTTTTTCTCTTTTTAAAAAATATCCAAATTTAGAGTTTAACCATGGAGAATCCTTAACTAATGTATGATTGCCGCATCGTATACACAGACCAAATTCCCTTTACAGATGCGTAGACAAGCTGAAGTGCTTTCTGCTTTTTAAGCTCAGCAAGCAGAAATTCCGTATTGGGCTGCTTGGCTCCACCCGAAATGACAGCAGCAGGTGAGGCCATTGGGTCTTCTAAATAAACAGGCCAGAAGAAAATCAAATTAGTAAAACTAGTAGCCTCATATAAACCACTAATGACAAATAGAATTAATATGAGTAAGGTTGAAGCCCAAATAACAGGACAAACATTGTTATAAAAGGATTACCAGCATAGTAATCCGAGCATTTTGCATCATTCGGATCTGAAAAACCGACAGTATCTGTAACGGCTATTTTCTGGGTCGAGAAGCCAAAGGTTCTAATCGAAGGCGACCTCAGAGGTTCTACAATATTTACAGGCAAATAAAAAGTCAAAGTTGCTATAATACTCAATGAGCAACATAAGATTCATAGCTACCTACTACATTTTACAATAAATACTAATTACCTAATATTTGTGCCACTACAGCAGGATGTTGTGAAAGTTCTTGTTTAGTAAGTCCAGAGAAATTCATACCTGCGCAGCAGAGAAATACTCAACTCTTAAAACCCAATCACACACCAGTTCACACCATAACCTATAATCTATGGCCCAAACAATCTGCTTCTTGCTTGCTCTCTCCAATAGCATGTCTTTTCCCAGTTTTTTTAGCCTAGAACACTGAGAAATATAGCCAGCAGCCTCAGCTACGAACAGCAACCCATGGCCTGAGCTGCTAGATTGGCCAAATCTGTTCTCTTCATCTTCATCTTCAGCATCTAACCCATCCACAAAATAGGAGCTAACTCTTTCACAAGAGGTCTTATTCTATCTAACCCGTCCACAAAATAGGAGCTAACTCTTTCACAAGAGGTTTGATTCTCGAAAATCAGAACATCAAAACGCATTTGACCAACATAAGTAAAAATAAGAATATCATTCTCTTGAAGACAATGAGCAGCCACAAATTTTCTCCATCCTTGATCAAAATAAACTGCATTTGATCTTCTCAGCAGACCAAACTCCCATACAATTCTACTAGGGTCCCGCACCTTTACAACAGCATCAAAACTGCTACTGAGGCTCCCAACAAATTTTTGGGGAATAAGCTTCAAAAGCAGTAATACAAATAGCATTTTCGCTCTTTAAGAGAGCAGCAACAATATAACATAGCATAAAGCATAAACAACTCCCTTAAAACATGTAAAATAAATGTCAATCCATACTCACCAGTCTGGATTGATGTTTAGTTTTAAATATATTAACAAACTTTTGATTTTTGAAATGAGTCCAATATTCCTTTTCTTGGCATCGTTCAAATTTGTTGACAAGCTTTGCCATTTTTATTTGCTATCAATGCACAAAATTAAAGAAACATAAAATGAACAAATCCCCAAGAACTAATTGGAGCTCAGAACTAAAACAACAATAGAAATTTCTAGTTGACAATCAAGGATTAGCCATAAAATATCAATGGTTCCAATAAATGAATTAAATAAATAAATAAGAGTAAATATATTTGGAAAAAAATAGCAAAGTATTTTGGAAGCCAATATTTATTAACCCTCCTAGAAGTCACAGTGTCAAAATAAATCAGAATAGGAGTCTAAATTTCCAAAATAGGCGGAAATTAATTTGGAAACAATCTACATTTATACATAATCACAAAATTGGTTTCCCTTTTTTCTTGTTAAACAAACCGAACATCAAATGACTTTACTGATTCGAAGAACAACAAGAGCCTTACGGGAGGCAAAGCTTATAAACACCATACCCCAATTCGAAAGACCCCACCCCCTCTCAAATCTAAGTCCTGGTTAGAAAATAGTAAAATCATAGAAACCATCAAATACAAAGCAAGAGCATAGGCATACGCAAAACTACAAGCGACAACAATAAACAAAAGTAGAAAATAAGTGGTCACAATTCATGTCAGCAAAGAAATACAAGAGTAATAAGACCCAAAAAAACGAATGTCCCCAAGCAGTGAAAATAAGGTAGCTCATTTAAAAGAAAAAGGCAATCTCTAATTTCTCCTTGCCTAGGCAACAACACAGCAAAGAATGCGAGCTCTTTTTTTAAAAAAATTTCATACAGGCCTCTGGTCCGGTCTCCTCTGAAAAGAACAAGCATTGACACGCAACAAGGCAGCAAGCAAAAACAGATCTAAAAAGAGCTTGTCACAAACAGTAAAAAAAGAAAGCTCATTTTCTGTTTGACCATAGGAGATGTTAGCTAGATATGGCCAAATCCACGGTTCCGGTTCTGGAACCATCGGTTCCGATTCCGATTCCGGAACTGTGGACCCCCCTCAACCGGAACTGTAATCGAACCGCCTATAGGCGGTTCGATTACGGTTCTAATTTTTCTTGTTTGGAAACGGAACCGCCGGTTCCGGTTCCGATTCCAAACCGTGAATTAAAAAAAATTATATTGCCACGTCAGTATTGCTGACACTTCAAGTGGCGCGTGCTATAAGAAAAAAATGCAGGCGCGTACTGTAACAAAAAAAAATAGCAACGGTCAAATGACCGTTGCTGTAGTTGCTGACCGTTGCCATGGTGGCAACGGTCCAAAACAATTTGCTGAGGAATGGTCAAATCTCAATTCTTTTTTTTTAATTTTGTTTTAATCTTTCCTAATCTATAAATACCCTTTATTTTTTCATTTTTTTCCCAACAATTTCTACTCTTCTTTCTCAATATTCTAATTCTCTTCATCTCAATTTTCTCAAGCATCAAAATTCTATAAATTCAATTCTATTTATTGTTTCTATTATAATTATTAGTTAAATTATTTATTATTGCTTTTAATATATTATTATTTCAATTTCTCATTCTAATTCTCTTCATCTTAATTTTCTCAAACATCAAAATTTTATAAAATTTAATTATATTTATTGTTTCTATTATAATTATTAGTTAAATTATTTATTATTATTTTTAGTATATTATTATTTCAATTTCTCATTCTTTTTAAATCCTTTTGAATTTTTTTTATAAAATGGATAGTTTTGGTTCTTCATCCCAACCAATTAATATTGGTGATGCATCACAATCAAGTCGTCGTCCACCAACGAATCCAAAATCCAAAATATTTTTGAAATATTTCACAAAAATTTTTGATGCCGATGGAGTTCTTATTAGAGCAAAATGCAATTTTTGTGAGAAATCATACGCCTTCAAAATCGGGAGCGGATATGGTACACTAAACAATCATTTGGAGAAAACGCATCCTCAAGAAATCGGCCTTCAAAAGTCACAAGCGCAATTAACCGGTTTTCCTCAACAAGGTTCTTCTTCTTCTAGTAATTTAAATTTATTTAAATTTAGTGATTCAAAATGGAGAGATGGTGTAGCTAGATTTTTTTGTGCACAACATTTACCTTTTTCATTTGGTGAACAACCACATTTTGTGAGATTAGTACAAGAAAATGCAAATCCACAAATTAAACGTGTTCCTAGAACAACTTTAAAACGTGATATTAAAAAAATTTATAAAAAAGAAAAAAATAGCTTATCGGAATATTTTTTAAAATTAGATTCTCGTGTTTCAATATGTTCCAATATTTGGAGTGATCATTGGCAAATGAATAGTTATATGGGTATAACTTGTCATTGGGTAGATTCAAATTGGTTTTTACAAAAAAGAGTAATTGCATTTAGAGTTTTTAATTATTCTTATACGGCCATAAATATATCTAGATTAATTAGTATTATTTTAGAAGAATATAATTTGAATAATAAAAGTTTTTCAATTGGTTTTGATAATACATCGGCTAATAATGCATCTATTGTAGAATTAAAAAATATTTGTGCACCAATTTTAGGTGGGAAATTTTTTCATATTAGATATAAATTTATCTGTTCAAAATGGTTTAAGTGCATTAGAAATTCATATTAAACCAATTAAAGATGCAATTAAATATTTGACTGGACATCCAAGTTTAATGAAAACATGGGGAAAATATTGTATACAATAGGGACAAAAACCTAAAAGATTTAAAAAGGATGTTCCAAATCGTTGGAATTCAACTTATGATTTACTTTGTGATTCTTCTAAATATAGTTCATTGTTATATAATTTTTTCATTGATAACTCTTGTCTTGGAATTGTATTACATCCTAATCATTGGACTTCTTGTTTAAAATTGTTAGAAGTTTTAAAAGTTTTTAAGGATGCTACTTGTTTGTTTTCACGTGTGTATTATCCAACTTCTCATTTATTTTTAGTTGAAGCATGTAATATAGTTGGTGTGTTAAAAGTGCACATAAATGATGAAACTTTGACGCAAAGTATTATTCACATGTTAGAAAAATGGCTTAATTATTATAAAGAAATTCCAATTTTATATTTAGTTGCTATTGTTCTTGATCCTCGTTTTAAATTTCAAGGTTTAGACCAATATTTGAAGTTTTATTATAATACGTTACAAGAATGTTTTCCATTAGATCCAAACATTATGCAATTAAAATTAAATGTAAGTAGATACATAAATGAGACTAAAGATATGTTAAATGCATTATATTTTGAATATTCTTCTAATTTTCAATCTCAAGTTCCTACTAGTAGTACCATTAACACTCACACTACTCACCATAGTTTTTCAACTTCAAATACTGGATCTTCGTCATTTTTTATCCTTCCTGGTTTAGAAATGTTTCAATCATTAAAAAAACATAAGGGTACTACTAGTACGGAACTTGAGATATATTTAACCACTTGTTTTGATTTTAGTGATAATAAGTATGAATGTGATAGTATTGAGAACTTCCAAATATTGGAATGGTGGGAGTCCAAGACAACGATGTGCCCCATTATCGCTTCGATAGCCAAAGAGATTTTGGCGGCCCCGACATCAACCGTAGCCGTGGAACAAGCTTTTAGTTAAGGTGGCAACATTTTGGACGAAACCCGATCGCGTTTGAGCCCCATGTCCTTGGAGATTCAAGCTTTATTAGATGATTGGACTAAAGCCGCATATAGAGAACAAGAACAAAACATTGAAGAAAATTTTGATTTAGATTTAGACGGTACCACCGATGGTATCTCTACTTATACAACTAGAACTAATTCACCGGTCACCGATGCTGATAGAGCCAATAATGACGACGACGAAGACGACGGCGACTATTAGTTTATTAAAATGAAGAAAAATATCATATTGTAGTATTGTACATTTTTACATTATTGAAAATTTGAAATAATTTATTATGTTTTATCAAATATTAAAATTTCCATATCTATATATTCGTTTATATAAATTAATGTCATAGTTTTATTTATATACACTATAGTTGTATTATTGTAACTTATAATATATTTTGCAATTGTACTATTGTACTATTCAAATTTTAAGTTTAAACTTTAAACCATCAATTATGAATAAAATTTAGTAGTTTCTTCATTTATTAATTTCTAACTTGTAAATTTATGAATTAAAATCTTAACTTGTAAATTTTTCTATCAAATGAATAAAATTTAGTAGTTTATTCATTTATTAATTTCTAACTTGTAAATTTATGATTTAAAAATCTTAACTTGTAAATTTTTCTATCCAATGAATAAAATTTAGTAGTTTCTTTTAACTTGTAAATTTATGATTTAAAATTTTTAACTTGAAAATTTTTATAAAATACTCTTATTCTTTCTATATCTTTCTTTCTCACTTATCTAATATTCATAATTCTATTATTTTAAAAAATTCATATATTAGTTTAATTTTAACTACTATTCTAAATATGTTATTATATTATAGTATATTAGTATTATACTAGTTGAATTCTAATTAATAATTCAAATATTCTTATTATTTTTATATCCTTGAATATCATTTATCTAATTCTTCCTAGTTCTATTATCTAAAAACTTTATATTAATTAAATTCAATTGTAACTATTATTATTCTAATTTACTAATTATGTTATTATGTTGTATTATTTGAGTTTCAATTTATAGTTTAATCATTATTTCAATAGAAATCAAATTTAAAAGTGGGATAACATTCGAAATTCAAAACTAAAAATAAAAAAAAAACAGGAATTGGAACAAAATTAAAACCGGAACCGGGACGGAACCGGAACCGCCGGTTCCGGAACCGTGGCCATGTCTAATGTTAGCAACCCAGAAGAACCCACAACCCTAAGAACAATTACCCATAACAACATGTATCTCAACCAAGAAAGGCCTTCCTGGCAACCAAACAGACAAGGCAAGAAGACAGGCAAACAGTTGATGCGAAAAACAGAGGCAAAAGAACACATATAAAAACGACCCATTTTGGTTCCTGCAACCCATCGGAGAAAAAGGTGCACATGCAACAAATCTTGTAGCAAAGACACATCTAACAAGCGGTGGGCACAAACCGTAAAGGAAAAAGAGTTTATTTTACTGGCGGTGTACGAACTGTTACAACCCCCAAAGAATCCCCAATCCAAAAACCAATTGCACACAACAGCAAGCATCCGAATCAAACCCTTCCCAGCTCCAACTCAAGAACCAGAAACAAACCCTCCCCGAAAATAATCGTCACACAAAGAAAGCAACCACCACCCATGCAACGAATAGGAATAGCAAAAACCAGAAAAAGCACAAAACAGCGATGTAGGAGCCGTTACAAGGCCCAAAGAATCCAAAATCCAAAAACCAATTGCACAGAACAGCAGGCATCCAAATCGAAACCCCCCCTCCAACTCGCGAAACAGAAGTAAAACCTCCCCACAAACAATCGGCACACAAAAGAAGCAACCACCACGCATGCAACAAATAGGAATAAAAAACACAGAGAAAACACAAACGGCGAGAGAGCAACCCCAAAAGCAAACGAAGAGCAAGAACCGACAGGTGTTGCAACAAAGCAAAGCAGCATAGACGACGTCAAGAAAAGAAAAGAAGCGGAAAACCAAGGACAAATGAAGCGACTCAAAGCAATTGGCAAAGTCCTTACAATATATATATCTCCCTTCCAAACCCTAGGATATATATCGGCTTCAAACCCTCAGGCAGAACTGGTTAAAAACCCGCAATAAACATATAAAGCAGGTGAAAAGGGTACCATAATAATTAAGGGGCCCACAAAATGATACAAACATAAAAAAATGACCTGATGACGATCGGAAGTTGTTATAGCACCAAAAGGGCAGAAATGCGTCTCAACTCCCGCTTAAATATAGTAAAAAATATATATAAAAGTAATTATATACGTGTTATTTTTTTATTTTTTATTTTTTTTTATGTCTCAAGTTTCTAACTCTACAACTTTATGTCTTACTACTTCACTGTTGTTGAGTCAGACTAATCCTGGGCCTCAAACCAACCGTCCCCTAACCAGCTGATGATGTAAACCGCGGGATGTGCATGCAATGGATACTAACCTTACAGTAGTAGCCCAAACTGGATACCAGAGTCACTATTCAATAATTGGTTATCAAGTCGAATACTCGGCGTATATACGTGTTTTTTTTTTTCATAAAATGAGACGTATTATACCCAATGCCTATTTGGGGTCATAGTCAGAAATTCAAAACTTTTGTTGACTACAAATTAACTTCCCTTCCATCCGTACACATGTCATTGTCAACACACATTGGTGACTGGGCGCGCTTATTTCCAAGCAAAACAGTTACAAATTAGTCACAACTCTATGACTCTATAACTCCATTGCCACAGCATTCAATTCCTTTCTTCATTTGTCTTTTGTCTTCTCTGTTCTTCCTTAAATTGTGAATTTAAATTCCCAACCCTCCCCAATCAACAACAAAATTCGAGTTTTCTTTTTTCAGTCTGGAACAATTTTTATCGTTTTTTTTGTTGATTCAACCGAAATTTTTTTCAGCTGGAAAATTCAGTCTTTGTGGAGTTTATGCCAAAGCGAATTTTGACTAGACTGGAGTTTCAACGATTTTAATCTCGGTATTTTTCTCAACCATAATTTTATTTTTTTGCTTATTTTTGTTTTCTTTTGTGATTCTCTCTGCAATGCGCAAACGGAATTCAGCCAGTGATAATGTTTTTTTTTTTTTTGGATTGTTGGAATTGTTATTTCTTTGGTAGGATTAATGCTTAATTATATGGTTTTCTTACGTGAGCAGTTCAGTTCTAGGTTCATGATTCATGCAACGTGTGGAAGAGAGTCATGAATTGAAGTTCGATTTTGATTACAATTTTCTATATTTTTTACTGTAGAAAACCCTAGCAGATTTTGATTTTGTTAACCTTCCTTTTTTTTGTTTGTGAAATGTGTTGTCTTTTTATACTTCACGTGCTGACTTCTGCCCTCTTCATCCTTTTATTTATTTTTTTTGGTAAAATTTGAAGTTTAGATGTGGAGAAGTTTTGGTTTTTAGTTTTTAGATTTTTCTTTAAAAAAAAAAAATTGAAATAAAAGGTGAAACAGGTAGAAGGGTTGATACAAATTTTTTGTCTGCATCTAATCAAATATTAAATATAAATGAGGAAATGAGTTTAAATTGAACACGACGCCGCCGCCGCAATGTGATATATGTTAGGTGACCCACTTGGTGGGGTAAAGGTTTAGGGTATACTTGTTTATGGAGAGGAATGGTAATGATAATAATAATGATGATGAATGGAAATGATAGTCACATCCATCCCCCAAACTATAAGGGTATGGAGTATTACCCAAAGCTGGTATATAGAAATAATTTAGGGGAATGATTATAATCTACCAAGCATCACTCTTTCATTTTCCCTAAACTCATTAACCAGGCACACCCTTAATTGTTGCTGTATCTAATCAAGTGTTTCAGAAAGTACAGATGGGGAAGGAGGACTTGAGAGTCAAACCTGGGACAACAACTATATTTAGATAAGAACACAAGAACAAGAATCCACATAGATACTCATGGCTTGTGAGGCTCTAAGGGTCTCAACCTTGGCTATTTTTATAACCAGACTGAGGACTCATTGGATTACACTTGTAGGATATATGTGTGTGAAGCACTTGAGTTTTTTACATGTAGACTTTGAGTATGTACAACCAAATGTATGTTTGCATGTACAACAAAATCTTGACATTGGATTATATTTGAAAACCTATATGGAAAAGGTTTAGGCGTTTTTGGTAAAATTTGAAAATAAAAGGTGGCAGAGTTAGAAGGGTGCATTTAATCAAGTTTCATATAAGTACAAAAAGTACAAATGGGGAAGAAGGAGGGCTTGAGAGTCGAACTTGGGACGAAAAGTATATTCAAAGAAGAACACAAGAACAAGAATCTGCATAAATACTTATGGTTTGTGAGACTCTAAGGATCTCAACCTTGGCTAGTTTTATAACCAAACTGAGGACTCATTGTGATTACACTTGTAAGGATATTTATAAGTATGAACACTTAAGTTTTTGGCATGTAGATTTGAGACTGTAAAACCAACTTTATGTTTGCATATACAACAAAATCTTGATATTGGATTATATTGATGGCATCACTACTATTCATTGACCCAATTATTGGGGACAGTAATTGTTCAGAGCTCATATTTTTTACGATAATGCAAATTTGATTAGCCATTTATTTCACCGGTTCAATTACTTTTTTAACTCAATCTAATTACTATTGATTTTGTTCCATGCTTTAAACATTTAGAAATTTTATAAAAATTACCTGAATTCAGTTATTAAAAGAGATTAGTTTTGACATTTCTATATTAACATTTCTATAGTTTTGTCATTGTGAAGTCACACCAAGTTTTGCACAATGTCGGAAGTTGCGCCAACAGAAGAGGTAGTGAAGGCCTTGTTGGATTACTTGGTTGACCCGATGTTACCTTTGAGGGCCTCTAGCAACAATCCTCCTTCACTGGATAATCAGCAATCCGTTGCCAAACAGGTGTTCTTTTTTCTTTAAACTTTTTATGTTTTTTGTTTTTTAATTTGTGGGTGTATTGTGTCTTTTCATTATAGTTTATTTTCAAAAACTAATTCTCTGCTACTATCAATAAGGCCACATTTTGTTGAGGGTGGAATCTTATAAAGGCATACTTGAAAGATATTAAGAAAAAGTTATTTTTCAAGTTCAATATTTATGATGCTTCCTTTATCAAGAAGAGCTTATTTTGTCATTATTAATTAGCATGAAGAAAAGGAAAGGAGAACTTGCTGAAATAGTAAACTTTTAAACAATCATATTTTGGTTGCAAAGTTCAGAAATTTGTCAATTCATCTCTCAATGTGTGCATTCAGTGTAATAAAACTGTTCTGGCAGAAGATTGGCAAAAAACCTTTTCATCTGTTTGATAACTCGGAGAGGCTCACCAAAACACTCATGAGATTGAAATGATACCGGAAAGAACATACCCAGCGGAAATTGTCCTTCATTTGCTTATATCCCACTAGCTCATACTCAATCCACACTGGTTTTCCTTCGATGCCAGTGTTTGTTTCCTACTGAGCTGCTTTCATCCCTGCTTCATTACCATTATCACTGGAATTTATCCTGGCTGATTTGAATCACTGTTTTAATGTGATTATCTGCCTAAAGAAAAGCAGATCCCTGCCAAAAATTTTTAGTCTCATTAATTTTATGTTCCATGTGTTTTAGGCTTATTAAGTCTTTACCCCGAATTTTAGTTTGATCTGCTGCAGCTGCGTAGGTGATGTTTGCTGCTGTTTTGTTTGCTTTGTTTAGGGAGGTAATGAACTTTGTTTGGAGGCTTTTAGGTGCTCATTATGGATTATTGTGTATAGTAAGTATATGTTGGAGTTGGATAGGGTATGTGATGTGCTTTGAGGTAATGATGACTGAGGTTGGAGGGATTGGATTGAGTTGCACGATTGGAAACTTGATTATAAGACTGCCCTGAGACACGAAGAGGACAGTTTTCTTTGGCGAATGTTGGGGTTTTCTTTTTTTTGGCAACCCTATGGTGAATACTGGTTGGGAGCTATGGTGCCCTAGCCTTAACATTGTTTTATGGATTTTGTTAAGTGGGATTGAGACTATTTTGGATTCTCAATCACATCATAAACTCTTTATCTAGTAATCTTACGTAATGTAGTTCCTTTTGTTGGGGAAAAAGAAATCTTCTACTTTGGTCTCTTTAGTCCGAAGTAGAGAATTCTCCATCCCTTTTGACAGTAAGAAGACACGTATAATGGAGTTGTACTCCAAATTTAGTGCTTTTACTCGGTATACATGTAATGGAGTAGTACTCCAAATTTACCGCTTTTACGCGTGTAACGGTGTGTTTGGGTATATCCTGCACCGTCTTTTGCCTAATATGAATATAAGTTCGGTTTTAAAAAAAAAAAAAGTTTTTACCCCGAACCCACTTGCCTCGCTTCTTTAAGTTTTTGTAGTGTGAAGGTTGATCTTTGCAATTCATCTTATGCCTTTAACCACACTTCCCTGGTCTGATTGACATTGTCGCTGGAATGAGTGGAAGAAGATCCACCTCTATCCGCTACAATTGGCTGAGACAGTGATGCCATTACTGCTTCATGCTTGAGCATGACCCACGAATCTCATAGTAGAAAATGGCTTGGTTTCTCAGACACTGGCAAAGGTTCCAAAGAAATCCTTTGTGGAACCCTTGAAGGCTCAGTACAGATTGTAAATCTGTACCCATTTGAACATTTGCACACTGGAAATTCCAGATATCCTTTGAACAACGATATATATTACTCTCTTCCTGTGAGAACTTGATGATAATGCACCAAGAGTTGAGCAAACCTCAGTTGAAAGGTCCAGTCAAGCCCACAGTTTAGAAGTCCTTTGCATTATGAGGATATCCTCATCTGTACTCTTGGATAGGAACTGATTGGCTTGACATATCCATTGTCAAACTTGTGAAACATAAATCAGGCCTGGTATTCTAACTACTTATTTGTATGTACTTCTGGTTTGTGACAGATGCAAGCTGTTGTGTTACTCTACAACTACTATCAGAGGAAGCAACATCCAGAATTGCACTTTTTAGATTATGAATCATTTTGCAAGTTGGCTGTAAATTTAAAACCAGCTCTGATGGCCCATATGAAGCTTACACACCAAACTGAAACTACTTTGTCAAAAGACTTGGAAAATCAGCTTTCAGTAGTGGAGAAAGCAATCATGGATGCATGCAATATATCTTTGTCCTTAGATGCGTTAAAAGATGCTCCAAGCACAGAAGCATGGCCAATTTCAAAGGTTTCAGTTCTATTAATAGACTCCAAAAAGGAGAATTGTGTGCTGCTATACAGTTCCATCACTAATGGGGTTTGGTCTGTTATTGAAAAATGTCTCGATGTCTCCAACTTAGATTCAGAAATCCCATTGGAGGGGACAGTTGCAGAGAAAATGAGAATGCAGAAAAAGACTCGAAGAGATGAAAAAGATGCCAAGGGATCATGCTTTCAACATCTTGCCTTCTCAGCGGTTAAGGAAGTTACAGGTGTGCCATTGCGTTGTGCTTTTCGTTCCTGTAATAAAAATGAAGTAGTAATTTAAAATATCGACATTGTGTATCCAAAGGGCTGAACTTTACTATAGCATTAAAGAGAGAAATTAAATCATTGTGTTTTCTTCTTTGCTAAGAAAGAAACATGTTTACCTCTTCCTGTTTCATATATGCCTAGAATTCTTAGAAAACCTTCTAAAATCAAAGGTTCCATCGTACTGATCAACTGGATTATTTCTTGGCAATTATGATTTTTGGAGATTAATGAGCCTCCGATTTGAAATAGGCATTAATCAGTCTGAACTCATGGTTTTGGAGACGCATGTGGTGTACTCTTTAAGTAAAGAAAAGACAGCTGCTTATTTCTATATAATGCAGTGCAACCAACCAAGTAAAGACTTCGAAGTTCCTATCAGAGATGCCATTGAGAGGTTAGCTCTGTTTCATTATTCCATAAACTGAGCAGTAGTTAGTTCTGGCAGTTGAAGTTCATAATGTAGACTTTTATTGAAGTGCATTTCTATTTTGCTTGTAGAAATTTGAGCTTGATCTCCATAGTAGCAATGCTATTGACCGACTCGCATCTCCTTCCTTTAATAGTTTCTTTACTGCACTTCAAGATGCAATATATCAGTAAGTTGAAGGACCAAGGAGCAGAAACTACTACTTAAAAAAAAATCTTAGACTAGGAGTATTCTTGACATCTTGAAAGAAATGGTTTAAAAAGAAATCTGGTCTAACCGTGGAGAATGGCTTTCCAGGTGGGGAAGGGGAAATTTCCTGTAGTTTTGGTGCCTGCTTGGAAGTGGGCCTTGATAGGATGCTTGTGAATTCATGCCTGACCTTTAATTTGAGGCTTTCTTTTCTTTCTGACTAACAGTTTTTGTGCCAGACATTAAGTCGGTCCTTAATTCTTCATCCACAACAAGAAATTAACTTGTTCTAAGTTATGTAACTTTGAAGCTTGGCAAAAAAAAGAGGAAAATAATTGAATGAAAATGAGAAGAAAAGAAAATAAGTAATTGCAAGTGGTTGGCTACCTAATTGATTGAATCGCACATGTTCTGCCCTTCGATTTGAGGCTAATTTTCTTGCTGGCTAACAGTTCTTCGTTCAGACATTGAGTCAGCCCTTAATTTTCATGCACAGCAAGAGATTATTTTTCTGTTGGTTATGTAGCTTTGAGCTTGGCAAATAAAGGAAAATAATTGAAGGGAAATGAGAAAAAAAGGAAAATAAGAGATTGCAAGTGGTTGGTAATGAATTGCGCATGTGATAAATAGGAAGACAATGTGATTCCTTCAACTGAATCTTCCCATGTAATCGCATGTAGTTATTTTGTGTAGCTACAAGTTTGTTGGTAAATCTTATTTTTTTTCCTATTTGATTCTCTGGCAGACTGTTGAGAAACTGTTAGGTGGATGTAGGAACTAAGTGACGCTGTCTTGGGTTATAACTCTGACTATATTTTCGAAATGTCTTGAGATAAAAAACTACATCAATTAGCAGAGATCATTGATGGCTGAATGATGTCATTTGTGGTCGCCAATTTCTTTAGAATGTAATATATTTACCTTCATTGCAATCATGATAAGATTATTCTAGTTCTGTATTTTGATCAGTTTGCAGGGCCCCTTATTAAGATGGACCTCTGGTAGCTGGGCGCTTACCCCAATGGTTGAGTATTATAATGTGCTTCCTTATGCCATGATTATGTCGAGCTGGTATTTAAGGTACATTTGCTAAAATTCCTTATGCTGGTTCTCTCTTCTTTTGGTGCCTTATTCTTTTCCAATTTTCATAAATCTTCCAGATCCTTACCAATTGACAGAAAAGTTTTGATTTTGGTCTATAAATCATATGGCATTTCAAAGTTTCCATAACAACTACAACAACATGTAAGTGGAGTCAGCTATATGGATCACACTTCTCCACTGTGTTCGGTCTAAACTAATTTTCTCATTTATATTTAAATATAACATGCCTTTTCTTAAGGTTTGGACACGTACATAGGAGAACTTTAAATGCCCCAGTGAGGTAGGTATAAAATAGAGAATTATTAGTACAAATTAAAAGGGGAAGAGGGTCTAGCTAATCAGGATATGGTCTCACTGTGATATGTGAAAAGGTGTGGATTGTGCCTTTTGGGGGTTTACAGAGGAGGTGGGGTTGGGAAGTTCTTTTGATTTGCCTTCTGCAAGGGACTCTGCAAGTTGCAATCATTTTCTTCTATTTTGTTTGATCTTTTGTCAATTTGGTGAAAGGAGAAGTTTCTTGATTGGAAGATATCCTCCATGAATGGTGAAAGATAACTTTGTAATATGGTCCAAGAAACCAAATGTGGGAAAATTAGCTCTGAGTCGATTATTTGAAACCCAACTGTCTCAACTTTAAATTTCTTTCACTTCCAACTTATTACTGTATTTTGCTTTCTACTATCTGTAACTGAAAACTTACTCATTGTTCACGGCTAAAGAAACAAGCTTATTGCTTAAGAACTAACCTATATATTCAATATATGCTGTTGAAGTTGAATGATTTCTATTAATAGAGATGTTTTCCTGTATCTTCTGTAGCTCATGAATGCTATATGATGATGAATTTGCTGCAATTCTTGTTGCATCTGTGCTACATAGGAATTAATATGATGTGTACATGTATAACTGACTTTTGCATGGCTTCTGGATAATTGATAACTTTTGCCTATCATTGTTACTGTCAATACCGTTTTTAAGGAAAAAATTCTGTTAACTGTTTGATCATGGTGCTTCCTCTGTTCTATTCCAAATTTATGGCAGCAATTATGCTGGAAAATGTCATCCTGTTTTTGGAGAAAGGATTAATCTTTCATTTGTAACTTTTGGCTTTTAGTTGTCAACTGAATATTTATGCTGGAAAATGTCATCCTGTTTTTGGAGAAAGAATTAATCTTTCATTTGTAACTTTTGGCTTTTAGTTGTCAACTGAATGTAGTTAGTGAACTACTGTGCTTGGGATTGCTCGAACCTTCTCCCTTTTTTTTTTGAACTAGGGATTTCTTAAACTTAAATATGCTATTTATCGCCTTGTTGTGCTGTCTCAATTTGGTCTTCAACTTGCAAATTTGAGACTGTTTAGTGGGATAAAAGCTTATGTGTTGTTGTTACCACATCATCTAAAAGCATAAGCTGTTACAGTAGTGTTAATTTGTTTTCGAACGTTGTTAGAGATACTATAGATACTAGTTTTATATGTTCTGTTATTTACGGAATCCAAATATTGCAGGGACGTTACTTCAGATGGCTCAGTGATATTGAACGTCAGCAGCTGTGAGAAAAGCAATGAGATACGCAGTAAAAAAATTGCTGAAAGTGAGCAAGTCATCTTAAATGATTTACAGAATTTTAGTGTGGAATTGGGAAACATGAAGGTTAATGGCTCTGTAATGTTGGAGAGTGATTATGATGGAGAACTTAATAAAACTGTGGATATCTATGATCAAAGCTGCATTAATGCAAAATCTAACAGTAATGTGGTAGCTGCTGTGGAAAGCTCTACCATAGTGGAGAAAGAAGCTCAAGAAATGGAAAAATCTGACAAGTCCTGTGATGTCATTCACCCAGATGTGGAAGAGTTGAACTGCATTAGTTCACATCATAGTTGTAAAGAAACAATTGGTCCTGACAACTCCAATTTGGGGGACTTGGAAGTTGAAGAAAATGAAAAATCTGGTAGCCCAAAAGCGAAACAGCTGGAAAACTGCATTGATGCACATTGTAGTAATAAAGAGACAATAGGTACTGACGCCTCCCAGAGGAGAGAGATAAAAGTTGGAGAAACAGAAAAATCTGGTAAGTCCGGGGACATGACTCACCCAACTATGTGTCAGTTGGAAAACTGCATTGGCGCACAATGTAGCAGCAAAGAGACAATTGGCACTGACGACTCCCAGAGGAGAGAGATAAAAGTTGGAGAAACAGAAAAATCTGATAAGTCCTGGGACATGACTCACCCAACTATGTGTCAGTTGGAGAACTGCTTTGGCGCACAATGTAGCAGCAAAGAGACAATTGGTACTGACAACTCCATGAGAGGAGAGAAAGAAGTTGAAGAAACAGAAAAATTTGACAAGTTCTTGGACATTAATCACTCGATTGTCAAACAGTTAGAAAATAATGTTGACTTTCATTACATTGGTAAAGAGACCTTCTGCACTAACAACTTTAAAAGGGCAGAGACAGAAGTTGAAGACACGGAAATATCTGATTCATGTTCTAAGATCAACCATTCTAATGTCAAAGAAGCAACTGGTGACAATTCTGAGAGGATAGAGAAACTAGCGGAAGACAGAGAAAAATCTGATAAATGTTGTGATACTGTTAACTTAACTGTCAAGCAATTTACAAGTGATGATTCCAAAGGTTCGAAGCAGAATCCTACTAGCGATCTTCAGATAAGCTCCCCTCCTCCAAGCAAGAAACTGAAAATGGATGCAGACGGATTTATCATGAATTTATCCAAGAATGGATACAAAAATAAGAATTCTGATGTGCCTATTCGTGTTTACCATCACCAGAAAAGGAAAAATCCTTTGGAGCGTAATGCTGATGTTGGCATTGATGTATGTTCAATTCTTTTCTTTTCCTTCCTCTGAAGTTGCAGATTTTACTATCTAGGTTTGTGTGCCCCTTATTTGATGGTATTGGATCTAGAAGCGCTTACTTGAAGCTAGGGCTTATTCATTTATTAAGAAATAGGAGAATTTAGTAGCCTAAAATTAATGTGAGTGTCCTATAAGATTGTGTAAGTAACTTCTTTGAATTAGGAGCAAGGCTCTAATTAATCACCCTTTAAGTATCTTTATAAGGTCGTCTGAAGCTGCTGTGTTTTCAAGTCTAGTGTGGTTGATCGTGATCTTTCTTTGCTGGGAGTCAGTCCCTGTGTAATAGATGTAAAGTATGAGTGAGATTGTCTTGTGCAAAGGGTGCTTGCGCATAGTTGTCTATGATTGCCAAACTACTCAGTTTCAACTTTTAAATTTAGTATTACATGGAACCCTACACCATAACTAAGTTTGAAGATTTAATTTGGTCTGATACTAGAGATTCTTGAGAAGTCTTATTATCTTCTTACAATTAGAGCACTCCTTTTGGTCAATTTTGTAGATTAATCTGATGGTTGGAACTAACATCTCACCTCTTGATTTTAATTACTGAGAAGCTCCTTAAGGTGGCAACATTATGAGCATATTTAGAACCTCTGCAGTATATTTTACGTGCTGTTTAATTTGTCAAAAGTAATGGTGCCTCAAAAGTCCAAATCCAAGTTTGATTAATTGGATTAATTGGATTAATTGGAGTGTGGAAGAGATTCTTGTGCTTAACAATTTGCCTTTAGCATCATAGAGTGTTTTAAATAGGTGTTTGTTGAGCACTGCAACCTGGCTCTACTTCATTATTAGTAATTTAGCAGCAGTATTAGCAAACCAATGAGTTTTACACTATCTCAAGAAGAATCCTGAATTTGAATTTAAACCACACAACTGACATTCTTTAGGACTTTGGCCACACAGCCCCCTCGATTTTCTCTACTTTATACAACTATAGTGTACATCCATGGCAATAAGTCTAAATAATACAAGGGCATTGAACTGCTATGGTCACTGTCTGGATTATAATGTTTGATTATATTCAGAATTTTACAATTTTGAGTATCCGGATAATGATCAGTTATGAAAGAATGAAAAGTGAAAGCATTGTGAACAATTGCAGCTAAGTGAACAGTAACCGTGTCACGAAAGCACTGCAATGAACTGTTTTGACACTCAATATGAACAATAAACAGTAGCTTTTCCCTTTTCAATTTTATTTTTTAAGTTTATTGTTTTTTCTTTCTTTGAAAACTTTTGCTATGATACCGTGTGAAGAATCATGCCATAGTAGATGAGCTACTTATTGTTTTTAAGAGTACGTATATGCATAATTAAGAGAATGCCCTGACTATTTCAATTCATGATATAGTAGATGACCCAGTTCGTATTTGTTGGAGTAAGAATATGCATAATTAAGAGAATGCCTTGACTATTTTACTAGACCCTCTTTAGATTGTTTTGGTGTCCTCATGATCTGTGATGCCCTTTATTAATCCTCTTGTCCCTCATAAAATTCACTGTTCGTTTCCAATTTTTGCTTGAACATTTGTGTCTCCCATTAGTTTTTTCACAAAGTCATCTTCTTTTTATTCATATATTACGTATTTATGCATGTATGCATGTTTGTCTGCTTTGAGAGAATCCATAGATTTAACTTTAGGTACAGTTATAGCCTTCACAAGGGACAAGATTCTCAGTAATCTTCAAAGGGGTTCAGGATTTGAATGAAATTCCTCAATGTTGAAGAATACAAGCACATAAAACTGTGTTTTTTTCTTCATGCCTTTCATTATTTTTATTTTTTTGGTTTGGGTAAATTTTTTTATGGTTTCAGTTTCTTGGAATCACTTAAAACTAGCTGATATTATGATGCGACTTTAATACATTCCAAACAGAAAGATACTTATCTGCAGCAGGAACCTTTAAGATGCTCCAATATAAAATCAAACCATTAGACAAAGAAATGAACAATTGAATTCTATATGCAATTCTTTTTATTGTTTTTTCATGACTATTTTGCTCATGCAGATCAACAGTAGCATAAGTCCATAATTTGAGTCTTCACATATTTTGCTTTAGAAACACTGTTAATCATTCAGTGTTCAAACTTCATACTTGTAAAATTTGTCTTGACATCAGGAATATGCTTGCGTACTGTAATTGAACCAGGGTTGGGGGAAGGAAGATGTTGAAGTTGAAGTTGAGACAATTCAATTTTCAATTTTTGCTTACAAAATATGATTCTAGAAGTAATCTTTGGACATGCTTTTGTTTTTCTTAGTTTGTCAACTAAACTTTTGTTATAGGTTGAGGGGTATCTGAATGGTTGACATTCAGTAGGTTTATTAAAGATTATCTTGAGTAGATCAATTTCTAACTACTTCCTCTCATCTTGATACATGTTGTTAGTGTGGTCAATTTTTACCGACACATGTCTTTATGCATCAGAACTTGTTCTTTGTCAATACACCTTATCTGATATCTTTTATTGCTTTGCAGGTCGACACAGCTGGTTTTCCTAAGTCCCTAGCTGGTGTTAGAAGAGAGGTTGCTGGAAATGGCATCAATGGGTCTAGCCATCCAAATTTAAATGGGACAGCACTATCAGATTGTGCAATAGTCTCTACACTTGCTAAAAAGGACATAGCAATGACGCAAACTGCTTTAGGAGTTCTTTACAGTAAAAGAGCTAAACTGGTAAAATTTTGGTAACTATAGCCTATTAACTCATGTCTGCACTAGCGAAACATAAAGATTTCATACGCTGTTTAGGTATTATTGGTTTCTATGAATACTTATGGCCTTCAATTGCTTCATTGCTTTTAAAAGGTTTGGAGGTATAGTTATAACTGGTTGAGTTTTCAAAACTAAGGAGTTTACTGAAACTTTTAAATTTATTTCTGTGTAAGCACCATGAGTTCAGTTTTGAAATATAGTAAGCAGTCTATTGATGGGTTTTGTTTTAATGATTGCATGAAATGAGAATTTATTAAAATATCTTACAACACTGTAAGATTGAGTGTCCTTCAAATTAGTGGCTGCTGTTTTTCATTGGTGGAGGTCAATTTGGTTAGCAAACATGTCTGCATGTTGCTCTTCTCTTTGACTAATAATGTGCTATCCGTGATATAAGAAAGTCGCTCATTTCCCTTTTCATTGTTTGCTTTGCCAGATTAGGTGGACAGCACTTGTATAGTTCAGATACTTCTTCATATCATTTTAGTATTAATGAACTACAACATTTGGAAGGAAAGTCAGTCTTGTTAGTGTCAATTGATGACTTATCTTCATATATATATACCTTTTTAAGGTGGGAAGTGGTCATTATTTATGTTCAGCTTTTAGTGCTAGATCTATACTGGTTACTACTCAAAGCTCATTGAATTAGGCCTAATTATGTCTTTAAGGTTCTTGTAACCAAGAAAAAGAGGTAGTCACTTTGACTGAGAAAGATACAGTGAAACTTCACGCCTTTCATGTACTGGGACTTTTGGTAGTTGAAGGAGAAGGCAGTATTTCTAACCAGTTGGGTGCATACACATCAGCTTGAGTGATTTTATTGCTAAAAGCCTTCATTAAATATTCTTGTCAGTGAGAGGTTAGGATATGGAAAATCTCTTCTGCTTCTCTCTCTCCACCCCCCCCCCCCCCCCCTCACACACACATGTAGTATTCCTTAAACATTCAACCTTCTTAGTGTTGTGGACTACTGATTTTTTTTTTTTTTTTATGATTTTCCAGATTTTGTGTCCTTGCTGTGAATTTTTCAAAGAACTGCTAGAGCATAGTAGCGTTTATATTCTTCAGTTGGTCCACTTTTTAATTGTTTATTGATTTTTAATATCTGTTTTTCTTTTCTCATCCTTTTGTCTTGGCAGTGTCATCATCAGCGTATCATAAAGGATGAGGTTGCACTATGTGAAAGAAATATTCAGAAGATTTTAGACGGTGCAGTGCTCATCTTGACTCTTGTTTTAATTTCTCTATTACTACATATGTGATTACATGCTCTAGAATTGCATAGAGTATAGTTATTTCTTTTAGAAGTGGAGGTCAGTGTTTCAAAGGTATGTTGTTGTAAGCTATGATTGAGTGTTACTAAAAGTAATGGAGATAAAAACTCTGTTACACTATGCTGGAGTCGATAGGAAACAACGATCTCTGTTTTAATAATTGAGCTTTATTTTCTCTAATGAATATTTTGCATGATGTTTACAGTCACAATTCAAGTTAAATTTGGGGTAGATTCCACTTGTTATGGTAAATTTACTGAATTGATGAAAGCAAGGTATAGTAGTCATTCAGTGTAAAACATCAGTTTCATTTAGATCAACATTTGGTTGCCATCTCAATGAGTATAATTTAAACAGAGTCATATTAATGTCGGACCACTGCCTTATAAATTTCTTTTGGAGCTATATAGATTAAATTGTCCTGGATAGCTTCACCTCAAAATGCCTTTTCCATTTAAGAGAAAATTAAGTAACTAGTTGATTTGCAAATTTTGTGACTACTCAACTTCTAATAGGTTTCAGTTGGTTGGCATCAGTTTTAAGAACAAAGTTGTCAACTCGCATTTAGAAGAATTTACACCGGCCATGTATAGCTATGCACTTGTCATATAGTTCTACTTTTTTAGTGCTTAATGTATGGTCATCCAATAGGGCAAGGGTCAGATGCCTAAGATGAGGGTTATTCTACTTCTCATCGATAATTTAACAGGTAAGATGGCCTCTCTTCATCAACAAAGTTATGAATGAAAATTAAGTTGGTTTCTTCCAAGAGCCCAAAGCGTTAACAATGCCTTCTCGAGAACAAGTTTACAACTTTGTCAGACTTTTTCTGTTGTGTCTATGGGAACTATTAAAGATTTTATTCCTGATGTATGCAGTAATAGTTGGGGTCCATTTCTTCTTTAATTTCACATTGTTTTATATTGTACTAGGCAATGAAGACGCTTTAGTTGTCAAGTTAGATGCTATCATGGATGGTTGTAAAGGCACGTGGTTCAAAGAGAAGAATCATGACGAGAGTTATCAACCTGGTGAGGGTCATCCACATGTTCAATGCACTAGGGGAAAGAGGTTATCTGATGCCATCTTTAATTTGCGGTCTCCAATTCAGGCAAGCTAATCTGTTAAGAGTTAAATGTGAAACTTTTATCTATTGTTCGAGAAGTACTTTATTGTTTGCATTTGGTTCTACACTTTGTGAAACATCCTAAATACATCACAATAGAAACTATTGAAAGAGATGTGTTTTACTTTGCTTAGTAAGCCAGAAAATTGTTTTCTTTTTTATTGTTGTGTTGATATATCTTCTGTTATAGTAGACTTAAAATGTATGAGGAACAGTTAATAATAATTGGATTTATACTGCATCATGTCATCTTTGTCTCAGGTGATTACACCTTCCAACCAAATTGTAACCATTTTACTAGTTCTTGCTGCTCTTTTGCTTCTTTTCATTTTCAATTTTTTGTTGCTAATTTTGGTAACCCTACACCTCTACCAACTGACATTTTTCTGTATAGTGCAATTTCAAATGTGCATATCTTCTATCTTTGAGCTTATTTCAATATATCGGATGATGCAGTAGGGCAGTGTCAGAGCCACTTACACTCTGGTTTTTCCACATTTTCGGAAATTTTGTTTTGCCCCATTCTGTTCATTTACATCTTTTGTCTCACTTGTAAGCTGGTCCTTTTCCAGATGAGTTATTTGTTAATAAGATGCAATAGTTCTTTGTAAAAGAATTTCCATTTAGTCACTGCCCTTTAATTTGGAAATACTCTCTCCTCTGTTTCTCAAGTTTAATATTTTCCGGTGGAAGAGGAGTCAAACAAAATAGTGTACCGTCTCCTTTCTACATGTTTTACCTTTGGATATATTGAAGGTATCTTCAAGTGTGCCCAGTGTCTTGATGATTAGATTTTGTCTTTCAGGATACTAAATTGAATACGATTTCTCTGCCTTGGCAGGATTTGAATGATATATGCTGTGAGAACAACTGGGCATTAGCGATGTATTGTGTATCAGTATCAGATGGTAAGACATCAACATGAATCTATGATTGTCCTTATGTCTAAGTCTTAAGGCTGTTTTGTTATCAAGTCCAGCAGTTGTTGCCGGGGATTGAATCTGCAGTATATTTGGTAGAGATATATTTTGAAAGCAACTTAATCTTTTTCTTGCATGGCGTAACAACGAGAATTTTCCAAGGAACCCCTTCAGTTCTTATTTGTGATTCATGGTTATTTGAGAAATTCATTAGAATGATTATTTAAACTATCCAGGTTGGTTCATTAAACCAGAAACCCCTTACTCCTTAATCCTGCATGTCCACTTCCGAAGCCTCGGGCAAGACACGAAAAAGAAAGAACTCCCTAAATTTCATAATCTTCTCGAATGCGTATATATGCATATTGTGATTTTCATTTCTATTCTTTTGAAGTTGACAGCAGGTTGATTATTTAAAATTTTCTTGTATGTTCTTATTATTGTCTTCAGGTGGATTTCGAGGTACGATAAACGTGAAAGGGATCGATTTTGATTCCACCTATGTGAGTGAATTGTTTTCTACTCCTCAACAAGCAAGAGAATCAGCTGCTGCTCGGATGATTGCTCAGTTTCAGGAAATGGCAGTTCAGACCAAATAGCTGTTTGCATCAAGGCTAAGATTGTTCATGTTATTAAGAAAGGTCACAATTCTAGACCAAATGTTTAAATTTCCTTTCAATATTTATCTGTGAGGCTCTGTCCTCCAAATTTTTCCAGATTATGGAAGTAATTCTTACTAAAATATATAAAACTTGTCAAATTTCGAAAAATGCCTATAAAGCTGCTGGAGATGTAGGAGAAATATCAAATTCTTAACATGCATGCATTTCTTTAGCAAACTTGAAAGTTATGGCAGTAGGAGAAATTTCTTCACCTTTTTGCTATTGTTTATCTTTGATCTTTGTGTTTTTTATTTTTTTATTTTTGTTAACCTATTATTTATAGACTGTTTGATATTTTTTCACTTTTTTTTTTGACAATGTTAGTTACTTTTTAATTCTTTTAAATATTACATTTCTCAAATATAACAATGGGGGAGTATCAGCGTTATCAACTCAAATGACGTAACAACTTGCTAGTTCTTACTTACCTTTATGTAAGTAAAGGATTAAATTTTTATTAAAAAATATATCTCCAACTTTGATGTTGATTTCTTCTTCAAGTTTGATGCTCCATAGTTGAGATTTAGTCCCCTTTTTTTAACATCCAATACTTACAAAAAACTAATAAAGAAACATGAACGAAGTAAGGAAAACAATCACTTTTTGAATGAGGACAAGTTATACTAAAGAACCTTCTGAAGAGGGGTGATCATAGTGTAATTAAACAGCACTCCTATCAGTGCACATATACCTCCCTAAAAATGGCCCTCAAAAATTGAGGTAAAACAGAAGTTACCATTAGAAGAGCACTCCTATCAGTGCACATATACCTCCCTAAAAATGGCCCTCAAAAATTGAGGTAAAACAGAAGTTACCATTAGAAGAGCCTGACAGAGTGCAATAACAATTACTCCTTCATTTCCAGCCACATAGAGTGCAGGTATGCCAAGGTAATCCAACGTATTTCCCTTAGAAAACCTCAAGCAAGGAAACAATATAAGTCAATAACTCATTTTGGTGTTCGGATTGTAGTCATTATCAACCACATGCCACGATAGCACACTCATTATTTACATGTAGACAGAAGGGAAAACAGGACAAGCATAAGGTGGCAAGGATAAAAATTTAGCATAGTTTTATAAATGAAGAAACTATCAAGTATTACAGACAATAAAATAGAAGATATTCAGCTTAGACTCGGATACTCATCAACTGAACAGAAGTTACTAACCTTGAGCTTTGAATAGCCAACAAGCCACCAGACAGATTCGGTGAAATGAAATGCACCTGATAGGTCTAATATTTCTGGAATCAAAGCAGCATTGGCTGCAAGCATAGCCCACCTGTCTTGAAGCACTCCATAGCTGGAAAATCACAAAGATACTATAGCTCAAATATTTGTTGTCTACAAACTTTATTTTAAAAAGAAAAAGAAAATAATGAAGGCTTTCAAGAGCTAGCCTCAGAAAACAAGCCACTTTTGTATAGGAAATCTTGCACAGGATACATTCAGTAATACTATACAAGAATGTATTATGACTACAATAGCTAGCCTATGTTTGAAATAAAAGCATTAATGTAGTTACAACCATCCTGACAGCAAATATTATTTACTCCAATAAGATGTTATATCAAAAGTTAAACCAAACAAGAAACAAATAGATGAAGTGCAAATGAAGAGTCATTAGCAAATTGTCACTCAAAGACCTGAAATTCATTACGAAAATGCATTTTCCATGTATAATACTTTGAACCAAAAACATTTTTCTGAACCATCAAAGACCCATTTGTCTCTGAAGTCAAACGGGCAAAAAATGGGAATCTGAAGATGAAACATTTGCAAAATGACTTGAGCTTGTCAAAACTGCTTGCAGAGACTTTGGGAGAGCATCAGCTGAATAAGTAGGGAAGAAAACTGTACAAAAATACATACTTAAATTATTTGTGGAAGGCAGCATGATTCTTGCTGAGACCAACAATGTCAAAGCCATAATCTCCCGGAAGCTCTCCAATCAGATATGTGGGATAGTCAAATGGGATTGGACCAAGCCAGGGGGCGATCTTCTCCGTACCATATGCTGCAGAATTTGAAAGTGATGCGGTACACTTAGGAATGACCTCAAATTCAAGACGTGATGCAAGGAATCTAGTGTAGCAACCGCTTTTGATGAAATTGCAAAACAGCGTGGATCTTAGTAATAATCTTGCTCAAGTATACCAATTCTTAGACTTCTTTTAAGGTATAATTACCCACAATGGCTGTGTTTGATTGGTTGCTAAACAGATTTGGACTCTTTGACTTGTGGTGAATGTGAGTCTCTAAGCTCGAAAGAAGAAGGAAATTGTAAAATTCTGGTGGCATCAATTGTCAAGTAATAATGTTCTTTATTCATCATATTCATTAGTTATAGGAAAATATCAGTATCAATTTTGGTCTTGGGATTGTAGTGATTATTCTTTTATATTAGGAAAGAATGCCATTAATTTAAATACGTGGAAACAATATAACGAAGAAGAATTTGAAAGAATAATAATAATAATAACAAATGAAGAATTAATGGCTTCATTACAAAACTTATATCCATGTAAATCAAAATTTTCTTTCTTTTGTTGGGTTCATTCAAACAGAAGAAAACTTCTTTGACCAACTAAAGACAGTTCCTGAATTAGCTCATTTGACATCTATCTTAAGACGGCGGTGATTTTGTCAAATTTAGAGCTAGTAATGCATAATGGATCATAAGATGTTGAAAACTAAAGTTTGCTATCCTTATTAGTCAATAACATGTAACTTCAGTACAAAAAACCAGTCAGTAGATTCATTAATTTTCATCAATATGTTGAGCTTATAAGGACATTATTTTCTGAGAAAACTTGGAAGTATGGATCTATTTGGTAGTAACATGAAATGTTTGTAATGGAATACAAAACTTGTGATTGACATTGTACAAATGGTCACATTCATAGAAATTGGCATGAGATCAATTGGAGGAAATAGCAACTTAAACTTTGCATAAAATAAAAGCAACGGAACAGTAACAACATTTGTCTGAAATTGATTGGTGGTACCAGTCAGCAATAGCATATAAAAAGAACTCTCCCACTTCTCTCCATCCTACTGAGGTAGGAGGAAGCTATCAATGGAACTGCTATTAAAGTAAAAATGGACGATTTAAAATGTTGCTTTGAGCAGCCTAGATATATCAAGAAAAACAGAAACCATAAATCATTTTGTGAGATGGAGGCAATGGAGTGTTTTTTGTGGAAATAGTTTCTGGTGTTTGGGTTCAACAAAAAAGAACAAAACATTCTCCTCTAAAGTATTTTGCATAGACAAGATCAAGCCTATTATTGCTATGCTAATATCTGACAATTGTTGCAACGATTATCTCAAGCATTTTCAAGTGTCACTCACAAGTATATAGCAACCTGCAGTGCGATACCATCTCCGTTGAAAGCATTCCTGAAACAACCTGAAAAATAAAACAACCACCCTGTGATGAAAAGGCCTGGCACTTTTTGCCTTTTCTTATTTCATAAAGCAACAGAGTACTTTTCCACATCCTTTATGTAATGTCTTGCTGTAAAGTTAGCATCATATGCAAACAAAGTGCAAGAAGTCAAAAAACATACTTTGTCGATCTACCAGCAGCAGAAAATAAATCGGCCCAGTGTTGACCATCAGTTTTTCTGGCAACACTAACAACCACATCAAAATACTCTGGAAAATTTTTTATGAGGTCGCAAGTCTTCTTCAAAAGAGAGGAGTTAGAAGCATGATTAGAAATTGGTGTCTTGTTCTTGCTGGTATTTTGGCTGCGGGACAAAAGAATAAAAAGTTGTAAGAACCTAGTCAGAGAAGAATTTACACAGACAAGAAGTTATGGGAGCAATCAGAATCTTAGCCTTGGTGCATTGACCGAGCAATTGTGTTTCAGAACTAAATAAATAATGACAGCATTTGCCAAAAGAAGACAATTTAATATAAACTGAATTAAATGTAAAAATACGTCAATTTCAAATCAATCATAATATCTACTGAAGAAGTGCATAAAGAATGAGCAATTGCGGTTCCACTGGATTTACCTGGAGATTTCAGCATCAAATACTGTAAAAAGAAGCAACTCAAGGCAAAGAGAAAAATGTGGCTTCAGCTGACAACTGCGCCAATCGTAAAGCTTCTTCACTCTTGTCCCTCTGTTGAAAGGGCAATCCAATAAATTTTCAAGGGAAAAACTTGAGAAAGAGTTTGCAAACCCTAACAACAGTTCAGGTAATTCTTTACATATGTCACCCAGTTCCTGCATGGGTTTCTCAAGACACATAATCTCTATAATCACAAAAGGGAAACACTGCAATCCTCTCTGGGGAGATAAAGATACAACGTTATTTTTTTCTAAACAAATTTAAAGATTTTAAACCATATATAGACCATAAGATATTCTGCAAACTAACCAAAGCTTCAGAAATAAATAAACTCCAGTTACATCCATGAGAATTAGTTTTTTATCATTGATAATATGTTTATCATAAAACTAATGTCACAGGCTCACAATGCTAGCACCATTCACGTTTACCAATTCCTCCTTAAAATTTATCAAATTTAAACTAAATGAATCCACCATTTGTAAATGGATTGCATTTCACAAAAGCTCCATGAAAATTGTCTACCTACGTAAGGCAATCCTCTTCCACTATCCTAGTTTGAGGCATACCTGAAGAAGATGTCGAAGACAATGTAAAATAGTTTGAGCTTGAGGAGATGGCTGAAAACATGGGAACTCTGTACATGCTGAAAAAGACATTCTTTGGGAAACACCAACTACAACTCCAGCATTGGGAAGCAGACGAAGAGGATATACCTCACTGTCAAATTCCAGCTCTGGGTCCAACTGAGAGTTCATACAAAAAGTTTCAGATAAATCGCATCCCTTAAAGTAAAATGATACAAGACAACAAGCCCCTGATTCAAAAGTGATCTGTAAGACTGGAATACAGAAAATAGCTTCATCTTCACAAATTACAAATAGCAATTACAGTCAGACACCATCATCAATATGCCAAATACTTCTGGAAGAGTCCTACAAATATGGCTAAAGAAAATATTACAACATTACCTAATAAAGCACCAACCTTTTCACATTTCAGAGATCAGTGTGCAAAGGTGTTAGCTTTGGCCCTTTAATCCACCTTGACATGCGTTAGAGTGCCGATGAGATTTTTTGGGAGGATGCTCACAGGTACTAAGTACCTGACCAACTTTTAATCTTTTGCAACTCGAACAACCAAGCCACTGGGTGTTTGAACAGTTTTTAGGTGACCTGAACCAATCAGATCTGTCAGATGAAATCTCATATCCAGCAGAGAAAGTTAAGATAAAAAGATCTAGTTAGACTGATGGACATTTCCAGACTTTCAAATGCACATCTTCTTCCACTGTTTCAAAGGTATGATATCTCATTACTACTGAGTAATAAAGCTAGATGCTAGCTGCATAGCTTTAAAGTCCATACAGCAGAGCTTTCCTTCACCATCTTCCCTCAGTCCCCCACTCCTCCCCTCCTCAAAGTTTTGGGAAAGGTTAAATTTTTAAGAAAGTTTACCATTAAATTCAAGTTCATACAAAATCAAATAATTAACAGAGCAGTGTTTAGCACAAGGTATCTGACATCTTTTTATCTCAAAAAATGACTAATAAAAATGGCATTAATAAGATCAATAATCACATTAGGCAAATGACAGCCTAGAAAACAGGTGCCAATATGTACCATTGTATCATAGTTCAAAAATATATACATATATGTGCCTGAAAAAATCAATTATGATTCATTTAGTTAGCAATCAACGATTACTTATTACCCCATTATCACGCCAAAACTTTTGCATATCATAAATTTTGCACTAATTGTGTGAAGTTGGTGTTGAAGAATTAGAGTTGAATGGTGTAGGGAAAATAAAGACTACAAGGAATGAAACTGTCTTGATGCTTACCTGTGAAAGGCCCTTGAGCACCGAACCAACATTTGGAATTGCAAACCAGTACATGTTGGGGGTCAATAAGTTGCCGAGTCTGGAAAAAAAGCAGTAACAGAATCAGAATGAAAAATAGAAACAAGGACCAATAAGAATAAAAAATCAGAATTCATGTCAAGCTTGACGCCAAATTTAGGCTAGGGGCATAGACCCACCCAGAAGTTATAGATGAAAACAAAACACCACCACCAACTAAAAAAAAATTAAAGAAGTTCAGATAAACTCACCAGAAGGCCAGCATTAATTAAAAGAGAAATGTGTTCCTCTTTTACCTTTCCGGGCAACGAGAGAAGTGAATGCTATCAAGGAAACCAAAAAGACCACAAGAAAAAAGATTCAAGTTACTCAAGAGTCATTATAAAATTTAATGCAGATAATAAGAATGACCTTTCACAATCTTAACCTAAAACATAGAATTTGACTTCAAAAACCAATTTTGTCCATCATGACAATAAATGCTTGACCATAGTTAAATAAAACAACTCAAATTTGGTCCCATAATTGACATGAGAAAGTAGAATCCTGTTCAAAGGAGATGAAAAACGAAGATGTTATTCCAGAAGACAAATCTCTCCATGGTATAACACGTTGCCAATAAACTTATCTTATAAGTTATTAATTTTTCCCCTTGATATTTATCTACTATATTACATCAATACATATATATGCATAATTTTGGAAATAGTTTCTCATGCACACAGGTTTCTACATAGAAATTTTCATTTGATAGACCGTAATTTCAGAAAAGTGTGAGCCATCTTCACAGAACAATCCATAAATATTGAAGGAAATTCAACCTCTGGTATAGAGCGCTTACAAGTTCTTGATGTCCAATATTGGGATCTAGCTTGGATGGAATAACGTGTGCATTAAACCAATCAAATATTGCGAGATCATCTTGCCTCTTTGCTTCAAGTCTTTTGACAGCCCATGCAATCTAAAATAGTAATGACAATGGTGACAAATCCAGAAATATCATTCCGATAGTTGTTTGTACATTAGTCAGTAAGTACATATAAAACTAAGGGTCTGTTTGGATAAAGCAAAATTTGTGATTTATTTCACAATTGCAAAATGAGGTGTTTGTTTTGTTCAATTTTTTCATCAAAATTTTTAAAACACAAAACAATGCTACAGTAATTATTTTTGCTACAGTAATTTTTATAAATAAAATATTAAATTTGAATTTGAATTTTAAATTTTAATAATAAACAATTCTTCCTAACACACTTCCCATCAAAATAAACTAATAAAATACTAATTCAAATTTAAATTTCAAACTTCCATTAATAAAAAAATCTTAAATACAAATCCCAACAAAATAAAATCATTCATTCCAAACACTCTCAAAATATTCTTTTCTCATAACAAATCCCAAGAAAAAAAATTTCATGATATAATCCAAAAATAGCTTGTCCAAACGGAGCCTAAGTTTTCCAGGATTAGGGCACAACGGAGAACATGAAACATAAAGTGGCTGGACTCAAATACAAATAAAAGTACCATCAAATAACACCAATAAATAAACTTGACAGTACCAAAGAATAAGTTTATCGTGCAATCAACACAAAACCTGACGTCCAACTCACCATTCGCATATAATCTACAGAAAGAAAGAAAGAATCATTTCAGGAATACTCAACCAACCAATCTGACTTTGGTAGTCATCTAGGAACATTATAGCATGATCATCTTGTCCAGTATTTAACTTGAAAATGCGTATAATCCTCTCCCCTTTTAAAGACTGCAAAAGACAGATACAAATAGTTCAAAAGGTTAAAATGGCTGCCAACAGTTGCCGCATTAAAAAGAAAACAAAAAGAAACATAGACTAAATAGAAAGAAGCTCAACAAAATGGAGTGCACAAAAAAACTTGAGGAGAAGCGAAAATTGGGACAAAGAGTTAAGAACTTTCAAAAATCCTATATAGTGCTTCAACACAAGCTTATATCCAGTGCAATTGATACATGCTTCATACCTCTAATTCCCTATCCACTTGTGTCCTATCCATAACACTGCTGTATAACTGCGATCTTAAAATGAAAGGCTGAATGGAAATCTGAAGATGCACAATTAGTAGGTCATGGAATTTGTAGCTATCAAAATAAATAATCAACAAAATACAGCTCAAATTAGAGCAGTCAAAGTATTAATTGAGTTTGCAAACAACATGCAAATAATTGAAGTTTCCAAGTCCTTGCCAACAAAACTTGCAAAAAACAAAATACTTGAGATTCAATTATGGAAATTTCTCTTCCAAAAACATGTGTTCTTTACAGTTACAGCTCATAATATAGGACAGTGTGATCCACTTAATTAATAACTTTTATTTACGTAAACCTACCAAAAACAATTTGGAGATTTACAGAACGATTAGCTCACAGAAATCAAAATGAAGGATATTGAGAAAGAACAGTTGGAACCTTGTCGATACGAGGGAACTGAGAACGCATCATGCGAAGAGCCACCAAGGTATCGCTGAAAGTTAGCTTATCTTCTGCATTTTTCGGTAAATACAACGCAATGTCCAATAATTAATTAAAAAAAAAAATCTTAGCAAAAACTCATACTACTGCGATATATAAAGGAAAAAAAGTTGCAAAATGGAAACTTGACGGACCGAGTGATAGAGATTGTTCGGCAATATCGTTTTCCGGCGAAGACGAGTCCTCTCGTCCGCGTTTTCTGCTAGTTGATGCCTTGGATGTCGTTTCTTCCATCGCAGCTGTCGACCAGAGCTGCAATTCTTGATTGTTTAAAACAAACCGATCTGCCAAGCCTAGAAACTATTATCAAAATTATTAACCTAGATCTAAATACCACATTAAGTAGCAACAGCAAGCAGCATAAGAAGTATACAAGAAATAATGAAAAATAAAGTCAATCCCAAATAGACATCAACCCAGTAGCCAAAGTCATTGCAAAAAATAAACCAGGATTTCCATGGAATTATGAAACAGAACCTTCTTAGGACTTTTCCGCTAGAAAGATCTAAAGCACACATTACACTTTACACAAAATACGGCAGGCATGACAATTCAACTCGATGTTAGCAGTTCCAGATGTTAGCAGGGAGGATATACAATCAATGTACATCTCTTTTACATGGAACTCTTCGAAACCGTGTGATGCCCTAATTCTAAAAAAATCCAAATTCCCAATGATGAAAAGGTTGGTGGTCAATAAATTTGGAAGCCCAGAAGCCTTTATGTTTCAGAATGTAATGCTGCCTTAACCCTTGCAAGACAAAGCTAAAGAAGAACAACATCCAATGACATTTGGTTCCAGCAACAGTCAATCCCAGACCATATGTCTCTCTTAAGTCCTTACAATGCAAAGCGTCTTCTATTCCAACATTGTTCAACTACCACAATCTTAGTGAGCCAAACGAAAGACATGGTATTAACAACATGGAGACCTTAACCAATAACACAAAATCATTAAGTACAGCATCATGACAAGTCTAATCAAGCTACCCATATCATAACTCTTGCATCAGAAAAAGTTAGATGCCAAAATCTTGAAGACCTAATCTTCAATCATATGCGGTGCAGAACCAAATTAGTGGCGTTGAAAATAAACTGAACTGCTATTGATTGGTACAAAATTCAAAACGCATAGACCCTCACAGAGAAAACCCACACAATGAATATGACTTTATACAGGCAAAATCATCAAATTACTGAAACTACCTGCAAAAAATCCTCCTGCTTGAAAGGGTCCACACCAGGAGAAGGATACCAAACCTGCAAAAGATGAGCTTCTATCAGACATAGAAATTAGAAAAACAAACTGTAGCTGAAAACTGAAAATGCTGCAGAAAACTGTTACCTGCATTCCTCGGTGGACATAATCTAGCCAAGAAACTTCCTCAATTAAGTTTGTTTTCTCCTCTGACTGACCACAGGTGACCCAAAACAACTCTACAGAGTCAGTGAGTTCTATTTCCCGTCCTTCATCCAAATCAAGTAAGGAAACCTCCCCATTGGTTCTCAATATCAAGCACCTAAAGAAGCACAGGGTCAATCAATATTATACAAAAGCCAAAATATCCAGTGCAAATCTAAGAACATACCTAGCAGGTTCTCTGGCTAACTGATCTGATGAAGATGAATCCTTTCTGAAAACACTTTCTTTAGGATCCTGATCGGGATAAAATGCATTGCAGCCGGATGCCTCTTTGCAGTCATGATTGCGAGTTCTCGTACTGTAGAAAGTTGTTTGTCATTTTATCACTTAAAAATGCAAGAAGAATAATTCTTTACACTGCAACTCTTCCATAAGTTAACATGCACATAACTCTAAAAATGATTTGGGAGGACAAAAATAAATAAAGGAATATTGTAGTAATATATTTGTGATAACAGACAAAGTTCACAGACATTAGCAGATAACTGAGTATACTAATGCAAGAATAAATAAAGGGAAAATATTTGTAAGGCATTGTGCAGATAAGGCACACCGACATTGTTTGAAGCAGAATTATCTAGAATAAGGCACAAAGTATTTCAATTCATATGCACTGAAAAGGGCAAAGATGACTTGATCACATCATTTGATCAACTCTATACAACAAAGATATTTCTCTCTACAGAGCATGTATTGAAACTGAAGCAGAAAAAGGCTGCACTTTTAAATGTTGTAGACATCTATTAATTAACACATTTTTATCATAAATTTCATTTCTTCAAATTCTCAATACACTCAACTAAGAGCCAATCACTGACAAAATGTTCAAAAACAACTAAAACAAACATGCAAGAACAAAGTCAATTTCTTTCTCTTCTCTAACCATCTTCCCAAAAGTACCAAGACAGTTCCTGGCTTCCAACAACAAGAACTCAAAATCCCAATTACCAAAAAAACTCATCCAAGAAATTTTCAAGAAACTAAGACAAACAACAAGAAAAACATATAACCCACATACCATAGAAAGAAATGAACCCCAAGCTTGATAGCAAGAGAGTGATCAAAGATTCCAACAACATCCAAAAATGCAAACTTTCTCAATTCAGCTTGAGGCCCTTTTCTAGTAAGCCAACCTTCAAACACCCCATGAACCAAGAGGTACTCAATTCTCTTCATAGTCATCTCTCTTTGCTGCTCCATTGATTGATTATAATCCGGTAAAAGAGTGCATATACGCATTCATGAAATCTTTACTCAGTAGGCATCCTATTAAATGATTTGACAGAATCAGAGAAATATCATAAAAATCCCAGTTGAAAATAGTGTCACTATAAGACAGATTATGCCAATGAATTTTGTCAGAACTTACTATGGGGATGAGCAAAGAAAAGTAAAGTTGTTGAAAAAGCCTTAATTCAAGAATGGGAAAGAAAATATTTGCAAATGAAATGACCCCAAATTTGATCCAAGAAACTCCCATTATATACACTGATGAAACGGCAAAAGAAGAAGCCAAAAAAAAAAAAAAAAAAACCATTAAAATAGTGTAGCAAGTCTCTCAGTTTACCTTGCTACCATGCTTCTTCATCTATTCAATGTCCGTGAAATAACCCCTGTTACAGCGTAGCACGCTCTTTCTCAATTGCAGCCTTGCTTCCAAGCTGTAAACCAAACGAGGCTTCAGTAAACCGAAAAACGAACAAAAGTTTAATCACTGGGAAAAAACCAAAAAAAAAAAGAATAGATGTCGATACACCAATAATCAAATTAAAAACAGATTTGTGTCCCATTTCTATTAAAGCACAAGAACACACATTGGAATTATTGCTTGAATGACCTGCATAAAATTACACCCTAGCATTACCATTGACTCTAGCCTGTCTTCCAATACTTGAAGCAAGCTGATTTGTAACGTTCACAAATTCGGCAAGAAAAACAAACAAACAAAGGAAACCCAATTCAGTACTATACCAAAATTGAATGAAAATTTCAGAGATAGCACATCATCAATCAAGAAAAACAAACAAAGATACAACCACTCACAAATTCGGCAAGAAAAACAAACAAACAAAGGAAACCCAATTCAGTACTATACCAAAATTGAATGAAAATTTCAGAGATAGCACATCATCAATCAAGAAAAACAAACAAAGATACAACCACCCACAAATTCGGCAAGAAAAACAAACAAACAAAGGAAACCCAATTCAGTACTATACCAAAATTGAATGAAAATTTCAGAGATAACACATCATCAATCAAGAAAAACAAACAAAGATACAACCACTATGATTTGAGGACAAAATATCGGAAAAGAGTTGAGGAAGTATGCGAAAGAACAAAAAAAAAAATGAAAAAATGATGAAGAAAAAATTATATCAGTGGGAGCCCTTTGGAATTAGCTGGCGCAACTCACAAGAGAGGAGAGAAATTATTTTTGGTGTCCATAAATTAAAGCGTCGTTCATTTACGTATGGAAAGTGAAAATGTGAGATGGTGTTGAAGCGGTGAGAAAGGAGAGAAGGAGAGTGAGAATTCTCAGAAGTGAACAAAATAACTTCAGTGAACACTTGTCAACCTTTAGCATTGACACCATAAGATGGACAAGCTAAACAGGCAGCTCCTTCAGAGTGAGATTTACAGCAACATCCTAAACAGGCAGCTGCTGGGAATTAAGCGCCCAAGAACAATGCCAATGTAGGGACCATCTTGATGTGCTGCGAAAATACAGCATTAGCCCCCATACATGTTGGAGAGGAGACTGCTTCCAACTTTCCCCAACTCCCTCTTATGAGTATTGTATATATATATTGTATATTGTATGTATAGAGTATAGATATAGATTAGGGAATAAAAAATAATTATTTTATTATTTCCGCCTTTGCTCTGCTGCTCCTTCGACCTCTCAAATCTCTCTTTCTTCTTTCTCTTTGCAGCTTCCTTTCGCCTCATTGACAAGGCAAAGCTTTCTTCTTTGTTTCAGGTTTGCTCTCTTTCTCCGGCAACGGCGTCATAGTTACATCCGCAATGAGTTACTAACATAAATCTCACTGGATTGCATCCTTACCGTTCCCTCATTCCCTCAATCTACCAACATAATTTACTTCTCCAACAACCTTCAAAATCCGTGGCACTTTTCGAGTTCATCAAATTCAAAACAAAGCTCCTCTCGCGACTCTACATCTGTCCCTTTCCTTCACAGTTCACACTTTCCGATTATCTTCTAGTTTTTTTCCATCTTCTCCCAAACTTCCAGTTAAGGAGTGGGCAATGGAAGATTTACGTCATTAATGCCATGCGGGCTTGTCTTTTCGGTGTGCGCCTTTACCTTATTGATCTTATCCTTTTCGCAAATATCGACGTGACGTGAGGTGAGTGGATTCCCGTGAAAATGCCTCACCTCGTGAAACGTGCGTGACTTCTTTCGGGAATAGGGAAGGACTTTTTTGTAATTTTATGTTTTAATCTCAATCACAACACGTCTATATATTGGGCTGTTGGGCTTTAGTTTGTGTTGTTTTCTTCTTTTTTTTTTTTTAAGTGTTTCATCTTTTTTTTTTTTTTTTTTTTTCTTTCTCGTTTTGCATTCTTCAAATTTTAGAATCTAGTTGGTGTTTCTTTGAGCCTTTTGAAGAGAGAAATTTTATGATTTGAGGTGAGATTTCTTGATTGTTGAAAGGTAAATCTTTTGAAAAATAATTGTTTTGCTTTAATTTTTGATGTTTTTTCTTTCTAGATCTAGGAATATGACAGATCTAGAAGTATGATTTTTTTTGTTAAAGGTGGAATCTCCATGACTTCCATCACATAGATTCATAGACTACCTTGGATAAGACATATTCAAAAAAGATTATTTTTGAATAAATAGTTGTTATTTGGCACTTTTCATTAAAAGTTGGGATTTTAACCTCTTCATCTCCTTCTTCTTTCTTAATTTAGTTCTATTTGAATAGATAAAATACGATGGCGAAATATCTTCTATATGCATCGGTCTCACATAAGAACATAAAAATTTGTTGATCTTATTGGGTAGATTAAAATAGATTGGATATAAATAGAACATAGATAAAATATGACGGTGATATATGTCCATATGTTCCATGTAGTCGATTTTACCTAATGTGATAAAATTTTGTTGATTTTATTGGGATAGATTAAATTAGAATAAAATGTTTGAATCTCTTTATTGGAATAGATTAAAATCGAATAGATTGAGTGGTGTTTATATTAGAATAGAATTAATTAAAATAGAATAAATTAAGAATAGAAATACATAAACTAAGAAAGTAGAGATTATGATTGGAACTAATTATTAAAATAAAATAGGTGAAGAGTAGCGTTGATTTGAATAAATTATAGATTAAATCTGATTTACATAGTTAATTTCAAATAGTGGGATGAATGCTTAGTTGTTGTTGTTGTTGTTGTTTAGGGTAGGGAAATAGTTGAATCGATTTGGATGAGAGAATAGTTGTTGCAAGTGGAAGTAATGAAGGTTGAAACTAGGTAAAGATAATCGAGAGTAGAGAATAGTTGCTGGAACTTGTAAATACTTGCAATTGTTGATTGAAAACCTGACTTAATCTTCTTGAAGACTTGACGAAGGATGCGAGAAAGAGGTGGCATTTGGAAGGTCTATCTAATAGAGAATAGTTGACACAAATATAAGCAATGAGAGTTCAAACTTGATGAAAATGATTGGAAAGAGAGAATGGTTTCTGTTGTATAAGGCAATGAGGGTTGAAACTCGGTGAAAATCGTTCGAGAAATGAGAAAAGTTGCTACAATGAAGGCTGAAAGTGAAAATGATTAGGAAGAAAGAATTGTTGTTGTAAATAATGAAGGTTGTAACTTGATGAAAATGATTGTGAATTGAGAATAGTTGTTGTGAATGGTATGGGAGTTGAAACTTGAAGGAAATGATTGAGAAGGGAGTATAGGGCTGCAAGTAAAGGTAATAAAGATTGAAAGTATAAATGAATGGGAAGAGAAAATAATTGCCATATGTAGGAGCATTGAAGGTTGGAACTTGAGAAAGAGTGGACATGACAATGATTTATTGTGGGATCTATATATTTCATCTAGTATATATTTAAATAAATTTATTTTTCTTCAATTTAGCAATTTTTTAAGATCTTGTTTTGTGCGTAGTTAATAGATGGAGTGCTAGATATTGGTTCAAAAGCTTGATAAGATCCACAAAGTTTTGTAGTTAATTAGCATTTGGTGTTATCATCACATTGTCCTTGCTTTGTATTAACTTGTGATGGTTATATCTTTTTGTAGTAAATTTTCAAGTGCAATACTCCATCTAAAATTTGTGTTACAAAATAAGTGACGTTTTATTATAGATTTTCAATTATACCATTACATGTTTTGAATTACTTTGAAACTCAACTTTGGTCGTTAAACAACTATTTTTTCTAATACATTTTTTCAATCCCTATAAATTCATTCAATCTACAAAGAAACATAATGAAGGAAGATGAGAAGAGAGATAAAATTTTTAAAGGTTAGAAAAATTTCAACAAAAATTAATTTGTTCATCATTTATGTTTTTCAATACTAAATAAGGGTTTTTAGTTATTTTTACCTATTTTTTAATAAGTGTTAAAATACATAAAATGTCACTTAATATGGATTAGAGGGATTATAGAAGATTGATGAGTTTTTGACTTTTGATCGGGAATATTCTAATAAGATATGTGGGATCATGGTACCCATTCTTGTGTAAGTTATTTAAACCTGAGGGTTAAGTGTAGCTACGCTCAAACCTTAGTGTTGAGTGGTTCATCTGTGGTGACAATGAGGTTCGACATAGAGGTTAGAGGGTGGGATTATGAGTGGATGGTTGATAGCATATTTGGTGTAAGGATGCGGAAGAAGAAAAAATTAACTCATGTCTCAAGTTTTTTAGTTTATTTAATAATGAAGTTTTTTTGTAGTTTCTTTTATGGAGTAAGATTGTTGAAGGACGTTTTAATAGACATTTATGTCTTTATAAATGAGAAAATGATTAAAATACATTTGAGATGGTTTGAACATATACATAAAATACTTTTAGATGTCTTAGCAAGGAATATAGAAAATAGAGAATTATTACTTCAAATTAAATGAGGAAGAAGAATATAAAAAGAATTATAAAGAAACTATAAAAATATGTTACATTTAAATACAAATAAGTTTAAATCGAGTACACTGGCGAAATGTGAGTTATATAGTTGACTCTACTTTTTTCTTTATATAGTTGACTCTACTTAATAGGATAAATTATGATTTTCTTCTTGCTGTGGTTTGACAAATTTATCATGCATTTCACGTGGATAACTCCTAAATAGAATGACTAAAGGTCCACATTATGAAAAGTTGAATGGATCTTGTGTGGATAACTCTCCTAGGTAGAATGACGAATGGTCTACATTTTAAAAAGTTGTATGACCTTTCATATTGCTCTAGTCAAGTTATCACAACCTTGATTCATGAGTTATATTTTTTTTTATGTTTCCTAAGGTTTCCTAAACTTTGGGTTTTGGTGAGTTATTTCCGGGCATTGTTATCCTTCCATCTCAAAAGTAAGGTCATTTTTGGAGAAATCAACTTTTATAGGTACACTATTGTGTGTGTATGAGACAGATTTGGATGAATTTAGTTGATGACCTTCACATTTTAAAGTATTGGTGAAGAGTTTCTTTTTGAAATAACATTATAAGAAAGTATGTGTTAAAAATTTAAGTGATTTTATTTTGGTACATTAAACAAGTGAAGATGTGCTTGTGATAATGGGATGGAAGGAGTAAAATTGGTAGCTGTCTACCTTAGCCTTCTTATGAGTTAGATAAATCCAATTTGGATTCTTGCACTTTTCAACTTTCAAATAAGGTTTTGGTTGATTATAAGTTTTATCTTAAGTTATTAAAAGGACGCGAAACGGATGAAATCGCGCAAGTTGAGTTTGTGATGTTTACGCACTCTTTTAGTTGTGGCATTTGCACTTAGGGTTTTTTTTCCCTTTGGAAATGTGGATGGAATTTTTGTCTGCTTATTAGTAGGTAGGTTGGTTGCTTGTAAATAATCAGTCTTTGTGTCAGGTTGATAGTTGACCGTCGACGTAAAATTTTGTCACTTAGATGACATAAATAATGTTAAAAATTATATAAATAGATAGAATATGACGATGAAGTATAATTCATGTAACTGATTCTAAATAACGTGATAAAGGCTTAATTGTTGTTGAAAATGTAGATGGAATTTCTAAAACTTTTAGTATCTACCTATATTTTTCTTTTTTTTGTTTTGTCTATGAAGTTCACACTTCTAATCTAATCTTTCTACAACTACGTTTTGAAAACTCCTTACTCTTTCTTCCATGCTACTTCAAGTAGATTGTGTAATTGAATCTCAACATTATTGCTTTTCTTCGTTTATTTCAACTTGAGTGGGCACATCAAGTTAAAATATGTAGTATGTATGAAGGTAGAGAACTCTTGTTTGCACCCCCACAAAGTGGGATAAATGGTTAAGTGGTAGTGTTGTTGTATGAAGGGAGAGCACTCTACGGTTGGCGGTGTCATTTTATTTTATTTTTTTAATATGTAAATTTCTACTTTTGAGGCTTAACTACCTATTTAGTCGAGTGTTTCTCCCCTTTGTATCTTTTTGTTTAAATGAAACTTCCTTCTTTTTGGACTTTAACTACCTTTGACGCATGCAATTACCATTTAAAACTTTTATTCCGTTAGATGAAGTTAACTATATGGATCACATATCGCCATTGTGTTTAGTCTAAGCTTATTATTTCATTTATATTTAAGTATATCAGATCTTTTTTTATGAGTTTTAAATTCTTTTTTGGTCATTTTGTTTTCTTTTTAATTTAAGTTAATAATTATTTATTTTTTACATGTGGTATTGAGGCATATAAAGAATTCATATGCACATGTTCAAGCTATTTTAAGCGTATTTTTCTTATTTTTTCATATATTGTTACACGTTATGCATTTTGAGATATTGTTTGAAGGCTTATACATATGACACAGATATCGACTATTTCCTATCACCATGGTTAAGGACTCAGACATACCTTTTGAAGTTGGGCAATTGGCTGAGACAAGGTCGTTCCTACCTGGTTATCGAGGTGCATGGTTTCGTTGCAAGGTATTTTCAGGCAGCGTTTCATAATTATGTGTTTTGTGCTAATATTGTTTGGTAATTGCCAATTTTGTTTTCCCATTTTAGATTCTATGATGGTTCAAGTGCTTTCAACTCAAAAATATATTTTTCAAAATGCAAATTTGAAATTTACTTTTTCTCAATTGTGAAAAATAAAATAGATTAACCATTTGGAGCTTAAGTTCTACCAAAGTTGGCACATTGATGTATACTATTTCAAAGTGTATACAAATATGTAAACTGTAGCTCCTTTAATAATTTCTTACATTTGTGTATCATGCTTGGGTAATGATAGAATACAATGACGAAATATGATCCATGTAGCCGACTCCACATATGGGGATAAAGGCTCAATTGTTATTGTTGTTGTGTGTATCATGCTTGGGTACGTATAATGAAACAAAATTTTAGGGTGTGCTTGGTTAGTGGGTTTAGGGTAAAGGAATGAAATGCAATGAAAAATGGACGTTTGGTAAAATATAATCATTCCATTAAATTTTTTTCTATATCTCAATTTTAGGTAGTACTTTGTACACCTCTATTTTGGGGGGAATGCATCTGATTATCATTATCATTGCTCAGTATTATCATTATTATTTCCATTGCCATTCCTTTTCATGAACTAAGAACACCCTTAGTTGTTGTGTTTCATGCTTAGGTGTGGGAGGGATAAGGGTTCTCCTTTTCCAACAGCTATACATTTGCATGTTTCTGCAATTTTGTTTTTCATGGCAAAAATCTATTCGAAGTTTTCATTTTTCACCCTTTTTGTTGTTCCATATCATGAGTCAAGGAATAGTGTATTTGAAAAGGTTGCCAACTCGCAATAAGGATTTTTTTCTTTTTTTGCATGTTTCATTGAATGCTTGAAATTTTCTGGCCATTGCATAGAAAATATAGAATTTTTACCCCAAATTAAAAAAGGAAGGAAAATATCTAAAAAAATTGAAAGAGACATAACATACTTAAATATATATGAAAAAAAATATAAATATGATATGATGGCGAAATATAATCCATATAACCGATCTCACATGGTGGGATATAGGTTTGTTGTTATTGTGAATAACTTAATTTGCTCGATATTCAACTTATTATTGGACAAGAACTGTTTTATTCATTTGCATTTCTTGCATCTCTTGTGTCAGATAACAAAAATAAGCTGGAGAAAAGATCGGATTGGTCATGTGTTGCATTACATTGATTTTCCTGATGAAAGTAAGTCCTTGTTGGCATGATTTTATCAACTTTCTAAAAGTCCTAGACTAGTAATTTTGCTTGTCCATTTTGTAATTTTGGGAGTTGCAGGTTCCTTTACTCAAATGTGGACAAATCCCTTTTTGTGGAGTTCCTTTACGTGATATTCTAATCCCATATTGAAAGTATTATAAGTGTGAAAAAACAGAGCATCAATTCTGCTCGTATATACTTTGAAATAAATATTACATCTGTCTTAAATAGAAGCGTAATAAGACCTAAATCCTAGAATTAAGAAACAAGGAAAAAGGAAAGATTATATAATTTTGATAAATTCCAATTCTAATCCCTGATATCATGAGATCAGGTTTCCTAATTTCTAACACTCCCCCTCAAGTTGGTGCATAGATGTCAATCATGCCCAACTTGCTTATCATATGCTCAAAATTAGGTCTTGCAAGCCCCTTAGTCAAAATGTCAGCTGAGGCAAATAGTTCCAGCTTCAACTTTTTCCTTGATGAAATGCCGATCAATCTCAATGTGCTTCGTCCTATCATTCTGGACAGGATCGTGAGCAATACTTATTGCAGCCTTATTGTCACAATATAGCTTTAAAGGTAGATCAACTGTTTTCTTGAGTTCTTTAAGAATTCGATATATCCATAATACTTCACAAATCCCATGGGCCATTGCTCTAAATTCAGCTTCAGCGCTACTTCGAGCAACAACATTTTGCTTTTTGTTTCGCCAAGTAACCAAGTTTCCCCACACAAAAGTGCAATACCCTGATGTAGACCTCCTGTCAACTGTAGAACTTGCCCAATCTGCATCAATAAATACTTCAACACTCCTCTGGTTAGTTTTTTTTGAACAACAAACCTTTCCCAGGACTAGACTTCAAATATCTCAAGATTCGATAAACTGCCTCAAGGCGTTGCTCACGAGGTGTGTGCATGAATTGACTAACAACACTAACCGGGAAGGCAATATCCGGTCGAGTATGCGATAAATAATTTAGTTTCCCATCTCTGGTATTGACCAGTATTAACAGGAACACCTTCTTTTTCCCACAACTTCACATTCGGATCCATTGGAGTCTCAGCTGGTCTGCATCCACTCATTCCTGTCTCCTTCAAAAGATCAAGAATATATTTTCGTTGAGAAACAACAATTCCTCTCCTTGAACGCGCAACTTCCATGCCAAGGAAATACTTTAATTCTCCCAAATCCTTAATCTCAAACTCTAATGCAAGACTCTTCTTTAGTCTCTCTATCTCAATTACATCATCACCTGTAAGTATAATATCATCAACATAAACTATTAGTACAGCAATCTTTCCTTCAGAAGAAAACTTGAAGAATAAGGTATGGTCAGATTGTCTTTGCAAGTATCCTTGTTTTCTAACTGATCTTGTAAACTTCTCAAACCAGGCTCTTGGTGATTGTTTGAGACCATACAGTGACTTTTTGAGTTTGCATACTCTTGAGCCAAATTTATCCTCAAAACCTGGTGGACTATTCATGTACACTTCCTCCTTCAGGTCACCATTGAGGAATGCATTCTTCACATCTAGTTGCTGCAAGGGCCAATCCAAATTAGTAGCAATAGATAGAAGTACTCTCACAGTGTTTAATTTTGCAACAGGAGCAAAAGTCTCAGAATAATCGATGCCATAAGTTTGAGTGAATCCCTTGGCTACCAATCTAGCTTTGTATCTTTCCACTGATCCATCAGAATTGTACTTCATAGTGAACACCCATTTACAGCCCACAGTAGACTTCCCAGTAGGCAATGCTTCAACACTCCAAGTATTGTTCTTCTCAAGAGCTCTCATCTCTTCAAACAACGCTTTCCTCCATTTTGGAACTTTTAAAGCTTCATGTATATTGTTAGGAATGTCTATACAGGACAATTTAGAGGTAAAAGCAACCATAGATGGAGACAATTTTGAGTAAGAAACAAAGTTAGATAATGGATGATTAGTACAAGATCTAACCCCTTTTCTAAGAGCTATAGGAATGTCAAGATCTGAATTTGTAGACTGACTATTAAGGGAAGAGAGGGAATCACCTGTTATAGGCTGACTTTGTGGATCTTTCCTTGGATTGGAATCATGGCTGTGCTTATTATTCCTCTTTGAGTAAACAATCCCTTTCCAAGTTTGGTCACCCTCCTTGAATCTATTTCCTGCTGTTTTAGAACAATTATCATGTTGTTGCATTATACTAGGCTGTCCCTTATCTTTAGTTTCCAATGACTGCGTCCCAGAATTCTGTTTTTCATCAGAGTTTTCAGATGTAGGCCTAGACTCAGGAGAAACATTACTCATAGTGAGAAGAGTTTCAAATAACAAATCTTGGCCATTTGGTGTAGGTGCAGAATTTTGTCTAACATTATGTAATGGAAATACATTATCTGAATTTGTACATGAATCTTCCTTAAAATTCTCCCCCTGAAGATGAATACCCTTATAAAATGGTTGATTTTCAAAGAAGGTAACATCCATAGTGACAAAAAAAATTTTTGATTTTGGATCAAAACATTTGTAGCCTTTCCGGGTTGAGGAGTAACCAACAAAGACACATTTTACAGCCCTAGGCTCAAGTTTTCCAGCTGGTCTATGTTCATGTACAAATGCTGTACAACCAAATACTTTTGGAGGTAAACAGAGCATCAATTCTGCTCGTATATACTTTGAAATAAATATTACATCTGTCTTAAATAGAAGCGTAATAAGACCTAAATCCTAGAATTAAGAAACAAGGAAAAAGGAAATAATCTAAGAAAGGAAAGATTCTATAATTTTGATAAATTCCAATTCTAATCCCTGATATCATGAGATCAGGTTTCCTAATTTCTAACAATAAGATTTGGACTTGGGTATAAGTTAGAACCCTCGTATATGTCTAACTTGAAATATTTATTTTGATACAGCGAGAACGGGTCAAATGAATTATGGCTTGTTGCGATAGGTTCTAGTCGCATCACAGATTTGTGAGTGTATGTGGTGGGTTGTACAAGGTCGTAGTTCTGGGTGTAACAATAAATTATCAGTGAAAAATAGGCCAGGCCACCAAAAGTGTTAGAACTAAGTTTTATGTTGGTCTAAGTGCTACAATTTTTAAGGGCGGGATCTACCTTTAGATCTCATAAAATCCACTTCTATATCTCATAAGATCCACCTCTAAAATGCAACACAGCTAAGGTGGGTTTAGTATGGATCTTACGAGATTGCTAAAGTTCTAAAGAAGAGTAAATGCGATACCCAATGTCACATTGAAAGTATAAGAGAATTAAAACTTGGATGTAAGTTAAGAGTTTAGCATACAAGTTTAATTTCAGATATTTTGGCCAAGTGAGGACGGGCCAAATGAAGTTGAGCTCGGGTGTAACTCATCGCATCACGGACTTGCTGGTGTTTGTGGACCTATGGATTCAATGTGCCCGTGGGTTTTGGGCATGACGAGTTGAAAACACGGAGAAAGTCTTGAAAAGTTGTCTAAGAAAGAAAATGTAGGAATAGTAGAGTGGAGAGCTGATAAATGGATGACATGATCAATAGATCCATAGCCTGATTTTGGTGAATCCATATGGGCTCGTTTAGTTGGCAGGAATTTGGGTTTGGAAAGTAATTTTTTTCTTGATCTTGAAATTTTAGTGTTTGGTTCATTTTAAGATGGTTTGGACATGTGCATAGAAGACCTCTAGATGCACCAGTGCGGCGTGTAAAAAATAGAGAAATATTAACTCAAATTAGAAGGGGAAGGGAGAGACCTAAAAAAATTTGAAAAAAACGATAAAAGAATGATATTATATTATATACTTAAATATAAATGAAAACATGTGTATAAATAGAATAAGGTGGCAAAATATGTTCTAAGTTTAGTTGTTGTTCAAGAAAAGTTGGTGGAAAGAGAGAAAAAAGAAGAAAACTACCTATTCTGTGAAATTTTTTGCTTGTTTTACCAATTGAAACCAGCAAATCTATTCCCAATATTAGTGCTGCCATTTATCGTAGAAGATCATCTTTCAAATTTTCTTTTTATTGCATGTCTGCAGAGGAAGAATGGACGGAGTCATATCAAATGCCTCCACCAATTGAACCTAACAGAAAAAGGAAAGAACCTCCAATTGGTCAGAAGATGGGAACTGAGAAGGAACGACAAATAATGCTGCGGCCACCATATCCACCTATCTACCGAGATAATCAATTGCCTCTGGCTGGTGCTATTTCAGAAGTGATAGTTATTACTGAGGGCATTTGGTATGTGGGTGATCTTGTGGATTGGTGGAAAGATGGTTGCTACTGGTCTGGAAAAGTGATGCAAATACTAAGCAATGAAGAAGCTGTGGTAAATCATGCAAAGCAATTTTATTTCTATTCATTAAGTGTTCTGTTCCTTATTTCAATCTGATCTGATGTCAGCCAGCGTAACATGTTGCTTAAGGGATGACATTGAATTTGAAACGACATAAAGCAGGCCTTTGCATACCACATGGTTAAATCTATACCTTAAGCAAAATGAAGAAGAAAAAGCCTGAAATTAATTGGATGACAGGGAACTTAACCTCAGATTATATAGTTTTGAGCTAAGCTTAATGAGCATAAAACTTTTCTGTTTGATCAAATTTATCCTGGAGCAAACCTCTAATATTGAGAAATAGATAATAATTCTTTCCTGTCTTTTGCTAACATTATTTCTGAATTTCCATGAAAATCTAGAAGCAAGAATTAAATAGTTAATTGGATTTTAGCTCTCTTCTGAAATGAAATAGTAACTGTTGCATTTACTTCTGTGATATTCATTTTTTTCTTCGTTCTGGAAGAAAAGCTTAATCTTCAAGTACTTTCTGACCATTTAACCGTTGTAGGTTGAGTTGATGCCACCACCTATGGGTGAAGGCCAATCCTATAATGTCTCTTTCAGTGATCTACGTCCATCTTTAGAATGGTCACCAGAAGATGGCTGGACAGTGCCTACTCCTAAGGTTGCTGCTTTTCTCCTTTGTGTCATTTTAGCTATTCTGTCTGTGCTTTTCCTTGGAAAATTTGCCCTTGGAATTTGTACAATGCTTTCATCTCATGTCTTGAAGTATATCAATGTTTATATTCTTTTGCCTGGGTTAATGTCTTTTGATTTGCTTATTCATCAGCTACTGGTGCTTTAGCCATAGCAGCTTGCTTTTTATGCCTTGTAAATAGTAGTTTTTTTTTTCATAAAAATTATTTGACACTGTTTTGAGGTTCTATTATTTGTTTCTCTTTTTGTTTGAGATTGAGATTGTCTTCAATTAATTTCTCATTGTTTTAATATTTAGACGCCTGAATCTCTAGCTAAGAATACTCATCTGGTCTGGTTAATTTCACATTGTAGGAGGGAAACTATCGTCAGTGTGCACGACTTGTGTACCCGGGGAATCAAAGTAAGAAATATCATCTAGATTTGTTGTTTCAGGAAACTATCATCAATAAAAACAACACTGACTTTTAGTTGCCCCTACATCATTTTTACCTGGTTTTGTGGCCTGATGTAAGTTGATTGATTTCCAACGCAGCTTTTGTTAGTCGATTAGCTTTAGAAGTGCCTGCTAAGTGTGAAGTAACGACAGATCAACCATCTGCAATTGGATCGTCATCTGCTTTAGCTCTGGGTTCCCATATTGCAGTTGGATCACCTGGTGAAATAGGATTCCAGAGTCTTCCAAAGGAGGTGTTGGGTCCCCCAGAAACAAGTAAAGAGCTGGTACCAGGGTTCAGTGGTTCTGATTCTCCAGAGAAGAAGTTCAAAGCATGTGGGAAAGTTCCTTTAAATTCCACCAAATCCGACACACTGGAAGCTGCAATTGTGGACCTGGAAGAACTTGCAAACAAGTTAAAATGGCTCAAAGGGATTTTGAAGTTTGGAATTCCTTTGTCAAATGCTGCAACGCCTTCGTGGAAGTTTGTTGAACATCGTGGATCTTCTGTATCAAAATGACTACTTCCTAATGCGTGTAAGTGCTTATAGCTTTGGCTTTTTTAATTTTTGTCTCAATATATGCCTAGCTTGAAAGATTTTATATCCGAATTACTTGGTTGCAATGCATGTTTGTTAATATTTCTTTCTCAAGTTATGAGCTTGAGTTATTTGGTAAAGGCTAGCAAGCCCAGTTATGAGCTTGTTTATACATGAAAGTGATTCATATTGTGATCATTCCTTGTCATTCGGCGAACATCGTTTAAGCTAAAATGTGCTTTGATGTTTTTCAACTGATTTTTCTGCTTTTGTTTGATAAGTATAAAAAAGCTGATTATGAAAAGACCTTTTAGTTGACTTTGAAAACAGCTTTCATATGAAAAACATTTGAAACAAAGATGTAGTTTCAAGTATTTGAACAGATATTTAGCATTTAGCTTTTCTGTAATCGGTTTTAGAATTTTGCAGACTGGATTGAGAAAAGGCCCATTCTTAATAAGTCATCTAAGCAATATCCATATGCATGATATAGTACAAGCATTTGGGATAGTTGTAATTTTTGACGCTCCAAATGTTTAAGCGAGTGGTTGAGGTTCTAACAATTGAGTTGGCCTACTAGCATTTGGTTCCAACAAGTTTATTGGGCTAGTATCATTGGCTTTTGAGGAATCCAATGAGGGCAATGGGTCAATGGTTTTCTGGTCCAACATGCGCAAAAAGTATTAGTGCCTGTTGAACCACCGCCTTCCAACCTATCAAGTCTCATCCTTGTCTGGTGAGATTGTGGACTCGGCCCTATTAAGTAGCCGATCCATTGGGTTGACTCATTGAACCCCATTGATACAGGTCGGCCTTAATAACTATGTTACTAGTCATGTCATCCCAATAGCTTGGAGCCAACTAATTACATGAGATTAGAAGCTTTTTGCCAAATATTTTTTTGACAGAAAGAAACTTTCATTGATAAGCATACAATTACATCAAGGACTTTGCAGGAGAACAAACAATCCTTCTCTGCAGTACATTCGCAGTAAGCCTATAGTCATTTCTGTTGTTGCTAATACATGGGACCATTTCTCTTGACACTTTGACCAGACAAACACTAGAACAATATGTTAACCAGAAGTCTAAGTCCTTGATGATTGGTTTGACCTCCATTGACTCCATCATTGGGTTGGCTGTTAGTTGAAGCCACACAAGGTAATATCTGAAAATGTACAGATTCCTCTTTGTACTGCATTTCTTAGTGCAAAGAGATAAGCATAAGCTTCACCTTGTAAGACTGTGAGCGCTGCAACGCTTTCCACTTGTTGCTCTATGATTTCCCCCTTTGTATCACACATAATCCAAGCTGCATCTCTTTCCACTTGCTACTCTATGATTTTCCCGTGTCACATATAATCCAAGCTGCAACTGCCAGTAAATTGTTCCCTGATGCCAAATGTAAAAGGCAATCTTGTGAAGAGCACTCCATGCAGTCATCCCGATGGTTTGGTCATGTCGCCAGTCAACCAACATCCGACCCCATGGAAACCATTTCATTTACTTCTAAAGATAAAGAAAAACAAAAACGAAAAGGAATATATACAAAAAAAACCCTCTCTCAAAAATGAGAGAAAATGAATAATTTTTTGTTTGAGAATAATCTGTCCAACAACCTCTTGCTTATAAATGGGAACAAACAATGCCCGAAAACACACTATACCAAGCTTTCTTGAAATTTTTATTTTTCATTTGTTTTGTCACTCTGCAACTCCTCTTGCTTATAAGTAGCTTGCCTGCTTATAAATAGTAGGTTTCAAATCGGAAAAAGGAGGAAGGTAGCGTCAATTTAGCAAATGGCTAAAACTTTATCATTCAAATTATATGGATCATGCTAGATGTATAAAATAGATAAAATACAATGGCAAAGTATGATCCATGTAGCCGACTATACATAGTAGAATAAAGCTTAATTGTTGTTGTTTTATCACTTCGTGTCACTCTTTTTTGTAACGATGTAATGAGTATTTTTAAAGATGTAGATCATTATTCATTACATCTTAGAAATATTCATTACATCATTATAAAAAGAGTCACAAGTGGTGCACAAAAAACCGAAATGAGCTCCAAAACCTCTTACATTCTATTCGTTTAGCTTTTAAGCTTAAACTCATTTGATCTCTAAATTAATTCTACCCTTCTGCAGGGTGTCATGAAGGGGAGACGTTTAGAAGAGGCAATTAATTCTTGTGCCATTATGGTGAATTTATCACCGAAGGCAGTCTCTTCACTTCAAATTCACAATTTCTTCGATATCCTTCATTTAAGAAGTTGAGAAAGTTGATTCACCATTGCACTCATGTATCTAGTTTAGAGAGTGAGACATGTACATTGGAAAGGAATCATCTTCTTTCCTTTGCTTCTAGACTTGATAAACTCTCATGGAGTGAGTCTATGTTACTCCATTATGACAATAGGGTCAGGGTCGTTCTACTTGCAAATTTTATTATTTTTAATTCTGTAAGTTTTTTGGATGACTGTTTTTAAGTCATTTAGGTTCGGTTTGGATGAGCTAAATTTTGTTTTTAGAAGAAAAAGTAAATATCAATTTGTATTTTGGAGAAGACATTTTTTAATTAAAAAGTTGATGTTTTGATTTATTCTTTGGTTTTCGTGTTTGTTTTATAGAATCTTTTTTATCATTTATTTTTTTGAAAACATTTTTTTCTCTAAGAAAAAGTTCAGCGATAGACTGCTGGCTGGATTCCGGTAAGGTCCTGGCTAGCATGGGTGGATTAAAAGGGCAAAAACAAGAATCTAGCCTAGATTATGGATCCTAAACTAACAAACATTAGTCTGAATCATCATAACATCCAGAGCCTTTCTCCTACCATACAAAATTCGGGGATGTCATGGAAACCAAAAGAAAACCAAACCAACAAATCACAATTCTCAATCCTGTGCCTTGAGCTTCCCAATATGTTTATTTAATTGCTAGTAACAGGATATGAATGCGAGGTGTGAAGGGATGAGGAGTGAATTGACTTCTGATGGCGAGGATGCTCACATGGGGTGCAGGATTCAGAGGAAGAGGACAATGGAGAGGAAGGGCCTGAGAAAGCTTCAGTGAGGACTGAGGACCTTGCAACAACTTTCTTCTTGACCATGAACTCAGCAAGTATCCTCCTAGATACATGTAAACCATGTTCCAGACTAAATCAGATGTGTTACTCAAAGCAAACCAACCTATTCATCAACTTACACAAAAGTGCAAATATCTCAAACTTCAAAGTGATGACAATGAGTTTCTCTGTATGTAAATTAATGTTGTTATGGCTTGAGGGTTGTGTCCATGCTGCAGTCTTTCGGTAATTACTGAGCTTTTTTTTATTGTCATGTTTGTTTGAGGCGCTTGAATCCAGTTAGTTACAAAAGACAATTAATGAAATACTTCAATTGCAATGGCTAATGACTACTTATTTGATGAAGACGAAAAAGATTCCTTCAATACTCATTACCTTACTTGTTCGGTGAACTCAAAATAGATTCATCGGTAATTGTTATTTGCTTAGTATGAAGAAATGCTATGTTTAAATTATTTGGATACTGGAATGACAGTCATAACCAATTACATTGAGTTATGGCTAGGAGAAGTAGATTAATGATGAAGTATCAGTCATCATCCATTATTTGGGTTTTCTGCTCCCAAATCCCATGAGAACCTTATTCATTCACTGAGCTGGACTGGTAAACTTTCAATGAAATATACAAGCTTCAATTATACTGAGTGATACAAGCTAAGAGTAAGGGCCTTTCTTGCAGAATTGGCTTGAGAAAGTAATGGGGCTAGACATTCTTTGCCTTTCTTGCTGTGTTGTTTTCTCTTTTTGTGTATTTTTCATGTCCTTTATTGCCCATTACAAAATTGAGATCTGTGTTGTACTGTTGCTTTAACTGTGGCAAGTTGTGCTTACTCCAAGTTCTGGCAATGTTTGTCAGGACTTTTTAGAAAATGATTTGGTTGTCACCTGATTGGACCCGTTGGCCCAGAAAATTTCTTGGTAATTGATGGCTTAATCAATAAGTAGGTCTCTTTCATTTTCTTACCATTTCCTTTTATTGGTGGTGTCAAGTTTCAGACTTGTATGATCTGACATTGATGCTTGACTTGCAAAGGACGTTCACAATTATTATTTTTTTCTGTAGGCTATATTTTTCAGGTGAACAAAAGAATTCTGGTTTGAGTTTCCAGGCTGATGGCGCATTTTTTTTTAGTTCATATCAGCCTGTCAGATTTCTCCTGTTAGGAGCTTTTTTATTTTACTTTTTCTGGGGTTTTTATTTTCTCTTAATGCTCTCACACCTTAATGGGAAACTGCTTAACCCTTGAGAGGAAGTGGTCAAGTTGAAATGGGCATCTAAGATGGGATGTAAAATTCTCTCAAAATTTTCTAGGCGGTTGTTCGAGCTAACCTCCTTTGCCTAAATATACTAGCACCCCGTGAAAACGGTTGCAGTCTTGTAAGCCTAAGATAATTGTCTTGGTGGAGTTTTGTAAACCAATGTGGTTAGAAGATGTCTCAATTGCTGTAAATGGATTGTTGCTGCATGTATGCAGCAAAAGTATCTGTACTTTGTAACTGCAGATCCACTAATAGCTAATACTAGTAGAAGGCTAAGGCTGCGGCTGGTGCTTTTTTTCTTGAACATATTACTTTAGTACTGCTGGCGATGGAGATTCGATTCGAACCTTGTGATACAAGTTATTTGCTTACCAATTCTACTATGATGGCTGCTGGAGAGTTACATTGGGGTAAATTCACAAGGTCAGGGATAATTCTATTGTCACGTTACATTCTCAGATTGTTTCTGCTGCAACTGAGACATAGATAGAAAGGTATTTCTCATCAGCTGCATTTACTCCACAGGTTTTGATTAGATTATAAAATTTGGCCATTTCATGGCACAATGTGACAAGATTTTCCAGTGTTATGACAAGTATGTTAGTTAATGAATCTTTTGTTACTTCCATCTATTGCAAGTCATTAAACAGTCGGTTGCAACTATAATATTTTTTTTTGGAGACAAAATTGTTAAATTTTTTATGTTTTACCAATGCATTATGGATGTAAAAACTAGGTTATAGTTTTTGGTGATGCAAGTGTTTGTAAACTTTTATAACAGAATTGATCCATGCAATATAATGATTCTGTGATGTATATAAAATCTCATTCTTAATTGCAAAAAAGTTTTGTTTGAATGTTTGAATGTTTGAATGAAATACTTGGACTAAAACCTCATTCTTACTAGCAAAAGTATTGTTAGAATGAAATACTTGAACTCTTTAAAAGTTTTTGTTTGAATGAAAAAGTTTAGACTCAGTCTGCAGTCTTCGGGATATATAAAATTGGACAATCCAATTAGCCCCCAAAAAATATGTTTATTTGACTCTTTTTCATGCTAATGACTATCTCAAAGTCAAATATAGGAACAAATTTTAATACACAAAAAATCGTGTTGCCATTTGAGCAAGCCAAGACTTAGGACAAGCCCGTTTTACTAAATTTCTTTCTTTTTTTCTTTGTTCCTCAAAAGCGATACTTTTTATTTATGAATCAAGAATTTATATCAGCCAAACTGCCTTGAGTTTACATACATAACTTATAGTAACCAATCGGGGATATGGTTGAGATTTTATTGATATTTTAATTTTACTCTCTTTTGCATAATATAAAGTTTAGGTTGAACTTGTAATCAAAATCAAGGAATTGAAATCGGAACGGAATCAAATTTAAATTATACAATCAGAATTAAAATCGGAACTGGAATTGAAATCGGAAGGAAACAAAATTAGAGGTATACAATAGGAGGAACTAAGTCAATTTTCTGTCAATTAATCAACATAAATGATAGTCAATTTTCTGTCAATTTTGTGTCCCGACTCCCATATCTGATCAAGTTTTATTCGATGAGGAAAAACAAAGAAAAAGTCAGAAAAATGGCTAATTTATTTTACAATTCAATAATTAAAAATATATATTATATAAATTTTCACCAAAAACAAATTCATCATTCTAAAATTTAGTCTGCGGGTATTTTTTGATTTTATAATGTAATATTTTTTGAAATTTTGTTATAAAAAATGAATATTTGTGAGTATTTGAATTGATATGTTTACTTTGGTTGAATTTGTATGAAAAACTTTTTTATTAATAAAATTTCAAATTTTAATTTGAATTAATATTTTATAAGTTTGATTTAGTAGAAAATTGTGTTCGGGAGAATTGTTAATTATTAAAAAATTTTAAATTTACATTTAAATTTAATATTTTATTTATAAAAAATATTAAATTTTCTTATAAAAAAATAATTACTTTAATATTATTTTTTATTTAAAAATTTTGGTATAAAGAATGAACAAAACAAATAAGTCAAATTGAATTTGTGAAAAGAAAAACACTAAAACAACAATAAACCACCATTACAAATCCAAAAACCTATATAAAATATTATTTTCTCATTACAAAATTTAATAAAGAATTCCTTTTTAAATCAAAATAAAAAAAAGCATAATTCGATAAGAAGAAAAAAACGGAATTTACTTTTGAACAAAGTCTAAATAGAATTTCAACAATTACACTCTGCAAATTAACAAAGAAATACAAAAAAATTCAAAGAAATATAATTCGATAAGAAAAGAAACGAATCCAAGCGAACAATAAAAATTTTTTGTTTTTTTTAGGGAGAATCAACAGAAATGTCCCTCACATTTGGCCCTTTGAGCTATTTTGTCCCTCACATTTAAAATGTATAAAATTTACCCCTAACACTCTCAATGTGTAATATTTATATCCTTCGTCAGACTTCTGTTAAAACGTCTGTTAAATAATGTCACGTGACCACCATGTGACTTATTTCTTAGGGGTAAAAAGGGCACGACAAAGACAACACACACCAAATCCTCACTCTTCTCGACATCTTCCCTACTTCCCTCTCTGACCAAATCCCTAATCCCCAATTTCCACCACTCGTCATCTTCCCTAAATCTGAAATCGAAGAAGAACCTAAATTCAACTGTATGCTAGAATGATGAGTAAAGACGGAGTGAAACTTCCAGATTATGGTAAGTTATTTGATGTGGTCTTGTACTTGTCATCTTCCCTGTTTGTTTTCTCTTCGAGTTTCAACAATATCATTTGATGTGGTCCAAACTACAGGTCCACATGATGGTAATTGTCATCTTCCCTGTAAATTTGTTTTATCTTCGAGTTTCAATAATATCATTTGATGTGGTCCAAACTACAGGACCACATTATGGTCCCAGTGATAGTTTCATATTGATAGTTTAATATGCATTTGTATTTTTTATTGCTAATGTTCCCTCAGTGCTAGTTCCACTAATAATTGCTGTCGCCTAATTAATCTACAGGACCCAATAGCAAGTTATTTTCAATTAGGGTTCATTTTGGTGGTATACTTAAGCATTATTCCGAGAAGGAATACATTGGTGGAAGTGTAGATATTGTTGATTTCTGTAATTCTGATGAATGGTCAATGTGTGTTATGGATATTATAGCTAAAAAGTTAGGGTATTCTGAATTTAGTGTGGTGTACTATTACCTTACGCCTGGCAGTACTATGGCTAATGGATTGGTATATTTGTTATGTGATGATGATGCTCAAAAATTGGCAGCTTATGGGATAAAACATAAGCTAGTAGATGTATACATAGTGCACAGTGACGACCCTTCATCTAGAAATGTTGTTGAGAAAGTAAAAGTGAGACAAGATTCAGTTGAGAAAAGCAATGTGTCAGAGGTAGGAAAAGTGCAGCAGGTAACTCAAAGTGCACCACGTAGAAAGAAGTGCTGGGCAAATAAGAAGCCAAATGAGAAGCATTTAGCTTACATCAGAAACAATATGGCGAAAATGAAAGCTGTAATGAAATTGAATGTCAATGTTGCAGAATGTGTTACCACTGCAGGTTCAAGTGTTCAAAGTGCCAGTAATGAGCAGGCTGAGCAGGCTGAAAGACCTAATATTGAGCATGTTATAACTGAGGAACTTGCTAAGACTGCACAACAGAAACTTGCTGATGATGTACAACAGGGGTACACAACAGGTTCAAATAAGCATGTGGTGTCACCTGAGAGTCAACATTTTGTGCCTGAAAAACCCACAGAAAATGTAGGCATGCATAAGAATTTTGAAGGAAAGCAGCCTGCTAACATGCATGACAATGTTGAGGAAAGTGGAAAGAGAACCAAAACCTCAACTAAACGAACAAGCAGTGGGTCTACTCCGCAACAAGCTGGAAAAACAAAGAAGAGACAAGAACAAGTTGAAGAAGAGACTGAAACAAGTGAATGTGAGAGTCTACATGATAGTGAATATGAATTTAGTGAGGAGGACCTACTGTCCATTCTTACTAAAAAATCAAAAGAATGGGATGAAGTTGAGAAAATGCTTGGAAGGAATACTACAACAACTCAGTCTAATCAGGAAAGGAGTGGAAACAATAGTGAGGGTTGTATGGATAACGAGGATGATGTTGTTGTTTCAGATGAGTTGAATAGTAACTCAAGTTCAGGTGATGAAATAGACAACATGCAAAGGAGTGAACACTATATTAGATTCAAGCCTGACATTGACATGGATGATCCTCAATTCAAAGTTGGTTTGGTTTTCAGTTGTAAGGATGAATTTATAAAAGCATGCAAGAGTCATGGGGTGAAGCATGGGAGGAAGATTAGATTGAAGAAGAGTGACAAGAGAAGGGTTAAAGGCATTTTGCAAGGGTTGTGATTGGTTTATTTCAACTGCTCAATTGAAAGAAAAGAAGGGCCTACAAATTAAAAGCATGAAGATTACTCACACATGTGGCAGGAAATTCAACCATGGATGTGCAAATTCTACATACTTGTGCGAGAAATATAAAGAAGACATTCGGCTTATACCACATTGGAAGATTGGGGAGATGGTGAATAAGGTGCACACTGATTTGAATATTAATATTTCAAGAAGTCAAGCTTATTTGGCTAAGAAAAAGGCAACAATGATGATTGAAGGGGATTATGTGGCACAGTATAGTAGGTTGCATGATTATTGTCATGAGTTAAAAAGAGCTAACCCTGGATCAAATGTTATTATGACAACTGAAACGAATGATAATGGGGATGAAGTGTTCAAAAGATTTTATGTTTGTATTGAAGCATGCAAGAAGGGATTCTTGACTGGATGTAGACCACTTATAGGACTTGATGGGTGCCACTTAAGGGGTCCTCATAAGGGTATTCTACTTACAGCTGTGGGTTTAGATCCCAATGACCAAATCTTTCCAATTGCATATGCTGTTGTGGAGATTGAAAACAAGGTTACTTGGAAATGGTTTATCAGAGAGCTCCAACTAGATCTCAACATATGGAATCCCAATGATTGGACATTTATTTCAGACAAGCAGAAGGTAACACATTCAGTACTCTTATTTTTAAATTTATAGTCTATAAACTATTGTTGTCAATATCATTACTCATTAACATTTGTTTTGGTTACTTAGGGGCTTATAAATGCAATAGGAGATATTATTCCAGAAGTTGAGCATAGGCTATGTGTGCGTCACATGTACAACAATTTCAAAAAGCAGCATAGTGGAATAGCACTTAAAGATAAAATTTGGGCTGCAGCTAGAGCAACTTATGTGAACAAGTTTGTTTCTGAAATGGAGAGATTGAAGGACATGGATGAGCAAGCATATAAGTGGTTGGTTGAACACACATCCCCAAAGCAATGGAGCAGATCCTATTTCAGAAGTAGACCCAAATGTGATATACTGCTCAACAACTTGTGTGAGAGTTTCAACTCAGTCATACTTAGTGCAAGGGAAAAACCAATTCTTGGAATGCTTGAAAGTATTAGATACTATTTAATGGTTAGGATGGAGCAAAAGCGAGAGTGGATGAAGAAGTTCAATGGGAATTTGTGTCCTAAAATTCAGAAAAAGTTGGAGAAGATTAAAGAAAATTCAAGTGAATGTATTGCCACACATGCAGGAGAATTGAAATTTGAGGTTAGATGCATGTATGGTGATCAATTCACAGTTGATTTGGTTGAAAGAACTTGCTCCTGCAGAAAATGGGAATTGAATGGAATCCCATGTACTCATGCAGTAAGTGCTATAAGCACCACAAGTGAGACACCTGAGGGTTTCGTTAATGATTTCTACCACAAGAATGCTTATGCAAAGACATATGAGCCTGTCATATACCCTCTAAATGGGCAAGATATGTGGGAAAAACTCCATCAGCCTCTTGTGTTACCCCCAGAATCATTGAAGTTGCCAGGTAGACCAAAAAAAGTCAGGAGAAGAGAACCCGATGAACCAGCAACAGGGAAGAAAACGGACGTTCAGAAAATGTCTAGAGTTGGCCAAATGATCTATAAGTGCAAAATATGCAAACAAACTAGTCACAATAGTAGAAAATGTCCCAAAAAACCAGTTGCAACAGAAAACGAGGAGGTACAAGGTGAGGGAAAAGAACAACCTGAAAATGATGATGTTGTTATGCATAATTTTGAACAATCTGCAGCTGCAGTTCAAGTACCAGCAACAACTTCAACATCTGCAGCTGCATTTCAAGTACCAGCAACAACTTCAACATCTGCAGCTGCATTTCAAGTACCAGCAACAACTTCAACATCTGCAGCTGCAGTTCAAGTACCAGCAGCAAAGCCAATACATGACACGATCTCATATGTTGATGAGAATACAGTATTAGAACCACCAATTTCCAGCCAACAAACTGTTGTATCCACCATCAAAATGCAGTCAACTAAACCAGTTAAGCTCTAAATTATTTCTTAGTTTGGTTTTTAGTTTGTTACTGAATTTATCCATTCATTTTCTATCCAATTAGCAGGTCAGGAAAGGAAAAGCACTTCGTTGCAGTTTATGTAGACAATCTGGCCATAATAGGGTAACATGTGAAAGCACTGTTGCTAAACTTTATAGAGCACATGATGTTGAATGTTGGGCTGTAAGTATCAACTTTATTATTTTCAGTTACACAACATTGAAGTTCATACTTTTCTTAATGATTACAAATTAAAATTTGGAATGTTATATGTGCAGACATCCAATGCAGCAAGGACAAGGACAAGTGCTGGTTCAAATCAAACAAGTTCAGCTATGGAAAAGACAAAAGAAGCTGATGTTTAAGTGTTTTAAAAGAGATAGATGCAAAATCAATGTAATTGATATTTTGTATATTGTTGCTAAGGCAAACTCTACTGGATTAATATTTTGGCAACCCTTCATATTTTGTATATTAGTGTTCTTCTAAGGGAAAATCAACTGGATTGATTAATATTTTATTTTGAATGTTATTGCTAATGCAAAATCTACTGGAATCATATTTTGGACAGCCCTTGATCTTTTGTATTTCAGTTGCAGTACTGAATGAATATGTGAAGTAAAGTTTTTGTAAAAAGTTGATGAATATCAATCTGAATGCTCATTTTTTTCATCAGCAACACTCTATTTTCATTGATCATTGGAGAAATTACAAGGCCCTAACACTAATACAAAAGGATACCAATTCAAAATGGTGTTAGAATTACTTGTAGGTTCTAATACTACTTCATCAAACTACTTCAACTAATACATTAACACATAATTGTGCACATAGCACTACAACTGAAACAAAATTGTCAGTGCTTATACATTGAAACATCAGGGCTTATCAGTGCTTATACACTGAAACGAAATTGTACTAAATATCAGTTCTTATACACTGAAACAAAATTGTCATACATACGAAAATTAGTGCATAAACAAGCACCATTTTCTTCATTTTTCTTCTGGCTCTTTCTGCTTCCAAATCTGCTACTAAATATCAGTGCTTATGCACTGAAACAAAATTATCATACATACTAAAATTAGTGCAGAAACAAGCACCATTTCCTTCATTTTTCTTCTGGCTCTTTCTGCTTCCAAATCTCTAACAGTGTTCAACAATCCACCAATTATTTCAGTTGCCCTATCACACCTATCACACATTACATCACACCATCGAAAATAGCCACAACCGCGATTTTCCTATCATCCAATTACCACAATATTAGTACGTACATTAAAATCAATATTTATCTAATATTTTCAAAAAAAGATTATTACTTACCTCATATTCTTCACAGCCATAAAACTTTCTACCAGGATTATTCAATGTCCAAGAAGTTCTCACAACAGTTGGCTTCCCGCAATAGCATACAACTCGTTCTGTCATCTTCTTCAAGCTTTCTTTGGATTCAAAATTACACCAGGTATTAGCGAACCAATTTCTTCAACTCCTTCTGCGCACGTCTGTTGATTCATCAAATGATTCTTCTTCAATCGATTTCAGATTTAGGGAAATTATAGAGGATTTGGTGTGTGTTGTCTTTGTCGTGCCCTTTTTACCCCTAAGAAATAAGTCACATGGTGGTCACGTGACATTATTTAACAGACGTTTTAACAGAAGTCTGACGAAGGATATAAATATTACACATTGAGAGTGTTAGGGGTAAATTTTATACATTTTAAATGTGAGGGACAAAATAGCTCAAAGGGCCAAATGTGATGGACATTTCTGTTGATTATCCCTTTTTTTTATTCTTTCAATATCAACCTCGCTCATAAAAGAAAAGAAAAATAAAATAAAAAATAAAAATCGAACTGAAGCGCACAATTTCGTCGTCCCCAAATTCTTTTACGTGGTCGCCCCAAAATCGAATTAGAATATAAAGTATCAAAGATTAGAGTATAAAGTATAAAAAATTAATGTATAAACTATAAAAAATTAGCGTATAACGTATAAAAGATTAGCGTATAAAGTATTAAGTATCAAAGATTAGCTTATCAAGTATAAAAAATTAGCATATTGACGTATCAATTTTCACTTTACCGTATAAATTATCAAATATTAGCGTATAAAGTATTAAATATTAGCATATCAATTATACCAACGTTAGCGTATAACAAAATCTTGTACACATGAGCCCCCTTAAAAAAATATTATGGTTCTGTTATTGTAACTAGGCCCAAGAGCTTTTGCACTTTTGACCAGGAAAAACAAAGAAAAAATGAGAAAAAAAAAGGCTAATTTATTTTATATTTTAACAATAAAAATATATATATTATATAAATTCTCACCAAAAACAAATTCATCATTCCACAACTTATTCTACCGAAATTTTTTTATTTTATAATGGAATACTTTTTGAAATTTTGTTATAAAAAATAAATATTTTGTGAGTGTTTGAATTGATACTTTTATTTTGGTGGAATTTGCATGAAATAATTTCTTATTAATGAAATTTTAAAATTTAAATTTAGATTAATATTTTATAAGTTTGTTTTGATAGGAAATTGTATTTTTTTTATTATTAAAAAGCGTGAAATTCAACTTCAAATTTTAAATTTAATATTTTATTTATAAAAAATATAAAAAAACACTTTATAAAAAATAATCACTTTAACATTATTTTTTATTTTAACAATTTTGTTAAAAAATAAATAAAACAAATAAATCAAATTAAATTTGTGAAAAGAAAAACACTAAAACAGACATAAACAACCTGTACAAATCCACCAATCTTTTATACCAAATATTATTTTCTCATTACAAAATTTAATAAAGTATTCCTTTTCAAATCAAAATAAAAAAAACGTAACAAAATTTAATGAATATTTCCTTTTCAAAATTAAAAAAAAAAGGAATTTGCTTTTAAAACAAAATAAAATAAAAATAAAAATCGAACCCGACGAACGACCGACTTAAACTTCCGATCGCCCCAATTTCTTTTACGCCGTCGCCCCAAATCGAATTTACTCCCAAAAAAAAAAAAAAAACCCTAAGGTCAAAATTTCTTCGAAGGAAATTCTTGCAAAACTGCAATGGGGAAGAACGAATTCTTAACGCCCAAGGCAATCGCAAATCGAATCAAAGCCAAAGGTTTGCAGAAGCTCCGATGGTATTGTCAGATGTGCCAAAAACAATGTCGCGACGAAAACGGCTTTAAATGTCACTGTATGAGCGAATCTCACCAGCGCCAAATGGAAGTTTTCGGCCAAAACCCTCACCGAATCGTTGACGGTTACTCTGAAGAATTCGAATCTTCCTTCCTCGAACACATGAAGCGGAGCCACCGTTTCAGTCGCGTTGCTGCCACCGTGGTCTATAATGAGTATATTGCCGATAGACACCATGTTCATATGAATTCGACTCAGTGGGCGACGTTGACGGAGTTTGTGAAGTATTTAGGGCGGACTGGGAAGTGTAAAGTTGATGAGACGCCGAAGGGGTGGTTTATTACTTACATTGATCGTGATTCGGAGGCATTGTTTAAGGAGAAGATGAAGAATAAGAGGATTAGGGCGGATTTAGCTGATGAGGAGAAGCAGGAGAGGGAGATTAAGAGACAAATTGAGCGCGCAGAACAGTTAATGCCGGTTGAGAATGGGGATGAAGTGGAAATTCAGGAGAAAAAGTTGTTTGAGAAATTGGAGAATGAGAAGATTACGATGAGTTTGGGATCATCCTCATTGGCAAAAATTGGTAGTTCACTGGAGCGTTCGCGGTCCAGTGTGTTTAAGGATGATGGGGAGAATGAGGGGAAAAGGGAGAAGGGGAATAAGGATGGAGGTGGGAAGGTGGAGAAGAGTGGTAATGGGAGGTCAGTGTTGGACGAGTTGATGAGGGAGGAAGAGAAGGCGAAGGAGAGGGGTAATCGCAAGGATTATTGGTTATGTGAGGGGGTTGTTGTAAAGGTAATGAGTAAGGCATTGGTGGAAAAAGGCTATTATAAGCAGAAAGGGGCAGTGAGGAAGGTGATTGATAAGTATGTTGGGGAGATTGAAATGCTGGAGAGTAAGCATGTGTTGAGAGTTGATCAAGACGAGCTTGAGACTGTGATTCCTCAAATTGGAGGACTTTTGAGGATAGTGAATGGGGCTTATCGTGGATCAAATGCGAGGTTGCTTGCTGTTGATATGGAGAAATTCTGTGCAAAGGTGCAGATTGAGAAGGGAATTTATGATGGTCGTGTTCTAAAGGCAGTTGAATACGAAGATATTTGTAAACTGGCTTAATGAGTATGTTGATCATGAAACCTAATTATGATTAGGCTATCCATCTATTTAAAAGGTTGGAAACTTTTTGGTTTTTCTGTGTTTGATTATGATTTGAGATCTTGTAATTGATCATCTTATATGTTGTGTATGAACAAAGGTCCTAATGTTCTAAAACTCTATTTCATGAATATAACTTCGTTTCTTTCTGCCGCATATGCGTTTTCTTAGAGTGGTTATTGTCGCTCCTTGATATGTCTAGTGACGTATTTGTATTGAAGAAAATTTGAAAACATCGGCTCTGATTCTTACTATCTAATATTAATGTTTTTTGGCTTTTATAGTTAATTTAATTAATACTTCTTAATCAGTACTTAATCATTTGGGTGTTTTCGACCAAGCTCGAGAATAACCACTTTTTGGGTTTTTAGAGATAATTTAATTGGCGCTTGTTTGTTAGATTTTATGTCAGAAATCTGACATTTCTATATTTAGCTATATTCCATTTAGGCTGGATTGTATAAGAACTTCCAGCTTCAGAGTGACATTGAAATCCTCCTGAGAAACAAGCCATTGCAAGTCTTCTATGAATGCTGTCTTGCACTAAGTAGTGATAATAGTATTGAGTTGTTTAAACTGCCATCTTCTATGAATGAAACCCACTTTATTTTCTCGATTTTATCAATGCTTAGTAAGTGGCATTTTATTTGTAATATAATGAGTTTGGATGTGAAAATTAAGGTAGGAGTCTTTTGAGGAAGGGAAATAAAGAATTGGTGGATCACAAGAAAAGACTAAAAAGCTTGCATTCAAGTGGTTTAGAATTATGAACAATCACACATTAGAGAACAAGTTTATCCTAACATAACATTACATATGTTAAGAAAAAGAACTATTTGTACCAAAATACTTGTAAGATATAGCTTTATATTGAAAGAGAGTCTTGTTGAGAATTAGAGAATTATACTTTAAGAACGAAGTTCAAAATGAGGTTAATTGACTGTAATCCTGATTTTCCCAATGAGTGCGCTTGAATATTATGACAACCATACATTTAGCTAAGTTAGTTCTGAAAAGTAATTTTGTTTCAAAGATATGAAGAGCAATGAGAATAGTTCCAATAAAGATCCTTCATAAGTTATACTTTCCTGACATAATGAAACTCCCAAACAACTTTCAGCTGTTATCTGTTGCATCAATGCTATCATGCATCAGTGTTGGTGTTCTCTACATCCCTTCTCTTCTAAGCACCATGGCTGAATACAACAACTACTAAACCTTTTCCCACTAAGTGGGTCAGCTACATGGATTAAACTTCTCTACCGTGCTCGGTCTAAGCTCATTTCTTCATTTATATTTACATATACCATATCTTTTCTTATAGTTTCTTCCCAATTCTTTTTAGGTCTTCCTCCCCCTTTTAATTTGATCATGACTCAAATTTTCAACTTTGATTTGTTCACCTCTCTAAGTTTGAGTCGCCAGATCTCTCTCTCTCTCTCTCCCTCAATTGCTAATAAATCACTTTTCAGGGAAAATCCAATGATGCAGAAATTGAATCTCTTCGGGAGGAGTACCATCAAAGGGTATCATCTCTTGAGAGAAAGGTATGTCTTTAATATAACATGCAAGATTTTGTTCTTTTTTCCTTGTGCTGTTTATTGTGGGTAAGAAATTATAGTTACAATAATTTGGCATGCATTAGTTACTGATTGATAACTTTTGTTTTGGAAGTGATGACTATTTAATGTGTTTTTGGTTATTGTCTATTGACTATTCTTTCTTTGTAACCATATATGAAATTCCTGCCACTATGAGCTTTGGAATTTTTTTTTGTAATTTTAAGTATTTTAACTAATAGTATGCTTCTTATGGAATTAATTTATCATTCTTACCGTGGTGGTGCTTTCTCACGTGTTAATTCAGGTTTATGCTCTTACTAGGGAGAGGGACACACTACGTAGAGAACAGAATAAAAAAAGTGATGCAGCTGCTCTTTTGAAGGAAAAAGATGAAATAATTACTCAAGTATTGGCTGAAGGTGTGAACATTTTTACAATTGGCTTGAAGGGTAGTTTGTAAGAAATTATAATGTATTTAATTCTGTACCCAGCCTCACGTTGGCATAAAATCTTTTATTTTGTGCATCTGATATTTCTTTTGACGGGTCAAATTCCATTTTTCCTTTCGAGTCTTGTTATTAGATCCTGATAAGTGAGATACTACTAACTTAGTGGCCCTGTAAGAAGCTCTAAAATATCTTCAACTATGATGCTTGCAGCAGATTCAATCTTATTGGGATTATTTAGTCTCTGAGGTTGCTTCTTTAATGTTAGTTCTGTTGTTGTTTATATGTAAGGTACTATGCTTTTGTTCTCTAACATGTATGCTAGAAGAGAGGGTTGTCTAATCAGGATGACAGCCAGGATTGCAGTTTCACTTTATCAGGTTGGCGGAGTTGGTGAATTTGTGGTGTGGTTTATGCTACTGGGAAATTGACATGAACCAGATATTCTAGGAAGACTGTGATGAAGTGAAAGCTGTGTTCTTATGAATATTTTTGTTCACTTGCTGTACCTCGGCAAGCATGTTGCCCACATTAATGTGCATATATTGGAATAGTTGCTTTGTCCTAGAAATTGGATGACTATCAACTTAATTGTAATCTTGAAGATGAATATTATGGTTAAATACTTGTGGGCTAACGACCATCACAGGCTGGATTCTTTCTTGATGTGATAAAGAAATTGTTTGTTTTGTCCATAGGGTTATGCTTATTCTTTGTGTTTACAAGAGCGATGTTTGTCTTAGGGGAATACTTATAGCAACTTCTGCTATTTCTTCCAGGTGAACAGCTCTCAAAAAAACAAGCTGCTCAAGAATCTCAAATGAGAAAATTAAGGGCAATGGTATTCTTACTTGGCCTCAGCTCTTAAAGGCTAATAATGTTGCTCTTACACCATTAATTTTAACAATCCTGGCATTTCTTTTGAAAGCTAGATTAGAGAGCTTGAAGAAGAGAAGAAAGTGTTGGTTACCAAATTAGAGGTAATTTACTTCTAATTACTTGAGCTATGTGAATCAACCATTGATGATTTTGAACTTTATTCATTGTGAGCTTTTCTCAGCATTTGCTAGTTTCTGAAGCATTGGAGGTCATTGAATGTCAACTTGCCCTCACCATTGCTCAGGGATATTTGGTTTCTGTAGTTGTATATTTTCTGTGATATAGTTTAGTTTTCTATTCTGTCTGAAGTACTTTCTTTTTGTTTTCTCTAAATGGTTGTGCTGAGGGCAATAGCTTGTTTGGTTTGCTGTCATCATCTATTACTTTTACTTCTATTCCTGCATCTGGTCACTACATCTTGGATTTCATGAACTTTCCCAAGTATAATACTTTTCTGTAGATGGTATTCATATCTTGTTCTTTTTATGAAATAAACATTGAGCTAAGCTTGATGGAAGCTATAAACCTGTATAATATTGGGTACTAGGTTTTGCATGATCAGTATCCTAATGGATATGGAGCCTTTGGCCCGGTTATTTGTAAGTGAGTGGAGCATGCTAATTTAGTTTTGTTTTGCATAAAAAACATAATCTGGTTTATGGTTAAAACCTTTTGGAATTCAGTAGAACTAAATAGCCCATTATTTTCTGGCTAAAATATGTTATTGAAGTTAGTATTGGAAAATGATGATGTCTGTTGGGACTTTATGACCGAACTATCATGCACGCTCACCACAGAAGAGCTAGGGGTAATCCATTTTACATTGGGTACTGTAAGATTGTGAGAACTTGGTCTATGAACATAATGTGCAGTGTGTTATACTTTGTGGGGCTCGTGTTCAAGTCTTCAGTCCAATCTGGAATATGAAAATATTTTGGTTGATATGTTAAGCTGATATTTACAACATATGTGATCTTCTGAAACAATCTGAAAGTTTCTCAGGTTTACACTTCCGCCCTTGGTCAATTTGGATAATCTGGGAAACATTCTTTGCTTTTATCCCTCATTCAAATCATCATTATCGTCATCCCTTTTGGAAAGAATTCGGGGAAGTTGTAGTATTGTGGTTGAAAATGGTTACTTTTCCTTTTCAGACACTATACTTTTACAAATTCTGCCTTGCAAGAATGTATGTAATAGTACATTATTGTTTATGTGCTGTTCTCTCTCTGTGTTCTTTTTTGGTGGTTTGGTTGTATCTTTGTGCTTCATCATTTCTCCATTCAGTCAGATGTTTCATCTTGTCTTGTGTTAAACAGCAACTGGAGTTTTAAGTACTGAAGTAGGGGGCACAAGTTGGGTATGCATAAGTTTCTAATTGATCACTTGTTAATTGTTGTTCACTGGTGGTTTGAATATATTCTACAAAAGATTGTGTTATCGCAATCCTGTTCACATTTATTGCTTTGATCTTTATTGTTGTTAATGGTTTCTATTTGCTTGTGTCATTCCCAGGTTGAAGAGAACAAAGTGGAGAGTATAAAGAAGGATAAGGCGGCAACTGAGAAACTGCTGCAAGAAACCATAGAGAAACACCAAGCTGAACTCGCCACCCAGAAAGATTATTATACAAACGCTTTGAATGCTGCAAAGGAAGCTGAGGCCTTCGCAGAGGCTCGGGCTAACAATGAAGTTTTTGAGCTTGGCTTTGATAACCAACTTCTTTTGTCATATTCTAACAAAAACTTCTTTTCTTGGCATCTTCAAAAGTCTTTGTAAGTGATCTTAGTTATCTACATTTTGGATTGGATATGAAAATAATAAAAAAAGATTTATCTGCAATTTTTTTCTTATAAAGATTTTCTGTGGTTCCCCCTTCGCAATTAATGGCTCTAACTGATCAGGCTTCAAAAAAAAAAAAAAACTGATCAGGGTTCGAAGTGGCAACAGCATCACGATTAGATTTCAAGTTAATGTCACAAGTTAATTGACTGATTGTACCTGTGAATACTCTGTTATTATGTCAATCCTTCGTTGTATTTGTTTCTTGTGTATTGGTTGACTCCTTTATGTTTATGCCCTTTTATTTTTTACAACAAAAAAAGAAAGTATATTGATATAAGAATATGCAACTTGGCTATTAACCCAGTATTCTAATGGAACATTGTCATTAGGTTTTCAGTTCTTTATTGAGGTGGCTTGCTAGAAATTTGCAACTGTGATTCTTGACCAAAGTGATGCTATTATAGTTTACAACCATGAAACACGCTATGACATCTTCTTGGGACATTGAGGTTAGGGTGCATTATGGCAAAAGAGCAATGAGAGTTTTGGGTGGGGGGAGGACGGTGTGATGGATGGTAAGGTTTTGTCGCTTTTTCTAGTCTTTTGCAATTTCAAGTGGGGGGTCAGTTGTGGACTTTTTGTGTTTGTGTTTAGGACTGTACGAGAATCTTGGAATTGGTTCAGTTTAGAATTATTTCCCTTTACAAATGATTTTATTTTTTTGCTTTCGTCCAAATATGTTCTCTCCTATTTTCCAGTGACTCGATTAGGTGTAAAAATCACTCTCTTCAACAATCCAAAAGTGCTAACGATTAGTATCAACAGCATAGCATTATAAAAGGCTTATCATTAACTTATTAGCCTGAGCTTTTTACGAAGTGATTTTGCACCATTTTGCAGTCAGGAAACGTTATCAATCCAGCTGCTCACTCAAGAAAATCAGGGGCAATTGGAGGTTTCATTGTAAAGAATCGAATCATAGAACAGCCAAGAAAAGAGATAAGCATAGATGGAAAACGCACATATGCATGCTGCCCTCTCGGTTGCAGGACTAGCGACAGCAGTGACTGTTGTGGCTGCAGCAGAACACATAAAAGGTTAAGCTCTAAAATGAGCTTAGCTTTGGACTCAGCCACAGACTTCTGGCATTCCATTGTATAGAATTGGCTGCCCTCTCGGTTGCAGGACTAGTGGCAGCATTGACTGTTGTGGCTGCAGCAGAAAACATAAAAGGTTGAAGCTCTAATATGAGCTTAAGCTTTGGACTCAGCTACAGACTTCTGGCATCCCATCGTATAGAATTGGCTGAATCAGTCGGGGGGAAGAGCATGATAGTGTAACCTCTATAGTCTGATCAGCAATGGATGTTCGCAGTGCCAGCTATCTATTTAGATTTCAACCCTTTATGTGATTGTTTCTACATTAGACAAATTTTATTCTAACTTAGCATATTAATGGATATCTTTGCCTTTGCAGAAGTTCTAGTTTATTAAGCAAACAACTAGTATAAAATTTATGGCTCCAGCTTCTTTATTATGGATCATGATGGTTTTGAACTGAAATGTTTGAATCAAATGGAGTGTACTTGTGTGCTCATATGGATATGAAAAGCTTACTTAATGGCTGATTTTCAGTGTTCTATAAATATGTTATGTTTGACAAATTTTGTTGCATTTGATCCATGTCCTCATTGAGAGTTTGGTTAGATCCTTTCGAAATACCTTAATTGTAGTAAATGAATGAGACTTTCATTGATAAAACTTCTTCGCCGCCCAACCATATTTAGCACGTTCTCTTTCATCTTAGGTACAAAAATTAAAGATTGGTTATTTAAAAAATATTAATTCATATATTAATGAACGTTTATATTTAATATTAATAGTAGGTAAAATTATATGTTTTACATAATTAAGTTGCATAACTTTTTTTAATTCATGAGCAAAATTGTCCAAAAGAACATATATAAAAAACATAAGAAAGAGACAAATTTATGTAATTTTTAACTTGAAAAATAAATCTTACAACTCAATTGAATTTGCATAAAAATAAAACTAATTTTTTTGTTTAAATTTATTGTAGTAATTAGAAAAAAATATTGAAAAGTTAATATTCTTATAAAAAATATATTAAAAACTGAATTATTTTACCAATTCTAATTACAATAAAATCTAATTTTATACATTTTTTTTTAAAACTTCCAAACAAAAAATTTGACATTATAATTCAATTCTATATTAATTTTGTCCTTTTTCCAAACAAAAGAATTCAACTGTAGTTCGAATTTATTGAATTAAATTTCTATAATATTTTAATTCTAATTCAATTCTATTTCTAAACATCCAAACGGTGCCTTAATGACATTGTTATTCTTCTTTCAAGAAACATAAATGGCCTAGCGAGATTGCTGTATATATACAAACTTATATTTAAACAGCCAAGCAAATGCAAAAATTGTTATGTTCCCTGAAATGCATAATGCAATTTGCAAATCATTTTAAAGGTTTGTATATCACTTTGAGCACTGATAACTGATATATCATCATGTTGGGCAGAGAATCCGTCGCAGTCTCGCCTGTGCTACTGGAAGCTCTCGAAAACTCGAAATTGGAGTCTTGACTTTAGATAACAACTATTTTGGAAGTTTTTTAAAGAGTTGTATACTTCGGAGGTGATATGTTACCTAGAGCAGTGACATACCATATTGCTCTTAAAATGAAAATGGGTGAGTCCGTCTCATATATGAGATTTCTGTATGAATTTCACTTTAACGTATAAATTATCAAAAATTAGTGTATAAAACATCAAAATTAACATATAAAGTATATAAAAAAATTAGCGTAATAGCATATAAAGTATAAAATATTAGCATACAACGTATAAAAAATTAGTGTATAAGTATAATTCACATATCACGTCATGAGACGTCTCAAAAGAGTTTTTATGAATGAAAATAGATAACAAAGTTGAAGTTGTTGTACTCAAGGGCAGATCTAGGCGGGGTCTGGAGGGGACTTCAGCCCCTGCCAAGCTTGCCGGCGGCCATGAAGGAGGAGACTGCCCTCAGAAAGTTTAAGAAGAATAGGTCGAAGAAGAGGAAGAAGAGGTTGAAGAAGAAGCGGCTGGAGAAGAAGACCAATTTAAATTGGTGTGTTGATTTTTTGGGGTTACAAAACGACGTCGTTTTGTTAAGTGTCACTTATCAAAACGACGTCGTTTTAGTGTTTAAAAAAAAAGCACCTAAGATGCATATGGTGTTTATACTTTCAGTTTTCAATTCCAATTTCCAAATGCTGTTTGTCCTTTCAGATTTCAATTCCAATTTCCAAATCTAAAAATTACTAGTATTTGCATATATTTTTTTTTTTCTATCTATAATTTCATTCATCATCATTAAAAGTAATTTTATTTCTCCCTTTTTTTTTCCTTCATACATCTAGTTCATCATCTTTATTTTTACTCTTTTGACAAAGATTAGTTTTACTTCTTTTTTTATATATATAATTTAGATGCTGTTAATTTTATGTTTAAAAAATTTTAAATTACTAAATTAATTTAGATAATTTTATTAAGAATTTCATGGATTGACTCTTTAGAGATTTTTAAATTAGATTAGAGATTTTGTATATAAACTAATTCGAGAAAAATATTTTTTCAATAATTGAAAATGAACAAATCTTGCAACATTTTCAACAGATGCAAATACATAAAATACAAATACCTTATCTTCATGAAAAGTGGTAATTCAAGTGTTAAACAATAGTGCAATTATGTGTATTTTTATATATTTTTATCGTTTTTATAATTGTAATTTATAAATTTAGTTGTTAAATAATTTTATTTAAACAAAAAAAAATTCAACCTAGCCCCCCATAAAATTTGGTTCTGGATCCCCCCTGGTTGTACTTGATGGTTTTATAGCTGGCAAAAACTACTCTACGAATAAAAAAAAAGTTTGAAAAAACATTGAATCACCAGAATTAACGAAACTCAAATTATAAAATAAGGACAAAAATATAAAAATATTTATGCACAGTTGAACTATCCTAAAAAAATTATTGCTGATCGTTAATCTCATCAAAACTTAAAAATAGAGAGATATTTACAAATATACATATATAAGAAAAAAAATTTCAAAATGAATAGACAACTAAATATCGAAAATCTCTTCCTCAAACATTACACTAAATTTTGTAACAACCTAAAAAGATGCCAAACTAAAATGCACTCTGTAGTATGTATTTTTTTTTAATGAAAAAATTAATGATTTTCAAAAAAAATACATAATGTTATTGACTTAAAATCAACACTAAAAGACTATATTTAAGTTAAAAAAAATTACTAAATAAAGTTTTGTTACTTTTGGAAATGCTGACAAACGATTTGAATGTTTCCTATGCACATTTTTTTTAGATTTACTAAATAAAGTTTTGTTACTTTTGAAATAATGGCAAACGATTTGAATGCACATTTTTTTAGATTTACGTGTGTGATAAAGTAAACACTTTCTGAAATTAGGCAAAAAATTTACATTGATGCTATTTAATTGAAGTATGCATAAATTTTATTGCAAATCACAAAAATATTAATCAATTCGTCAATTTGATTCTTTTATTTTTTGATAAATGCACTGTCAAAGTTCATGTGTAATAAAACTTATTTCTTTTATTTATTTATTTTTAAACTTACACACAATTACATCACATGCATATCCCAAGTCTCGAATTCTAAAGTTATGTATAAGAAAGAACTTAAGTGATCCCTCACTGGCCAAACAATCTAACGTAGAAATGCAAAAACTTTTGTCCGACTGTCGCATATATGTGACAGGACTAATGACGCGCCCCCACTTGCACATGTTTTGCAATTCCCATATACATTAACTATATTAAAGTTTTAACACTATTTTGATTCGCGTATAATTTGTAAATTATTCTCGCTTATATATTATCAATGTAGAGTTATAATATTATTCTGATTCACGTATAACGTGTAAAAATTCGCGTATAAATTATCAAGTTAGAGTTTTAACGCTGTTAGGCTTCACGTATAACATGTAAATATTAGCGTATAAAATGATATTAGAGTTCTAACACTATTTTTATTCAGATTCAGGTATAACTTATAAATATTCGCGTATAAATTATCAAGTTAGAGTTTTTAGAGTTTTAACACTATTATGGTTCATGTATAACGTGTAAATATTAACATATAAATTATCAATGTTAGAATTCAAACACTATTTTGATTCACTTATAACGTCTAAATAATTCACGTATTCGTGTATAAATCAATGTTAGAGTAGAACACTATTCTAATTCACATATAACATATCAATAGTTAGCGTATAGTGTATCAATAATTTGCATATAATGTATCAATAATTCGCATATAAATATTTATCCCGTGACGCGTGTCTGTCGCATATATATATGTGACGGTTTCATAGAGACTTTCTCACATAGAAATATTATCTTTTATATTTGTATGACTTTCCATACAAAATAATAATGCTTAAACCCAAAAAGGGCTTACCTAAAAACTTCCAAAATCATAGGGGGTTTGTTGTAATTTGTTCTAAAAATTATTATTACTAATTAAATAGTAAAACTCGATTCACTTTGATGTATAATCTAAAATTTATCCTTTATTTTTTCCTATGCACAAAAAGAAATGAAAGGGTAAGTTACAATTTTTTTTTGTTGTTTGTTAAAATTTTAAATTACTTTTCTAACATTAACAAATCTATTATTTACCTCCTTGTGCTTTAATTTTTTTATTTTAAAAATGGATGGAAACAAGAGGTGTGATAGAGTTTAAATGACACTTGCGACTATGAATTAAAAAGGTTTATTTTTAACTTAATAAAATAGAGAAAAGACAAAAATAACCTCAATTAATGATATTAAAAAGATAAAATTACCTAAATAAATCTCGTTACAATGAGGACTAAAATGTGTCGTATTACAAGTAAAATCAGGTCTATAATCACCGCAGTCGTGAAACCAAAAGGAGACCCAGAGATGGCAACGAGTTCTGTAATTGGAGCAAATAAAAAACCCTGTAAATGAGCACATAGTAAACCAAATTTGAATACTTTCTCTGTATATTCACACACTAAATTTAAATTATTGGTATTCCTAAAAGCATTAATCGAATTTCTAATGTTAGCCACATCTAAAATTCCTAATATAAATTCACATTCACATTCAAAATCCATATTTCCCTATTTTAATTCATAAAATCCTTAAATTGAATTTCTGAAAGTTTTATTGTAAATTCACCATCAAAATCTCTAATTTTTCTAATTCAAACGTTGAAATCCATAATTTCAATTCAAATAAAAAAAATAAGAATCAATTATAATAACCATAAATCCTAATTACTCAAACACCCAAATTGATTTAGTAATTTACAAATTTAAATTTATCAATAAGAAAATCCAAATAACAAAAAGTTTAAATAAAAAACTAACTTTATTCAAGAGAGAAAATGGAGCAAGCTTTAATTTTTAATTAAGTAAAAAACAGTAATGTTACTCAAACCTTATCATGGAGATATGGAAGATCCAACCCGAGGCGAGACGAAACGGGCACCAACTGCCGTCTATACTCAACATGACAGGGACTTGGAGTCTATCTTGGCAAGACGAGTTGTTCCAAGAAGGGGGCCGAACCCAAGCTATGTGGAGTACTTAGTCGTTTGGACGGGGCAACCAGAGAGTGAAACAAGTTGGGAACGTGAGGATTCTCTATGGCAATTTCGGGAGCAAATAGCCAACTTCAACATTGCTTCACTTAGCCAAATCGGTGGGACGGAAGGCACAAAACGAGGGGTCATCGCTGCACTTCGGCTAGACGGGTCAGTTGGTTAATTCCCTAATAAAGACAAAGGGAAAAAATAAAAAATGACAGTGTGGGAGCAAGCTGAAAGACATTTCCTTTTTGGGAAAGTTCACTGTAGCGCTTTCTATTTTGGGAAAGACCATATGGTTTTGCAAGCTGAAAACCGTGGTTTTGCTGAAACTTCAAAATCCACACTAAGGCATTTGGGGAACGACTTGGGCACCTCAATGGGCAACGAGGACGTTGCCGAAATAGGTGGAGGAGGAAGTCACGTCCAAGACGTTGACGTGTCGATGGCCTGCCGAACGGAACTGACAGACCGACGTGACGTGCTGCCAATGATCGAACCGTGCCAACCGCCTACATGCACAACAAGCCGTGCCGAGACAACCTCCCCGCGCCTAGCCGACTCGATAGGCAGATTGCATGAAGTTTCTTGCATTGGAGGTTCGCCCAGCCAAGGCCCACTCCAACAGCCATCGCGGGACGAGCAGACGCGCCAGCAAGAGCCGACGCACCACAAACGTGCCGGTCGGCACCTAAACATGCAAGAAGGATGGAAGATGACAAGAGGTGATGAAAGCTTTGTAAGTTTAGATGCGTGTTAGAAAGTTAATGCATTGCCATTACTTTAATAAGTAACACGGTTAATGTAGTTAATGCTTTCTTTATTGTTGGCTTGTTTGATTTTTTCTATTTTCTATTTATGGGAATGTGATTTTGCCTTATGCGTTTTGGGTTTTTGATTTTAATTTCTTGCTTGCCTTTTAAATTGTTTTTTTTTTTGAAATATTTATATTTCTTCAATGTTAAAGGTTCAGAATAATACTAGAAACAATTTGAGAAGGACATACACAACAATAATTCTTTTCAAGGAATAAGCAAGATCATTTATGGGATGTTCTTCACAATAATACATAGATTTGATTGACGATTAGGTATGAGTGAGAAATAAATGTTTAGCAAAAATTAAAATATTAAAGTACAATTATTAAAAAAAATCACTCTATTGAACAAGAAGAACAATCACGATACTATCAAAAAATGATGAATTATGTGGGTAAGCATTATGAATCCACAATAAAAATGTGAAATGTCAACAAATTTAATAGAAAAGTGTCAATGGTTGCTACTAATATTGAAGAAATTTGATAACTAATTCAGTCAATAATTGTGAGGTTTAAAATGCAATTCAAGATATCAATGAAGTTATAAAAAAGCAACAAAATCAAGTTGGATAAGAGGAGCAAGAAAGATAACTTTCAAAAAGAATGAAATTCAAATTATAGGTGAAAACGATAATAACAAGATACTTCAAAATTTGAAAAGAACATCAAAACCGTAAAAAAAGAAAAATAAAGTAGGAGAAAGTACATTACAGAAAAAGATAAAAATCAAGAAAAATTAGAGGCATGTATCTTTTTAGTAATTGTTTCAATTTTGTAATTATATTTTTTTAATGTATTTTTCTAATATAGATTCGAGTTTTCTACATCTATATAAATCTTTGTATGCCTTTAATTTTAAAAACTTATATTATAGTGACAAGTTTTGATATTCAATACAACTTTTCAAGTTTTGTAGAAATTGTATTTTTTGAAGTTAAGATTTTGTCTTCTATTATCTGTCTTGTGTTAAGGTCGTATCAGAGGTCAAACTTTTTCCTTGTTTGTGTAGCCAAGCCAACCGAAGAAAACATAACTCTTTCTGACGTGATTAGAGAGATTTAAAATTTAGCGGCTGCACTTCAAGTATTGTTTGTTCATACAAATCGATTAGAAAACGAGATCGCGGGTTATTTAGAAAAATATAGGTAACAAAGATAGTATTAGGATATTTATTCAAGGACATCAAACCAATCTGATACTACGCCCACAAGTAATTATCTCACACTTCTAACTAACTTTTTTCTTTTTTAAATTTAGTATTTGTCTCACATATTGAAGTTACTTTTTTTTAAATAACATGTTACAAAACAAACACGTGCATTGCACGTACCTAATTTCTACCATATTAAGAATTCAATCAAATAATATGAATATAAATACCCATAATTAATTCAATCAAATACACGTGACAGTTTTAGTATATGAAAAATATGATATGATTATTTATCTGTACTGTTAATATGCCTCACAATTATGTTCAAAAGAAAATCATTAAAGACATTCGTTTATAATCTTGTAAAAAGAATTATTAGCAAGAAGACCAATCAAAATACTATCAGAAAATGATGAAATCAGCACTATTAGCAGCTGCGACTACAAGAACATATATATAAATTGATATGATTTAATTGTTTCAAGGAGTGATAAGATAAAAATATCATAGCAATATTATCTACATTAAGCATAGTTGTCATTAAATATTCTAAAACAAAAAGAGTGCTATTGTTGGTTTCCTACAATTTCAAACGTCAACGAATTTGATGGAAAAATGTCGATGGTGCGACTGATATTGAAAAAAATTTAAGAATGAAATTTGGTCAGTAATTGTGAAAATCAAATTTTAATCCAGGACATCATTGAAGGAAGGAAAAAGTCAACAAAACCAAGTAGGAAAAGAATAACAAAGAAGATCACTTCTAATAAGAATAAAGTTCAAATTATAGATGAAAATGACGAGAGACTTCAAAATTTGAAGAGAACATCAAAACCGTCAAGAAAGAAAAAGGAAGTTGAAGAAAGTACATTATAGAAAAATGTTAATGCAACATTATTTCCAACATTTGAATTATTTGGAAATAATCTTGGAGATAAATATGGGAAGATTTGGAGATAAACTTAGGAAGGATTTGTGTGCCTATATGATCTTTCTACCACACGTATTTTCAAGTGAGTAAGACGTGAAAATTGGTGTGAATCGTGTGGAGCTTTGATGGTTTATTTCGGTCTTCATTAGACTGTGAACACACTTCTTTGTTGGAGATCTTTGATCAAAGTGTGTTGGCTTAAAGCATCTTAATGCAACATTATTGAATGTGCAATCCTTGTGTTTCTTTATTATAATCTAGCCTCGGGATGAGGTTGTTGAGGAGCTCGGGAGAGTTCAAACGTGGGCAAGGGGATCTTGTATCAACCACGGATTCCGGGAGAAATCAACACAAGTTGAGGGGAGCTCGCACAATCCGTTCACTGTGGAGTTAGGAAGAGGCGGCGTCAAAGATAAGAGGGAGTCTTACTTTGTGTCAGATCGAGTGTCTTGTAACTTGTGAACTTAGTGGATTGTCTTTCTGGGCGTGGCCCCGCAGACGTAGGCAATTGCCGAACTGCGTTACCAACCTCCTGTCGTTTTAATTTCCGCATTTTTATTATTGTCCATTACTGTTTTATTATCGGTGTCATACCTAGTGTCACTCACCCACTGGGACACCGCATATCTAACCTAGATCTTACAAAAAAGATAAAAATTGAGAAAAATTAGATTCATGTAATACAAGTACATTTTTAGTAATTATATTTTTATTTTTAACGTATTTTATTAATGTACTTCATTTTTCACACAATTGAGTAATTGTGTCGTATATTGTACTTACTTTCTCATTTAAAAATATCATGTTATAAAAGGCGTGCATCGCACGTGCCCAATTTCTAGAAATTATCAAATAGAGAAGTTAAATAATATTTGTATTGAAGAAACTTAATATTATTGTAACTAAACACACCCACCACTTTAGAACAACTAATAGAAAATGTCAAATCCTAAATAATGTTTCCAAAGATTTTAAGGTGGAATTTGGTTTGCAAATAAAAAGGGAAATAGTAATAGATAAAAATGATACTCTTAATTAATTATGTTTGAAAATTGGTAATAGGAGTAAAAATTCATTATTCATTATTTAAAACTAGCCAATTGACCATTCTTGTGCCTTCTGCCATTAATCTCTTTTTAAAACCGGTCAATTGACCATTCTCGTGTCCTCCGCCATTAGTCATTTTTTAAAACCGGTCATTTGGCCATTCTCGTTTCCTCCGCCATTAGTCATTTTTTAAAACCGGTCATTTGGCCATTCTCGTTTCCTCCGCCGTTAATCATTTATTCCCTATATTCCTCACTTTTTACCAAATCATCTATTCTCCATACTTAGAAGCTACATGTAATGGAGTAGTATTTCAAATTTATTACTTCTGATTTTGTAACGGTGGGTTGGGTATATCCAACACCGTATTTTGCCAAAATCTATACGAGTTCGGTTTAAAAAAAAAAAAAACCTTATGGCTAACCTCTGCTCTCACAAATTTAAAGACCACATCGATTTCTTTGGCCGACCTTTTCTTAACGGTTTAACCTCATCGTCGGTCTCGTCATCCTCACCGTTATTCTTATCAACGTGTTGTGTCGATTGACCTTGTAACTCTGAGGTTCGACCAAATTCTCACCTCCAATTTTTTAATTTATTTCCTTAGAATTTGTATTCCTCTTTAAATATTTTTTTATTACTCTCTTCTTATAGTGGGATAAATATTTAGTTGTTGTTATTGTACTCTCTTCTTATATTCTGTTTTCATTAGCTTTTGGAATAATTAAAAATAGCTGTTGAATTGCGCGATAATATATCATATAATTTTGAACTTTATGCAGGAAATCAATAAGAAATAAATTACACATTCACTAATTCTTCACGCAATAACTTTAATGACAGAATCTTGTGCGCATATTAAGTCATCCAAATGTGGTATAAAATTTACAGGCCCATCATTTTCATTAGATCAATATCACTACAATCTTGAGCACCGAATATTTGTTAATTTCTTTATCATAATTATTTGTACCATTGTATCAAAGATGAAACTTACGCCAAATTTGGTGCACTTTTCACACTAAAATATTTCAATTTCAATAACGACTACTATTTTAATTCCAACTTATTCACATTAACTATATTTTACACTAAAAGAGATATTCAATTTTTATTTCTCATAATTTAATTATTATAGTACACATTAATTTGTTATTTTTTATATGGTAATTGTTATATTTAAAAATTATTTTATGATATTTAATAAGTTAATTTTATATATAATTAATAAAATTCAAAATTTAGTACATTCACTATTAATTTTTATTATATATTTTATTAAACATAAAAGTACTAAAACATATTATAAAACCACAATTAATCAAGACAAAATATAAAAAAATTTCACTAAAAAAATAATAACACTTCATTGTTCCCACAAATGTTTAATTGTGATTTTGTTTTTATAAAATTAGTGAGATAATTTATAAATTAAATTATTGCAAAAATATATTAAATAATTCTAAAAATAATACAAAATTGAAAAAATGAGTAAGACCCCGCAACACCAAATTTGGTGTGGGTAAATAGGGCACCACCAAATCAATTTGGCTTGTCCAAGTTAGTGTTGGGTTAGGTCTTGTAATCAATTTTTAGGGCCTACCTAATTTGTCAAATTTATTCTGGCACTAAATTCAAATGGGTGCTAGACGCCTTTCTGATATGTGAGGTCTCCATTATTGGAGTTTTTCTTACAAATATATAGATAAAACAAAACTTGAATCACTATAAAATTGCCTATTTTTTTTAAACTCTTTCCTTACTTTTTTGAGCCAGATCTGTATCATTTTGGTACTAGATTTGGAATTAATTTTCATCTCTTGAATGGAATAACTCTAAAAAAGACTCCACTGTTGATATTTTGTGTCTTGAGATGGAAATAAAATATTCCACTTTTGGAGAAGTTTTGTCTATGGAGATAAAATATTTGTTAAGGACTGCATTGGAGAAGGTGATAGAGATGGTTTTCTTCTTCATCTTTATCATGGTAATGTTCGGATGAGCTTTAATTTTGGTGTTTGTGCTGCGTTTGTTTTACCCAACTATTAGGAATGACGATTCAAATTCAGTTTTCGCTTTGCTTCAAGGGAGGAGAATCTATTTCAGTTTTAGTTTAGCTTAAAACTACATGATATAATATAATTTTGTAATTAGTTACATTACCCCGTGTGGGTGTAGCTTATATTTCTTTGGCGTTATGACCCATTATGTCTTATAACTTTATGCTATTTGTTAAGCTGCTTGTAGCTGTGTAATATTAATATTTATAATAAAAATATTGCTTCTGAAGAAAAAAAATAGGGCATCACGCACTATTTATTGCACAAAATTTGACAATCGCTCGGAGATGCCTTCAATTACAAAGTCAATTGGCAACTCACGACGATAAGGATAAGTTATGTGGCTTATCGCGTACCTATCAATTTAACTCTAAACACTAACGTAGTAGTGGTAAGTAGGGATCGTATCCTCAGGGAATGGTAGGTGATGAAAAATTGGTGGTTAATTGACTCGATTGAATGGAAATGCACGAAGACTCAAACAAGAAAAACATACAAAAACGAGTTAAACACAGAAGACTCGGTGCTGCCTCAAGGCACTGAATTGAACCGCTACCTAAGATTATTGCCTTGACACCTACATTGATTCATAGTTAACTCAAGGGAGCTAAACTGCCGGATAGCTGGAGTTGGGTAGTATGGCGACCTCTCATAGTCCAAACTATGGCGCTCCTCAACCTTCCTTGGTAGGACAAGCTTTGGCGCTAGTTGAAACCACAGACTCCTATCTATTGCTAAGTGAACCTAATTTACCTACCAATCACTCCTTTGGTAAGACAGATAACCGAGAGTTCAACTCAACTCACCACTCAAGACAATTCAACACCTTTTGTCTATAGATCTCACTCACTCTCACCTGCATGACGACCTCTGAGATGTGAATGATATGAAATGCAAAGGTTTGAAACTCAAGCTCTCATTCCCAAGTTAAATCACTCACTCTCACCAGCATGGCGACCTCTGAGATGTGAATGATATGAAATGCAAAGGTTTGAAACTCAAGCTCTCATTCCCAAGTTAAACTCACACAATTTCATACATGAACTATCTAAATCCAGCTTCGCTTCAGTTGTTACCGCAAGTTAGGCTCAATTCAAGCAATTCATGTCTCAATTCATGCAAATTCAACTATAGAATGTAATCAAATCATGTAAGTGTCAATTCAATTCATCAAAAGGAAGCTAAATTCTCAGCACCTCAAGACAACTACACAATTAGCCTATCATATCAATGATCGGTCCAAAATCAACAACAAGGAATGAGAACAAATGCATATTCATGAATTCAACCAAAAAGAACCGATATAATCTCAATTTTTCAGCTCCAAAAGCTCCCTTAATACAAATGTTGATGAATCTAGTGTGAAAAACCTCTCAATCCTTGACGAGATCTAGAGAGAGAAAGTACAGAGAGAGAATAGAGGAAAATGAACCTAAACTAGCCTAAACTAAGCGGGAGAAAAAATGAGTACAAAAATCTATTCTAGAATGTGTGATCTGGAATGTGATCTCCTCCTTCTGTAATTACCCTTTCTCCTCTTATTTATAGAATGACCACGTTGGATTCTCACTCTTAATGAACACGTGCATGCTTCAAAATCAAAGTCTTTCAACAGCTTCTTGCCACGTGTCTATTAAATTGCCAATCTTTGCTTGAGTTGCACAACAGTCATATTTCTCCTCTATTTTACCCCTGAAGCAAGTCGAATCTTAGAACACATAAAGCATAAACATTGTAACTCAAACTCTTATCTAAATATAGCACTTTGAATCACTCAATTTGGAACTAAGATGATAAAGTTATTATCATTTTACTAAACCTTGGCAGTACTGGAAATCAGTGCGCGAGTGTTTTGTGTAGCTGTGCGGTCGTATAGTGCGGCTGCACAAGTGTGTATGTGTGCGACCTCACAGATTGTGTGTACGAAGTGATGCGGTCGCACTATGCGACTGCACGAGTATGGCATTCGTTGTGTGTGAGAATGTTGTGCAAATTTGAAGGCTTTTGGCTTAGAACTGGATTTTGTGGTAAACATTGAAGTTTTATATCTCCCTCTTAGCTTTCCATAGGTTCAAGAATTATTGACTTTGGAGGTTGTTAGCTTAAGATACAAGCATTATCCCAAAATGTGTCAATGAACCCACAATTGAATGAGTGCTTAGAAAGAAGCCCCCGTTTCTCATATATGCCTACTAAATTGGGAAAAGGTCAAAACATTAGAACTGAAGCACTCAAAGAGATTTCCAAAACATCCAAGATTTCCTCATTTGGTTGAATATTGAGAGAGATATACTCATTTGAAGTTTGTTTTCCATTCTGTCGAATAAGAAATCAATGCAACCCATGTGTAAAGTGTGTGTGTGTGCTAGTGCTATGCTACCGCACTTGTATTTGGTGCATTGTGTTGTGCAGTGAGTGATGTGCATTTTGAGTGTGTGGCATGAGTAGTGCAAGTGTTGTGCAGTAGTGTGCTAGGCAAGGGTGTGCTATGCATGAATGTGTGCGGTGAATGAAATGGATGGGTGCATGTGTGCTACTTTGTTGAGTGATCCCAAAAATCCTATAAACAAATTTCTTAACACTTTGACATTTCTCCATGTTATTCACTCCATTTTTCATGCGTTTTCCATTAACTTTCCAATTCAAGCCCTTATCACATAAACCATACAAACACTTGAGAAACACATGAAATTAATATCTAAATCACCACAAAAGTCAAGCAAATCACTACATATAAGTCGGTAAAGAACCGGCTTATCAATTCCCTCATACTTGAACTTTTGCTTGTCCCAAGCAAACCACAAGACTACACAACACAACTCATTTTTTAAACCATGTATTCTTCATCTTCACAAGCACACAGTCACCCATTTGCACTGCCCATCACCAACTTCACAAAAAGCATTTTCACACACAATGATCTTATTCAAGTACTTTACACAGCTTCAAACTTTCAAAACTTTAACACAAATTAGCAACTAAGGCATGACGAATAAAAACCAAGATGCCAATTGTGAAAGTGTGTGTTGAGGGTTATCCAACTTCACCTATTCTTTGTAAGTGCACATTACTTAGCACTTTTACTTACCATTCTCTACACAACAATCGCCTTGTCCACACACACGAACACATAGCACCACAAGATCAATGGTTTTCCTATTCGTATATTGGTGCTTCTATAGGGCTTTTCCCCTCTTTTCTTTCTTGCACATTAGTGTATTTTCAACACATATTATTTTCTTTTATTGCTGCACATTGGTGCTAAGCTGCCTGAGTTTTATGGCTTTTGATCTTTCATTTATTTACCAGGGTCTTAATGGCTTTTTATTCCCAGTTGCCACAGGCTTTTTCTCATTCCATATTATTTATAACAGAATCTCATGTTCGTGTGTGTCTTCAAAGGACTATACATGTAAGAACATTTTATTCACAAAAATGTACACAGTAAAGAACAAGCTTCATATAGATCCCCTCCTATATCTTTTAAGCATTTTTATGGCATATCTATCTTACCTTAACGTAATGCATTAGTCGACAACTTGTACTAAATTCATCTAGTTTGTTGCTAAAATTTTCGCATGCATACAATCAAAAACAAAAATGAGATGGTTCATGGCATTTCAAATGAGACAACACGTATACTGTGCAGAAGATTAAAAACACTTTCCACTAACACATAACACAACACAACACATTTTATTCTTATTCCTACACACAATTACACATTTCCTAAATTTCACAAAACACCAACAACAACCAAAAAAAACACAACATCTATGGAGAAAACATGCAAAAGCTCAAGTAAACTAACTATCATGAATTGTATCACATAGCAAAAAAAATTTATATTCATGAAGGAAAATAAGCATGTGAATTCCAAAAGGCACAAACTACAATAAACATAATAAGCATGTGAATTCTAATAGGCACAAACTACAGCAAACATTCCCTCCCCCATACTTAAAATTTACATTGTCCCCAATGTAAAGTAAAAGAATAGGTTCAAGAACTCCCTTATATTTGTAGGCAATGACATCCAATGTTTGCTGGTTTGAGTGCCCTTGTCCTCAACTTACCCGTTCATGACTGTAGTCCTTTAAATTCCACATGCACCATGCTCAACATTTTTGGCTCTCTTTTGGTTTGCCCTTGCACTTGAACTCATGAATCCTTGTATCAAAACAACACAACTCACCATATAAAGTGTAAAATATACATTCATGTAAGCACACTCACCATGTATTCAACTCTATGCAATAAAGGCATCCCAATAATGCACCATGTTCAAGGCGTCACACATAGTTACCACTTCACATTTTCTATAATACGCATGAAAACCAACCAATTGGAAAGCATTCACATCAACTTAGACTATGGAAGTTCAAGAAGGTATTTCCCATAGAGAATAGAGTTCAATAAATCACAAGGGAATGAACTCATACCCTATATTGTACAAATATGAGTGAATAGTGGCTTGTTGGAAACTTGGTACTAAAGTAGTGGTGCTACATAAACATATTGTGAATGTGTCTAAGTTGTGGCTTGTGATGTGCAAGAGAGAGTAGAGAAAGAGTGAAGTGTGCGAGTGAGTGTCACACCATGACCTTTGGTCTTGGTGGTGTATAATGTGTCATGTTAATAGCACTCTGACAACACCCTCACACTTAATCATTTGTGTATCATTTGCTTGAAACTCATGCACACGAAATAACACTAACTACTTAAAACCAAAATCTAAAAACTCAAGCCACTATTTATTCAAGAAAAGTAGAGTAAGTAGTTCTGAATTTATGTAATCTTTAGTTAGACTTTATTCATGAAGCCTCCTTATTCAAGACTCAAAGTATCCATCTCGGTACCAAAAGAATGTTCGTTCATGTGAACTCCTTTTCCTCTCATAGGGCACTTGATGAACATTATTAGGAAAGAGGTGTTGGAGCTCATGCACATGGGGAACAATTTCAATAAACTCCACCTTAAATCATGTATGCTCTCCCATAAGAAACACCTCATTTGCTTCTTCCACCAAACTTGGCTCTAAAACCCTTCAAGGCTCAACCATAGTTTGTGCATCCATGGTCTTAACAAACTCATCAGTAATTTCAGAAATAGATGCATTAAATAAGCAATTCTCCACTATGTTAGCTATTTCTTTACAAATCATCAAATCTTCAGCACTTAAACTAACAAGGGGGTCATCTTGAGTCTTTCCTTGTTTAACAAAACACGGGTTATTTTGCACATGTAACAAGGGTATCTCGTTGTTCTCTATTTGTTATCCACCATTTACAAATTTGTGTTTATTCACGATTTCAAAAATTGGTGACTTAACAAAACACTATACCAGAACATCAACATCTTTATTAGCAAGTGCAATATTAGTTTCATTCATGCTCACACACTGTTCAATAAGAGGTGTCTTTGTACAATTCACAGAGCAGTCAAGGGAAGAGAAAGTCTCTAAAGAAAGTCTACAAACACCATTTTGCTCATGGAATTGCAGAGAGTTAATGTAAGACCTAGCATTAGAAACACCTCTCATTTTGATCGTAAGAAATGAAAAGACCCTAAATTCATCACTAGTAAGCTCATCACAAGAGACATCATCCTCAACAGAAGAACTCAAATGTTCATGAATAAAAAAATCATCAACAAAGCACTTATTTACATCATCCCCAACACTTTTAGACTCCATCTCCCTTGGACACTCTAAACCACAATCAAAATTGGCATACATCTCAAAATGATTTTCCTCAGTAGTTGGTGTTTTAGTATTTAGAGGTGTACCTTGTGAGTGGCCTTGAACATATTGAACTGGTGTCTTAATTTGTTCCCATATCTTGCTCGATTTGATCAAACTTTGTTGATGCCCTTGAAGCTAATCTTCCAATTGAGCCAACCTTGTTTCCCTTTTATCAAGTCTGTCCAAAATTTGAGACAACATGTCTTTCACAGAAGGTTTTTGCTCTTGCATGAGATGAGACCCATTGCTTTGTTGTTGGTTGTGCCATGGTTCATGATATATTGGTTGAAAGAAGTTGTCAAATTTGAGACAACGTGTGTTAACCACCATATTTGGTGGGCAACCTTGATAAGGCTCAACATAGTCCCCAAACCACCTAAACATACTTGGTCTATTATGGTGTGCACAATTCAACTGCGGTTAAGCTCCAAATATCCACATGCACTTGCCACAAACTAAACATAGTAGACTTGAACCAAAAATTAAAAATACGTGAAACTAACTACTACACAAAAATAACACACAAGTAAGAAGAAAACACAATAAAAATAGAATGACAAAAAATGAACACTAACAAGTCAAGAAAACGAACAAGTTTCAACAACCGCGCACGTTTCCCTGGCAACGGCACCAAAAATTAATGTGACTTATTGCGTACCTATTAATTTAACCCTAAACACTAACGTAGTAGTGGTAAGTAGGAATCATATCCTTAGGAAAGGGTAGGTGATGAAAAATTGGTGGTTAATTGACTCGATTGAATGGAAATGCACGAAGACTCAAACAAGAAAAACATACAAAGACGAATTAAACACAGAAGACTCAGTGCTGCCTCAAGGTACTGAATTGATCCGCTGCCTAAGATGATTGCCTTGACACCTACATTGATTCATAGTGAATTCAAGGGAGCTAAACTGTCGAATAGCTGGAGTTGGTTAGCATGGCGACCTCTCTTAGTCCAAACTATTTATAGAATGTCCACGTTGAATTTCCACTCTTAATGAGCACGTGCATACGTCAAAATCACAGTCTTTCAACAGCTCCTTGCCACGTGTCCATTAAATTGCCAATCTTTGCTTGAGTTGCACAACAGTCATCTTTCTCCTCTATTTTTCCCCTGAAGCAAGTCGAATTTGAGAAAACATAAAACATAAACATTTTAGTTCAAACTCTTAGCTAAACATATCACTTTGAATCACTCAATTGGAAGCTAAGATGGCAAAGTTATGATCATTTTAATAAACCTTGGCAGTATTGAAAATCACAACACTCGCACTATGCGGCCGCACGAGTGTGCGTGTGTGGTCATGCGGTCTCATAGTGTTTTGTGTAGCTGTGCGACCGCACAGATTGTGTGATGTGACTGCACGAGTATGGAGTGCATTGTGTGTGCAAATGTTATGCGAATTTGAAGACTTTCGGATTAGAACTGGACTTTGTGGTAAATATATGAGTTGTAGATCTCCCTCTTAGCTTTCCATAAGTTCAAGAATCATCAATTTAGAGGTTTGCAGCTTAAGATACAAGTATTATCCCAAAATGTGTCAATGAACCCACAACTGAATAAGTGCATAAAAAGAAGCCCCCGTTTCTCATATATGCCTACTAAATTAGGAAATGGTCAAAACATGAGAACTGAAGTACACTCAAAGAATTTTCAGAACATCCAAGATCTTATCATTTGGTTGAGTATTGAGAGAGATATACTCATTTGAAGTTCGTTTTCCATTTGGCCGAATAAGAAATCAGTGCAACCCATGTGTAAAGTGTGTGTGTGTGCTAGTGCCATGAGATCGCACTTGTATTTGGTGCATTGTGTTGTGCGGTGAGTGATGTGCATGAGTGTGTGGCATGAGAAGTGCAAGTTAGACTTGGCCACGAACCGGAACCGGCCCGGCAAGTTAGGCTCGGAACCAGAACTGGGGCCTGCCGGTCCCGAACCGTGAATCGGCGGTTCTGAACCGCCGGTTCCAAAAAAAATTTTAATTTTTTTTTATTTTACTTTTACAAATATATTATATTTCATTATTTCACACAAATTTCTTAAATTTTCTCACATATTCTCTCATAATCTCCTATTATTTCTAAATTATTTCATTTTATTTAATTATTTAATTAATATATTTCATTTCATTCAATTTGTTATCTAATTCTCATTGTTAGTTGTTTATTTTGTTAATTGTTATTGTTAGTTTAGAAGTGAGATTCTTGAATTTAATCACTTATGGTGTGTTTTACATTGAATCATGTATATTGATTTTCTTGTGAATGAAAAAGGTGATTAACTAATAAATTGAATTATTAAACTTTCTCATTATCTAATAGTATTAATGGATGATTATTAAACTATAAGTATATTAAAATAAAAGATTACTTATGATTAAGCATATTAACTTGAATTATCACGAGTTCTTGTATAATGAATGAATAAATTCATATAAATACATGATTAAACATAGTTTAATATTCAAATAGTATCAATTATTATCCATATTCATTATGGTATAACCATTAGTAACATGTTAATGGTAATGAATATTTAATTACTAACAAACATAGAGTATTTTTTATTTTAATATATTTTGTTTATACATCATTACATCTATATGTTAATTCGAATTACTTTTCAATTATATCAAATTTGTATATATTGGATTTATTTTTTTCAAATTTAATATTAAAAAATTCGAACAGTAAACCGTGAACAAATCGGATCCAAAACCGTGACGGAACCGTGAACCGGCGGTTCACGAACCGTAACCGTGAGGCCAAGGGCCGGTTCAGGTTCTACTATTTGTGGAACCGTGAACCAGCGGTTCACGAACCGTAACTGGCGGTTCGTGAACCGTGGCCATGTCTAGTGCAAGTGCTGTATAGTAGTGTGCTAGGCAAGGGGTGTGTTATACATGAATGTGTGCCATGAATGAAATGGATGGGTGCATGTGTGCTACTTTGTTGAGTGATCCCAAAAATCCCATATACACATTTCTTTACACTTTGACATTTCTCCACATTATTCACTCAATTTTCCATGCATTTTACATTAACTTCCCAATTCAAATCCTTATCACATAAACCATACAAACACTTGAGAAACACATTAAATTAATATCTAAATTACCACAAAAGTCAAGCAAATCACTACATATAAGTCGGTACAAAACCGGCTTATCAATAACTAGAAGATGACTTTCCTCAAACACGATAGTTTTATTATAAACATTAATATTACACAGCTACAAGCAGCTTAACAAATAGGGCATCAAGCACTATTCATTGCACAAAATTTGATAATCGCTCGGAAATGCCTTCAATTACAAAGTCAATCGGCAACTCATGATGATAAGGATAACTAGAAGATGACACTAATGTTGAGATTGTCTAGCAAAAGTCAATATGGTCTTTGGACTTGTGATAATAGAGATCAATTGTATGGTTTTATTTGATAAAAAGTGAAAAAATTAATTAGGGCAATTGACTAGATTTGGATAATAATTAAAGATTTTTTTTATTTTCATTACCATTTTCTAAACATTAACAAAGATAATTATTTTTATCTATCACCATCTACTTTTTATATTCCGTAAAGCAAACCAATGTTTTTAAAATCAGACTAGACCACCCGATCTGACTGGTCTATCATTGGTCAGATTCGATTGTATACCAAAAATCACTTTTTTTTTTTATCTATCATTGGTCAAATCTGGTTTTATACTAAAAATCACTTTAAAAAAAAAAACCAATCAAAACATGAGGTTTACTAATTGACCTTTGTTTATACACTTTTGTTTTTACTTTTACTTTGAACTTTGATCTTTCTATATGTAGTGTATATTGTCAATTTTGGGTTTATAACTTATTTCTTTTACTATGAATGTTGGTCCAACATAATATATATTTATGGGCATATTATTATTTTTTATGATAAATTGATTTTTTAATCTGTTTCTAATTTATCTAAAGTAAACAAATAATATATACGTGGTTTGTTACCATTTTAACACATTTATTGATAGAGTAAATGTTCAAATAAAAGAAAACTCTACAAATTTTAAGACATTTTGTATTTTTTTTCTTACATTCTAAAATTATTATATTTGATATTAAATAATGTATAATTTAATAAACATCTGTAGTTGATTATTTAGATTTTTTAAGTGTTAATATATGATAATTTAAATTTATTTATGATGTCACAATGGTGTATTTTTTGCGTTTGATTCAATCGGATTGATTCAAATTACCCAACGAGACCTCTTAACTGGTTCAATTCTTACTCCAATCTAATTTCAAACAATTGAAGCAAACTCCACTTAAACACAAAAACTCATGTGGGACTGGACTAATGACGCGTCCCCACTCGCAGGTGTGTTGTAGTTCGCGTATTCACGTATACATTATCAATGTTAGAGTTAACACTATTTTGATTCACATATAACGTGTAAATAGTTCTCGCGTATTCGCTCATACATTATCAATGTTATAGTTATAACACTATCCTAATTCACGTATAACGGGTAAATAGTTCTCTCGTATTCGCGTATAAATTATCAATGTTAGAATTCTAATACCATTTAATTCAGGTATAACATGTAAATAGTTCGCATATTCGCGTATAAATTATAAATTTTAGAGTTTTAATACCATCTTAATTTACGTGTAAATAGTTCGCGTATATATCAATCTTTAGTGTCCATAGCATATAAGAGACCATCTCACGGGGGATTTCATGATTAAATGATTGAACAAAGTATTAATTAATTACGTTTCTCCCCTTCATTTGTTATAATTAAACTACTAGAACACCCTCTTGGCCCCTTGAATTGTAAATATTATGGCCAACCCCAGACAAAAACTATAAAATGTACCATCTTTCTTGGCGCCCTTTCCTATGGAAGTGGAAAAACCCACTAAACTCAGCACACACCACACCATATTTCACACACTTGCCCATTTCCCGACGTGAAAAATTGTACCTTTCATCGTCATTCCCACGGTAGCGAGTCTAATGAATCGCCCCATTCTTTTTTTTTTTATTGTTTTAATTTTATCGCATATTATGATCAAAATTTGCTGTTTTTTTTTTCTTTGGTAGGGAATATGGAGGAGGAGAAACCCATTTCGACCGAGGAAGTGGTGGAAGCATTGCTGGAATTTTTAGTGGAGCCATTTTTACCCCTAAAACCCCAGCCAGTTTCTCTAGTTCAACAAGAATCGGTCGCTAAACAGGTACAATTTTTCTTTCTTTAGGAGTAAGATTGATTAGCCCTTTAAATTTCATATGTTAATTTTGTTGGTTTTGTTTTTTTTAATCTAAATTCTTGATTTTATGTAGTTTTGTTGCCCAAAAATTCAATCTTTTTTGATATCTTATGTTTGTATTTTGTTTCATGGTAATTGTTTTCTTGATCATGTTGTTTTTGTTAAATGAATTGAGTTTTATTTTACATTTTTTTCCTTTCTTTGCTCTGAGGATTTTAGTTGTTTCACTAACATATTTTTCTGAGCAACAGCTCGGCTGTTCAAGTTCTGGGGTGTGCATGTTGCGCAGGTGGTGACTGTTATTAGTTTTGGTTTTCTTTGTATTGTTGAATGCGTTTTAAATTATGTGATGATTTAACTTATAGTTATTTGTTACGAACCCATTATCAGTTTTTGGATTCTTTGCCATTTTTTGTTCATTTTTGAACAATATGACCACTATTCAGTGCCAAAAGACAACTTCAAAGTACTGCTTGGAAAATGTACATGGACATAATTTGTCTTGTAGTCTATAGAAAATTTAAACCCAAAATTAGAAGTATTTATTCAATATTATTGGAGAAATTTCAGAAAATTTTGTTCCATCATGATGCTTGTCTGTTTTTTTGTTAGCAGAATAAAATAGTGTTCAAAAGCAATTTAAGATGAGACAACAAGAACAGTAACAGTTTAAGATGAGACTATGGATGCAAGTTTCAAGTAGAAGATTATGGTCATATTGTTTCAGTTTACTTTTTTAGTTAATGCTTTATCGTTTATCTGCGCTTCCTGAGCTATTGGGAGAATGATAATCTTTAGTATTTAGGGCTTCAGTTGGATTTGAAATTTTCATGGACAATGTTAAGTTGACTCTGGAGATATGTATCAGGCTTGGGCATGAGGGAAGAGCACAAATCATAGTTTTCTTTCCCAAAAAAGAATAAAGTAGTTTAGTATGCAAAACGGTGAACAGATTTTATTACCTTGCTTAGCCATTATTCTATCACTTATGAAGCAGTTATGTGTGAGTTAAAATTTTCTTCAGAGAACTAATGGCTTGTTATATCATAAACTCAGTACGATATCCTTTTTGAGTTTATACTCCCAAAGAGGTATTCATGTCATACTTCATTCAATTCTTCAAGTGTCAAGGATCTCAAACGAGTATATGACTCATTATGGAAGATTAAATGTAACGTACATTTTAAAGATCCCAATTCTAGTTCTCATAGCTGAACAAATAACAAGCTCATTGGTAATTACATGGTTTTATTGATAAAAAGTGTCTGGTAACAAATTGGGCCATAGGATTTATTAACTCCATTAGTTTTAATGTTTGCTTAAAATGATTTCATAGCTATGACTCTAGCCTAGGGCAAATAATAAGGAAAGCTTTGGCAGTTTCCGGCAATTTAAGAAAGAAGATAGCTGAATCTCTTATAGGATGCTTACATAGAAAATATATAGTGGGACTGGACCATATGTTTCTAAATGATTAACATGAGTTTTATCCAGCAATGAGTGTTTTCTTGAAGCTGCCATTCAATCTTTTAATCTTTGCTGCCAAAAGATAGCATTCTATGAGTATCTTGATTCCTTACTCATTTAAATTCAAAGTAACAGTCTATGAATATCTTGAAAGATCATGTGCTAGATGCATTTCATGAACATAACTTTTCCTGTGCATATGTTCAAAGATACATGAAGATTATATAGATTTTTTGTGTACGTAACTTATGATCTGCTTACGGCTGAAATTGAAATGAAGATTTTATAAAGCAGCTATAAGACCAGCGATGCTTTACGATTCAGAGTGTTGTTTGACTGAATATGAACATGAATAAAAAATGATGGTAGCAGAAATAAGAATGTTGAGATGGATGTGTGGGCACATTAGACTAGATAGAATAAGTAATTAATACATTAGAAAGAAAACTGGGGTGGTTCCAATAGATGAGAAAATGAAAGAAATATGCTTAAGATGGTTTGGACATGTATATAGGAGACCTTTAGATGCCCCAGTGAGGCGTGTAGAAAACAATAAATTATTAATTCAAATTAAAATGGAAGATAGAAAAAAAACAAATAGGAAAGAAACCATAAGAAAAGATATGTTATATTTAATTTAAATATAAATGAGAAAATGAGTTTAGACCGAGCATGGTGGCGAAGTGTGATCCATATAGTTTACCCCTCTTAGTGGGATAAAGGCTTATTGTTGTTGTTGTTGTTGTTGTTATTGTTGTTGTAACTTCTGATCTGCTGCAGATGCATGCTGTTGTGTTGTTATACAACCATTATCATCGGAATCTTCAGCCAGAGTTTGAGTTCCTGGATTTTGCTTCCTTTTGCAAGTTGGTTGTAGTTCTGAAACCAGCTTTGATGGCCTGTATGAAACTTATGCATCTAGAAAAATATTCTGGGGTCAGTCACATAAAAAATCAGCTTTCAGTGACAGAAAAGGCAATTATGGATGCATGTGATATGTCTATTGCTCTGGATGCAATAAAGGATGTTCCAGGTACAAATGAATGGCCTATTTCCAAAGTTTCTGTTTTCCTAATCGACTCCAAAGGGAAGAATTGCTTTCTACTACATAATTCTGTAACCAGTAGGGTATGGTCAGTCATTGAAAAGGATGTAGATGTCTCCAAAACCAACTCTGAAGGTACAAGGAGAGGAAAAGTTGCACAGAAAAGGACAAGAACCTCAGTTGGACCTTTAACAGATAATCAGAGTACAGATATCGCACTGCAGAAACTTGCTATGTTGGCTGTTAAGGAGGTGGCAGGTAAATATCATGTAATCAGGCGGGTGATTTTGTTCTAGGGAGTTTATAATCTGTGCTCTTATAGTAGGGATGCTTTAGTTCTCTGTCCATAATTTGCACCATTGTGATGCTATGCTCATGTATGATTCACAGTTTCTTCGTCTTTTTTACTGTTTGTTTTCGTTTAAATAAATAAAGAAGACAATTATCAAGAGAGGTGGGAAATGAGGAAAAAAAAGAATGTCCAACAGAATCCAGAAGCAAATCATTTTGTTCACTTTTCAAAATGGGTAAGTTAACTGACATGATGATTTGATTGGCCATATATTGCTTGCCACATAAGTAGTGGTCTGTGCCAAAGGATTCTTTTTAAAAACAGATATTAGTAATGGGCTGGGGTAGCCTCTAGAAAGCAGGAGTTGAACCTGCCTTTGATGAATCGATAATGCTAGTTTCAAAGATAAAGGGTAGGTAAAAGGAGTTGATAATTTCTGGAAGGGGTGGGGTTTTGATCTTCACAGATGCCCATTAGTGGTTTGAAATGCAAAATTGAGAAGCAGAAGATGAAAAGAAAAAACAAAATACAAGAATACCACCCAATATCCTTGGGAATGACACCTAAGTTCTTGTTTTATTAGTAAAAGAAAACCAAAACATCATGGAATTCCTAAAAAAAATTTCACCAAAATCTAAACCACAGTAATTGACTTGTTATTAGACCATACTTGTACACACCAAATAATTCTAACCTCTTTGAAATAAATGAAATCCTGAGGAACATCTGAGTAACAGCCTGATTATTGAAATTAAAGTTTTCACCATAAAAGGGAAAAATTCAAACTGGAAACTTATAGTAAACTTTCTCAGTGGAAAAGCATAATAACCAGACAAATATTGTCACAAGAAGAAACCTTTGAACTGAGTGCCATAAAGTTTTGGGTACTATTCAAATTGAGTGCCATAAAGTTTTGAATTGCTGTTGGGTTGTTTATGTTTACTACTCTTTAACTTATAGATGGAGAAGTATTATTTGTTTTGGCTTGGAAGGAACTCCCTAATGCTTAGATCTGATTTTCACGTGGAGCAGGGATTGATCAAACTGGTGTTAGAGTTTTGGAGAGCAATGTAGTACGTTCTTTAAGTCAAGAAAAAGCAGCTTCTTGTTTTTATGTGATGCAAGGCTCTCCTTCGTGGGATGAATATATTCAGGTTCCTATTAAAGATGCTATGACAAGGTTAGCTGGTGAATCTTTTTTTTTTTTTTTATAGCAATTTTTTCTGCTATTTTTGAAATTGCTTTAACAATAGTGGATGAGAATTAATTGGTGACTGTTAACTTTCCATCAGTTCTGTTTCTTTCCACTGATTAGCCCCTTGTATATACTGAATTTAATGCATTTGTATTTTATAGTTTAATGAGTCCCGAAGTTAACAGTCTTATACACCTCACCAAGTATGAAGATAAACTTTTTCTTATATTCAAGATTTGTTGCTGGCCCAGATGGGGGTAATTCTGATGTTGGCCCAGATGTCTTGTGGACCTGTATAGCTCTTTTAATTGGATTTCTATTCTTTACTGCCAGATGCATCATTACTCTTGAGAATTTTATTTTGCTTTTTCTTCACAAAACTACAGACATTCCACTGGACAATAGTTCTGTGTAACCTTTCCTCTACAGTGGAATGTTGCATTTCTCCTTGAGAAGTTTATCTTGTAAGCTTTGAATAAAGGTTTTGTGTCAAATAAATCTCCTCAGTTGTTCATCTTATAATAGATGTGAAAAAGGTGTATTTTTCAGCTGGAAAAGTTTTTTCATCTTTTCAGTTGAATAAATTTCTTCCTTTTTTGTCATTTGAACTGGAAGTTTCCTTGCAATGTAGTAAGATGATGATGTACTTAGCAATTATGACAATGTAGTAGGTTACATTTTGCTAAACACACACACACATAATTTTATTTATTTATTCTGTTTCTTTCAAACAATTTTTCATGCACTTTGATGTTTACTTCTACTGCTCTATAGATGATATTACTGAATAGATGATTCAGTATATTGATATTTTGGAATACATGTGCTTATATGCCCAGGTAATTTGGCCATCTTTAAGTCTGTGTTTACTAAGCCAATGTGTTCCTTTTACTTTTATGTGCTTTATTTAAATCAACCGTCTCCTGTTTTCCACATTGTTGATTCACTACTAAGCAATGCAAGGTTTATAAAAAAGGGTTGTATTGACTAAATGAGGATTCAGGAAAACAGTTTGGTCCCCAAAGTTGGTGTTCTTCAAATTATTCGATTCCAACCTCACAGTTAGTGGAACTAATACGAAATTGATCTGATTATGATTCTAGCATGCGAAGAAGAGGTTTCAGGGATTTGGTTAGAATCTCAACTTTTTCTTCAATAAGTATTTGTTTTCTCTGATGTTAATGAAATATAATCACAGCTTTTACTCCTTATCTCTCAATCAATTTATACAATTGAGATCATGAGAATGGTTTCCTGTATGACATGAAGTGCTCTCATGGGGACATACATTATAGCTTTTCTAATTTCAGTGAACCGCTTTCCATTTTGGCTTGCTTAATTGGGTTTTATTCACCAGCTTGCAAGGGCCTTTAGTCAAGATGAGCTCCTGTGGTTGGATGGTAACTCCAGTCGTCGAGTATTTTCACCTCCTTCCTTATGCGGAAATTTTGTTGAACTGTATGTCTAGGTAATGTAATTATCTTAAATGCTGCTTCTTTTTCTTTTTATGGTTGTCAAGTGCTTTGATATAGTGTATAAGTTTCTTCTTGTTCTGCAGTGCCTATATGCTTATGGATTTTTGCACTCTAGGATTCTGTATTATATCATGTCTATTACCGTAAATAATGTCCAATGATTTTGGGAGAGCTATTATCATGGGATGAAATCTTGTGAATTCTACATTAAGTGCACGATTTAGTTTCTCAAGTTCTATATATTCTTTTGAAACTTGATTCAGAACAGAAGAAATTTTCCTCTCAGAGTTTTGCTCATTTCCTTTTGTGTATTGGAATAAAATGTGATGGAAGGAACAGGCAGAACTCACTAATAATTTGTGAATGCTGAATCTTGAAAGGTGATATGAAGATTATCTTTAAGCCTACAAACTTCCATAGAGTATAAAACTTGATAAAGAATCCTCGTATTCTTGTTCTGCATCAAGAAACTAAAAAGATGTATCTTTTCCATACCAGTTGTAGCACAATCATCCAGTTCTGTTTGATATCAAATTCAAATTTTGGTTATTGGAACTTGGAAATGTAGGACTGACCATCGATATGTTGTAACTTTCTTTTCTGTTGCAAGAATATTGTGTTGAAATCACGTCAATACCAAACAACTGGCAGATTTGGATACTTAGTATAAATATAATACTGAATACACGGATTAGAAGTTAGCATTGTTCATGGCTTTTGGCATGTAGATCTGAAGATTCTACATCCTTGTTGTTTGTGTATTACCTGTAAATTGCTAAAGAAAGTTTCTCAAAAAGAAAAGTTACCAAAAGTAAACTAGAATTTCTCTGAAAGTCAGAAGTTAAACCACCCAATTTTGTTTGACTAGGTCCCATATGGGTCCTACCCATACCCAGGTCATATCATGTGGACATTGGTACCTTTCCCACAAAAGCCGAGTCCATGTAAAAGATCAGTGAAGTGTCTTTTCTTGCTTGAATAGATTTTATGGTCTGAGTGTCACCTTGACTTGAAAGGAGAACTCTACTTTAGTAATTTGGTTCATACAAAACATGTGCTCAAGAAAGTTAAGTTGAATCAAGAGTTTGTTGATCAAAGTCTGAACACGATCTTAAATTTGAGCTAGGATGGCCTGGATATATTGAAATTTCATTTTCATCTGTTCTGCAAATATATAAATTATGCGTCTAAAAATATAACCAATATAATGATAATTTACCTATAAGAAATGTTGTTGTAACTATATTTGCACTGCCAGTCTAACCTCATTTTTTCAGGGGGTTTGGTGTAGTTGGATCTATCCATGGTGTGGCTATTCTATCCACGGAAGAAAGAAGCAATAATGGATACCAAACAACTTGTTTTCCCAATCAAGTTAATGGGCCAGGTCATACAGAAGTTGGTATCTCACTTGTGCATGGCTCCCAAATTAGACACAAAGGCCAGAGTTTCGACAATGTGGCAAAAATTCATTGTCAGCCAGCAAATGTATCTTTCCCAGAGACTGATACAAGTGCCTCAAGAGTTGGTGTCAAGAATGAGGTAGACCCCGAAAAATTTTCTTTGGTATAATCCTTAGCCAGTTAATTTGTGGCTCTCAAACATTCTCGTTAATTAGTTTATCAATCTTTTGTTTGATGTAGAAACTTTGTGGTCTTTGTAACGAAATATGTTTTGCCTGCCACTTCGTTCCCATTAGAATGAACTCCACTATTTTGTACTGTGATGTTCCTTTTTGAGTGCCCCTATATGTTAAGGTTGTTTTTCAAGATTATTCATTTATTTCTATTCTTCACGCAAATGTAATGATAGAATACAATGGCTAGATATGATCCATATAGCCAACCCCACATAGTGGGATAAAGGTTTAGTTGTTATTGTTCACGCAAATGAGCCTAGATCGAGCAGGATGGCGAAATGTGGTCCATAGCTGACCCCACTTAGTGGGATAAAGGCTTAGTTGTTCAAATTGATATAACACTCCACCGATTTATAAGTAGTTTGTCTATTTATAAGTAGCTGGTGCCAAGCACAGGAAAAAGTGGGGGGTTGCGGTAGGGTGACAGCCAACGTAAAACTTTGTCACACTCAATGATGTATTGTATTAGAAATCGTATAAAGGCTAGAAGAAACGATAAAAAAGGATACGAGGTATTTAAATTTAAATGAGAAAGTGTATAGATAGAATATCACGGCAAAGTATGATCCATATAGCCGACCTCGCTTTGTGGGATAAAGGCTTAGTGGTAGTAGTAGTTGTTGTTGTTCAAATTGTTATGTCCTTTAAATCTGGGCTCATGTTAGTGAAAATTAAATTTCCTCTGTTTGCTGTAAATATAGATTAAAGTATTTTTTCTTTGGTATAGTGGGATTGATTCATTTAGGATTCACTTGCATCCACATGATTGTTTGGAAACTTTGTTTGAGACCGGTTTCTCAGTGAAAATGATTTTGAGTTTTAAAAAAAAGAAGAGAAATAGAAATGAATTCCCTTCTAGATACTGGCGCTTGTAAAAGAAAAGTAGAAGGAATCAAACTACACCTTTTTAGCAAATGCTTGTATATTTGCTGAAGCACAATTTTCTGGATCTGCAAAATATCAATTCCTCATCTTTTCTGTTAACTGTATCCTTGGAAAGTATCAAATTCTTGACATAATGTCTTCCTATCTCCTTTTCTGTCCCATTTTCTCTCAGTAATTTAATGGTGGATTTGCAACCAATTTGATTGATTCCCCACCTTGCCGTGAATTTTATGTAGATATGTGAGTGTGCTTGGTCCACTCTTTATGCCATTTACCCTAATTCACTTTGAAGAAATTGTTCAGGGGTTTCTTTTAGACTTAATCTACATGTGAAAGACAAGAGCATAAATCTTCTTAAGTTGCTTATGATGGCTTCTGAAGTAGTTGTTTCCCCACCTTATGAATGCTCTTTTCATGTACTAATGAACCTGATACTAAAACTAACTAGCTTAAGAGTATGGCACGACCTTTTTCCTATAATGTCTTTAGAAATTCTTAAGGTCAACAAACTACAGAGTCTACTTATTATATCCTAATAGATCACTTCCGCATACTATATGAACTCATTTTGTCATTCTTAACATATGGACGAATGTAATACGTGACTGAAGTTGAAAAGAAATTATTTGAGGGCATTTGGAAAGATTGAACCTGTGGAATTTTCGGAATGTTAAGTATTTTTTTTACTTTATTTGCTTGCATTAAGGTTTAGTTTGCGTTAGTTATAAGCTTGTTTGCAGGTGGTCGAGAATGATTCAGTAAAGTTTTATGTTACTGGATGTAGAGACAAGAATGGAGACAAGATCATCTCTATTTCCTCATCTATTCAGGGTGGTAGTCAAGAAGAAGATTGTGCAACATCACCTACTCTCTCAAAGCCTCAATATCCAGAGAAGCTTCTGGATGCATTGAAGTCAAAGGAAAATGCACTGTCACAGATGGGATTGAGAACTCTTTTCACGAAACGAGAGGAATTAGTATGACCTTTTCTGGCTTCAGGTTCACTTTAAGCATTTTATTGTATGCTTGTAAGTATTTAGTGTTCCAAATTTGAGTTAGCTTGACTATTTTCTACCTTGTTTATCAAGACTCTAAGCAAGGTTTGATTTAGTGATTTTTTTCTCAATCTGTTAGTAGATGATGAGCTTCACTTAAATTTTCTTGTTTATCCTTGTCTTCCACTAAATCAATTAGTAAAATACTGCTAAAATTGAACAGAAAATATTATAAAACAGTTATAAGACCAACGACGCTTTACAGTTCAGAGTGTTGGGCGACAAAATATGAACATGAACAAAAAATGAGGGTAGTCGAAATGAGAATGTTGAGATGGATGTGTGAACACACTAGACTAGATAGAATAAGTAATGAACATACTAGACTAGATGACTCCAGCACTAATGCACCAGATCCCATCAGAGCTCCGAAGTTAAGCATGGTAGTACTAGGATGGGTGACCCCCTGGGAAGTCCTGTTGCGCCCCTGAAAAAAAAAAGAATGCATTAGAAAGAAAGTAGGGGTAACTCCAATAGATGAGAAAATGAGAGAAACACTCTTAAAATGGTTTGGGGAGACCTTTAGATACCCTAGCGAGTGGTATAGAAAATAGAGAATTATTAGTTCAAATTAAAAGGGAAGAGGAAGAGGAAGACAAAAAAAAAAAAAAAATTTATAAAGAAACTATAAGAAAATATATGTTATATTTGAATATAAATGAGCAAATGAGCTTAAATTGAGCACAATGGCGAAATGTGATCTATATAGCCGATCCCACTTAGTGGGATAAAGGCTTAGCAGTTGTTATTTTTTTTATCCTCATCGTCCACTAAAACAACAACAACTAAGCCTCATCTTCCACTTGTAAGAAAAGGAAAAAGAATTCAGTTGATATGGCCATAGTTGCAAGTATCGTGATATTAATTCTTAAAACGTTTAAAAACTTGGATGACAGGTTTTCTAGAGATGTAAGGCTGTGATTCTGGTTTGTTTGCTGACAATAACGAGTGTAGATATCTCTCCGCACCCCCTCCCTCTCCTCCCCCAATGTTGTGTTTCCATTTTCATTTTTATGCTATTTGGGAAGATCAAATGAAACTTTCAAAGGAATTTCCATCAGACAATTTTTTCCCATTTATCCTTGCCTTTGCAATTTTGATATTCAGTATAACATCAGGATTTGCAGTCAACAGATGCCTGTTACTGTGCCTCCTATGCCTCCTACTGGCATTATATGTTCTTTAGAAAACTCTCCAAAAAAGAAAGAAATGAAAGAATCACAATCAGCAATCTTCTTCTTAGTGATTTCTTTTTCTTGGTTCTTCAGTTTTTCTGTTTTCCTTGTGGCAGTGGGTAATGGGATCACCATTAGTTGTTTCAACTTTGACTTTAAGCCATGGCATTTGATTTTTTGCCGATCCATTTCACATGCAAAATGCTATTCATTTCTTTTTAAAAGTCTTGCAACATTTACACTCTGCTTTGTTTCTTTGCAGTTTCAGCAAGTGTGCAAAGTAGAAAAGGAGATTGCTCTGTGTGACAACACTATTCGAACAATATTGGATGGTACAACTTTCTTCTTCTTGTACTATCATTTTGCTATCATGTTTCTACTTGTTAGGAAAATCTTACTGCAATGTTCAAGGGCCAAAGAACAATTGTGCACATTTAATGTGCAATAAATATTGAAAAACAGGGAAGGGAATGGCGAGAATGGGAGCAGGCCGCATAACAGGCACAAATGATATACTAAAGCTGACATAGTGTTGGGTTGAAAACTGATAGCTTTATTTTTTGTTTGAGGTGCATCCCTATGAATTTCACAGATACAGTAATCTTTTAGATGCTAGTGGGAGCGAAAGGTCTATGGAGTTTCAAAGTTCTCATATGAGTGACATTGAGGGACGGTTTTTGAAATTAGCATATGGAAGCAAACAGTAAAAGATAACATAAAGTGCACGATGAATTACAGCAGTTTCCTATAGCATAATTACAGTAAAATCTCCTTGGAAGGTAAACACTTGAAGAAAAATTCTGATATGTTGCTTGCTTCAATCCAATTATTCGTCTTAAGGATCCTTGGCGATGTTATAGATACATGTACGCAGCTGATGATCTGTGACGGCCTTTTTTTTGGTTGTTTATTATATCTTTTTAGTGATGCTAAGTTAGAGGCTTGGAGGGAAGCACTAGAATCGAAAGGTTTTACCATAAGTAGAGGTAAAGCTGAATATATGGAATGCCACTTTAGTAATCATAGAAGTAAAAATAGGATAAATGTGAAAATTGGTGGGCATGAATTAAATGAATTTAAGAGTTTTAAATATTTAGGATCTAGTGTTGAAGAAAATGGGGGAATTGATAAAGATGTTACACATTGGATTCAAGTAGGTTGGAACAAATGGAGAAGTACGTCCTCTTTACTTTGTAATTGTAAAGTACCTTTGAAATTGAAGGAAAAATTTTATAGAACAGCCATAAGACCAGCAGTGCTTTAGGGATCAGAATGTTGGGCGACTAAGTATTGAGCATGAACAAAAAGTGAGCATAGCAGAATTGAGAATGTTAAGATGGATTTGTGGACGTGCTAGATAGGATAGAATAAGTAATGAATGTATTAGAAAGAAAGTGAGGGTAGCTCCAATAGATGAGAAAATGAGAGGAAGCATGTTTATAATGGTTTGGACTTGTGCATAGGAGACCTCTAGATGCACCAGCGCGGTGGGTAGAAAATAGAGAAACACTACCTCAAATTAAAAGGGGAAGGGGGAGAGCTAAAAAGAATTGGAAAGAAATGATAAAAAAAAGATATGATATACTTAAATATATATGAAAATATGTGTATAGATAAAATACGATGGCGAAATATGATCCATGTAGCCGACCCCACATAGTGGGATACAGGCTTAGTTGTTTATTTTATTTGTATAGAATTATTTTTCTCCCAATTCAGGTCCTTTTTGAAACTCAGCCAACAACATTCAGATTCTCTAATAGTCGACTTTTTGGCTTTTATTCATTGCTGTTTGAGGAGAACCCAAAATGTTTCTTAATCTCGTTCATGCCTACATATTAGCAAAAATTCATTCAGAGGAGAAGATGAAACAACAAAAACAACAACTAAGCCTTTATCCCACTATGTGAGGTCGGCTACATGGATCATATTAATACTATGTATAGATAAAATACGATGGCGAAATATGATCCATGTAGCCGACCCCACATAGTGGGATAAAGGCTTAGTTGTTTATTTTATTTGTATAGAATTATTTTTCTCCCAATTCAGGTCCTTTTTGAAACTCAGCCAACAACATTCAGATTCTCTAATAGTCGACTTTTTGGCTTTTATTCATTGCTGTTTGAGGAGAACCCAAAATGTTTCTTAATCTCGTTCATGCCTACATATTAGCAAAAATTCATTCAGAGGAGAAGATGAAACAACAAAAACAACAACTAAGCCTTTATCCCACTATGTGAGGTCGGCTACATGGATCATATTACACCATCGTATTCTATCTATACACATGTTTTCATTTATATTTAAGTATATCATATCTTTTCCATGCGGACAAAACAAAGAGTGCCTAGACTGAAATATATGTGGGAAGCAAGCAACAATAAGAAAAAGGAATTGTTAGACTTGGGCAGGGGTGAGTAGAAAATGTGGACTTTCTAAGAATAGTGGTGTGAAAGATTGCAACCGGGGTTAGGGAAAGAAAGGATGTCATTTTAAAGAAATGTTTGGATTCAAGCCTCTTACTGCATGTCTTGTATTGCTTTATGACACTTTAAAGATGGATTTGGACACTGTAATGTCTATCATAGTTAATGGTGGTTCCTCATTCCAATAGGTACTTTCTGTTGCTCAATTAGCTCTGATTTGGGTCCATACATTGTGCTCCCCTTGTTGCAATATACTGGACTCGTCCATTAGTTTGGAATCTAGAAAAATAATTGATGTTGCAAACATTTACCTTTCTTTTTCCTTTTACTGTTCCTTTTGCAGTTTACCCTTAAATTCCACAAATGGCAATTGAAGACGATTAATCCTGAAATCCTAATCAATCTTTTAGCAATTGATTTTGTAAATTGTTTTGGGACCTTGAATCATGACCAGTAAAAACAAATTTGATGCGCTCAAAATTCAATTTGCCCTTGTGTTGTTGACTTGTGATAGGTGGTGAGGACAGTTTGGTTTCCAAGATAAACAGTATCCTAGAGGGCTGCTTTGATGCATACCAAAAAGAAGCTACAGATCCAGATAGAAAGCATTTTCATGACCAAGGTTCATCTCAATGCTTGTCTGAGGCTGTCCTCCCTGTACAAAATCCGTGTCAGGTAAGTTACGTTTCTTAAATTTGGTTTACTTTGATTGATAACTCTAAGTGAAACTATTGCATGGGGAGCAGAACAGTTTTGGCATGTTAGTTAAAACACAAAAAGTTTTGGGCATGTTAGTTAAAACACAAAAGTTTTGGGCGTGTTAGTTAAAACACAGAAACAATAACAACAACTAAGCCTTTTATCCCACTATGTGGGCTCTGCTACATGGATCATATGTCGCCATCGTATTCTATCATTACACCTGTTACCCCTCCACTTAATGTAGCGTGGAGTAGTCTTCATACGATTTCTAATATGGTCCACGTCATTTGAGTACGAGGTCTTGTTTCCACTGAGCAATGATATTTTTGTTGAATCGCCAAGTAGAGCTTCATGCATTTTACAATATGAACATGCAATATGCTGCTAAAGTATGGAGATTGGAGTGCTTAAATCATTTCTTTGTATGTACATCGTTTTAGTTCTGGATGGTTCTCAATTTTGTTGATAAATAGTGTATACCATGCAAAGCCACCATCATATCACTTTGCTGGTAAATAATGTTTTCAAGTTCTGTATAATATAAATAATAAGCAGACTTTGGTGAGTTTTACTTGGTATAAGGAGATTGTGAATCTTTGAAACGTTCGCCCAAACCATTCTTTTACTAAATATGTATAGAAATGTAGATCTTTGTCCCTGCTGTGCTTCTCGATCACTGCACATATGAGAACAGACTAGATGTGAAGGGTTAAGAGCATAGAGAGGTTATGAAAAGGAAGTTTGGGGGGAAGGAACGGTGGTGGTCAAAATAGGGGAGGGAGTTAACAACGTGGAGGTCTTGATGGTGATAATGGGAGCGGGTTGCGGGATGTTGCCTAGATCTGAACTGGGAGGGTGGGTTCAGACTAGAATCTATAGTGAGGATGCTAGAGGGTACAAGTGGGTTCTATATTTGATTTTTTTTTCCTTTTTTCTTCTTTTTGTTTTGTTTTCTACAATCTACAGTAAGGATGCCTAGAGGCACAAGTTGCTTCTGTATTCAATTATTTTTCTTCCTCACTCTTTTTCCCTATTATCTTTGTCTTGTTTTGCTGAAATTGAAGGGAAAACTTTATCAAACAGCCATAAGACCTGTGATGCTTTATGAATCAAAGTTTTGAGCGACTAGATATGAATATGAACAAAAATAATGAGGGTAATAGAAGTGGGAATGTCGAGATGGATATGCGGACACACCAGACTAGATAGGATAAGTAATTAACTTATTAGAAAGGAAGTAGAGGTAGCACCAATAGATGAGAACATGAGAGAAGTACGTTTAAGATGGTTTGGATATATGAATAGGAGACCTCTAATGGCGTGTAGAAAATATAGGATTTTTAAGCCGCATTAAAAGGAAAAGAGAAAAACCTAAAAGAAAAATGGAAAGAAACAATTAAAAAGACTTACTTGTAGATAGAATACGATGGCGAAATATGATCCTTTTAGCTGACCCCACATAATGGGATAAAATTTTAGTTGTTCTTGTTTTGCTGATTACATACTTGTTGTAAGAGGAGGATATTTTGGTAACTTCAGATATTTTTGGGAACTGTTTGGTAGCAGTTATTACCAGTTAATATGAAAGTGATTTGTCGTTCTTCAAAAACCTCGAGGGGAACATGAATAGAATTTAACCCTTTTCAAACCAGAAGGATGGGCTTTGTAGGGGGGTGTTTAAGATGTCAGCTTCAAGTACAAGACCTAAATACTGAGAAGAAATGAACCAGTTGGGAATTAGAGATGGAAGATATTTCATGTTATCACATTACCATCTAATTGTTGAGAGCTTCTAATGTCACTGGAGCATGCTTGTTATTGGCAGTTCCTATATCTAGATATTTTTCTGAATAGAATTTACGTGATATTCCTTGAATAGAGACAGATATTTTCGATTCCAAACGAAGAAGAAGAAAGACAGGGTGTGTGCATTTGAGGGAGAAGCAGAGCAAGGCAGATTGAGTGGGAGACAGTGTGTGCATTTGAGGGAGAAGCAGAGCAAGGCAGATTGAGTGGGAGACAGTGTGTGCATTTGAGGGAGACGCAGCCCAAGAGTGAAGAGTGTGCTCCTGTATGAGAGGGAGACTGAGATTTCAAAACATCCTATATGTTTGGGAGCTACATACTAAGAATTGGACTCATTTGGTCTCCAAATGCTGTTAGGTTTGTGCACTATTGTGTCACTAACTATGTTTGGTCTCAGCATGGTAAGATTGGGCTTATGTTGGCTGCAACAAGTATGGTTCCTCTTGAGTGGGGGTGGCTGTGGGACATAGGAGATGAATGTAAGATTCCGAAGGTTTCTCCAAGATTGGGTATACTAGTGTTTGAATGTCTTATAAATGTGTCTGTAGTGTCATATTAACTACTCAGATAGAGCATTTATGACCAGTGATTGAGCCTTCAAAATTGTTGGGGCGGTGTACACACAAGTTGTTCCGGAGACCAACTTGGAACTAGGCGCCATGTAAATGCCAGCCTGCGATCTTTTATTCTCTACCATTCAAAGCTTTAAATAAGATATTAGGGTTCTGGGTCTTATTCTCTCACCATTTGTAATTGCTGTATGTGAACTACTTTCCCGTTCCACTATCTACTTTTAACTTTTTTGAAAATTTCAAACATTTTCTAACTTTGGAATCGATTTCCAAACCGAATGCATCAAAAGGAAGTTACTTGATGGCTGAGCTTGACAGCTATTAATCACTTTTAATTCATAATTTATGTAGTTGACTCTTGCTTGGATTTTCATTGTCTTGATGCTTCATTGTATTTTAATTATCTAGTCTGCTTAATTTGCACTACAATGTGTGCTTTATTATTTGCAGGAATGGATTTTGAACAAACTTTAATTTTTTGAAATCTGTAGTCACCAGACACACTTGCAAATATATTATTCTTATAATTGAATATGATTGTTTCTATCAATATTTACTGAGTATGAGAGCTAATGTTTGCAGCAACTCGATGAGATTTGCCAACAAAACATTTGGATACTTCCAACTTATCGTGTCAATTTGGCAGATGGTAAGCAATCTAATCTTTCTTTCTTGAGTGCTGCTTGTTGCTTTCTTTAAAGAGGGACAAGGTACCCGCTTGAACTACATATTTTGGCAAATTATTTTTCTGCCCAATATACTGAAGAGACGAAAAAGGATTTTGAACCAATATTCTGTTGTTATGTTTCGTATTACCTTTTCATACATTAAAGGCTCGATGCAAATGAACTTACACTAAATTGCTTTCAGAGAGAAGACAAACCACTTTGAAATTTTGATAACTATATACTCACGATTACAGTACTTGTGCTGGTGTTTTATGAGGTTATATCTAAAATTTTAGTCCCACAGGTGTTGCAACAGTTATATGTGAATGAAACTCATTTTCCTTACCACTTTTGCATGCATATGCTTATTATAATCATACTGCCATCCCACGACAGGTTTTCATGATATAACCAATTGCAGGTCTAGTTTCTTGTTCCCCTATTGTAATTTGCCAGAGTTACATTCTAACACTAGACAAATCCTTAAATGTAATTTTCTTTCGGGTCCTTTCATTCGGTCTCCTTTCCCTCAAATATGGTTCACCATTGATGCTGAACTATCTTACTTCTAAACAAACAAAACCTGGTGCCAATGCCATCAAAATAATGGTTCAATGAGTTGGTAAGAGTGGAAAAAGAGCAGTTGAATTCGTTAGAAAGTGTGTAGGTGTGTGTGAGGGACTTCTTTTACTGTATTCAAGCAACCTTGAAAAGCATTTCTTCATATACTTTTTCTGTTTTCCTTTGCTTCTGCATTTCCTGTTACTATTCTGGACATTCCTTGATGAATTTAAACAATTGGATGCTTGGAATTATGTTTACTGGGATTTACCTAACAGGGAAAATTGTGCGCACGTTTTTGCAGGTGGATTCCGCTCCTACGTGACTGTGAAAGGTGTGGATTTCGAACTTTCATGTGGCGGCGAAATCCGACCAAGTCCCAAAGAATCTAGAATGTCAGCTTCCTTAAACATGATTGCCTATTTGCAGGATTTTGCAAGCCAAATCAAGTAGTTTACATCTACAATAGTTTTATGTCTGATATCTAACGTTTAAGCTCAGTACAGAACTTGTAACATATATTATGCACAAATGACTTTAACATTTTGGATATCTAACGTTTAAACTCCAATGGATTAATCATTATTGTCTTTGTCGTGAATGAAACTTAATTTGTAAATATTTTAGGTTGATTTTATTTTTTATTCTTACTTTTCGATTTTTGAACACACTCTCAAAAATGTTAAAATATAACAGTTTTTTTTTTTTTTTTTTTGCACCTCAATAAAAATGTCACAAGCTCAGCCAAGTGGGAAAACAAAATAAATTGATTTTGCTAACTCCAATTTCGTCACCAATACTGTGAAAACAAATTTCAGCTTTTAAAAATTTGGAATCATAACTGGCTTTTTTATCGTGTCTTCACAAACTTCCTCTTGATGTTTCACAGAAAGAAAGATAAACAAATTCCTTTGAGCATTAAACAAAGTAAATGTGTTATTCATAATACTTGTAATAATGTTTTGGCTCTTGAAAACGATGATTTTCAATATCTCACACAAGTAAAGAATCTCATGATTGATATTCCAATCTCACATAATGATTATTAAAACCCCATGTGGAAACTGATGCACATTTTATATACAAGAATTTGTTAGTAAACAACAAGAAACATGAAACTCTATGCTGTGAACTGTCAACGCTGTTAAAAAATGGATAGTAAGAAAATTTTAATAATTGACAATTTAGATGGGATATAACACAACATTTTGTGCAAAAATTAAATATCTCAAAAACGTCGCTAAGATTGCCCATTTTCGTACTATTTTTTGCATGTGTCTCAATTGCTAATATGATAACTATTGAATGTTGTTAAAAAAATAGACAGTAAAAAATTTTTAAAAATTGGCAATTTTGGCTATAACAAACGTATTTTGGGCAAAAGTAAAAAGTTTCAAAAATATTCCTACGGTTGCCGTTTTCGTGCCATTTTTTGCATCCGTCTCACTTGCCAACATGTTATTGAGTTAACAGAGTGAAAAAAAAAATTTATAGTAAAAAAGTTTCAAAAATTGGCAATTTTGATGGGTATAACACACACGTTTTGGGCAAAAATAAAATGTCCAAAAATTGTGCCTAAGTTTGGCATTTTCATGCCATGTTTTGCATTCATCTCATTTGTCAACATGATATCTAGTGAACGGTGTGAAAAAATAAATAGTAATAAGTTTTTAAAAATTAGCAGTTTTGATAGGCTATATCACACACGTTTTTTTTTGTTTTTTTTTTTAAAGGATCAACAATGGTACCCCATCTACCCCTTTGGTGACTCGAACCGTGACCTATTGGTTCACAGGTGTCTAAATCACACACGTTTTGGACAAAAATAAAAAGCCTAAAAAACGTGTCTAAATTTGCAGTCTTTGTGCTATTTTTTACTAAAATCTCACTCGCCAACATGATATTTAGTACACAGTGTCAAAAAAATAGACATTGAAAAGTTTTTAAGAATTGGCAATTTTGATGGGTTATAACACACGCGTTTTGGATAAGAACAAAATTCTAAAAAACTTGTCTAAATTGGTCATTTTCGTGCCTTTTTTGCACCCATCTCACTTTCCAATAAGATATGTAGTGAACAATTTGAAAAAAAATGGATAGCATGAAAATTTCAAAAATTGACAATTTTGATGGGCTATAACACACGTATTTTGGGCAAGAATAAAATTCTAAAAAACTTGTCTAAATTGGCTATTTTCGTGCCTTTTTTGTACCCGTCTCACTTCCTAATAAGATATGTAGTGAACAATTTGAAAAGAATGGATAGCAAGAAATTTTTAAAAATTTGCAGTTTTGATGGGTTATAACACACGCATTTTGGATAAAATTAAAAAGTGTAAAAAACGTGTCTAAGTTAGCCATTTTCGTCCCTTTTTTGCACTCGTCTCATTTGCAAACATGATATCTTGTGACCAGTGTGAAAAAAATAAATAGTAAGAAACTTTTTAAAAAATGATAATTTTGATGGGTTATAACACACAAGTTTTGGAGAAATATAAAATTTTTAAAAACGTGCCAAATTTGGCCGTTTTTCGTGCCTTTTGTGTACCCATCTCACTTGCAAACATGATATCTTGTAAATGCTTTGAAAAAAAAAATAGACAGTAAGAAAATTTAAAAAATTTGCAATTTTGATGGGCTATAACATCCGCGTTTTGGGCAAAAATAAAATATCTCAAAAACATGGAGATAGTTGCCATTTTTTGCACCCATTTCACTTGCAAACATGATATCTAATGAACGATACGAATAAAATGGATAGTAAGAAATTTTCAAAAATTTGCAATTTTGATGGGTTATAACACACGTTTTTTGAGAAAAAAAAAGTTTAACAAACCTGTATGAGGTTGCCGTTTTCTTGCTGTTTTTTACACTCATCTCACTTGCAAACATTATATTGAGTGAGCAGTGTTAAAAAAAAATAGATAGTAATAAATTTTCAGAAATTAGCAATTTTGATGTGCTACAACACACTCGTTTTGAGCAAAAATAAAAAATTTTAAAAACTTGTATATGTTGAATATTTTCGTGCCTTCTTTTGCATCTCTCTCCTTGCCAACATAATATCTGGTGAATGGTGTAAAAAAATAAATAGTAAATTTTTTTAAAAATTAGCAATTTTAATTAGCTATAACACACGCATTTTGGGCAAAAATTGAAAGCCTAACAAGAATGAAAAATATTTAGGAGACAGCTCCAACTAATAATGCAAATTTAAATAAATTATTTTCCAGAAGGAGCTGATATTCACCATTGCTAAAGCTATTGGAAATCCAATAACAATCGATGCTAGCCACCACTACGGTTTCCGTACCTAATCTTGCAAGGGTTTGTATAGAAGTGGGAACCATTGTCTAAGAGAATTAGGATTGGAAACCAAAAAAACAAAAAAAAAGGTTTCTGGCAGAACATAGAGTATGAAAATCTTTACTAATTTTGCAATTGTTGTAAAAAACTGGGACATCTATCAAACACATGTAGAAAAATGACAAACAAGAGCTAAAACCGGCCAGCACATGATATATTGAATTTGTTAGATTCTGTGTTCGAAACTCATAATCTATTGAAGTTGTCAGATTTATCTTGTTTCATAATTTAAAATAAGTGTGAGTCACTCTGGTAAATGTGTTGGGATTGTCTAGCTCCGACCAACAGCCAATCCAAGAATTTGAATTTGGGTGGCGAAATTCTTCCACTGATAACCCTTTGGTTGAGTCCTCAAGTAAAATAGATTCATTAATGGTATTAGTATGTAAGTTAAGAGTAGATTATATATACTAATGAAAAGAAAAACAAAAAAAAAAAAAATCAGATTTTACTACCTTGTAAAGTCAATTTCCTTCCCCAAACATACAGCTCCCAAAGTGAAAACAATTTTAGCTCAAAGATCAAAGACAATTTGGTTGCCTGACTCACCGTAGTTGTCATTTGCCAAAAAAGAAATTTCATTCATAAGTTCAATATGCATCTTGACCTGGAGGTGGTTTAGATTAAGTTCGAAATCTGGAGATGTATAGGGAATGTATGTGATGATGTATGTTAAAAAAAAAAGAGTTCAATATGCATGTTATATATCCTCAACATATGATATGTTATCATCTAATTACTATCGTAAGTAAAGGAAAGGAATGTTTATATATATATATATATATATATATATATATATATATATATATATATAAATTAACTATTTAAAATTAGGCATTACTTGCCACATCAGTCGTCTTATTCACCTAAGAAACTGCAGTCGTCTTCTTCATCTCGGTGGCGCGGTGCACTGGAGGAGTGGCAGATAGGGTGTGTGAGAGGTGATTTTTGATATCGCATCTATGGGCTTCTCTCTCATTCTTACTACATGCTGTAATTCCTAAGGTACTGTTCCTTATGCTTGTAATAGATTTCTATCTCACAAGTGTAAATGGAGTAGTACTCCACATTTATTGCTTTCATGAATTACAATTGTAATGGAGTTATACTCAACCTATCATATTTTATTGACCCTTAGAACAATTTCCCATTAGGTCTTCGACATGTAAATGGGATATTGTTCTTAAGGCTCTTTACATTTTGTAACAGTGATATTAGGGTATATCCATCACTCAAACCTTTATCCAATATAATGAGAGTGGCGCCCCACCTCAAAAGGAGGTTAGCCAAATAAATAAATAAAAAAGATAGGGTGTGCGAGAGGTGAAATTCATATACCACCTCCTTCCTCCCAAAACAAGGGGCTGCCGCACCGGCTCGCTCCGCCCTAGTTACGCCACTATATGGGTGATGATGACATACGGGGTGGAGGATTCATTGATGAAAAAAGTTGCATTTTTTATAAATTCCTTCAACAATGATGATGAACATGAACTCCTTCTTGAGAATACCGATGGCCAATTTGCTTCTTGTTCTCGAAGGAACCATAATCATCAACAACTTAAAAAGCATGATTTTATTAGTGTCCCTTGTTGGAATCAAGCTGCAGTTTATAAAGAAAGTATGGTTTCTCTTGTTCCAAAGTGCTGATCATGCATGGCCGAGCAAATTAAAATCACGCTTGTATGTTTTGGTAATCAGTAGTTTCCTTAATTATATGTTTTGTTTGTTTAAGGTTAGTTTATTATTAGAATTAGTTTCTTAATTGGTTATTGACATTAATTAGGAAATTGGTTATGTTATAAATGGTAATTATATTTTATATGCTAATTTTTTATATGTATACACTAATATTTGATACTTTATACATTAACATGTTAATTTTTTACATATTATACGCTAATTTTTTATACTTAATATGTTAATTTTTGATATTTTATATGCTTATTTTTTATACTTTATAATCTAAAGTAAAATTGATACGCAAGTTTCATATATGAGACGGTTTCACAGAAGAATAACCCATTATAAATATATGTGTATAGCCATGGCCACAGTTCCGGAACCGGCGGTTCCAGTTCTGGTTCCGATTTTGTTCCAATTCTGATTTTTAGTTTCGAATTTCGATTGTAATCCTATTTTTAAATTTGATTTCTATTGAAATAATGATTAAACTATTAATTGAAACTCAAATAATACAAGTATACAACATAATAACATACTTAGAATAATAATAGTTACAATTGAACTTAATTAATATATAGTTTTAGATAATAGAACTAGGAAGAATTAGATAAATGAGATTCAAGGATATAAAAATAATAAGAATATTTGAATATTTGAATTATTAATTAGAATTCAACTAGTATAATATAATAACATAATTAGAATAGTAGTTAAAATTAAAATAATATATGAATTTTTTAGAATAATAGAATTATGAATATTAGATAAGTGAGAAAGAAAGATATAGAAATAATAAGAGTATTTTATAAAAATTTTCAAGTTAAAAATTTTAAATCATAAATTTACAAGTTAGACATTAATAAATGAAGAAACTACTAATTTTATTCATTGGATAGAAAAATTTACAATTAAGATTTTTAAATCATAAATTTACAAGTTAGAAATTAATAAATGAATAAACTACTAAATTTTATTCATTGGATAGAAAAATTTATAAGTTAAGATTTTTAAATCATAAATTTACAAGTTAGAAATTAATAAATGAAGAAACTACTAAATTTTATTCATTTGATAGAAAAATTTACAAGTAAAGATTTTAATTCATAAATTTACAAGTTAGAAATTAATAAATGAAGAAACTACTAAATTTTATTTATTTGATAGAAAAATTTACAAGTTAGAAATTAATAAATGAAGAAACTACTAAATTTTATTTATTTGATAGAAAAATTTACAAGTTAAGATTTTAATTCATAAATTTACAAGTTAGAAATTAATAAATGAAGAAACTACTAAATTTTATTCATTTGATAGAAAAATTTACAAGTTAAGATTTTAATTCATAAATTTACAAGTTAGAAATTAATAAATGAAGAAACTACTAAATTTTATTCATAATTGATGGTTTAAACTTTAAACTTTAAATTTGAATAGTACAATAATTCAATTGCAAAATATATTATAATATACAATAATACAACTATAGTGTATATAATTAAATCTATGACATTAATTTATATAAACAAATATATAGATATGGAAATTATAATATTTGATAAAACATAATAATATACAATATGATATTTTTCTTCATTTTAATAAACTAATAGTCGCCGCCGTCGTCGTCGTCGTCATTATTGGCTCTATCGGCATCGGTGACCGGTAAATTAGTTCTAGTTGTACAAGTAGAGCTACCATCGGTGGTACCGTCTAAATCTAAATCAAAATTTTCATCTATGTCTTGTTCTTGTTCTCTATATGCGGCTTTAGTCCAATCATCTACTAAAGCTTGAATCTCCAAGGACATAGGGCTCAAACGCGATCGGGTCTCGTCCAAAATGTTGCCACCTTGACTAAAAGCTTGTTCCACGGCTACGGTTGATGTCGGGGCCGCCAAAATCTCTTTGGCTATCGAAGCGATAATGGGCCACATTGTTGTCTTGGATTTCCACCATTCCAATATTTGGAAGTTCTCAATACTATCACATTCATACTTGTTATCACTAAAATCAAAAGAAGTGGTTAAATATATCTCAAGTTCCGTACTAGTAGTACCCTTGTGTTTTTTTAACGATTGAAACATTTCTAAACCAGGAAGGACAAAGGAAGACGAAGATCCAACATTTGAAGTTGAAAAACTATGGTGAGTACTGTGAGTGTTAATGGTACTACTAGTAGGAACTTGAGGTTGAAAATTAGAAGAATATTCTTCATATAATGCATTTAACATATCTTTAGTCTCATTTATGTTTCTACTTACATTTAATTGTAATTGCATAATGTTTGGATCTAATGGAAAACATTCTTAACGATTATAATAATACTTCAAATATTGGTCTAAACCTTGAAATTTAAAATGAGGATCAAGAACAATAGCAACTAAATATAAAATTGGAATTTCTCTATAATAATTAAACCATTTTTCTAACATGTGAATAATACTTTGCGTCAAAGTTTCATCATTTATGTGCATTTTTAACACACCAACTATATTACATGCTTCAACTAAAAATAAATGAGAAGTTGGAAAATACACACGTGAAAACAAACAAGTAGCATCCTTAAAAACTTTTAAAACTTCTAACAATTTTAAACAAGAAGTCCAATGATTAGGAGCCCAAAAGATAGGCACAGAATTTGTCAAAAGAGAAGACTACTGCCAACATCTCCGTCTCAGTGGTGGTGTAATTGAGCTGGGCACCATTTAATAGCTTGCTTGCATAATATATAGTGTGGAAAATCTTGTTCCTTCGTTGCCCAAGGACAGCCCCCAAAGCATAGTCACTGGCATCACACATAATCTCGAAAGGTTTACCCCAATTTGGAGTGATTATCACAGGAGCCTCAACAAGCTTTGCTTTCAACATTTCAAAAGCTTCAACACAATCCATTCCAAAATTGAAGTTGACATCCTTCTCCAGCAAATTACAAAGAGGCCTAGCAATCTTAGAGAAATCTTTTATGAACCTTCTATAAAAACCAGCATGGCCAAGGAAGCTCCTTATCCCTTTTACATTGGTAGGGTGAGGAAGTTTTGAAATTACATCTATTTTAGCTTTATCCACTTCAATCCCTTTGCTGGAAATCTGTCCTAACACAATACCCTCTTGAACCATAAACTAGCACTTCTCCCAATTAAGTACTAGATTGGTATCTTCACATCTTTGTAGTACTTTGGCCAAATTCCCCAAACACTGCTCAAATGACATGCCAAAAACCGAAAAGTCATCCATGAATATCTCAATTACATCCTCCATCATGTCATGAAAGATTGACATCATACACCTTTGAAAAGTCGCAGGTGCATTGCATAATCTGAATGGCATCCTTTTGTAAGCAAAGGTTCCAAAAGGGCATGTAAAGGTTGTCTTATCCTGATCCTTAGGGTCTATGGCGATTTGATTATATCCTGAATAACCATCTAAAAAATAGTAGAACAAGAAGCCAGCAATTCGGTCCAAGAGTTGCTCCAGAAATGGCAAGGGGAAATGATATTTCCTTGTTGTTGGGTTGAGTTTCCTATAATCCATGCACATCCTCCAAGCATTGATCACCCTTGTTGCCAGAAGTTCATTTGCTTCATTCTTTACCTCTGTAACACCTCCCCTCTTCGGGACACATTGAACTGGGCTCACCCACTCACTATCTGAAATGGGAAAAATCATTCCAAAGTCTAGCAATTTAATCACTTCCTTTTTCACTACTTCCATCATTTGAGGATTCAACCTCCTTTGTCTGTCCCTTACAAGCACTGAATTTTCTTCCAAGAGAATCTTGTGTATGCATATGGAAGGACTAATGCCTTTAATGTCTGTAATGGTCCACCCCAAAGCCTTCTTGTATTGCCTTAGGACAACCATGAGTTTCTCCTCTTGCCAAACTTCCAATACAGAAGATATCACCACCGGCAAAGTTTCATGCTCACCAAGAAAGGCATATTTCAAATAAGGTGGGAGTGGCTTGAGTTCAAGTTTAGGTGGCACTAGGATAGAGGGCATGAGTTTCTCATTTCTGCACAAAAAATTTTCATCCCTCACCGCAGTGGGTTCATAAGGCTCACTAGACAAAACATTACATGTATTATCATTGCTCATATTATCTAATTCACAGCATTCAACAAGACTTTCAGCCTCAAGGATCACGTTATCTATGACACAACATTCAACAATATTCGCTATATCAACCAAAATGTGTTTATCTTCCTCATCCAACTTATTGAACTTATGAAAACCAAATTCTTCACATTCAGCAAATTTCTCAAGGGAAGAATAGTCATGCTTGACATTTCCATCAACTAGAATTGTGGAACAATCTATCACCCTAATTGAAAAACAAGATTCAATATGCATAGGTTGTCTCATTGCATAATCCACATCAAAAACCACCTCTTCATTATTAATTCTAAAGGTGACTGTTTTATTTCGAACTCCTATCAATGCATCACCAGTAGCTAGAAAAGGCCTTCCAAAAATTAAAGGTACTTCTGGATCTTCCTCCATATCAAGAACTATAAAATCAACAGGCAAAGTAAATTTATCAATTCTTACCAATACATCCTCCACCAAACCTGTAGGAGTCTAAGGACTTATCTGACAATTGGAGTGTTACTGTAACTGGACGTATCCTGCTACTTAATCCAACATTGATAGCAATGGAAAGTGGCATAAGGTTGATGCCAGCTCCCAAGTCACAAAGAGCCTTTGCAAAATGTCTTGTGCAAGGAATTGTACAGCTTCCTGGATCTTTTAGCTTCGGAGGCAAGTTGTGCACCATCCAAGCTTTGCTGCATTCGGATAACATCATAGGTACTTCACACCTTAAGATTTGCTCCTTGTTTGAAATGAGATCTTTAAGGTACTTGGCATATTTAGGCATTGCCGTCACTAGATCCAACAAAGGGAGATTCACATTTACTTGCTTGATCACCTCTAGGAACCTATTGAATTGAGGTCCCTTTTTAGGTAGTGGTTTCTTCCTCTCTGGAAATGAAGGTTTTGGTGCATATTCAGGAAAGTTATAAGGGTTGGAATTTTTTGTAATCTCATTTCCTACCCTTGATGGTATTTCCTTATTTTCAGTTTTGGGAGCTTCTTGCTCTCCAACCTCCCAGATGTAAGAGTTTGCTTCTCACCAATCTTTTCAGTCTCTATAATCTCCTCAGTTTCAATTTCTAGGTCATCTTCTTTCTGAACACCGACATCTCCATGTGTGTTTCCTAGCAACTTCCTTCCACTTCTCAAAGTAATTGCATTGCAAACTTTTTTGCCTTTTGGATTAGGAATGGTGTCACTTGGTAATGATCCACTAGGTCTCTGATGTACAACATTGGCCAATTGTCCAATTTGCATTTCAATATTCTTCAAGGTAGCTTCATGATGCTTGACAGTAGATTCTAGGCCACCAAACCTTTGCTCGTTTTTGTCCATTTTGTCCATAATCCTATGGAACATTTCTTCCACTGATGGTTTCCTTTGTTCTTGAGCATTCGTTTGTGGATCAAAACCAGGAGGAGTTCTTCTTTGTTCATTCCTTGAGAATATTGGCCACCTTGGTTTTGGTTTTGTTGCCCCCAAGTTCCTTGGTTTCCTCCATAGTTTCTATTGTTGCCTTTGAATAGTTCCCTGAATACTATGGCTTGTTGCTGTAGTTGTTAACATATTGAAGAGATTCGGTGGTCACAGCACACTCATCAGTATAGTTCTCCCCTTTACAAACACCACAAGATAACACCGGAGCCCTGGCTTGAGTAGTTTTCAAAGTCTGCACCTGCTTTGCTAGAGCCTCAAACTTAGCATTTAATGAAGTTTCCTCATCGAGGTCCAAGACACCTCTTTGCCTCCTACCATGTGATTTCCTGGTTTCAGGGAACAAGTACTCATCTTCTGCAATTTGGCCAAAAAGCTCCCTTACTTCTTGAGCGCTCTTATCTTTAAGAGCTCTATTGGCACAGGCTTTCACTATTAATGAGGACTCAGCAGTAAGACCTTTGAAGAAAATGTTCAGTTCTCTTATCTCTCCCAAGTCGTGGTTGGGGCATTGCCTAATTAGATCGTTGAATCTATCCAAAGCCTCCCGGAAAGTCTCACCATCGAGTTGCTGAAAGTTCATGATGTCCATTCTTCTCTTTTCGAGCTTCGCAGGTGGGAAATACTTTGCCAAAAACTTCTTTTGTAACTCCTAAAAAGGCATAGCCGCATTTGCACCCCCAATGGTCTTGAACCAATGTTTAGCCTTTCCTCTAAGAGACAACGGAAATAGAATCCTATGCACCTCACTTCGATCCACTCTTGGAAGCTTAAAGGTGCTACAGAGACCTAAGAACCAATCAAGATGATCATTTGGGTCTTCATTATCAAGGCCTTGAAAGAACTGCCCTTGAGTGATCATTGAGACGATTTGAGTAGGTATGTGGTAGCTCTCAATGTCTATGTCCTGTTGCTCAATGTCATTTTCAAAATTTACAGTATAATGGTCACCAAAACGAGATACTCTTGGTCCTGGAATAGCCATCCTTTCCTTCCTTTGATTCCTCAAAGTCCTTTGCAATTCAAGATCAAGTGCAAACTCAGGCTCTCCTCTAGATCTTACAGACCTGGGCATACAACACACCACAAGTGATTTCTTGGAGAATAAACAAGACAACAGTAACCGAAATAAGCAAAAATCAAACTACGAAGGTAAAAACACTATAGTCCAGCACACAAGTGAACACAAACAAATCAAACAAAACGAAACAACTCACAAAGTGATCAGTAAACTAAAAACAGAACAAACTCAAATGTCAAGAACCGTGCCTAATTCCCCGGCAGCGGCGCCAAAAACTGATACGATATGTCGCTCCTCGCCAATTTATCCTAATTTCACTAACTGTAGTAATAGTGAGAAAGGTTTGTTCCTCAGGGAAAAGGAAGATTCAAGAAGTTTGATATGCTCAATTATGTCACCAGGGTAAATCAAGACTTAAAAGGTAATAGTCACAAGAACAGGAAGTAAGTCAAATGAAATCACAACAAACAGGAAATGAACAATCACAAAGGAAAACCACAACAAGTAACAAAGGAAATCACAAAAGATTAAGACAAATAATCTAGGGCTTCTTCCGGGTGAATGCACATTTACATTTATAAAATAGCGCAGTATTACTAACATACAATCAAATCAATTGAGGAAAATGGCAACTGGAGACCTAAATTGAAGTCAGCATGGTGACTACACTTCAATCTTAATCTCCCAACACCATCCTATCCTATGGTGGGGCCTAAGGATGGTGAAGTAGAACCTGAGCCTTCTCAATTCTCCACTCAAATCACTCAAGCATTTTTCTCCTAGAATCTCCCATGGTGAGGCCTGATTCTAACCTGTAAGTTCATCATTCAAGTCAGAGAATCTCTTATCACCTTGTTCTAAGAATTCTATCAGTCTAAGAGCTACCTATGGTAAGGCCTAGCTCCAGACATGAACGATTTCAAACAGGTTTAAGAACTCTTGCAATCTCTGGTTCTCATTCATGAATTCTTAGCTGAATATTATGAATTAAGATTCAACTCAGCATGATGACCACAATTAAATCACAGTTCAACAAATCCAGATCAGATGCACGAATTTAACAAGTTTAACTAATACAATTCAGAGAATGTTGAATTTCTCATCTTAGATTGTTAGTAACACTGCACATATCAGTTCAACCGAACATTCACCCTTTAGTACCCTAGATTATCATTCAGTTAGCCAAGAAACTCCATTCTTAGTTCATGATCAACAAATTGGAAGACTAAGCAGTTCGTGTTCATTAATTGGAAAGAGTTTACCAATTAAAATGTCTCAAAAATTTCCAATTCTCAAGAGAAATGCGAATTGCCTTCTCAATTGCAAGGATAATTACAATAGCCGGATCAAATCCTCGATCGAAATCCAAAATCGAGCTCGAAAACTAGAGAGAGAAAGTAGATCCCTCAAAAATATTTCCCGCTCTGAAATCAAAAGTCGGTTGTGTTTTCAGAATCATCCCTCTAAAGTAATATCTGAATCCTCTATTTATAGAGGATTACCAAAAAAAATGTAACTAATACGGAAAAACATAAAATGTCAAAAGTATTACAAGAATGCCCTCAGAAAAATGTCATAAATGAAATCCCAAATGCTAAACATTGTTCAGCAATCCAGCGCCTTCCGCTTGCAGTAATCGCGCCTCTGAAATGTCTCCAGCGCCTTTATGCCTTCCAAAGTCACGCTTCTGCTTGCCGTTTGCTAGAGAATAAGACTCAAATCAGCTCCAGCGCCTTCGAGCCCAGAGCATCGCGCCTTTAGTTCAGCACCAGCGCCTCTGTACCACGGAAATCCATGCCTTTGTCCACCTGCTGCAACTTGAGAAAGAAACAAACACTTAGTCGAACTTCAGCAAACTTCATTTCTTCATGGCAATGCATCGCAGCGATGCATCGCCATGAAAACCACTCCTATGGTGATGCATCGCAGCGATGCATCGCCGTGCAAAAATTTCATAGCGACACATCGCAGCGATGTGTCGCCGTTGTACCGTGTTCATGGCGATGCATCGCCGTGCATTGTGTTCGGAGTGTTTGTGAGGTGAATGGAAATAGTATCCAGCTGCAAAACACGAAATGGAATGATTCATGAAACGGTAAAACAGCCTCCTTAACAAAAAATGAATGAAAATAGAAACTAGGTTGTGAATTCAAAGTGTTACAATATGAAGATGCAATGTCGTGAGAGGCAAATGTTGTGAAATGAAAACACAAAGCAAGTGAAATTGAAATGCAAGCCATGCTAAGTGAAATGTGTACTGGAGTTCACTAAAAAGAATTGATAGAACATGAAATGATAAAACCCTAGCATACAAATATGCAAGTCTCAAATGCCATGAAATGAATGAAAAAATGTTATGAACAAGTGAAGAATCATTGTGAAAGTTGAGAGCTAATGATGTTGCAAGATTGTGTTATTGAAATGCACGGCGATGTGTGCACAGTAGTGTGCAATTGTTCGTGGGTTTGTGCAAGATCGCCGCACTACATGCGGCGATGTGAGTGAGATCGCCGCATTGCATGCGGCAATGCGGGCAAGATCGCCGCACGGCTTGTGCGGCGATGTGCAGCAGCATGGGTGCGACAATGTTGCGGCGATGCTGCAGAAGTGTGCAGCAAGACTTGTGTGTACGTGCGGCATTGTATGTGCATCTCAACACACTTCAAAACAATCATCAACAAAATATCCCAAACACACCAATGCAATTCATCTAATTATCCCACACAAGATTGGTGAAACCCATTACAACCACCTTGAATTCTCTACTTGCTCGTTCCTCAAACACTCTTACATCTCATTTTATGCAAAATCAATGATCTTTTCCTTCATTTCCATACTAGCAATTGAATACCACTCAATGCATATTTACACATATCAACACATGTATTGACATAAAATCATGCAAAACAAGCTGAAAATCCAAGTTATTCAAGACATATAAGTTGGTATAAAACCCACTTATCAATAATAGATCGTGTTACTATGTAAGATAGTATGAAAATCTACTCATAAAAAAAGTATAATAGAAAGTTAATCATGATTAACTAAATAATTTGAATAACATACATGTGTCCGATATCTATCTCATCAACAAATTGTAAATCCACACATTAAGAGTTGTGAAGAAAAGTTCCAAAACATTGAATTTTAATTTTTGACATTGAATCTCTAAACTCGAAACTAATTTTATTTTGGATTACGAATTCAAATACCAACTGCACTTGTTGTAGGTCAGTAAAATTGGTGACAAGTTTGAAGGATAATAACCCTAAAAGAAGTTTTATTATATGTTCAAGATGGCTACTAAGAAACTTTTCATATATCAATTCAATATTTCACTTACATGTTGCTCAAATTTATGAGGAGATGTGGAGTATATAAATTTTGTTATGTGGCATGATTCGAAATTGTGTCAAAACGATAGTCATTATTCCAAATTTATTGAGAATAATTAATTAAAGTAATGAAGGAAGAGATTAAGAGATTAAAATTGATGCAAATGTGCATGGATTTGATTATTGTTGTTCTATGCATTGTATTGTTGGTAATTGAGAAAAATAGAATTTTGGTCCCCAAAATTATAGATTGTGGCACTTATATTGCATTGTGATGCCTAAAGTTATTTCATTTTTTTAAAAATTCTCATTTCTTTCTTGTTAATTTTTTTCATATTCGTTCGTATGTGCCAAATGTGAACTCTAACCCTGCATTTTCAAAAGCAAAAATAAAAAATTTTAGAGAGATTTTGCATTTGGAAAATGCGACTTCTAACTCAAATTTAAATCTTCTATATACGAATTCTAGAGTTAAATTTTTTCTACGTGCTAATTCAGTTAATTCAAAAAATTTTAAATTCCTTTTGTTGAAGATAATTTATTTTCTTTCAAATAATGCTAAATTAAAAATTTTTAATAAAAAATATTTTAAATATATATTTTCAATGAAAGCTTTAAAATCTCATTTTTATTTTTTGACCAATGTTTGCACCTCGCTAAAAAGCTATTCACATTCTTGACAATATTGAACTGTGATACGAAGCACCCTAGTGTGTAACGTTCACATCGACAACAGAATTGAAGATATGAGGTGGAAAAAGAAGAAAGGGGTTTGGCAATTGGCATTTGCCTGAGTTTTCAGTGTTTTGGAGTAAAGAAATGTGATGAGTTTGCAAGATTATTTTGTTTTATGATGTCTAATGTTCAAAACGATGTAATTTAACAAAATTAAGAATAAAAGCATAAATATCGCTGAAATTAAATTTACAATTATTATGCGCTAAACAGTCCTGATTTTAGTGTAACGGCGTCATTTTGAACATTAGACAGGATAAGATAAAATAATTTTGGACAGAGGATCTCATCTACAATTGCCCTACTGGCTCCACCAAATTGGTCAAAGATTTTACACAATTTTTTTTAAAAACGGTAATTTTTTATTTTTGACCCACTAATAATTTTAAACTGAATATTTTATATATAAAGAAAAAATTTATAAACTTTTAAATAAATGGTAATTTTATTAGTTTTGCCTCCACACTAATAATTTTGATCAAAATCTACCAAATTTCTAATTACTATTCTTATGTAGTGTTTATTCAAATTATGTATTTTTATGACTTACGTATATAATAATATTATATAATTCACATATGCATTCTTACGCCTACAATATTTAATAATATTGTATTATTTGAAGTAATTTGTAAAATTTGGTCAGTTTTGTTTGATTGATAACTTGTAAAAAATTTTAAAAAAATAAAATAAAGTTTTACTATTCTACTAATTAATTTATGATAACAATCCAAGTGGAATGAAACAGTATAATAAAACAAAAGTAAAGTAATATAATTGCTTTAGTATTTTTATCTATTCTAATAGTTGTATGAAATGTTTGAAATTTTATTCCTATATCTTTCAATGGAAGCTTATAAATTATAAATGTGACTTTTAAATAAGGCTACTGTTATTGCCAGAGCAACAATTAGCTTCTAGAGCAATAAATTATACATATTCCAAATTTATCCTTAATCAATTAATTCTTTTATCTTTTATCCATTTATCATTACAACTTATCTTTATCTTATTTTACCTTATCAACTTATAACATATTTCCGTAACTTCTACTTTCCTAACATTTATTTTCACCCTCAAATTATAAGAAAGAAATTATATAAATAATATGACACTTATTTATATTAATAGCTTTTATTGTTCTCTCAATTAAATTATAAAATATATACCAATATATACTTCAAAAAATTTAGGCTCCATTTGTTTACGGTTGTTTTAGTATTTTATTTCACAAATTCAATTTAATATATTTGTTTTGTCCATTTTTTATCAAAATTTTTATAAAAAAAATAATATTACAATAATTATTTTTTATACAACATTTTTTATATTTTAATAAATAAATTATTAAATTTAAATTTTACTTTTAAATTTTTAATAATAAAAATTCTTCCTAATACATTTTTATACTAAAATAAACTCATAAAATATTAACTCAAATTTAAATTTTAAATTTTATTAATAAAAAATTATGCCCACATAAACAAACTCATCAATCCAAATACCTCCAAAATATTTATTTCTTATAACTAATCTCAAGAAAAAAAATCCTACTATAAAACTAAAAAAATACTCTATCCAAAGCGAGTTATATTTTTTTTTATTAAAATACTAATACATAAACATATGGCAGCTATAAATTATTATTTTTGTTTCTAATAACAATGCTCATACTTATATTTTATCAACATAATTTCCACAAATTAAAACTTAAAAGGAAGACACCATCACTATATATATAATAGAAATATTAATTTCACGTATTTTTTTTCATGCTACAATTTAATTCATAAATTTTAAATAATAAAAAGGCAACAAATTTTACTTTATAATTTGGATGTGTATATTTACTTCCATTTATACTCCTAGTAATTTTTTCCTTGTGATCTACTAACATTTTGAAATGTTAATTTGCTCATAATATAATTAAGCCATGAAGAATTTCTAATTATTAAAAGTTTAAAATTCAAATTTGAATTAATATTTTATAAGTTTATTTTGGTAAAAAAATGTCTTAGGAAGAATTTTTTATTATTAAAAATCTAAAAGTCAAATTTAAATTTAATAATTTATTTATAAAAATATAAAAATTGTTATAGGAAAAATAACTACTGTAACATTATTTTTTATTTACAAATTTTGATAGAAAAAATGGATAACACAAATAAATCAAATTGAATTTGTGAAATAAAACATTAAGACAACGGTAAACAAATGGAGCCTAAATTTTTTAAATATATATTGGTAAATATTTTATAATTTAATTAAGAGAACAATAAAAGTTATTAATAGAAATAACTGTCATATTATTTTTACATAATTTTTTTCTTATAATTTGAGGGTGAAAATAAATATTATATTAATAAAAATTTGGGAGAAAAATCAGTGTAAAGGAGAAGAAAATAGAAGTTGCGGGAAAATTTTATAAAGAATTGATAAGTTTTAATGATAAGGTAGAAAGAAGATAATGATAAGTTATAATGATAAATGGAGAAAAATAAAAGAGTTGATTGATTAAGGTTAAATTTGGAAAATATGTGATTTATTGCTCTGGAAGCTAATTGTTGCTTTGGCAATAACAGCAACCTTTAAATAATATCTATAAAGTGATAAAAATGTTAGTTGCAAATAATTCATAATAAACTACATCACAAATGTTCGTATTTAAAAATTATCAAAAAAATATTTAATATTTTACAAGTCATACATGTATATTAATTATTAAAATGTTTTAGAGTTAAATCAAATAAAAGACTAACAAACTTTCCAAAAAATATATATATAAGAATAAAAATGATGTATTATGTCGTTAAAGTATAATCAATTTTGTCCCTCAAATTTTCTAATTCCGTCACTCACGGTAAGCATTGTGTTCTAAACTCATAATCAGTTGAATTTGTTTTATCTCATCAAAATTCAGAATCTGATAAATTTGTCAGATTTATCTTGGCGAAACAAATAGATCCCAAAATGAACAACTTTTTTAAATTAGAGACTGTAGTTGTCTTTTGCCAAAAATAAAAATCATTCCTAAGTTCAAAATTGATGTTATATGTGGGCAGCTAAGTATAGCAAGCATAAATTAACTATTTCAATTTTTTCTTGTTCATGAACTCATCCAAGATAAAGTTTCAACATGCAAAGCAAGGAGAATTTTTTTTCCCCGATATATTTATTGTTTTCTATTTTATTATTATTATTATTATTTTTGTGATTGTGGATATAACCGATTTAAAACTCGAGAATAAATGAAAATCAGCCATCAGTAAACGTACGAAACTAAACTGCCTTTGGCGTTTTTGATGGTTCAAAAGTTTGCCATGTAGAACAACGTACGGACAGTTTGGCAAGGAAACAATTTCCCTTTATGGATCGTTCTTTTCATCATGATCCCTTCATCTACATAGAAAGAAATAAAGATATCAAGAACCCTTTTGTCCTACTGCCCAATCTTCAATCCTTTCTTTACTTTTTGTTTGGATTTCTTATGCTCATATGATGAGATAGATGACTATATATGGAGGTGCCTGAGGACGTTCTCCCTGAGATTTTAGTGAGATTGCCAGTGAGAAGTTTGTTAAAATTTAGATGTGTTTGTAAAGCATGATGTGCTTTGATCGATAGCCCTGATTTCGGGAATATGCATCTCAGCCATCCGTCCAAAAACAACAGAGAGAATTATGCCTTGATTATCAGGCGAGTTTGCCGGGGGAAAGATGAAGGCGTGGTATCAATCCATTATCCATGAATCTCCGTCGCTCGGCCGTGTGGTTGTCCCTGATCTCAATTTACCTTTTACTGGCTATGACATAGTTGGAACTGGCAACGGCATCTTTTGCATTATGGACGGTTACTTGTGATGTTACCGTTATGACAATCTAGATCTAATTGGAAGACTGGGATTAGTTTGAAATTTTAAATTAACGATGAGGATAAACTAGTGCCGAGTCAGTAATATAACTGTTAGAGAATTTCTTAGAGAGAAGGCAGAGAAATTTTTTAGAGTAACCATACTATATGGTTTTAACTAATTGGTTTCACTAAAACTAGAATTAATATAATGTCGTAGGGTTTACTTACATTTGGGTTAGGGTTTAATAATTGTAAATTTTATTTTGGTGATATTTATAATTTAATAATTATAGATTAATAATTGTAGAGTCCACTCACCAAGGTTTATGATAGTAGAGGAGTTATTGCTCTCAATTAATGTCGAAACGATAAATATGATATTACAGAATATAGTTTTTAAGTTACTATAGTTAAATTATAATTAGTTAAAAAAAACATTATCAGTATTAAGAATTTTGAAAGTTTATTTAATCACTTATCTATCAATCATATAAGTTCTATTATATTAAAACTCCAAATAATCAACTCTCTCTCCTATTTTATGTCAATTAGGATTATACATAATTGGAGTTTCCAATTCGCATAAAAATTATCGTACTATCATTACTATTTATTTTTTTTAGATATAAGGGGCTATTTTGTCTTGTTTTAAATGTAAGAACTAAACAAACTAAAACGTAAAATGTGACAGACTTTTATGGTCGTTTTCAATGGGTTAAAGACCGTGTTTTCTTTTTTGTCCTTGAAAAGAGAGCCATCGGATGTTCACATGACTGCACTTAACAATTTTTTTAATAGATTTGTAACAAAAAACTAAAAGTTTACACTTTTGAAATGTGAGATACCATTTTATCTCATTTTAAATGTAAGCGACAAAACAAATTATTTTATAGAATATGAGGGATTTTAATGTTTGTTTTCCCATATATTTATATAAGTAAACTACATAAAATGTCACTATACTTTTCAAGTGTGTCACTATACATCACTATACTTTTTTTGTTGCAAAAATATCACTATAGTCTTTAAAGTACATTCTTCGAAGTCACTATCTTTGTTTTTCATTTAAAAATAATGAAAAGATATGAAAAACCTATTTTACCCAACATTTAAATTTATAAAATTAAATAAATTTTATTCCACCGTAGAAGCTGCCACCCACTACCATAAAAGCGCACCACCACTTCCATACCCTCTCTGCTAACCCTCCCTCCACCATAAATGCCCACCACCACCACCGTACCCTCTCTCTGCTCACCCTTTCTCCCAAATCTATTTTTTTCTCCCTTTCTCTTTTTTTCTCCTTACAAAACTTTCATTATTAAATTATTTTTTTCCTCCATCTTTATTATCACCTCGCAATCCCCACCTCCATTTCCATCCCCATCATCACCTTCACTAAATACTTTTTTACTCCATCATGAACTCAACCAAATAAACTATTGTTAACTAAACCCATCACAAATTTACTACAAACCCACGAAACAAACAGTCGTCAATCAAATCTACCATAAAGAAGTAGAGAATATCATGATAAGGTTCCCGTTGATTTGATCCATCTTTGGGCGGATTGACAACCTTATGTTAACCACAGGATAGGTCTAGCTTGGAAAATTCCCACCAACAAGATCACAAGAACGAACACGATAAGAACAATGATTAGAACAAACAATTAAAGAAGCACAAAGAAACAAAGAAAGATATGGAGCGTGATTCAATGGAAACTTGTCCAAAGCCCCAACGCTATTACAAAACCAACTTGATCCAGGCGGCACCTAAATCAAATCAGATTTGGCTGTTCTCAAACTTAGAACAAAAGCAAGACTATTGGCTTGATCTTACTTTAGGGTTTAGAAAACAAAAGGCTCAAACTTAGCTAAGGTTTCTAAGGGTTTGGGATTCAAATTTTGCCTTGCAAAATAATAAACTTTCAATATCAAAAATCAACAACCAAAATTTGTGGGTTTACAAGCCTTTAAATAGACACAAAGACTTGCCAAACAATTAAACTCTACTTTCCAAAAAAATAGTTTCCTAATTGGAATTAACTTCCCTAAAATAGAATTAACACATGCCTCAATCATGCAAGATCTTTAGCCATGTGAAAACACCATATTGAACATATCAATGTTCATGCAAGAACATCAGATCACGTTCCTCATTGAAAAGATTAAACAAAAACGGATTAAAAACCTAAACCTAAAAACTGTCGAAATTCCCAGCGTCGCGACGTTGGGGTATGAACGTCGCGACGTTCCTGGACGTTGCGACGTGGAAGGTCGCGTGTCGTGACGTGCGGAAATCACGTCGTGAATTAAAATTGGATTTTTTAATTCCAATTTTTTCAAACTTCAAATTTCCAGAGAGTTACGTCACGACGTGGAGTTCGTGGACGTCGCGACGTCGGTACACATCGCGAAGTGGATCTGTGGACGTCGCTACGTGAAGGTACGATTATCCAACTCTTGTCCAATCTTGCTCTCCAACGAAGTTTCTCCATATAATGTCAAAACCACAAGGTTCCAAGGCTTAAAATCAGTCTTCACTTCATTGAAACCTTGTTCCAGCAACTTATATGCATCGTCTATCACTTCCATGATCAAACCATTAAGAGCCAGCTTGAACTGTTTAGTTTTTGCTCGAGTCATTGGTCCACCAATTCTACGTAACGGGTCAATGGAATGTTGTTCACCATTAAATGCCTCTGGATTCCTATCATATCATCTTCTCCACCTCCATCATTATCTTAATTTGCCAAAAAACACTCATTTTTATCCAAACACAACAGGTGTAGTAGTGTGGTATTTTTGTCTTGTGTGTAGCGGTGTGATGAATTGTCGTGTGTGTGGTTTTGTTTTTTTTATTGTGGTTTAATGGTTTCTATAGTTTGTCACCTTAATTGTAAAAAAATTTTGATTGTGAAGAAATAATTAAGGGAGAATTTTATTAAGGACGCGTCTCATACCTTTATTATTAGATAAGGCATAATTTTAACCTATTTATTATTAATGACGTTAAAATATCTATATTAGTTTATATAATTAACGAAAGACTTTGTTACCCTTTTCATCAATCACAGAACAAATCAAGGTCAAAACGCTTACTTTCTTTATCCTTTTATTACTAAAATTTTCAACTCTTCATCATTTATTTCATAATTGTTATTGATAAATTTTCACACTCACTTATTTTCTTTATCCTTTTATTATTAAAATACATTAATTTAATCCTTAACTATCTTAAATTCTTTATCATGTCCTGTTTCATAATTATTATCAATAAATTTTTATATTGACTTTACTTAATTGATATATATCTATAACTTTCATCTTAATTTTAGTCATTATCGAACTCTATTAAGTTTTAAAAAATACAAGAATTTTTTAAACTAATATTACAAATCATAATTAATATTAATAAATTTTAAAATTTTTTAGTATACTTTCAATGAATTTACCTGATATGAATGGGCTAGGCTCGATCTCCTGGACCACTCGATCTCCACAATCTTTGGACCGTTGTTGATGCCAAAAATTACACAAAAGAATAACACAAAGCAAGAACAACAATTGGCGGAAGTGAAGTCAAAGGAAAACGAAAAGACTTGGTAATAAGCCAACCAAACCCCTACGCTTATACAAACAATTTAACTTAGCCAATGTAAATCAAAGGACTAAACTAAAAGGTTTGGCCGTTCCTTAAATCAAGAACAAAGAAGCTCACCTAAAGGTCTTAGCTAAAGGTTTGCGGATTTCTTGAAGAACAACTTAAATCAATTGTACTTCAAAGGGTTTTAAACACAAAGTGTTTAACAATTTAGCAAACCTAAAATTCTTCAAAATTCATCTCTTAAAAACGTCAAAAGCCCTCCTTTAAATAGGAGTAAAATCGGCCAAAAACTTACAAAGAAAAGGAAACCCTAACTAAAACCAATTTAGGAAACAATCCAAATTGGAATTGATAACTCACTAACTAACTTAGTTTCCTAATCTAACAACAAGAACCAAACGTTTTGGCCTTCTAGAAAACACGCAAAAAGGCTCCTAAAATTTAGGGAATTACTTTCCTAAATTTTCCTAAAAAAATAGCCTTACTCCTAAAAAGTAGGAGATTTCCTAAAATGTAGCTTAAGCACACGGTTTTGGCTTTTGAAAAAGCAAACCATATTTTGACTTTCCTAAACCAATACTTGCCATTATCATAAAAGATAATTGGGCTAAGTAATTTATTAAAACAATAAAACCTAATTACTTAGTAATGGTGTGATCCAAAGTGGTAAAGCCCAAGCACGCCTCCTTAGTCTTCAATGTAGCCCATGAACACTTCTTCAATGTGTAATTTCCTTAAGCTCCAATGTAGAACTCCTAGGAACTTCTTCATGAATTATGATGCAAGAATTGTTCCAAACAACTTCATGTTGAGATGGTGAAGAAGGTGACGCCAAGCTCTCTTCAAGGTTGTCCAAATTGCCACAATGTAATGACAATAATGTTTGCAAGGCGGCTTTCATCCTTTTGCTCCTTGATCTTGTCATTGGACCATCAAGATTCTCCAATGGATCATGTGAGTTCGTCCTTGGCACCATGGACGTGGTCGGATTACTATCATTACCTCTATTGAAATAATCACTTGATGAACAGGTAAACACGCAATTATTATTTATTAATATTTTTAATTTTAGAGTTATTGTATTTTTCTAGTGGTACTGCATTATTTAATAATTTTTAATTTTAAATATATTTACGACAAAAAATATTTATGATTTAAAATAATTTGATAATAAATAAATACATGCCAAGGAAAATTCTAAATAAAATAATGTGATAATGAATAAATTATTTTAAATAAATTAATTTTTGTTTTGAAAGATTTTGATAATGAGTATATTTTGTTATTTAAGACATGACAAAAAATCTTAACAATTTAAAAGAGTTTGGTGATAAGTATATTTTACTATTTAACATAGTTAGATAATGAGTTAAATTACCATCAAATTTTATCCATAAGAAATAATTAAAAATAATAATAAAAGATGGAAAGTTAAGTGTTTGAAGCTTTGAGCATAATCTTTCTTATAATTTGTAAAAGTGGTGCTAAAGTCTTTCACTAATTATATAACATAATAAAGTTATTTTGACGCCCTTAATAATAGATATATTACATTTACGTCATATTTAATAATAAGAGTATGAGACACACCCTCAATACAAATTCTCCCAATAATTAATTGCACATGAGATGAGAACATACAAATTGATTTATTTTAAACTTTTTTTAGATTAAAAATGATATATGTGATGATAGATGATTCTGAATGCAATTTTGAGGTGTTGATGGGTGTGGTTTTGAAGTAGTTGGGTTGGGGAAATGAAAATCATTTTTTTTTATTTTTAAATTTATATGTGTTTTGACAAATAAGTCCCCAAAGACGTCAATGTGTCAATCAAATTCCTTCTAACGAATAAAGTAGATGAGACCAGATCCTCTGTCCAATATTTATTCTGTCTTATTTTGTTTAACATTCAAACGATGTAGTTTCACTAAAACTAGGAACTAAATGCATAAATATCACTAAAATTATTTTACAATTATTAGACCCTAACCAAGAGATGAGTGAACCCTACAACGTAGTTTTAATTAAGACTGAATAAGACAAGAAAAATGTTGGACAGAAGATCCCGTGTCAAAGTAGATGGGGTGATTTCAATAAAACACTTTCAGGATTTTAGCGACTTTATTTGCAAAAAAAAAAGAAGTAATGTACAGTGATATTTTTAAAAAGTATAGTGACATTTTACGTAGTTTATTCTATTTTTATCAAGTGTACGCAACTGCCATAGGAGATTAGATCCTCTGTCCAATATTATCCTGTCATATTCTGCCTAATGTTCAAAACGACGTAGTTTTACTAAAACTAGGGACTAAAAGCATAAATATTACTAAAATTACTTTACAATTATTAGAGTCTAACCAAGAAATAAGTGAAACATACTACGTAGTTTTAATCTAACACATGATAATATAGGATAATATTAAATAGAGGATTTCATCTCCTGCCATAATGCACTACGTAAACTATTTTACATAACGTGACAAAAATAAATTAATCATCCGTGCTGAGAGCGTTTGGTTAAACAGTCCGTGAGCACAAATGCTGCATTCAGGGGCGGATTCAGGCGGGGGCTGGAGGAGGCTGAAGCCCCCGCCATGGTCGCTGGAAATTATGGATATATATAGTAGATACTTGCCGGAAACTATGAAGCCACCGCCACTGCCTCTGTCCTTCGGGACCGCCGCTGCTCCAGAGCCCCGCAGTCGCTGGAGTAGAAGAAGACTTGTTTTGTTGAAAAGAAAAACATGTGCTTGATGCTTCCGCCGCTGCTGCTCGCCTGTGTTGCTGAATGAAGAAGACGACATTTTATATATAAAAAAAATAAAAAAAAAATCACTTAACAAAACGACGTCGTTTTGTTAAATGATTTCAAAAAATAAAATAAATGCAATATACAACTGTCCACATAACCAGCAGCCCCTTAACCATCTCCTTTCAAAATTCCTTTCCAAATTCCAAATATTTCCTTTTCAAATTCCAAAACCTTCCTATCTCCCCCAAATTTCCAAATCTTATTTCCAAATTTAAACCATTTCAATGTAGCTATCTACCAAATTTCCAAACTCAAGTTTCAAATTCACCAGTAAAGAAATTTTTTTTTTCTTCTCTCATTGTATCTTTTTCTTTATCTCCATTTTTTGTATTCAAGATTCAAGAAATGTTAGTTTTACTTCTTTTTTTATTTAGAGTTTTGCTATTTAAATGTTGTTAATTGTAAGTTAATTTTAATTATTAAGTTAATTTGGATAATTTTATTAAGAATTTTATAGACTAAATATTTAGTGATTTGGAATTTAGATTATGGTTTTTGAATATGAACTAATATTAGGAATTTTGAATTTAGACAATATATTTTAGATATAAATCATAGTTTAGAAATTCTAGTTTGTTAGTTTTACTTCTTCTTTTTTTTATTTAGAGTTTTTTTATTTAAATATTGATAATTGTAAGTAAATTTTAATTACTAAGTTAATTTGGGTAATTTTATTAAGAATTTTATGGACTAAATATTCAGTGATTTGGAATTTAAATTAGGCTTTTTGAATATGAACTAATATTAGGAATTTTGAATTTAGACAAGATATTTTAAATATAAATCATAGTTTAGAAACTCTGGTTTGTTTAATTAATTTTCTTTATAGATTAATAGTGAATTGTGATTGAATTATTAATTTATTTAATTATAAATTAATTGTGATTGAATTAATGATTGTAATGAATTTATTTTCAATTGTTTATTTATGTAGATTATGGAGAGGTTTATTTATGTAGATTATGTTCATTTCAAGAAGCTAGTTCATCAAGTGTCAACCAATAGGGCAGTTATGTGTCTTTATACATTTTTATTATTGTTTTTAAAAATTTAATTGTTGAATACATTTATTTAATCGCAAAAAAAATTTTAAGTAAGCCCCCGATAAAAAAAATTTCTGGATCCGTCCCTGGCTGCATTCTAACAATTTTTTTTTGTCTTTTTTTCTTTTGTAATTAATTAATAAATTTGAGGTAAAAGTAAATCATTAATAAGTTATTTTATAAATTAATAATTTAATTAATTTTTCTCTTTTCTGAATTAATAATTTAACTAATTTTTTCTCTTTTCTAAATTATTAATTTATCTAATTTTTCTCTTTATAATAATGTATTTTTATTTTTTTATTTTTTTATTTTTTATTTCAAAATTTTTATATTTATTATATGATATGTAGATTATAATGACTTTATATTAATTTATTTTTTTGTCCCATGCAAACCAACTCTCCATTGTTTTCAACTTTCACTCCCTTTGATTTACTGAAAATTTGAGATTGATTATTGGGCAAAAGAAAGTGAAATGCATGACAGCATGGGAGACACGTATAACGTACTCATATTTTTATAATGATAATTGTGCATGTTTGACACTTGTATTTTTGATTGGATGATTTCACAGTCAATATTAACCTACGTATGAATAATTGTGCATGTATGACACTTGTACGTTTGGCTACGCATCATGTAGTCTTTGGATCCATCGATCACTAAAGAACACACATTTTATATTGTACAAAAATAGGAAATCAAATCACATTTGTTTGAGTATTATACAAAACTGCACGATTTTCAAAAAACAACGATCATTTAAGGAAATTTTGTGTTCATATTTAAGGATATTATAAAAACAGTCGAAATATAATAACAATAACATGGTGGAGTAGCATGAATTTCAAGCTTTAAAAGGACCAATTTCACATACAAGCAAGCGGACACAAACAAACACACACACATGGATGCAGAACATGGTTTTGCTTTCAAAGTTCTTATGTTTCCATGGTTGGCTTATGGGCACATATCTCCCTTTCTACAGCTATCCATCAAACTTGCTGAAAGAGGATTTTGTATTTACCTTTGTTCAACCCCTATCAATTTGAGTTCCATCAAGAAAAGAGTGACACAGAAGCACTCCCACTCAATTCAGCTTGTGGAACTTCATCTTCCCCATACTCCTGAACTTCCTCCTTGCAAACATACAACCAATGGCCTCCCTCTGCATCTCAACTCCACCCTTAAAAAGGCCCTTAAAAGTGCAAAATCTAATCTGTTCAATATTCTTAAGAATCTGAGTCCTGATTTGGTAATATATGATGCCACTTTTGATACTATGGCATGGATCCCAAAATTGATTTCCACCCATAGTATTCCAGCAGTCAAATTTTCGGTTTCTAGTGCAGTATTTCATTCATACATGTATCATATGTTGAAGAAACCAGGCCTTGCATTCCCTTTCTGGGAGATTTATCTTTCCAATTTTGAGCTTGCCAAGGTTCGCAGCATGGCTGAATCTTCAATCGTTGATGATGAAGAAGATAGAGATGAGATGCCAAAAGGGATTCTTGACAATTTCATGCTGATAAGAAGCTCTAGAGAGATCGAAGGGAAGTATTTTGATTTTCTTGCGGATTTGGCAAATTTGAAGACAATCCCTGTTGGTCCACTGTTTCAAGATCAACATCCTATTGTCCGTGATCAAGATGAGAACAACGAGCTCATCGAGTGGCTTGGGAAGAAAAACGAGCATTCAAGCATTTTTGTCTCCTTTGGCACAGAGTATTTCCTGACGAAGGAGGAGATTGAAGAGATAGCATTTGGTTTGGAGCTTAGCAATGTGAACTTCATATGGGTAATTCGATTTCCCGAGGGAGAGAAAATGAATCCTAAAGAGGCTCTACCGGAGGGTTTCGAAGAGAGGATGAAAGAGAGGGGAAGAGTTGTGGAAGGATGGGCACCACAGGCAAATATTCGTAGCCATAAAAATATTGCAGGATTCGTATGTCATTGTGGTTGGAGTTCGATATTTGAAAGCATACAGTTATGTGTTCCAATAATAGCAATGCCAATGCAAATTGATCAGCCTCTCAATGCTAGGTTGACGGTGGAAATTGGCGTAGGCATGCTGGTCAAGAGACATGAAAATGGAAAATTTGAAAGGGAAATGATATCAAAAGTGATCAAGGAAGTCGTACTTGGGACGACTGGGGAAAATGTGAGGAAGAGAATGAGGGATATTAGTGGGAACATGAAACTTAAAGAAAAAAAATGATTTGGATGAGGCTGTTGAAGTTCTAACAGAAATTTGTAGAGCAAATTAAACGAGGAGAAAATGTTTCATGGTCGCTAAATATATGAGCAATTGCTAATAAAAATGTGTCATTAGTCAAACTTTTGCTGAATTTTATTTTTTATTGGCTTCATGATTTTTGAGTGCTCACCCTCATCATTCAATTAATATTTACTTAGACTACGAATCTCCTAAAAGATGTCTGACTAACTAGCAATGCTATCGAATCTTTCTGTTTTCTTTTCTCTTGTCTTTTTTTTTTCTTATAGGAATTCTTTTTTTGTGTTTGCTTATCACTAATTTTGAACCATCTCAAGAGAGACAAAAATAAGAAAAACTTGTCAGCACAACGATGGGCAATTTATACTCCTATATTAGAGAGAAGTATCAATCGGAACAAAAGAGGTTTCTGTATTATTTTAAGTGTCTATACAAACGGTCCTATGGATTTTAAAAAGAGAAAAAGATATACCAAATGGAATACCAGTTGACGTGTTCCATAAGAGATCAAAAAATTGTGGTCGGAAGAGAGTACGAAGTGACCCAAATCGAGTTTTTGAGATTCCGATGAACAACTTTGAAATCATTTGAAGAATGTTTGAAAGTCAAATAATGTTTGAAAGTCAACTATACGACGTTATTTATACTTTTAAAAGAATGTCTCATTCGTCGTCACTCAAATGCCATTAAACCATATTTGAAAGAACAACATAAAAAAACCTGTTTAAAATTTTGCATATCAATATTAGAACCAAATAGTTTGTCTCGTGAGACAAAATTTATTACTATATACAACATGGTGTATATTGGCAAAAAATGGTTTTACATAACCAAAAATTGCGAAACTTATTATTTACTTTCCATGGAAGAAGATCCTTTCCGCACGTGCCAAGTAAGAATTACATCAGAAAAGTAATATTTTTAGTTGCTATGGCTGGTCCAAGGGTTGATGAAGAAGGAAACACTGTATTTTTTAGAAAAATAGGAGTCTTCCCCATGTTACCATAGAAGCCGCACATAGAAGAAGTAGAAATAGAAATGCATGAACTTTGGAAATAAAACTGATTAGATCGGTAAAGAGAGGCTATAAAAGCACGTTTGATTATGGTGGCTTGTGCGCAGGAGTGAGGCCGTGTGGGGTCGGAATTCCTCGGAGGAGCATCGTCAACACTTCGGGTGGGGAGGTGTGTGACTTGGTGACCAATGACTGAAGACTGGCCCTGGTACCCAGCTTGGGCTGCTACCGTAAGATTAGTACCCCATTGCTTGCACATCCCGCGCTTTACATTCTCAGCTGGCTAGGGGACGGTTGGTTTGAGGCCCAGGATTAGTCTGACTCAACAACAATGAAGTGGTGGGAAGACACGGAGTTGTAGTGTTAGTAACCTGAGATATAAAAAAAAAAAAAAAAAAAAAAAAAAAGAACACATGTTAAACCGAATGATGCAGAATTTCATCAAGCCGTTTCAAAAAGTGATTTTGATATGAGTTGCTCTGTCAACCATCAAATTCACGAGATTAAAATATTTTGGATATTGGATTTTTTTAGTGCCATCTAGACATCACAATACAAGGAGTGTCCAAGGACCGTAGAAGAGTTTCTTCATGCAATTCGGAAGTTTTTTTGTGAGTACCCACCAAAAAAAGAGGATTATGTTTTTTTAACTTTACAACTATTCATGCTCATCTTGAAGGTTGAAGGATTTACAAATATAAAATCCAACGTGTGAACAAGACTACACTTGCAAAGGAAAGGACATCTTCCTACACAAATTAATTACTTGTAATTTAGCTATGGTACAAAATGTATAATGAATATGTTAGAATCTTAATATAAGATTAGATATAAATTGTCAACTTTGATCATTTCAATTTTATTGTGTTTTCAATTTAGTCCAATGTTATTTAATTATGCTACATGTAGAATATGACAAGTACTACTTATTTTGTTTCTCAAAAATTTTATTAAAAATTCAGCTAAAAAGTGTATGTGAAATAAAATGTATGCATATAATTTTTTACGAGAATAAAATGAATATAACTGAAAGTTATACAACAAAAAATATAGAATGATCTACTTTATATATATTATTCTTTGATGTTATTGGATAAATTGGTATACATTTTAACCTTTATTATTGTAGATAAAGTGTTAAATAAATAAAATCATAACATGTCATTGTTTGAATAGTGAGATGAATTTATGCTCTTAATAAAGTTTTAGAAAAAAAAATACACACTATGTATTAATATTAAAAGTTGGACCTTCCCTAATTAAAATTTTCTCAATTATAATTTAATAACTAGATTAGACAACTGAATAATAATGAATGATCTTTTTGCTTAATCTTTTTTTTTTTTTTTAAATATAGCCGTACAAATTTTTCCAATTATAATTTGATGATACCACATATCTGAATTAGAAAATTAGATAATAATGAATAATCTTCCACTTTATTTATTTTTTCCTTTTTTAATGCTTAACATGAGAAAACTTTGAGACAATACCAATAGGATTAAATACATTTCAAGCATTTTACCATTTGAAGTTATGATACAAAGCATTGACTAATTAAGTGTGTTTTACCATGTATTATTTGTTTTTCTTTTAGTTTTTTTCCCGATCTCTTAAACTATAAATTATTTATGCTTCTTTTTTACTGGTTTGAAAATGCATTCTTAAGCACACATGAATAGTAAAATATGACTCTATTTGTCCTTAAGCAAAACTCTTGTTACAAATTTGTAAGGAAATTACATAAATGAAGACCCAAAATAAAGGGTCTCAATAACCGTGAATAAATGCTAATTCAAAATGCCACTATGGTTTGCTATATGAGTAACGCGTGAGCATGAAAAAGTTTAATATCTAACAACAAAATCATCAGTTACTGTTGGCATATGGGATAATTACGCCCATGATATTAGTCTGATATTATCTCAAAGTATGAGATAAAGTCATATGTCTTTGGTACGTATATCAGACACTGATAAAGATAAGAAGACTATCCCTATCTTGAAGCTTTCTTGTAGCTCAAGGATAGGAGTCTATTTATCTTTATATACGGAGAATATCAGACTGAGAAAAACAACGATAGAAAATATCGTTATACGTATTCTTCTTCCTCAACATTATATTTGATTTCGTACTTTGTATCTAATTGGTCGACAACAATAGATACTCGTGTAGTTTCTATTACCGGGAGTTCTTTTTTCTATCAGAACAGTATTAAAAACGTGGAGTAGAACAAGATCTAAGCTTCCGCTCTTCCAGGTTAGTTTTCTGGAAAACCTTCATTGGTATCAGAGCCAATGGTTATGTTCTTCTCATATTTTTCCATGTAATTATTTATTTTGTGAGTTTTAAATGGTGATTATGAATTTTCTTTGAGGAATTTTTTTTCTATGAAAATAAATCGTGAAATTCATAATTTCAGATCTGAATATTGCCATTTTTGACTCACTTATCGTGGGAATTAAATGATAAATAATACATGGATAGAAACTAGACTTCAAAACGAATCCAACGGTATAAAGTATGTGAAAATCGGATATACGGTTAATTAAATATGACTGTTTTAAGTTTTTTTTCGTTTTGATTTTATTTTCTGATTATTGATATAAAAATATGTGGACTATCCATTGTTGAGCCTTTACTGAGTGGTGGACTGGCCCTTTCAAGGCCCCAAAGCAAGCCCGATCAGAAGTTGTTTTTGGTTTCTGATCATTAATATTGAAATGTGGGCCGTTCAACTCAGAAAGTTTTAGCCCAGAATCATTAAAGCACATTTCATGGTGCCTTACTGGGCCTAAGGCCTGATCAGTGTGATGGACTTCACTACTGTTGGGTGAGCTTTAAATATGAATGAGCTATACCTTAATAAGGTTTGGACTTGATGATAATTAGAAAATAAAAGTGGTCCGATATATAAGTAAAACTCAGTTTTATATGATTTATATACATATGTAATCAATTTCATTTTTAGTGAATATTCATCAAAATATGAAATAAAAAAAAATCCAGAAAAATTAATATGAATATTCTGAGGTGTTATCTTTAGTTCCAGAATATTATAAGTGAATTTTTCTGACTGATATATATTGTTTTGTAATTTTTGCATGCTTATTTATTTATTTTGTGAATTTGCACAAAATAGAATAAATAGAATTAAAATTACATAAAATTCAGAAAAATTAATATTAATATTCTGAGGTGTTATCTTCAGTTCCAGAATATTTTAATTGAATTTTTATGCCTGCATATATTTTTTTTTGTAATTTTTGTATGCTTATTTATTTATTTTGTGAATTTGCACAAAATAGAATAAATAGAATTAAAATTACAGAAAATTCAGAAAAATTAACATTAATATTCTGAGTTGTTATCTTTAGTTCCAGAATGTTAAACATGAATTTTTCTGACTGTATATATTTTTTTTTGTAATTTTGCATGCTTATTTATCATTTTTGTGAATTTGCACAAAAATTGAGATAAATATAATTAAATAACAGAAAATTCAGAAAAAATTAAATTAATATTCTGAGGTGTTATGTTTAGTTCCATAATGTTAAACATGAATTTTTCTGACTGTATATATATATTTTTTTTAATTTTGCATGCTTATTTATCATTTTTGTGAATTTGCACAAAAATTGAGATAAATATAATTAAATTACAAAAAATTCAGAAAAATTAAATTAATATTCTTAGGTGTTAATTGTAGTTCCATAATATTAAATATGAATTTTTCTGACTGTATATAATTTTTTTGTAATTTTACATGCTTATTTATCATTTTTGTGAATTTGCACAAAAATTGAAATAAATATAGATAAATTACAGAAAAATCCAGAAAAATTGTATTGATATTCTGAGGTGTTTTTTTTTCAGTTCCAGAATATTATAAGTGAATTTTTCTAACTGTATAGATTTTTTTTGTAATTTTTCTTGCTTATTTATCATTTTTGGTGAATTTGCACAAAAATTGAGATAAATATAAATAAATTACAGAGAATTCAGAAAAATTGAATTAATATTCTGAGGTGTTATTTGTAGTTCCAGAATATTAAATATGAATTTTTCTGACTGTATATATATTTTTTTGTAATTTTGCATGCTTATTTATCATTTTTGTGAATTTACATAAAAATTGAAATAAATATAAACAAATTACACAAAATTCAGAAAAATTACTTTAATATTCTGAGGTGTTAATAAAGTTCCAGAATGTTAATTTGAATTTTTCTAGTTGTGATTAAGTTTATCTTGTAATTTATAATGCATGTTTATTTCCTAACAATAATTCATGAATATAAAAATGAATTATTTAAACATGCAAGTATTTTTAAGTTGAATGAATCAGTTTTGTTCCTTAAAAATAACAATAAAGTGAAGGGGGGTTTGCGCAAAAATTTGTATAATTATAATTTTAAATATTTTTTGGTATAATGTGATTCCTAGCATAGCGAAGTTTCCTTTGTACATGAATGTTTTGATTATAATTATTACAAATTAATGATTGCTGCAAAATCTATATATATATATGTGTTAATCAAGATCCTTTTGTGCACTGCTTAAAAGACAGCTTTCAAACAAGATAATTATTAATTTAAATTATGGTGATAAATTTATTGGTGTTTTTTTTAAATTGGACACCATAAAATTTAAATATGGGCTTGGTAGAGTAGTGGGCCTTAGTGGCCTTAAACTATATTATGGTTTAATCCAATATATTATTGTTCAACATCAAGATCTTGGGCTTATAATAAGTTCAAAAGTAATAAATAATATAACTTGCATAAAGTTGTTGAGTTATATTGGCAATGATCTAATGTGTGAACAATATGCCACCGCGAATAAGTTGTTCTTATTCATGAGTTTGGTAATATTTCTACGAGAAAGTGGCATATTTTAGACCTTCATGAAGGGTGTGATATGTAAAGAGTAGAAATTATTTATATTATATGAGTATTGAATTAAAATAGTGATTAATCACTTAATCATTTTTTAATCAGTGGGAGCATACTAATATGGTTAAGGGAAGAGCGTTTAGTGGCTGCTGATCTTTCTTTATGTTAGTTATCAAGTTTTAATTTTCGCAAAGCATTTAGGCTTTATGCGAAAGCGAACTAGATAAACTCCTAATAATCTCAATGAGAGATTTATACTCAAGAAAAATACCAAACAAAAGAAAATTAGTTTTTGCAAAAGGAACAAATCAAAACTTTACTAATAGAATGGTCAATTAGAACTTCACTCGTGATAGCACTGAGTTGAAATGTACATATATATATATATTTTTTGACCACATGTCTCACATATTACTTGTTATTTTTTTAAGAAAGTAACAATTGTAATTAGTTGTTGAATCTCTCCTATTGTGGATGAAAGATTCAACAATAACCTATTCACAGAGTTGAATGAGTTGAAGAATCTCTCCAATTGTGGATGGAAGATTCAAAAATAACTAATTACATAATTAAATTAGTTGTTGAAACTCTCTAAAATCGTGGATGATAGATTCAAGAACAACTAATTATATGATGAGAAATTGAGTAGAGTTTGTGGGATTTTATTGAATTTTTGAATTGGAAGTAAATAGATACATAAGGAGAAAAGGTTCCAAGTGGGAGAATGTTTTCACAAATTGAAAATTTAACTTGTGTAACCATTGTCTCCATAATGTATTTAATACTTCATGACTTCAATAAAATTTATATTTTGTTCTTATGATACTTCAACTAATTTTTCTAAAAATGTTTAAGAGGCAAGAAATTGATATTAATTATGGAACAAATTGATTTTGGTTTCTAATTATACGATATTGGAATTTATAATTCCAATATGTATAAAGTTCTCTCATATCTTCTAGAGATGATAAGAATAATGATTCACTAAAATGACATAACAAATTGAGTTATTTTAGGCGAGATATAAGGATAGCTAGAGAAGGTCTATTGGGATCTATTCGGGCAAAACAATCTCGCCTATTAGTGAATATTATTTTGGGAGAGAAATTAATTAATAAACCATTTTCAAAAGGCTAAATGGGCAATGCTTAATCCATCTTGACATCTGTGAGCCAATACACATAAGGGTTAGACATAATAATTCCTATTACTTTAATAGATAACCAAACATGTTTTGATTATATTTTTCTGATCTCCCATAATTTTTGAGGTAGAGAATCAGTTTGACTTAATCAAAACTGCGAGTATCTATTCAAAGAATTATATACAGAAAATGAATTATTTAGCAAAGAAAAATGATTTTTATATTTTGCAACAAAAGAGTGTGGCAAATAATAAGAATCGATCTTTGCTTGATATAGTCATTGGCGCTAATAATTTTTTGTTAATTTCCTATTAGGGGAGATATACAAATTAAGCAGCTGCCTTTGTACTTAACAATGTGCCCTTATGATCAGTTTCTTCCATAAATTATGGATCGGCAGAAATTCATATTTGAATAATTTGCGGTCATAAAATATACGTGCTACCTATAACACTTTTCTTGTAAGTATGAGAATTTGTGACTTAGAGGTAAGAAATCTATCTTTGTTAGATATCTACGCCTCACAAGGTTAAGTGTTTATTGGTAGACAACTAAATGGAAGTGTAACTGATATTGAGTCACGAGATGTGGAATTTCTAGAAAAGAATTTCCCTAACTTATGCAAGGTAAAGAATAATTTATAACTCTATGCATTGGAAAGTACTGAAGGGGGTGATCTTATTACTCCAATGGAAATTGAGATAACTAATTATCGACCTCTCGAAGATAGTGGGAGCATATTTCCATTGAATAGTTCAGTACAAACCAATGAGAGTTCTAAACAATTTCTACCTTAAAGAAGTAAATGAAAAATTTTCCGTCGTCATTTTGAGACTGATGGGGAAACCTTCATGGTTGCTTCTTATGATGAAAATGAGCCAAAGAACTTCCATCAGGCTATTTCATCAAAAGTTAGAGAAGAATGGATTATTTAAATAGAGTCTATCGAGACTAATCAAGTTTGGGACTTGATTAACTATTCTTTTCGACTAAAGACCATTGGGGACAAAAGGTTCCCAAAGTCAAAGGTAAAAGAAGGTAGTTCCATTGAAAGGTGAATAGATGACCTTAGTTTGGCTCTTGTTACATATTTTTGATTTGAAATTTTGTGATATGAATGTTAAAGATAACATTTCTCATTGGAGAAATTGGATGAAAGATTCGCAAGAATCCGTTCGTTAACTTTGTTACAGGAGATTGAAAGCGCAAAGTTTGCTAGCTCAATCAATCTTACTATTACTAGAAGTAATCATCCAGATAGTTATATCTAAAACTTCATCGAGCCAACTAAAATTCGGGCTTACGGTGGTTAATAGATATTACTATATGTATCTTAAACATTCTAAAGGAAGTTTCATATATTTCATTATATGTAGACGATATTAAGTAAGCCAAACTAACAAGGAGACGATTGTCACCACTAATAAGTAGTTGCCTTCTAATTTTTGAAATGAAGGACATATGACACTCCTTTGGTAAAATGTGAGTCTATAAGCCTTGAAAATTGCCCAAACACTCTTAAAAGTAATGAGTAAATAAGCTTTGTTCTATATGTGAGTAAAGTGGAGAAATTAGTTTTCTCACTTTGGATACTCATTTGATATCTACAATATGGTTGGGTTAGTTAGCCAATACCAAGCAATACCTAATTTAAATTTTTGAAAAGCTATCAAAACGTATATTTCGCTAATTGGAATAGGACTTTAGATTACGTGTTATCAAGGTTTGGATTTACGACTTATTAGAAATACAAACGCTGATTAGAGCGCTTATCTGGATAAGTGTAAATTAACCTAATTATATATTTGCTTACTTAATGATGATATTATATCATAGATGAGTAAGAAATAAACATGTAAATCATTGTCTGTAGAGTAAGCGAAATTAATACCTTGTACATAAGTAGTACAAGAGGTAATGTGTTTGAGAAAGTTCCTTGTGAATCTTGGCATTGTTATAGACTCATTGGATTCTACATTTGGTTATGGTAACAATATAGTTACTTTAAACTTTTACCAAGGATTCCAAGTATTATAAAAGAACTAAAACACATTTTAATAAGCAGTGGCACAAAAGTAAGTGTTTTTATAGTATATTTTCTATGAACCATATATTTGCTTATCATGTGACTAAACGCACAATAAGGTGATGCATTTTTGTTTATGATAGAGCAGCATGGTTGCATAGAACGTTTTGTACTATAAATATTTATAACAGTTTATAAATATCTTGATTTTAATATAATTGGATGTACATATTTGATTTCTTTTTCAAATTATGTGACATTGATTATAGCACATATATGAATGTATATTTTTGTAATATACATGGATAGGCTGATTTTCTTACTCACACAAGCAACCTTTCGGCGCTGATGATAGCGAGCAAAAGATGAGACATTAAGTATGTTGCCTTGACGTTGGTCAAGATGAGATCTTATCTAAGATCGCATATAGATAACCCAAAATCTATATATAAGCCTGATTAACAGCCGGATGTGAGACTTTTAAGTGTAATTGGAGTTGCACTAGAAGACAAAGTAAGTCTCAAGTAAGGCGCTTGATTAGCGACTTGACTAAGATCCGTATGGAATAATACTTATTTTCCATATCATGTTGTTTGTACAACATGTGCTTTGCGACTATGGATGGAGGTGAGTGAATGGGTCCCTGCTTCCTCACCGTGTGAGTCCTAAAGGATATTGAATGTCCTTATTAGAAATACCCTTTGTGACTTTAGACTGTGTCATGAAATTTAAAGTTAGTGTTTGCTACTTTAGCATGACTACCAATGGTCATGGTTAATTCGGCCGGATGGGGCATGTCTGGGAAAGCAGCTAATTTTAAGTTGAATGATATTAGGGCAAAGGAAGACTATTTGGTTTATATCATTACACTATACTCATTCGTCGACGGGTTATGGCGCTTTTTAGTGAGTGACATAATTATGAGTGTAATGTAGATAATGGGGGTACAAGTATGCTCTTTGAGGGATTAGAGATACTTGACCAGATATAATCAAATAAGTCTGGGGTATAATGAGTCACGACAGTCTTCTCTATTTTTAGTGGTTGATGTCTCTATGCTGGCCTTAAATGGTTTCTAGTATAGAGCTCCCACAAACAGGTGAACTCAGCGGTCGCACCAATTATTTACTAGTATGGACAGATATAATGAGTAAGTTGAGGAATAAAGTGAGAAACGTCTTCCCATCATGTGCGAGTGGGAGATGTTGGCATATGGGATAATTACGCCCATGATATTAGTCTGATATTATCTCAAAGTATGAGATAAAGTCATATGCCTTTGGTACGTATATCAGACACTGATAAAGATAAGAAGACTATCCCTATCTTGAAGCTTTCTTGTAGCTCAAGGATAGGAGTCTATTTATCTTTATATACAGAGAATATCAGACTGAGAAAAACAACGATAGAAAATATCGTTATACGTATTCTTCTTCCTCAACATTATATTTGATTTCGTTCTTTGTATTTAATTGGTCGACAACAATAGATACTCGTGTAGTTTCTATTATCGGGGTTCTTTTTTCTATCAGAGCAGTATTAAAAACGTGGAGTAGAACAAGATCTAAGCTTCCGCTCTTCCAGGTTAGTTTCCTGGAAAACCTTCAGTTACTTCATGCATGTGTGCACCTGATTCACCGTATATATTTTGGTTTGCTATATGTCTTCTTTAATGGAGACATAAAATAATTCAGCCTGATCGATGTTAATATTGTATCACACTTTTTTCACATGGAAATGAAACCTTATAATACTACTAGAAAAGATAATTTTGAGAAGAAATTTCCCTTCTAAGTAGTTACACCAACTTTAAATCTAGATGAATTTTGGGAAGATAATTTTCAACGTAGTCACAATTGTATGTTGAATCTTTTGCTTGGCAGAGATATCTCTCCTTCATTAAAATACAGTTTATTCCATACGTAAATTGGTGTCTTTAGAGTTTTTATGATTTGCCTGCCATTACATTTGCTTGTATAATTTGTTTTTATTCTGATACAGAGATAAATAAGTTTTTGTTTTCATTTTTTCAATCCCATTACAACCAAACTTGTCATTTAAAAAGTCATTTCTACAAGCGGCCGCGGACACACACAAACACACACTATGGATTCAGAACGAGGCTTTACTTTCAAGGTTCTCATGTTTCCATGGTTGGCTTATGGACACATATCTCCCTTTCTAGAGCTATCCATCAAACTTGCAGAGAGAGGATTTTGTATTTTCCTTTGCTCAACTCCTATCAATTTGAGTTTCATCAAGAAAAGAATAACACAGAAGCATTCCCACTCAATTCAGCTAGTGGAACTCCATCTACCACACACCACCGAACTTCCTCCTAGCAATCACACAACCAATGGTCTTCCTCTGCATCTCAACTCCACCCTTAGAAAGGCACTAAAAAGTGCCAAAACTAATCTGTCCAATATCCTAAAGAATCTCAATCCTGATTTGGTAATATATGATGCCACTTTTGATGGTCAGACATGGGTTCCAATATTGATTTACAACCTTGGTATTCCAGCGGTCAAATTTTCAGTTTCCAGTGCAGTGTTTGGTTCATACGTATATCATATGTTCAGGAAGCCAGGCCTTGGATTCCCTTTCCCGGCCATCTATCTTTCCGAATTTGAGCTTGCCAAGGCTCGCAACATGGCAGAAACTTCAATGGCTGATGATGAGCAAGATAGGCGTGATATGCCAAAAAGGGGTTGTTAGCAATTTCCTGCTGATTAGAAGCTCTAGAGAGATCGAAGGAAAATATTTTGGTATTCTTGAGGATTTGGCCAATTTGAAGGTCATCCCTGTTGGTCCACTATTTCAAGATCAACCTCCTATTGTCGGTGATCAAAGATGAGAACAACGAGCTCATCGATTGGCTCGGGAAGAAAAGCGAGCGTTCAAGCATTTTTGTCTCCTTTGGTACAGAGTATTTCCTGACAAAGGAGGAGATTGAAGAGATAGCATTTGGTTTGGAGCTTAGCAATGTGAACTTCATATGGGTAATTCGATTTCCCGAGGGAGAGAAAATGAATCCTAAAGAGGCTCTACCAGAGGGTTTCGAAGAGAGGATGGAAGAGAGGGGAAGAATTGTGGAAGGATGGGCACCACAGGCAAAGATTCTTAGCCATAAAAATATTGCAGGATTCGTATGTCATTGTGGTTGGAGTTCGATATTGGAAAGCATACAGTTATGTGTTCCAATAATAGCAATGCCGATGCAAATTGATCAGCCTCTCAATGCTAGGTTGATGGTGGAAATTGGCGTAGGAGTGGAGATTACAAGAGATGAAAATGGAAAATTTCAAAGGGAAATGATATCGAAAGTTATCAAGGAAGTCGTGCTAGGGACCACTGGGGAAAGTGTGAGGAAGAGAATGAGGGACATTAGTGGGAACATGAAACTTAGAGAAAAAAATGATTTGAATGAGGTCGTTGCAGTTCTAACACAAGTTTGTGGATCAAAATGAGGAGAAAATGTTTGGTTGGTCGTTAAGTATATGAGCAAGTGCTAATGAAAATGTGTCCCAATCTAATTTTAGTTGAGTTTTATGCATTGCTGGGGTCTTGATTTGTATGTAATTAATACAAATCTTTTAATAAATGACTGACTAGCAATGCTATTGAATATTTCTGTCTTCTTAAATTTATCTTTTCTGGGATTTTTTTTTTGGAGTTTTCCAATTATTCCATTGCAAGTATATCAATTATTTTGTGGTAGGAAAACTTCGTTATCAGAAATAAATTTATGTAGGAAATGAAAACACTTGCTGAGAGTTCTATTGGGTAAGATGACCGTAACTATATCAGTAAAGAAATAAACCTTATATGTATATGAGAAATTAGCATGTAGTGACCAAGTGCCAATGAAATAGTATTATTGTGTAAACTTTTATTGAATTCTATGTATTACTAGGGGTGAGAACGAACACGAATTAACATTCACGAATAAATATTCGCGCTCGACTCGCTTAAACTTCGGATTGAGTTCGTTTATTTAATAAATAAACGAATATGAATAGAATTGAAGCCTCGATTAATAAAAGAACAAGTGTATGAAAGTTGGTTTAAGTTCGTGAGCAGTTCGTTAAGAGTTCAGTTAAAATATTAATTATATAATATAAGCAATATTTATTATACTAAATAAAACTATTAAATAATATAAATAATTGAATTTTTTATACATTTATAGGCACACAAACCACAATATATGAGTTTGAATTGGATTTGTACCTTTATGAAAACTAAAACAATATATTAAATTAACTAAACTATGTTGTGTTATGTTAGCATCAGAGTATTCAAGAACAAATTCAAACCTCATTTCACTACTACAAAATAGCCTTTTTAAACCGCCCTTTTTAAAGCGGTTAAACATAATCCGCTGTAATTTATAAAAACGCGGTGGCATTATCGTAATATTAAACAAGAATTTAGACTTTTTACACCGGTTATTCTTTTTAACCGGTGTAGAAAGTTTTTTTTTTACACCGGTTAAAGAATAACCGGTGTAGAAAGATCTGTTTACACCGGTTATTCTTTTAACCGGTGTAAAAGAATTTTTTTTTAACAAAAGAATTTTTTTTTTTACACCGGTTAAAGAATAACCGGTGTAAAAACATCTTTCTACACCGGTTATTCTTTTAACCGGTGTAAAAGAATTTTTTTTTTTACAAATTGGCACACTTTAAATGATTAAATTTTGCTTTACAAACAAGCAAAAATAAAGAACCCATATCATAATTTTATTGAATGTTAATACAAATTCACTCTTTTTTTTATTCAATTTGTTCAGTTCATAATATCGAATTTTTGTATATCCTAATTCTAGATTATTCAACTAAGTTGATGGATTTATATTATCTATAATTTTAAAGGATTGTATTTATCTATAACATGTTCATGATTTGTAAAGGATGTTAACGCCGAAAAAGAATATGGGGATGTAATCAGAATCGAAATAATCTCAACAAAGATTAAGATAAGATTAAAAACTTTATTTCTTAAAAAAAAAAGATTTTCTACGAAATCAGTGCAAGTTGTTAAGCAGCAAAATTCATATTTGAAAAAGAATTTTTTTTTAACAAAAGAATTTTTTTTTACATCGGTTAAAGAATAACCGGTGTAGAAAGATCTTTTTACACCGGTTATTCTTTTAACCGGTGTAAAAGAGAAAGATCTTTTTACACCGGTTATTCTTTTAACCGGTGTAAAAGATTTTTTTTTAAAACAAATAAAAAGATCTTTCTACACATGGTAGAAGTTTTAAACAAAAAGCCCTGGCCACCAAAACTCTTTCCTCTCCCACCAAAACTCTTTCTCTTCACCAAAACTCTCTTCAGCCTCCACCGTCTCCCACCAAAACTCTTCAGCACCAAAACTCTTCAGCCTCCACCGCCGCCGCCATCATCTACCACTCCCACCAAAACTGGAGATGATTTGACTATCCATGGCAGATGCAAATTCGAGTCACCACAAACAATAATCTTACGTCATCTGTCTGGTAGGTCAATTTTGTACTGGGATTTTAAGGTTTCGACAAAATTCATATTATCTTAGTTTTTACTAACTCAGCAAATGATTTTTGAGTTTACTTGTGTTGTTATTGTAGTAATTAATGTGCATGATTCTTGGTTTTTTGTTTTAAGGAGGGCTTCGCATAATTCTTCATTATTGGCTTTCTACCTTTGAGGATTTCTTCAGTTGAAACAAACCCTCAAATCCCTGGACGAATTCGTTTGACGTCTTCTAGCAAAACTCACCACAATTGCTGCTGAAATTTTGAAAAAGGCTCGAAATCATCTCCGCAAACTCTTATGTCTTCAGCTAGCTAGCTCAGATCTTTAATTTGTTTTTTAGATTGGATTTTCAAAGCTCGGTTATCTTTCAGGTTAGCTGATTCTTTGTTCTTCTTCTTAATGTGTTATTGTATCTGTTTATGAATTATAAATTATAAAGTTTGTATATTTTTTATTATAAGTGATGTTTGATTGGGAGATAATGAAGGGATCAGTGAACAAGTTTGAATTTTTATTTTAAAATTTGAATTCTTTTGGGTGAAATCGTTTGGATGAAGAGAATTTAAAAGAGTTTTTTTTTTAAGACTTTTTACACCGGTTATATGAAAACCGGTGTAAAAAAGATATTTTACACCGGTTTTATTAACCGGTGTAAAAATAATGCACATTTTACCGCGCCTATATATACACCGGTACAATTTTCAAATAACCGGTGTAAATAGCCTTTAGAATAACCGGTGTAACAGGCTAATTTTGTAGTAGTGTTTGAATTCAGTTGAATGTCGATTCGACCTTGTTTATTTAAAAAATAAACGAACACGATTAGAATTTTAAACTTGATTAATAAACGAACAAACTTCAAACAAACTATTTCTCAACTTGATATCACCCCTATGTATTACTATCCCGTTGATTTGTAGTTTGCATCCTCTAATCTAATTAATAAAAATATTGGTATTCTAATAAATTAGTTCTCTTGGTAATAGTTAGATTTGGGTGATTTTTCAAGAATGACTAGGCTGAGCAGCAATTTATTTAATGTCTCTTTTTTCTCTTTTCCGCCTAATCTTTTGGAGTCTTGCAATTATTGCATGTTAATTATTAGTGCCAAGAAATGACGTTCATTTTCTGGTACCCGGCAATACTTTAGCTGACTTTTTAATATCTCTGAATTGTTTGCCTTCATTACAAAGTTGACTAAAAAATAGTGGTATGTCATTTTCATAATCATCTAAATCTCATAGTTAAGAAACTTCAAATAAATTCCTTCAAACCATTTATTATGGTATGCTCTCTTCTGATTTATGAGGTGGGTTCTCTCATTTCACCCTCCCATTGACCCAATTAAGTCACTCCTTAAATAGTTGATAAAGTATAAGTATGTTAGAATATATAGTGAAAGCAATTTACAAACTAAATCAATTCCCTAAAAACCTATAAATATTTTAAGCCAAAAAGAAAAAAAATCCTACAGTTTTTCTTGCTGTCATGCTTTTTTTTTTTGTCATAGGATAATTTATTCGGAAACTGTACTCCAGCTAGTTCTACATGGAATATGGGACAAAGAAGCTCCACATGTTTCCGGCCGTGCCTACTAGCAATACCTAATCTCTTGAAACTTTTCAAATAAAAAATGACTAGTAAAATAGTACCGTGTAGAAATATAATGGTATTGTAAAAATCTACTAATATAAAATAGAAAGTAGAAACTGGTTCCATTAATAGTTTTGAATAAGTATAAAATAAGGGAAGTCATGATGGAGTAATTTCATAATCAAAGACCTTTATTTTCAAAACTTACGAACGTACAAAATTAGGGAATATGAAAACATATATAGTAGATGTAGAACTTTGTCTTCAAGTATAAAGGTAAATATAGTTCATGTACATATGAATGTCCTCTAATTTCACTCCAATCAAAACATCAACTCCAAAAGAAATCTTTATGAAAATGATGTTCATGTTAAGATGTTGTTGAGATGATGGAGTGTTTTGTTGAGATGTTGTTGTTAGTTGTTAAGAAAATCTTTATGAATGATGTTCATGTTAAGCCTACTTAGATGACTACATATTTAATATCATTCATATTTAAAAAAAAAAAGTAGTTGTGGTTTGCTCTCATTGGAGTATTACAATCAAATTTATAGAAGATAATTAATTAAATGCAAAAACTCTTATGAGACCGTCTCATATAAATGACGTGATACGTCGTTAATTTTTTATATGTTATACGCTAATATGTAATACTTTATATGCTAATACACTAATTTTTTATACTTTAATCGTTAATACGCTATTTTTTTTTTACTTTATACGCTAATTTTTTATACTTTATACGCTAATTTTTTATACTTTATATGCTAATTTTTTATACTTTATACGCGAGTCTCATATATGATATGGTATCACAGAAAAATGACCCTTAATTAAAAATCATACTTATTCTTTTCCGTTATTAGATTATTTGTATGCCTCATCCTACATAAAGAAAAAAAAAAGATAATTTTGTGTTTTTTTAACAACTCTATCCTACCAAGAACCAGTGCCAACCCGTGTGGCCAACTTATAATGCATAATTTATGTGTGTAGTTCCACCAATGACCAAACTAGTTGATCAGATATCTTGAATTGGAAACAATTTTGACATTATTTAATACTACATTATTCGAATATAATCCATGTTAGTTATGGCAGTTGTGTTGTAGCTTAACCTTAATTCTTACAAGTTGCATGAATTATTGAATTTGAGTTGGAATTGTATTGAAAAAAAAAAGGATATCAAGAAAAGCCTAAAGGAGTAAATTTGGCATACATATGAATGTCCTCTAATTTCATTTTCACACAATATTTTATTAATTTTCTCAATCTTAAAATTTTCACATACTCACTATTCTCTCATAATATCCTTAACTTTTAAATTCTCAATAATATTATTTATTTATTATTTGTCATTATTACATATAATTTCATCTGATTTACTTTAATTTATTTCATTTTTTCCATTCTTTACCTAATTCTCGTGGTTAGTTATTTATTTTAATTTATATTATTAGTTATTAATATTTTATTTATTTATATTTCAATTATTTTATTTTACTACTCTAACTAACTTGAATTGACTAATGCAACATATATGACTTTAATCTCATCACGGATTAAACTTGTCGTAAATGTTTTTATTGTCTAGCTAGTACTATAAGATTATGAACCATAGTCGTTACACCGATGTGTTAAGGCTTACATGAAAAAAATACTTTATTTTATTATAAAACATATAAATTTATTTAAAATTTAGTAAATTTGTATATAATTTGTTTCATTTTGTTATATTTTGTATGTACGTAGTAATTAATATTTATGCCAAAATTTTATATATATATCTCTAATAAATGAGTTACTTATAAGTGAAATTTGTATATATTGTTCTGATTTTTTTCAAATTTTTATTTTAAAGAAATTTGAACATTTAAAAACAGTGAAAAAATCAGAATCGGAACCGAGACAGAACGGAAACCAGGACGAAAGCGGAACCGGCAGTTCTGAAACCGTAACCAACCACCCAAGGGCGAGTTCAGGTTGCACCTTTGGTGGAATCGTGAACTGGCGGGGGTGGCAATCTTGGCCCTTAACCCGCAGGTCCAACCCAACTCACCCACCATTTTAACTAGTTGGGTTGGGTCATGGGCATGGGCGGATTTAGGGAACGACGAGCAGGTGCGGCCGCCCCCCGTTGCTCCAAAAAGTTAGGGTTAGTACATTTATCCCCACTGTTTTAGCACCGGTAATTTTATCTACTCTGTCATTCAATACTATGAAAAAATACGATAAAAACATAACATAACAGTGAAGAATCCGATAAAAATATAACATATCACCTATAGTGTTTGATGGTGGTACATAACTTGAGGTGGTAGAGATAGAAGAAGGGATTTGGTTTTATATATTGACTTATAATTGATTAGATGATTGAGATTTAGGAGAGAGAATGTGGTCCCCTTCTTTTTTATCTTTTAATACGTAGAAACTAAAAGTCCAAGTCAAATTTGATTTTAATAACTTGGCTTATGATAAAATAACAAAGTTAAAATTTAATTTGATTTTGATAGCTTGAATAATCGTAAAAAAAGAAGTTAAAATTATCCACTAAATTTAGAAAAATAGACAATCAAACAAAGTGTTCAAATTGAGAAATCTGTATGCCCATGAACTAAATTTGAATTGTTTCTGCATATCTCGTCAAAATTGAAATTTTTGAATATATTGAAACACTAAATTAAAGGTATTCTATGATTTTTTATGACAATTTTAATATTCATGGAGAATAAGAATAAAATAAATAATATTTTCAAAATTTATAACACTGGTAAACTTATATGACACATCTGTTTTCTTTTATGTTCAAACGTTAACAAATAAGTACTTTATTAGTAGGTAGTATGTGTATATATTTATATTTTCATTATTATGATTGTCAATTAATTGATACTTTTTTAATTATATATATATTTAATGAAAAAAATATATTTTATACTAGTTATATATAAGCACCCCTTTAATTTTGGTTCTGGTTCTGCCACTGGTCATGGGTTAAAAATTAACCTATATTTAATAGGTTAGGTTGGGTTGGGGCTTAGGTGACTCACGGGTCAATTTGTTTCATAGATTAAACACATTATATTAACATTTTACCTATATTTTTAAAAGTTACACATATTTTTCACATAGTACACACATTTTCATACACTACATATATTTTACGTATACTACACACATTTTCACATAATATACATATTTTACATATTTTCACACACTACACATATTTTACACATTTTCACACAGCACACATATTTTATATATACTACACGCATTTTCACACAATACATATTTTCATACTTTATATATATTTTATACATACTATATACATAATTTACACAGATGAACACTATACCCACATTTTGCGGGTCGTGGGTCGTGGTCACAAGTTGCGGGTCGTGGTCACAAGTTGCGGGTCGTGGGTCATGGGTTGCGGGACACAAGTCGTAGGTCATTGAGTCATGGGTCACGAGTCCGATGGGTCATTAAGTCATAGATCACGAGTCATTGGGTCATGGGTTTTGGATAGTGTATGAAAATATGTATATAATATATATAAATATGTGTAGTATGTGAAAATATATCTAGTATGTGTAAAATATGTGTAGTGTGTGAAAATATGTGTAGAATGTGTAAAATATGTATAGTGTCTGAAAGTGTGTTGTATGTGTAAAATATGTAGTGTCTAAAAATGTGAATAGTATGTGTAAAATATGTGGTGTGTGAAAATGTATGTAGTATGTGTAAAATATGTGTAGTGTGTGAAAATGTGTATAGTATGTGTAAAATATATTTAGTACGTGAAAATGTGTCTAGCATGTGAAAATATATGTAGTTTGTAAAAATGTGTGTGCTATGTGTAATGTGTGTAGTATGTGTAAAATATGTATAATATGTGTAGTATGTGTAAAATATGTGTAATGTGTGTAGTCTGTGAAAAATATAATTAGTGTATGTAAATGTGTATAATAAACATTTAATTTAAAGTAACAAAAAATTAAAAAGAAATAGTTGAATTGACCAATGGATTGAGAAATTAATAGTTAAATTGACCCGTGGGTCAAGAAACAAAGTAATTGAATTGACTTGCGGGTCAAACTAGTCACAACCCAACCCATGCATGACCCGCCAATAGATGGTTGGGTTGGGTCATGACCTGCCAAATATCACTCCTCACACAACCCAACCCGCGAAGTGACCCAACCCACCCATTTGCCACCCCTACATGTGTATTTAATTAAAACTATATCAATTAATTAGTAAACTTTAAGAGATAAGTATTAAATACGGAGGGTGTATTTATAAAAGTGAAACATGATTGTCACCCGTAATGCAATAGAAGATCCTATGGGACAAAATGTTTTGCACCAATACCCTCACCCACGCTTCATTAAAATAGTTCAAAAAAAAAGAATTAATATTTGTTATTGTTCAAATCTTCAAAAATTAAGATTTCTCATTGTTCAAATCTTCAAATTGGGAGGTATCTAATAGTTGTCTACTTATGTGATGGGAATATTTAATGACAAGAAGTCAATAGTGTATTTGCCAACTTGTACACATGTATAGATGTAAACAAATATTTTTGTGAATATTGAACAATATTATAAATTAGCTAAAATCCGATCCCCAAATCTCTTCCAACTAATTAATGGTAAAAAAAATCTCATGGAAATTAGAGCACATATGACATGCTAAAGGTTTGGTGATTAACCACCACATTAGAGGTGGCGTAATTTACGGAAGTTACCTCCCAATACTATGTGACTCATGGATTTGAAGATGAATTGATACAAATAATCAATTTAGTTTGTTGATAAATACATATTACAAATTTTAATAAATTTGTAGAATATGAAAATCTAGGCAAAATTATAATAGATTTTAACAGATAAGATTTAATGTTTGATTTGAGAATATGATGAAATATAGAATTTTTAAATATTTTTTAAAAATAACATAATTAACATGGTTTGGACTTTTGACACTTTAAAAATACATAATTTTTTTTCACATATAATTACACATACTATATATATTTTTTATATATTAAGCATTTTTTTCACATGTTATGCATATTTACACACACTACAAATATTTACTTATTTTCAGATACTATACATATTTATACATACTATATATTTTATAAATTTTCATACACTACACATATTTATATATATTATATATTTTCATACACTACACACATGTTTATAAATATTATATACATTCTTATACACTTTATATATTTTCGCATATTACACATATTTACATATATTATACACATTTTCACATAATACATATATTTTTACATACTATATGTATTTTTCTCTTACTATATATATTTTCACATACTACACATATTTACATAGAATATATATTTATACATTATATATATATTAGCATATTATACATATTTACACACATAACATTTGTGTTCATACATTTTTTTTTATTTACACACATCACAAATATATTTACATAATACACATATTTGTATATACTACACATTTATAAATACAGCACATATTTTCACATAAAAACATTACCTCAAGATCAAACTAATTTTTTTTTACAAGAAATTTAAAAGACAAAATATTAATAACAACCATTATAATTCATATCAACTTTTAAGTACTTATTCTTAAGTTATGAAAATAGCCTAATTCTTTTATACACTTAGTACAAGGTTTCATTTCTCTTACAAAAATAATATATTATATAAATTAATTTAATAATTTTCAAGTAGATATAGAAATCATTATTTTCTTAAAATATCTTGTTAAATCAACCAAAATTGATTTTTTAATTTTAATAGGCAGTATTTTGATGATAAATTTATTTCTTCTCGCTAGTTTTTATGCTCCCTTTAATACTAATAGTGATTCGAAGTACCGGCTTAATAGAAATTTTCTTAAATATATTCTCATCACATAATAAACAATTATTAGGATATTTCCCAATTTTAAGATTTGAGCAACAACAAATCTTAATTTTCGTATTTAACTTCCTCTATTTTTTCCTTTTTTTTTTTTGTTAGTAATTTATACAAATATAATGTGTCTTCCTCACAGTTTCAAATAAAAGTTTCTCTTTTTTAACACATTAATGAATAAAAGAAGGGATCCAAATTAGGATGGGTTTATAATTGTTAGCTTGTTACATCACAATCATGTAATTAATTATTAGTTGCCACTTAATGATTATCATAAACAACTTGATAATAATAATTATATGTTGACCGAGTAACAACCAAAAACTTGGAATGCCATATAGTTCAGCTCTATAAATTCCACCAAAGCTCTGCTCCAAATCGATCAAGTAGTTTTCACAAGATAGACCACTCATAACAACAACAAAAACAAAACAAATGGCCATGAGGACTCCATTGAAATCGATTTTTCAGGTTGCTTGCAATTTGTAAGTCTTTCTGAATATGATCCTTTCTCAATATTTAAAAAGGGTTAATTCTACTTTGCCTTTTTGTGTGGTTTGACAAAATTTCTTTCTATTATTTTGTGGTTTCCTATATATGTCCACATAATTCCTCCTTTGTGCTTTGAACTAAAGTAGAAAAGGTGATGAATAACGATTTTTTTTCTCAATTAGTTTGTTAATTAATGTGTGTTAATTTGAATTAGATTTGCCATTGCAAAAAATCGAGGCCACATAATTGGAATCGCAGATATCTACAATATCTTCAAGAAAACTCATGGATACATCGGTTGAGGTTCAGGGCGAGGTTGGGGTGCTCTCAGACAAAGACGTGATTGTGGCCTTGACCGGCCCTGTGGTAGGGTGTCGAACTCGTGTCCTTGGAAGAGAAGTGATCACTTGTTCGCCATAAATATGTTGTTTACAATCATTGCACATGTGATCTATTTAAAAAAATTCATGGAACACTGACAGGATGACTTTTCAATGAAGGATTCATTGAATGGAAACAATCGTTGCATTAATTTGTTTTCTAAAAATAATTGTACGTACGTATCTCATGATCATGAATGCATGAGTAAAGCTTAATTTCAACTTCCAAATGGTAATGGTGTCTCGTTCGTGGATCGATGTATGAGCAAGTTTTATATTTTCAACTATTTATTTTACTTTCTTCAAAGTTGTGGTGTTTTGTAGTATATTAATGTCTTTGAAATATGTTTGTTGCAATAATTTTGGATTGTTTACCTAAATAATGTTGAAAAAAATAAAATTAAACAAATAATGTCAATTCTAATATTTTTTTCACAAGTAGGATAGTTACACATTCAAACTACCATTTCTTTGTTTGATTTTTTTTTTAAAATTTAATTAAAATATAAATTGACATTTACCATAAATTTTAGGAAAAATTTGTAAAAAGAGAGTGTTACAAGCTACTGTTATTATTAAATAATAATAGGACACAACTTTAATATAATTATTATTAAGGGTGTTAAAATAATTTTATTATTTTATATAATTAAAAAATAACTTTATTATCCTCCCTACTAACTACACATTAGGCTACACTCAAACACAATTTTTTTATTCAACTTTTTATCGCTAATTTAAACACTAATTTCTAAAGCTGCTAACACATCTCCACAGCTAAAACTAACATCCTAAAAACCAATTACGTACTAATGAATGATTTAATATAATGGTCAATCACAAGGATAATAGTATGACTTGAAAGAGGATAAAAAATAAAGGAAAATTTGCAATTAAGAGTAGTAATAGGAAAGCCAAATAAGTAATCCAGATTCATCTCCCAAAAGAGTTTTTTTTTGGATAATTTTCTGTTCAATCTGGCGCACAAACTTCTACATAGAAAATTAAAAAAAAATCAAAACTAGGAGGACTTGATCCTCGGCGATATGCACAATTGGGGAGTCTTAGGTTGAGACTTCTTTGATCATCTCTCTAACGACATTGTATTACAAATTGCTTATTTCTTTCTTTATATATATATAGTCGATTGTGCAGCTCTGGAACTTCAGGTGGGAAGCAGAAATGGATACCAATGAATGCTGAAGCGCTAAGTCACACTGCATTCTTCATCAAACTCTCTGATAGTATAATAAAACAGTAAGCATAGAGAGGAAAACATTGAACTACTGCTTTCCTCAATGCCTCTTTGGTTTTTTCATTTATAAGAGCGAGAGGGACTAAAATAATTTCCCTATAAATTATAAAGAGTCACACAACACTAAGAAATATAACGTGTTTGAATAGGGTATTTAATTATTTTCTAGTTTTAAAAAGATTTTTTTTCAAGATGTATGTATATATCATAAAAAATAAATATTTCAGAAGTGCTTGAAATTAATGATGGTTTTGTTTTGGCAAGAATTTGTCTGAAAATTTTTTTATTAATGAAATTTGAAATTTAAAAATAAGATTATATGAATTTTTTTAAGTAGGAAATTAAAATTCCAGAATGATTTATTGTCAAAAAAATTAAAAATTATATTTCATTAATAAATAAAAATAAAAAAAAATTACAAAACAATAATATATCAAAGACAATTATTATAGAAAAAGTAAGAGAAAAGAAACAAGTCAAATTAGATTTATGAAAAGAAAAAATAAAGTAAACACTTGGATATAAACAAATGGAGCTTGAGGTTTTACAAAATTCAAGCTTTACATCAATAGATTATTTCCTGTGGGATGAGCAGGAAGAAGAAAAAGATGGGAATATGTAAAACTTGAGAAGCTTGGTGAGAGCAAAGAGAGAGTTCAAGTGAGGGAATACTTGTACTCGAATAGGCAATCTTGTAAACGATTCTTTCTAAAGTGTAAATAGAAATTTTCTTCCTTCCTAACCAACGTATCCTTTGAACGTTTCTTGGCTAAACGTTTATCTTTGTTCCATTTGTTCCCACTTCTCCACTTGGGTTAGAGTAAGGCTTACTTAGGCTTAGGGAAAAAGTCTAAGGCCGCACGGGTGTAAAGGCGAAAATGGTCGTTCTATTGTGACGAAACCCTCGTCCCGTGACGATTCTGCTAAAAATTCCTCCACTGTTCTTAATAATTCCTGTCCATTGAAAGGGTCAATCATCTTGATCCCTCTGTGGAGTCCTCTCCTCTCAGGGATTCCAGTGAATCTGCAGAAAATTCTCTACGGTATTGCTGCACTACCAAAACTGATGCAGTTGTAGAAAATTCTGGGGCAATCAACAAATTCCCTACTGGTCCCAATTCTGAGCAATCCATTTTGTTGTTGTTGTTGAGAGTTGCAACAAGTTGACCCTCTGGGATTCTTCCAACCATAATCAAATTGCAGCGACTGATTGTATTGATTACTTCAACAGTTTCTTCAGCATCCTTCACAGTCTTTTCTCTGAAAGTTATTGATTCAACCTTGTTGGTATTGTCTTTAAATTCAGAAAGGAATTCTTCATCCTCATCAGATCTTGATTGCGGAAGGGAGTTGTTGTTTTTGTCATTCACATCTAAACTGACGGTTTCTCCTACGACTTGAGGATCTACTATGAAACGAACTACTGCTAAGTTGATTCCAGGGTGTTCAGCCATGCGTGCGGCATAAGCAAGAGCTTCACGATCATCAGGACCTCCAAAGAACAAGGCAGTTATGGTGTAGTCTACATTGCTTGCGGATACATGAGATGTTCCACCAAGTCCACGATCAACGAAGATTCCAACCGAACATGGTGCCTGTTTTAGTACCCTACGGTTAATATGCCTAAAATCAGCTCTGGTTGTTTCCAAATGGCCATCAAATCTCTGATGCTTATGAAATGGGAGAATGATCATAGCTGCCTTCTTTCTTGTTGCACTACTACAAATATCCTCGTGCATGCTTGGTAGTGATGAGATTGCAGTTGTAGGCCGTATGTGCACCCGGCTTAGTTGCCGAAAAGCTTCAAAAGCAACAACAATTTGATTTGAATGGTCAGAATCCTGTGCCTTGTTCCAGAAGGGAAATCCATTCTTTCTTGCCTTGTGAACCATCAGGATGGCAGATGACCTTTCGGAAAGCTCCATGAGGTGCATTGCATAAACACGAAGACCTTCTCTTTTCTCGACACCACGAGAAGCCTCAATGAGGTTAATGAGTGAAGGAATGTTTCTCGAGCTATGAAAACAGGTCAATAATCGTAGTTCGGTACTTTCTTCCTTTCTTTGTATAGTTCTGTGCTTATAATCGGATCTAGCCAGTTTAGCCGGCTTATATATTGCTACAACAATTGGTGTTGTTATGAATGTTGTGAATAATGCCATCAAAACCATGATCGCGAATGTTTGATCATTAAGCACCTGTAAAGTTGATAAAAGTTTGTCAATCGAGATTACTATGACGAATTGGGATAATTATGAGTTGAGAAATAATAAATTACGTACCCCCCTGTCTTTGCCAATGTTGAGGACAATTAGCTCCACTAGACCTTTGGTGTTCATTAAAAAACCCAAAGTTAAAGCCTCCCTAAGAGGCACTTTGCAACATAGTGAGACCAGGACAGTGCCAACAATCTTCCCAAAACAAGCTGTGAAAATGACTAAAACAAGAAGACCCCATGACTGTGCCCCATGAATGCTGGCAACATTGGTCTTTAGTCCACTCGAGACGAAGTATAATGGAAGGAGTAAGCCAGAAACTAAGTCCTCAACTTTTTCCACTAGAGCACCAGCAAATGGACCTTCTTTTGGGACAAGAATTCCGATCACGAAAGCCCCAAATAGAGCATGAATTCCAATGGAATCTGTGGCAAATGCTGCAGCTAAAACAGCTGCTAATGTAGCACACACAAACATCTCATCTACTGGCTCACCATCGCGGCATTGTCTTGCCATCCATTTAAATATAGGAGGTGCTATAAATGCACACAGAAGAATAAAACCAGTTCCACACAGCAAGACCCACAGTGAAACAAGGGGAGAACGGCCGACACCTGAGAGAGCAACAGCAAGTGCAAGTAGAATCCATGCAGCCACATCATTGACGGCTGCAGCTGACATGGCCATTTGACCAACATCAGTGGTTAAAAGCTTCAATTCAGCCAGGATACGAGCCAAGACTGGAAATGCAGTGATAGAGAGGGCGACACCCATGAACACCAGAAAGGGGCCTGGAGTTACATCACTTGAAATAGTTCCTCGAAGAACAAATGAAGTCCCAATTCCTAATGCAAAGGGAAGAGAGATCCCCGCAACAGCAATGCTTAAAGCCTTCTTTCCAGTCCGACGAAGGGATTTCGGATCAAGCTCAAGGCCAACAAGAAACAGAAAGAAAAGGAGTCCTAGATTGGCAAGTGTATCCAACACTGTCAGGCTTCGCTTAGGAAACACCGCATTGAGAAATTTATGGTTGCGGCCTAATGCAGATGGACCAAGTAGAATTCCTCCCTGTGGACACAGTACCATCATCCATCAAATTCTTCAGCATCGAGGGTTGCCAGCGTTTTTCTTATTAACACAAATAGAAAGAGAAACATATAATCTTGGTAGAGTTGCTTGATTGCACTCAAAAGGGTGTCATGAATTCAAAAACAAGAAAATTTGGTAACAGAAAGATATCAGAAACCTGCAAAACATTGAAATATAATCTGCAAAAGCTACACAAACTCACAATAATCTCAGCAATAACGCGTGGCTGTCTTAAAGGCCTGAGAAAATATGCAAGGATCCGGGTGAGTAGAATGACTAGGCATATCTGCAAGATTGCCAGAGGGAGTGCAAAATCCAGTGGACTGTCCCCTTGGAAGGCTCCATTTGAGGTGGCCTTCATCTGCGGTGGACATTTTACCGTGGCATTCGAAGCCATTTTTGCACCAGAACCCCCCAGACAGAACAAGAAACTTCACACTTTTAATTTCTTCAAACCAGCACTCTACAAATTAAAAGAGTTTTTGGGTGGTTGTGGAATTGTGTTTGAATTGAAGCTTCAACAATGAATAGTAGACATGAGAAATGGACAACAAAACGCGAAGATAGGAAAAGGGAGACAGAGAGATACAGAAAGACGATTTGAATTGAAAATTGATTCATCTAAGATGGGATTTTAGCCTTCCATTGATCCGTATTTATAGAAGCACGAAAACCTTTTGACATGACCACAGTGCCTCTGTTGCCAATTTTGCCTTCCGAATAAGACCTATTAGGCTATTACCACAGTGTTATTGTGGTTTAGTTTTACTTATATAAATATATTATTACTTTTATTCTCTTTCCAAAATATATAGTTTGGAAGAGGAGGAAATACATAGTAGTATTATTGGTAGAAATTCCATAGTTGTTTTTTCAAGTACAATTAGTCTTTTGTATTGAACATGCCCGAGATGAGATTAAATCAAGTGTCCCCCCGATTGTTCTGTATTATCTTGTTTAACATTTTAAATGATGTACGTTCATTAAAATAAGCAAAGCATATATAGGGTTCACTAGTAATCGTGTTAGTGCATAATAATTATAAATTTACTTTTGGTGATATTTATACTTAGTTTTTAATTTTAGTAGAATGATGTTGTTATGAATATTAGATATAATAAAATTGTGTTAGTGCATAATAATTATAAATTTAATTTTGATGATATTTATACTTTTAGTTTTTAATTTTAGTAAAATGATATTGTTATGAATATTAGGCATAATAAGATAAAATAATTTTAAAAAGATGATTCGATCTCAATATTTCCACATATCTATATCTTTTACCCCTGGTTGTATCTTCACTTTGTTCCAATCTTCGTGCAAAGCTTGTAACAAAGTCATTTCGAATTCAACCATGCACGTACCATTAGAGTCATGTCTCCCTATTGAATTCCTTACGTTTGTACCAAACCCTTTCTTGTCCATGGATGAACTATTGGATTAAAATTGGATTGGCTTAGTGATTGAGTTTTGAGAGAAACCCTTTAGAAACTAAGCCTAAATCTTTCTTACAATAACTCAAGTTTATTGCTACATCCACATTGTCGAAAATGATGGCCATCATTTGCTATTGTATAATGAACTTTACCTTTGAGCAATTAAGGGGGCAGTTGCAAAAGGTTTTTTAATAGTATTATAAAATTTAAAATAACCTACATAATACAAGCATATTTTCAAAAGTTAGTATTAAGGGTATGTCTAACATTGTTATTATTAAATAAGACGGTAATTTTGATAAATTTATTATTAAGAGCATCAAATGATTAAAAAAAAAAAAGAGCATCAAATGATTACTATCAAAATATTAACTCTTCTTCTTATATTCAAGTAATCATAAAAATTTCTTTATCTTTGGTTTGGTTTTTTACATGTGGATAAAATTTGATGGCCATAGCCCAAAATGCAATTTCAAGGTGCAATTAAGTCATAATCAGTGGTGTGTCGTTTTTGCACCAAAATTAATTATTACTCTAAAAGATTTAAAATAGTAATGGGAGTAAGGTCGATCCCACGAGGAACAACAAATTCTCTAAATTAGTTAATTTGCAATCGTCACAACAATGAAAATTATAAATATCAATTAAGGAACTAAATAAATTACTAATCAAAACTAACCAATAACCCAAAATACCGAATTAATTTACTTAAGATAAACTTCTGGAAAATAAGCAATCCACACTAATTTTTATAAGTTATTCATTGACGCAAAAGTAATAACTTCAATTCAATCAGTCAGTTATAGGACACCGAGAATCAGCTCCGACGTATCCAAATCCTTCATTGCTTATTCGATAGTAGACAAGTATCAGCTTAATCCGCTATTTCCCTATTTCTAACATAACCAGGCCGGAATCAGTCGATCACCCAATTCAACGTTAGAAAAGCATTAATTCTTAGAAGTACCCAACTTTAACAAACTAAGTTATGATCAACATACAATAATTTGTTAACCAATTGTCTCCGTCTACCGAGACATCAGCTTTGTCACTAATTAATCCTACTAATTCAATCCAGTGATTTAATTAGAGATTAATTGACTCTACCTAATTTTATTAAAGTTGATCAGGCTTTAATCCAATTAGGTAATGAACGCTATTCACAGAAAACTTTTGGAATCAAATACAAAATTATTGATTAACACAATTTGGTCTCACAACTTAATCATAATTAGTGCTTCTTACTTATTTACCAGATAAGAAAACTAGTCACAAAACATAATTAAAATAAAACAAGAAAACAGTAATCAATTAGTGAAATAAGGACTGAATTAAATAAAAGAAATCAAACCAGCCCAGACTGTCGTCTGGGCAAACGACTGGACTGCTAGACTGCTGCTTCAGCTTTTAACTTCTGCAGAGGCTGCTGTCCAGAAAATATTCTAAAGAAAAGCTGCGTAAAAAAAATATGTTCTAAGGATCAAAGATCCAAAGACATCCGGCCCTCATTATTCTTCTTCCTTTAATAGAAGAGAAAAAATATGATTTCCTAATTTACTCAAGCTAAAAATCTTCTAGCTTCCATAAATCTCTCAACCACATGTGGTTGTAACAAAATATCTTCCAGATCCAATTCTTCTCCAATTTGGTAACTGTCAATAATTCTTTATGCTTCCACTCTTCTTCTCTCTCTTTGTAGCTTCCACAAAATCCTCTTGCTGTTTTTAAATCCTTCAATGCTATATTTAATCCTTCAAATCTTCCCATGAAATCTCTTCAAATCATCTTTCTCTCAACATAATCCTTTAAGCTGGAAACCTCCAATTTCTTTGCTTTGGTTCACCTCTTGCTTATTGTCAATTTACTGATGGAATTAATCTGGGACAATCTACTCGTCGAATGTTTCATAAACTTTCAGTTGCCATTTTTATTGTGTTGTGCAACTCAAATTATTTTGGGATCGTTTTTTCTGTTCCTTTCAGTGCTGAATTCTGGTCATCAAGTTACTTTTTGTTTCCTCGATGGGCATAGCCCGCATTTTGAAACACACTCACTTCTTCCTGCAGTGCAACGGGTATTTGACATCATATTTGCTGATATTTTCATCTTTGTGCCGAGAAAGAAAGAAAGGGGCAGTAGCAATTTTACTGTCATCTCTTTGGACTAATTAATTGGGCAAATGCATGCAGCCATGGACATGCTTTCATCCTCCGGTTGGTTGTCAACCCAAAGACAGAAGAATGCTTAGTCAAAGATACATATCAAGTTTTCTGGATAGCTGCCACAATTTATTAGAATATTTGAATTAACCCAAAACTAAAATTGAAAAAAATAAATAAAAGAAATTCTTAGATTTGTTAAAGATTAATGTATTGATACATTGCACAATCAAGAGAAATCTTATGGGTTCATATTGGTTCATTTTTTGTCTTCAAATAATTCCAAAGAACTGGCTATTTCTTTAGTTTTGTTGTATGGCCTCTCATCTACCTTTGCAATGACTAAAAGTCCAAATATTTACAATTTTAACTTAGGTATTAAATAGTTTACACCTTTATCGTTAATCAATAGATTTTAGGTGACATATCCAAGTAAGAACTCAAATAGGGAATGTGTATTTCAATTATTCAATTATATTCACGAGAAAAGATTAAACTTTATTTTAAAACGTTTGCTTTTTCACTAAAATTATCATTATTGGGTTAAATTTGCAATCAATTGAAAGTGTAAAAAAATTTTGAATTTGCAATCAATTGAAAGTGTTTTTTTTTTTTTTAAGCAGAAGTCACTTTCATTGTACATCACAAATATCCCAGCTTGCAGCAGGAAAGCGTGGGTTTTTAAGGCTCTAATATATGCGCCTTTAGGTTGGGATTCAAAGGCGTAACATTTATAGTTCACGCCTCCCGGAGGATATTCTTTGCGTGTGGCGTATTAGGATTCGTCCGTTCATATCTATTTCTCCAAACTTTTCTGAGCTTCGTTTCACTGTTTATCTCTATCTTAAAAATGGCGATTTCTTTGTCTGCAGCCACAGTTTGCTCACTCAATTAAGACCCAATTGCGTCTTCTTCAAATTCAGCAAAGCTTTCTCACTTATCTTCTCTGCAATTCCCAAGAGAATTACGCTGTTTTGGGATTAGAAATCAAGTCATTAAACCCAGACTGCCGCCCAGAACTCTTCCTCTGGTGGTATATTTCCATAATTTCAACTCACCCCGACTGCCCCGAAAGAGAATTAGAACTTTTCTTCTCTCGTTTATTTTTTTGTGGGTTCATTTTATTTTCTTTCTTGAAGTTCTATTTGAATGTTAAATGTGGTATCTATTGTTTGTATTCTATGAACTTCTGCCTTATTTATGTCCAAGACTGGTGCTTTTTGCGTAAATTATATTCAGAATCAACATTTCAGCTGTTGAATAGTTTTAATTGTTTATTATCTGCTGATTCTTTTATTAGAGAATGAACTTTACTATAGAAGATGAACATTACTGTTGCTGCAATTGTGTTTCGGGGATTTTTTTTTAAAGTTTTTGGCATTGTAGAAAATGTAATATTGGTGCAGTTGAGCTATGGTCATGTTTTAGGATGGTAAATATTTGTAAAGGGTAACTAGTTAACATAGTGTTTTGTATTCTTGTCAAGTACTGTGGGAAATATTTGAAAATGAAGCTATTTATTACTAAGTATTTAGTGATGATGAATTTGAAGACGACTTTGGATAGGATTTGGAAAGTGGGGACTATGAAATAGTTGTCTTGTAGGTTGGGACAAGAATAGAATTGGATGAAAATGATTGGGATTGAGGGATGCTGTTTTTTTTTTTGAAAAAAGGAAGATCTTTTGTTGATTTGTTGATGGCTTGAGCTTGGAGATGTGTGGTCAAATGAACTGATTGATAGATGGAGATGAGTCGACTAGATATGTTGTAGGAGGATATTTGTAATGATCCACAAAAATAATGAGAATGCTTGTGAACTTAAAATGTGATAACTCAAAAGCATGCCTGTTGCATTTAAATTGGGGAAACACAACCCTTTCACACAAGTTAGAGGAGATGGAAGCAAATGAGTTATTGGAGTTTTGGATAATGAGATGGCGAATCCTGTTAAATCTATACAAAAGACAAAAGGAAGCAAGTTTGTGCATATGGATTGCATGGCTCCTGTGATAGGGCTAAATTCTGTCCTTTCTTTTTTTGACTGTATGTTGGCGCATAGTTAAGATTTAGCGATACAAAAGATTTACTTGTTTTTTTAGGTTCTGTATACTCAATCAATCCATACTCAATCAATCCAATAAATTTTGAAGAAGCATTGTCAGCAAGCTAAGATTGCAAATGTATGAGTATTGGAGAACTCAAATACATTTTGTGTTGTTTGAACCAACGAGGTGACAGAGTTTTGGGACATGTAGATGCTGGTTGCCTGATACTTTTTCAGAACTCTAGATATTCTTTTCATAGTTGTTTTGTTGTGCTGTTGGAGTACTTTTAGCACATTTGTTAGGGACACAAGGAGGCCAAATTAGCTGTTATTCTTTTTCATTTTCTTCCATGTTTGATATCTTGTCTACGGAGTACCATTTTTTCCACAGTTAACATGTTAAACTCGTGGGGAAAGAGTTTGGAGGATCAAACTATGAAGAGACCAAACAAGAACCAATCTTTGCTTTTGTGTTGTGTGTGAATTGATGAATAATTCAGACATGTTGAGGAAATTTGGTCTTGTTGCAGCGTCTCAAAGGTTGACTATAGTTTTGGGCAGTGCCTTAAGTGTTGCCCCAGAAAGTTTCTCTCTTTTGTTGGCCTTCAGTTCAATCCTTATATTTAGGCATTTAGGCTTATATTCCTTGAAGATTGAAGCAAATTTTGTATCCATAGTCACGCCTTCAGGCACTATCTTGGTAGCATTACGTTTCCCATGTTAAACACTGCTTGAAGGAACCAAAATATGTATACTTCTATTGAACGTGGATAAAGACTCAGAAATATCTAAAATACATAGACACCAAATCGAATTCGATACTCAAGAGGTTGACTATAGTTTGCACGTGTACTTGATTTTGGAGTTTATACAAATGATAGGCTACATGGTAAAATAATCTATAATTGCAAAAACTGGATATTTCCATCAAGGCAACATTATTGATTGCATTGACATAGTCTTCTATGGATACTAACATATCAATGGTACCTTAATTTTTCAGATCTATGTGCTCAGACTATTGCAGCCTTGGGGAATGTTAGCATTTTAGAGATTTTGTTGGTGTAGCCTCTGGTAGTTGGCCTTATCATAAGTTGCTTTACCTCTGGGTATGGTTGTAGAGTACCTTGCTTTGATGAGGTTCATGTACCTTAAACTTGTAGGTTTTCAGAAGCTTAATTCCATGAATCATTTCTCCATAAATTTGTTGTGTAAGTGATGTTTGGATATGGCTGTGCGTGCACAAGAATAAGCTGCTAATTTCACAAGCTTAGCTCTGGAATCATTTCTTGTTTAAAATTTCGTGTTTGAGAATTACTCCTCTTTAGTTTTCTTTCATTTTCTGTAGGCCTTCATGTTTTTGATGACATGGCTAGAGTAAGAAGTTTTTGGCCTCTTCTGGTAATGTGAATATATTTGTCAATTAGGTGGAGGCAAAGAAGCAAACGTTTTCTACCTTTGATGACTTACTGGAAAATTCCGACAAACCAGTGTTGGTAGACTTCTATGCAACTTGGTAAGTAATTATTTCTACGTTCTGTAATTTGAGATTCTCATGTTTCGCACGGAGCGTAAAAGGGTTTTTGTGCCAGTGTTTTTAACATATTTCATCTTCTCCTCAAAAGTGAATTGATAAAGAAAATAATTGGTAGTCTAAAGGTAATCTTTTGGAACGCCTCCATTACTGGGCCTTTGGCCCTTTTCTTTTCTTTATTTTAGCAACAAATTGTACGCATGATATTGATTCTAACTGTTTAGTTGCATCATCATTGATAAGGAATCCTTCAAATTTTGCAGGTGTGGTCCTTGCCAGTTCATGGTGCTTATCCTCAATGAGGTTAGTGCTACAATGAAAGATAAGATCCAGGTGGTGAAAATTGATACCGAGAAGTACCCAAGTATTGCCGATAAGTACAGAATTGAGGCACTTCCTACTTTCATCATGTTTAAAGATGGAAAACCTCATGAGCGTTTTGTAAGTGAAAGGCAATTTGCTTTGGTATCATATACTTTGTTTGTTTCTATGCTGGTCTATATAATTTTGATGTGCATCAGTATCTACTTGTTCTGAACGCTCTCAAAATTCGTAAACTGTCAAATGGTTTTTCTTTCGCTGCCTTCTTAATCTGACGGGGAAACTAAGATTTCACTTCCTAAGTGTCCCCTTCCCCTCTTGCAACTGTGTGCGTTCGCGAGTGATATGTCAAAAAGTATGTATATTCTGTCTGCATGGTAGAGATTTCATATTTCTGCATACCGAACAGTACTAACGCATTACCAGTTTATGCTTATAAACTCTCTGTTTCTAAATTTCCAGGAAGGTGCTCTCACGGCAGATCAACTAATACAGCGCATTGAAGCCTCACTAAAAGTTAAGCAGTAGCTGTAATGGTGACCTCCCTGTTAATTGATTACTTGCAGTTTCACCTCTGCATTCACATTCTTGATATGGGAATCTAATCCTTGTATTAACAATCAACTCTTCCTTTTCCAAGCTTCATTCATTGGGGCATTTACTTATAGCTAAAGAAAGAAGCAACAATAGGGACTAAGAAGATGGGTAATATAGCCGATTTGAACATATTATTTGTTCACATAATCTGTTTTTCAGTCAATTTGCCAGTAAAAATTTTTGAATTGTACTCAGTGTCATAAAACTCATCTACGATTAATTTTGCAAATCCGCAAGAAGATGAGAAGAGTCAAAACTAAAATTGAAAGGTTTGCCTTTCATGACTGTATAGACTGACAGGAAATTTGTATAGATTGACAGTTTGACTCGACAAGAAAAGACATTACTTTAGGAATCAGTAGTGAGTGACTGACATTATTGAGTATTGATAATTGAGAAACAAACATCCTTTGATCCACAAATGTCGTAGTAGTCTTTTAGTGCAGAGCCTCCAAATCCGCACAATGACTTCATAAAGCAAAGTCTTTGTAGTCTTTGAGTGGAGACACTCCAAATCCCACAATGACTTGATAAAGCAAGTTTTTGGATAATGGTTGGGGCAGCCATTAGCCCGCAGCCTCAACCCTCAACCATTATTTTTATAAAGAAAAACTTCTCCATAATTTGACTGAATTTAAAATTTAAAAGAAAGAAGAAGAATCTTTTGCAGTGTGATATATTAATGGTGATTATGAATTGAGTTAAAAGAATCGTCAAGGCAAACATTCTTTCCCAGCTGAGCTAACTAGTGAATATGTTGCTTCTCAACAACTTCATCTCTCCACAGCATTATTTAGTGCTTGTTGTATGCATTGCCATTTTCATTGTCACTGCTGCTTCTGATCATCAAATCCATGCAATTAGCTCTGAAGAAAAAGCAGCCCTTCTAGCATGGAAGTCTAGTCTTGATAATGATACTCAATCACCATTGTTATCCGGCTGGCGGGCTTCTTCCAATCCCTGCGTCGACAATTGGGTTGGAATTGGATGTAACAAGGCCGGAAGGATTTCGGTGATTAACATCACTGCTTCTGGCATTGAAGGTAAACTCCATCATCTCAACTTCTCATCCGTAACTCATCTTGTTACCATCGAACTTTCTTATAATGCACTCTACGGGACCATTCCATCTAGCATTGCGAATCTTTCTAGACTGGTTGTTCTTGATTTGACTGGGAATCAATTTTCTGGAGAGATTACTATCTGGGAAAATGTGTGGATCAAACAGTTTGAGTAATGAACAAGGTACAATACTAGAGCAAAATAATAAACAATCTTGTGAGGGAATGACAACAATAAATAAGTCTAAGGCGTGTATATCACTTTCCTTAAAGTGTTAATTGCCTCCACTATTTTGCTAACCGGATATTGTGGTAATTTACTTCTAGGATACAATAGACTTTAAAAATAACCAAGTAGCAAATTCTTGGATTATTTCTACAAGAATATGAATGCAATAGTTAGTATGATTCTCTCCCATTTGACCAAGAGCGCACACATATATATAGAGCTCTTGAATTTGGGATGTAACCCTTCAAAGAGGTGCCTCAAATTTGTGGTGCAACTCTTCAAAAAATGTACCACAATATGACCAAGAGCGCACACATATATATAGAGCTCTTGAATTTGGGATGTAACCCTTCAAAGAGGTGCCTCAAATTTGTGGTGCAACTCTTTAAAAAAGGTACCACAATATTGGGATGTAACTCTTCAATAAGAACATCAGATTTGGGATGAATCTTTCCAAAAAGGATGTCACAATTGAAGAGATGCAACTCCTTGAAATATAGCTACACTTGAATTTAATATGACAAACTAAAATTCCAACAATTCCAAATGAAATTGGGCAACTCACCAATCTTATGTACTTGAGCCTTTCCGGTAACTCTTTCCATGGCTCCATTCCACAAGAAATTGCATTTCTAAGTTCTATCACAGTCATCTATTTAGGATTCAATGAGTTGACAGGATCAATTCCTATTTCTATTGGAAACTTAAGTGGCCTAACATCTTTATCTCTATCAGCAAATAATCTTTCAGGATGGATTCCTTCATCTATTGGGAACTTGACAAAACTCAACGTCCTATAATTGTACAAGAACAAACTGTCTGGTCCTATATGTGAAGAAATTGGAAAACTCGTCTCTCTTGTAAATCTTACCCTCTCAGATAACAATCTCACCGGCCAGATTCCCGATTCAATTGGTAATTTGGGGGAGTTAGCCCACTTATACATTTCTGGAACCAATATCACCGGATATATTCCTTCTTCCATTGGAAATTTATCAAGTCTAACCACATTGATGCTACCACTGAACAAATTATCTGGGGTTATCCCATCTGAGTTGGGAAAGTTGAATAAACTAGTTGATCTTCGTCTTTTCTCGAACCAACTCACTGGTGCTCTTCCCTTTGAATTCAATAATTTTACACATTTATAGGAGTTGCATCTATCCTACAATTATCTTACGAGTCATTTACCCCAAGATGTTTGCTGACGAAGTTCCTCATCTTTCACAACAATTTTATAGGTGCCATGCCCACAAGCATAAAAAATTGTTCTAATTTACAATTTGTCAATGTTCGAACAAATCAACTATCAGGAAACATTTATGAAGATTTTGGGTTGTATCCATCCCTGGAATATATTAACTTAGGTGAGAATAACTTCTACGGTGAGTTGTCCTGGGATTGGGGTAAATATAAACAATTGTCGACCTTGCTGATATACGATACTACCATTTCTGGAAATATACCGATTGGGATTGGAGAGGCATTTCAATTGCAAAGTCTCCATCTCTCATCAAATCTCTTGAATGGGAGTATTACCAAAAGTTTGGCCAACTTTACTTCATTGCTTGACCTTAACCTGGATGACAATAATCTTTCTGGGGAAATACCGCTGGAAATTGGTCGGTTGTCTAAACTTTTAAACCTTAGTTTGTCTGCCAACAATTTCAGTGGCTCAATTCCTGAACAAATTGGAGATTGTGTACAACTATTGGATTTGAATTTGAGCCAAAATGCACTCAGTGGAAGTATTCCTTCTCAAATAGGAAAAGTTGTCAGGCTTTCAACCCTTGATTTAAGCCAAAATATGCTGGCAAACCAAATACCACAAGAGCTAGGTGAATTGAAAAGCATTGAAAAGATGAATCTTTCCCATAATAGGATATCAGGCTCCACTCCATCCACCTTTGAGCGTTGCTTGAGTTTGATTTCTGTTGACATATCCTTCAATCAATTGGAAGGTCCGCTGCCCAACAATACAGCATTTGAAAAAGCTCCATTTGATGCTTTGCGAGACAACAAAGGTTTATGTGGCAATGTTAATGGCTTGAAGCCTTGCACTCAATCAACAAGAAACAAGAACACTAGTAAAAGGCTCACAAGAAAAAGAACAATTCTTCTGATTGTGCTTCCAATTTTAGGAACCTTGTTTCTCTTGATTGTGCTTGTGGTAGCTATGCAAGGCCACGCACTAGACATGTTGAAAGTAAGGCAACAGAATTAAATGAAAATTTATTCTCTATTTGGATCTTTGATGGGAAAATGGTCTATGAGCACATCATTGATGCCACAGAAAATTTCGACACCAAGCACTGCATTGGAGAGGGAGGATTTGGAAGTGTTTTTAGAGCAGAGTTGCCAAATGGTCAAGTTTTTGCTGTGAAAAAACTTCACGAAACAGAAGGCGAAGCATTGAGCAACCCAAAATCTTTTGCCAGTGAGATCCGTGCACTGACAAAAATTAGGCATCGCAACATTGTGAAACTATGGATTTTGTTCGCATGCTCGACATGCATTGTTAGTCTATGAATTCTTGGAAGGGAAAAGTCTAATGCAGGTATTGAGTAACGATGAAACAACAACAAAGTTTGGATGGATAAAGAGGATAAACGCAATTGAAGATGTGGCCAGCATCACGATTGTTCACCTTCTATAGTCCATCGAGACATATCCAGCAAAAATATCTTGTTTGATTCCGAACATCAGGCTCACATTTCTGATTTTGGCGCTGCAAGATTCTTAAACACTGATTCATCTAACTGAACTTCATTTGTTGGAACTTACGGATATGCTCCTCCAGGCATTGTTTACTTTCTGGCTGTGCAATTTCCCTTTCCCTTTGAACAATTTCGTATGATCCATCTTTATCTAAATTATTTTAGTAAAAATTGTTGTTCATATTTTATCTTAATATGAGTATATGATTCAAAAAAAAAAATATATATATATATATATATATATATATATATGAGTATATGATTCGATTGCTTGTGATTTTATAAATGGATGCAGAACTTGCATATACAATGGAAGTAAATGAAAAATGTGATGTTTATAGCTTTGGAGTCGTTGCTCTTGAAGTGATCTTGGGAAAACATCCTAGTGATTTTATTTTGTCAATGCTCTCAGCATCATCATCATTATCTCAATCAACAAGCCATCATGACATGCTACTCAAAGACATTATGGATCCAAGACTTCCATCTCCAAGTAATGAGCAAGAGGAGGCAGAAAAAGTTGTGTTGGTGTTCAAATTGGCTTTGTTATGTATAGATCCAAATCCTCAAATGAGGCCTACCATGAAGCAAATTTCTGGGCAACTATTGAAGAAAAAGCCATCTCTACAAACCATGTTTCATGTATCACAATTGGACAACTTTTGGTTCTTGAATTGTCTAATATTTGAAAATTTTGTTATTGTTCAACAATTTTGTGTCACAATACTCAATCTCGATTGTTATCCAGTTGGCGGCCTTCCTCCAACCCCTGCAGCAGTTGGGTTGGAATTCGTTGTAACAAGGCCGAAAGGATTTCGGTGATTAATATCACTAGTTCTGGCATCAGAGGTACACTCCATCATCTCAACTTCTCATCTTTACCCCCATCTTACTGACATCCAACTTTCTGATAATGCATTCTACGGTACCATTCCGGTTAACATTGCAAACCTTTCTAGACTCGTCATTCTTGAGTTGCCTGATAATCAATTTTCTGGAGAGATTCCAAATGAAATTGGGCGACTCACCAATCTTCGGGTCTTAAGCCTTTTTAATAACCATTTCAATGGCTCTATCCCACTAGAAATTGGGTTTTTAAGGTCTCTCGCAGCTCTCAGTTTAGCAGCTAATGATTTGATGGGATCAATCCCTGATTCTATCGGAAACTTAAATGACTTGACATACTTAGACCTATCAGACAATTATCTTGCAGGACAGATTCCTCCATCTATCTACAACTTGACAAAACTCAACACACTGTATTTGTATAATAATGAACTCTCCGGTACTATATCTGAAAATATTGGAAAACTCACATTTCTTGTGGAACTCTCTCTCTCTATTAACCAACTCACCAATGAAATTCCCCAATCCATTGGGAATTTAACAAATTTGAAACTCTTCTATCTTTTTAAGAATTATCTTTCAGGATCCATCCCAGAAGAAATTGGAAAGCTCATATCTAGGGGTGGCAAATGGGCGGGTTGGGTCACTCCGCGGGTCGGGTTGAGTGAGGATTGGTAGTTGGCGGGTCATGACCCAACCCAACCCGCCTATTGGCGGGTCAAAGGCGGGTTGGGTCACAGGCGGGTTGGGTTATAACTAGTTCAACCCGCGGGTCAATTTAGTTATTTTTTTCTTGACCCGCGGGTCAATTTAAGTATTACTTTTTTTTTTGACCCGCGGGTCAATTTAACTATTACTTCCTTAATACATTAGTTAATTCAAATTTTCTTTTTAATTTTTGTTACTTTTAAATTAAATGTTTATTATACATATTTACACAAACTAATTATATTTTCACATACTACACACACTACACATATTTTACACATAACATATTTTCACACACTATACATATTTTACACATAATACACACATTTTCACACACTACACATATTTTTCACACAATATATATATTTTACACACAATTTACACAAATTAACACGATCCAGACCAATGACCCACGACCCAGACCCACGACCCACGACCTAGACCCACGACATACGACCCACGACCCAAGACCCACATACTACACACATTTTCACACACTACACGCATTTTACACATAGTATATGCATTTTCACACACTACACATATTTTACACATAGTACACATTTTTTCACACACTACACACTACACATATTTTACACATAGTACACACATTTTCACACACTATATGTATTTTACACATAGTACACATTTTTTCACACACTACACATATTTTACACATAGTACACACATTTTCACACACTACACATATTTTACACATAGTACACACATTTTCACACACTACATGTATTTTACACATAGTACACATTTTTTTGCACACTACACATATTTTATACATAGTACACACATTTTCACACACTACACACTTTTTCACACTAAACATATTTTACACATCGTACACATTTTTTCACACACTACACATATTTTATATATAGTACACACATTTTCACACACTACACATAGTACACACATTTTCGCACACTACACACTTTTTCACACACTACACATATTTTACACATAGTACACATTCTTTCACACACTACACATATTTTACATATAGTACACACATTTTCACACACTACACATATTTTACACATAGTACACACATTTTCACACACTACACATATTTTACATATAGTACGCACATTTTCACACACTACATGTATTTTACACATAGTACACATTTTTTCGCACACTACACATATTTTATACATAGTACACACATTTTCATACACTACACACTTTTTCACACACTAAACATATTTTACACATCGTACACATTTTTTCACACACTACACATATTTTACATATAGTACACACATTTTCACACACTACACATAGTACACACATTTTCACACACTACACATATTTTACACATAGTACACATTCTTTCACACACTACACATATTTTACATATAGTACACACATTTTTACACACTACACATATTTTACACATAGTACACACTTTTTCACACACTACACATTTTTTCACACACTACACACTTTTTCACACACTACACATATTTTACACATAGTACACACTTTTTCACACACTACATATATTTTACACACACTACACATATTTACACGCGCTGCACATATTTTCACACACTACACATATTTTCACACACTACACATGTGAAAAAATGTGTAGTGTGTGAAAATGTGTGTAATGTGTGAAAATATGTGTAGTGTGTGAAAATATGTGAGTGTGTGAAAATGTGTGTAATGTGTGAAAATATGTGTAGTGTGTGAAAATGTGTGTAGTGTGTGTAAAATATGTGTAGTGTGTGAAAATATGTGTAGTGTGTGAAAATATGTGTAGTGTGTGAAAAATATGTGTAGTGTGTGAAAAATGTGTTGTATGTGTAAAATATGTAGTGTGTGAAAATATGTGTACTATATGTAAAATATATGTAGTGTGTGAAAAAATGTGTATTATGTGTGTAGTGTGTGAAAATATGTGTAGTGTGTGAAAATATGTGTAGTGTGTGAAAAATTGTGTAGTGTGTGAAAAATGTGTACTATGTGTAAAATATGTGTAGTGTGTAAAAAAGTGTGTTGTGTGTGAAAATATGTGCAGTGTGTGAAAATGTGTAAAATATGTGTAGTGTGTGAAAAAGTGTGCAGTGTGTGAAAAAGTGTGTAGTGTGTGAAAAAGTGTGTAGTATGTGTAAAATATGTATAGTGTGTGAAAATATGTGTAGTGTGTGAAAATGTGTGTACTATATGTAAAATATATGTAGTGTGTAAAAAAATGTGTATTATGTGTGTAGTGTGTGAAAATATGTGTAGTGTGTGAAAATATGTGTAGCGTGTGTAAAATATGTGTAGTGTGTGAAAAATGTGTACTATGTGTAAAATATGTGTAGTGTGTAAAGAAGTGTGTTGTGTGTGAAAATATGTGTAGTGTGTGAAAATGTGTAAAATATGTGTAGTGTGTGAAAAGTGTTGCAGTGTGTGAAAAAGTGTGTAGTGTGTGAAAAAGTGTGTAGTGTGTGAAAAAGTGAACAACGTGTGAAAATGTAAATTAAGTGTAAAACAAATTGACCCGCGGGTCACCCAAGACCCAACCCAACCCAACCCATTAAATATGGGTTAATTTTTAACCCATGACCCATTTGACCCGTGATCCATTTGACCCAACCCAACTAGTCAAAATAATGGGCGGGTTGGGTTGGACCCGCGGGTCATGGGTCAAGATTGCCACCCCTACTCATATCACTTGTTGATCTTCAACTGTCACATAATCATATTATCAATCAGATTCTACCGTCCATTGGGAATTTAACAAACATTACTACCTTGTATCTCCATTCTAATCATCTTTTCGGGCCTATCCCAGAAGAAATTGGAAAGCTCATATCTCTTGTTGATCTTGAACTGTCAAATAATCGTCTTATCAATCAGATTCCACCGTCCATTGGTAATTTAACAAACATTACTACCTTGTTTCTTGATGCTAATCATCTTTCTGGAATAGATCGTCTTATCAATCAGATTCCACCGTCCATTGGTAATTTAACAAACATTACTACCTTGTTTCTTGATGCTAATCATCTTTCTGGACCTATTCCAGGAGAAATTGGAAAGCTCGCGTCTCTTATAGAACTCTGCCTCTATGTGAACCATCTCACCAATGAAATTTCCAATTCTATCGGGAATTTGGGGAATTTAAGGCTTTTATATCTTTATGACAACAATCTAACAGGACATATTCCTTCATCCATTGGAAACTTGACAAATCTTAATGAATTGGAGCTTCAAACAAACAAATTAACTGGGCCAATCCCGTCGGAGTTGGGAAAATTGAAGAAACTAGTTGATCTCCGACTTTTTGCCAACCAATTAAATGGTGTCCTTCCTTTTGGATTCAATAATATTACACAATTAAAAGAGCTGCATATATCTGAAAATGATCTTACTGGTCATCTACCCCCAAGATATTTGCAGTGGTGGGTCGCTGATCAGGTTCATCATCTCTGACAATAATTTTATAGGCACTATGCCAAAAAGCATAAAAAATTGTTCTACTTTACAACATCTTGATGTTGGAGGAAATCAACTATTAGGAAACATTTCTGAAGATTTTGGAGTGTATCCACACTTGAAGGCTATTGAATTAAGTGAAAATAATTTCTATGGAGAGTTGTCTTGGGATTGGCGTAAATTTGTAAATTTGACGTACTTGTCGATATCCAGAACTAACATCTCTGGGAAGATACCCATTGAGCTTGGAGAGGCATTTCAATTAGGAAAACTTCATCTTACTTCCAATCTCCTATGTGGGGAGATTCCCACAAGTTTGGCCAACTTGACTTCATTACTTGAAGTTAAATTGGATGACAATAACCTTTCTGGCGAAATACCACCTGAAATTGGTCAGTTATCTAAGCTTTTAAATCTCAGTTTCTCTGCCAACAATCTCAATGGCTCAATTCCCGAACAAATTGGCGATTGTGTACAATTATTGGAATTGAATCTGAGGCAAAATGCACTCACTGGAAGTATTCCTTCACAAATGGGAATGATCCCCATGCTCGCAACCCTTGATCTGAGCCAAAATATGCTGACGAACGAAATGTCTCGAGAGTTGGTGAGTTGAAAAGAATTGAGAAGATGAATCTTTCTCATAATAGGTTATCAGGCCTCATTCCTACCAGTTTCGACCGCTGCTTCAGTTTACTTTCTGTCGACATATCCTCCAATCAATTGGAAGGCCCTCTTCCTAATATTACTGCATTCCAAAATGCTCCATTTGAAGCCTTACGGAACAACAAAGGTTTATGTGGCAATGTTGATGGTTTGAAGCCTTGCACTCAATCGACAAGAAACAAGAACACTAGTAAAAGGACGACAAGAAAAAGAACAATTTTTCTGATTCTGCTTCCAATTCTAGGAACCTTGTTTATCTTTATTGTACTCCTGGCAGTCTTCCTTTATGTAAGACGAGGCAGAATACGAGTTGAAAGCAAGGCCAGAGAATCAAATGAAAATTTATTCTCTATTTGGAGGTTTGATGGGAAAATGGTCTATGAGCATATCATTGATGCCACAGAAAATTTTGACAACAAGCATTGCATTGGAGAGGGAGGATATGGAAGAGTTTTTAGAGCAGAGTTGGCAAATGGTCAAGTTTTTGCTGTGAAAAGACTTCACGGAACAGAAGGCGAAGTATTGAGCAACCCAAAAGCTTTTGCCAGTGAGATCCGTTCACTAACAAAAATTAGGCATCGTAACATTGTGAAACTCTATGGATTTTGTTCCCATGCTCGACATGCATTCTTAGTTTATGAATTCTTGGAAGGGGAAAGCCTAATGCAGCTATTGAGCAACCATGAAACATCAACACAGTTTGGATGGATAAAGAGGATAACCGCCATTAAAGATGTGGCCAGCGCATTATCATATACTCATCACGATTGTTCATCTTCTATAATCCACCGAGACATATCCAGCAAAAATATATTGTTTGATTCTGAATATCAAGCACACATTTCTGATTTTGGCGCTGCAAGATTCTTAAACCCTGATTCATCTAATTGGACTTCGTTTGTTGGAACTTATGGATATGCTGCTCCAGGTATTCTTTGTTTTGTGGTGGTGCATTTTTCATTTGCATCTTACTATGATTAATCTATGACATGATTTATTGATTTCACAAAATGGATGCAGAACTTGCATATACAATGGAAGTAAATGAAAAATCTGATGTTTATAGCTTTGGAGTCCTTGCTCTTGAAGTGATCATGGGAAAGCATCCTGGCGATTTCATATTATCAATGCTGTCTGCATCATCATCATCATCTCAATCAACAAGTCATCATGACATACTACTCAAAGACATTGTGGATTCAAGACTTCCATTTCCAAGTAATAAGCAAGTATCAGAATCAGAAAAAGTGGTATTGATGGCAAAACTGGCTTTGTCATGTATAGATCCAAATCCTCAAATGAGGCCAACCATGAACCAAGTTTCTGCCCAATTATTGAAGCAAAGCCCATCTCTACAATGCATGTTTCCTGTCATCACAATTGGACAACTTTTGAGTCTTGAATTGTCCAATATGTGAAGTTTTGTATTAATGTTCAATAATTTTGTGTCACAATATTTCCTTATATTCCCTAGATTTTTAAGTTCATATTTCAGTGTGTATTTATATTCATTTCATACATACGTAGAAAAAGATTTCAATTTCAAAAAGATTCCCATGAACGACCAAATGTTGTTGGTGGATTTCTGAGCAATTTCTGTTACCAATTACAGCAGCAACAACGCCGGATAAAAATAGTAATATGCGGTTGAGAATTTACCCGGTCGCCATGGTCGGTGGTGCTATAAAACTTGACTTGCTGGTGATTCTAAAAATGATCCAGTTAGGCAATAATATGTTTTGCTATTTATCAGCAATGGAATTATTCAGGTCGATTCTTACTATTTTTCCTTTCAACACAATTAACTTGACTTTGTATTAATGCAACCAAGCTAAGAAGTTAATGGGATTCATTTGATGATGCTCTAACACATACACAGTCATGGGTACATCAATGAGCGGCTGAAACCAAAAGCAAGAAAATCACAGCAGTGCTTAAGATTGCATGTTTTTCTGCATGGTGGAGATTAATTTCATATTTATGCATATATATCAACAGTACTAATGCATTACCAGTTTATGCTTATAAACTTCCTGTTTCGGAATTTCCAGGAGGGTGCTCTTATGGCCAGATCAACCAATACAGCGCCATTGAAGCTGCAAGTAATGGTGACCTCCCTATAATTAATTGATTACTTGCAGTTTCACCTCTGCATTCACATTCTTGATATGGGAATCTGATCCTTAATTGTATTAACAATCAATGCTTCCTTTTCCAAGTTTTTATAATTTGTACATTAATTTATAACTAAAGCAAAGAAGCAACAATAGGGACTAAGAAGATGGATAATATAATATGTCAAAATTTCTATAAAGATTACCTGATTGAACGTATTATTTGTTCACATAATCTGCCTTTTGGTCAATTTGCCAATAAGAATGTATCAGAATTTTAGACTTGGCATTTGCAAATATAAATCTTGTTAATTTTGGACTTGACATTTTGCTGATTTTATAACACTTTGGGAATGACACTCTTTATAAATGTCACAGAGTGTCCTTTTAGTTAGATATCTAATTTTTGAAAATTACATTAAAACCCTATTAATTGATTAGTGAATTGTATAAGTGATTGTACACAGAGGGAAAAAAACAGAGAGCGGGGAGCATCATCTTATTCTCTTTGCGAGAACTTCCGAATCGGGGAAATATTCGGAACGGGCAGAGCACACCTTTGGTACTATTAAAATCTCAAGAGTTTTACAAGAAATGTTACACAAAAGTAACATAAAAGATCCGTCGGTTGGATTTTAGGTTACCAAGTAGAGCAATTAACATTGCTAATAATAATCCATAAAAAACAAATTATCAAACACAACTAAAGAGGACTAGGGGTGTCCTTCAATAGCATTGTTACACAAGAAGGTTTTTTTTTCACTCCATCCTCTAAACTAACGGTAAGTTTGAATATATGTGTTTTATTTTGAAAATTATGAAAAACGATGTCTCGGGATGTGTTTACAAAAAAAATATTTTTGTTTTGAGTGTTTTGATTGTTTTTTGTGTAAAAGAATTATTTTATTAAATTAAGTTTAAATAATAATTTTTTTATTGAATTGTTTTGATTAATCGACTGCAATCAATCTTTGACCGCCACCGATCAAGTCGAACAAATAAAAACTAAAAAAATTTGAAAGATGTTGAAAATGCTAAAATGCCTTCATTTTGTGGTTAGAGAAGTTAAAAAATTTTGTTTTGGCTATTGAATATAAATAAACATGTTAATTTGGAATGAAATAAGAAATAGGCTAATTAAAAAGCCCTGTCCAAACATACCATAAAATTTTACCAAACCACCATTTTTCATGGGCTATAACACGTGTATTTTGGTAAAAAATAGCACAGTCAAAAAATTTATTGATTTTGGTGTTTTCCCTACTGTTGTTTCACTCACCTCAATTGTGAATATGCGTACTTGTGAACGGTGTTAAAAAAGTGAAATTTAGGTTTTTTTTAACCAAATTTCCATTTTTATGGGTAACACACGCATATTAACCAAAAATGGAAAAATCCAAAACGCGTTGATTTTGACTTTTTTTGTACCGTTTTTTGCACCCAACCCGATTGTGAACATGCGTTCTAGTGAATATTATTTTAAAAATGTGAAAATTAAAATTTTCATCAAACTTCCATTTTTCATAGGTTATAACACACGTATTTTGGTTAAAAATGACAAATTAGAAAAACGTATTGAATTTGAATTTTTTTCCTAATATATTTTACCCGCACCTCAATTTGTACATGCATTCTAATGAACGGTGTTAAAAAAGTGAAATTTAAAATTTTCAAAAAGTTTTTATTTTTCATGGGTTATAAAACATATATTTTAGCCAAAAAAATGGCAAAATTCAAAAACTGTTATAAAACTAATCCTAATATATGTATATTTGATATAGTAATTTATATTAGGAATTCTAATCAAAACAATAAAACAAAAGAGTTAGAACAAAAGTATTGAAAACAAGAATTAGGAAAATATGGGGTATTCAATATTCACTCATAATACTTTTTATTCACATAGGTTTTCTTCTCTTTTGTTATCACTTTTCATGTTGTATGTGAAGCTACCTATTTATAGTTAAACTAATAAGTAACTTTGAAATGTATTTAACTAATACATTCAATAGCATTTAACAAAAGCTATCTTTGAGTTTAATATCATCTTAAAAGTTAAATGCCTTCAATGGACATCCAATTCTTAATGTTCATAACACTCCCCCTTGAATGTCCATTACACAAAGAATATGCCTCGTTAAAACCTTACTAGGAAAAAACCCAGTGGAAAAAAATCCTAGTGAAGGAAAAAGAGTACATTATTCTTGTGTATTAATTTCTCCCCTGATTCAAAAATCATTTGAGATCCTTCAACCGACGCATTCCAATATTCCTTATTAATTTCTCAAAAGTTGATGTCGGTAATTCCTTGGTAAATAAATCCGCCAAATTATCACTTGACCGAATTTGTTGCACATCAATTTCACCATTCTTCTGCAGATCGTGAGTAAAGAAGAATTTTGGTGAAATATGTTTCGTCCTATCTCCTTTGATATATCCTCCTTTTAATTGAGCTATTCAAGCTGCATTGTCTTCATATAATATTGTTGGAGGATTTTCTTCTTCTGGAGATAACCCACAATTCTTCCGGATATAGTGGGTTATTGATCTTAGCCAGACACATTCTCGACTGGCCTCATGAATTGCTATAATTTCAGCATGATTTGAAGAAGTAGCAGTTATTGTTTGTTTTGTGGATCGCCATAAAATAGCTGTACCACCACATGTAAACAAATATCCAGTTTGCGACTTTGCTTTATGCGGATTAGATAAATACCTAGCATCAGCATAACCAAGCAATTCTGGTCGAGAATCATATGAATAATATAATCCAAGATCAATTGTTTCTTGGAGATAGCGAAGAATTTGCTTAATACCATTCAAATGTCGTTTTGTAAGAAAAGAGCTGAATCTTGCTAACAAATTCACTATAAATGATATATCTAGTCTTGTACAATTAGCAAGATAAATTAGTGCACCAATAGCACTGAGATATGGTACTTTAGGACTAAGAATCTCTTCATTTTCCTCTTTTGGTCTAAAAGGATCCTTAATAGGATCAAGTGACCGAACGATCATCGGAGTACTCAATGGATGTGCTTTATCCATATAAAACCGTTTTAATACCTTCTAGGTATATGTAGTTAGATGAACAAAAATTCCATCTTGCAAATGTTCAATTTGCAAACCAAGGCAAAATTTGGTCTTTCCAAAATCCTTGATCTCAAATTCTTTCTTTAAATGTTCAACTGCCTTTTGGATTTCTTCATGAGTTCCAATTAAGTTGAGATCATCAACATATATGGCAATGATTACAAAATCTGACTCATATTTTTTAATAAAAACACATGGACATATTGGGTCATTTATATAACCTTCCTTAATTAAACATTCACTAAGACGGTTATACCACATACGCCCATATTGTTTAAGTCCATACAAAGACCTTTGTAATTTAATAGAATAAACTCCTCTAGGATTTGATTTATATGCTTCAGGCATGCTAAATCCTATAGGAATTTTCATATAGCTATCATTGTCCAGTGTTCGATATAAATAAGCGGTGACTATATCCATTAGATGCATATCAAGCTTTTCATGCACTGTTAAACTCACAAGATATCTAAATGTAATTCCATCCATTACAGGTGAATATATTTCATCATAATCGAATCCAGGTCTTTGTGTAAATCCTTTGGCTACAAGCCGTGCTTTATATCTCACAATTTCATTTTTCTCATTTTTTTTGCACGAACACCCATTTATATCCCACTGGCTTTACACCTTCTGGTGTTTGAACTACAGGTCCAAATACATTTCATTTTGCCAGTGAATCCAATTCAGATTGGATTGCATCTTTCTATTTTGACCAATCATTTCTTCGACGACATTCATCAACCGATCTAGGTTCATGATCCTCGTCTTCTTCCATAATAGCAAGTACTACATTATATGCAAAAGCATTATCTATAATTATTTCTTTTCGATTCCAACTTTTTCCTGTAGTGACAAAATTTATTGAATTTTCTATAATCTTATTCTCTTCAGGAGTAAGCTCTTCAGGAGCAATCTCTTCAGGAGCAACCTCTTATTATTATTTAATTCTCTTTTCGTTCGAAGATTTTTATCTTTGGAACCAAGAGGTCTACCACGCTTCAAGTGTGCATGAGACTCATTAGCACTTGTAATTTTCCCTTCAGGGATATCAATTTTTACTGGAGTATTTTCAGCAAAAATATGCGATTTAGTAACTCTTCTGGAGTCATTAAATGCATTCGGTAATTGATTTGCAATTCTTTGCAAATGTATAATTCTTTGAACTTCCAATTCACTTTTTTTGGTACGAAGATCAAGGAAATTCAATGATATTTTTCGTGTGATTTCTTTTTTTAGTTGATCTTTTCCTCTCCCTAATGTCGGGAAATGTGATTCGTCAAAATGACTATCAACAAATCTAGCAGTAAACAAATCACCTGTTAATGGTTCAACATATTTAATAATAGAAGGTGATTCATACCCAACATATATTCCCAATCTTCTTTGGTGACCCATTTTAGTACATTGTGGCAGTGTAATTGGGACATAAACCGCACAACAAAAAATTCTCAAATGAGAAATATTAGGCTCATAGCCAATCTCGCAAACGCTAGGTTTTGAGATGATAATAAGCATACATGTGACCATCTTGTTGATGCGTCGATCAACACCATAAAATACTTAAATGGTCCACATGGTGGATCTACAGGCCCACATATATCACCATGAATTCGTTCTAGAAATGCAGGAGATTCAATTCCCACTTTAAGAGGTGATGGTCTAATTATTAATTTTCCTTGGGAGCAAGCAACACAGGAGAAATCATTGGAGTTCAATACTTTTTGATTTTTCAATGAATGGCCATTTGAATTTTCAATGATCCGTCTCATCATAATGGAACTAGGATGTCCCAGACGATCATGTCATATTATAAAATTATCAGGATTTGTAGACTTCTGGTCTACTAAGTGATGACTTTCAATTGTACTTATTTTTTTATAATATAAACCAGATGAATAAGAGGGTGATTTTTCTAATACACTTTTTCTTCCAGAAATGGTATTTGTAATTAATAAAAAGTCACCATTTGTATCATTCATAGTCTCGATTGATATCCACTTCATATTTTTCAGTTGTACCACACATTTTTTGGCAAAAACGGTAAGTTTCAAAATTGGTCATCGTTGGCCGTTTTTCAGCTAGTATTGCACTTATCAAATGATGATGTGTTATCTAATTAATAGTTTAAAAAATAAAAAGTTATAAATTTACAAAAATGACAATTTTTTGTGAGTTATAACACACGTTTGTTTTACCAAAATGGCAAGTTTCAAAAATTTGTCACTATCGGCTGTTTTTCTGCAAGTTTTGCACTCCTATCAAATGAAGATGTGCAATCAAATGAATGGTTTGAAAAAAAGGGAAAATTATAAATTTTGAAAAATGACCATTTTTTGTGAGTTATAGCACACGTTTTATTTGACAAAATGGCAAGTTTCAAAAATTGGTCTTTGCTGGCCATTTTTCTAGTTGATTTTCACTTTATATCAAATGATGATTTGCTATGTAATGAATGGTGTTAAAAAATGGAAAGTTAGAAATTTTGAAAAATGACCAATTTTTGTGAGTTATATCACAAGTTTTCTAGGCAAAAATGGCAAGTTTAAAAAATTGGTCTTCGTTAGCTATTTTTGTGCTAGTTTTGCACTCATATGAAGTGATGATGTGCTATCTAATGGATGGTTTAAAAAAATGGAAAGTTAAAAATTCTTAAAAATGACAAATTTTTGTGAGTTATAGCACAGTTTTTTATGCCATGGCAAGTTTTTGAAATTGGTTGTCTTTGGCTATTTTTATGCCAATTTTTCACTCATATCAAATGACGATGTATTATTTAATGAATGGAATTCAAAAAAAGAAAAGTTAGAAATTTTTAAATATTACCAATTTTTTTGAGTTGTAGCACACATTTTTTTTTGCAACAATGGCAAGTTTCAAAAATTTGTCGTCATTGGCCATTTTTCTGCTAGTATTGCACTTATATCAAATGACACTGTGTTATCTAATGAATATTTTAAAAAAATAAAAAGTTATAAATTTTGAAAAATAACTAATTTTGTGAGTTATAGCACACCTTTTATTGGACCAAATGGCAAGTTTCAAAAATTGGTTGTCGTTGGCCATTTTTGTGGTTGTTTTTCACTCATATCAAATGATGATTTTCTATATAATGAATGGTGTTAAAAAATGAAAAGTTAATGACCAATATTTGTGAGTTATAGCACAAGTTTTTTAGGCCAAAACGGCAAGTTTAAAAAATTAATCTTCGTTGGCCGTTTTTGTGCTACTTTTGCACTCATATCAAGTGATGATGTGCTATCTAATGAATGGTTTGAAAAAAAAGGGAAAGTTAGAAATTCTCAAAAATGATAAATTTTTGTGAGTTATATTACATGTTTTTGGGCCAAATGGCTAGTTTCAAAAATTGGTCATCGTTGGTTGCTTTTTTTCTAGTTTTTCACTCATATTAAATGACGATGTGCTATCTAATAAATGGTATGAAAATAAGGAAAAGCTAGATATTTTGAAATATGACCAATTTTTAGAGTTATAGCACGCATTTTTGGCAAAAATTGTAAATTTAAAATAATTGTCAGCATTGGCCGTTTTTATTCTTGTTTTCATTAATATCAAATGACAACTTGTCATATAATGAATGTTGTGAAAAGGAAAAAGTTAGGAATTTTAAAAATGTTCGATTTTTTTGGGATATAGCACACTTTTTTTTTTGCCAAATGGCTAGGTTAAAAAATTTATTGTTGTTACCTATTTTTTTTACCTATTTTACACACATCAATGTGCTATCTAATGAATATTGTGAAAAAAAAGGATAGTGAAAAATTTGTAAAAATGACCAATTTTTTTTAGCTGTAGCACATATTTTTTGGCGAAAATGGCAAGTTTTAAAATTGGTCATCGTTGGCCATTTTTGTGACTATTTTTCACTCATATCAAATACGATATGCCATCTAATGAATGGTGTTAAAAAAATGGAAAGTTTGAAATTTTGAAAATTACCAATTTTTGTGAGTTATAACTCACATTTTTTTGGCCGAAATGACAAGTTTCAAAAATTGGTCATCGTTGGCCGTTTTTGTCCTTTTTTTGCACTAGTATCAAATGACGATATGTTATCTAACGAATGCTGTTAAAAAAAAGAAAGCTAGAAAATTTTAAAAATGACTAAATTTTTTTAGCTATAGCATACATTTTTTTTGCCAAAATGAAAAGTTTCAAAAATAGGTCGTCGTTGGCTACTTTTGTGGTAGTTTGACACTCATATCAAATAATTATGTGTTATCAAATGAATGGTTTGAAAGGAAGGGAAAGTTCAAAATTCGAAAAAGTGACCAATTTTTGTGAGTGATAGCACAAGTTTCAAAAATTAGTCGTCGTTAGCCATTTTTTTCCTAGTTTTACACTCACATCAAATGACAATGTAATACATAATGAATGTAACAAAAAATGGAAAGCTAGAAATTTTGAAAAATGACCAATTTTTTGGGCCATAGCACACATTTTTTTGGCAAAAATTGTAGGTTTAAAAAATTTGTCATCGTTGGCCGTTTCTATGCTTATTTTTCATTTATATCAAATGATGACTTGTCATCTAATGAATGGTGTGAAAAAAGGAAAAGTTATGAATTTTTAAAAATGACTGATTTTTTGAGATATAGCACACGTTTTTGTGCCAAAATGGCTAGTTTAAGAAATTGGTTGTTGTTGGCTATTGCTTTACCTATTTTACACACATCAAATGACAATGTGCTATCTAATGAATATTGTGAAAAAAAGGGAAAGTGAAAATTTTGAAAAATAACCAATTGTTTTAGCTATAACAAACATTTTTTGGCAAAAATGATATGTTTAAAAAATTGGTCGTTGTTGGCCGTGTTTTTGCCTATTTTTCACACATATCAATGTCGATGTGCTATCTAATGAATGGTGTTTAAAAAAATGGAAAGTTTGAAATTTTAAAAATGACAAATTTTTGTGAGTTATAGCAATTTTTAAAAATGACCAATTTTAAAATGGCAAGTTTCAAAAATTGGTCATCGTTGGCCATTTTTGTCCTTTTTTGCACTCATATCAAATGACGATATGTTATCTAATTAATTCTGTTAAAAAAAGGAAAGTTAGAAAATTTTAAAAATGACTAATTTTTTTTAGCAATAGCACGCAGTGTTTTTGCCAAAATGGAAAGTTTCAAAAATAGGTTGTCGTTGGCTATTTTTGTGTTAGTTTGATACTCATATCAAATGATGATGTGCTATCAAATGAATAGTTTGAAAGAAAGGGAAAGTTTGAAATTCAAAAAGTGACCAATTTTTGTAAGAGCACACGTTTTTTTGCCAAAATGGCAAGTTTCAAAAATTGGTCGTCGTTAGCCATTTATGTCCTAGTTTAGCACTCATATCAAATGACGATGTGCTATCTAAATAAATGTTATGAAAATAATGGAAAGCTAGAAATTTTGAAAATTGACCAATTTTTGTGAATTATAGCACACATTGTTTTGGCAAAAACTGTAAGTTTAAAAAATTTGTCATCATTGGCCATTTTTGTGCTTGTTTTTCATTCATATCAAATGATGGCATGTTATCAAATGAATGGTGTTAAAAAGGGAAAAGTTAGGAATTCTTAAAAATGAACGATTTTTTTGAGATATAGCACAAGTTTTTTTCCAAAGTGACTAGTTTAAAAAGTTAGTTGTCAATTGTTGTTTTTTTTTTACCTATTTTACACAAGTATCAAATGACGATGTGCTATCTAATGAATATTGTAAAAAAAAAGGGAAATTGAAAAATTTTGAAAAATGATCAATTTTTTTAGCTATAGCAAGCATTTTTTGTCGAACATGGCAAGTTTTAAAAGATGGTCATCATTGGCCATTTCTGTGTCTGTTTTTCACTCATATCAAATGACAATGCACTGTCTAATGAATGGGGTTAAAAAATGAAAAGTTTGAAATTTTGAAAAATGACCAATTTTTGTGAGTTATAGAACACATTTTTTTGCTGAATTGGCAAGTTTCAAAAATTGGACGTCTTTGGCTGTTTTTTGTCCTTTTTTGCACTCATATTAAATGAGGATATGCTATGTAATGAATGCTATTAAAAAAACGAAAGTTAGAAATTTTTAAAAATGACTAATTTTTTTTAGCTATAGCACACATATGTTTTGCCAAAATGACAAGTTTCAAAAATCGGTCGTCGTTGGCTACTTTTGTGGCAGTTTGACACTCAAATCAAATGATGATGTGTTATCAAATGAATGGTTTCGAAAAAAAATGAAAGTTAGAAATTTTGAAAAATGATCAATTTTTGTTAGTTATAGAATATGTTTTTATGACAAAATAGCAAGTTTTAAAAATTGGTCACCGTTGGCCGTTTTGTGCCTATTTTTCACTTATATCAGATGATGATATGCAATCTAATGATTGTTATTCAAAAAAGAACAGTTAGAAATTTTGAAAACTGACCAAAGTTTGTGAGTTGTAGCATACGTTTTTTTTTTCCAAAATGGCAAGTTTAAAAAATAGGCCATCGTTGGCTGTTTTTGTGTGAGTTTTGAACTCATATCAAATGGCGATGTCCAATTTAGTGAATGGTTTCAAAAAAAGGAAAATTTAAAAAATTTAAAAAATGACCAATTTTTGTGAGTTGTAGCACACGTTTTTTTTTTTGCCAAAATGACAAGTTCAAAAAAATGGTCATAATTAGCCGTTTTTGTACCTGTTTTGCACTCATATCAAATGACGATGTGTTATCTAATGCATAATGTGAAAAAAAGGAAAAGTCAAAAATTTTTAAAAATGACCAATTTTTTTGAGCTATGGTACACATTTTGTTTGCTAAAATGGTAAGTTTTAAAAATTGGTCGTCGTTGGCCTATTTTGTACCAATTTTGCACTCATATGAAATGACGATAGTTTTTCTAATGAATGGTATAAAAAATGATAAGTTAGAAAATTTGAAAAATAACCAATTTTTGTGAGTTATAGCACACGTTTTTTTAGTCAAATGGCAAGTTTCAAAAATTTGTTATTGTTGGCCATTTTTACCTTCTTTTTTTTGCGCTCATATCAAATGATGATATTCTATCTAATGATTGCTGTTATAAAGGGAATGTTAGAAATTTTTAAAAATAACCAATTTTTGTATGTTATCCCACACATTGTTTTGGCCAAAATGACAAGTTTCAAAAATATGTTGTCGTTAGCTATTTTTTGTGCCATATTTGCATTAATATCAAATGATGATATGCTATCAAATGAATGGTTTGAAAAAAAAGTGAAAGTTAGAAATTTTGAAAATAACCAATTTTTGTGAGTTATAGGACAAGTTTTTTATGAAAAAATAGCAAGTTTCAGAAATTAGTCGTCGTTGGTTGTTTTTGTACCCGTTTTTCACTCATATCAAATAAGGATGTGCTATCTAATGAATGGTGTTAAATAAAGAAAAGTTAGAAATTTTGAAAAATAACCAATTTATGTGAGTTGTAGCACACGTTATTTTGGCAAAAATGGCAAGTTTTAAAAATTGGTCGACGTTGGCCATTTTGGTGCAAGTTTTGCACTCATACCAAATGACGATGTGATATCTAGTGAATGGTTTGAAAAAAAAAGGAAAGTTGGAAATTTTTAAAACTGACCAATTTTTGTGAGTTATAACACACATTTTTTTAGCCGAAATGGCAAGTTTCAAAAATTGGTCATCGTTGGTTGTTTTTGTGCAAGTTTTGCACTTATATCAAATGATGATGTGCTATCAAATGAATGGTTTAAAAATAAAAAGTTAGAAATTTTCAAAAGTGACCGATTTTTGTGAGTTATAACGCACATTTTTTATGACAAAATGGCAAGCTTCAAAAATTGGTCGTCGTTGGCCATTGTTTTGCCTATTTTTCACTCATATCAAATGACGATGTGATATCAAATAAATGGTTTAGAAAAAGGGAAAAGTTAAAAAAAATTTAAAATGACCAATTTTGATGAGGTAAAGCACACATTTTGTTTTTGCTAAAATAGCAAGTTTCAATAATTGGTCATCGTTGGCAATTTTTGTGCCTGTTATGCACTCATGTTAAATGAGGATGTGCTCTCTAATGAATGATGTGAAAAATGAAAAGTTATAAATGTTGAAAAATAACCAATTTTTGTGAGTTATAGCACACGTTTTTTTGGCCAAAATTGCAAGTTTAAAAAATTGGTCGTCGCTATCCATTTTTATGCCAGGTTTGCACTCATGACAAATGATGATGTGCTATCCAATGAATTGTATAAAAAAGGAAAAAGTTAAAAATTTTAAAAAAATGACCTATTTTGATGAGATATAACACATGTTATGGGCAAGAATAAAAAAGTTTTAAAAATGTGGCAAAGTTAGGCATTTTAGTGCCCTTTTTGCTTCCATCTCACATGGCAACATGATATCAAGTACAAGTTGTGAAATAAATGGAAAGTTTGCCAACATGACATCAAGTGCAAGGTGTGAAATAAATGGAAAGCAAAAACAATTTTAAAAATTGGCAATTTTGATAGGGTAACACATGTTTTGGATAAAAAATAAAAAATTTTAAAAACATACCTAAGTAAGCCGTTTTCGTGCCATTTTTTGAACCTGTCTCACTTACCAACATGATATCTAGTGAACGGTTTGAAAAAATGGATAGTAAAAAAATTTAAAAAGGGATTTTTTTTAAATGTTATATACATATATATATGCCGGGCAAAATACGGTGCTGGATGTGCCCAGTCGCATCGTTACATAAGTAAATGCAGTAAATTTGGAGTACTACTCCATTACATGATTTCTAATGGAAATGATACGTGAAAGATAAGAAAAGAACTGCCCACGACTCGTGTAGTGCCTCTTTTATCTCCAGTCCAAATAAAGTATCTCAGTAAATGTTTTACCAAGAGTTCTACGGATTCGGCATTACCTTATCTCTTGGAATTCATCAATGTAGTAGATGTTTACACAGTGGTTGTTCATGAACCTCATTTCCAGATTATCCCAAGTCCTTGCATCCATTTGTGCCCATAGAAGCCAAACTCGTGCCCTCGAGCCCAGGAGCCTCTCAAGTCAAAAGCTATCTGGACAAACTAGTCTCTCCTACTCCATTGTCCGCCTTTCCAAAAGATAAAGAGAAGAAAGTAGCTACCTTTCACTTCTGCCCTGAAAATGCCCAGGAACTATGACCTCCACTTTTCCTATGCAAAACAGCACTCCAGCACCTCTCATCATTCTTCCCCAACAATTTTCCGCCTTTACTAATAATGAGGGCAGAAGACAGTTACAACTAAAGCTATAGAGCATAGACTTTACAGCATCCAAAATCTGCCAAATTCTATCTGCAGCTGTTAGTTCCAAGTTATACCACTATCTAGTTCTATCCCAAGGCAAAACTTCATTGATAACACTGAGACACGTCGTTTTCGTCCCTTTCCAAAAGTTATCTCTATCAATCAAAATCATGTCCTAGTTTTTCCCTCGACTTAACACAAGCATTTTCATCAAAAATAAAAAGTTTTAAAACGTGACTATATTGGTCGTTTTCGTTCCCTTTTTGCACCCATCTCAAATGCCAACATTATGTCTGGTGAACGGTGTGAAAAAATGGATAATAAGAACGTTTTAAAAATTGACATTTTCTATGGGCTGTAACACAAGCTTTTGGGCAAAAATAAAATGTATCAAAAAAGTGTCTAAGGTTGGTATTTTTATATTGTATTTTGCACCTGTTTCACTTGCCAACATGATATTTAGTGCACGTTGTAAAAAAAATGGATAATAAAATTTTTTCTAAAATTGGCAATTTTAATAGGCTACATGCGTATAGGGCAAAAATAATTAGTTTAAAAACCATACCTAAGGTTGCCATTTGAGTGCAAATTTTTGCACTCGTCTTACTTGCCAACATGATTTTGGAGGGAACAGTGTAAGAAAAATGGAGAGTAAAAAATTTTCAAAAATTGACAATTTTTATTAGCTATAAAGACACGTTTTCAGAAAAAATAAAAACTTTTAAAATGTGAATTAGCTGGCCATTCTTCTACCTTTTTTGCACCCGTTACACTTTCCAACATGATATCTAGTGCGCAGTGTCAAAAAAAGAATAGTAAGAAATTTTAAAAAATTGCCAATTTTAATGGGCTAACACACAAGTTTTGAACACCAAAAAAATGTCACAAAAACGTACTTAAGGTTGCTATTTTCGTACTAATTTTTGCTCATGTTTCACTTGCCAACATGATATTGAGAGAACATTGTGAAAAAATGGATAGTAAGAATTTTCAAAAATTGGCAATTTTGATTGCCTATAACACAAGCTTCTTGGACAAAAATAAAAAGTTTTAAAAACGTGCCTCAGCTGGCCATTTTCGTGCCATTTTTTCACCTGACTCACATGCCAATAGGACATTTAGTACACTGTGTAAAAAAATGGATAGTACAAAATTTTTAAAAATTGGCAATTTTTTATCTTCTACAACACACGCAATTTGGAAAACATAAAAAAGCTAAAAAAACGTGCCTAAATTAGCCATTTTTATGCTCTTTTGCACCCGTCTCTCTTACCAACATAATATTTAGTAAACATTGTGAAAATAATGGACAGTAAGAAGAAGAAAAAATGGCAATTTTGAAGGGTTTATCACATGCTTTTTGGGATAAATAAGAAGTCTAAAAATGTGTCTAAACTGGCCATTTTCATACCACATTTTTCACCCGTCTTACTTTCCAACATAATATCTAGTACACGGTTTGAAAAAAAGGATATTTAGAAATTTTGAAAAATTTGTAATTTTGATAGGCTATAAAATAAGTGTTTTAGGCAAATATAATATGTTTTAAAAATCTGCCTAAAGTTGCCATTTTTGGGCAAAAATAAAAAGTCTAAAAAACATGTCTACATTAGCTTTTTGGGGGCTTTTTTTGCACTTGTGTCTTTTGCCTGCAAGGTATCTGATGAACATGAAATGTACGATTTATTTTAAGTTCTTCTGTGGTTGAAATTGGATGAAAATCACACTTAATTGAGAATATATTGCAGGTTTGGAATGATTGACGTTGTGAAGTAGTTAAAAAGGAAAAAGATCAAATTGAAAGTTTTTGGACTGTTTTAGTGCAAAAAAGGGCAAGTCTCTTACATAGAAAGGTACCTTTGATCATAATAAAGAAGCAACCAAGATTGTGGAATAATGGAAGATTTCCTCTGTTGTACAAATTTGGAAGAAAATACTTTCTTAATCTAATTTGGAAATAATTAAGGCGGTGAATTAATGGAAGACTTATTGGAGGAATAAAATAAAGAAGTAGAGAAGAATAATAATTAGGAAACAATTAGAAGAAGGCTTGCTTGCCTGATTTTTGCCACATGTGGCATTATCTTATTTGGAAACAAAAGATTTATTTCTTTAAGTCTTAAGTAAGTAGAGTTATTCCCTTTGGAGAATACTTGCTTTTCGTATATAAGGAGAGCAAGTCAGTTGAAAACAATGTGTAGATGGTAGATTACTAACTTTTAAGTAGTTTTTAATTAGTTGTGTTGGCTCTAGACTTAGCCACTGTTCGGTCGAACAATCCAGACAGTATAATATTTTTTAAATTTAATTATGTTTTTCCTTTATGTTATTTGTTTTCCTTTAATTATGTTTCGTGAGTAATTCGTTTTTCTGGCGTAAGTAATGAGGCTTTAACTATTATTTAATTGTGAGACATAATTGTTCTAATATAATTAATGTTTTATGAGTTTTTAAATTTTTCTATTCATGGAGTTAATTGTTTGAATTCTTTAAATACAGGCTATATTTAATTAATCTAAATAGAGCCAATTCATCTCCTATTATTTCACTGGATCTAGTAGACAGGTTTAATTAATGACGAAGCTAATGTCTCGATAGACAGTAATAATAGGCTAATAAATTGTGACATGCTAATACTGATTGCAATTTATTAGAATTGGATTTCTCTAGTGTTTAATGCTATTTTAACATTAAATCTAGTGTCGAGTGACTCCATCTGGATTGTATTAGAATTAGGAAAGGAATTAATTAAGTTAATTCTTGTTAATTATTGATTAACTACGGAGAAATTGGGCTACGTCGGAACTGATTCTTGGTAGTCTATAATTAGTTGACTCATAAATATTAACTAATTCTTGCATCCATGATCGGTTGATAATTAGTTAATGTGGATTTACTTGTTTTCCTTATTTTGAGTGTTTTTCATAATTGTTCTTGTTAATTAGTTTTATTTATTTTTCTTATTGATTAATTGTTAATATTTGTGACATCTTTCATTGAATTAACTAGCTGAGATAGTATTTTGACATCTAGTGCACGGTGTAAGAAAATGGATAGTAAGAAACTTTAAAAATTGGCAATTTTTATCGGCTATGACACACGTATTTTGGACAAAAATACAAATTTTAAAGAACATGCCTAAATTGGCCTTTTTTTTTCTTTTTTACACCCATCTCACTTGCCAATATAATATTTAGTGGACATTGAGAAAATGATGATAATAAGAAATTTGAAAAAAAAAAAGGAAATTTGTATTAAGGTCGCGCTCCAAAACCTTATTATTAAAGAGGGCGTAACTTTAACCTATTTATTGTTAAGGGCATGAAAATAATTTAATTAGTTTTTATAAATAGTAAATGATTTTATTATCCATGGATAAATTCAAACAAAAAATAACAATTTTCCAATTAATTCACATCTAATAATTTTCAATCACTCATTCAATTCAATTTTAATATTTTTTAATTACTTTTTCTTTTAAACTCATCTAGTCTTCTTCTCTCTAAAACTGTCCAGTTTTCTTTGCAAATGATTGACTCAATTTTAATCTTAATTTTTTTTTCTTTAAATCTCAAATACATTGTTCATTAGTTTAAAACCAATATATATTAATGATTTAATCATATTAGTCATAAAATTATAACATGAATTATGTTAGTATAAGAAAATAAAAAAAAATTTAAATATTTGAATATAATAGATAGAAATAATTAATTCTATAATTACTTTGAAGGAAAAATAAATAAAAATATTATGCACTCACTTCTAATACTTTTACCCTTTGTGAAAAAAAAAGTTAAAAAAAGTTGAACTAGAGGATTTGAGTTGCCCATCGTTGACAATAATATGATTTAATTTGAGATATAATTCATATTTTTGTTCTAAATTACTTATCATTTATTTTTTTGCTTAATGCTATTTTGTTTGTTTTAGATTGAATATAAAATTCTGACAATCATATGATTTCAGCTAGAGACATAATTTACCTTTCATTTATTTTTTTTCTGAATTTCACTTATAAGTACTTTCCTTCTTTCTTGTCCAAATTTCACATTTTTGCTTTAGATTGAATGAATAATTATGTCACTAATATAAATTCTATTTGATATGTAATTCATTTTTATTTTATTTTATTTTCTTGAATTTCAGTTTGAATTCTTTTTTTCTTGTTACAATTTTGTTCAGTTACTATTTTAGATTTGAGGTAGAGTTCTAATATTAATGTGAATAATAATTTATTTTTATCTTTCTTTTTTTTTTGTATAATTCTCTTTATTTTTATTTATCTTTCTTAGGAGATGCCATTTTCTAATTCTCTACCTCAAATCTAAAAGCTAAGAAAGATAAATAAAAATGAAGAGAATTTGAAGTTTATTTTTTCTTAACTATTTTGTTTCGTAAAGGGTAAAAGTATTAGAAGTGAGTGCATAATATTCTTATTTATTTTTCATTCAAAGTGAATACAGAATTAATTATTTTTATCTATTATATTTAAATATCAAGATTCTTTTTTATTTTCTTATACTAACATATTTCCTTTTATAAATTTATGACTAAATGTTAAATCATTTGTTAATATATATTGTGTTTAAACTAATGACCAATGTATTTTAGATGTAAAGGAAAAATTATAAGATTAAAATTGAATACATCATTGACAATGAAAATTAGACAGTTTTATAGAGAAAAAGATTAGATGAGTTTAAAAGAAGATTAAAATTGAAAAGAATAAAATTGAATTGATTGAATGACGTGGTTTGAATGAGTGATTGAAAATTTTTAGAAGTGAATTAATTGGATAATTGTTATTTGTTGTTTGAGTTTATCCATGGATAATAAAGTCATTTACTAATTATATAAACTAATTAAATTATTTTCATGCCCTTAACAATAAATATGTCAAATTTACACCCTCTTCAATAATAAGGTTTTGGAGCGCACCCTTAATACAAATTTTCCCAAAACAAAATGGCAATTTTGATGGATTATAACACACATTTTGGGCAAAAATAAAAAGTCTAAAAACGTGCCTAACTTGGCCATTTTTGTGCCTTTTTTGTACCCATATCACTTGCCAACATGATATCTAGTATACAATTTGAATAAATGGCTATAAAGAAATTTTGAAAATTTGGCAATTTTCACGAGTTATAACAAACGCATTTTGGGCAAAAATAATATCTCAAAAACTTGCCTAAGGTTGTCATTTTTGTGTTGTTTTTTGCTTTTGTCTCACTTTCCAACATGATATTTAGTGTATGGTGTGAAAAAATAAATAGTAAGAAATTTTTAAAAATTAACAATTTTGATGAACTATATAACACACACGTTTTTGGCAAAAATAAAAAATCTAAAAAATGCGTCTAAGTTGGCCATTTTTATGTTATTGTTTGCACACATCTCGCTTGCCAACATGATATCTAGCAAACAATTTGTAAAAAAAATGGATAGTAACAAATATTTTAAAATTAACAATGTCGATGGGCATTAACAATATCGATGGGCTATAACAGTACTAGTTTTAGACAAAAATAAAAAGTTTTAAAAACGTGTCTAAGCTGGCTATTTTCGTGCTTTTCTTGCACTTGTTTCACTTGCCAACATGATATCTAGTGAATGTTAAAAAAAAGATAGTAAAAAATTTTAAGAAATTTTAAAAAATTGGCAATTTTGATGGGTTATAACACACGAGTTTGGGAAAAAATAAAAAGCCTAAAAACTGTGTCTAAATTAGTAGTTTTTGTGTTGTTTTGCACCAGTCTTACTTGCCAACATGATATCTAGTGAACGGTATTAAAAATTGATAGAAAGAAATTTTCAAAAAATTGCAATTTTGTTAGGTTATAACATACATATTTTTGAAAAAAATTAAAATTCTCAAAAAACGTAAGTAAATTTGTCATTTTCATGCTATTTTTTTCACTCATGTCCTTTGCCAACATGATATGCAATGAACAATTTGAAAAAATATATAGTAAAAAAATTTAAAAAATTGGCAATTTCTACGAGCCCACACGTTTTGGAAAAAATTAAAAAGTATAAAAACGTATTTAAATTGGCCATTTTTGTACTTTTTTTGCACTCATGTCCTTTACCAACATGATATCTAGTGAACAGTGTAAAAAGTGGATAGTAAAAAAACTTAAAATTTGGCAATTTTGATGGGTTATAACACAACCATTTTGGGCAAAAATAAAATGTTTAAAATACGTGCCCAAAGTTGCTATTTTCATACCAATTTTTGCACCGGTCTCACTTGCCAACATGACATCTAATGCACAGTGTGAAAAACAAGGATAGTAAAAAAATTATAAAAATTGGCAGTTTCATCGGCTTTAAAACATACGTTTTGGCCAAAAATAAAATTTTCAAAAACGTGCCTAAATTTGCCATTTTTGTGTTGTTTTTTGCATTGTTTCACTTGCCAACATGATATTTAGTGAACATTGTGAAAATAATAGATAGTAAGAAATTTGAAATAAAATGGCAATTTCAATAGGTTATAACATATGCATTTTGAACAAAAATAAAAATTCTAAAAAAAAATGCCTTAGTTGCCCATTTTCGTGCCTTTTTTTTGCACCCGTCTCACTTGCCAACATGATATCTAGTGCACAATTTGAAAAAAAAATTGATGTTAAGAAATTTTGAAAATTGGTAATTTTGATGGGCAACAACATACACGTTTTGGAAAAAATAATATGTCTCAAAAACTTGCCTAAGGTTGCCATTTTTGTGTTTTTTTTTGCACCCATCTCACTTGTCGACATGATATTTAGTGCAAAGTGTGAAAAAATGAATAGTAAAAAATTTTCAAAAATTACCAATTCTGTAGCAAAGCTTCTTGCAATCCTTGCAGCTGCTCATCTTAATGAAATCATCACAGAAGAAGTACAGCTACACACAAAAAATCCAGAAAATTATCAGATTAGAAAGATTGAAAATTCCATATGTCAAAAGATCTTGCCAATCTAAGCCATAAGTTTCTTACAGTTTCTATACATTCATCATTGCATGTTTTTAAACTCTTTTTGCATCTTGTCAAATTTTCGGCTGCTGATGTTAGGCCTAACTTGTGCTTTGAACTCTATTGCTTACTTTGGGCTGCTGATGTTAGGCCTGACTTAAGCTTTGAACTATTTTTGCCTACTTCGGGCTGCTGATGTTAGGCCCATCCTTCCAATTTGGGGCTGTTGATATTAGACCCCTCGTACTGTCCATATTTGGTATATCATAGCAAATGGATATTGTTTTGGAGTTGATTGGTCTGTTAATTTGGTCTGTGTTTTATCATAGGCTATAATTGGTAAAACAACCAATCTTTTCATCACACTATACATCTCATTCCTTGTCATGCAATTAGCTAAACATCTAACCTTTTGTCAATTTGCATCACATTGCTTCTCTAACATCACTCGTGGTAAATCAAGCCTAATTTAGGGAGTTTTTGGAAAGGTTATTTCATGTTTTGTTGTCAAAGTGGAAGCTATAGGTTGAGTTGATATAAAGGTTTTTAGTCCATGGATGGCCTTTATAAGATTTTCAACCTTTAGTAACCACCACTTTTGTAAATGAGGAAGTACTCCTTATTTCAATTACTAGAACTCTAGATAGATGCTTTAACGTAAAGGAGGAGTCTTCCTATTTTATAGCTTTTCAACAGTATTAATGGTATGGATATTTCCGCCATTGTCTTTTGTATCATCTATTTTCTACTAATAAAATCGGGAGTGGTGCCCCACCTAGATTGCGATGATTAGCCAACCAAAAAAAAAGGATGGGCTATATAACACACGTATGTTTGGTAAAAATAAAAAAAGCTAAAAAATGTGTCTAAGTTGGCCATTTTCATGTTGTTTTTTGCACCCATCTTACTTGCCAACATGATATCTAGTAAATAGTTTCAAAAAAATAGTTAGTAACAAATTTTTTAAAATTAACAGTTTTGATGGGGTATAACACTAGTTTTTGACAAAAATAAAAAGTCTCAAAAATATGTCTAAGTTGGTCATTTTCATACTTTTTTTGGCACTCATTTCACTTGTCAAAAAAATATCTAGTAAATTGTAAGAAAAAAATGGATAATAATAAATTTTAAAAAAATATATTAATTTTGATGGTTTATAACACACGTGTTTTGTGCAAAAAAAAAGTCTAACAAATATACCTAAATTGGTAGTTTTCAAGTCTTTTTGCACCTGTCTCACTTGTTAACATGATATCTATTGAATGGTGTGAAAAAAATGAATGGTAAGAAATTTTCAAAAATTCGTAATGTTGATAGGTTATAACATACACATGTTTTTGGGATAAATAAAAAGTCTCAAAAACAATTTAATTTTGTCGTTTTCATGTTCTTTTTGCACTCGTGTACTTTGCCAACATGATATTTAGTAAACGGTTTGAAAAAAAATGGATAATAAGAAATTTTCAAAATTGGCAATTTTGATGGGCCTATGCGTTTTGGGCAAAAATAAAAAGTCTAAAAAATGTGTCTAAATTGGTCGTTTTCATACTTTTTTTGCACTCATATCCTTTGCCAACATGATATCTATTGAACAGTATGAAAAAATAGATAGTAAGAAACTTTAAAATTTGCAATTTAATGGGTTATAACACATGCGTTTGGGTAAAATAAAATGTTTAAAGAACGTGCCTAGAGTTGTCATTTTCATACCTTTTCTTTTGCATCCGTCTCACTTGCCAATATGACATCTAGTGCACAGTATGAAAAAATGAACCGTAAATTTTTTTTTAATATTTGCTATTTTTATTGGCTATAACACACGCGTTTTAGACAAAAACAGAAAGTTTATAAACATGCACAAATTGGCCGTTTTAGTGCTATTTGTTGCACTCGTCTCACTTGCCAACATGATATTTAGTGAACATCTTGAAAATGATGCATAGTAAGAAATTTGGAGAAAAAATATGGCCACTTCGATGGGTTATAACACGTGTTTTGGACAAAGCTAAAAAGTCTAAAAAACGTAACTAAGTTAGCCATTTTTGTGCCCTTTTTTGCACCCATCTCACTTGCTAACATGATATTTAGTGAACATTGTGAAAATGATGCATAGTAAGAAATTTGGAAAAAAAATGGCCACTTCGATAAGTTATAACACTTGTTTTGGACAAAACTAAAAAGTTTAAAAAACGTGCCTAAGTTGAACATTTTTGTGTCGTTTTTTGCACTAGTCTCACTTGCCAAAATGATGTCTAGTGCAAGGTTCGAAAAAAATGGATATTCAGAAATTTTGAAAAATTGACAATTTTGATGGGTTATAACATACGCGTTGTGGGCAAAAAATAATACGTCTCAAAAACGCGCCTAAGGTTGCAATTTTCATGTTGTTTTTACACCCATCTCACTTGCTAACATGATATTTAGTGCATGGTGTGAAAAAAAATAATTGTAAGAAATTTTCAAAATTAATAATTTTGATGGGCTATATAACAAACGTGTTTTGGGAAAAAAAATCTCAAAAATGTGTTTAAGTTGGCCATTTTCATGTTGTTTTTTGCATTCATTTAACTTGCCAACATGATATCTAGTAAACAGTTTTAAAAAAAGGTATAGTAACAAATTTTTTTAAATTAACAATTTTGATAGGCTATATAACACAAATTTTGGACAAAATAAAAAGTCTCAAAAACGTATCTAAGTTGACCATTTTTGTGCTTTTTTTGCACTCGATTCACTTGCCAACATTATATCTACTTAATAGTAAGAAAAAAATGGATAGTAAGAAATTTTAAAAAATTAGCAATTTGAGGGTTTTAACACATGTGTTTTGGACAAAAATAAAAAGTTTAAAAAATATGCCTAAATTTGTAGATTTCATAATTTTTTTGCACCTATCTCATTTGCCAATTTAATATCTAGAGAACGGGTTGAAAAAATGATTGGTAAGAAATTTTTAAAAATTCGCAGTTTGATACGTTATAATACACACGTTTTTGAAAAAAAAAATAAAAAGTCTCAAAAATGTATGTGGTGTTTTTTGCACTCGTGTACTTGCAAACATGATATATAGTGAGCAGTTTAAAAAATGTATAGTAAAAAATTTTCAAAAATTGGCAATTTTGATGGGCCCTCGCGTTTTTGGCAAAAATCAAAAGTTTAAAAAACGTCTAAATTGACAATTTTTGTGCTTTTTTTGCACTCGTGTCCTTTGCTGAGATGATATCTAGTGAACAATATGAAAAAAAATGGAAAGTAAAAAACCAGAAAAAAAAAAATTGGCAATTTTGATGAGTTACAACACTCTCGTTTTGGGTAAAAATAATTTTTTTCAAAAATGTGCCTAAAGTTGCCTTTTTCATCCCATTTTTTCACTCGTCTCACTCCCCAATATGATATTTAGTGCATGATGTGAAAAAACAAAAATAATAAGAAAGTATGCAATTTTGATCAGTTATAACACACACATTTTGGATAAGACTAAAAAGTCTCAAAAACGTGCCGGCGTTGGCCATTTTTGTGCCTTTTTTGCAACAGTGTCATTTGCCAACATGATATCTAGTCAACAGTGTGAAAAAAATGGATAGCAAAATTTGTTTCAAAATTGATAATTTTGATGGGTTATAACGCATGCGTTTTTTGCAAAATAAAAAGTCTCAAAAACAAGCTTAGGTTTGCCATTTTCTTACCTTTTTTGCACCCATGTCACTTGCCAACTTGATATTTAGTGCACGGTTTGAAAAAATAGATATTAAGAAATTTTGAAAATTTTACAATTTTGATGGGCTATAACATAACCGTTTTGGGCAAAAATAATATGTTTCAAAAATGTGCCTAAGGTTGCCGCTGTCATGTCTTTTTTTACTCCAGTCTCACTTGCCAAAATGATGTTTAGTGCACGGTGTAAAAAATATGAATAGTAAGAAATTTTCAAAAATTAACAATGTTTATTGGCTATATAATGCCCGCATTTTGGGAAAAAATAAAAATCTCTGAAATGTGTCTAAGTTGACCATTTTTATCTTGTTTTTACACCTATCTCACCTGCCAATATAATATCTAGTAAACAGTTTAAAAGGCAATGGATAGTAACAAATTTTTAAAATTAACAATTTTGATGGGCTATAACACTAATTTTGGACAAAAATAAAAAGTCTCAAAAACATGTCGAAGATTGCCACTTTTGTGTTTTTTGTACTCATTTCACTTGCCAACATGATATCTTGTGAATGATAAGAAAAAAATGGATAGTATTTTGATGGGTTATGACACCCAAGTTTAAAAAATGCGTCTAAATCGGTAGTCTTCATGCCTTTTTTGCACATGTCACACTTATTAACATGATATCTAGTGAACGGTGTAAAAAATGGATGGTAAGAAATTTTCAAAAAAAATTGCAATTTTGATAAGTTATAACACACATGTTTTTGGGAAAAATAAAAAGTTAAAAAACATATCTAAATTGGTCATTTTCATACTCTTTTTTGCACTCGTGTACTTTGCCAACATGATATCTATTGAACAGTTTGAAAAAATAGATAGTAAGAAATTTCTAAAAATTTGCAATTTTGATGGCCTCACCCGTTTTGGGCAAAAATAAAAAAGTCTAAAAGAAGTGTCTAAATTGGCCATTTTCATGCTTTTTTTTTGCACTCTTGTCCTTTGCAAACATGATATCTAGTCAACAGTGTGAAAAATGGATAATAAAAAACTTTAAAAAATGGCAATTTTGATAGGTTATAACACACGCGTTTTAGGTAAAAATAAAATGTTTAAAATACGTGTCTAAGATTGCCATTTTCATATCATTTTTTACACCCGTTTCACTTGCCAACATAATATTTTGTGCACAGTGTGGAAAAAAAATGTGTAAGAAATTTTTCTAAAATTTGCAATTATGATTGTCACGCATTTTGGACAAAAATAAAATGTCTCAAAAACGTGTCGACATTGGCCATTTTCATGCCTTTTTTGCACCAGTCTCACTTGTCAACATGATATCTAGTCAATGTTGTGAAAAAAAATGGATAATGACTTTTTTAAAAAAAATGGGAATTTTGATGGGCTATAACACACGTGTTTTTTGCAAAATAAAACATCTCAAAAACAAGCATAGATTTGCCACTTTTGTACTCGTTTATTTGCCAATATGATATTTAGTAAAAGGTGTGTAATAAATGGATAGTAAAAAAAATAAAAAAATAGCAATTTTGATTAACAATGTCACACGCATTTTGGGCAAAAATAAAAAGTCTAAATAACAAGTCTAAGTTGGCCATTTTTCTACCGTTTTTTGCACGTCTCACCTACCAACATAATATCCAATGAATGGTGTAAACAAAATTAATAGTTAGAAATTTTAAAAATTGGCAATTTTGATGGGATATAACACACCCATTTTAGGAAAAATTACAAAGTCTCAAAAATATGACTAAATTGGTTGTTTTCATGTCGTTATTTGCACCCGTCACACTTGCCAACATGATATATTTTGAATGATGTGAAAAAAATGGATAGAAATAAATTTTAAAACAAATGGCAATTTTGATGTGCTATATAACACACGTGTTTGGGAAAAAATAAAAAAATCTAAAAAACGTACAAAACTTGGTCGTCTTCGTGTCATTCTTTACACACATGTTTGGGAAAAAATAAAAAATCTAAAAAACGTACAAAACTTGGTCGTCTTCGTTTCATTCTTTTGCACCCGTCTCACTTTTCAACATGATATCTAGTAAACGGTTTGAAAAAATAGATAGTAAGAAAATTTCAAAACTTAGCAATTTCGATAGCCTATAACACATTCATTTTGGGCAAAAATAAAAAGTTTAAAAAACGTGCCTAAATCTGCAGTGTGCCATTTTTTGCACCCATCTCACTTGCCAATATAATATCTAGTGAACAATGATGCTAAAAAATTGATAAAAAAAAATTTCAAAATTTGATCATTTTGATGGGATATAACACACGTATTTTGGACAAAAATAAAAAATTTATAAAACTTGCCTAAGTTGGCCACCATTTTTTTGCCCCCGTCTAATTTACCAACATGATATCTAGTGCACAATATTAAAAAATGGATGGTATGAAATTTTCAAATGTGTTTTTTAGGGAAAATTTATATTAAAGGGAGCGCTCCAAACCCTTATTATTAAAGGAGGCATAATGTAAACTATTTATTGTTAAAGGCATGAAAATAATTTAATTATTTTATATAATTAGTAAAAGACTTTATTATCCCTTTACAATCTCTAATCTTATTCTCTCCGGAGTTTCCATATAAGTAAGCTGTCCAAATAAGAAAAATATAAAATGTATAGTGTTGTATTTCATTTCCACAACTATAAAATAAACAAAACAATAACAATAAAAAAATGAAAAGAATTAGAAACAAAATTTAGAAAAAGATGAAAGAAAGGTAAACAAGTTATTAATTATATTAATATTAGAATTATAAAACCAGAATTATACATAAACAAAACTATGACAAATAAAAACCAAAAGAATTAGAAAATGAATTAAAAAAACAAAATAAAGATAAACAAATTATTAATCATATTAACGGTAAATAAACAAAATTGTAACAAGAAAAAAAATCAAACTGAGATTCAAGAAAAAAAATAAAAGAAAAGAAAAGTAAATTACGTCTCAAATTGAAATCATATTACTGATAAAAATTTTCATTCAATATAAAACAATTAAGAAAAGAGAAATTTGGCGAAAAAAAGTAAACGAATTAAAAGTGAAATTGAGAAAGAAATAAATGAAAGGTAAATTACGTCCCAAGTTAAATCATATGATTATCACAACTCTACATTCAATTTAAAACAAGCAAAATAGCAACAAGAAAAAAAAATAATTATAACTAATATAGAAAAAAAAGGTGAATTATGTCTCAAATTAAATCATATTATTGCCAATGATGAGAAACTCAAATCCTGTAGTTCAAGTTAAAAATAATAATAATTTTCTTTTTTTTTCACCAAAAGTAAAAGTATTAGAAGTGAGGCATTATTTAGTTTTCCTTCAAAGTGAATCTAGTATTAATTATTTCTATCTATCATATTCAAAGATACAAATTCTATTTTATTTTCTCATACTAACATAATTAGTTTTATAATTTTATGAAAGATATGATTAAATTATTAGTTAATACATATTGTGTTTAAATTAATGGACAATGTATTTTTAGTTTAAAAAAATTAAAATTAAAATTGAATCAACCATTAGCAAAGAAAGCTAGACAATCTAAGAGAATGAGAAGATTATATGAGTTTAAAAGAATAAGTTATTGAGAAGAATTAGAGTTGAATTGATTGAAAAATGTTGTTTGAAGGAGTGAAAATGAGTAAAAGTAAATCAATTGAATAATTGTTATTTGTTATTTGAGTTTATTCATAAAGTCTTTTACTAATTATATAACTAATTAAGTTATTTTCATACCGTTAATAATAAATATATTAAAGTTATATCTTTTACAATAAAATGTTTGGTGGGCGTGCGCCCTTAACGTAAATTTTTTCATTTTTTAGTGGTTATTTTGTTAGTTGATCTTCTGTATCACTTTTGTATATCACTTCTTGTAACACTTTATACGATTTTGACACGTGTATAATCATTTATTCCTTCGAACTCACTAATCGCTTGATATTATTTTAGTTTTATCTAAAAAGACACGTGTGTCATATTTATAGAGTGTTACACAGATTGATACACCAAATGATACAGAATATCCAAAGTAGATCATTTTTTACTTCATACTCAAGAAAAAAAATATGTAATCTCACTTATTGTGGCCAAAAAAAGTTAAAAGTAAAACTTTCAAAAGACTTTATTTTTGGTGGGTTATAATTGATTTTCCCAAAAAAAAAATTGCAAGCAGCAAAAAACAGTCATCTTAGACTGTTAATAGAAATTTTTTTAACATTCAATTCAGCAGGAAATGTGTAAATTACTAGATTGCGGTAAAAAAAATTTAAAATTAAATTTTCAAAAAGCTTCTATGTTTGGTGCATTATAAACCTTGGATTATAAATTTTGAAAAAATAAAAATTTTTAGAATCCTAGATTTCCTACCAACGAAATAGGCCTACATCTTCCAATAATCAAATCTACAATTATTAAAACCTAAATTGTCATGTGAGTGAATCATACAACATTGTTTTAGTAAAACGTACTGTCATTATTATTTTGATGTGTTAGATAGAATAAGAAAGACGAATATTGGATAGAAATTAAAGAAATCAAGAAGAATAAATTGGACTGATACTTCTAAGTTAAAACAAGGAAAAATTTTACTAAATCACTTTGAAACAAACAAATTTGACTAACAACATCAACAAAGTGAAACCAAAGGCAAATAGATTGAGGCTTACAACAAAAATGCTTCATCATCATTGATCTTCTTAATTAGAATGCTTCCACCCTCTGTGGACCTGGAGTCTTGATAACTTGCAATATTTGCACCACTTCTGCCATGGATGGCCTACTTGAAGGTATCTGAGAAGTGCACACAAGAGCTAACTTCAGCACTGGTAAAACCTCTTCTTCAGGATAACTTCCCATGCTAGGATCAACACAATCTAACACATTCCCTTGTTCAAGCAAGACTCTGACATGATCACTGAGAATCACAACATTGTCTTCTCCATACTCTACAGGTTTCCTTCCTGTTACAATCTCGAGAATCAGCACTCCAAATCCAAAAACGTCGCATTTTTCGTTGACTCGTAAGCTCTGGCATGCTAATTCAGGAGCAACATAGCCTAAGGCACTCTGGAATCTGTTACTTATCACATGTTTGTCGAGTTTTTTAACAAGTCTTGCCAATCCAAAATCTGATATCTTGGGATTCATATGATCATCAAGAAGAATGTTGCTAGGCTTGATGTTGTAATGGATAATAGGGGGACGAAATGAATGATGCAAATGAGCAAGTCCCTTTGCTGTTCCTAGCACAATTTTGAATCTTGTTGCCCAAGTGAGGAGTGCAGAAGAAGGTGACCTCTCATGGAGCTTGGTTTGTAAACTGCCTTCAGGAGCATAATCTGAAACAAGAAGTTGCAATTGAGGAGTCCAATAATATCCTCTTAAAGGAATCAAATTTTGATGCCTTGCTTTGCCTAAAATGCGAACTTCTCCATCAAAATCTTCAGGATACTCAACTATGTTTGATCTCACTAGCTTCTTGACTGCAACAACTCTTCCTTCACCACCCAATGAAGCCTTGTAAACAGTTCCAAAGACTCCTCCTCCGATTTCGGTTGCCTTGTTCAGTATTGATTCAAGACTAGAGGTAATCCAATCAGGAGATGATTTTGAATCAAACAGTATGAGTTTCCCAGCTGCTACACTTCCTGATCTATTTGAGCTTGAGCACATGCTTTCTAAAGGATTATCAACAAATGCAAGCCTCTTTCTAGTAGAAGCATTGATTAAGGTTATAATCATCACACCAATAGCTATTGCAGCTGCTGCTGAAATTGCAATAATGGCTGAAACACTGAGGAATCTATGATGTCTAAAACTTCTGGAATTTGTTGAAGATTCATCACTTGGGTCGTGACCGCCTCGTTTATAAGCATAAGGATCAAGAACTAAAGGCTTTGGAATGTTCATTTTGCATGGTCCTTTCAACAAGGGAGAACAAATGCCCAAATTTCCCTCTATTGCACTCTGATCTAAGTTCTGAAATATATTCCCATCTGGAAGTCTACCAATGAGCATATTGTAGGATAAGTTCACTGCAAGAAGATTTTCCAATTTTCCAAGATCTTGAGGTATCTCTCCACTCAGCTGGTTGAATTCTAGCTTCAGGATCTTGAGCTTCTTCAACAGAGAAATGGATTTGGGAATAGGACCACTGATGCTATTGTGAGACAAGCTCCTGCAATGAAGAGAATTGTAGATTACATCTTATTCAGGAGTTTATATGTGAGATTTGAGAATGCAAGAAAAAGAAATGGAGAGATATCAACCACTTACAATAAGTAAAGAGATGAACAATTCCCTATCTCATTTGGGATTGGCCCTGTTAGTGAATTTTCATCCAGTTGAAGAATCCTTAAGCTTCCTGAATCACAAATTTCATCTGGAATTGATCCAGTTAGAGCACTATTTCGAAGATCTAAAACAGTGAGATTCTGGTAGTATCCAAGTTCAGGAGGCAATTTCGATTCGAAATTATTCCTCGACAAATTCAAGTATCTCAACTTGGAATATAGCCCCATTTCTGCTGGAAAACCTCCTGTGAGATTGTTCCCTGACAAATCCAGCACTTGGAGAGACTCAAAGAGTTTACTTGAACCTGTTGGAATTGAACCAGTAAGCTGGTTTGTTGACAAGTCTAATTCATCCAATCCCAAGTCAAACAGGCCTTCAGGTATGTCGCCACTGAAGGCATTCCCCTTCAATTGGATCACAGAAAGGCTAGTACAAGAAGTGATGGAAGTGGGAATGATTCCATTCAGTCTATTATTTGACAAACTAAGAAACTTCAATGCCTTCATGTCACCAATGGACATTGGTAGTGATCCCTGTAAACTGTTGCCTGAGAAGTCCATGTATTCCAGACTGCTCATTTTACTAATCCATTGAGGAAAATCTCCATTCAGCAAATTATGAGATGCACTTAAAACACTGAGTGCATTGAGCCTTTGGAGAGACTCAGGAAGTTCTCCAATGAAAAAATTACCACTGAATTCTAATCTACTTAAATGTGGACAAAATCCAATATCAGCTGGAATTAATCCAGAGAAGTGATTTCTTTGCAACAAAATCTCTTTCAGGTTATGTACAGCTGAAATGCCATATGACAACTCACCTGTTAGCTCATTATTCGAAAGATCCAATGTTCGAAGCCTAGTCAAGGATTGAAACATTTGCTTAAAATTGGGGTCACCAGAGAAATGATTGTTGGAGAAATTCTGGTGATTCAAGTTAGTACATCTAGACAGAGTTGTAAGAAGTGGCCCTTCTAGGAGATTTGCAGCTAAAGAAACGAACCGAAGTGATTTACAATCTCCGAATAAATCATCAGGGAGAGGACCGGATAATGAGTTCTGTGAGAGATCAAGAAACTGGATTGAACTCATGTTAGCAAGAGAAGCTGGAATGTTTCCACTGAGGTTATTCTGGCTAAGGTTAAGCTTTTCAAGGCCATTGATAAGAGCTAACTCAGGACTAACATTGCCAGTGAAATTGTTGTTTGACAAAGAAAGTACCTTCAGATCTTGTAATTTTTCCAACCCTCTGCCAATCTTTCCTGAAAGGCCTAATCCATCAAGGGATACTTCAGAAACTCTCCCATTTCTTGGATTGCATTTTATGAACTTCCATGCACATGGAGAGCTGTCATCTTCATTCCATGAGTCCAATTCCAAGGATGGATAATGAAGGGCTGATTTAAACACAATTAGGCCTAAAACATCATCATTGAGTGGAATGGAATCATCAGCTACACTGTTTCTCAGTGTTGCCACTGAAAGCAAAGAACACAAGAGCAAGAATGATAAAAGCTTCATCATTCCTCCTTCCATTTCTCTCTTTCTGACCAGCATCCAAGTTCAGTCTTGCATTGCCAAAACAGTAAAACAAGACACTGTGGTGCCAAATTATGCAGAATTTTGAAGTGGGGCAGTAAGATACTGTTCCCAATGTGATTAAAAGATGAATAAACTTTGGTCAAGAGAACAGAGAAGACAAGGAATGGAAAAAGGAGAGAAGAGGGATAGTGGTGATACTGTCTAATTATCTATAGTAAGATGAAGACAGTTTAGTTACTGGTTTGTGGTCCTTGAATAGGCAAACTAAGATAGAATATCCTAACAACAAAAATTATAAGCAAATAAAGAAAAATAAAAGGAGTTAAACAATATTAGAATATGTACAAAAAGATACTCATAATTGAGACAAATTAAGACTTGGGATACATTTCTAAGCAAAGCTTATGTAAGCAAATCTAACAATTCCATTAAATTATGTTTCATCCTTAAACATTTGACTATTTGAGACAATCAAAGAGATTTAAGGTGAGAGATGCTCCATCAGTTTTTTTTTTTTTTTTTTTTGGCATAACCTCTATTAGATAATTTTTTGAGTGATAGATATACCCTAATATCAGTTAATGGTTTTGGCACTTCACTCTGCATATAAAATTATGATTAACATCACATGTTTTAAACTTGTCATTTCATGTGCAATTTGAAATTCTGATTAGTTCATCCACGCAATGGATCTTCTCGTTACATCCAGTGTTTCACTCTCTATTTTATTTTTTGATATATGCCAGGTATTTTTAACACTTATTTTTTATGTTTCATTAATTATTTAATAGGATTTTAATTAAAAACATGTTGCCTATACGTAGTCCCAATTTAGACAAATTTAAATGGCCTCATTTATGATTATCTATAAACTTTGATATCAAATCTATTACATCAGCATACAGTAATTTTACATGTTAAAAGAAATGTAATACAACTAAACATAGATGTGCTAGTTAATTCATCAAATGCCATCATACTTTACATTCAAAGTTAAGGTCTAATATCATGAGTTATACTTCCCCTTATACTATATTTTGTCTGTGTTAATGATCCCAAGTGCATCCCTAGAATGTATGTCAAGATTTGCTTTAGAATTTGAAATTTTCTCTCCAACAATTAGATCAGTAGCATGCATGAAAGCCCACTTACTTATCTAAGAGGTTGGCAAGATATTTTTAATATATTCTTAACTCTCATATACAATATGAATGATGTGAATTCATATCATGTGTTGCTGCAGTTGGGACATGCATAAAATGTCTTTTGGTAACAAAATAATTGTTGTTTATCTTTGGTTTTGGTTTTTTACTTTTAACAAAAAGTGATGTTTGAAGTTTGAAGTTTGAAATGGAGGAATATCATCAGAATGTGAAAATCCAAAGAGAATGTTATGGTAGTTAGAACAAGTTGATAAAAAAATTAGAAACAATGAGACAATCAACTGATGGTCCAAATGCAAAACTTATGACACATTTCCGCCAATTTCCAATGTTAACTCATTTTCTATTGCATATCCCTTTGCAAGTTATTTGTCCCTCATTTTGTCATGGGCTCTTTGTTCTTTCACTTTCTCTTGTTACCATTTCCAGCCACAAAAAAATCCACAATTGTAGTTGTTGTGATTTCTTTTTTTTTTCCACATTTTCGCTTATTTATAACTAGTTTTTCTGCTTATAAGTAGTTAATTCCAAATACGAAAAAAATAAGAGAGTTGCATTAACTTACTTATCAGTAACTGATTCCAAATCCGAAAAAGGGAAGAATTGCGTCAGGTTGTCAACCAACGTAAAACTTTGTCATTCAAGTAATATAGATCATATTATAAATCGTATAAAGTATATAATGACAAAATATAATCTATGTAAGTGACCTAGATAGTGGAATAAAGATTTAGTTATTGTTTATCATTAGCATACAATTTAGTTTACTTCTAACGTCCCTAACTATCAAAACTACACTAAAAAAAAAAAAAAAAAAAAAAAACTCAAATTGGTCAATCGAATTAAAGGAGAATATCTCACCTCAAGGAGCAAAAGATTGATTGGCACACTGCTAGATTAAAGGCTAGAACATATCTAACAAATTCGGGTGTAGTTTGTTGTGATTCATCACAAGATTTGGTAAGAAAGATTTTAACAAAAGAAGTAAAAATAATTTGCAATTTTCACATGATCCAAATTTGTATCACGGGTGAGACTTTGATCAAAACAGCATGGTGGAGACTAAATTCTAAAAGCTAATGGTCCTACATCAGTTCTCTTAGCTTTATCGTCTTGTCTTCGGAATTATTGATCCTTGTGCATGTGTCATTTATAAAATTGAAATTCATCATCATTATGATCTTTGAAATGCAACATTCGGTTTGAAACTTCATCCCTTCGTTTTGAACATTTCATACTCATCTTAATTTGCTACATCTCCCACTTTCATGATTCAAGATGCATATGAGAAATAAGTCACTCATACACAATGCATGTTTGATAAACTAAGACAGGAAAAATGTAATTTTGGTTCCCAATTTTAAATAGTAACATTTTATGTTTTGTATTACCTAATTTGATTCCGCAATCCGCATTACCTAATTTGATTTCCAATATTTCAAGTTGTCCCTATAAGGCGATTGACAATTTTTCTTTATCAATTCACATAAAATTGTTACATGTTTAACACATATTAGTTGGTGGTTAACCTCCTACCTTTTTAAAATAAAAAATAGAATTTTTTTTACATTAAATAATAAAACTATCACTTTAAAAATAATTTTCACCCATTTAGATTAATCCAGCATTGTAGTATATATAGGGTTGTGTTTTTTATTTTGTAAAATAGAAAAAATTAAGTTGACTATTAACAAACATGTATTAAACACATGACAATTTCTATCAATTAACAGAAATAACTCGTCAATTGTCTTATATTGGTTACAAATTAAAACCTTAGAAAAAATATTAGGTCATTTGAAGACACCAAGAGTGCTACTATTTCAAATTTTTTAGAGATCAAAATTTTATTTATGTCCCAACAAATAATAATCCCATGAGAATTGGCAGCAAACTATATACATTTGGTAAAATAGTTTCATGCAAATTGCACTTTTCGTCATTGGATTTCATTATTCCATAACTATACCATATTCGATAGCCAATATTAATTAGAGTGATAAAACTATATTTCTTCCCAAAAAAAAAAAAAAAGAACACCAATTTGTTCTGCCCGAATTTTTTTTCTTTTTCCATGAAAACTTGTAACTCCCAAAACCTTACAATGATAATGAATGATTCATTTCAATATAGGAGATTATTTCTTGTTCCAAAAGGTGGAATCGCCCACCTTAGGTGCCCCACATCCCGGCCTGACAGGATTGTGGAGGAGTTAAATTAAGATGACTCAACTGATCAAAAGATGGTAGACATTTGATCACTGCGCACAAGGAGCCCTCTTCAGTTAGAGGGGTTGCTCCCACACTGCTGATGTGACTCAATCATTGGTCTCTTGTTCCAAACTTCACCTCTGTGATCAACTGAGCTGCCCATACAAGCAATTTAGGAGATTATTTCATCGAAAAATTCAAATTTCTTTTAGTTGCGGCATGAGCGTACCATTCATAATCATTAATCAATATCAATTACCAATAATAAATTTGCTCCCATTGGCTTTGAAATATTATTGCAACTTTCACTCACGCTTCATGAGGAAAAAGTTAATGTCAAAAGTTCGCAATACAAATACAAATCAATAAAAAAAAATTAATAAATAAAAAATAAAAAAATCTAAAAATAGCTACAAGGGAAGTTAACATTGCTTTTAATACTTGTTTTAAGGAATCTAAAAATATTAAATATGTTTCTCAACACAAAAAAAAAAACATATATAATAGATGAAATTCTATGTATGCACATATATGCACTCCAAAATGAGCATTCGCATTAGTTTCAAATTATTATATATATTCTGAAAGACATAGTTACTTTTCGGGTTAATTATCGATAATCCCATGTAGTTTGACCATTTTTCTTATAACCCCTATATGTTTTTAAAATGTACTAAGAACCTCATCTGTTTTAGTTTTAATTGTAAAGTAACGGAAAATAAGTTAGTTAACAAAGATTGAATTACACACGCCTATTTTTGAGAGTGTGATTGTCCAAATTCATTAATTGATCATACAATTCCTCTATAACCTCTATTACTCCAAATCTTTTTTTTTTAATTTCGATTTCTTTCCTTTTTTTCTTTCTTTTTTCTTTATTTATTTTCTTTTCTTTTTTTTCCCTTTCCTAACTGCTCTATTTCCGTTATTTCTTTTTCTTTTCCTTTATTTCTTTTTTATAACTACTTATCTCTTTTAAATCTTATTTTCTTTTTTTTTTCTATTACTGCTTCCAAAAATTGTGCAGCTTCAAATCTGCAAATCTCTTCCCTTTCCTAATGTTTTCTCTTTCTCTCATTCAATTTCTTCCCTAATTTTCATCATCCATGCCATCATTCCAACCACACACCAACTCCAATGTCACCACTCACACTATCAACACCAAACCCCACCATTCTACAGGAAAAATCCAAAAGTCACCATTACCATTCTACATAAAAAAAATCATGGAGTAATATTAATTGAAATATAATTGATCTTGTAAGATTGGAGAAGAGTGAATGGCGTGAGAAGGCCATCATGTATGATAATAAAATGATCAAAGTTATTTTTTTGTTAAGAATGAATAGGGAATAAATGAAGAAAAAAAGAAAAAAAAAGAGTTTGGATGAAGGTGCAGTGACCGATGGTTGATATTAGGAAGAGGCGGCGGTGGTGGAGAGAGATTTGATGAAGGAGTTTTGATTCTTTGCCCATTCCACTTTTTTTGTTGAAGGTGAGAGATTTTTTAACATAAAATACTTTGAATATAGATGAAAAAAGTTGTGGATGGATGGTTTTTGTGGTGGTGGTGGCGGCGGCGCCGGCGGCAGCAGAGGAGGATGGTGGTGGTGCTGGAACTCAGAAAAACAAAAAGAGAGAAAAAACTATAGAAGAGGAGAAAAAAATATTAACTTTATTTTTTACCTCAAACTTTTATTAATTTAAATTATGACCCTAAAACTTTAGTAATTTTTTAATTGAATGCTTTGAATTGAAAAAGTTGGGAGGGTATTATTGGAAATTTTAACGGTGTCGTTAGTGCACCTATTTTCCATCCACTTTTCGCTTAAATTAGAAACATATGGGAATTGTTGGTATATTTTGAAAACACAAAGGGGTTACAGGAAAAATCGACAAATTACATGGGAGTTATCGGTAATTAACCCTTAATTTGAGGTGGGGCCGACACCTGTTGCTCCCAAGAATTAAAAATTTTCTATTTTTATTTTTAAAAAATAAAAATTTTGATTGATTTTTTTTAAAAAAATAAGATTTTATGGCACTAAAAATTAAAATATAATTTCTATTAATAATATTATAAAATTTTACTCCTCAAATCTTACTTTTTGACATTTATCCTTGTGTTTAAATAACTTCAAAAATGGTATATTCCTCAAAAGTAAATGCTGAATTAACCGATGAATGCTTAGTGTAAAATGCATTATTTGTTTAGAATGAAAATAGTGCATGAATAATAATGATTAAAAAAAAAGTTGGCAATAATATTTCGGTGATTAATATTGTGCATAATTTGAGACCAGTCATTGAGCTATGCAAGTGGCAATGAAATTAAGAGAGTGTGGATAATGCAATGTTTGTTTCTTCTTCTAACATTATGTGGTTTGTTGTCTCCTTGTGTGCAATTATATTGGGAGCACATGCAAAGAAGAAACTTGCCAAAATTTTTGAACATGGACTTTCATGCATGCCAAATTCAACACCAATGGTGCATGTCTCTTGCCATCTTTAATGAGAAATTCATTATTAATTTGAAGACAAATTTTTGTATTCAAATATAGGGAAAAGTGCATGTTTCATTGAAAATAAATTTAGTCATTGATGTTTGCAATTTGAAGTAAAAGTAAACACACACACACACACACATATATATATATATATATATATGCGGATTCATATATGCATGCGACAAGTTTAATGACGAGCGCTCATGTCCACGTGAATTATAATTCGTATATAAATTATCAATTTTTTATATCAAATATCATTATTAACGTATAAAGTATATTATTCCTTGTGGAGTATAAAGTATCATTTTTTCATATATCATGTATCAAATTTTCGCATATAAAGTGTCAATTTTTTACGTATCATGTATAAAGTATCAAATTTTTGCATATAAAGTATCAATTTTTCATGTATCATGTATTATTTTTTCGAATCATATATAAAGTATCAATTTTTCGCGTATCATGTATCAATTTTTCGAGTATCATGTTTAAAATATCAATTTTTTACATTTTTCGCGTATCAAATATCAAATTTTGCGTATCAATATTAAATACAACAGTGTATCATTTTAATTGGTGTATAAAGTATCAATTTTTTTGCGTATCAAATAGCAATATTCTTTTAAAAATAATACGCAAAAAAATACGCACGCATGTATGTCGCATATATGAAATCGTTTCAGATGAGAACACCTTATATTCTTTCATAAAGTAATCATTTAATTGAAATTTTTTTATAGAAAACATGTTTTTTGTTTTATTTTTCTTTTTATTTTGTATCCATCTAAAAAAACTGTATTTATTATCAATACGTGATTATAATGACGTCATATTAATTCAAAAGTATTAAAACTTCTCTTTAAAACGATCAAAAAGAAAAACATGATTAAATCGACAAAAATCAGGTTTTTTAGATGGACAAAAAAAGATATTTTTTCATAAAGAGAAAAATTCAATTAAATTGTTAATTTGTAAAAGAATTTATCATTTATCCACTCTTGTTTCAAATTATAAACATTGAGAACTAAATTTGTTGTGGAATTAGGGACTAATTTTGTCACCTATGTAAATTAGATTTCATGATATTTTATTCATCCTAAAATGAGTATCTTTATGTTGATTGGACATGAGTTTTGAAGAGTGAGCTTGAAATGATTAATTAAGTATAAAGTGGTAAAATATAGGATGTTAGATTATTCAAATTTAATGGGAATATGGGATAGTTAAAAAATAAAATAAAAAATTAGTTATATTGGCACTCTATTTTTTATACGTTTCACCTATATTAATTTTTGTGCCAAATTATACACAAAGATATCTTTCTTAAAAGTCAAATAAATTTTTTTTTAAAAAAAGGTAAGAATAAAGAAAATCTAATCATGCATATAATCTTACTTCATTATTGTCTATTTTACTTTTTTTATCAACTTATGAACATTTTGTTGTTCATTAAATGAAACTATAAAGATTACTTTAGAGGTGGGATTTTAGGAAGGGAAATTAATAAAAAGGGCATACTGAATTCCTAACTTTAAATCATTTCTTGTAAAGGGCACATTTTGCAACCCAAAAAAAAAAGTATTCATTTGTGCACAGAATATAAAAAAAAAAAATTCCCACACAAAAAATGTTAAATTCTTATGCAAGATTCAATATGAATGTCCTTTATAATCAATAAGTTAAAATCATCATTCTCTTTATGATTCAAGATTCAGCACATCTCTATGTAAAACTCAACAATGTTAAAATCTCCAAATGCTTGAGCAGATGTTTTGATAAAATAAACTTTGGGAAAAAAAATGTGATAAACAATAGGGAATTTCATAACTTTTGAATCTAAATTTTGTTTTAACAACCTTAAAAAGTTAAATATTTTGTGAAAGAAAGATAAGATTCTTTTTTATTATTTATGCAAAAGTGAAAAAAGATTTCGTATGTAATGTCAACAAGCCTACAAAAATAGAATTTAGTAACTTATCAAAGTGTAACAAGAACAATTTAAGGCACAATCTAAATTGATTCGTCATTCATATTTACAAAAGAAAATGATAAATCAGTATAAGGCAACTATATTTGCAAAAGAAGAGTAAAATAATTTTACAACTCCAAAAGTAGAGAAAAAGAGAGATATAGATTGAAAATTGAATGTAAAGCAATCGTTAAAATACAATAGGAATATAAAACAATGGTTAAAATTCAAGAGGAATATAAAACAATCTTTAAAATATAAGAGAAATCGTGAAAGTGTAAAAGAAATATCGATAAAAGGTCGAGTAAAAGTCGTTAAAGTGCAAGAGAAATATCTATAGCATTTTTTTGTTTGGAAATTGTATACGTAGTATGATTGTCATCCTATAAATTAATATAATATAATTTTTTTAACTTACGGATATGTAGAAGAAGTGATAAAGGACAAAATTGGTGTGATTTTAAAATATGAATGACAAATACCAGTTATTTAAAATATGAAGAATTAAATAATTTTTTTAGAACTAATAAATATTTTAACAACATATGAAGGGTGTTTTTTTTATTTTTCCAATAATATAACAATTAAATGAACATTCATTACAACTACACTTTGTAATTAAATTCTTAAGACCATCCCCAAGACTTTTTGTTTGGAAATTGAATACATAGTATGATTGTCATTCTTTGAATTGCTTCAACCAGTAATAACTCTCTTATTTGTTATGAAATTTAAGGCTTTATAACATTGCTTTCCTTTTAACTTTAAAATTCCAATCAGCATTCAATAAACTAAGACCATTTTGGTTGCCAAGATACTGAAACTCCTCATACTTTTTTTGGTGTGAGAATATGGATAATCTATACAACTTTCTAAATTTGAACAAGAACAATTCTGTCTATATCAAGTTACAAAGTTACCTAAAAAAAGAATCCAAAGAGAAGACATTTCATAACCATTTTCTCAGCAGCAAAGATGAAATTGTTTTAAGAAATCATAACAAGGAATGAAGATATCCATATTGATGCCTTCGGTTGTACTGCAGTAAGCTAGCGTACGTCCGATCCCAGACTCCAACAAAGAGGGATTCATCATCTGGACTTAAAGATACCCCAGAAATCTCGCCGAAGAAGTCAATCTCTTGCTGTTTATTGTAATTTCCCTTGGTATCGTATATGTGAACGAAATCTGCAGGTTCAGCAACGACCAGAAACTGCCCATCTGATGAGAAGCGGATTGATCTGACTGCTCCCATATTTCCCTTCAAAACTGCCACTGCTGTAGAGAGATTTCTTACATCCCAGACTCGGCACGTCTTATCTTGATTCCCCGTGGCAAATGTGTGACCGTCCGGGTGCCATGCAGAGGCAAAGGAAAAATCTAGATGACCAACAACTGAGGCCACAGTCTGAGACAGAAGAAGAGTAACAGTAAGTCTGCATTTCTATGCTATCTACTGGAAACAAAGCTAATCACTTTCCACTACACACAACCATAGACTTGCGCAGGTTTTTACTGGTAAAAATTCTTTACAAACTGAAAAATATCAACATTTTGAAGCAAATGATAAATGAAAGAAGGAAATCTTATTTAGGAATTTTCCCCCTACTCGTCCTCAAAATTGGTAGTAAAATTAATTCAGTGATGGAATATTTAACTGCATCATCTAAATCAAAAATCAAGATGAGAAATATTCGGACAAATGACTCATCAGTAAATACATACTCAACAGTACAGTACAGACGTACCTTTCCATTGTGGGCATCCACAAGTAATCCGTCACGATTATCTCCAACAACAGCCAAAAGTCTGCGGTCTGGACTCACTGATGTATGCTGCAAAACAATCATTTGAAAACGTTAGATATCATCAGGTGTAAGCTTCACCTAATTCTCGCTAAACGAAATCACAATGAAAAGAATAATATAATGAATAATCATATTTCATAAAGGGACCATGATTTTTCAATGCAGTTATACTTCCGCTCTCCCTATTTCACTTCAGGAGCATGTATGTGTGGCTAGGTGTCTGCCGCAGTCAGTATCAATCTATTGTGTCAAAACACATGCAAGCATGATTGTGAGTCAGTGTCTAGTCTGGTTGGGTGTGTGTATGTGTGCGCGCGTGTGTATAGGGATGTCTGCATATCCTTCAGCACCTCCTGAGGTATCTCACAAACTTCTCTAGGTCAACCAGAGTGGAAGCCACAAGAAATGAATCTGCAATTAGTCTAAAGGTAATGCATGCAGGAGTAGAACCCAGGAATAATAGGGCATGAATGAAGCTTCCAGATGGGACTACTCAAAATGGACTGAATACTGATGTGAAACCAATATAGACCTAAGACAAGAAACTTGCCAGCAAGCATATGGCTACATGCCTCAAAAGTATTCTTAATTAGAAAGCTTAAAGAGAGCAAGCAGAAAACCATGCAACCATTCTGCCAACTCTCTAGAGATTATGCCATTAGAGACCTCAAACCATTTTCCATGTGATTTAAATTTTAAAAAATGCAATGGATAAGCCTTAAACTAAACCATCAATATACCCCACATGTAGGCGACATGTATGCCACCAATTCTAGTAACCAGACAAATTAAAAGACCCAGTCCAAGTTAAATGCTCTTTCTCATATAAGTAAATACAAATAAGTCACACAACAAAGCTTAGAGAAGAAGCACGGTAATTTTAAAGAGTCTTATATGATATAGCCTTCAAGTTAACAAAGAAAGATAATGTAGAAGAAAAGGAACACCACAAAAGAGAGCCAGATTTTCAAGAGAATTAATTACATTCACTGGCCAAGGGAACTGGAACTGATGAACGAGCTCATATCTCTCCATGCTATATTCTCTTATATTGCAGTCATTGTTGGAAGCCAACAACTTGAGCCCGCCACTGCAGAGAAAGTAACACGTAAAATTCTATTCACAGTGTTAAATTACCCTGCTCAATACAAGTTGCAAGAATTATGCTACCTTATGCTATCATATATCTCAAGAGCATTGGTAATTGCATTATCCTCGTAGGTGGTCCTCGTACAGAAGCTTACACCTGGTTTATCCAAACACTGCATACAGTTTAAGCAATGGAAACCATTAAAAAGATGCATACTAACAACCTAAGCATGTTCCATGAAAGTCATCAATAAAACAATATTATGCAAATTGATAAATAAAAAAATAATAATAATTCTAATGTTATAGATGCCAAAATCTAAGTTCCTAACCCTCCAAGTGGTTTAAAGAATTGGTTCTAATCTAAAGAAAGGGGTTTCGCATCATGTCCCACTGGAGCAAACCAGAACGTTTCGCCTAATATTGAAGTGTATCAAGCTGAACCATGCCATTGACTAGGAGAAAACAACTATAAGTTGAAGAATATAACAGTTTGTAATTTGAAAACCACTAAAAAAATGTAAAAATCTCAAAGCCCATAATGCAAATTTGAAAAATAGGACAAGGAAATTAGGTTAAGAAGTGCCCACAAGACAGATCAATTGCGATTCTATATAAATCTAATAACCTCCCAAGTGCGTGACAACCAAGGTGAATATAGATATGCATGTTGCAGCAATCCAACAAAACAGTTGAAAAACTATCACGTTGAAAGAGGAAGTGGGAATAAAGGGACAAGAAGGGACACAAAAGTCCAGACAATAGCTGAAAGACTGTGATGCTAAAAGATAAACTGGGAACAAAAGGAATAATGAAGAAACCAGCGTGCAATAAGCTGCTCTTCATATTTTCAATTTTTGGTCATCAAGTGAAGATAAAGGGACTCAACTTATTTTCAGAGTGGAGTTTGCTGTATACAGAACGACAAAGTAATTACTCCAAAGTTGGAAGAGAGGCCAGAATATAGAAGTCCTACATAATAAGAAAGTTGAAATCAGATCCGATGTCTCCTTTGGCAATAGGATCAAGAAATTCAACCTCCAAATTACTTAGTTAAACTCTGAGCAAAATTTGGCAGTTTAATTTTAATAAAATCTGATTTCAGCATCAAAATCATGAAATATATTCTGTTCCATCTCCGAAGCAAATACCAATTGAGCATTATATAACCAACCCAAACTCCATCCCCCAAAAAAACACATACACAAGAAGGCAGCCTTAGAAAATAAGAATAAGAAATTAAAACAAAAGTTACCCCAAAAAAATTCCAAACAAACAAATTGCAAATTGCAACAAGGGCAGGAACAGGAATGTCAATACACCTTACAAACAATTTCTCCTTGGAATCCCCCAGCAACCAGAAATCTTTCCCTAACTGCCATGGTGCTGATCTGTGTATGATAAAAACCTTCTAACAAGTTCCCAGCATGCTTCTACATTTATATTCAACAAACAAAATTAAAGCTATTAATGAGAGTGAAGAGCAAAACTATTCAAAAGAGAATGCAAAAGCAAATGCCATCACAATGAGCCATGGATGGTGAAGTGACTTCACTTCTGCTCAGTGATGAAGGGCTAGCATCCAAGTACCTCTGTAGGAACTATATGTCCAGCAAAGTTGAGGACTTCGGACAATCTGTGAAGCATAGATGACCAGTGCAAAATGGAGTAATTGGAAATCAGATACACATCATGTTTTGAAGTAGCCCATACCAGGTTCCTGAGCTGGAAAAGGAAAAATAAAACAATAGAATGAGTGTCAACTTCTTCACTTTTCTTCTTGATTCAATTATTAAAAGGGCGTCATCCAATAAAAGGTTACAACTACTCGGACAAATTAAAGGATCCATAACATAATGCAAACCAAGCGCAGTCCTCTAAAGAAGATCAAGACAAAGATAATTTCTTATTTAGACAACAAAGGTATAAATATAGTGGGCAGAAGTTGACTCTTTTATACAAGGTAAAAACAAAAAATTCAAGAAAAGAAGAAAGAAGAAAGAATAAAGTTTGCAGATTATGATACCATAACTGACCTTCACCAGAAGTATAAAACATTTGTCAGATAATAAACCAAAAACAGAAAGAAAAAAAGGAAAGGATAACACAAACATGAAGAGGCATTATTCAACAGAGGCAGCCCAACAATCCATGTGAAAAAATGATTAAGGTATAAGACAAATAAATGGTGGCATATGATAAACGTAAAATGAAGTTCTGAAGAGTTAAGAGTGAATGGGATAGTGTTTGATGAATAAATTGGTATCAACTCAGAAAGTACAAGCCACTAGTGCTAGCCTAGTGGTCAGGGATTTAGCGTCCCGACTTCCAAATCTAGAGTTCGAGACCTGGGGGATGCATGTGAGGGTGTGTGGGTTAATAATAATTAAAAAAAAAAGACAAACTCAGAAAGTGCAAGAACTAAAACCTCATCAAGAGTGTCAAGAATTGGAAAAGGCTCAATTTCCATTAATGCAGTCAGAGAATTTCATGCTACAACATTACAAAGACAGCTCCCCAATCCTTAAGACACAGAGAAGTATAAATTTTAAACCAGCTCAAACAAACTACAACGATAAACTCTTTACAATATCCGTAAGGATAACTAGTGATAAAAATATTATTTGAAACTATCTTATGTCCTAACAAAGAGAACTAAGTTGTCTAAGGAACCACTACCAACACCCAGTCCCTTGGATTCATTTTTCACTCACCAAATTTTCTTTTTCTGGTTTTCTGTGCAGGTTAGGAACAAAAGAAAAAGAGCAAGAAGTTTCCACAAAAATCAAGAAAAATAAATGAGAGAAAATAAATAATCAGCAAAGGAATGAACTCTAAATGCACTCATCTTCCTTATTTTCTTTTTTATTTTTGTTTGATAAAACAGATTCTCATTCTTTAATAGGCCAGTTATAGCAGGTTACTAGCAAAGTGTGAGAAATAACAACTCTACATGTCCAAATATCCAAATAGGTACCAATTACTCATCTTGAATGCGTCCAAGACCCAGTCTTGAAACACAAATAAATGAGAAAAAGATAGAGTAGATTAAGAAAAAGAGACAAATCTGCAGATAAACAAGAACCTGCCAAGTGTAATGCTGAGCAAAATAATATTCGCTCAGTAGTTGAAACTGTTAAAACAGCCAACTTGAGGTTTTGGGGTCAGGCAGCAATCAGAGAGCTTAAAGCTAAGGTTGTGCAAGTCAAGGAATAGACATGAGACTAGAGAATCTCCATCTCCATCAATTGAATAACATTTAAACTAGATAGACATTTACAAGAAATAATGTTCTTTAGATAGAGAAAATGAGATTTCAATTTAAACTATTAAATATGCCAACTTATGATGTGTTCAGTATAAGGCAAGTTAGCATATTTTAGTGAAAATGAGTGGGGATCAAGACAAAGATGAGATGTAGCTTTCAGAACATTTTGTGCCACATCACAAAGGTCTAGGTGTCAAACTATAACATGCAAAAGAATAACTACTACTAAACCTTTATCCCACTTGGGGTCTGCTATATGTGTCAAACCATGACATGGTCAATGCAAAACAGAAATGAGATGCAAGGAAATTCTATATTCCTGGATTCAAGCAACAGCCAAGACAAGCCTGCAATAAGGGCACTATAACAGAAAACATGGTTGTAAAGGAAGAAACTCAAACCAACTGGGAAAAAAAATCATCAATAAAAGCCCAAGTAGTTGATGCTAATTGAAGTTTTAACATCTACAGAAATCACTAAAGCTAATCTGCAGAACTTGGCAGCCAAGCAATGGAGTATGAACCCAGAAAGGAAATAGGTTACACATGGAACATAAACTGATTAGAACAATATTCTACCAAATACCAACTACTAGAGGATCAAGAGCGCTGCTACAATTCAAGACGTGAGCATCTGTGACAAGTTCGTGGATTATGCTCCTACAGCATCATGAACCATATTCACTCTCCAGAGAGAGGAAATAAAAGGATATTATGTTAACATATCCTTATCTTTATCAATAATTCTATTCTTTTCTTTTGACCTAACCTCACAATGTGCTGAATAGAGATAAGAGTTCGGTTTATTGGAAAGCTTAACAAGCCAAGATGCATAGCAAAATCTAAAGATATGTTTAACAAAGACTAAATATGATGTTAGACCTGAAGGTTACCCTGTAAAGATGAATCTCATGTTTTGAGCAGCCATACAATTTCAGATGAACATGCATTGCATTTGCTTATCGACAATGCATACTAATCAACCCTATTATTGCGTTCTTTAATTCTAAAAGGTACAAAAATGGAAAAACTGATGAATATGGATACCAAATCTTACATTTACTTTAAGGTGAAATTTTTAGGTCATGGAAGGCTATCAACAGAATACAATCGACAAATGATACAGGAATGTAGCATCTGAATGAAGTTCGCCAATCAAAGGACAGATTCAATAACCAAAGAAACAAGTACAACATCAAGGATGGACATCAATGTGCAGCAACATTAGTATGGCCAAAGACAAATTTTAATAGGTTGGGATACAAGATCTCCCATATGAGAATAAGCCAAAACATCTTTGAAGAAAACCTCAAAGATAGGTTATGCTAGACAATATCCATATCATATATGAAGAGCCATTGCTAAAGAGACTGAAACATGAGGCAAGTGTTGAAATGTGAACTCTCATGTACTCATAAAATGATTATAACAATAAATATATCCACCAGAGTATAAAAAGAAATTGTTCCTGCACATTAACACCCACCTGAAAATGAAGGATGGTTGGTTTCACCACTCTTGCATTATAGAAAAACTCATAATACTCCCCACCTTTCTCAATTGGCTTGCATTCCTAAAAAGAGAATCAAGATTCAATTCATGGGGGGAAAAAGCACTCACATCATTTAAATCAACATAACATACCTTGTCAACGTTTGAACCAGATTCAGGTACATTTTCATAATTCTGATACTGCAAATTTCTCGTTGTTCTATAATCATCTCTTGTTATATCTATACTATCCCAAGGAATCCCCTGTACATCTTTCCCTTTCCTCGCTTGCGCAGCCGAGGTATCAGTCACTTTTGTGAGCTATAAAAACACAAAAAGAAAAAATGGTAAATTGTCATATGAAGTATTTAATTCCACAAACATAGAAAACAAGTCCTATTAAAATTGACCAACTTGGTTTACAAATCATTAAACAAGTTAGCATACTAACCATATCATCGATGTCTTCATCTTGAGTATCATCATTAGCTTCACCATCGATTTCAACCATAGAATCTGCATCATCATCTCCATCCTCTTCCATGTAATCATCAACTCTCTGTTGGTTGTTAGCCATGATTATTTTTACTTTTACGTCCTTAAGGTTTGCTTCAACCCTGCATATAACTATCATTAACACCACATTCGAAAACAATTTCCCAAACCACCAAATTCAGCCTAACAACCCTAGCGCCTACTTCCACCACTCCTACCACCAAATCAAAAGGTTAAGCAAACACAAAAAGAAAACTTCTTTAAATTATTCAAATGCTAATTATCCAAACTATAATAAAAAGAAATTCCGGTAAACATTGCAATGAATATTTGTGGTCAGGTTCTTTGGCAGTATTTATTATATTGATCAGAGCAAGAAAAAGCCAAGATATCAAAAAATGCAGCAACCATATTCCTATCAGAGCAGAAAAGGGGGAAAATGAGAATACCAATAAGCCAAAAGAAAACTCAGTAAATCCCTAAAAACACAATTACTTAAACATGCAAACAACAATTAATAAAGGGAAAAAAAACAACATAATAATGACACTTCAAATTCAACAATCCCACACCCAATCCAATAACAGCATACAGCCCACTTCAAGAAAATCAAAAAATGAAACAAACCCTTCAAAAAAAAACACACTCTTTTGCAAAAAGAACTGAACTTTCTCAAAAGAAAAAAAGAACCCATAAAATGAACACATCAAACAAGGTTAACTAAAGCTTATATGAAAAGATTACCTCAAAATACAGTTATGGCCGGCCTATGAAGTATGAACTCCTCTCCAGAAGGGAAATGGGAACTATCTGTGTAATTTCAACTGAAGAAAACAAAAACCCAGAAAGGATTAAAGGTCACCCTATCTGCTCTTTTGGATTTGGGACAAAAATTTTAATGTAGTGGGGGGTGGAGGTGGGGGCTGAAGTTATGGAAACCCTGTAAAGGGTAAGGAGCGGTTTTGATTGGGGATGATGGGACGGTGTTGGTATTGGTAATGGTAATGGTAATGGTAATGGTAATGGTAATACTAATATACTAGTACTAGTAGTAGTAATACTGAATGGTGTTCGTAGGAAATGCTGACAAATTGGGTTGTGAAAAGAAGAAACAATTACAACGCACGCATGCTATTTCAAGGTTTGGTTCTATCATCATGTCCACCATACCTATACTTACACCCCATCAATTATCAATTTCACTTTTTAGGATTTTTTGGATTTTCTCTTCTTTTTTTTTTTAAGGAAAGATTTTATTGGAATTTAGAAATACTAAATTTTAAATCTTAGATGGATTAGAAGGTAATAAATGAAAAAATATTAGATTTTAATTATTAAAATAGAAAAATTTACAAAGTTAGAAATTATTAAATGAAAAAATCTTTAAATTTTATTCATTGGTGAATGGTCCATTAATACACTAAAAAATTTGAGTGTGTTTAGACGCATATACAAAGTGTACAACAATGACATTTATATAAAAATATATAATATTTGAAAAAATATAATAAATTATTTCAAATTTTTAATAATCTAAAAGACTTGAAAATTATAGTATGTTAAACTTTTCTTTATTTTCAATAAACTAATAATCGTAGTCGTTGCTATTGTCTTTCTTCTCTATATAAGTAATAGGTGAACGAATAGAGTTAACGTCGCACTTAAATCAAAAAATTTATTTATGTATTGGTCTTGTTCTCTACAAGCAGTAAATCTCTAATGACTCGTAACTTAAACGCTATTATGTCTTGACCAAAATGTTGATATTTTGATTAAAATCTTATTAAACAACAACAGTTAACGTCGGAGTCGTCAAAATTTCTTTGGCAATCTCAAAGATGACAAGAAACTATCATATTTTTCTTTCACCATTTTAATACTTTGAAGTTCTGAACATTATCACTCTCAAGTTTATTATCACTAAAATTAAAAGATGTGTTTATATTTGCTAACACTAAAATCAAAAAGTATAATTACATATTCCTCAACTTCCTTACTAATAGTACCCTTGTGTTTTTCTAACAATTGAAACATTTTTAAATTTGGAGGGATGAGGGAAGATATAAAATCAGTAGTTGAGAATATTGAAACATTTCTATACCAAAAGGAATGAAAATAGATACAAAATATACTTTTAGCTTTCGCCGTGTATTTTTTTTTTAAATCCACATACACTTAGATCACATACATACTCTAAATTTCAGGCTTGGAGTCAGTCCTTCTCTAACCAATCCATCTAACATGAGTTGTTTAAAAATTAAGTTAATTATCGTTGTATACTTATTTGCATATAAATTTATAATTTGTGGGTAGTATGGAAATAATCCTTTAATATACTATAATATGCATTCAAATATTGTTCTAAATTTTTTTAAAATTTAAAACGAGAATAAAAAACTATAGCAACTAAGTCTAAAGTTAGATTTTTTTATTATAGTAATTAATGGGGTGCTTTGTTAAAGAAGAGGAATGACAATGGAAATCATACTGATAGAAGTGAGAATGAAAATAGGAATAATGACTATATTAATGGTGCTTAGTTGGGGAGAGAATATGATTACCATTACCATTGATGGTGGTTGAGTTATTATAAATTTTTAGAAATTAAAATGGTGAGACTTTCTATTTTGCATCAAATTTTAAATGTATTATAAATCATAATATATTTAAATGGTATTATAATTATGAAAAAAAATTAAGTCAATACATTTCATAACTTGAGGATCACGGTAAATTTTGCATTATTTTTCATTGCAACAACTCTAATAAAAAAATTCTTTAATATGTTCTACATCTTGTGAATTGTCTTGAATTTGTATTTGTAAAGCATCAAATATAATGAGGGGTTATCTATGTGGATTGGGGTAATGAACCACTATTTTAGGTTATCTATGTGGGTTGAGATGAAGAACTCTGTTATTCCTTGAGTGAAAATGAGATATTGTGATAAAAGAAAAAATGAGGAAAAAAAATTAGAGGAAAAAAGTTAGCACTTTTTTCTATTGTATTAAGTAGTCACATCCATTCCCCCCAAAATAGAGGGGCATGGAATATTACCCAATACTGATATGTGAAAATACTCTCATTATTTTCTTATTTCATACCTTTCCCCTCTCCCAACCAAGCACCCCCTAAATAATTTATGCAACATGCTAATAATGCTTTCTATCAAAGTTGTGTCGACTTTTTAATGCACCAATTATATTAGATAGTTCAACTAAAAATAAATGAGATGCAGATAATAAATGCGTAAAAATGTACAAGTAGCATCTTTAAATTTTTTTAAAACTTGTAATAATTTTAAACAAGAGTCTCGATGAGTAGGAAACCATATTTTTATTGTGAAAAGATTATCAATGAAAAAATTATATAACAATGAACTAGTTGATTGCACATTAGCTTCCAAAGATAGTACTATATTAATTACATTGTAAGTTGCAAAAATTAATAATAAAAATGGGCATTCTCTTGTGAACCGAATTTATATATGCGACTTGCTTATCAATCAAAAAATTATCGTATCACGTATTTATTTTCAATCTAAAACATCAGTACAAAAATTAGAGTATTAAATATAAAAGATTAACGTATCAATTTTTACTTTAGCGTATCAACTATAAAAAATTAGCATATCAAATATCAAAACTTCACTTTAGCATACCAAATATAAAATATTAGTGTATCAAGTATAAAAATTAGAGTATCAAGAATAAAAAATTAGTGTATCAAGAATTAAAGATTAGTGTATAAATATTAAATATTAGGGCATCAAGTATCAAATAATAGAATATCAAATATACAAAAATTAGCATAAAAAATATAATATTAATGTATCAAATAAAATAAAATTTGGGTATCACATTACATATATAAATCGGTTTCAAATTAGTTTTTGTTACTTAAAAAAACATTTCAAAGTGGAGCTTTGCCCTGCTAATAAATTGTTTTTGCGTTTTCATTCTCAATCGGTTAAATAAACCAGCCCAAAAGGAAAATTCTTTGTGGCTGTTCCCATTTAGCCATGTAAATGTGAACCCAAAAGCCCAGAAGTAACGAGAAAGACACATCTTATCCAATGGACACCAAGTCCAAACTGTTAAGGATTCGGACATCGGCCTGAATTTTCAGGAATTTCCAAATAATTGTGTTCTTAGCCCAACATATTTTTACGCATTTAAATTCTTGATTATAGAGGCGTACAATTTTCAGAGTTAATATCACGCTTTTAAAGCATGGCCTCCAAGGCGCCAAGTTGAATTTGCACAATATGAGTAATAATGATGAAAATAAAGAGATATTTTGCACGATATATGGTAATTTCACTCATGTTTGCTCAATAAATTAATATTTATTGTGAATAGAGGAAAAATGAAGTTTCTTGATTAAAGGAGAAAATTAATAAAGAGGAAGTTTATTGTGAAACGGTCGTATATATGCGGCGTATCACACGCGCGTGTTTTTTTTAGCATATAAGTTTTTATTTTATAATAATACGTTATATGTTATACGCCATTTATAATGCCTTCATACTTCATACTTTATATGTTATACGCCAATCAAAAATCATAATACCTTCATAGTTCTTCACATTGCATACGTTATATGTCAATTATAATGCCTTCATATTTTTTCATACTTCATACGTCAATCATAATGTCTTCATGTTTTATATTTCATACGTTATACGTCAATCATAATACTTTATACGTGAAGTGCATATTATACTTGTGCATGGGGACGCGTCGGTCGCACAAGAGTTTTTGTATCAATATAATGACTTTTGACAAATTTAATAATTCGATTATCAAAAGTTGGATTTAAAAGAAGTATATTGACTTTTTTGGCATTTTGTTCTAATCAAATTCTAAATTACAATGATAAAAAAACTCATGCTTCTTTTGTCATTAAAAAGAGACTAAGGATATTGAAGAATGTTTAGCTATCTTGGGTTAGACGAATTATCAAAAAAGAATCGTTTAACTGGAGCACGAGCACGAAAAATTGAGTATTTGTTATCACAATCCATTTTCTTATCAGAAGTATTTAACAAATTTTTGAAGAAATATTTAGAGGTTTCAATTGATCCTCTTAGAAGAATAAGATGATCTTTCTAAACAGGAAATGTTAGGCCTTTTCCTATCATTACTTGTAAAATAATAGCTTGGAGTGGGAATTGGAAAAAAGACGAGTTGAATAACTCCTTCATATCCCCTAATAATCAAATGCTTAGTTATGAATTTAGAACCTTCTGTGATTCTTTGACAAATGATATCGATTTAATTTCTCCTAAGCAAATCAAACAGACTTTTGACGAATTCTGAGTGCATCAATGCATGGATATTTTTGCCTTTTGCTCTATTATATTTAGAGTAAATGGCCTAATAGTTCCTCCATTTATGGGTAATTGTCATTTTAGTTTTTAATTTTGAAAAAGTTCTATTTTAATTTTTCAATTTAAAATTTGTCACATAAATTGTTATCGACTCGTTTTTCGTCTATATGAAAAATAATACCGTTAGTCACATTTGATAAGCGACATCATTAGTCATGTGTCACAAAACGACATTATTTCAAATGATTAACAGTATCACCTAACAATTGACGTTATTTCTCAAATTGATGAAAAATGAATTGAAAATAATTTTTGTGATAAAATTCAATTAAGTTGAATGACTAAAATACAATTTTTTTCAAGATCGATGAGCAAAACCATATTTGCCTCTAAATTGAGAGATCATTAAGGTCATTTACACTTATATTTATGAGATCCATTTAGGAAATTTTACGGAAAATTTTGCATTCAAAGAGAGAATTTAAATAAAGTTAGAATTAAAATTAATTGGAAAAAGAAATCTTAATAGCCCTCAATTTAGAAGTAAGTATTATTTTGCTCTAATTCTAAAGAAGTTATATTTTGATAATTCAATTTCAATTTTATTACACAAGTAGTTCTCAACTTATTTTTTATTTATTTAATAAATAAAATCATTATTAATATGACACAAAACTACATCATCTTGAATGTCTATCTAGAAACCTTCAGGATTACGTGCCCCTTCAAATGCAAATTATCAAGTATGGCAGACTTGAAGCATAAAAAATATTTCAGGAATAATAGATGTGTCTTGAGTCAAGTAAGCCAGCATGAGATATTTGAATTACTTTTGCTGACTTCTGAGGATGAAAAATTTTGTTACAAAATTCTTCTTCAAACTTATATGAACCAACAATTTTAATTTTGGAACAGGTCTTTCAATCAACCAACCATGCATTTATAGAAAATTGAGCATCAATGCTCTCTTAAAGGGCTGTTTTGGTAGCTATAGTCAATGGCAATGAATTGGAAATTTTTGTACAAAACTGCATAATTGTCATCAATATCGATCTTGGATCATTATTAATGGTAGAAAATTTTGGCAAATTAAACTTGATTTTCCACAAGTTTTTCCACAAGTTATGCCTGGTCAAAATTACTAGAAGCTGTGAGTTTCTTGTCCAGTCTACTATTAGAACATTGTGACTGTGTTTCTTTGTTCAATTAAATTATCAAACTTGTAAAATGAAACAGTATTTACATTTATGCTAATTCATTGAATGCATGTGTACTACAATAGTAATGAATGCATTTTTATATTGCATGATGATGAAACATAAATTAATTGACATCAAGATATTCAACACCAAAAACTAGCCCTTAATTGCATTAGATGAAGCAGATTATATGAATCATAGTTCGAAGTATGAATGCATTATGATTGAATTATAACGTATGAAGTTTGAAATATAAAGACATTATGATTGACGTATAACGTATCATTATAAAATAAAAATTGATACGCTAAAAAAAACATGCACTCGTAAGCGACTGTTTCATAGAAGACTTCCTCGTTAGACTGTCTTTTCAAACAAAAAAAAATGTAAACATGGATGTAAAATCCAATCTAAATTGAATCCATTAAACTAACATAAAACATAAAAACACATTAATTAATTGACTTAATTAGTGCCTTAATTCACATATGGGATGTTGCTGTTGCATTCAATTCAAAGTGGAAGCTTCAGTACGTCTACAGTAGTCAATACAATAGCGCCGTGGAACTAAGGCTGGAAAAGCTTCAAGTGTGTATATTGGACTTGTTTGGCAATGGTAGCATACTCAAAATTTCCCAACATTGTGTGCTGCTGCATTTACACTCATTTGGAAACTCAGAATGCTGATCATCTATTATAAATAGAACCCCAGTTCAGTAACAATGACCACAACAAATTAAGTAAGATCGATCAGAAGAGAACAAAACACCGACAAGATCAGAGCAAAATGGCATCCGAATGTCCAGGTAACTACAACATTCAACAGCAAGAGTTCCATCTTTTTTTTTTTTCTTTTTTTTTTGTGCAGATATATCCTGCATGCATGATATACATGCAATACTAAAAAAATTGTGTTTTTTCAGGAAAGAATTCATGGCCTGAACTGGTGGGAGCGGATGGCATAAATGCTGCAGAAAAAATTCACAGTGAAAATCCTGCAGTGGTTCCTGTAATTATTCCAGAAGAAGCACCATTGCCTCCTCCAGAATTCAGCTGTGGAAGGGTTTTCGTTGTGGTTGACCGCAACAATACTGTTACAAAGGTTCCTACAATTGGTTAATAAATTGTTAAAGTGCAAGAATCAATTATGAATAAATAAGAAGCTGTAGACTACCCCAATAGATACAAAAATATATTTCAATGAATGCAGGGGTAGTTAGAAAGCTTGTTATATTGTATTGTGGAATGGTGAAAAATAATGGAATTTGTGGGGTTCTTTTATCTTTTGTTTTTCTGTTTTTGAGAAAGCTTGTTATATTGTGAAATGGTAAAAAAATATTGGAAATTTATGGATTTCTTAAGGGTAAATTAATTACTTCAATCCGCACTTAATTTAGAGGTTAGTTTCAATTTTGTCTCCATTCTTCAAAAAATTTCATTTTGGTTCCTAATGTTACATTTTTGGATTTCAATAGTCTTTTATTCACTTTTTATATATATGTCAAAAAAATTCAACTTCCATTACCATTTGACATGCATTTGTCAAATTCTATCAATTTTTTTTATGACTTTCTAATTGTCATAAATATATATATATATATATATATATATATATATATAAAAGAAATAGAAATGATAGGGGGAGTGAAATTCTGGAGTGAAATCCTATAGTGATGACGTGACAGTGATAAAAGGACAAACTTATTTCTTACCCATTAGGGTTCACTCATCATTTGGTTAGGGTATTAGTTTGTCTTTTTATCACTACCAACTCCAGAATTTCACACCCCTTATCATTGCTCTAAAAGAAATTTGATATTTTAAAATTTTAGGCCATCTCCGCGCTATTTTAGTGTGAATTGCGCAAAAGCAAACAAATTTTGCGACAAATGCAAACTTCAACCGACGCTTCATTTTGCACCAATTTGATGTTTTGCTACGCCAAATTTGGTGTTGCACTGTAGCTATGCCAAAAAGTTTTTTAATATATATATATATATTTTTGTTTTTTCTTATCCTTTACTTTTTATTTGGATTGGTTAATGTTTAACTTTTATTCAATCATGCTTTAGTTTCTCTTTTTTTTTTCTCAATTAATTGATCTTTATTATAATTGTTATAAAAATACTACAAACTTGTAGTATTATATTGTGTAACAAGTTGTTATACTACTATTACAAAGTAGAGATATAAATCTTATGTTACAACTACTACTATCAAATATGAAACAAGTATGAAAAATGCTAGAAAGATAGAGAGTATTATAGAGCAATGTAGAACAAAATGTAGTAAGCCTTTCAACCATCTATCTCTTTCACATAATCCTCTATTTATAGGCTTGAGGTACCTTGTAACTTATAATGTGCTAAATGAAAACACCAAGAGTTACATAAGTTACATAGGTTACAAAGTAATGGGTGATAATGGGATGATGTTACATGAGTTATATGAATAATGAGAGATAAAGTGGTAGAGCATGGTGTATTTGGATGGACATTCACAATATGTTCATAACACTCCCCCTTGGATGTCCATCTTTAAGATAAATGCCTCGTTAAAACCTTACTAGGAAAAACCCAATGGGATAAAAACCTAGTGAAGGAAAAAGAGTACATTTTTCATATATAACATTGCCTCGTTAAAAACCTTACCAGGAAAAACCCTAATGGGAAAAAAATCTTGGTTAAGGAAAAAAGAGTACAATGTATAATAACTCCCCCTCTTAAGCACATCATTTGACATCTTTCAATCGACGCATTCCAATCTTATTTACTAACTTTTCAAATGTTGAAGTCGGTAGTGATTTAGTGAAAATATCTGCCAAATTGTCAATTGAACGAATTTGTTGTACATGAATTTCACCATTCTTCTGAAGATCATGCGTGAAAAAGAATTTTGGTGAGATGTGTTTTGTTCTATCACCTTTAATGTATCCATCCTTCAATTGAGCAATGCATGCAGCATTATCTTCGAACAAAACAGTGGGAACTTTCTTATCCAAATGCAAACCACTTGTTTCTCGAATATGATGGATCACTGATCTCAACCAAAAACACTCCTGACTTGCTTCATGAATTGCCAATATTTCAGCATGATTTGAAGAAGTAGCAGCTATAGTTTGTTTCATAGAACGCCAAGAAATAGCTGTACCACCACATGTGAACACATAACCCGTTTGTAAACGACCATGATGAGGATCAGATAAATATCCAGCATCTGCATAACCTATTAGATCAAACTTGATTGCCTTAGAATAATAAAGACCCATATCTATCGTACCTTGAAGGTAACGAAATATATGTTTTATACCATTCCAATGTCTTCGTGTAGGTGAAGAACTATATCTTGCTAGTAGATTCACACCAAATGAGATATCAGGACATGTGTGACTAGCAAGATACATTAATGCTCCAATAGCACTAAGATATGGTATTTCTGGACCAAGTAATTCTTCATCATTTTCACGAGGTCGGAAAGGATCTTTATGCACATCAAGTGATCTTACAACCATAGGCGTGCTTATGGGATGTGCTTTATCCATATAGAATCTTTTAAGCACTTTAGCTGTATAACCCGACTGATGCAAAAATATTCCATTTTCCAAGTGCTCAATTTGCAATCCAAGACAAAATTTTGTCTTTCCAAGATCTTTCATTTCAAATTCTTGTTTCAAAGAGTTAACAGCTTTTCCGAGCTCTTCAGGAGTTCCAATAATATTCAAATCATCAACATAAATTGCAATGATTGCAAATTCGGATGCAGATCTTTTAATAAAAACACATGGACAAATAGGATCATTCATATAGCCTTGTTTCATCAAATATTCACTAAGGCGATTATACCACATGCGTTCAGCTTGTTTTAATCCATAAAGGATTTGCACAATTTAATTGAATAAAGTTCTCGAGAACTTGAATTATTTTCCTTAGGCAACTTGAATCCTTCAAGGATTTTCATATAAATATCATTATCAAGTGAGCCATACAAATAGGCTGTTACAACATCCATTAAACGCATTTCAAGTCATTCATTTGCTGCCAGATTAAGAAAATAACGAAAAGTTGTTGCATCCACCACGGGAGAATATGTCTCCTCATAATCAATACCAGGTCTTTGGGAAAAACCTTGTGCAACAAGTCGAGCCTTATATCGCACAATTTCATTATTCTCATTTCGTTTTCGCACAAAAACCCATTTATAACCCACTGGCTGCACATCTTCATGTGTGCGTATTATTGATCCAAAAACTTTATGCCAACGAGTCTAACTCTGCTTGAATTGCGTCTTTCCATTTTGGTCAATAATTTCTTCGTCTGCATTCATCCACAGACTTTGGTTCATGATCCTCGTTTTCATTCATGATAGTAATTGCTGCAGCATAGGCAAATTTATCATCGACGTCGATTTTATATCGATTCCACCTTTCCCCAGTCATGACATAATTTATTGAGATCTCATGATTATCAGAATTTTCAGGTACCTGAACTTCTTCTGGAAGTTTATTATTCGTCATGTCGGGAATTTTCATTTTTGAAGATTCTTTTAGAACCTCAATTACCTCGATTTTGCCATCATTATTATTTGCTCCTTTTTTCTTTCGAGGATTTTTGTCTTTGGAACCGATTGTTCTACCACGTTTCATGTGTGCCTTTAATTGATTACTAGTGGTAGAAGGTCCTTCAGGGACATCAATTCGAATTGGAGCATTAACAGCCGGTATGTGTGACTTAGTTACACGTTTTGGGTCAGTAAAAGTATCTGGCAATTGATTTGCTAAACGTTGCAAATGAATTATCTTTTGAACTTCCAGTTCACATTGATTTGTACGAGGATCAAAATGAGATAATGATAATTCATTCCAACTAATTTTCTTAACCAGCTGTTTATTTTCTCCCCCTAATGTTGGGAAAACTGATTCGTCAAAATGACAATCAGCGAAACGAGCCGTAAATAAATCTCCAGTTGTTGGTTCAAGATATTTCACTATAAATGGAGATTTATACCCAACATATATTCCCAACCTCCTTTGAGGTCCCATCTTTGTGCATTGTGGTGGAGCAATTGGAACATAAATCGCACATCCAAAAATTCTAAGATGGGTAATATTTGGTTTCTGACCAAAAACCAATTGTTGAGGAGAGAATTCATGATAATTTGTTGGCCATATGCGAATTAGTGTTGCAACATGCAAAATAGCATGTCCTCAAACAGTTGTTGGAAGTTTAGTTCTCAAAAGCAATGGTCTCACAATTAATTGAAGACGTTTAATAAACGATTCTGCCAAACCGTTTTGTGTATGAACATAAGCGACAGGATGTTCAACACTAATCCCAATAGACATACAATAATCATTAAAAGATTGAGATGTAAATTCACCAACATTATCAAGACGGATTGTCTTAATAGGGTAATCCGGAAAATGTGCTCGTAACCGAATTAATTCTGCAAGTAATTTCGCAAACGACAGGTTGCGAGTTGATAATAAACATACATGTGACCATCTAGTTGATGCATCAATTAAAACCATAAAATATCTAAATGGTTCACAAGGTGGGTGAATAGGCCCACAAATATCACCATGTATGCGTTCTAAAAATGCAGGAGATTCAGTACGAATTTTCATTGGTGATGGTCATATAATTAATTTGCCTTGAGAACAAGCAACACATGAGAATTCATTAGATTCAAGAATCTTCTGGCTGTTCAAAGAATGACCATATGAATTCTCTAAAATTCTTCGCATCATTATAAAACCGGGATGGCCCAACCGGTCATGCCAAACAATAAAATCATTAGGATCAGTAAGCTTCTAATTTACTGTTGCATATATTTCAACTGTAGAAATATAAGTATAATATAATCCAGTGGAATGAGAAGGTAATTTTTCTAAGGTAATTTTCTTTCCAAAATCTATACTTGTAATATACAAGTATTCATTATTACCTTCACTTTTAGTCTCAATATGATATCCATTTCGGCGAATATCTTTAAAGCTTAACAAATTTCTTTGAGATTTAGAAGAATATAATGCATCTCCAATGCAAAATTTTGTTCCTCCTGGTAAAATTATTATTGCTCTTCCGGAGCCTTCAATCAATTGTGTACTACCAGATATAGTACTAACATGAATTTCTTTCATGATTATATAAGAAAAATATTTCTTATCTTTTAGTATGGAATGTTTTTTTGCACCGTCTTCGAGACATAGTTCTTTGCCATTGATCATTGCAACGTCCATATTCTTCACAAAATAAAAATTCTAAATGAGAATTGTTTTAATTTCTTTAAGTATAAAAGAAATATTTAAAATAAATGTATTAATAATAACTATTTTTATTATTATTTGAGACATCTAATGATAATGTTTATTCATTACATCAAATTAAGCAACAAATATATTTATTCTTGGACATTTTCATCACTAATCAAGTGACTAGTATCACCTTCGGGGTGATTAACAAATAAATCCACTTTATTTGATTTCAAACATTTGGTATTTGTTTTTCTTCAAAAAAACATACATTCATATCTTCTTCAGGAAGAATTTGAGACATTATAAATAAATATAAATCAATAAATATAAATAACTTGCATAATTAAAAATTTACATAAAAGATACAAAACAATAATTTATGTATTATTGGAAATTATATCTATCATATAATTTGTATATATGTATAATATAATATAAATAAATTGCATAATTGAAATTTTACATAAAATATACAAAACAATAAAATTATATAATCATATTGTACCTTCAGGGTTTTATTTATAAAATATGGTTATATTTCACCTTCAGGGTGAATAAAATATGATTATATTACACCTTCAGGGTGTTAACAATAATAATTTGCTATGTCGATATTTATCATATTAGCATTATAATAATATTTTATCAATAAAATTTATCTCAACATTGTGGCATTTATTTTTCAATGATGTATGATAAAGCTTAACGATATGCTTTGCAGTACGACAGGTACGAGTCCAATGATATTCTATACCATACCACATTGGTAGTAATTCTTTTGTCATTTTTCTTTCTTTCAATTTTATTAACCCACTTCTGGAGGTTATTTTATTTCTTGTCACGGTAATCATTATTTTGATTATATGATATATTTTTATCAAATATGCCGTGCTTTTGAAATGACAACCAACTTCAAGTGGTTGAATTTTTCTTTCAAATTAATCCATATATAATATTCAATATATTATATCCAATAGTATAAATTCATAGTAGAAAATAAATTAATTGAAAATGAAAAGTATTACCATATAAACTTACCAAAATTCCAAACCTATACTTAACAATTCTTTCAATATGCAACTTGAATTTGATTTGCTCCAACTTTCTCAATTGGTAGAGAATTCGTGCTGATAACGTGTTATAAAAATACTACAAACTTGTAGTATTATATTGTGTAACAAGTTGTTATACCACTATTACAAAGTAGAGATATAAATCTTATGTTACAACTACTACTATCAAATATGAAACAAGTATGAAAAATGCTAGAAAGATAGAGAGTATTATAGAGCAATGTAGAACAAAATGTAGTAAGCCTTTCAACCATCTATCTCTTTCACATAATCCTCTATTTATAGGCTTGAGGTACCTTGTAACTTATAATGTGCTAAATGAAAACACCAAGAGTTACATAAGTTACATAGGTTACAAAGTAATGGGTGATAATGGGATGATGTTACATGAGTTATATGAATAATGAGAGATAAAGTGGTAGAGCATGGTGTATTTGGATGGACATTCACAATATGTTCATAACAATAATTATTTTATTTTAATTAATTGATCTTAATTATAATTATTATTTTTTTAATTGTGCTTTAGTAATCTTACTTTTAAATTGTAATATTTTTTGATTTGGATTTTAATGTAGTTTTTTTGTTAGCTTTTATGTGTTGATGTAAAAGTGTGTTTATTAATATTCAATTTTATTTTATTTTATAAAAATTATTGTAATTAAATAAAGATAAATTTTAATTTATTTATGCAATAAATAAGTTTAATTTTTTAATCACTAAACAATAAAATTTATTATTTTAGATAAAAAAAAGATAAAAAAGTATTTGGAGTTTTATTTGACAAATTAATTTAATACTATGGAAGTAATAAAAAATAATATAAAATGAGGTAGAGATAAGAATATATAAAGAATATTCTTTATGGCGTGAAAAATAGACTAATGAGTTGGAGAGAAATTTACTATAGATACTGCATTTTAGAGTAATTTTACTCCAAAAATAGGTTTTGTGGTTGGAGATGGTCTTAGTCTTTAAATCCTATTAAAATTCTTTCGAACTAATTTTTTATATATAAAAGTGTTTTAGTGTTTGGTTAAAAGGCCAAAAATATTACTTAACTATGATATTTGGCCACTCAATTTTTTTATAATCTAATTCATTTTTTTATAATTAGAATCTAATTTTATAATCCAATAGAAATAGAAAGTAAAAAAAATAAAAAATTAAATCAATTCAATTAAGAACTTTTCTAAACTAAACAATCAAAATTTATTCAATCAAAAAGTTTAAAATCATCTATATGCATAAACCATTATTTTCAGACACTGCAATATGTATAAACTATTATTATCATCTTAATGTGCCCTTCTATAGAATGGCATAAATATTTAAAGAATTTTAATTATTTGTTATTGACAATTAAAGATTATAGAAAAGATTCTTTTTCGTAAAATAAAGGTGAAGTCGCATCTGAAAATATAGGAAAGCGGAATGTGTATCTTAAATTAATAATGTCAAATTGTGTTCTAAGGGTTCTATTCAATAACATTCTGTTTTTCTTTTATGAATTGAGATTTTACAAAATAAATTGCTATTTTTTTAATAAATTATTGGATGTATTATTCTGAAAAAAAAATTTATGCAACAACAAATACAATTTCAAAAGTTGTACGTGCATATATTATGCAAAAGAAAGCGAAATCATGAATTATCATGAATTATCATGAATTATCTAAGACAAGAGCAGATGAGGTATTCTAAAAAATAAGAAAACATGAATTATCCGAAAAGTAATCAATAATATATTCCCAAAAAAAAAAATGGATTACATATATTTCCTAAAAGGGTGATTATCTTGTGAGACCGTCCATCTAGATGAGACTTACGTATGAATTTCACTTTAGGTATAAAGTATTAAAAATTAGCGTATAAATTATTAAAATTAGCTTATAAGGTATAAAAAAAATTATCAAATATTGTACAACGTGTGTATAATAAAGTATAATTCACATATCATGTATCACGTTTCATATATGAGATGGTCTTACACGAGTTTTTGAGTATCCTAAATTGTTTAAAGAATTTATTTAATTAAATCGGAATGGGAATCGGAATCCAAATGGAATTTGTTGTGTTTATAATTGAACCAACAATTAATATGTCACGCCTTATATATAGCGGGAGAGACCACGCCTTCTCACATGTTGTAAATGCAGATGGGTTTTTGTTGTAGAGTTCTATACAACTTTCTTGAGCAATACTACTAACGAGTAGAACGAGAACGCCACGCCCCAGTGCAGAGAAGAGAAAAATTATCGCAATGTTCCAACGGGGTATGATGATGGTGGAGGAAAAGAAGGAGCTGAATCAGATGATTTTGGAGCTTAATTTGATCTCGGCTCAAGGATTAAAGTCTCGTTCTAAAGATCATCATGGTACTATACAAAGCTACGCAGTTGTTTGGGTTGATTCCTCAATGAAACTCCGTACCAAAATCGACAGAGTTGGAGGAGCTGAAAACCCCACCTGGAACGATAAGTTTCTCTTCTTGGTTTCTCCTGATTTCGTTGTCAGCGAGACCTCCGCCGTCACTGTTGAAATCTACGAGGTGGGACACTTGAGGGATTTTCTCATGGGCACCGCTCGATTCCTACTCAGTAGCTGTTTTGGAAAATTCACGCCTGGAATCCCGGCTTTCACTGTGGTTCGCGTACAGCGTCCTTCCGGTAGGTTCCACGGGTTTCTGAACATTGCAGCCACCGTTTGCAACAACAGTAGCGATGGTGGCGCTGATCTTGGAGGATTATTTCATGGATCATCTGGGGTTAGTTTGAGGGTTGAGGTTGAGAAGGAAAAAGAAAAGGATGATAATAATAATAATAGTCTGAGGAGGAGGTTGAGCCAGAGGTTGAGACGGGTTGGATCAAGGGACAGTTTGTCATCATCGAATGATGAGTCCTCTTCGAGCTTGAGGGCAGTATCATCTTCATACTCTTTGTCAACCATGTCATCTACTCCATCTATTAATGATGGATTCCCATTGAGAACGGTGAAATCTTTACCATCTTTCTCAACAACAAGGCCATCTACTGATGATCGTGAATCATCAACCATTGAGTCGGTGGCATCATCATCGTCTTTATCCTCTATGTTGTCTGATATCGAACGAATGAATGATGATGAGGGTTGATCATGGCAACGCCAACGCCAACGCCAACGGGGTGTGATTTCTCTTCTTCATCAAATATATAAGTTTATTTCAATCTATAATATAGTTGAGTAACTAATTCAGATTAATGCCAAAACGTTCAATCATTTGTTCCACAAGTTCTTTCTTATGCATGGATGCATGGATATTGCAGAGGGTATCGCCTGTAACTCATTATATATGTCACTCATTAATGCTTTAATTGGTTATGGTTTGCTTCACTTTTAGCTCCATGCATGGCTGCGAAGATTTTGTCCTCAGCAACCAACGAACGATCTCTCTATGTGTGTGGGAAGTTAAAGCTTGAGAGTACTTGCCATTTATGAATATATTGATCTTGCTGGCCAAGTATTCCTGTATTAATTCAATGGTGAAAGCTCATTAATCCCAAGGCCAAAAACAGCTTCAAGTTTGCGTTTTTTAAATTTTTTATTAGAAATAAGGTATTTTAATTAGGTGTGTTTACAGTCAACAACTTTTTTTTTAATCAAATTTTCAGTTTTCTATCTATAGATGTTTATTGATTAAAAATCCGAGTGCTAGGGTATGAATTCGTGCAATTCAATTTATTTTTTTACTTTTTGAGACAAGCAATTAATTTTTTATTTCTTTTTCAGTTGAAGACTAAATGATTAATTTATTTTATAGTCCTTGGTTTCAATGGCCTCCAAGAAAGCTCAAGTTACAAACAAAATTTTGGATAATATAAGGAATTGTTTTTTTCTTTTAAATCAATAAATAATAAGACAAGCTTACGTTTTAATCACCAAATCATTTTGTAGGGCACAATTGAAGATTGAAAACTTATAGAGGCCAAATCCTATTATGCTTGGAAGACATGCGGTGCTTAGAAATAACTCCTATATATGTGGACTCTAGTTCTATAACCTAGCTACTGTTGGAGATTTTGGGGTTTGGAGTTTACACAAAATCAGATCAACAAGAACACTAAAAAATGTTCACAAATGATCCAATAAACTTTGAGGAATGTATGTCACAAAGTATGAATCTAGGCGTGTTAAACACTTTCCTTAAAGAGTTTATTGCCCCCACTAACTTGCTAACCGGGTTTGAGTAGGCAACCTCTTCTAGGATACAATAGATTCAGAAATAACAAAGTAGCAAGTTCTTGGATTATTTCCACAAGAATACGAATGCAAGAGTTAGAGTGTCTTCTCCCAACTTGACTAAGAGCACACACATATATATAGAGCTCTTGAATTTGGGATGTAACCTTTCAAAGAAGTGCCTCAAATTTGTGGTGCAACTCTTCAAATAGATACCACAATTTTGGGATGTAACTCTTCAATAAAAACATCAGATTTGGGATGCATCTTTCCAAAAAGATGTCACAATTGAAGAGATGCAACTCTTTGAAATATAGCTACACTTGAATTTAATATTACAAACTAAAATTCCAACATTCCCCCACTTAGTTTGTAATATAAATATCAAACTAACACGTAAGATGTCATGCATAAAGAGAAGTAACTTTCGTTTTAAACTTTTCTTTTAGTGTAAATAAATCACAAATCTAAGTTAAGTAATTGGTGGCCAGGTTGCTTAAACCAATACTCAAAAATAGATCAGAAATATCACACACATGGATCATCAAAATGCATTCTTGTATTCACATACAATTTTAGCACTATTACGGGCCATGTGCTCATCCTAGTTTCATAATCATATACAAAAGATTTACTCCAAACTTTTGCTAGAAGCGGCACCACTTCTTATGAAGAACAAAACTTAAAATTAAGTTAATCAAATAAATTGATTAACCAAAAATGAACCCCACCAAATGGATAAACAATTTATCTAGAAACAATTTATTGTTTTGCTGATTGGTTATTTCTACACTAAATAAAAATAGAATTTTATTCAGTAGAGAATTCCTAGTTCCTTCAACAAGAAACACATTGGTTTGAGATCACAAGAAATCTGAAAAAAAGATGATTATCTTTTCTTTGTCTTTGACTTCTCCTTGATTCCTTTCACACTGACAACTTCAGTTCTTGTTACTTCACTAGAAGTATCCAAATCTTGGGAAGTACTTGGCACAAATGATGTGTCCATTCTCACATTAGAATCTTTAAGAAACTGATTCTCAAAGAATTCTATATCTCTTGATTCTATTATTACATTAGAATTAATATCAAGTAATCTATATGCTTTGAAATTTTTAGCATAGCCTACTAGCACACTTTTAAGTGCTCTAGGTCCCAATTTTGTCCTTTTATTATCAGGAACTCTATAGTAAGCCACACAACCCAAACTTTCATATAAGATAAGTTTGGTTTTCGCCCTTTCCATAACTCATAAGGACATACTTTAGTTTTCAAAGAAGTAACTCAATTCTCATAAATAACAAGCATCCAACAAAATTTTACTCCACAAATCATTTGGCAAATTAGAATTTAAGTACATAAAATTCACCATATCTTCTACCGTTCTAGTTTCCTTCCAACCAAACTGATTTGTTGTAAAGTGTATAGTGCACTAATATGATATATTACATCATTATCTTCACAAAATTTTGAGAACTTATAAGAGAAGAATAAGAATTAATTCACCATGTCTACTACATCTCAAAATTTGATTCTTTATTCAAATGATTTTCTACAAGATACTTACAAGTCTTAAACAAATAAAATACTTCATACTTTTCATTAGATATGCATGCACATATCTAAAACAATCACTAATATAAGTATTGAAGTATTTAATTCCACATATTGTTAGAAGATCATTAAATTTTCACTCATTTGAATTCACAAGATCAACCATATGTCTAATCCTTTCAACTTTTAGGAAAAGATAACTTTGCAAGTTTCACATTTATTTATTCTCATGGGCATTAGCAGAGACTAAACTTTTAGAAATGTAATGCAACCAACATATCGTAGTCTATCATGCCATAAAGAGAAATAAGTATCAATACAATAAAAGAAACTTATCTGGACTTGTGATACATGTAGTGCCGCCAACCAAACCAATCAAACTTGACAAACCTTGATTCACCACTTTGATAGCGATCTTTTGTGCATACTCCATAGTTGTACACAATAAACTCTTTAAGATTGTTGGAGATTTTGGGGTTTGGAGTTTACACAAAATCAGATCAACAAGAACACTAAAAAATGTTCACAAATGATCCAATAAACTTTGAGGAATGTATGTCACAAAGTATGAATCTAAGGCGTGTTAGACACTTTCCTTAAAGAGTTTATTGCCCCCACTAACTTGCTAACCGGGCTTGAGTAGGCAAACTCTTCTAGGATACAATAGATTCAGAAATAACAAAGTAGCAAGTTCTTGGATTATTTCCACAAGAATACGAATGCAAGAGTTAGAGTGTCTTCTCCCAACTTGACTAAGAGCACACACATATATATAGAGCTCTTGAATTTGGGATGTAACCTTTCAAAGAGGTACCTCAAATTTGTGGTGTAACTCTTCAAATAGATACCACAATTTTGGGATGTAACTCTTCAATAAAAACATCAGATTTGGGATGCATCTTTCCAAAAAGATGTCACAATTGAATAGATGCAACTCTTTGAAATATAGCTACACTTGAATTTAATATTACAAACTAAAATTCCAACAGCTACACAAGGGTATGGATAGAAATTCTACCCCAACTCTACTTTAGGTATATGTATTATATTTATACACCTTTAACCTTCATGTTAAAGGTATAATTTTCATTATTGGTGTTGTTAGACTCTTTCTTTCTCTTAAGCACTTAACTAATTTAATTTGCGGAACAATCCAGGGTATTTTTAGGTGTTTAGTTCGTCAATTTGAGTTCATCAATTCGGGACAATGCGATGTATTTTTAGGTGTTTAATTTGTGAAGTTGTAATTGAAAACTGGCGGCGACTTGGCAATTGGGAATCATCAAAAACCTTGCTAGAATCACCATTATAATGACAAAAAAACCCTTTGTTGCTCAAAAAGATTCCTTTTACCCCAACAAAAATTAAAATATGCTAAAATTAAGGTGTCAAATATCAATTCAAAGTTAATAATAATACACCATATAGGGTTAATTAAAATCAAGATTAAAGTCCAATACTCAAAACGGTTAAAATCAATATTAAAATCATGTCATAGGATTAAAGGCAAGATTAAAATTATGTCATAAATCAAGATTAAAACCATGTCGAAGGGATAAAATCAAGATTAAAGTCCAATACTCAAATCAAGATTAAACTCCAATACTCATAAAGGTTAAAATTAAGATTAAACCATGTTGTACGGTTAAAGTCAAGATTAAAATTATGTCATAAATCACGATTAAAACCATGTCATAGGGTCAAAATCAAGATTAAAGTCCAATACTCAAAACGGTTAAAATCAAGATTAAAACAATGCCGTAGGGTTAAAGTCAAGATTAAAATCAGGTCATAAATCAAGATTAAAACCATGTCGTAGGGTAAAGTCACGATAAAAATTATGTCATAGAGTTCACTTACATTTGGGTTGATTTTAAAGGTAAGATTAAAATTATGTCATACAGTTCACTCACATTTGGGTTGATTTCAGTGATAGACAAAATAAAGACAAAATAAAGATTAAAATTAAAAATTAAAATCATATCGTAGGGTTCATTCACATTTCAGTTACGACTTAATAATTATATATTTGATTTTGATGATAGACATAATAAAGACAGTATAATCTTAGATCCGATATAGAGATATTTGTCATATAAGTGGGTGTATTACTACTATGGTGAAGATTTATCATATAAGTGGGGCGTATTATTATTACGGTGAAATATTACACTGGTAAAATATTTCCATGTTTATGAGTGACTTTGCTTTAGAGCCTATTTGATAATTTAACTTAACTTTGAAAATTAATTGATTCAAACTTTAACTAGTTACGTAATTTTGAAAATTAATTAATTCAAACTTTAACCAATTATGTTTGTTTGTTTGTTTACTAAAAGTTGAATGTCTTAATGAATTAAGAGTGTCTAAAAAAGCCGACAAAATTCTTCTATGATTTTAATTAAGCTATAAATTAAATCTAATTTATCGCTTAATTTCATAATAAGCTCAAACGTAAGCTTTTAAAATAAAGTTTAATATACCATAATTATCCACAATATATATCTCTCTAATATCTCTTTAACCTATTTTACCATCTCAATTCCTTTTTACTTCTATATTTTAATATTTTTATGTATTATTCTTTCTTTCTTTTATATGTTAATATTTTTATTCAATAAATATTATTTCTATATTTTAATATTTTTATTTAATATACTTGATTTTATAAATTTTTTTATGTTTTTTACAATTTGATTAATCTTTTCTACCTTATTGTTTTTTATTTAAATCAAGTTTTAGTTAATTAAAAATTATATTTTTAAAATTTTTAAAAAATAACATCCAATATAGTAAGACACCTTTTATTTTAATATATATTCTTTCTATATTTTAATATTTTTATTTAATATACTTGATTTGATAAAAAGATTTCATGTTTTACAATTTGATTAATCTTTTTTTTTTTTACCTTTTTTTATCCAATCAATTTTTGATTAATAAAAAATTATATTTTTGAAATTTTAAAAGATAACATCCAATGTAGTAGAATACCATCAATATGTAGAATTCACAAATATATGCATTTCTATAATAATATTTTTATACTCAAAATTATTAAAATTTGTAATTTTATGTTTTTTCCAAATTATATTATACATATTTTTAATAATTTTTATTAGTGTTTAACCATAATATATTGCGCATAATTGAAAAATAAAATCGTACTATTTGCCATTCAGTTATTAGATCAATATGTTTATGAAACTAGCTTAATTATTTCAGTATTAAAATTCAATCATTTAAAATTGATTGTTTAAAATTCATACACTTAATGATTTCATATTTCAAATTTTAGACTTCAAATTTCAAATTTATCAAACAGGTCCTTAGTGCGATGATAGTTTCTACATGTTTGAAACTTTAATAACCGCACCTTTTTTTGTTTCATACTGTAACAAAAACAACACTTTTTCTTACTCATCATTCGTGCTTGCAACTTTGGTTGATATTGCAAATAGAATGTCACAATTTTAATTGAGTCGAACCTATAGGCCAAACATACTTTGTTTTCGTTGTTCATTGTCCAAACTATTGCCTACTCTTTCGACACAAAAACTCATGTGAAGCGGGTTTAATTTAAAAACTCATGTAAAGCGAGTTTATATATGCCAAAAATAGAGTGATATTTTTTCATGCCATATTGTTACCTTTTGTAAGAGTGTTAATTTAAATTGCCACACTATGCTTTTTCAAGTCATCCATTGTGTTACTTTTATAGCTGAGAGTGATAATTTTTAATTTCTTAAAATCACGATTAAATTGCCATTGCATATATGAACTCGCTTAAAAGGAAATCAGGGTATGCATATATTACCGCATATATATACGTGAACAAGATTTTTAGTTTTCTTAAGATTTGATAGGTGCATGAAAATAAAGGTTACATGATTTATGGAAAATTTTCAGTCTCAAGTACATAAAAAAGCATTTTATCCATTCTTTTTTTTCCAAGGGAAAAATAAGATAGACTATCAAACAGACAAGAATTAAATACAGGAAATCAAATCTACGAGATCACATCCTCTATTCAATGAGAATATTATTCTTGTTATTCTGTTCAATGTTCAAAACGATGTTGTTTTACTTAAAAAAGAGACTAAAAGCATAAATATCACTAAAATTAAATTTACAATTATTAAACATTAACCAAAATATGAGTTAACATACCAAGATATGTGAGTTAACATAGTTTTAATTTTGATATTGGAGAGAGATCCCATCTCCAAATCTACTTAGACTGCATACTAACATTTGTTTTTCCTTCAAAAACGATAGCGCACTTTCTTATTTTGTGGTTTTGCAGTCAAATCTGTTACAGCCGAAAAAAAACACGTAGAAAATGGGCATAAGAAAAAAACAATATATAATGCATCCATCCTCTAGGTCAAGGGTGGCAACTGGGGCTGAGAACGAACACGAACGTTCACGAACAAGCTCGGGATCGGCTCGATTAAAGCTCGGCTCGAGCTTATTTATTTAATAAATAAACGAACACGAACAAGATTTTAGGCTCGATTAATAAATGAACAATAAATGAACACATCGGTGAAAGCTCGTTTATGTTCATGAACAGCTCGTTAAAAAGCTCGTTTATAGCTCGATTAAAGCTCGTTAAAAGCTCGATTAAAATATTAATTATATAATATATATTATACTTATATACTAAATATTAGAAATAATTATATTTTTATATATATTTATTAAAACACAAATCACAATATACGAGTGTTTGAATTGTTATAATAAGCTAATATTTTATAGGCGTTTGAATTGATGTATTTATTTGAGTGTTAATTTATGTTAAACAACTATACAATTGTAAAAAAGTAATTGTTTTTGTGAGAATTTTGAATTATTTAGTTTGTTTTGTTTCTTTGAACAATGTATGTTGTAATTTATTTTATTTATATTTGAATATAACTAATAAATTGTGTTAACTATTATCAAAATATTTGATAAATTATTGTATCGTGATTGAATAATCTTATTTGTGCAAAAAAAAAAGTGAAAAAAAAACAGAAAAAAAGTGAAAAAAAAAGTAATCAAGCTCGAGCTCGAGTTTGGGCTCGAAATCGAGCTCGAGTTTGGGCTCAAAATCGAGCTTGAGCTCGAATAAAGGCTAAACGAGCCGATCCCGAGCCGAGCTCGAGCTCGAAATTTTTTACTCGAGCTCGAGTTCTAGGCTCGACTCGAGCTCGAGCTCGAGCTCGTGCCTGAAGAAAAATAAACGAGCCGAGCTCGAGCCCGGCAAAGCTCGGGCTCGACTCGGCTCGATATCAGCCCTAGTGGCAACTGCAGGCTAAGTTGATGAATTAAGATTGAGTTTTAGTCATGCAGTGATCTGGACGAAAAGCCAAGGGGCCTGCAGCATAAACCACAGCCTCATACTGATTTCCAACCAATCTTTTGTTTTCATATTGTAGAGGTACACCATTGATTCCATAGTTGACATTGGTGAGAAGGTTGCAATTTTCCAGAGGGGATGAAACCAGTTTAACGTGGCATGAATGCAGTGGATGATCTAATAGAGAGTACCCCGTCTTGAACCCTTCCAGCTCGGCATAGAAATATCCACGTTCATTCGTTTTGAATGCCTTGTAAAAGCTGATTCTTTTGTTATGATCTTTGCAAACAACGCTGATTGTAGCATCTGAAATTGGGTTAGCTCCAGTTAGAGACCATGTTCCGTAACTTTCGCAGCTCTGACAGTAAACCATACCTTCAACTGCATCAACATGTTTGATCTCCACAGGGACCGGTTCATTAGCGCTTGTCAATGAACAGGCCAATGAGAGCAAAAGCAATGAGGAGAACAAGACCTTGAGTTGGCTGCTGGCCATCTTCTTGAAGGGTAATGAATTAATTTCAGGAAATTAAACTAAGAAGATTTTTCTCGGTATATGTGGCTGTGCAAGAACTGGATTTGGAGTCCTACTATTTATAGGGTAATGAAAAAACTCATGTGAAATTGTTTCATATATGAGACGTGAAATAGACAATTAATGGCTGTTGAAATCGATTCTAATTTTCTGCCATTTTTATTGTGTGTTGTGAAACGGACAATTAATGGCTGTTGAAATCAATTCTAATTTCCTGCCATTTTTATTGTGTATTCGAAATTATGATTAACTCTTGTCTCATATATGAAACCGTTTCACAATAGATTTTCTCATAGATAATGTCCAGTAATTTTCTGGCTTCTGTTGAGGTTTACATTTTGGGACTGACGTGGGAACTCCTAAGCTGCATTTATGTAGTTGATTGAGGCTTCCAGTTATTGAAAAGTGCAAACATGATGGGCACATTAATTTGGAGATATATTGAAGCAGTTTGATGTCTCCTGTGTGTATTTTATTGCAAGATTTTTGGATAATGCCTTCTGGTTTGCCGGCATAAAACGCCTTTCAAGCTAATTAATTATAGATTTGACATCATCTGCTCATTTGCAATAATAGGTCGTGTTATATCCTAGTGCTATTTATGTTACAAAAACTATGGCTTATTTAGTATAGATTTGTACCCTAATTTGTTTATTTTGTTCTGGACAAGATGCATTAGTTACACCGGACAGATTTGTAAAAAATAGTAATATTCGCAAAAGACACTAATTCAGAGAATTTGAAATGTTTATTGAGTAATATCAAAGTCGTAATAATGAAAATAAAAATTTATAAGGGTCTATGTAGTTGTAGAAACCCTAAATCAAAATAAAAAATAATTCAAAAACAACTAGAAAAATTGAAATAGGTCCAAAAGTAACTGAATTTGATAAATTTTGCCAAAAAATGACATATGTCACTAGGCTTTACCTAATATATGTCTTATAAATCTAAGATATTTGAAACGATATATGATCTAGACAATTTCGAATTCGAACGAAAAAGTTACAACTATTAGACAATTTCGAATTCGAACGAAAACGTTACAACTATTAGACGATTTCGAATTCAAACGAAAAAGTTACAACTATTTGAATTCGGTACTCTAAACGATTTCAAATTCGAACGAAAAGTCAAGATCGTTTAAATTAAAAGTGGGATTTTTACAATTTTCCCCTTTTATACTGATCCTATGTGACCCAATATATCCATTTTCAACCCCATACACACCAATTTGTTAGTGATTCACCCAATCTCAACCCGTTTCATTGTTCAGGAGCCCTTTTGGTTTGATTCCATTATTCATCTTAAATTTTGTGTTAAGTTTCAAATAATTTCACTAATTCTAAGATTAGTATCAACACAACGCTCTTGAAACTGTAACTTGTTTTAAATTTAACATGTTTGGAATTCATGTGTGTCACCTAAGCCATTTCCAAATAACTGAACACATTACGTGTACACTTTATATCAGAGATAAGTGGCGGATCTAGGCGGGGGCTGGAGGAGGCTGAAGCCCCCGCCATTGTCGCCGGAAAAATGGATTAGTAGTAGTCTCACTGAAGCCTGAAGTTCGGCCGCTGCTCCTGCCTCCTGCCTCCTGCTCGTTGAAGACAGAGACAAAGTGAAGAGGACGACTGTTTTGAGGAAAAAAAAATCACTTAACAATGGGGGCCGGAGCAATACAGAACAGAAAGAACTCATTTCCTTTCAAATTTCCTTTCCAAATATTTCCTTTCCAAATTCCAAACCCTTCCCATCTCCCCCAAATTCTCAAATCTTATTTCCAAATCTAAACCCTGTCAAATTAGCTATCTCCCAAATTTCCAAACTCAAGTTTCAAATTTACTAGTAAAGAAACTTTTTTTTCTTCCCTCATTGTCTCTTTTCTTTATCTCCATTTTTTGTATTCAAGATTCAAGAAAGGTTAGTTTCACTTCTTCTTTTTTTATTTAGAGTTTTGTTATTTAAAAAGTTAATTTTAATTATTAAGTTAATTTGGGTAATTTTATTAAGAATTTTATGGATTAAATATTTAGTGATTTGGAATTTAGATTAGAGTTTTTGAATATGAACTAATATTAGGAATTTTGAATTTAGACAAGATATTTTAGATATAAATCATAGTTTAGAAACTCTAGTTTGTTAATTTTACTTCTTCTTTTTTTATTTAGAGTTTTGTTATTTAAATGTTGTTAATTGTAGTTAATTTTAATTATTAAGTTAATTTGAGTAATTTTATTAAGAATTTTATGGACTAAATATTTAGTGATTTGGAATTTAGATTAGGGTTTTTGAATATGAACTAATATTAGGAATTTTGAATTTAGACAAGATATTTTAGATATAAATCATAGTTTAGAAACTCTAGTTTGTTAATTTTACTTCTTCTTTTTTTATTAGAGTTTTGTTATTTAAATATTGTTAATTGTAGTTAATTTTAATTATTAAGTTAATTTGGGTAATTTTATTAAGAATTTTATGAACTTAATATTTAGTGATTTGGAATTTAGATTAGGGTTTTTGAATATGAACTAATATTAGGAATTTTGAATTTAGACAAGATATTTTAGATATAAATCATAATTTAAAAACTCTAGTTTGTTTAATTAATTTTTTTTATAGATTAATAGTGAATTGTGATTGAATTATTAATTTTTTTAATTATAAATTAATTGTGATTGAATTAATGATTGTAATGAATTTATTTTCAATTGTTTATTTATGTAGATTATGGAGAGGTTTTTTAAACCTAAACGAATTCGTAGTGGTGCATATTCTAATGAGCCTAATGTTAGTGAAAATGTTGAAAATCAATCTCATGTAGAACTAAATTTGGATGATGATATGATCGGGCGAGGCTCGAGCACCTGGACCAAACATATACCAAGCGTGTGGATCGTATTGATAGTCAAATTTCAAGATAAAAACACAAACAAAACAATTGGCGGAATCGAAGTCTAAGGAAACGCGTAGCTGATTTCAAGTATGAATCAACCCTAACGTTATTACGAACGATTGATCAGCAAGTGATAACTTCACGTCGCTAACAAACCAATTCGGCTTGTTCTTTAACTAAAGAACATTGGTCGAAATCACCTAAAGGTCACGCTAAAGACTTTTTCGTACAATTAAGAATTAACTATTCTTAAAGGCTTTGTCAACTCAAAGAGTTAAACACAATTTAGCAAAGCTAAAATTTCATTCATCAAATCCTTAAAAACGTTACAAGGCAGCTCTCTATTTATAGAGATGAGTTCGGCTCTTGCTTGAAGAATAAGGAAAGAAAACCCTAACTTAATCCTATTACAACTTAGTTTCCAAGTTGGAAAAGGAAACCAATAACAAACTACTTTCCTAAACGAATAACAATAACTACTTAACGTAAATAAGCCCATTAATTAACATCCAATGGACTTAATTTATTTAAAGCAAAATAAATCCTAAATAACTTAAAAGTGGCGTGATCCATATCAAGCCCAAGCACGCCATCTTGGTCTTCAATATAGTCCATGAAATTCGAGATGGAAATCTGCCAGAATCCCGTCACTCATTTTGGCAGCCATATTCCACGATGATACCTTCAGAATCTTGGAAAACATAAAACATGAAAGTTGTAGCTCTATCTCTTATCGTTCCAGGGCTTCTTGAATCACCAAATTCCGAGTTATATCGAAAGAGATATGTCCAGAATACCAGAATGTGGCAGAATCTTTCAGCTTTCATATTTGACTTTGGCACCATGGACATGGATTCGGCTCATTCTCATCAATCCCTCCCTCCTCGAAAAGGATTCGTCCTCGAATCTTGAAATTGAGCTCCAGGGTCAAACACCAATATCACGAACTCATTGCAAACTCGAGCCAAGTAAAATTGGGAAGATGCCAATCTTGGCCAACAAGAATATATATCCTGCCAAAACACGACAAATCAGAAAACCGAATGTTCTTAATTAGAGAACTAACCAAGACGAATTTACTAACAACATCCATTAACACCTTATTTACGTTATGAACATGTAATGTAAGCAAAGGATGTAAACATATATGAATATAATCATAAAGACACGAAAATTCATAACAAGAAAACATATATGCATCCTTGGGAAAGTGTAAATCACATGAACGTATTAAGACCTCTAAAAACATGCAAAAGTTATCAAATATGAGAGTGTAATTCCAAAGACTAGAATGTAAACAATCTAGTGAATAGTTGTAAACAGAAAATTTTACCTCTTGGAATTCAAAAGAAAGTTGGAACGGAGATAACTTACCATACAAGTGTTGAGTTACCAAAGGACCTCTTTGAACTTGATGGATGTGAGCAAAGTCACGAAACAAATAATCAAATGAATGAATAATCCAGCAAGTAGAGTTAATATAATTAACACTTGAATGAGTGCATACAAAGGATTGATGTAGTTCAAAATTATAATCATTAAGCTCAAAATACAATTCATGTATTAGATAAGCAACATAGCATGTGAAGAAACTATACATAAACTCATTCAATATAAAATAATAGGAATTTATTATTGAAGAAGTATGTGAAATAAGTTGCTTTCCAAAACACAAATCATTGGATTTTAAAACACATGGTAAAGAATTTCGAACTAATGTTTCAAAGGTATATGAAAGATATTGAAATTGAGTCAAAACAGAATTCAAACTTTGAAAATCAATAGCATTGACATTAACAAAGTTCTTGACATTTAAACCATTGAAATCAATCAACAAACTTTCATACTTACCTAACTTACCTTGCTTACCTTGTGGGAAACAAGCTAAGGCGGATTGGATTGTTTCGAACTCCATTAAACTCTTAGGAACTCCAAAAACCTGCAAAACATATTTACTAGGCAGCAAACAATTCAAATGGTGATCACTATCATCAAGTAAGTACATTGATTGCTTATCTAGTATTCCTCTCTTAAACTCGCTAGAAGAAGTAAAATAACAAGACTTTAAAAGACTTAAAGTGCGGCCATTACAAGATGCACTAGCTATTACACTTTGTTGCTCTTGAACTTTCTTCTCCTTGACGGCACTCATCTCTTTACAAGCTTGAACAATTCTAGCTTGATCTTCAAAAACTTGGAATGGAGTTAAAGCACGAAGATTGTACTTCTTACCCTCAAAGTCAAAACTGTAAAAGTTCTTCTTGGCATGATAAAGTACATCACGATCAAATTGCCAAGGTCGACCAAGTAAAATATGGCAAGCTTCCATTGGAACAACATCACATAAAATCTCATCAACATACTTTCCAATGGTGAGTGAAAATTTCACTTGTTTATTCACTTTACTTTCAGCAGAATTGTTCAACCATTGAAGTTTATAAGGTTTTGGATGTTTTATGCAAGACAACTTCAATTTCTCAACAAGTAAAGTACTAGCCACATTTGTACAACTACCACTATCAATGATCACACTACAAATTTTTCCTTGTACCATGCATCGTGTGTGAAATATGTTATCTCTTTGAGACAAATCATCAATTTGTGGTTGTGTACTAAGAACTTGACGATTAACCAATGAAAATTGACCATTACCAACCTCATATGTTTCAAGTTCTTCACCTTCTTCACTTTGGTATTTCTCCTCAAGTGGTGGCATGTCGACATCATCATCATCATCTTCACTTACCACTTCGCCATTAGGAAGAAGCATCATCACTTTTAGAGTTGGACAATCTGATTGATAATGACCATATCCTTGACATTTAAAACATCTAATATCCCTTAACCTTTGTGAAGAAGTTGACGCCGATTTTGGGACATTAGGTGGTGCACTTGAAGACTGATTTGAGGTGATTTGAGGTGGCTTTGTTGAAGGAGTAAAAGTTGTCACATTCGGCTTTTGATCTCTCCTCCAATGCGGCAATGGTTGTTGGAAATTTCGCCCTTTACCCTTCATATGCTTCTCAATTTTGATAGCTTTGTGAACAAGTTCATTAATATCAATGTAACTTTGAAGATCAACTTGATAAGCCAATTCGGAATTCATACCTCTAAGGAATCTCTCAATGGTGGTGTCGGGGTCTTCTTGAATATTGGCTTTTATCATCAAAGCTTCCATCTCATGGTAATAATCTTCAACTGTTCGGCTACCTTGCACAAGAGTATGCAATTTTCGGTTGAGCTCTCTATTATAGTGTGAAGGAACATACTTTTTCCTCATGATTGCCTTCATTTGATTCCAAGTCTTAACTGGCCTTTCACCATCTTGTCTTCTAGAGCGAACAACTTGATCCCACCAAAGACTAGCATAATCTTTAAGGTGCATAAAAGCAATTCGGTATTGCTTCTTCTCGGGGACATCATTACCTTCAAAGTAGTGCTCCAAATCTCGAACCCAATCAAAGAAAGCTTCGGGATCTGATTTGCCATTAAAGGTAGAGATGGTGAGTTTAACAGATTCAATGGAAACTTTAGACTTATCACCTTTAGAAGAGCTCGAGTATTCCTCCTCTTTTTCATCACTAGATTCACTATCTTCTTGGGACTCTAGTTTTCGGGATTTCTTTGATTTTGGAGGTGGTGTTACCGACTCTAAGAATTGAAGGCGAAGGTTGATATCTTGCAAAATTTGGGCAAGTGACGGATCGGTCCTCTTTTGTTGTTGTTCGGTTTGGGACTTACTTTGTTCGTCCTCCATTTGTACCTGCAAGTTAGTGAAGAAAAAAGCGCAAGAATATGTATATGATCCTCACGGGTTCCTCACTTTGGGGTAGTAGGTACTCTCCTCTCTTATTTAAGTAGTGTTCACTCTTGTTTATCCTAGCTAAATCACTCAATAAATAATGTAATTGGGACGTTGAGATCGACCAAGCTCACTTATGTCAAAGAATTTGTCTCAATTGATTGTTCCACAACACAAAATTTTACACAAGCAAAATCAAGAATTAAACAAGAAATTCACGTCACTTGAATTTTTTGAGATCACGTTCAGGGTATAATTGATTCACGTTCAGATTCTATGATATTCTAGAAGAAGAATTCAAGACAAGAAAAACACAACTTGAATCAATGAATTCGGATAAGTATTGAAGAAGTTATGGCACTTTGAATATTTGATGGTTTTAAACACAACTTCAAGAACACTTAGTTCTTTTAATGTAAAAATTAAATAACAGAATTTAAATAACTAAAAAATAAAAGTCCGACTTTTCTCCTTTTTTTTTTTTTTTTTTTAATTGGACCGTATCTTTTTTTTTTTTTTAAACGGTTTTTTTTTTTTTTTTTTTTTTTATAATTCGGACAATATCAAGACAAAAATTTAAGGTTTTTATTACAACCTTGTACAAATGCAAACCTTAAGTTTGTTTTTTTTTTTTTTTTTTTTAACCACCAAGAATATGAAATAATTCTTCAAGAACAAGGAATTTTTGTATACTTCTTTGAGCAAGAATTCAAGATTTGAAATAATGAACAAATTCTTACTTCAAGAAAAATTTCAAGAACTTCAAGAAAATCAAGAAGATAATCAAGAATGGTTCCTTTTACCAAGATGATGATCACGGATTATTGTGAACAAAAAAATAAGACTCAAGGAACAAGAAAGACAACAAGAATGAGCAAGAAAGAATTTCAAGAATTGAAACTCTAGATGCAATCCTAATTTTGGACGTGAAGGACACAACGAAAAAAACAATTAAGATTTCAGCAATATGATGTAAACAAAACAAAGCTGAAAGAAGACACGAAACAACAGCAACAAGGACGAACACAATTTCAGCAAGAAGACAAATTGACGCAAATCGCAAAACAAAGTTAAGCAATTTTCGGACAGAAATTGAGCATGCAATTTTTTTGACGAAATTGAAGCTGGACTTTTGACGAACTAAGACAACAATTTTGACTCTAAGAACAGCAAGAAATAAGACTCAAAAACTGCAGCAATATTGACGCAAAAAAAAAACGAAAATCAAGAAACGGATAAACCTGAAATTTGAAGACAACAACTTGTTTTCTCTGATACCAATTGATATGATCTTGGGCGAGGCTCGAGCACCTGGACCAAACATATACCAAGCGTGTGGATCGTGTTGATAGTCAAATTTCAAGATAAAAACACAAAAAAAACAATTGGCGGAATCGAAGTCTAAGGAAACGCGTAGCTGATTTCAAGTATGAATCAACCCTAACGTTATTACGAACGATTGATCAGCAAGTGATAACTTCACGTCGCTAACAAACCAATTCGGCTTGTTCTTTAACTAAAGAACATTGGTCGAAATCACCTAAAGGTCACGCTAAAGGCTTTTTCGTACAATTAAGAATTAACTATTCTTAAAGGCTTTGTCAACTCAAAGAGTTAAACACAATTTAGCAAAGCTAAAATTTCATTCATCAAATCCTTAAAAACGTTACAGGGCAGCTCTCTATTTATAGAGATGAGTTCGGCTCTTGCTTGAAGAATAAGGAAAGAAAACCCTAACTTAATCCTATTACAACTTAGTTTCCAAGTTGGAAAAGGAAACCAATAACAAACTACTTTCCTAAACGAATAACAATAACTACTTAACGTAAATAAGCCCATTAATTAACATCCAATGGACTTAATTTATTTAAAGCAAAATAAATCCTAAATAACTTAAAAGTGGCGTGATCCATATCAAGCCCAAGCACGCCATCTTGGTCTTCAATATAGTCCATGAAATTCGAGATGGAAATCTGCCAGAATCCCGTCACTCATTTTGGAAGCCATATTCCACGATGATACCTTCAGAATCTTGGAAAACATAAAACATGAAAGTTGTAGCTCTATCTCTTATCGTTCCAGGGCTTCTTGAATCACCAAATTCCGAGTTATATCGAAAGAGATATGTCCAGAATACCAGAATGTGGCAGAATCTTTCAGCTTTCATATTTGACTTTGGCACCATGGACATGGATTCGGCTCATTCTCATCAGATGATATTGTTAGTAATCTGGGGTTGCGAAAACCAATTGAAGAGTTTGATATTGCTATTCGAGATCAAATTTGAAGAGAGTATTTGATTAGAGGGCCTTGCCAACCAATTGGTCATATGTATCCGAAAAGAAAATTTGGTATTCAAGAAAGAAGTTTTTAAGACATTTGGTATAAACAGTTTGTATGGCTAGAGTATATCATATCAAAAGATGCGGCATTTTGCTTTTGGTGTTATCCTTTTAAAATATCAAATAAAGGAGGTCGGTATGCAGAGGATGCCTTTACAAAATCAGGATTTAATAATTGGAAAAAGGCAATAGAAAGATTTTTTTTTAAGAAAAGAAATTATATTAATGTTGGGCAAAATATGGTGCTGGATATACCCACACACCGTTACAAAAGAAAAAGCATTAAATTTGGAGTACTACTCCATTACATGTTCCTACTAGGTTTTACATGACAGAATTAAGAATCCTAAACTTTGAAGCACAAAGTAGGGGTTTTTAAATCCTGGATCAACATTAAGCTAAATTTGTATATTGGGGCTGTGAATAGTTGTCACAATGATGCTAGAATATAGGTTGAATCATTTCAAGATCAAAGACATAGTGTGTCAAATGTGTTACGAGCACATGGGCGCGAGATGGAGGTTGCTTATTGCACCCGTTTAACGGCGATATTGAATGTGACACGTTTTCTTTTGAATCAAGGATTGCCTTCTTGCGGACATGATGAGTCAACTAGTTCTTTAAATAGAGGCAATTTTCTTGAATTACTTGAATGGTATAGTCAACGAAATGAAGAGATTTTCAAGGTTGTCAATCAAAATGCTTCTGGGAACAGTCAAATGAATGCCCCAAACATTCAAAAAGAATTAACACATGCTTGTGCCTCGGAGATCACACTTGCCATAATCAATGATATCGGAGACAATATTTTTTCTATGTTGGTTGATGAATCTCGAGACATTTCAGTGAAAGAGAAAATGGGAGTTATTTTGAGATATGTGAATAAAAAAGGGTGTGTGATTGAGCGGTTTCTTGCTCTTGTACATGTGCCCGACACTAATTCTCATTCGTTGAAAGATGTTATTGATACTTTATTTGCACAACATGGTTTATCATTATCCAAAGTGAGAGGCCAAGGGTATGATGGAGCTTCAAATATGCGTGGTGAGTTCAATGGGTTGAAATCCATCATATTGCAAGAAAATCCATATGCAAGGTATGTTCATTGTTTCTCTCACCAACTCCAATTAGTTCTTGTTGCCGTTGCAAAGATAACATATTTGTGAGTGAATTTTTTTGCTATGTCACTATGATTGTGAATACCGTGGGAGCATCTTGTAAAATGAGAGACCAATTTAGACAAATTGAACATGATAGGATTGTTACTGAATTGGAGAGTGGATATATCACTGGTGGAAAAGGAAAAAAATCAAGAAACTAGTTTGGCAAGATCTGGAGATACTCGTTGGGGATCACATTATTTAACATTACTTCGTCTATGCTCTATGTGGTCTTCAGTGATAGAAGTGTTGGGGAATATATAAGATGACGCCGCTTCTTGTGACAATAAAGGTCTTTCCATGAGTTTGGTTGAAAAAATGGAGAATTATGAGTTTGTTTTTGTGTTGCACTTGATGAAAAATTTATTAGAAATTACAAATGATTTGTCAATTGCCTTACAACAAAATGATCAAAATATTGTCCAAGCAATGAACTTGATTGATAATGTCAAAAATAAATTACAAAACTTTAGGAAGGATGGATGGGAAAAAGTTTTGGATCAAGTCAACACATTTTGTGAGTTGAACATGATCTCAATACTTGATATGGAAGATAATATGACAACTCGTGGTCGTGGCGGTCGTGGCAGACGAAGAGGGCAACTCATTACTAATTTTCATCATTATCGTGTGGATATTTGTTGTCAGGTATTATTTCTAAAAATCTTGTTTTATTTTGTTTGCTGAATGATTTATTGTGGTTATTAATTTTATCATGGTTGCAATATCAGGTTGTTGATTTAATTATACAAGAGATGAATAGTCGTTTTTCAGAAGTTAGCACAGAGTTGTTTAGTTGCATAGCATGTCTTGATCCGAGAAATTGTTTCTCTCAATTCAATGCTCATAAATTCACCGGTCTTGCTGCTTTATATCCTGAGAATTTCTATAGTGATTATTTATTTCTTGAACAACAACTTGACAATTACATTTATAATGTGCGGCATGATTTTCACTTTTCTGCAATTGAAGATTTGGGAAGTCTTGCTCAGAAATTGGTTGAATTTAGAAAAAATACAGTATTTCCATTGGTTTATCGTCTGATCGAGTTGGCATTAGTTCTACCAGTTGAAAGAGTATTTTCTGCAATGAAGATTATCACGAATGATTTACGTAGCAGAATGGGAGACGAATGGATGAATGACACTCTAGTTGTATACATCGAGAAAGATATTTTTTCAACAATTGAAAATGAGCAAATCTTGCATCGTTTTCAATAGATGCAGACATGTAAAATACAATTGCCTCCTCTTCGTCACATGACGAAAGCTAATTCATCAAGTGTCAACCAATAGTGCAATTATGTGTATTTATACATTTTTATCATTTTCATTATTGTTTTTAGAAATTTAATTGTTAAATACATTTATTTAATCGCAAAAAAAAATTTAAGTAAGCCCCCGTTAAAATTCTTTTCTGGATCCACCCCTGTCACATATATCTGTAATATAACACCAAAAGCTATTTACAAAATTTTGTTTATGTAGCTTGTGGTATTTACTATACATACAAAATTTTCTAATGTAATGCTGGAACAGTTTTTCACACTAACATTTGCTTTCTATGTCAAATGAGATCCTTCCTATCTTTGTAGTCTCACAGTTCTGTTATTTACTTTAGCAACATTTTTCTGTCAATAATTTTCTATATAGAGTACTTGATCGCGACATTCGCTTGCACAGCTAGAGCTCGGTGAGCAAGCAATGGAGCAGAGCATAATGCATAATTCCAAATCCAAATCACCATAACTGGACCTGTTTTGTCTTCTGGATCAACAATGGTTGATACTCAAATTTACAAATCAAAACTTAATCCTAATGGCAAGGATCCAGAAAAGAATATCTCAGAACCACCAGGCTAACAGCAAGATAGATTGAACTGTAATGACATTTGTATAAATAAAAGTATAAGAGAGGCCTCCAAATGGCAAGGATCGATCTAGCAAGTGTCATTCCAATGTTACAGATTCAAGACAGTACTAGTTTGTTTTTTTTATAGATGTCTAATGAAAGTTTTCTTCATTCTTTATCAGCAAAGTAAAAAAGTTACAGTTGCTTCGTTATCTACTAAACACTAATCCACCAGTGAATAGCCTTACATTGCTAAGAATATAAGAGTCCCTTTTCCTCTAATGAATATGTATCCCTAAACGTTTAATGTTTTAGCCTTCATATTAAGGGGAACAGTTTAGAGCATTCATATAAAGTGGCACACTTATTGACAACAAAAACCAAAGTTAGATTGTTGACACTAATTGACATCTCTTCAAGCACAATACCACATGCAAGAGGGATGAGATAATTCATCTCTCCTTCAAATACTATGTAAAAAAAAAAACTTTCCAATTCAGTTTTATGGAAGGAACGCATTATAGCAAGGATTTGAAACTTGATTAGCAAATGAAAAGAACGTCAATTGAAAACAGAAGGTAATCAAACACTTGATTAGCAAATCTCGAAAATATAACAGCAGATATACAACTTACCCAAAAATAACACTTCCATTTGCTGATTGAGTTTGAAGATCACCAGACACTCGATCATACTCAACAAAATCCTCAACAAAGTATCCCATCTCCATAAACCTCAGTGTAGAGACAAGTCTCATTAACTGTGCAACCTGAAGATGACCCATTCATGATCTCTCTACAGAACTCTCGTTCACAAGCAACCAATTTCCCAGTTAGCGAATCCTTAGGATTGTATTTTGTTAGTTCCAGCTGCCAAATGAAAAAAATCGAAGCTTCAACAACAGAAATTTCTTTTTTTTAGCAAAGGGTGCTTAGATTTGAACATAAGAAAGGACACATGCATGGTAAAACATAGAACGAGAGCCATACACCACGATAGCCTCTAGCAGGGCATTGTTGGCAGTTAATGCAATTGACCCACATTATGTCACTTCCTGTATCCACTTGCACATAGTAATCCTTTGCAGGTGTTCCAATTCCTATTAATTTCTTTTTCTTTTTTTTTTTTTTTGAAAAGGAAAGATTTTATTGGAATTTATAAATACTAAATTTTAAATCTTAGATGGATTAGAAGGTAATAAATGAAAAAAATATTAGATTTTAATTATTAAAATAGAAAAATTTACAAAATTAGATATTAATAAATGAAAAAATCTTAAATTTTATTCATTGGTGAATGAATACACTTAAAAATTTGAGTGTCTTTAGACTCATATACAAGTGTACAACAATGACATTTACATAAAAATATATAATATTTGAAAAAAATATAATAAATTATTTCAAATTTTTAATAATCTAAGAGATTTAATTGAAAGATATACTATGTTAAATTTTTCCTCATTTTCAATAAACTAATAGTCGTTACTATTGTCTTTCTTCTCTGGATGAGTAATAAGTGAACGAATAGAGTTAACGTCGCGCTTAAATCAAAATTCTCTTTTGTGTCTTGGTCTTGTTGTCTATATATAAGCTATAAATCTCTAAGAACTCATAACTTAAACGCTATTATGTCTTGACCAAAATGTTGATATTTTGATTAAAATCTTATTAAATAACAACAGTTGACATCGGAGTTGTCAAAATTTCTTTGGCAATCTCAAAGATGACGAGACAATATAATATTTTTCTTCCGACATTCTAATACTTTGAAGTTCTAAACATTATCACTTTAAGTTTATTATCACTAAAATTAAAAAATGTGTTTATATTTGTTAACACTAAAATCAAAAAGTATAATTACACATTCCTCAACTTCCTTATTATAGTACCCTTGTGTTTTTCTAACAATTGAAATATTTTTAAATTTGGAGGGATGAGGGGAGATATAAAATCAGTAGTTGAAAATATTGAAACATTTCTAAACCAAAAGGGATGAAAGGAGATACAAAATCAGTAGTTGAGAAAATATCGTGACTAATATTAGTGATACTACTAGTAGAAATTTCGTGATGAAACTTAACAGAATATTCATCATATATTGCATTTATTATACATTTAGTTTTCTTCGTGTATTTTTTTTTTAAATCCATAGACACTTACATCTCATACATACTCTGAATTCCAGACTTGGAGTCGGTCCTTCTCTAACCAATCCATCTAACATGAGTTGTTTAAAAATTAAGTTAATTATGGTTGTGTACTTATTTACATAAATAATCCTTTAATATACTATAATATGCATTCAAATATTGTTCTAAATTTTTTCAAAATTTAAAATGAGGATAAAAAACTATAGCAACTAAGTATAAAGGTATAAAATTTTTTTTTTTTGAGTAATGATTGGGGGAGTGAAAAATTAGAGTGAAAATGCAAAGTGACTGACGTGGCATGTATAAAAAGACAAATTAATCCATTACCCATTAGGTTTCACTCATCATTTGGTTAGGGTATTAGTTTGTCTTTTTATAATTGCCACATCAGTCACTTTGGGTTTTCACTCTAATTTTTCACTCCCCTATCATTACTCTTTTTTTTAATAGTAATTAATGGGGTGCTTGGTTAAGGAAGAAGAATGAAAATGGAAATCATAATGATAGAAATGAGGAATGAAAATTGGAATAATGATTATATTAATGGTGCTTGGTTGGGAAGGGGGAATGATTACCATTACCATTGATGGGAGTTGAGTTATTATAAATTTTGTAGAAATTAAAATGGTGAGACTTTCTATTTTGCATCAAATTTTAAATGTATTATAAATTATAATATGTTTAAATGGTATTATAATTATGACAAAAGTTTTTTTTTAAGTCAATACATTTCATAACTTGAGGATCACGGTAAATTTTGCATCATTTTTCTTTGCAACAACTCTGATAAAAAAATTCTTTAATATATTCTACATCTTGTAAATTGTGTTGAATTTATATTTGTAAAGCATAAAATATAATGAGGAGTTATATATTTGGATTGGGATAATGAACCACTATTTTAGAGTTATCTATGTGGGTTGAGATGAAGAAATCTGTTATTACTTGAGTGAAAATAAGATATTGTGATAAAAGAGAAAATGAGGAAAAAAAAATTAGAGGAAAAAGTTAGCACTTTTTTCTATTGTAATGCCAGAGCAAATAAGCAATAAATTACTTAATTTCCTAATTTATCCTTAATGAGTCAAACTCTAGATTTTCTCTCTTGATCTTATCTTGATTTTCTCTTTCCATCTTATCACACGATCTTATCAATTCCTTCTAACATATTTCCTTTGAAGTTTAAGTTTTTTTTCTTTACATTAATTTCTTTTCTAAATTTTTATTATTATAACACTTATTTTCACTAACACTCATATTTAAAAAAATTATATAACTTAGTTAAAAATTAGTTTCTAGTCAGAAAAATAAATTTTAAATTACATTAATTAATTTTTCATATTTAGTGTAAAATTAAAAAGAAATTAGTTCAAAGTTTTTAATTAATCAACAAATAACACCAAGAAAATAATAAAGTAAAATTTTTTGTTTAAAATTTTCACTAACATGGTGACTGAAAAATTAGAAACTAAAAGAGTTAATTAGTTTTAATATATTATAAGCAATTTAATATTTAAAAATGTTAATAGATCACAAGAAAAAAAATTATTAATAACATTTTAAAATTCAAATTTAAATTAATATTTTATGATTTTATTTTGGTAAAAAAAAAATTGTGTTAGGAAGAAATTTTTATTATTATAAATTTAAAAGTCCAATTTAAGTATAATAATTTATTTACAAAAAATGTTAATATTTAAAAATGTTAATAGATCACAAGAAAAAAATTATTAATAAAATTTTAAAATTTAATTTTGAATTAATATTTTATGATTTTATTTTGGTAAAAAAATTGTGTTAGGAAGAAATTTTTATTATTATAAATTTAAAAGTCAAATAAATATAATAATTATTTATAAAAAAATACGTAGCAAAAAAATTAATGTAACAATATTTTTGGTTTTAAAAATTTTGGTGAAAAAAATGGACAAAACAAATAAGTTAAATTGAATTTGTGAAATAAAATATCAAAACAATTCTAAACAAACCGAGCCTAAATTTTTGGCAATATATATTGACAAATATTTTTATAATTTAATTGAGTGAACAAAACTATTAATAAAAATAAGTGCTATATTATTTTATATAAATTTTCTTTTTGTATAAGTTGGAAATGAAAATAAGTCTTATATTAATAAACATTTTGAAAAAAAAATCAATGTAAATAAAAAGAAACTCATATATTAGAAAAAATATGTTAAAAGAATGGATAAATCTTAATGATAAGGTGGGGAAGAGAAGATAAGAACTTTAACTCATTAAGGGTAAATTTGGAATATGAGTTAGTTATTGCTGTGGATGTTAATATTTGCTCTAGGAATAACAGCTCCTTTCTTATTTCATACCCTTTCCTCTCTCCCAAACCCACTAACCAAGCACCACCTAAGTAATTTATGCAACATGCTAATAATGCTTTCTATCAAAGTTGTGTCAACTTTTTAACACACTAATTATATTAGATAGTTCAACTAAAAATAAATGAGGTGCAGATAATAAATGCTTAAAAATGTACAAGTCGCATCTTTAAAATTTTTTAAAACTTGTAATAATTTTAAACAAGAGTCTCAATGAGTAGAAAACTATATTTTTATTGTGGAAATGTTATCAATGAAAAAGTTATATAACAATGAACTAGTTGATTACACATGGGCTTCCAAAGATAGTACTATATTAATTACATTGTAAGTTGCAAAAAATTAATACTAAAAATGGACATTCTCTTGTGAACCGAATTCATATATGCGACTGGTTTATCAATAAAAAATTAGAGTATCACATATTTATTTTCAATCTAAAACATCAGTACAAAAATTAGTGTATCAAATATAAAAGATTAACGTATCAATTTTCACTTTAGCATATCAATTATAAAAAATTCACTTTAGCATACCAAATATAAAATATTAGTGTATCAATTTTCACTTTAGTGTATCAAGTATAAAAAGAGTATCAAGTATAAAAAATTAGTGTATCAAGTATTAAAGATTAGTGTATAAGTATAAAAGATTAGGGCATCAAGTATCAAATATTAGAATATCAAATATACAAAAATTAGCATAAAAAATATAATATTAGTGTATCAAATAGAATAAAATTTGGGTATCACATTGCATATATAAATCAGTTTTAAAGGAGTTTTTGTGTACTACAAAAACATTTCAAAGACAAAAATAAAACTTTTTTTTTTTTTTGGAGCTTTGCCCTGCTAATAAATTGTTTTTGCTTTTTCATTCTCAATCGGTTAAATAAACCAGCCCAAAAGGAAAATTCTTTGTGGCCATTCCCATTTAGCTGAACCCAAAAGCCCAGAAGTAACGAGAAAGAATCTTATCCAATGGACACCAAGTCCAAACTGTTAAGGATTCCGACATCGGCCTTGAATTTTCAGGAATTTCTAGCCCAACATAATTGTGTGCTTAGCCCAACATATTATCTCGCATTTAAATTCTTGATTATAGAGGCGTACAAATTTCAGAGTTGATGTCACGCTTTTAAAGTATGGCCTGCAAGACGCCAAGTTGAATTTGCACAATACGAGTAATAATGATGAAAATAAAGAAATTTTTGCACGATATAGGGTAATTTCACTCATGTTTACTCGATAATTGAATATTTATTATTAATAGAGGAATAAATGAAGTTTCTTGATTTAAGGAGAAATTAATAAAAGAGGAATTTTTTTGTGAAATTGTCACATATATGTGGCGTATCACGTGTGCGTATTTTTTTCGCATATTAATTTTCATTTTATAATAAAACGTTATATGTTATAAGCCAATTATAATGCCTTCAAACTCCATACTTCATATGTTATACGCCAATTATAATGCTTTCATACTTCTTCACTTCATGGGCAATACGTTATACGCCAATCATAAATCATAATACCTTCATATTTCTTCATATTGCATACGTTATGTTGTCAATCATAATGCTTTTATATTTTTTCATACTTCATATGTCAATCATAATGCCTTCATGTTTCATATTTTATACGTTATACGTCAATCATAACACTTTATACGTGAAGTGCACATTATACTTGTGCATGGGGACGTGTCATTAATCCCTACGCATACATGCGGTCACACAAGAGTTTTTGTATAAATAGAATGACTTTTGACAAATCTAATAATTCAATTATCAAAAGTTCGATGTAAAACAAGTGTAGTGACTTTTTTGGCATTTTGTTCTAATAAAATTCTAAATTACAATGATAAAAAAACTCATGCTTCTTTTGTCATTAAAAAGAGACTGGGGATATTTAAGAATGTTTAGCTATCTTGGGTTAGGCGAATAATCAGAAGAGATAAAAAAAACTCATGCTTCTTTTCTTTTTTTTTTTTAAATTCAAATTGACGATGATTACCGACGTCGCGACGTGCGACCGTGCAAGTCGCGAAGTCCATCCACGTCGCGACGTGGGAGGGGTCCTCACGTCGCGACGTGGCTTACTGGAAATTTCCAAAAGTTCGCCAAAAATCGCACAAAAAATCGACGAAAAATCACAAATAATTCATCTTCTCCACGTTGCGACGTGCGACCATGCACGTCGCGACGTGGAGCACATTTTTCTTTTTATCACGATTTTTCTTCAAACTCAATAAGACAATATAAAAATCAATCTTAACTTCTTTCTTACCTGCAAAAGATAAAAGAATGAAGTCAATTATTATACTAAAAACCAAAATGGAATGCAAACTAATTAAATGTAAAATAAAATAAAATGGATTACCTCCCATAAGCGCCTTAATTTATTGTCTTTGGCTAGACATGAACTTTTTGTTGCTCAAGTAATTGATGAATTATATTGAAAATGGTTAGGAGGAGGATTTAACTCCAACTTGGGTGCCGGCAAAATAGAAGGGAAAAACATCTTATTAAAAAAAATGGGATTATGAAGTGATTTCACCTCATTTATTTGAACATATGTACATACGACTTCCCTATCTTCCTTGCTCAAAGTCCTACCAAGAGTATCATCCATGCAAGTGTTTTGAACAAACTCATTAGCAAAAGGTTCAATTACATCAACTTGAAACACAGATTCTTGATCAACTGGGTATTTCATGGCATCAAGAACATTAAAAGTAACAGTTTCACTCGCAAATTCAAAGCTTAGAGTTCCTTTGTCCACATTGATTATTGCCTTTGTTGTTTTCATAAAGGGTCTGCCTAATAAAATAACAGAATTAGTGGAACTAGAAGCTCCCATGTCAAGTATATAAAAATCCACTGGAAAAATTAGATCATTTACTTTTACTAACACATCCTCTACTACACCTTCTGGATAGACAATTGATCGATCAGCTAATTGAATTACAATCCGAGTTTCTTTGAGAGTTCCCAAATTTAATTCTTTGTAAATTGACAATGGCATAACATTAATCGATGCTCCCAAATCAAGCATTGCCTTTTCAACTCTCTTATTGCCAATCAAACAAGAAATAGAAAACATACCAAGATCTCTGTATTTTTCAGGCAATTTTTTCTGTATCACTGCAGAGACATTTTCACCCATAATTACCTTCGCGTCTTCTTCATGTCTTACCTTTTTTGTGCAAAGTTCTTTCAAGAACTTAGCATATTTAGGTACTTGACGAATGGCCTCAATGAGTGGTATGTTAATTTCCACCTTTTGAAAAATATTTAAAAGGTCTTGCGTCTCCTTCTCCTTCTTCTCCTTTGCAAACTTGCCAGGAAAAGGTGGTGTCAATACAACTGCAGGTTTAATAACTTTATGCTTAATACTTACCTCAGAATTTTCTTTTGAGTCTGAGATGGGAACAGATTTGTTGTGTTTTTCTGGCTCTTTAATTTCCTTTCCACTACGCAAAGTCATGGAACTTACATTTTCCTTAGGATTCACCTCCACTTGGGAAGGTAATTTTCCTTGGTTTGCTTCTAACCTTGCTATTGCATTGGCCATTTGAGTAATTTGTGTTCTTACATTGGCAAATCCCGCCCTTGTCTCCTGATGAAATGCCTTTGTCTCTTGTTGGAATGTCCTTAATTCTTGTTGGAATTTGAGATGATCTTGGGCCATCATTTTGACAATTTCTTCTAGACTAAGACCTGTTTTTGATGGTGGAGGTGATGAAAAATTCATGTTGGATTGCTGTTAATAACCTGTGGGTCGAAACTAGTTAGGTTGAGCATTTTGGAATCAAGGAGTTTGTCTATACTGCCAGCCGGAATTTTGATTATTGTACTGCCCTTGTGGCTGACCTATAGCATTTTCTTGTTCAGGTTCTTCTTGCATGGTTGGGCATAAATCAGTGGGATGCCCATTTTTGCATATTCCACAAACTTTAACTTGTTGCACTTGCACCAAACCTGAAACAAGTTTTTCAACAGATTAATTAAATCATCAACTCGTGGATCCTTAACCATTCCTACCTCAATCATGCGACGAGATTCATCAACACCAAATTGTTGACCATTAACAGCCATGTTGGAAATTAAAGTTTCAGCTTCTTTGGCTGTTTTGTTCATCAAACTTCCTCCACTTGCTGCATCAATTGTGTCTCTGGCTGTAGGTAAAAGACCTTCATAAAAGTACTAAATTAGTAACTGCTGTGAAATTTGATGTTGTGGACATTTAGCACACAATTTTTTAAATCTTCCCCAATACTTATGAAAAGTTTCCCCAACATGTTGCTTAATCCCACATATTTCTTTCCTTAAATTTGTAGCTTTGGATGCAGGGAAAAATTTTTCTTTTAAGCTCATTCCAAGTGGTTATTGATCCTGCTGGCAAATTAAACAACCAATCTCTAGCATCATCATACAATGAAAAAGGAAATGCCAACAACTTAACATATTCAGCTATAATTCCAGTATGCCTCACAGTTGAACAAACAAGTTGAAAATCTTGCAAATGTTTGTGGGGGTCATCTCCAGGTAAATCATGAAATTTAGGGAGAATTTGAATCAAACTAGATTTTAATTCAAATTGTTCAGTTATGGTGGGGAGTGTTATGCCTAAAGGTTGCACATTAATATCAGGATTAGCTAACTCCCTGAGGGTGCGTTCAGGTTCTGCCATGATTTCTTCTTGATGTGTCTCAAGAACTTGTTTTGCTCTTTTGGTTTCCTTCTTTCTCCTCCTTGCTGATTTTTCAATTTCAGGGTCAAATAACAATAAACCTGCAGGATTAAAACGGGTCATACACCAAAAACCAAAAGAATGTTAATGAAAGAAAAAATAATAATTGAGACCGCTCCCCGGCAGAGGCGCCAAAATTTGGTCGCGTCGTTATACCACTATAATTTAAAAACTACTCTTTACTAGTATAGTAATGGAGTAAGGTCGTCTCCCAAGGAAGCATCTGTACTTTTTTCCTTCAAACTTGTCACAAACAAATATTAGAAACAACTAAACAAAATAAAACACTAGAGAGTTTAATCAATTAAGAAAGAAAAATCCAGTTAAATCATTGAATCTACACTAATCAATTACTTGATCCTTGATGCAAATATTAAATATGTAATTCAAATAAATCAGTTATAATTACCGGGAACGCCACTAACATAACCTCATTTCTCCTTACTTGTCGGTAATTAAAAAGATACCTTATTAATTACTCTCTAATTAATGAATAACCTAAGAGGACGCCTCATTAGATTTAACCCATTAACAGCATTAAGATGAGAGAAACCTGATTATGATATGCCCATATGGACGCCATATGCCCATACCATTCCCTTATGCTTACTATCGATGAATGATAGTCTTACCACCTATTAAAACTAAATAGACAATTACGGATCTACCGTTTAATTGGCAATAGAATTTCCAATAATAAATTAAATATTGCTCACTATTCAATAATCATAGCAAATTCATAAACCCTCTATCACAGGACATAAAAAGGTACTTAAATTACATATTTATTTAAATCCAATTAGATCTCACAAGTTGTTAATTAGTGCTTCATCAATTCATTAACTGGAATACTAATTTAAAATGAAGACATAGTTAAACAAGACATAAAAGAATTGAATAAAAGTTGATTCATAATAGACTAAAGAGAAAACCTGTAGTCGACAATTACTTGGAATTAGTTAATTATGGTTGAAGATGATCTAATCCAATATGCAAAGGAATAGATAATGCTTGTCCAAAACTTATCCAATAAATTGTCTTGACTAATGATTGCTTGAAATTTGAAGGATGAATTAAATAATGAAAATCTGCTTAAATTCAAATTGATAACTTCAATGAAATATTACGTGAAAGCAAAATAAACTCCCTACTTATCAAGAAAACTAGGATCCTACTTAAAAAACTAAAAGCTAGGCTAGGATAGGATGCTCACTACTCTAAAAGCACCCACTTATTTATAGACTTTTCCCAACAAATCATGCTAACATTCCTAACAAAAGATAACTCTTAACAACTCCAAAATCCCAATCTTCACAATATTAGGAGATTTGATTACAAAGAAAATATTCTCTCCAACTAACATAACCACATCTTCCAACAAAATCTCTTCCTTTAAGTAAAAATCATTTTTGGTAAAATCTTCTTTTTGTAGTAATACTTCTTCCTTCAAATCTTCTCAACTTCTTGCACCATTTTAGCTTCTTTGTTTACCATTCCATTCATTTCCACATAATCCTGAAAAACATAACAAAACTATGAATTTCAACACATGAATGCTAATAAAATGACATGAAATTATTGCAATTAAATGTAAAATATTAACTGTATCAGCGAATTATCGGAAGAGAATCGTTTAACTAGAGCAGAAAAATTGAGTCTTTGTTATCACAATCCATTTTCTTATCAGAAGTATTTAACAAATTTTTGGAGAAATATTTAGAGGTTTCAATTGATCCTCTTAGAAGAATAAGATGATCTTTGTAAACAGGAAATGTTAGGCCTTTTACAATCATTACTTGTAAAATAATAGCTTGGAGTGGGAATTGGAAAAAAGACAAGTTGAACAACTCCTTCATATCCCCTAATAATCAAATGCTTAGTTATGAATTTGGAACCTTCTGTGTTTCTTTGACAAATGATATCGATTTAATTTCTCCTAAGCAAATCAAACAGACTTTTGACGAATTCTGAGTGCATCAATGCATGGATGTTTTTGCCTTCTGCTCTATTATATTTAGAGTAAATGACGTAATAGTTCCTCCATTTATGGGTAATTATCATTTTAGTTATTAATTTTGAAAAGGTTCTATTTTAATTTTTCAATTTAAAATTTGTCACACAAATTGTTATCAACTAGTTTTTCATATCTATATGAAAAGTAATAGCGTTAGTCACATTTGATAAGTGACATCATTATTCATATGTCATAAAACGACATTATTTCAAATGATTAACAGTATCACCTAACAAGTGACGTTATTTCTCAAATTGATGAGAAATGAATTAAAAATAATTTTTGTGATAAAACTCAATTAAGTTGAATGACTAAAATACAATTTTTTTCAAGATCGATGAGCAAAACCATATTTACCTCTAAATTGAGAGATTATTAAGGTCATTTACCCTTATATTTATGAGATCCATTTAGGAAATTTTACGGAAAATTTTGCATTCAAAGAGAGAATTTAAATAAAGTTAGAATTAAAACTAATTGGAAAAAGAAATCTTAATAGCCCCTCAACTTAGAAGTAAGTATTATTTTGTTCTTTAATTTTAAAGAAGTTATATTTTGATAATTCAATTTGAACTTTATTACACAAATAATTCTCAACTTATTTTTTTATCCATTTAATAAATAAAACAGTTATTAATATGACACGAAACTATGTCATTATGAATGTCTATCTAGAAACCTTCAGGATTACGTGCCCCTTCAAATGCAAATTATCAAGTATGGCAGACTTGAAGCATAAAATATATTTCAGGAATAATAGATGTGTAGTGAGTCAAGTAAGCCAGCATGAGATATTTGAATCTTGCTGACTTCTGAGGATGAGAAATTTTGTTACAAAATTCTTCTTTAAACTTATATGAACCAACAATTTGAATTTTGGAACAGCTCTTTCAATCAACCAACCATGCATTTATAGAAAATTGAGCATCAATGCTCTCTTAAAGGTTTGTTTTGGTAGCTATAGTCAATGGCAATGAATTGGAAATTGTACAAAACTGCATTATGGTCATCAATATCGATCTTGGATCATTATTAATGGTAGAAAATTTTGACAAATTAAACTTGATTTTCCACAAGTTATGCCTGGTTAAAATTTCTAGAAGCTGTGAGTTTCTTGTCCAGTCTACTATTAGAACATTGTGACTGTGTTTCTTGTTCAATTAAATTATCAAACTTATAAAATGAAACAGTATTTACATTTATGCTAATTCATTGAATTCATGTGTACTACAATAGCAATGAATGCATTTTTATATTGCATGATGATGAAACATAAATTAATTGACATCAAGATATTCAACACCAAAAACTAGCCCCCTTTTTTTTTTTTTTAATTGGCAGAACCTCTTATTGAGGTGGGTCGCCACTCCCTATTTATTAGGTAAATTAGTGGGTGGTGGACATACCCTAATACCACCCTTACAAAATGAAACCACTTGAATTCGGATTCATTTACAAGCCTAAGGCTTAATAGAGCAAAATTCAAGAAGTGTAGAAAACATAAGAGCAAACTGCCCAGGAGGTCACTAAACTTTCACCATTTCCGGCTTTTGGTCACTAAACTTTTAAAATTGTATAAATGGTCACCGAACTCTTCGAAAGTGCAACTTTTGGTCCTTCCGTCCAACTGCTCCGTGAGTGGAAACGGAAATCACCTTTTTTAAGGGTATTTTTGTCTTTTTCTTCTTCTTCCTTCTTCTTCTTCTCCTCCCTTCTTCTTCCTCTTCTCTGAAATCTTCTTCTCCTTCTTCTTCAAAACCCACCCACTTACAGTGGCGTGAATCAACTTGGTTGCTAAATATCCGCCCGCACAATCACTATATGGAAGAAGCTAGAGTCTTTTCTCACTGTATTTATTGCATTTAATCTTCATCCATCTGCTTCTCTATTCTCTGGCTTTTAAAGCAGCATATGCCATAAATCAAGAGAAATTAGCAACCTAATTGGGCGAGGCCGCCATTCTTCCTCAGTGGTGCCCTGTCCAAGCTGTCCAGAACTGTTAGAACCAAATGAGTAAACAACTCCTTTTGATGTGACAGTCACAAAACCAATCAAACACGGAACTAAAAAGTCATAGATCATATGTGCAATACAAGCAAAGAAAACTGTTGTACAAAGAAACAGGGGATATTCCAAACCCAAGAAAGAAACTTAAAAAGTACAGAATTTCCTCAACAAAAAGACAACTTTCAATCACTTGGGCCATCAAGAAACCCATCAAGTTAAAATGAGAATTGCAGAGACATCAAAAAGCAAAATCAGAAAGAATCCAAGATAATTGATCACAGTAATTAACAGTTCTGTACATGAATTAACATAAAAATCTCATCTTTATTGCTTCCAGAGCACAAGATCATCGGTTGATCCACATAACAAGTACAATTCCCAAAATAAAAACCAAAATCTCAAGTGAGATTACATATAACTGTCCCAATATAATATATATTACACAAAGGATTACTCGTAATTCTGTACATTTGATTGTTACAGATCGGAAAAATAAAAATTTAGAAACAAATATTACACGTGAGATTGACCCAAGATTCCTCAAAACCCATCAAACTTTTGCTGGTAAATTCACCACAACTACAATAGGTTATACAAATATCACAAAGAGTATGAAATTGTGGGTTTATCCGATCAAGAGATGTCCTTAGTTAATATTTGTTCGTTCAGATGATGATTTTAAGAAAAGGGATTATTCTTGATAAGATATTTCTTGTAGGAATTTTGGAGAGAGAGAGAGAAAGAGAAAAAGAAAAGAGAGACTTTGATTGTAAAATGAAAAGAAGAAGAAGAAAGAAGATTTCAGAGAAGAAGAAGAAGGAGGAAGAATAAAAAGACAAAAATACCCTTAAAAAAGGTGATTTCCGTTTCCACCCACGGAGCAGTTGGACGGAAGGACCAAAAGTTGCACTTTCGAAGAGTTCGGTGACTATTTATACAATTTTAAAAGTTTAGTGACCAAAAGCCGGAAATGGTGAAAGTTTAGTGACCTTCTGGGCAGTTTGCTCAAAACATAAATTTGGAGTACTTCCTCCGTTTACAAAAGATATAAATAAATCAATAACAAGTTTAGGATACAAAAGACTTCTTTGAACAGAAGGAGTGGCAAGAAGTCCCTCACTTATGGGGCATGAGCTATGTAGAGATGTAGTCTCAAGTATGTTTTGCTCATCCCCTTCCCCGGACAACATCATTATAACTGTTTCTTCTTCCTTGAAGGTCCTCAAGTTTATATAGCCATGGAAGCATGCAGGCTGTTCTCTTTCCAAACACAGGAGGTATTGGAGCAAAGTGGGATTTCCAACAAGGAACAGGGACTTATAATAGGCAAGGCCAACCCTAACTTCGGCAGGTTGGCGCCTCAATTCAAAAACATAGAAAGGCAGTCCTAACTTTAGCAGACTGCCTCCAATAACATTACCAATAATGCTGTGAAAGGTAGATGGATGGCCCTCAATCAAGATGCAAGAAATCAGCATTGTTAAATATGTATGAGCTGCTTCTTTTCCTGGAAACAAATGGAAGTGGAGAACTGTCCTGTTGAAGAAGTTTCTGAAGGACATCCTTATTTGGCTCAAGATGTTGTGCCAAATAAGTTGCTGGTCTGTTTGCAGCCTTGGGGATAGAGGAGAGGGAGGCTTGAGCTCTGATCTGCTGAGGGTTGCTTCCCATTTTCTGAATCTCCATGAGTTTTGTTGATTGAAAGCTTGAAGGAGCATTTTCGAATTAGTCTCTATGTGGATGTGATGGTGCCCCAGAGCCTTGCTTAATCTGATTCCTTCCAAGCATATGTTGGTCTCCACCTGTAAATTGGTCTCATGAGAAGGGCAAACAGATGGAGACAATAGGAACAAAGGCTTACCTTCAGAATTTCTCACCAAACCTGCTGCAGTGATGTGACCAGCTGAAGTAGATGAGGCAATGGAAATCTTGATCTGTGGGGACTCCGGAGGATACCATTTGTTCAAGGTGATTCGAACTTTTCTCTTAATCTTAGGGACAGAAGACCAAAACCCCATCCAATCCAAGGGCTGAAGTTCCTTAATTTGACATTTTATTGACAAAATCTGCTTAACCATATTGAAAATATTCTGAATAACTGCATTTTGTTTAGGCTTAGCATTCTCAAAAATTATTTTGTTTCTCATGTTCCAAATGGACCAACATATCAAAGAAGGGATGATTTTATACATGTAGGCCTTAATTTCAGATTTTACCTCAGAGTTCCACCAGTGTGATAAATTACTGTAAAGTGAACAAGAATATGAATAAATACCAACTTCAGCTCCGAAGACTTTCCAGATTTTATAAGTAAAGCTGCAGGAAGAGAATATGTGAGCAATAGATTCACCAGATGAATAACAAAAAGGGCAGCAAGAGGGGCCAATTATGCCTACTCGGTGCAACAACAGACCAAGGGGAATTCTGGTTTGGGTGAGTCTTAACATAAAAAAAGATACCTTAATGGGGACGTGTGAGTCCCAAATAAATTTAAAGAAGGGAAAGGAGATACCTGAAGTAGCTGTTGTTACCTGATATGCTGATTTCAGAGTGAAAATGCCATTCTCAGAAATGTCCCAAATCAGTGAATCAGGGCAATCACTCAGGGTTAGGGACCTGGAGTCAAGGAAAGAGAGAGGGATCTGGGGGCAAAATTCTCTTATTTTTTGTACCTCCCAACCCCTTGGGGGTTAACACTTCATTAAGTTTTAGCATACCAGAATAGTTAAACAGTTCAAGAATACTGCCCTCTTCTTTCCATTTATCAAAGAAAAAATTACACTCTCCTGAGCCCACGTTGACGAAGACGTGTTCATCAGCCTGCTTGGAATGTTGAATCAGTCTCTTCCAAATGCTAGAGATCCCCCTCCTAGGGTGACACTGGAGAGGATGGCAATCAAAACAGTACTTTGCCCACAGAAATTTGGCCCATAGGGATTCTTTCTCCCTGAATTTCCACCACATTCTAAATGTTTGGGCAGTTACTAGGGATTGCAAGTCTCTAAACCAAAAACTAGCCCTTAATTGCATTAGATGAAGCAGATTATATGAATCATAGTTCGAAGTATAAATGCATTATGATTGAATTATAACGTATGAAGTTTGAAATATAAAGACATTATGATTGACGTATAACATATCATTATGAAATAAAAATTGATACGCTAAAAAAAAACATGCACTCGTAAGCGACCGTTTCATAGAAGACTTCCTCGTTAGACTATCATTTCAAACAAAAAAAAAATGTAAATATATATGGATGTAAAATGCAATCTAAATTGAATCCATTAAACTAACATAAAACATAAAAACACATTAATTAATTTACTTAATTAGTGCCTTAATTCACATATGGGATGTTGCTGTTGCATTCAATTCAAAGTGGAAGCTTCAGTACGTCTACAGTAGTCAATACAATAGCGCCGTGGAACTAAGGCTGGAAAAGCTTCAAGTGTGTATATTGGACTTGTTTGGCAATGGTAGCATACTCAAAATTTCCCAACATTGTGTGCTGCTGCATTTACACTCATTTGGAAACTCAGAATGCTGATCATCTATTATAAATAGAACCCCAGTTCAGTAACAATGACCACAACAAATTAAGTAAGATCGATCAGAAGAGAACAAAACACCGACAAGATCAGAGCAAAATGGCATCCGAATGTCCAGGTAACTACAACATTCAACAGCAAGAGTTCCATCTTTTTTTTTTTTTTTTTTTTTTGTGCAGATATATCCTGCATGCATGATATACATGCAATACTAAAAAAATTGTGTTTTTTCAGGAAAGAATTCATGGCCTGAACTGGTGGGAGCGGATGGCATAAATGCTGCAGAAAAAATTCACAGTGAAAATCCTGCAGTGGTTCCTGTAATTATTCCAGAAGAAGCACCATTGCCTCCTCCAGAATTCAGCTGTGGAAGGGTTTTCGTTGTGGTTGACCGCAACAATACTGTTACAAAGGTTCCTACAATTGGTTAATAAATTGTTAAAGTGCAAGAATCAATTATGAATAAATAAGAAGCTGTAGACTACCCCAATAGATACAAAAATATATTTCAATGAATGCAGGGGTAGTTAGAAAGCTTGTTATATTGTATTGTGGAATGGTGAAAAATAATGGAATTTGTGGGGTTCTTTTATCTTTTGTTTTTCTGTTTTTGAGAAAGCTTGTTATATTGTGAAATGGTAAAAAAATATTGGAAATTTATGGATTTCTTAACGGTAAATTAATTACTTCAATCCGCACTTAATTTAGAGGTTAGTTTCAATTTTGTCTCCATTCTTCAAAAAATTTCATTTTCGTTCCTAATGTTACATCTTTGGATTTCAATAGTATTGTATTCACTCTTTATATATATCAAAGAAATTCAACTCCGATTACCATTTGAATGCATTTGTCAAATTCTATCAATTTTTTTTATGACTTTCTAATTGTCATAAATATATATATATAAGCAATTTGATATTTTAATATTTTAGGCCATCTCCAATGCACGCTATTTTAGTAGTTTTGCGAAAAATGCAAAATCCAACCGACGCTTCATTTTGCACCAATTTGACCACATCAAATTTGGTGTTGCACTCTAGCTACGCCAAAAAGTTTTTTAATATACATTTTCTGTTTTTGTTTTTTCTTATCCCTTTGTTTTTACTTTTGTTTTTATTTGGATTGGTTAATGTTTAAACTTTTATTCAATTATGCTTTAGTTTCTCTTTTTTTTTTCTCAGTTAATTGATCTTAATTATAATTATTTTTTCCAATATATTGTGCTTTAGTAATCTTACTTTTAAATTGTAATATTTTATGATTTGGATTTTAATGTCGTTTTTTTGTTAGCTTTTATGTGTTGATGTAAAAGTGTGTTTATTAATATTCAATTTTATTTTATTTTATAAAAATTATTTTAATTAAATAAAGATAAATTTTAATTTATTTATGCAATAAATAAGTTCAATTTTTTATCACTAAACAATAAAATTTATTATTTTAGATAAAAAAATATTTGGAGTTTTATTTGACAAATTAATTTAATACTATGGAAGTAATAAAAAATGATATAAAATGAGGTAGAGATAAGAATATATAAAGAATATTGGGTGTGAAAAATAGACTAATGAGTTGGAGAGAAATAAAACTGATTTAAGCATATGAGTTTAATCTCTGGAACAATTTAGGTATTTTTAATCTCCGGAACAATCTTGAGTATTTTTCAGGTGTACTCAGTTCGTCAATCCGAGGTATTTTCAGGTATTCAGTTTGTGAAGTTGCCACAACTTGGCGATTTTGGCCTTACTAGAATCACCATTATTTACTATTGAACAGTATAAACAACAAAAATTTAAATATATTCATTACAGATTAATTAAAGTAATGATAAAACCAATGCATAGAATTGGAATAGATAATCCTATATTCATAGCTTTACGAGATAAACGATTGGTAGAATATCACGATTCTATTCTCTCTTTAATACAGACTAATATTTGTGATCGTTCTATTTCATTCAATTGTGTACCCAATTTTGTAGCTAGTTTACACGACGATTTAATTCTTGATTCCTTAAATATGGATATTCAAATAGACCAAAATAAAATAGATTCTAGAAGTAGAAGTTTTGCAGTATTATATAAAGTATGTTTTCATTTTTATTAGCGTCATATTTATTAAATCTAATATTATCAAAATGTATTACTATACTTTTGGATATTATCAAAAGCATAGAGAGATGTAATTGGATTTGATATCAAGGTTGTTTGTTGGACACTGTCAAATTGTTTTTCGTCTGATTTGCAGGAAATTTAATTTCAGCCTGAGAACTTACATTGTTTCTCAAATGTTGTCGATAATTGTTGGTGTCTCTGATTTTACATAAGATTATGGCTATTAAAATGAGATTGATCTCTCATTTTACATAAGATCATGGAGTCAAAAAATGGGTTGGTGGGGAAGATGGGGAGAGGACAAGATAATGCTGGTGCAAGGGTAAGTCATAGTGGAGCAAATGGATTTTGAAGAGAAGAGGATGAAGATAAGGATTGTAATTTCTTTTTTACCCTTAAAAAAAATAGTCATGTGATTGTCACGTGACTGAAATTAACAATTTTTTTTACGTAAAAAAGTACTAAAAAAAAGAACAAGATAAGAAAAAGCTGCATCTTGATGTCTCGAACCAAGTTGCTTTTGATGTCTTTAAGACTTTCGTCTAGTATTTTGATGTCTCTCTGGTACTTTTGTAAGTATGTTTGGATTTGCTGGAACCAAGTTGCTTTTGATGCATTAAGACTTTTGTGAAGTATGTTTGGATTAAAAAAAAAAAAGTCATCCATTGTGTAACTTTTATAGCAAGTGATACTTTTTAACGTGTTTAAATCACTATTAAATCCATATATGAACCCGCTTTAGATAATTATATATTTCAGCATACACATGAACAAGATTTTCAGTTTTCATAAGATTTAATAGGTGCATGAAAATTAAAGTTACATGATATATGGAAAATTTTCAATCTCAAGTACATAAAAAAAGCATTTTGTCCTCTTTTTCTTCCAAGGGAAAAGCAACATAGACTATCAAACAGACAAGAATTAAATACAAGAAGCCAAATCTAGTTAGACTGCATACTAACTTTTGTTTTTCCTTCAAAAACTTTCTTTATGGTTTTGCAGTCAAATCTGTTGAAACTGGAAAATTGCAGGCTAATTAAGTTGATGAATTAATATTGAGGTTTAGGCATGCATGCAGTGATCTGGACGGAAAGCCAATGGGCCTGCAGCATAAACCACAGCCTCATACCGACTTCCAACCAATCTTTTGTTTTCATATCGTAGAGGTGCACCATTGATTCCGTAGTTGACATTGGTGAGAAGGTTGCAATTCTCCAGAGGGGATGAAACCAATTTAACACGGCATGAATGCAGTGGATGATCTAATAGAGAGTGTCCCATCTTGAACCCTTTAAGCTCTGCATAGAAATACCCGTGTTCATTCGTTTTGAACGCCTTGTAGAAGCTGATTCTTTCGTTATGATCTTTGCAAACAACGCTGATTGTAGCATTTGAAATGGGCTTAGCTCCAGTTAGAGACCATGTTCCATAACTTTTGCAGCTCTGACAGTAAACCATACCTTCAACCCCTACATCAACATGTTTGATCTCCACAGGCTTTGCTGCAGGGACCTTTTCATTAATGGCGCTTGTCAATGAGCGGGCCAATGAGAGCAAAAGCAATGAGGAGAAGAAGATCTTGAGTTGGCTGCTGGCCATCTTCTTCTTGAAGGGTAATGAATTTCAAGAAACTAACAAGACTTTTTTTTTTCTGCGTTTGTGGCAGTGCAAGAACTGAATTTGGAATCCTACTATTTATATGCATGTAATTGTCCAGCAATTTTTAGCATCTGTTGAGGTTTACATTTTGGGACTAACGTGGGAACTACTAACCTGGATTTTTGTAGTTGATTGAGGATTCCCAGTTATTGCAAAGTGCAAACTAACATGATGAGCACATTTGGAGATTAATGAAGCAATTTGATCATGTCTGCAGTCTGCTGTGTGTATTTTATTGTTTGATTTTTGGGTCATACCTTTCTGGTTTGCATTAAACGCCTTTCAAGCTAATAATTATAGGTTTGACATTATATGCTCATTTAGTGCTATTCATGTTACAAAAACTATGGCTGATCTGACTTAGTACGAGAGGAAATTCTGCATTTACCATAGAATCAGAAAGCTCCAAGCACTGACAATATATAAGAGTTTCTATTTCAGTCTACCCTACGTTGTTTATTATTTTGTTCTAGACAATATGCATTTGTAATACGGGATAGATTTGTAAAAAATAAAAAATAACATTTTAAAAAAATGCAAATTCCAAAGAATTTGAAAAGTTTATTAAATAATATCAAAATTATAATAATGAAAATAAAAGTTTACAGGCCTTTATATAGTTGTAGAAAGGCTAAATCAAAACAGAAAATAATTCTAATTACTAGGAAAACTTGAATGGGACTGAAAATGGTGGAAAGAAATGCATTTTGCCGCGGCACACATCATGAATCTTTGTCCAATGAATCTTGTAAACATCGTTGAGAGTTTCAAAATGGTATATTATAACACAAAACATTACTCCCATTCCACATGCAAATGTTTAGGAGCCTTTTTAATTGTTTGTCTGATTTCATTCTTCTTCTTAGATTTTGTGTACTTTCAATTATAATTTCACTAAATTCAAGATTAGCATCAACACAGCTCTTGATATTTTAGGAGCCTTTTAAGTGTTAGTCTGATTTCATTCTTCTTCTTAAATTTTGTGTACTTTCAATTATAATTTCACTAAATTCAAGATTAGCATCAACAGAGCTCTTGATATTGTAAGTTGTTTGTTAAAAGTATCAAATTTTCAATTTAACGTATTAAATTATCAATTAGCGTATCAACTTTTGACTTATCAAATTTTCATTTTAACGTATTAAATTTTAAATTAGCGTACCAAGTATAAAAAAAAATTAACGTATCATGTATAAAAACCAACATATCACGTTTAATATATAAACCCGTTTCATATCATATATATGCATATAACACCAAAAGCTATTTACAAAATTTGTTTCTGTAGCATGTGGTACTTACTATACATACAAAATTTTCTAATGCACTGCTGGAACAGTTTTCAGTTCTCACACTAACATTTGCTTTCTATGTCAAATGAGATCCTTCCTATCTTTGTAGTATCACAAATTCTGTTATTTACTTTAGCAACATTTTTCTGTCAATAATTTTCTATATCGAGTATTTGATCGCGACATTCGCTTGCACAGCTAGAGCTCAGTGAGCAAGCAATGGAGCAAAGTCATCAGTAACAAGAAGATGAAAGATTGTTGAGCATTTTGGCAGGAGGTAGAAGGTATAGAATGAGGACCAACCAGATGTACTGATCCTGTAATTTCATCTTTCAATTTGATGCTGGATGAGCCTGAAATCCATCACAAAAGTGAAATGAACATCTCTCTTAGATTAAATAGAAAATCCAGCTAGTCAGACGCCTAAATAGAAAAAAAAAAAAAAAATTGAACATCTGTCTTTCTATTGTTTACTCCACCCAAAGAGGCAACGAGGCAAAACGAAGAGAAAAACTGGGATATCAAATTACATCTCATTCAATTAGTTGTACTGAGCAAAGTCGTATGAAATATAAATTCAGTAATTACACAACCAAAAATCAGAGGAATGTTTCGATAGCAGGCAGTATTACTCCTATGCCATTTAGAAAATGCTGTAATTGACATACATGTATAGCTTATGCGTACACATCACGAAAGTAAGAGTTACTGTACAAAGACATGCTAGTATATACTTACAATTATATTCGGTCCACCCAATTGTCTGATTTTCTAGATCATACAAGACCAACTTGTTTGAAAGTACCAAATCTGTTGACAAAAGAATAACATTATGCTTAAAAATTATAAAAAAGAAAGATGAGGGATTCACCAATGATGAAGATACCGCGAAGCTACTACTTCAGTTAGACATAATTCAAGTATAATCCAACTACTCTACGGCAAGGACCTTCATTGTGTATTGCATTCAAGAGGCAGAATGGAATTACCAGTACAGCTGCAACATTCAGAACCAGCGGCCTAATGCCAAGGTAGTATCTAAAACTGCAGGAAGTCTCAGAAGTAGCGGTGAAATTGCTTTTGACCATCAAGTCCACCAAATAGAAGTATCAAGTACAAGAAATAGAGGTATTGCCAGAAGCAAATCAGAAGAAATATTCAGATTTAGAGGATCTATATTGTGTCACTCTCAATTATTCTTTTTCTTCCCAGTTCCAGCCACCTCTTCGTGTGCAAACACTTTTAACAACTCATCCATGGGAGAATTTCCTTCTTTGGTATATCCTTAAGTTATATTAATCTCAGTTTTATTTCTTTAAGAACATTAAACATTTCAATTAATTAATTATAATAAGCTTTTAAAAGATCAAATTGACAGCCTAAAGATCTAGTGAATGAAAGGATCAAGTAGACATGGATTTATTCAATTATGCAAATATATCAAGGATTTAATGTAATTTCTTAATGAGTATAATGTTCACCTTCGAACAGAGCTGTTTATAATGGATTAACATAGGGTCCAGTAGTAGCGATGGATTTAGTATATACCAGTTCAAATGCTCCCATTATCGAGAAATCAAAATTCACAATGCATGAATTTTAAAAACTTAGATACGAAATTCATAGTTTTGAAATACTTCTTCAAATTGAAGCTTTCAGACTAAACAAAAGATGAATCAACTGCTAAGCTTAAGAAATATGCAACACCAAATACAAACCTCCTAGAAGTGTAATGTTCTTGTCACCTGAGAGTTGCCCACTGTTTTGCCAACCAACACACATTAAACCCTCCTGGAAAAGAAGGAGAAATTAATTTTTCCAGTTAGCTTGAAAAAGAGTGCATAGGAACAGAACAACTATAAAGAAGTACAAAAGCAGAAAGCACATAAATTTAAACACAACCTAAACAGATCCGTAGTGAAATGGCATAAATGGTGCAGGTGCCCTAGAGCATAATGCATAATTCCAAATCCAAATCACCATAATTGGACCTGTTTTGTCTTCTGGATTAACAATGGTTGATACAGATGGGAAAAGTAGAAAAGTATATATACTACAGCTAGTTGAACATGTAATATACGAGATAAACCATAAATTCCACCTCCAGTGTTTTCTAAATAGTTAAACTAATAAGGAGAAGTTAATTTAAGTTCCAACTGTTCTTAGAACAACCATGATCATCTCTTCCATTTTTACTAAGCACCATTTGTTGCCTTCAAATGAAAGTTTCAAAACATTCGGTTCTCAACAGTTCAAGGAATCATAAATTAATGTCTCCAAGTGGTTCGAATTAGAAATCAAATATCTGATCCTCAAATTTACAAAGTTATTTTGAAATTTGAAATCAAATATCTGGTTCTCAAATTTACAACATTACATATGGTAAAATATCTGTCATACAAACTTCAACCTTTTCACACAGGAAACTCGGAGCTGTTTAAAATCTACCACCAATAACAGCTGATAAATGTGCCAATAGTTGCACAAGAAATCTTGTGTCCCCAGCAACCAAAAACAAAATACAGTAAAACGAAAGAAATGCAAAGTTGATCTCTTAACAATTATTAAAAAGAAAGTAAAAAAACCTTTATATGACAGGATACTTACAAATGGAAAGAAATAATCACGTGGATAAACTTTCAAATTAAGTGAATTTCCAAAGTGAAAAGTGACAGGGGGAAATCCATCATCAACACTGCAAGGAAAGCAAAATTTTTATGTTGAATTATTCAAGCAGATAAAACTAACAACCGGAACCACATAAGTCAGAGAAAGTATTCAAAAACAACTTCTAACTGAACTCGGGGAAAGGAATAAAAAGATCAAATCACACAGTAATCCATCTCAATATCCTAGCCACCTCTTTAGCAACTGATAGTCACTTAATCCATCAGGTACTCTCAACTCAAGCAAAATTTCAAGCGAGTTTGTGTCTTCTTTCATTTGGAAGACCAAATCAAATGTGGAGCTGTTAGGACAATTATTGTAAACGGCATTGTATTCTGGCTTACACAACAAGCATTTGTACTGCATCTTGTGCAGATCATAGATCAAAGCTTTAGAAAGGATGACAGAAAAATTTGGAACCTAATAGTGTAAGAAATTGATAGTTTTGTACCAATACGAATGCATGGCAAATAAGACAATACCCCTTACTAGTGTTAATAAAATACCACCTTCAGGGTTTAGCATAGACCATACTGCTCCTATAAATCAAGTCATTACAAATAAAGAGGACTTAATGGTCCAAGATGTTGAAATAACAGTTAGAAACTCCAAGCCAAAGAATAAATTTAGAACCATGATACAATGGTCAATTAGTTACCTCTACAAAAGTTTGTCATAATTAGAGATATTGACTTCCAGATCTTGTAGTTACTCTAACCTCCCATTTACCTGTACCCAACTACCACCAAGTGTTTTATGTTTTGTAGGAAATTAGGAAAGTTAGAAATTAGGAAACCTGATCTCATGATATCAGGGATTAGAATTGGAATTTATCAAAATTATAGAATCTTTCCTTTCTTAGATTATTTCCTTTTTCCTTGTTTCTTAATTCTAGGATTTAGGTCTTATTACACTTCTATTTAAGACAGATGTAATATTTATTTCGAAGTATATACGAGCAGAATTGAAGCTCTGTTTTTTCACATGGTATCAGAGCTTAAGTTCTGATCATCTATGGCAAACCAAACCCCATGGAAAACAGCTCTTACTAGTGAAACTAGTAAAGACACGGTGGCTGTTGGAGAAAGTACAGTGAGTTCAAATATGAACTCTTCCATCTCGTTCAATGGTCCGGAGGGGTCCAATAATTCACTCCAAGTGAATATTCATCGTCTACATGAAAAGAATTACATAGAATGGTCGCAAACTGTTCGATTAATCTTGGAAGGCAAGGGGAAGATGGGTTATCTAACAGGAGCAGTGACAAAACCTGCAGACGAAGACCCAACTTTCAAAATATGGAAATCAGAAAATTCCCTGATTATTGCATGGCTGGTGAATTCAGTGGAACCAACAATTGGAAAGCCATTCATGTTTCTACCAACTGCTAAAGATGTTTGGGATGCTGTGAAGGAAACATATTCTGATTTGGAGAATTCTTCACAGATTTTTGAATTAAAATCAAAACTATGGCATGCAAAGCAAGGTGATAGAAACGTAACTTCCTACTACAACGAATTGATGACCTTGTGGCAGGAGTTGGATCTATGTTGCGATGATGCTTGGGAGTGCACAAATGATAATGTCAGATTCATGAAACGCCAAGAGAATGATCGTGTCTTCCTGTTCTTGGCAGGACTCAACAAGGAGTTAGATGAGGTACGTGGCAAAATTTTAGGAAAAAATCCCTTGCCAACAATACGTGAGGCCTTCTTGGAGGTTCGAAGAGAAGAAGCACGAAAGGGGGTGATGCTCAACAACAAATTTTCTTTTTCAGAAGTTGAAAACTCTGCCCTTGTCACTCAAAATGTTCAGGAGGGAGTGAAGAAGGATGGTAAACGACCATGGTGCGACCATTGCAAACGCACAGGACACACACGGGAAACATGTTGAAAAATTCATGGTAAACCACCAAACAGGAAAAAGAAAAATGGTGAAGGGCGTGCACTTCAAGCTAGTGTCTCAGATCAAGAGCAGCAGTCTAATTCAAGTTGGCTTCCTTTCACCAAGGAACAAATAGAGCAGCTGTACAAACTTCTTGAGTCTCAAAACCCCCCCTCTAGTTCATTAGCTCAAACAGGTAATTCCTTAAAAACTGCTCTCACTAGCAACAACTCTAATAACCCTGATTGCACTTGGATCATCGATTCCGGTGCAACCGATCACATGACAGGGAAGTCCAATCTCTTTTCTTCATATAACAAATGTGCAGGAAATCAAAAAATTAAAGTTGCAGATGGCTCTTTTTCAGCCATTGCAGGAAAAGGTTCTACTGTAGTGTCTCCATCTCTCACTTTACATGATGTTCCTAAACTATCTTGTAATCTGTTATCTGTTAGTAAATTCACTCGTGACAAAAACTGCCAAATGAATTTTTTTCCAACTCATTGTCTGTTTCAGGATTTAACCTCGGGGAGGATGATTGGCAGTGCTAAAGAGAGTGGTGGACTCTACCTCTTGGATGGAAAATCTGGTTCAAAGCGACAATCCCGACCAATAAGTTTTTGCCTTGAATCGGTTTCTAATAATAATGTTATGTTATGGCATTTAAGATTAGGCCATCCAAGTTTTAAATATTTAAAACATTTGTTTCCTAAGTTATGTGGTGATAAAGACTTGACTTTGTTTCGGTGCGAAATATGTGAATTAGCTAAACACCATCGTACATCTTTTCCTTCACAACCATATAAATCATCAAAACCTTTTACTCTTATTCATAGTGATGTTTGGGGTCCGAATAAGATAATTACACCTGCCCACAAAAGATGGTTCATCACGTTTACGGATGATCATACTCGACTTTGTTGGGTATATTTACTAAAAGAGAAATCAGAGGTTGAACAGGTTTTTAAAAATTTTTACAATATGGTGCAGACTCAATTTCAAACTAACATACAAATTTTTAGAAGTGATAATGGGAAGGAGTTTTTTAACATGGCATTGGGAAATTTTTTCCTTGAAAAAGGTATCATTCATCATAGTTCTTGCATTAATACTCCCCAACAGAATGGCATTGCTGAAAGAAAAATAAACATCTATTGGAGGTAGCTCGTGCATTACTTTTCACAACTAAAGTTCCTAACTGTTTGTGGGGAGAGGCTATTTTAACTGCTGCATACTTAATAAATAGAATGCCATCCAAAGTTTTGCAATTTCAAACTCCTTTCAAAGTTTTCACAAATTGTTTTCCAAATGCTAGGCTTTTTGCTAATTTACCTCCAAAAGTATTTGGTTGTACAGCATTTGTACATGAACATAAACCAGCTGGAAAACTTGAGCCTAGGGCTGTAAAATGTGTCTTTGTTGGTTACTCCTCAACCCAGAAAGGCTACAAATGTTTTGATCCAAAATCAAAAAAAAAATTTGTCGCTATGGATGTTACCTTCTTTGAAAATCAACCATTTTATAAAGGTATTCATCTTCAGGGGGAGAATTTTAAGGAAGATTCATGTATAAATTCAGATAATATATTTCCATTACATAACGTTAGACAAAATTCTGCACCTACACCAAATGGCCAAGATTTGTTATTTGAAACTCCTCTCACTATGAGTAATGTTTCTCCTGAGTCTAGGCCTACATCTGAAAACTCTGATGAAAAACAGAATTCTGGGACGCAGTCATTGGAAACTAAAGACAAGGGACAACCTAGTATAATGCAACACTATGATAGTTGTTCAAAAAAACTAACCAGAGGAGTGTTGAAGTATTTACTGATGCAGATTGGGCAGGTTCTATAGTTGATAGGAGGTCTATATCAGGGTATTGCACTTTTGTGTGGGGAAACTTGGTTACTTGGCGAAGCAAAAAGCAAAATGTTGTTGCTCGAAGTAGCGCTGAAGCTGAATTTAGAGCAATGGCCCATGGGATTTGTGAAGTATTATGGATATATCGAATTCTTAAAGAACTCAAGAAAACAGTTGATCTACCTTTAAAGCTATATTGTGACAATAAGGCTGCAATAAGTATTGCTCACGATCCTGTCCAGCATGATAGGACGAAGCACATTGAGATTGATTGGCATTTCATCAAGGAAAAAGTTGAAGCTGGAACTATTTGCCTACCCTTTATCCCTTCTAGTCAACAAACAGCTGACATTTTGACTAAGGGGCTTGCAAGACCTAATTTTGAGCATAAGATAAGCAAGTTGGGCATGATTGACATCTATGCACCAACTTGAGGGGGAGTGTAGGAAATTAGGAAACCTGATCTCATGATATCAGGGATTAGAATAGGAATTTATCAAAATTATAGAATCTTTCCTTTCTTAGATTATTTCCTTTTTCCTTGTTTCTTAATTCTAGGATTTAGGTCTTATTACGCTTCTATTTAAGACAGATGTAATATTTATTTCGAAGTATATACGAGCAGAATTGATGCTCTGTTTTTTCACAGGTTTCATTACCCTTGTTGCTCACCTATAATAACACTTCCCGTCTGTGATCTCTGCAGTCATAACGAGAATCTCAAAACACAACAAAGTAATTTCAATAGCAATTCTTATCATTGTTAGTAATGTAGGGAAAGTTTGTATATTGCAGTAAGAAAAATGAAAGACAGTAAGATTAATTTCAAAAATCACAGTGGAGATGGTGTGAGTATGACAAATCTCAATGAATGTGACGACAGTCTTCCTTTTATAGTTATAAGTTTTAATCAGCAGTTTAATTTCGTAGAGGTAAAAAAACTGCATAGGCTCCGGGGAAAAAAAATCAGGTAGAGGAACTCAGCTTCACAACTGAATCAACAAAAAATGAAATCTTCTACTAGATCGATTCATGCTATGACATAACATACATTGTAACTTATCAACAAGAAAAGAAAACAAAAAAAATACGAAAGAGATGCATTATAATATTATCCTACTGACATGACAGCATAGTATTTCACAATTAATTTGAAGGAAGTGTCAACACATACAACAAAAGAAGATGGCAAAACAAATTGATCACCCATACCTTTCAGAGTAGTCAAAGCATGTATAATCATCATGAACTGGTTGGAGTCTCAAACCAGGTTGCCAGGATAATATCTACCAAAAATGAATAAGTTGAAGAGATGATAAGATACATGTGTTCTCGAAAATATGTAGTTAAGCAGAGCATATCAGTAAAAATAAGACAGGAGATACCGCTAGCACTAGTGGCTGATAAATGGCTTCCGGAAGATAAGCCAACGTTGTACCACTATCAATTATTGCCCCCGTTTTATCTCCAAGCATGAATACCTCTTCGGGAAGACTTAACATAGCATGACCAACTTCAATCCCCGTCATATTGACATTGTAATGTGGCCTTAGATTAATGCATGCAAAATTTTCATAAAAATGTTTAGTAACAAAAAAAAAAAACCAAAAAAATAGAAAAAGATAAACGGAAGTCAGTTTCAAAGAGAATGTGATAAAAATTAAATGATAAGACACTCGGAACCACCAGGCTAACAGCAAGATAGATTGAACTGTAAGACATTTGTATAAATAAATGTATAAGAGATGCCTAACATGATGAGAGGCCTCCGAATGGCAAGGATCTAGCAAGTGTCATTCCAATGTTACAGATTCAAGACAGTACTAGTTTGTTTTTTTATAGATGTCTAATGAAAGTTTTCTTCATTCTTTATTAGCAAAGTAAAAAGTCACAGTTGCTTCGTTATCTACTAAACACTAATCCACCAGTGAATAGCCTTACATTGCTAAAAATATAAGAGTCCCTCTTCCTCTAATGAATATGTATCCCTAAACGTTTAATGTTGTAGCCTTCATATTAAGGGGAGCAGTTTAGAGCATTCATATAAAGTGGAACGGTAATTGACAACAAAAACCAAAGTTAGATTGTTGGCACTTGACATCTCTTAAAGCACAATACCACATGCAAGAGGGATGAGATAATTCATCTCTCCTTCAAATACTATGTAAAAAAAAAACTTTCCAATTCAGTTTTATGGAAGGAACGCAATATAGCAAGGATTTGAAACTTTTTGCCGTACGAGCATCTTGTTTCTGCTGCACCTTTCCTCAATTCTAAAAGAACCCAAAATGAGAAAACCTTAATCCCCTAAACAAAGCAAACAAATTCACTTCCTACACCCTTTTCAGGTTAACTAAAGCAGAAAATGTTTATGAACAGTGCAAGTACAACAAGTAAGCCTTTATCCCACTATGCGGGGCCGGCTATATGGATCAAAATTCACCGTCAAATTCTATTTCTAATATGATCCATCATGAAAAGTGTGACAAAGTTTTACGCTGGCTGTAAGCCTACCGCAAATCAAACAAATAGATCCAATGTTGCAAGACAAAAATAAAAGTTGTTCTCCATATCCTTTGATCTCCTCTCAATCTACTTATGTATATAAGAATGGCGGAACCAACTATTTAAAATTTCCCAAACATGATTTCATCAAGAGAAAGAGCACAGAATAATCAAAAAGATCAAACCGGATAAAAACAACTACGCAGAAATCTAATAGTAATTGCTGAAGCTCATAGGAAAGGTGCAACTTACTGGCCTGGTACCAATGCTGTCATATTAACTTTTGGTTGAACAACGTGCCCAATGGCAAAAATCCCACCACCAATTACACCATCTAAACAATGAGCAAACATATTCTTCACCCTTCCAGATGATGCAAGTTGTGAAATCATGGACGAATTTTCTTTTCCAAAACCAAGTACCCCATCAAGTGCATCATCAGTAGAACCAAGATCTCCTGATGGTCCGGCACCACACCTGCCAAAAAGTAAGAAGCTCTTTGTAGTTGACAAAAAGAAACAAGCTATTTCTGACCAACCATAAAAGCCAAAGCATAATCAAAACTAAGTTCGTGGCACTTATGCATGAGATATATCATACTAAATTTTTTTGCGTCACAATATGCAAAATAAAGTAAATATTGTTACCGAAGCCTCAACAAATGTAGAAGCAAAGCGGTGCATAGGCTAAGAAACCAAATAACAAATGAGGTAATCCAATCCATCACCTGATCTCATGAAGAATGTTCTTGGATAAGTTTACTCTTTTTCTGACTAAGAGAGTGTTCAGCATTTACAAAGATATGAAACACTAACCTGAGTAGGTCATGATATGCAAGCAAATAGCCAAAGATCCCATTTCAGAAAACTAACTAAATGCAGAAGATGACAAAAGGATTTCCTAAGATTTCATTCAAGATTTTGATAATCAAGAAAACATGTTAGAGATGCTTCTTAGCTGACAATCAAGAATCCATAGCTAAAAGCTCATTCGAGAATTAAGTAACTTGACTTGACAGCCATTATTCAAACTGAGTTCCTGAACTGCGTCCTAAGGATTCACTCCAGTTAGACAGGCTTAGAGGCCCTATCATGGATCACTGAATCACAAAACAAGCACAGTATACGACTAAAAAGTAAGCGGCATCCAGCAACCGCAACAAAACAGAACACACACACACACACACACACACACACAGTTCACAAGAAGCTCTGACCAAAACTTCCATATATCAAAACTTTAATGTGTGCATCTGAACGCTGGAAAGGCTGATTCTCATTTTGCATGGGCATCTTGATGGTGTCCTCGTTAAGTATTTTTCTGGTCAACAAGCTACAAAATATTTTTACTCACTTGTCTCCTAAGTTAAACAAATATACTATGGCAGCAGCCTACAAAGCAAGAAAACCTCCTGAATGGATGAGACATTAGTTATCACCATGTTTTGGTGGAGTAAGGCATCTTTCTGTCCGAAAACCTACAGAAAGTGGCAGCTTCACATTACCTTCACAAACTGTGGCTTCTTACCAGTTGCCAGGAGATTTTCAATAACTGTCACCAACAATATCCTATAGAGAAAAGGTCATTGTTGATTCTTGAAATTTCTGTGTACAATACCAAATATATTATGGCGATGATGGATTACGTAAGAGTTGATATGCATGTATAGTGAAAAGAACGTCAATTGAAAACAGAAGGTAATCAAACACTTGATTAGCAAATCTCGAAAATACAACAGCAGATATACAACTTACCCAAAAATAACACTTCCATTTGCTGATTGAGTTTGAAGATCACCAGACACTCGATCATACTGAACAAAATCCTCAACAAAGTATCCCATGCTAAAACTCCCATCTCCATAAACCTCAGTGTAGAGACAAGTCTCATTAACTGTGCAACCTGAGGATGACCCATTCATGATCTCTCTACAGAACTCTCGTTCACAAGCAACCAATTTCCCAGTTAGTGAATCCTTAGGATTGTATTTTGTTAGTTCCAGCTGCCAAATGAAAAAAATCGAAGCTTCAACAACAGAAATTTCTTTTTTTTAGCAAAGGGTGCTTAGATTTGAACATAAGAAAGGACACATGGTAAAACAGAGAACGAGAGACATACACCACGATAGCCCCTAGCAGGGCATTGTTGGCAGTTAATGCAATTGACCCACATTATGTCACTTCCTGTATCCACTTGCACATAGTAATCCTTTGCAGGTGTTCCAATTCCTATTTTAGCATAGTACAGCCTACAATACAAAATCTCAAAATCTTAGTCCAAATAAAAAAAAATTGCAAAAAAGGGAACAAAAAAATAAAATCCTCCCAGAGGTCAGCAGCCATCTCATGCCCCATCATGTTTCTCACATATGGCGCTTCAAAACTAGCCAATAGCTTTATTTATTTATTTAAGTAAAACATCAGAGTTCCCATGGTTTGTAAACTGACTTCCACCTGAAGGGTAAATCAACCACAAAATGAACCCACTTTGTACTCTTTGTAACTACCATTCCATGGGCCGAACATAGACCTCATACATGATAGCCAAGAACTTAAAATGAAAAGCTCATTTCTTAGAATCAACACCCAAAAATGATTCTACACTACTTTTCCTTTTATCTAATTGACAGCATATAATTTAAGCAAATAGGAACTAATAATCGACCAAAAAATTACCCCATCTACAAGTTACCAAATTCTGCTCCAGAAACTACAATTGTTCTCAGAACAACTCAATATGAGATTCCAAACAATAATGCAGAATTTTTCTTCATGATAACATTCAAATGCAACCAAATGACACATTCAAATAATATCAAAGCAAATTCACTAATGATAAACAACAGTAAATGATTCAAATAAATACTGTACATATGTACTTGAGCAATCAGACAAGTTGCATAACTAAAAGTAAAGTAAAACTCTCGCTTCAATACTTGCTCCACATAAATACATGAGAATCTTAACTAGCCACAAGTACAAAAAGGAAAACACAACGTACAACACGCTAGTCCGTTTGTAGTTGAAGAAAAGATCACGCAATTATATATACTTGTGCAATATGCTTAAATTCTTCTACTCTTCAAAAACGTACAAGTATAAAAAGCATGAATTTTTAAGCATGATTTCTGAAAAAGAAAACGATAATTGTACGTAAATATTTCGTTTAATCACAGAATTAGCAAAAAAAAAAAACAAATTCAAAGAGAAAAAAAGAGTGATGATATCTCCCAACCCGACAGCATCAGGGCGACCGGTGCCACCAATGGGCAAGTCAACGCCGGCGAGAATTTGAAGATGACGGATGCTATCGTGCGCTTTTAGAGCATCGAGAGACCGATTCATGCCGGCGAACTTGGAATTCACCTCGAAAACTCCGCCACCATGTACACTCGTAAGACTCCAATTCAATAAATTCAGCAACAACAAAGCGCCAAAAAGAATAATTCTTTTCGTCATTCTCCACCTCTTTGATTTTGTAGCCGCGGTGGTGGTGGCGACTGTGGCGGCGCTGCAGTGGAAAAACGTGGCAGTGAATTGGAGGGAAAGGAAGGGGTAGTTTTGGAAATAGAAGGAGTAGAGAAACGAATTTGATTTATTTTTTTGGTTTTAACTTTTAACTTTGCAAGTCACCTTTCTATGTATCTATCCATTTTGAGAGAAAAAAAAATTGCGGTCGTTTTCGTCATATTTTATTGATTTTTTTTTTATTACTCACGGCACGTTTGAAATAACGTAGTTTTTTCATCGCAAAAACTGACTATACATGCGAATTATAGTTTATACGTTAATATTATTTGATATTTGATATTTTAATATGTTAATTCTTTTTATTTTATATATTAATATTTAATATTTTATATGTGTGAAACGATTCATAAGAGAATAACTATTTTTTCCATTTTAGGTTAAAAATATGCACTAAATTAATTATTTTATCTAATTTTTTTTAAAAAAAAAACTTATGTGTAGACATATAATAATTAAATGATGCAACCTGTATATTTTCAGTTAAAATATCATATAGAATTGAAAGGAAGAATGAATTTAATATAATTTTTTTTAATGTGAATGATGAAATTTTTTTTCCTCAAATGTGTAAGATAATTTTCGTAATTTGCTCAATCATTTTATATAATAATAATAATATTTTTTTTCTACATTTGGATAGAATGCAATGTCTGAATTTGAAATTCAGACGGTCGCTTAAAATTGTGGGAGTTCTCAATTTACAATTCTTACCCTGATTATATAATCATATATGGATCTATAATGATTTGTATTTTTTAATTTTACATTTGTTTCAAACTTTCTTTAGAAAATTTTTCATTAATTTTCTAAAAATTACACATACATTAGTTTTCGTTCTCACTATTTGTTTTTGTGTGGTTTTGATTTATTTTTTTTCAAAAAAATAAATAAATAAATAATGGATGATAGACTTGAAATTTGATGAGGGCCCATCGTCTAAATTGTCTTTTGGCTTGTGGAATTGTACAATGTAAAGTTTGAAAGATGGAAAATTCAATTGAAATTAATCGTTGACATAGACCTTTTCGCATGGGATGGGTTGTGTTGACTTAATTAACTTCAGTTGAACTCACAAATTCACAATTCATCGCCTGCCTTGGTGTGATTCACTGAAGGACAACTTTGTGGGGCAGGGAGAGAAATGGATATGAACAATTTGTCAATTCGCCCAGAAACGAACAATATATCAATACGCCCAGATACGAACAATTTATTGGAATGGTAACAACCAAGAAGATGTCTCAAACTACTGAAACAATTCCATCTTTTGAACCAAATTCTTTACGACAGAGCAAAGGGAAATGGACTTTGGTGCGAAGATTAATAGTTTATGATCATTGGCAACTGGCAAGTCGTGTACTTGACCCATAAAAGTAAGCAAAACAGATGTTTTTAAAGGAACTAAGGTCCTTCAATCAAATACAACAGTAAATGGGAAGAAGATATGGACTCGGTTAGGGGGAAGCAAAGCAATGCAGAAATGATGCAATTAGCATTAACTCAACATTGTAACTTGAGGGATTTGAATCAAGCTAAGGCTTAAAATAATGGTTAGGCAACAACTGCAGGCATCAGATCAATCAACACAAAAATATCTCATATATTAATGCAAATCTGAGCTCTAAACCCTTGAAATGTGGGGAAATTGAAAGAAGGCAGAATGAGCGATAACGGGGATAAAATACTCTTTTGCAGGTTGGCTTATTGCCGTTTCTTTGAGTCTAAACACTTTCCAGTGATGGCCGATCTTAATTTGCATCCAGAAGAAAGTACCTGTTGCACCAAAGCATCTATATCTTCTTCCTTCTTTTCATAGACCAAGAAAGCACAAAAGGCCAAGGGAAGTCCTGCAATAACGATTAGAAAACAATCAGATCAGATGTTATTAGCAACAAGAATCTAGTAGGTTTCCAATACATATACTCTGAAATGGTGCGTATTCCCTGACAGTAATGGCTATGGGTGCCGTGCCACAAAATGTGTATGCGAGAGAGAGTGAGAGAGCACAAACCTATCACAAACAAACTTCGGAGAGAAAAGGCTCCCAGGATGCTCATAATCAAAAGTGACAAAACCACCTGTTTTTAACAAATGACCAAGGATGCATCCAGTTGTTAATCCATGATTGAAATAAATATATGGGCATACATAATCAGAAGACCAAGAGAAATACAAGATAAAAGAAGGTATAGAACATTGAGAAACGAAAAGCTAAAGATGACTCCGACTCTTTAAATTTACCCACTAATTTTAAGAAAAAGCTCTTAGTAACTAGTAAACCTGTACCCAATTGGAACACAGATTGAAGGGAAAGATATGGTTATCCATTTTTCTCTTTTTGGTTGGTTATATTGAGCTACAATTTGGACAACCACTGATATGCTACAAAAAAACTTTCCACCATACTTATACCAAATAGCTAGTTAGCTTTACTGTAAAATGTTTCCAACGTTAGATTTTCTCAACAGAGCTTGACTCCAGAAATCTGCTCCCCCAACCCAAAACAATTTTCAGTGCCAACATTTTATTTTACTTAACCCTTATGCAATGGAAGGCACCAATACAGGATGCACAGCCACATAAAAACCATCCAAATTGACTGGACTAAACAAGTCTACTGCTCTAACCATCCAACATAGTAATAATGAGTTTACCAAGAATCCAGATCACTGGGTATCATCTTCAACCAACTAAGCCTGGCAGTTGACCAACACTGCAGATCTTTACAGCAGAGAATAAGAAGGTAAATGCATACAACCATTACCTTTAGAAAGAGCAGCCAGTCATTTCCTCTGCAAAGAGATTTCAAGTCGATCACAGCAGAATTCCACCCTGAGGCAATTGATTGAGCAACTTGGTGTGAGGCACCTTCTGAAATGTGGAACTTCGACTCAGAAATTCTCTCGATCCGATAACCCAATCTACACCAGGATATAGCCACGAGTAAGAAGTCATGAAAGCATCTCACTTTTATTGCTGAACCATGGCACTAATCAAAATTTCAAATTTAACATCGACAAGATGAACTTTTATCAATAAAATATGCATAAACATTAGATGTCCTTGCATATGTTCCTATGGTAACCAAAGGATGCAATTCTTGATTACTGTTCAGAAACACTGACCAAGAAGCAAGAAGTCAGTCCTACTATGAATATGGATTTGGTTCCCTTGTAGCATATAGCATGCAACAAAAATTCAGTAGATAAAATGTGTAGTTGCATGCATGCAGGCAATAAAAGATGGTCATCATATTTAAGAACACCACATAAATAAAGAAAATATAGGAAGAGGGAAGTTGCATACAATTTCTCAGGTAATCTGCCATTGATGAAGAGGAAAACTACTGCCGCCAAGAGAAGCCTGGAAACTGCAGTTATCATGGTGTCTCCAGATGCTATGAAATTGAAGTATATTGCAGCTAGAACCAACAATGTTATGACTGTTTGCTTTTTATCTCTCCATAGAAGTGTGTCTGCAACTGTAAAATGTAGTTTCCCCAGTATTAACACAAAATTATGACATTATATCCTTTAATTATGATGTGACGTGTCAGTGCTTTACAATTATTAGTGTACCCAAAATCTTATCTTTCAAGTTTACAGACCGATTCCAATTGTTTAATAGAATCATAACAACTAAAGAAGTAATGAGCTACCTAGATTTTGGATCGAGCACCTCAAAATAAGAGATCACAATATTTGAGAATTTCTCAATTCAAATCTTCATAAAGAGTAAGAATAAAAAACTTGTTTAGATGGATTTAGATTGTACTCCAGAACAGATCCGGAGGTCAGAAAAAGGGTAGCATGGAATTGCAACAAATTCTAAGCAGAGGCCACAATTACATGAGTATATGATAATTCACAACCCAGATATTAGGTAGAAAACTATCCAATGCTCTTACACTTTTTATCCCGTGAAATTTAACAAATATTAATACCAGCATTTGACAGTAACTATAAACATAACCTCGTCTTGTGCCAGAAATCTGAATTATAACTTTCATCAAACATAAATTTGAATCACATTATCAAATTAAACCAGCAGTTTTCTTGTTTAACTTATTACAAACAAATGTCCGGTAAGGTTTTAGATCCAATATATAAACTCTTTGTCTGATTCTTTAATTGTACTTGCATTATCATGAAGAAGCGTTCACACTCTTAAAGTTTTAAACTAAAGAACATATTTCAGATGTCCAATAACCAGGGGATACTATTCTATATCAGTATGATTTCTTATGTGATATACCTCTTCCAAAATGTTTGAGAATAGAGTCATAATAAAGTTAAGGATAGCAAGTCCAGAAATGATAAAAGCTATGTGCAATTGCATTTCTAAATGCACTGAGTAAACTTGATTGGCATGTGGGAAATACCTATAACAGAAAAACCTGCATAAACATGAAAGGAGATCAACAATACATACCTCTACCACTCCCGAGAAATCTTGAAGCCTTTGACGGATCATCCCTTTTAGGTCGAACCTCTGCCCTCAAGTGTGGATATGACTCAATTGTTCGTTTAAGACCCTCCTGCAGAAAGCAAAATTTGAATTGTTAAAGGAACCATCCACAAAAAGTTAAATTATCTAAACAATTTTATGACATGTCAAGATCATAGTTTCCAAATACAAACAGGTAGTTCTTAGTAAAGAATTCCACATCAGAGCCACACTGCTAAAAGGAGTATGAAAACATTATCAACAAATTGAATCCCTCATAGGATAAAAAATGTGTGTCAAGGATAAAATGGAGTATTAGATGACCAAAATTTTCATGTAAGAGCTGCAGGATCAGAATAATGTTTCTTTCCAGCAATCAATGTCAATAGGCTTCCAACAAGGATTAGCAATTGAGTGTTTTACATCGTGTTATCTAATTGTAAATGTAATGGAAATGACAGTAACCTGTAATGAGACAATCGGCGAGTAGCCAAGATAATCATTTGCTTTTGAACAGTTAAATGTTCTAGAGCAAGACAAAAGCCTCATTCTTGAAGGTGTGAACTGTGGAACCTTCATCCCATATGGGGCTAGCATCTTATATACCCACTCCACAATATGTGCAATTGGCATCACCAGAGAGACAGGAATTTTGAGTCTTGGCCTGCATACTACATAAAATCAGAAATAAAGATAGTATATTTTAAATACTAATAGCCATAGCTGCATCACAACAGTTGAACAAGTGAGCAACCCCTCCACCTGCGCCCTGCTCCTCTCTCTCGGTGTGTATCATGACTCTATCTCTCTCTACAAGAGGAGAGAATTCCAGTATCCCCTGAGGGCTACACAACAACAGAACTGAAGTTTTCTAAGGGCTAGTGGTCTACCAAACATACAACTTAGGGCCAAAGAAGATCACTCTGGATATTTTATTTCAAAGAGCAAATGAAAGAAAGTACCTTTCATAGCCAAGGCCTTCAAGAATAAGTGAAACAAACTCCCAAAATTTGATAGGCTCCATATTAGTAATGAAATATGCCTGCAAAAGAATTGGTCACAGCTGCCTATCAAAGTTCATTTTCTAGAATCAGTAAACTGTAATACTTTATCTCGATGTCAAATTAAATAAATGAAGGAATAGCTAAGTAAATGAACACAATTTTACAGCCTCTAATACACATAATCTGCTCAACAAGCCTGCAACAAAATACAAAACTATTTAAGGGCAAACCTCACATTGATTTCCTTTCCAAATTAATTTAGAAGAAAAAAAAGCCAAAGACAACTTCTTTCCGTAGCAGAATGCAACTGCCTTGCTTATTATCCAGCAAAACTAGAATGCTGGAGATTCAGCAAGTAAACATTAAGATCTCTTTTTCGTCATGAGATATTTTAAACCCAGTAGATCTTCAAGTGACTTGGGGCAAATTCCATTCATATCAAAGACGTTATCCCGTATAGATGGAAAACTTACAATATCTTTTGAGAAGGACAAAATGAAATAAGCATGTCAATAAAAAGAAAAGGATGGATTCATGCTTTGTAGGAAGAGGTTATCCTAAGCAGTTCAAGAGTCATTTCTTAAAAGATATCCATGGAGTAAACTGAATTCAAGGAAGGACAACCATAAATGTCACTTTCTATTGATTTTTATTCAAGTACGCATACTTTGAATGAACGTTAAGAAGAAATACTTGCAAATTTTAGTAGTAATATTTGTCGTGTTTACTGTTCAAGATTATCTCAAGACATGTCAAGGTGCTGTAGTTACACCATTTCATGTGACAGAAGTGAACTTCGTCCATTTATTTTATGATGCAGCTAGGAGGGTTAATTCCAATGGAAATTTGAAATTAGCTTTGTGACTGGAAAGTGTCCAACCTCACATTCACACATGCAACCTCGTCATTGTAGATTTGAGTTTCCAATTCATAACAGGAAGACCAGCGAGCACATATATCTTATATGTTGCGCATGAAATTCTAAAGTAATTACCTCTTATTTAAAAAACACCAGCAATGATCATTGCATAAAGTAAGTAAATTAAGGATAACTTCGTTAAATCCCATCCTAATAGCAAAATAGCATCTTGAAGCAGCGTGTGTTCATGTAGACAGATACGTGCTTGATTGAAATCAAGAAAAGGAATTGCGAAAACAATTTCATTTCAAACTTTGTAATACTACCTGCCCTGAAGCTTTCTCTGCAACTCTCCCTCCTGAAGCCAGCGCTCGTTCAGCACAAATATGAGCATGTGCTACATTTTCAACGTAAGTGAAGTCATACTGGTTGTTTCCATCACCAATAAATGAACTGTCATCACATAGCGGAAATGCAGATTAATATCCATCCAAGTGATGAGAGAAGAGAAACGTATCAAAGGAAAAAATGTGGACACAAAAGCTACAAGCGTTCAGATTAGTTGCAAAACACATCAATGCCAAAAATAACTAGCTATGGGACAAATAAACATACATCCTAGTGATCACACACACAATCAGATTTTCTTGGTTTTGATAAAGAGAATATAGTTGATTTCTAAGTGAATAACATCATCAACAAAAACTAAGCCTTTATCCAACTATGTGGCCTTGGCTATATGGATTATATTTCACCATCTTGTTCTAGCTATACACATGTTTTCATTTATATTTTCAATATATTATGTCTTTGTTAATAGTTTCTTTCCAATTCTTTTAGATCTTCCCCTTTCTCTTTTAATTTGAGTTAATGCTTCTCTATTTTCTACATATCATACTGGGACATCTAAAGATCTCCTATGCACATGTCACAAACCATCTCAACTGTGCTTCTCTCATTTATTTCTAAGTAAATAGAATCAAGCAAAATTTTTACTATTGCTAAACCAAATCATTAATAGATTTAGGAATCAATCAACTACCTTCATTTTCCCAGACTTTGCAGCAGTAACTAATGAAGGCACAAGCAATCTATCACCAGGGCCAAAAATGCTGCTGGGCCTGATGCAACACGTTAGAAGCCCGTCAGTACCGTTTGACTCGATAACTAGTGCTTCTCCTTCAGCTTTAGTGGCAGAATAGGAATCATTATGCTGAAAGAGTAGGAAGATATTATTAGTCCCATGCATATTAAACATGATTAGATACTTCAGTGAGGACTTCAGGACTAAAAAAAAACAAATTAACATAGATGACATATACAAAATGACCCAATATGAAAAACTAAGTGAAAACCAAGAGCTTTACCTTTATAACTAAAAAGAAATAAATGTATTGTCATCAAACATGATGCCCCTTAGATGAGCATCAAACTCCTAATTTAGAAGCTTTATGACTGCAATTCAAATGATAGTATAAAGTAGTCTAAACGTACTAGAAAATGTAAGAAAAAGTTGAAAAAAAAGAGACAATATAAGATAGGTTAAGTCATAATTCATAAATCAAATGAAATTAAAGCATCTTGAGCTAATCAATCACTGTTTGTCGAATTGGTTGGTAAATTTTTTAACAAGCAAACCTTTTCCAGAATAGGATCATCAAAGATCCTAGTCCCTTTATGTTGCCCAAAGTAGTACAAGGGAGCAAGAGGGAAAAAGACTATAAGAGTCCCTGATTTTTAGTCTTATGATTGTCGACAGGGCAAAAGTAGTGATAAACATACTATAAAATGTACAAAAACATGAACTAGAAGCTGATGTTGCAAATGCATGCCTAGATAAAATTCTTGGATGCCATTGCATTTGGAGCATCTTGAGCTGACAAATCACTATTTCATAGTAGTTACCAAAACTGCTGACAAACTTAGGTTGAATTAAAATTTCGTACATTTTTTATCTAGTTTTTTCCGTACTATGATCATGAAAAAGTCCTACATTTGTTTGTCATTTCAAGGGAAAAAGAAAAAAGGAGCAATTATGGCTAGATTTGAACCACAATAGAATAGCCACATCAGCCACAGAAAATTTTCACCAAGAAAGGCAAAGAATAGAAGATCAAAAGTCCAATTTTTCAGTTTTCCGGCTGCAAATAAAATATTATGAGTAAATGGCATAAAGTGGTGCTAACAAAGCAAGCATCATTAGCACTTTCCATAGCAGAAACATGACAAGTTTTAGAATTTTAATTCATGCCATCAAGATCAAATACAAAAAAGGGAGGGATGATGACTAGATATGGACAGTAAAAGACTGCTACATCATCAGAAAAGAAAGGGGGAAAGGACTACAGGAATTCAGAAAGCTTCTGATGATACAATCCAGCATCATCCCAAGGTAGAAGTCAATATCAAGTGGGTTTATTGTGCCAAATACCTTATCAGGGTAAGGCAGTGTTTCATCCCCATTAAAGATTCCATGAACTCCATCAAAGACCACACTTGGTGAGCTTGTGCATATAAGTCTCTTTACTTTTAGCTCAACACAAGCATCAATAACATTCTTGGTTCCTGCAATATTATTGACTCGTTAGAATAAGGAGTAAAACTCTAATAAACCAGTATGAAAACAATTACCTTGTACAACAACTAAGAGGTGCGAACAATAAAAATTCTTTGACTGGTAAAATTTTTATAGCTTGTAAATTTACCTTGCACATTAACAGAGTAATGAAGCTGGTGATTGTTGATTGATGAATCTGGAGCAGCCATGTGAAAAACAGCCTCAGCTCCTTGGAAGGCTACAAAACGAAATGATCACTGAGAACACTCCCATAACAGGAAAATAAACTCTGAAACCATAAGTAAAGTTGCCTGGCACTTACTGAAAGTGCTAAGGCAAACTTAACAGTTGATTGACAACAACAACAACAACTTGTTCTACTATAAATACATCAGTAATGCACTTCATATAGCACTGCTAAATACATTACTGTTACAAATTTGATTTTACTCACTTTTCTTCAATTTTTTCTTTTTTAGTACTAGCTTAGTAGTTATTACAAATTAGAAACATAAGTAATCAAAATCATTGATTTGCATCCAAACATACCTTTCAACTAAAAGTTCAGCCACACACTACAGATAAAAAAATTTTAAAAAAAATCCTAATGATGATAATTAACCAACAAATGATACATTTTACAAAACATTACTCAAATATTAGAATTAATTGCTCAGCTTACTAGCTGATTTTCCTGTTTTCCTTTTTCTTTCCCTTTTTGTTGCAAATTCAATACTTTCCTCAACAAAGATAATCAGTTAACAATTTTTTCACAAAATACTTGTATCAAAATACACACTTTCACTAAAAATTACCAAAAAAAAAAAGAAATGATTGAAAAATTGCTCTCATGAACTGATTTTCTACCTTTAAGTACTTGAGACTTATCACGAAGATCTGCTGAGACATATTTAGCACGACCAGAAGTTAACGCTTCGCCTAGAGTTCCTTTCTCCTCGTAAGCTTCAAGCTTGATCGTAGGACCTAAATCCGCTACACGAACATGAAACATGTTGCATTTGATCAGCATTTCCACCAAATGCCTCGCCGCAAAGCCTCTCCCTCCTGTCACCACACACCACCGCTCTTGCCCTTGCCCTAGGCCTCCACCTTCCGCCTCCATATTCGCCTGTCAAAGTTTTAAATAGCCACGTTGAATTCGGACGTATATGTACATGTAGTTATGCATATATATACGTGCAGATTCTCTGTATAAAATGGAGTGAGTTACCTGAGAGGCTTCCGTCAGTTCAGGGATGCAGCAATTTGAATCTAGTGTGTGAGTGTGTGTGTGTGAGAGAGAGAGAGAATGAGTGTTGGGAGAGGAGATTGAATTGGAGAAATTGTAAGAAGAGAATGAGTGTGTCATGGTGAATGCGTGGGATTTTTAATTACGGGTTAATTACAATTAACTCCCTTACTTTGAGGTATTAGTATTCTGCCTACGTTAACCTTTCTATTATGCACTTAACGCCCTCAGATGCAACTATTTGATTTTAATGAGTAAATGACAAAGAAATCAATGTGTTATATTCTTGGAATATTGAACATTTTTTCTTGAATTTTGTATTTTGTTGTTTATTTATTGGATGAAAATGCTATATACCTTTTTTTTTAAATGAGAAATGAAGAAATTTTGAAAAAGACAATCTCAACATTATTTTAATTATTTTTTAGGTAAAAATAGATAGTCTTTATTGATGATTATAATTGAAAATATATACATGCCAAAATAATCATTTTAATCATTATCATCAATGCTATACAAAAATGATATGATAGAAACTCCATGAGAGCTACTTATTCCATACATAAATACGACTTTAAATCTTATGTATCATCTAGTGTATTTATAGAGTGATACAGAAAGTGATACACAAAAGTAATACAGAAACTCCATTGCCCATAAACATTATTGTAAATAAGGACGACAGTTTAATTCTATTGAAAACTATAAAAATTTTTACATTTAGAATTGATAAATTGTAGAGGCCAAATCAAGTTTATAAAATCTATAATGTGATCCATATAATTTACCTCAATTAGTGAAATATAGGTTTAATTGTTGTTGAACATACCATATAAACTTATCTAGTAATTTGTGAGAAAGTTTATTGGATCAATTTTAAGTTTAACCATTTTTACTTTTTTTTTTTGGTAACATTTAGAAAAGAGATCTACTTGAAAAGATGGATATCAAAATTGAGGATAATTGAAATTTGGGAAAACTGTCAAAATAGTCACTCATATTGTACAAAAAAACTTATTTTGTCACTCACATTAAAAATGATGCATTTTAGTCACTGATATTGAAAAAATGCATCAAATTAGTCACTCAACGAAACTCTGTTAGCCTTTTTAACAGAGAAAACACACGTTTACATCACAGACCACTTAATAAAAGGGTAAAAATAGAAAATCATTTTATTCTTAACACAAAACACTTTATTATAATCGATTTATTGATCATCTGCTGCTTTTTACCAGTACACTCTTCCTCTATTAACAATGAACTATGAATAAATTACGAAGGGTTTTGTTTGAAAAATAAATTGATTTTTCACTTTTATCTATTTATTAAGTGATACATGATGTGAACTTGCATTTTTTTATGTTAACAAAGTGTGTTTTTTCCGTTAAAAAAAATTAATAAATTTTGGTTAGTGACTAATTTAGTGCATTTTTTAAATGTGAGTTACTAAAATGCATTATTTTTAATGTGGGTGGGTGACAAAATAAATATTTTTATACAATGTGAGTGACTATTTTGGCAATTCTCTTTGAAATTTTATAGAAATAGCCTAACTTTTTTACCTATACATTATACAAGGACACAATTCATACTGTCCCCAAATTTAAAGGGATATTTTGAATTAACCCTCTCCGCATTCTGTACCCAGAAAAACCCGACCCACTTAGACCATCTCCAACGCTACTGTAAAGTAACGTTGGAGGCCGCATAAGACAAAAAAGGCAAAATGGACCCTGTGCCAAATTTGCGTTAATTTTTAACGCATGAAAAGTGCTTTCCTGAGCTTCTTTTTTAATCATTTTTTAAAATTTTATATAATTGCAATTTGGTCCCTTTTTGTCTTTAAGATTTTTGTTTTTTCTAATAATTTTGTTATTATAATTTGGTCAATACATTTAGTTTAGATCATTTTAATATTATATTACTAAATTAAATAAAAACTATTATTAAAAAATACTCATTAAATTTAAATTGTTTTTAATTAACAATAATTAATGCAACAAATTAATTACACTTAATTAATTGAAAAATATTATTAAAATAACTTAAATATAGAAAATAAAATATTAAAGACTGGATAAAAAAGTTGAACAGTTGTGCGCTATATTACATTAGGTGAAAGAATAAACTTGCAAAGAAATCAAAAATCTAAAACATCAAACGAACAACATGATATAATTCATAATTTAGTTAATAATCTGGTAGATCAGATCCAGATCCTCCGAGGTTGATGAAATAATTGGCAAATTCATCAGTTTCAGAATTTGAGGGAGCTTGTTTATCTTGCTGAGATCTTTTTTCTAGTATTCGGCTTTGCTCAGATTTGACGTAAGCATATATTTTTGGATGGGTAATAGTGCTTAAATCCTTATCCAACATTCTATCCTCGTGTTTTTTTTTGTTTTAATAATAAATTCCTTTCTTGGAAATCTAGTTGATATTGCATTCTCAAATCATTTTTTTCCAACATATTTAAAATAGCTTGATGTCCCTCTTTCATAGCCTCACAATAAAGATTCTCCATCAATTTTTCTTTTCAACTTGGCTTTCTTCACCCTAATTAGGCGTTCTGATGCAGAACCACTGGAAGTATCATCCAGATAAATAGAAAATAACGATAACCTAGGAGATGTCGATATTGGAGAATCACTAGAGGGATTGTTCGACTCTGATGTGACATCATTTATGTCTCGAAGATGTATTGCCTTTCTTGATGGGATGACATCATCTTTAAACTGCTCAAAGTTTTTAACAATATCCCACACGTGATCGAATTTGAAGCCTTTTGTGTAGTTCTTGTCTTGCATCAACAACGTTTTTGCCCGGTGCATCTGCAATAAAATTAAACAATTAAAATTTACAATTTTTACAAAGATATATGTATTATTGAAAAAAAAATAGAAATTATACATACAATATCTTTTTCAGAAGCACCACTAAGATACATATTTTCAACTTGATGGATACACCCATTTAATTTTAAATTCGAATAGCCTTCTCGATCGTCTGAATGCGACATTGTAGAGATCTTTTAGTATGAGAGTTGAAGCATTCATTTTTTTGCTCGTTGTATGTGTCTTCCACACGGGACCAAAATTGATTTGCAGACTGATGTTTTCCAATAATTGGATCTTGCGATATTTTCATATGGCTGTTGTTATTGCCAGAGCAACTATTAGCTTCCAGAGCAATAAATCACACATATTCCAAATTCATCCTTAACCAATCAACTCTTTATTTTTTTTCTCCATTTATTACAACTTATCTTTATCTTCTTTCTACCTTATCATTACAACTAATCAATTCTTTATAACATCTTCCCGTAACTTTTGTTTTAATCTCCTTTACATTGATTTTTCTCCCAAAATTTTGTTAATATAATATTTATTTTCACCCTCAAATTATAAGAAAAAAATTACATAAAAATATATATGGCACTTATTTCTATTAATATATTTTATTGTTCTCTCAATTAAATTATAAAATATTTATCAATATATACTTCAAAAAATTTAGACTCCATTTGTTTACCGTTATTTTAATGTTTTATGTCATAAATTCAATATTTTTGTCCATTTTTTTTATCAAAATTTGTAAAATAAAAAAAAATAATGTTACAGTAATTATTTTTGTTACAACATTTTTTTTATTTTTATAAATAAATTATTAAATTTAAATTTGACTTTTAAATTTTTAATAATAAAAAATTCTTTCTAAGACATTTTTTTACCAAAATAAATTCACAAAATATTAATTCAAATTTCAATTTTAAAATTTTGATAATAAAAAATTCTTACTGCCTTAATTATATTATGAGCAAATTGACATTTCAAAATGATAATAGATCACAAGGAAAAAAATCGCTCGGAATAAAAATAGAAGTGAATAAATGCATCCACATTCTAAAATAAAATTTGTTGTCATTTTATTATTTAAAATTTATGAATTAAATTGTAGTATAAAAAATACATGAAATCGAGATTTTTATTATATATATATATATATATATGGTGGTGGTATTTTCCCTTTAAGTTTTAACTTATGCGGATTATTTTGATAAACTATTAGTATAAGAAGCGTTATTAGAAATAAAAATAATAATTTATAGTTACCATATGTTTATGTTTAGTATTTTAACAAAAAATATAACTCATCTTGATTAGAGTATTTTTTTTAGTTTTATAGTAGAATTTTTTTTGTTGAGATTTGTTATAATTAATAAATATTTTGGAGATGTTTGGATTTATGAGTTTGTTTTGGTGAATAATATATTTAAGAATTTTTTATTAATAAAATTTAAATTTCAAATTTGAATTAATGTTTTATGAGTTTATTTGGTAAAAAAGTCTTAGAAAGAATTTTTTATTATTAAATATTTAAAAGTCAAATTTAAATGTAATAATTTATTTATAAAAATATAAAAAATGTTGTATTAAAATAATTATTGTAACATTATTTCTTTTGTTTAAAAATTTTGATAAAAAAATGGACAAAATAGATAAATCAAATTGAATTTATGAAATAAAACACTAAAACAATGGTAAACAAATGGAGCCTAAATTTTTTGAAGTATATATTGGTAAATATTTTATAATTTAATTGAAAAAATAATAAAAACTATTAATAGAAATAAGTGTCATAATATTTTTATATAATTTTTTTCTTATAATCTGAGGGTGAAAATAAATATTATATTAATAAAAATTTGTGAGAAAAATTAAAAGAGAAGTAAAAAGAAGTTACGGGAAAATGTTATAAAAAACTGATGAGTTGTAATGATAAGGTAGAAAGAAGATAAGTATTAGTTGTCTTGATAAATAGAGAAAAGATAAAAAGAGTTGATTGATTAAGGGTAAATTTGGAAGATGCATGATTTATTGCTCTGGAAGCTATTAGTTGCTCTGGCAATAACAGTATCCTTTTCATATACACTAGGCATAGAAGCACATCTTCATCATTATTGTAATTCCATATACACTAGGCATAGAAGAACATCTTCATCATTATTGTAATTTGAAGCTCGAGACATTTTTTTCGGATGAAAAAATTTATATGAAGTAGAATACAAGAATAGAAAGTGTATATTAATTTGGCAAATGTGGTTGCTCTTGAACGTGGTATATATAGGCGATGAAATTATGGAGAGAAATGTATTGATATTGAACAAGCAAATCAATTCAACTTGATATGACTAATCCATGCATGAATTGTCATATCTAGTTGGGAAAAAACAAAAAAAAAAAAAAAAAAAAAACTACATAACCCACTCTCCACTTTCACGTTCATAAAATGCCAAAGAAGTTCAATTGAATTATCAAATAATGCATGAATTGATATGCATGAATTGTCATATCAAGTTACCCACTATAAAGTAGAAACATTGATATGACTAATCTATGCATGAATTGTCATATCAAGTTAAGAAAAAACCAAAAACAATTAATATTACATTACCCACTCTCCACTCTCACGTTCATAAAATGCAAAGAGTTCAATTTAATTGTCAAATAATGCATGAATTGATATGCATGAATTGTCATACCCATGACCCACTATAAAGTAGAAACAATTGCTATAAATGAATTGTTATACCCATGATAGAGCATATGTGGGAGCAACATTCTAATTCGAAGTATTGAATGATTTGTAATATTGATTTGTGTTTTTAATGTGTGACTTAAATTATCTAATGTAATGTTTTTCTTTTTGCATTTCAATCAAAAGTGTGTCCTTATTAATATTGATTTGTGTTTTTAATGTGTGACTTAAATTATCTAATGTAATGTTTTTTTTTTTGCATTTCAATAAAAAATGTGTCCTTATTAATATTAAGAAATTAGTAATTTTTATGACACTTGTTAATTGTTATTTTTGTAATATTATTATTTCCTAAAAGCCAATGTCTTGGATTAATATGTAAAAAAAGAAAGATTAGAGCTTGTTTTTATTAAATAATAAAGTAATATAAAAATATTCAGTTATGGTTGCAGTAAATTTAAATAGAGTTTATGGTTGGAGATGCTATTAAAACAATCTTTACCCATTTATTTTGGCGGGACTGAAGTCAAAGTTCCCACCATCCCTCCCAACTCCCAAGCCAAGAACATCAATCCGCATAAAAAACACGCACTCACACAGTGACTTCCTACTCCGCTTCCCTCCTCGCTGGAGTCTCCTCCCCGATTTCAATCGGATATCAACTACAACCATCAATGCTGACTGGTAGAGAAAGCTTAAAGAGATTAATCGGAAAACGGCGTCGGTTTCTCCCCAACCGTGAATCCATCCTCTCGTTACCTCTACCTCAGGTACACCCAAACCCAAACAAAACTCAAGCAGTTTATCCATTTTTTAAATTGAATTTGTTATCAAAATCTGTTATTTTTAAATTACAAAAGTTTTTAAAATTATTTGTTTTTGTTTATTTTTTTAGAGCTCGTTGAATTTATTGGAAAAGGAAGAGGATGAGGATGATGATGATGATGATGATGATGATGTTGGCAAAGATGGTCAGCATCCTGAGGTGCATTCGGTTAAAAATGGTGATTCTGAATGGGTTAATTGTCCCATTTGCGGGATCCAAGTTCGCAGCGATGACGACGTCATCAATTCCCATTTGGGTAACTATTTTATGTATTTTCTATTGGAATATGAATTTGTTATGTAAAAAATGTTTTCTGTGTATTTGGGTTTTTATTAATTGTTATTATTTTTAATAGTTTTGGTGAAAAAGCTGATAAATGAGAAGAGTTTTTTTTTTTAAATTTTTTAGTCCGAATTAAATTCAGCTGGAAGTTCGAAACTTTATGCAGGTATAATGTGATTCTTATTTATTTCTCTGTTTTAAGACTAAATTTCAGCTTTGTTGTTGTTTTGGAATCATAAGTTCAGCATAGTTGATGAAAAGTACCATGGAGTGTTTTTTTGGGTTATTTGTTAAGAATGATAGGTTTGAAGTTCACCTTTTTATTCTACTTTTCACTTTGTGTACAAACCTTGTTACTTGGACAAAGTTTTTTTATGGTTTTGAGTTCAACTGCGTATTTTCAGATGCATGCCTTGCTAGAGGAACTAAACGGAAATTAAGCCAACGAACCCTTTTTCAGTTGAACTTCTGTTCAAGATCCAAAGTCAAAATTCAGCCCATTGAATCGACTTGTGGAGGACTTGTTGATACTGTCCACAGTAATTTGGGTGATAGTAGTGTTTGCAATGATAATCATACACTTGATGACACAAAAGGTTTGCAAGAAGACAGTGGGGATGAACTCGAATTGCACTTAGAGTCAATTGTTACTGAGAGCAATAAATCAGCTGGTTATAAAGAAAACCCAGTTGGTGATGAGGACTTCGACAATGAAGTTGATTCCCCTTTACTGCCTCTTAAGGGGACCATTTCTGAGCATGATATGGAGGAATGGGTGGATGACGATGATTTATCAGAGATGTCTCTTCAAACATTTATTGTTGGCAGAAGATTTGCAGATCAAATGGAGTTAAATCTTGAAACAAAGATATTCCTCTCCAGAGACCCTGAGAATGTTAAGGATCCAAATGCTATCAAGGTTGTTATCTTTCTGATTTATCATTTTATGCTTTTAGGAGGAGTCACTAATGGCTCTTTAAAATAGGTCCTTTCTGCAGATTGTGGGCTCTGTAAAGTGGTGGGTTTTCTACCCCGGGAGTTGGCTCAGTATCTTTCTCCTTTGATGGACAAATTCCACTTGCCTTTTGAGGTATTTAGTTTCCTTCTGAAATGGAAGTAATTGAAGGTCTTAGTGCCGAACGTTTCTGTTCTTCTATCTTCAATTGGCCATGTAGCTTTCTGCTTTCTGTAAATTTCTAACATTAATGAATTTGAATGTACCATATATAAAGATTGCACTTGAGTTTTGTATATGTATCTGCCCTTTTTTGATTTGTTGATTTATCTGCGGTGTTACATTCAAATGGAAAACTTAAAAAGGCAAAGCACTAAGGTTGAATAACATTTTGAGAAAAGGTTACTAATGTCTCGTTTATGGATTGTTCATGTGGGGTAACAGGAAGACATGTATGTCTGTTGCAGCATTTTGGCAATGAAATGTGATAACAAAGGTGTTCAATAGTCTAGAGAGAATAAGCATGAAAATATCATTGACTTCTCCTGCCGAGGAAACAAAGCTGATTTTGATGCATTTTATTACTTTTTTTACCATGAGATATGAGTATCAGTTTTTTTCCCCTTCTTCACAAGGTTACCTTCTAATCATATTGAGAAAAACCTAACATGGACAAGGAAGCCCATCTAGTCTAAAGCAACCTTCTCTTCACTCAAAACATCAAAATTATTTCCTTAAGCTTTATGAGCTAACAGTGGAAAAGGAAAGCAAGATGAGAGAGATGCTGCCTTAAGTTTAGTGTCAAAGAATCTGGTCATCTTTTGTTGCTTATGAGCTATCAGTAAGGTGTGAAAGGCATTTTGACTTAAGGCTCAAGAGAAGTTGAGGGATACATCTTAGAAACATGAATTCCTTAAATGCCCTTATTCAACTTTAAGTGGAGAAAACATGAGAAAAGATTGACTGTTGAGAGAGCAGACCATTTTCTTTATCCCTGTGCCTAGAAAAATTCCTTTTTATAAGTTGATAGCACATGATTGCATGCCCAACCTGCATCTGCCAGTTGCTAAATAATTATTTTGCAATTTTTAATGGATTTTAGCCTTTCTTGAAAATTCTACAGGGCCATGTGACGTCAGTTCCAAAGCATTCTCTTGCTGTTGTTCCTATTCAAATTGTTGGCCAAAACCATTTATTTCAGGGTGAAGAAAAATGTGAAAGTCTAAAACTTTTCAAGTCCTTGTGGAAACATGCTGTTCATGTTGTTGATTCTGCAAAGACTCGTTCTCCTGGCATGGCAAGATATCAGCAAAACCTTGCCCTATTGATACATGAGGTTTTAAGGACCAATTCACATATTTTAACTGATGGCGAAAAGATTTTTCTGGGTACAAATTGAGCACCTATTACTGTTTTATATTCAAATCCTCTTATATTTATGTAACATGAATGATTATGCATCTTTTGCGAACAGAAAGGTTGACCTTGCTTTCAGATGATAGTCAAAGGCTCTTTGCTCGGCTTTATACACGAAAAGGTCTTCCTTACCATGCATATGTTTTCATTTATGTTATAGACAATTTATCCTTAGAAATTTGCTTAATTTTCTTGCTTAACTTTGAGAAGGAAAATTTTAATTTGTTTGTGTGCATCTATGTGGTTTCATACATTTGATCAAGAGCCCAGAAGAATAAACTCATGAACAGTGACTTAATGAGATTCGCCACTTGATTCTTATTGAAGACATTTTAGGAATACTTCTTCCATTTGAGTCTCCATTTTCCCCATTTCTTGAGTCTCCCCTTCCTTTCAAGCCACCAATCCCGTCTCTTTCTTTGTTCTCCTCTCCCCTTCTGCACCTCCTCTCATCCAACCATCTTTCTCCCTTCTTCACCTCTTTGGCTCTTTTGTCAGGCCTGTTTCTATCCCCTTTAAAACTGCTCTCACTCCCCTTCCCTTACCTGCTGTTTCCCCTCCCTCTTCTCACTTTCAACTGGACCTTTTAGAAATTGGTGTGCTTGTTGAGGTAGAATCATAATGCATTTCTTTTTTTCTTTGCCCACCATTTGAATTTTAATGTGCCTGTTATGCCTATAGTTTCGACGCAAAGACACATTTAAGTTAATTTGATGAGTAGCAATTGGGAATTCTATGGCTTGACTATGGTGCTCTTCTCCCTCAGGGCCATGGTTTCGGATGTCTAATATATCATACACTGAGGTTCTTGACTGTGAAGGGGCTATTAAGGAACTTTCTGGTAGATAAGTTCTGTAACTTCAATCTTTTATGGTCTTCTTTTTCAGGAAGTTTGATGCAAATATATTTAAGCATCTTTTCTTGACATAATGCAGAAGCTGGCTACATTTTTTCCCTTGAATCAGACAATGACATACAAGAAAATGACTTAGAGAAGATCTTGAATGTTCTTAACATTGGTGAGCTGCGGGAGATGACCAGTATGCTGATCAATGAGGTTTGAAATTTATCATTTCATAACTTAGTGTACTGTTGCTTATTTACTTACATGTGCGCACTTAGGTATGTTACCACAACTGGTTAAATGACTTAAACCTCCAAAAATTCCCCTTGGAAACTAATATTTGAATGATTCCAAATTTTACTTGTTTGTGCAAATGACACAGTTCATTTCCAATGATGATGTTTGAATCTTACAGTTTGTTTGCTTGGAAGAATCTTGCTATTATACAGCATATAGCATATATATGAATGGGAAACAGACTTTTCAAGGTTTCTGTCCCATTTGGTAGAGCTTATAGTGTGGCTTGTTACTGTGTGCTCAAGTGATCACTTCTCAAGTCCAGTTAAGCAACTTTACTATGTGCTGCAGCATACTCTTGAGTCTTAACATAGAAATGGTCAATTTTATATCTTCTCAAGGTCATTGTTGAGATTGGTCTACTCTATCATTAAGTGCTGGTGTGTTATGTAATGGTTTTTATGTATTGCTCCATCTTAAAGATCTTCTTTATGATGATGCATTGGTGGTTGCATTAAATGAACCTAGATATTTATGTGGTTTTGGTATTCCCAACTTTTAAAAAGTTATGGGCAAGGAATCGTTGGATTTTCATTATTTTGAGTAGTTACTTGCTTGTATTGCTTTCCTTTATGTTGGAGAAGAGTATCCATAAAGATTGATGGTTTATAAATACCTGATTTTGATCTGTTTGGTGGAATTGATGCAAGTTTCACAAACATGGAGTACAGCTGATTTTCCTTTGCTATTTGGTAAAGCTTAGAAGTATGTGAAAGGAAAATGTGATTGCTAATGCTTTTGCATACATTTGCTTTCTAAACTGAGCCATTTCTTGGGGTACAAGGACTTGCTTGATTTTAAGCTACCTACTGTCTAGTTATTTGGCAATTGCATGATCGCAATATGGAGCATCATGGATGGTTTCTTTCTAAAATGAATGGGTCCATAGTTTATGCTCCTAAAGTGATTGGCTTCTGATGACTACACAGAAAAAGACCAACTGTGTGGACAGATACGGGCCATAAATTTCTTACGGTTTGTCCATAACTTAGATGAGCTGGCTTTTCATCTCTGCTTTGACATTTGTTCAGTGAGGATTTTTAAGAAGAAGATGCTCTACATAATCTTTACAGCTGAGTTTGCAACTTCAATTTAGATCTTCTTGCAAGTGGTGTAACTATTATGTTTGTGTTTATTAGAAGAGGACTCTTTCCTTTTGTGAATATATGTAATATGCCCGTAATTTTCTGGTATTCTCTATTTATATCTGTAGCATTCAGATTGGTCTAACAGCTGCATAAAATTCCACATAAATATTAGGATGAAGTATAACTAATACTTCAGTTTGTTATTAATAGAAAACTGGCCTGACATCTTAAAATTTTGATGGCAGCATTTAGAATAAAGTTATAATTTGTAGTTTAGTGATCTAAGAACCTCCACTTCAGAATATGGGCTGAACATTGTGTATTCCAATCCCAAAGTTGATCTGCATTCTATCAGGATCTGAACATATAGTTACTTCACATATTCTGACTTGACGAATAACGAGGACCACAACAACGTGCATACCCTAGTTTTACTATAAAGTGTTGGAATTAGAAATCTTGTTTAGTAGTTTCTTAATGGTAAACTTGGTTATTTGCATACATTTTGCTTTACGAAATCATCTCATGAAAATACATACTATTTGCAAAATTGAGAACTCTTAGGTTTTGACCATGTCATTCTCTTCACAGACTTCGCAGAAGTTTGCTAGGTCAAATGGAAAGAGGCAGAAAAAGTGCACTCAGGGTTTGAAAAAGCAAGATTTGATTGGTTTGCTTCTGTCTTCACACAAAAACAATATACGGTAGGATGAATGTTTCTTGTGGTTTGTAAAGGCGCATAGTCTGGCTTTGGGTCTTTCTTCCATATATTTGACCTTCATCTGTTGATCATGCAGCTCCAACCTCCCAAGATTTATTTTACTGAAAACTGCTGCTTGTATTCGAATAGCTACATCAGCTGAGTCTCTTATTTGGCGAGCTGAGGTAATTCTTAGGTTTCCATTTAGTTGGAAACTCTACTTATTGTGTTTTCCTCTAATATTGTTTTTTAATCTTTTGCTCTCTGCAGCGGCTTTTTTTCTTGAATGGGGAGCAGGATTTATCGGCGTTTCTACTTGTTGATTTAGGAATCATGAAGTATCCTACATATAACTGCATACAATCTGATCCAATTTTTAGAAATAGAAGTGACCTGCTATCTTATGAGGAGGTATGCTTTACTACTGAACACTGCATTTTTCTTTTCTTTCTTGTTTTCTGCAGAAGACAATAAAAGTTTTCTACCTCAGGCGATTGAGGTTGCACAAATTATGGATGAATCTCTTGATGTTAATAATTCTGAGTCGGTTTCAAGATGCATCGAAGTTTCTGATTCCTGTATCTCCAGTTCTTTAGAAGCAGTTCAATCGTCGACCTTGAAATCAACGGATACATTTTTCTCGTGCTTTTCAGCTTCCTGGGTCTACTCTAACGTGGTCTTGTTAGGTGTTTCCTTCCTTGAGCGTGAGCAGAGGTATGGAGATTATGGTTACTGGTCATTGTGTATGCCATTTACTAATTATTCTTCTTTGTTCTTGTTTAACTTTTCTATCTTGGGATTGTCTCTATAACTAACGAGAGAGAAACTTCTAAATCGAAAGAGTAACTTTGGCTTGTGTCTCAGATTCTATGGATCTGTGTATTTTTTTCCTGTGAAATATCTGATGTTTTTGCATAGATCATCTTTATTCAAGTGATGTTTGGTGTTATAGTGCAAATAGGAAGTAGCAATTTTAATGGAGAATGCAAGGGAAAGCGTCAAATTGAAACTTTAGACCACACTGCAGCAAATTTGTTGCCTTTATTCCACTCGGAGATGTTCTATGTCTTGGATGGCCCATGGCAAAACTTGACACATGAGCTTTGATTCAATAAATGGCAGACAATGAATGGACATTAGTTGCAATCATCATATGAGGGCCAGGAAAATGCTGGTGCTATTTTGGGGTAAGATTTAAGAAGGGTTAGTTTTGGCAAAGAAGCGCGATTACTTGACCAGGAGATAATTTGTTTTAGAAAACAGATCAGTCTATACACGTAGCGTAATACTGCTTATTTCGTCGTAATTTGGTTGGAGCTTTATGTAAAGGGTTTCTCGATGGACTTAAGATATTCTGTATACCCCCATAGTCACAATTTGGCATTAATTGCTGTATGAAAATTACTTCTGTTTTAGCAGAAGGTAATTGATCAGATATGATGTACAGCGAAGTAGAGATAGGGACAGTTCTGGACTAGTTTTGGGATGCATTTGGAGTTAAAGAAAATGGTTGAGGGTTCTGTTTTGTGATTTAGTAAGAAAAATGTATCAGACATGGCTATTGACGATATGGGGATGGGATAACCATCTGTATATCTGCTGAGAAGGGGATGGTAAAGAATGTTGGTGCAAACAACCTTGAACAGTACTGAAGATGGATGTGATGCTTTAAAAGCTGTGACTGTACCACAGAGGAGGGGTTGGAATTCAAAGGGAAGCAAAGTGGTGACTGAGTTAGTTATAGATTTTTGTAACATTATTTGCGGTGGTTACTACCACGTTGAATTTCTTAAGAGTATGCTTTGTTATAGTTATTTCCGGTGCAATCTGGCCCTTTTCTTTTTGGGTAATCTTGATTCTGCTTTTTTCTTTCAATTTGGATAGTGAGATGATAAATAGTTATGAGCTTAGCTTTTGTGCTGATGATTGTCCCACTTTATCCAGGTAATGAACATCTTAACAAATGAGGTGAAATAAAGTCACTAAAAAGTTAACATAGGTAGAGCCCAAATTGTAGCCAATAGCATACATAATGGCTTGAGGAGTTCGCTAGTCATTCATAGAGAGTTTACTATCCAATAACTAGTACTAATGGGAGAATGAAAGGTATAGAATCTTTACAAGATTAAAATATTGGATTCATGTGTGTTCTTTTTATGATAATTTTTCAACTAACTATCTTGGCATTCTTGAGGACTTCAGCATAAAAGCTGGTTTTTATACTTCAAACGCTTTTATGACCTTGACTAAAGAAATAAAACAAAAGGATTATCCTAACAGCTAGAGTCCTCTAAAGATATTCATTGTAAGCTTTATCTAATTACTGAAAGATCTTTTAATATCTTCTTTGGTCTGGACCTTCTCTACTGGTTCTTCTTGATTTTTTTCCCCCACATTTGTAATTATAACACAAATTTGTAACCTGTGATTTATCCTTGATGATTTTTTCTTGGATTTGTAATTATAGTATATCAGATATACTATTGTCTATTCACTTGATGCATTATTGGTATTAGAAAATGTTAATTTTACTTGTAAACAAAGGTGGTTCCTAAATCTTTCAATGAAATACATGAGGATATCACTGTATTGAAAAATCATTATCCGTGTGTTTGTGGCTGTCCTAGTAACATTCATGATGGTTTTTTTTTGGTGAATATTTGATCCTTTGGGTGCTATTCCATTATTTAGTTGACATGATCATTCTGGAATTTGAACATTTCTTTCTTTTCCTAGAAACCATAGTCTGACAGCTCCATTTTTTCTCTGTTTTTCAGGTATACTGATGCTATCAATTTACTGAAGCGCCTTCTAATTAATTTTCCTTATGATAGAAGAAGAGGATACTGGACACTGAGGCTATCGGTTGACCTGGAACATGTGGGACATGTAGATGAGAGCCTTCAAGTTGCTGAAGAGGGGTTACTAGATTCATGGGTTCGTGCCGGTTCAAGAGTGGCCATACAAAGGCGGGTTCTGAGACTGGGAAGACCTCCGAGGCGCTGGAGGATTCCTAGTTATTCAAAGTCTATTAAAAGGAAGATTGCTGAGGTAAATATTTAGGTAACCTGTACTAGGAAAGTTTAGGTTATCACTCGGTGGTTATATTTTCCTTCAAAATCATGGAAGTTATCATATTTATCCTTCTTGATTATTTTTTGCTGTTATAATGTGGTTAGGTTCTTGTTCAAGGTAGACCACTGAACTCTAAGACAGGAATGAGGAGCATATTTTATGGTGAAGATGGGGAGCAATGTGGAGTTGAAGAGCTTGCTTTGCAGTATTATGCTGGAGAAGGAGGTGAATGGCAGGGTGTTCACACAGAGAGTGGCATTTGGTTGACTATATTTGGGCTTTTGATGTGGGATATTATTTTTGCTGATGTGCCAAATGCCTTTTGCACGAAGTTTCAGGTACTATTAGTAATCTATTAAATTGTATCCTCTGTCAGTAAGCGAACTTCTTATACTACATTTAGGACTTGAATCTTGATGACCAGGGGCTAAAACTTAAGTCGTGCATTTTTTGGTGGTTGATTTTTTTGTTTTGCTTTGATTACTAGTGTGAAGGTAGATTTGCCTAACTGATCATTGGTACATTATTTCTTAAAGTATTTTTTCCCTGAAGTTAACTGGAGTTTCCTTTTAAGAAACAAAAGTGTCCCCCCCATTTTTTTTTGAAAAATTTACTTGGGAGGGGCACGTAAGCAAGGATTCTTAACCATTTGTGATACCTGATTCTGTTGTTTAGAGTTTAGTTAACTGTGAAGTTTGACAGAGAAAAGAGCTAATATATAAAAATTTTACTTTGAAATAATTATCAAAGTCATGTTCTGTTTTTTTCCAACATCTTTGTTCTTTCACAAGTAACTGGAATTGAGAAATTAAATGAGATGGAACACTAAGAAGGCAGTTGCACTATTTTCTAGAGCTTACTTTTCATTAGCAATATCCAAATGATAACTTTTTTTGTAAATCTTTTCTTCTTTCATAGTTGACCAGATAAAACTTTCTTAAGAATCATTTTTTTAATAAGAATCATTAGGGGTCTTCATAAATAATGGAACAATTGTTTGCTTTTGAACCTGAAACCAATGTGGTCCTCTTGACAACAATAACTGGTGTTAATTTCACTTGCTTGCTTTTTGAAGGCGCCAAGTAATTAAACCAAATTATTAAAAATTTCTTTGAGAAGCAAGACATTCATCATGTTTTTCTTTTTGAGAATTGAGTACTTGGACTTGAGATCTCAAAAGGGCTAATATTTGAAGTATGATTTTTAAATTGGCAATAGACAAGCATATGCAAAGATATATAACTAGAAGTTCATTAGAGTACAACCATATAATTTGGAGGAACAGAAGAGTGAAAAGTAAAAGAAGGCAAATAAAGGATGCTTTGCTTGCTCATGGATCAACCAATTTCTTTAAAGACGAGTGATAAGACTTATTTCTTAGTGGATGAAACATAGGACAGCAACCATGTTCCTAATTCCTAAAAAGGACTTTTCAGAGGCCCATTTCAAAATTTCAAGAAATTTGTATATCCAACCATCCTATTGATTTCACAGTTTCAGCTAGATCGGTTCCTTTTGCTTTTACTGGTGTTTGAGTTTCTTTTCATTTTCATATATAAGGATAGTAATTTGTAGTGCTATTTTTTGTTGCTATTTGGTTATTATTGGATTTCGCATTTCTATCAGAGTAATTATATTGTTGACACATCTACTCTTTTGCAGACTGCTCCATTAGATCTAGAGACAGATTGCTTTTATGAATCCAGAAAGAGATTAATAGAGGAAGTTCTAGAAAAGATTCAGGATGGCATGGCAGAAGAGATTCTTATTTCATCGTGGGAATTGCATGTTGGAACACTCTGCAGGGGAGTGAATTGGGAAAGGCATTCCTTGGCTGAGCTTCGTGCTGCTGTTACATGCATCGGAGGCTCTTGTCTTACATCAATTTGCAGACATTTGGCTCAAGATTATCGGAGCTGGTCTAGTGGAATGCCTGATCTACTGCTTTGGCGCTTTCATGACAATTACAAGGGTGAAGCAAAGCTTGTAGAAGTAAAAGGGCCAAGGGATAGACTTTCTGAACAGCAGCGTGCGTGGTTGCTGTTTCTTTTGGATTGTGGCTTCAATGTTGAAGTGTGCAAAGTGACTGCTCCGATCTTGAAGTAAAATCTGCTTATACTCGAACACAGAATATGACCTCATAACATTAAAGGCAACTGAAACCTCTTCTCTGGAGATAAGAACAAATCAGTATTCATTTCTGTGCAAATATTCATCTTGCTTAGTGAGCCCATAGGAGTATGCATCTTCAGAGAATGTTGCCACATGGTCAGCGATAGTGTTTCGAGAGGAAAAGGTAACATTACTGTGTTCTGTTTCTCCTCGGATGTATCGAAATTTGAAGCTGATTCGACAAGGTGTGGTCAATGGTTTCTCTTGTGCTCGGCCGGCTTTGGAGATGTGCCTATGATTGCAGCACAAGTTCTGAGATGACTATGTATGGCAAATGAATATCAATCACATTTGATTGTGGTAGAGGTAAACAGATTAAGTTCTCAAGTTGGAGCACCATATGTATTCATTTTTTCTTGTCAACAATAGCACCACAAGTAATTATATACCTGGAAATTGTTTCCAATTGTATTTAAGCAAAGCTCAGATTTGTGTACTACACCAATATCAATTTTGATATAAAGAAACTTATGTGGAGTTTCATTTCATTTCATTTCCAATTCTCCATGAAGTTCATTTTTTAAGCTTCTTTCATTGTTCACCACATTTTGGATGGTATTCAAGGAGCTACAGGTAGGTGGAGAGGTGTGAAGAATACAAGAGAAGACGATGACAACAACAACAACGACTAAGTTTTATTCCACTAAATAGAGCCATTTATATGAATTACATTGTTGTGCTATGTTTTACTCATTTATATTTATCTATAACATATTTTTTTATAATTTCTTTCAAATTTTTTTTAGTCTTCCTTTTCCCCTTTACTTTGAATCATTAATTATCTATTTTTACAATGCCTCATTGTGATTGGGATGTCTAAAAGTTTTTTATGTATATGTCTAAATTATTTCAAGCGTGTTTATTTTATTTTCTCATTTATTAGAGTTTACTTATTTTCTTTCTAATGCATTCATTACTTATTCTATTTAGTTTAAAGTGTCTACACATCTATCTCAACACTCTCATTTTATCTCAACATTTTGATGTTGAACATTTTATCAAGAACACGAGAGAATTGGGAATTTTTGCATGGTATGAAATCTAGATAATAGCTCTCTTTTGTTTTATAATTATTTGTGGGCAGCTTTGTTTTGCTTTTGATTAAGAGCAGGTGGTTTTGTCCTTTGTGTAAACAACTGTTTTTTTACTGTATTTTGATTAGTAAAAATGTTACCTAGCTTAGGAGTTAAAGGGGGGAAAAAAGAAGAAAAGAACTTACATGGTTTGTCCATTTCAATGAATTTGTATTTCTTTCTTTATTTGTAATTTTCGTGCTTTGAGTGTAAAGGTTGACAATTTATTTTTATGAATATTTTATTATCACTCAACAAGTTAAACTATTATTGAAAGTACACATAGTTAGTTAATTACAAGTCATTACTATTGTCAATACATTGTACACAATTTTAGAAAAATCAACACAAGTTAGTCAAAAAAATGGACAAGAGCAACAAGCTCTTACTACCATGGGATAAAGGGCCAAAATTTTGCTATTCTAAACTAAGACTATAAAACCTTTCCATACTTTTACATAGATAAATTAGTCCATTAATTTCCTCAAAAAGAAAAAAAAACCCCTAATTATCAACATCATCAAGAACAGGAAAAGCTGGTGGGAGTATTATGCAGTAGCCACTGAATTATCTTGCAATGCCTTTTGAACTTGGTTGAGACTTGCCAAAAGATCTTGATATTCCTGAGTGTCCGAAAAGTTTGCACCCTGAAAATCAGTGAAACAATCTTTCCTGTCAGTCTATTCAGTAAGGAGATTTAAATCAACAATGTTCTTCATGAATGTGTGGAAAAGGGTCATTCTTGACCTGCCAAAATTCATGAAATATTAGAAGCACCAAGCGAAATGTGTGCTGCTAAGGAGGTCTAGAAAATCAAAGGTAAAACACACCTGCTTTATTATGTTTTTAACATGCATCTCAGCTGCAAACAATTCTCGACGGCTACCAGTTTGATGAGAAAGTTCCTGATACACTTTACAAAGTTCCAATGATGCACGTGCAAACTTCACAAACCGCTCTCTGTCTTTCCATAAATCAGATCCCTGGTATGCTCTGACTTGCTTAAGAAGGGCCTCAGAGCACATTGTAAGATCCCCTTTCAATTTGTGCCATTGAGCATATAATCCCCAAATATCAGCTGCCCCACTACTTTGAACAATCTGCCGCAAGATCTTGCCTAGCATCTGCATCAAGTTCTCAAATTCCCGCTTGCTAGCTTTGTCTGCTTCTGATCTTGTTGATTTCTTGTCAAGATTCATGTCAGAATTAGCATGATTATATTGGGTATCATTACTGCCAGTAATCGCCTCAGACGGTTCTGAATGGATTGTTAAGGCTTGTTTTTCAATCTCTAGCATCAGTCTTTGTAGTAAATCACTATCAAATCTTTTATTACTAGTCATATCCAGCACCTTTTGTACAGCCTCCATTGCCTGACTATAATTGCCAACGTCTGCGGCCACATGGCTAAAATTCTCCCACATTTGCCAATTGGTTCGCTTGAACTTCAATGCTTCCTTAAATGCAACAAATGCCTCCTTACTTTTCTTCTTAATCATGTGTAAACAAGCTATATTATTCCAAGCCTCTCCATTTTCAGGATCAAGTTGAACAGAACGTGTAAACCCATCTAGTGCCTTTTCAACATCCCTAGCCTTCAAAGCAGCAGCACCAAGTGCAAACCAGCCGTCTGGATATAAGGAATTCAGATTCAATGCTGATTCCCATAAAACTTTTGACTTCTGATAGTCTCCCCTGTTGTATGCGCTGCGAGCAAGAGAACGCATAGCTCGAGCTGACTTGTTCCCTGAAACTTCAAGGGCTTTTCGATAGCATGTCTCATCATTTGTAACATCACCAAGGGAACACCATAACCTGGGGTCATTAGGCCTTTCAGATAATTGCACCTGGATGAGTTCCACTGCAGCTGCTTTCTTCTCCAATATTGTGTAGCAATATATTAAATTATCCCAAAGCTCAAGATCTTCATAAACTTTAATAGCTTCTCCTATCAAGCCGCAACTTACTAAAAGATCACCAAATTCTTTACGCAATGCAGGAATTGTTGGACTATCAACAGAAAAACAGTAGAATATCCTTTCTGCAACTCCAGGAGAAGGTTCATTAAAACTTTCAACAAGTTTATTCATCATCAAGAGTGCACGTTGCTTTGTACGACTACGAGTTGATTCCCACCGGATGCGCAGAATGTTGCAGAAATAGCGAATCATAAAATGCGAGGATGCTTGAGAATCAACTGCCTGTATATACGGTCCCATTTCGAACCATTGATATTCATCACTCCGAGCACTCTTCTTAATAGCAAGAGATTGTGCCAGAATCACAGCTTGTTGGACTGCCTTCAGCTGGGTAGCAGCAATACTACAAATTTCTACAGCTTGATCACTAGTTTCAGCAGTTTTATCTTCCAAGATTCTAGGGGCCATCAATACATCAGATGCATCCAGCGTTTCAGGAGGATGCTGAAGTGAAGCACTATCACCAACACTAGAGATATCACCCTGGATCTCATGGCTGTCCGAACCAGAGCCATTGCTGCTGCTTTTATGTGAAACGAGCAACAACTGAGGCCTTGGTTCCACCTGCATCCCTTGCTTATCAGAATAGCAGCAGTATGAATAAATCCCAAAGTTCCTACTAATTCATACACACACTAATATACCTGATGCTTGGTACGGAATCCTAGAGCCCCACTCACAGAAAACTCAAGTCCTGATGCTTTCTGAGCTAATTCAAAATGAAGCCTGACGTAGAAGGGTTAAACAAAAAAAAAAAAAAACAAACATAATCAATAGCAACCCTTGAAGGAAACAATAAAGAAAAATCAAGAGAATGTCAAAGTATTCGGGAGGAAAAACACACAGCATACCAAACATAGGTGACTGTCCACTATTTATAATTACAAAACCGTTGAAAACGTAAAAACCCTACATGTATAATTGACAAGATAACCCTTATTCTCTTAACAAAAACTTTGATTTATATCCAGACCAGATAGTGATTTGGCCAATTGGAGGAGGGAGCAAGTCTAAAAGGTAGAACAAGTAAATAACAAAGAAGAAAATTTTTAAGTGAGAGAAAGATATCTAACATGAGTAGACATCAACAACAAGAAAAAGTAAGCCTTTATCCCACCACGTGGGATCAGCTTATATGGATCATATTTCGTCATCATGTTCTATCGTAACAGGTCTTAAACTGCAGTTAAGATGCAAAAATGTTACATGATTTGCATGCAAAATGACTAACTTTGCAAGCATTGAGGCACGCATGAGCGATAGTTAAGCCTATGGGGAATGAAGGACTTGTTAAAAAAATTAACCGATAACATCTTTATCTTAATTTTTTTTTTCTTTGGTGGGGGGAGGGGGGGGAGGGAGAATTGTGGTTGTTGGCTCAAATCACAGGGAAAAGATCTGCAACATACATTCATAAAAACAAAGTAAAAAGATCATTGAAGTTCTTAGTATATTTTGCCACCAAAACTAGAATACACAAAAATATGAAGGCTTTCCAATGAAAACTGAGAAACATATTTAAAGTAACTTAGGCATTAAAAAAATTTGAAATAACTGAATTATAACAAGTTTGGAGGAAGTTGCTAAGTGAGAACTTTAAAGTTCTTTTCTTTCCCATGCCTGACATATTCCATAGGAGTTTCACAACTTCAACTTTTAACATATATACAAATACTCACCTGGAAGAATCTACCCGTGCATATGTGAGCTCCATTATCCCAACTTCTAAATGAAGCACTGATACGATAGTTAAAGCATCTTCTTCTGACAAGTTTGGACCCCAATAATTCGTTACATTTTCAAGAGCATCAAAATGATGTAAACTTTCACAAGAAGATACTTGCAAGAGATCAAACAAAGAAGATGAACGTTCATCCAGCAATTTCTGATGAGAGAGCAACAACCTAAAAAACCACCATGAAATGCTTCTTACAGCATTGGTGGCGATGCTGTTGTGCAGCAACAGGTCCTTCGTCTTCATGAGTAGCATCTTCGCAAAAACTAAGAGCTACATGAAGGGGATGCAGGAGGAAAACAAAAGGTTTTCAGTAAAATTTACTGCAGAAAAGAAAAGGCTCCCAGCAAAACCAAAAAGGCATACAATTATAAGCACGTATTATACTGTCATCATATGTAATGTGTCACGCCTTATTTATTCTAATACCATTACATAACAAGGATATGAAATATTAACATGGAACTTCTACATTTCATAGAAACACTATCATTTTAAGGCTTGTGAAAGAAAAGGTCAATCATTACATAAAATCAAGGAAAGGTGATCTTCTATACCCACCACATTAACAATGTTACATTCATTTGCTATATTTACAAAAGTAAACGTGTGTTAACCTCTATGATGTAACAACTGGAAAATTTTAAGGGTCATGCACATAGCCATGATCATAGAGTAGATAATGGCTCTGCAATTCTACGGATAAGTGATTCTAACAAGTTTAGCGACCCTAATGCCACCAGCAATGGGGAATGTTTGGTGTTTCTGTAGAAATCCAGCAAATTCATTGTTCTCAAAAACCTTCAGAAAGACTACCCTTGACAAGCAGTTTAGCCGGTAGATATATATCCAAGGCCAGCAACTAAAATGAGGTAAAATTATCCCAAAGGGACTAAAGAACCAGCAGATGCACCAATAATTTACTACAAAACCAATTACATTGGATCTTATCTTTTGGGAACAGTATAATCCCAGCAAAGAAGATTCGCGCAAACAACCATCACTACCAATATACTTTTCTCATCACATTAGTCCATCTTATGAATCCATAATTCTTAAGAAAAACAGCATAAACAAATCATCAACAGATCAATTTCAACCTTCCGAGAAATATTCAAGATATACCAACTTTTTAGCTGGACCTTATACAACAAAAAACAACTAAAGAAGATAGTATCACGAGAAAACCAAAAGCCCAAACAGCAGAGTACCTGGAGATTAGAAAATTTCCCTCGCACATCAGAACCAACTGACATTATATCCTTTATCGCCCACATTTCCCACTCCACCCAATTATCAACATCCAGCAATAATGGTATTGCTGCCATTTTCTCTTGTGGACTATGATAAACGAATTCCAATATCAGTACATACATATCAATAACTCGTCCAACGAGAATCCACTACACTAATTTATGAAACTTCCTTAGCTCAATGAACCTACCCTTTTCTTCTTTCAAATTAGTATAAGAATTTGATCAGTCAAAAAATTCAAGTAAAATTACAAACAAACCCAATTATCTTGGCAAAATAAATAAATGTTCAATCTTGTTTTCTAAACAAAAAAATTGAAACTTTTTTGGCTTATCAACTATAACATACCATCCAATGCTGTATAAACTACAAAATATGATCAGAATAATTTTCTTTTTTCTTTTTTGGAAAAAAGAAAATTTAAAAAACATGCAAACTTATTATTATTATTATTTTTATTTTTTGTCATTTAATTTACCGAAAAAACGAAGAAGCAATTTTACCTGAAAGACTAATTTACTCTTCAAAAACTTTAAATACTCATAATTAAGTAAATTAATCATCTGATTTGATTGATTTCTCCACAAAAGTTCACACATTTAAGCTTAAATCAACGAAAAATGAAAATTAAACTAATCAGATACCAAAAAAAAAATAAAAAAATCCAACATTTTTAAAAATAAAACAAAAATTGAAATGATTGAAAAATAAAGGTGGGCCCACATACCCAGTAATGTTGGATTGAGTAAAAGCCAAAAAAGCCGCAACCCCAATTGCCATTACAAGAAACCCTCTGAAGCATTGCTCCAATTCGTCGTCATTATCATCACTTTCCATAAAAACGACGACGGATTGAGGCACCAACTCCGAATAGAACAACTCAGCTGACTCAGCCGAGTCGGTGAACGACTGAGCTTCCGAGTTAAACTTAAAAATGGATTTAGCGGCGTCGGAAGAAAGGGCTTGGGCATAGTTCCCAGACTCAATTGATTCAACAACGGTTTCAATGAGAGTTTGGATACGTCGGGAAGTTGAATTGGACGGCGGAGGTGAGGTGGAGGAGCTTGAATCGGAGGGCAGAGTGCAGCGGAGGAGACGGAGCTCCAGAGAACGGAGGGTGTGGAGAGGGGTATCTGATTCTTCCCCCATTTGGCGGTGAATTTTTTTTGGAGGATTTAGGGTTTAAACGGTCAAATGGGATTTTTAAAATTAAAAGGAAAGAGAGAACACGAAGGTTGGAGATGGAGAGGGAGGGCTTTAAGGATATTATATTTACATCCCTAAGGTTTGATAAATTTATTAAATTAACTTTAAATATTTAATCAAATTACAATCAACTCCCTAATTTTGACTACCATAAAAGACAATATTTATCTCAACATAATTATGAAATTAATTATTTAGTGAAAATGTTAATGTAATTATTCTTACGTATGTTTTAAATTTTTTTATAAAATATTTTTAGCTTTGACAAATAGTTAAAATGTTTATGGATTATGGTAAGTGGTAATTTGTTATACTATTAAAATTAGAAATTGTTTTATAATTTAAATAAATTATGAGGTAAAATTTTCAATTTGATCAAACTTCATATGGGATCTAAATGTAATTAATCTAAACTATAAACAACTTTAAGGCATGCTCCAAATAGTGAATAGTTATTTCTTTTTCGTATATATCGCCACGCAACTTAATTCCAAAATTCTCTCTCAAAGAAGAGATAATTATAAAGCGAATCCATTAGAGATTACTCTATTAAGAGTTGACAAAACATTGTCACTCGATAGTTTCGTCCATGATTAACGTGATTGATCTGATCAAACGCTTATTTTTTTTTTCAATAAAAGTACTATTTACAACTCCATCTATATTTTCATACTAATCAGTATATAATGTTTTTTAAAAAATTTAATTTAGTGAACCAAAAATCAAGCACTTAGTGCAAAGCGTGCCTATATGCATATATGCCTAGCAAAGGCCAGGAAACATGCCTAAGTGTACTTACCTAAGTGATATTTAGGTCACACCTAAATATTTTGTGTCCAATCAAAGCAACATATTGTCAAGTGATGACATCAAACATTCCCTAAACACCACAAATATGGGAGGATTTATGAAATCTACTATTCATTTGGACAACTAAAGTTTCTCATCAAAATCCCATCTCAGTTCACTTTGCACGAATAAAGCTACAAATGCATGCATGCATATCTTAATATTCTTCTAGATATAACCATATTAATTTTGTGTACACTTTCTTAAGCCAACATGTCAAGCTTCATATGTCAACTTGCATGGTGTATGTCTGTGTGCCATTCATTCTTCCCAGAAGGTGGGAAGTTGCGTCTCACATTGATACGATTCCTTTGGCATCAAAATGTTTTCTCATGTATGGGGGATTCCAGCAATGTCGGCCTAAATATATATATGCTGTATTAATTCATTATTCATGCATGAGGGATGGAAATATTGATGATGAAAACTAATTCTTGTAGGTTAAGCCTTCCTTTTCCCTTCCCTAATAGCCAAGTATTTTGATTGGAATCTCAATAAGAACCAAACTTAATCAGTGGGATGTCTGCCATTTGGGCTAGTAGAGCACATGAATTTGTTAGAAGGGATTGCATTGCTTTAAATTTTTGGAATATAAACTTTGATTTTTTTTTTACAAGAAAAGAATTAATAAATTTTTATGCATGCATCTCACTTGATTTTATATATTTTCGTAGTTTGTATCGTGTCATATATATTATGTATTGATCCCAATACAAGATTTGTTAATTAAAGTATCTTTTATTTGCATAAGAAAGAAAGTGATTTAACCAAACATTTGGCAGATATGATTCTATTCCTTTGCTCTACTCTCTCTAAATCTCTCTCTCACTGTCTTGGACAAAAAGAGTAAAACATCAAAATTTTCTAATAACAAACAACATGTTATCATGTGTAGGGTTTAACAACTTTGACCTAGTGGAGAAATAGGATATATAATTTTTTTGGGTGATATTTCAGCTAGATTTGTCGTTTTATTGCCAAAAAAAAAAAATTATTGAAATGTTGAGCAGAAGATTTAAGCTTCATAGTGCAATTTCATAATCTAAATACATGTTGGATGCAGAGAAACTCAAAGTAGAAATAATATTTTTGTGGGTGAAGAATTAAACTTTGGAAAGAAGCAAAAATCTTTTCAATAATTACCCTTGAATATTTTTTAAAGTCTACTTTTTATTCTCAATTCAATGTGAAGCTTATAAATATTAGATTATGACCAAGAAAATAAAAAAATAAAAAATTCAAAAGATCTCAATTTTTCTGGCTATAGTTTTTGGTTTAATGGAAAGAAATGTAGTTTCTCAAAACTATCTACATGTACATGATTTAAATGGTACATTTTTTATTCCAGAATAAGCTAATAGTTTATAGTAAAAAAAGAAAGAAAGAAAGAAAGAAATGTACAAACTTAAGAAAATGTCAGTTCTATTAATTAGGCTCTGACTTCTGATCTTGAATTTTTTTTAGAGAAAATGCAGTTTTCTAAAAAGCTATTTGTTTATGTTTTTAATTAAAAGTTTATTTTTTATTCAACTCAATGAGAAATATGTATAAAAGTAAAAAAAAAAAAAAGTGCTGCATAACTGAAAACGGGTCTCTATTTTTTAATTTATTTTATTGTGCCATTTTAATTTCTTTTGCCTCTTTATCTTACCTTTTTTTATAATAATAAAGGATATTGCTAATTGTTGTAATAATTATATATAATATTTTACACGAAAACTTTCTTGGATGAGCACGAACAACAATTTCTTTCAAAGTGTATGGTGGGATCGTTTATTTCCACCAATATTGCAGTTATTTGATCGATCCTAAACTCATTATATAGACATCAACATGAAGATTTTAAGATGAAAGATAATACTTAGTTATAAAAGGAATAGCACATGAGGATTTTTTTTTTCTTTTTTCAATTATGAGCATAAGTTTGTCTCAATCATTGCAACATTTTTAGATGTATGTCTTGTATGAGTGCATGTTAAGTCATAAAAATGTAATTAAAATTATTTCCACTAATTGATCACAATCTAATTGTTTAAATTAATCATTAAAAAAATTGGTAGATTAGAAACAAAATGTAGTTATGAAATTCTCATCCCTAAACTATATTACTTATCATTAAAAAAATTGGTAGAGTAGATACAAAATGTAGTTATGAAATTCTCATCCCTAAACTAAATTAATAATAAACAGATTACATAGTTATTTATAATTAAGAACTTCAGCACTCACTCATATTTATCTATTTTTGCTACATAATAAAAAGCTAACCAGAGTTAATTATATGTGTTTGAGTGACTATGTTTATATGAGTTTTTCTTAATGTGTGTGACAAGATTGCATTATTTTAAATAATAGTGATGAATTAAAAAGGTTTTTTAACAAATATGAAAGATGATTTTTATAACTTTCCTTTAAAATATTACTAATTATATTACAAATAAGCTTAATAAATAAAAAAACTAAAAATCTAAAACCACTTACTAAACTATTAAAACCACAAAAACTCTTGTGAAACATGTTCATATATATGAAACGTGATATACTAATTTTTTTTTTATATTTGATGCGCTAATATTATATATGATGCTTTTTTGTATACTTGATACGTTAATTTTGGTATTGGATTGGAAATTGATATGGTAAAGTGAAAATTTGATAATTTGATATGTTAAAATGAAAATTTGATAAGTTAATTTGAAAATTTGATATGCTAATGGTGAAAATTTGATACGATAGGATGAAAATTTTGATATGCTAAAGTAAAAATTTGACATGTTAAAATAAAAATTCGATACGATAAAGTAAAATTTTGATTGACCATTATTTTATACTTGATACGCTAAATTTTAGACTGAACATTGATATTTAATATATGCAAGCTGCAAACTCGTTTCACAAGAATATGCCTAAATTAAAACTAATTAAACAGAAAAGTAATACGTAAAATCACGTACCAAAACTTCTAAGGTAAATCATTCAAACAAACTGTTATCTAAGGTAGACACAACACACCCAATCTCAAAATTAAATAAAATAACTATATCATGGGAGATGAAATGTTTTTTTTTTTCCAGTTAAAATCATTCCATCCCTTCTCCCTATACTTAACAAAGTGAGTAACACACCAAAATTTCCTAATAACAAATAACATGTTATCATGTGTAGAGTTTAATAAGAAGTTACATTTAACAACTTTAATAATAAATTAGATTAGGCAATACTAGTGGACAATTAATTGGGATATATGTCATTAATTTTGAAAAATTTTGTTTTTTGCAAGTGTTTTGGCTATGATTTATTGTTTTAATTTATTGCCAAAAACAATGTTATTGAAAATTTGTGTACAAGATTTAAGCCACATATATAGTGCATGTTCATAATCTAAATAAATAGAATAATAGTAAATCATTACTTAAGGAAAATAAAAATGCATGCACAAGTTAGTGATCTCTTGAATCAAATGCTATGCTGGAAGAAAATTTTTCTTCCCTTTTTTTCCCTTTTTTTTCTTTTTAGTTTGACAAGTTAGTAATGATGCAACTAATTAAAGCTGCCATATAAAAACTTTAGGGCCTAATATATCCAAATAGTATTGGAAAAAAAATTGTCAATTAATGTAAGAATTATGGCTGCAATTAGAAATAAGCTAGTCCAAAAGAAAAAGAAAAGCAAGAAACTAGTCCACAAAAGTTCTTCATCCACAATATTTTATATATGAAGGTAGATGACTCTAATAATCCCGCGACTTATATTTTGTAATGTGAATGATTTTCAATCTATTTTTCATTCAATAGATTAATTGCCCTAATTATTGTTTTGACATTAAATGATGTCATTTTGGCTATTAAACGGTATCACATAACAATCAAAATTTTTAGTCTCTTAGATGAAAAATAAATTAAAAACGGTTAAAATTATAAAATTCAAACTGAAAGACTATTATATACTTTTTTTTTTCAAAATTAAAACCAAAATAATACTTGTCGAGAAATATAATGCGAAAGGAATCTTTCATTTTTCTCTCTTTTGGTAGATTATGTCATTATACTTCACCAGCATGATGATGTCATATGGTATATATTTTGGCTACATTCTTACACATTAATATAATTAAAGTTGCTGATTCCATGAAATATGCTAGTGGGAATTGGCAGGTGCTATCCCTATATATATTGCTCTCTAATCTAACGTTGAATTAATGTTCTAATCTCATAGACTCTAGTTGTAGTACTTTGAAAAGCTTATGATCCCTATCCCTATCCCTATCCCTATTAATTTTGTAGGCTTTCATTTTAGAAAACTTATTAATGACCCTAAACCATTTTTTTAAGGGTAAATTACAAAAAGATTCCTTATGATTGAAATTTTCAAATTACCTTTCTAATTTAAAAATCTATAAATATTACTTCCCTATAATTTACTTTTTTGTTTTGAAAAAAACAATGATTTTGAAAAGAGAAAACACATCAGTGATAGGCAGTAAGTTAAAAAAAGACATCAATACTACATAAGTTTCACTAAATATATATAAAAAAGATAATATTAGCAGTATAGAATAAGAAAGAAAGTATTGAGAGTATAATTTTTTATTTTTTTTGATGTGAAACTACATAGTTTTGAGATTTTTTTTAAGTGAAACTACACAGTATTGAAGTTTTGGATTTAGTAAAATAGGGAAGATTAGTCAGAGAATTTGATCTCTTGTATTTCATTTTGAATTAACAATAAGAAGCTATAACTATGAATTGCAACAAATAGATCTATACAAAATAAGTTTCTAAAATCCGATATTTGTATGCTTCTCAAAATAAATCAAATCACAGGAAAGTAAAGTGTAAATTTTTAAAATATAGAGAAGTAACTTATAAAAATTTCCAAAACCATAGAGAAGTTTTTTCTTTTTTTCTTTTTTTCTTTTGTAATTTTTCCTTTTTTGTTTTTTATTATCCATTTGAACAAATATTACTCCTCTATTAATCTACTTCTCCCTCTTGGCCATTGAATGTTCTTCCACAATTTTTGGGAACCATCATTTCACTATTTTATTTTCTAGAAGTTGGTAATTCTGATGGGCAAGAGGAGGGCACTATGAGAATCAGGATTGATACCTTTGTTGGAGGAATAACTTTGTCATTAATTTCCATAAACTTTCATGCATATTGCATGGGATGTCACTTCTAATTAATTATGAAAATGCATCAACTTAAAATTTAAGAATGTCAATTTTTTTTTAGCTATAAATACAACATCCCAAACAATCACTTTGTCATTCATTCTAAAAGAATATTTGTGAGCCCATATAGCTAAGAAAACAAAACTCTCATTATTGCTCATCATATTTTCCCTCCACACAATCTTTGAAAACCAAAAAAAAAAAAAAATGTGGAGTAACAATTGCAAATCCAATGACAAATTACCTTGCTTGGATTTGGATTGTTTGCCTCATCATCATCATCAAGTTGCAAATGCAACATGCAATGAAGAAAATTTAGCTGATCATCAGAAAACATCAATGATCAACTGCCATGGTGCTTGCTCCATAGAGAAAGGCAAGATAAACTTCCAAGAAACAACCAAAGATTTGGAGAGTTTGGTTGATGATGATCATAATAATAAAGTTGTTCATGATCATCATGAACATCCTGTGAAAAACAATAGTTCTTTTCTCCATTCAGTCATCAACATGATTGGAATGCTCATAGGTACTACTTGTTCATGAATTCAATACTCTTTAATTATATTTCTCTTAATAATAAAATCTCACTAAGAAGGAGTTATTGATCACAATATTCACTGATCTTCAATATCTTTGCAGGTTTAGGACAATTATCAACTCCATATGCTCTTGAAAATGGAGGATGGAGTTCAGTATTCCTACTTGTTGGACTTGGAATTATATGTGCATATAGTTCTCATCTACTTGGAAAATGTTTAGAAAAAAACCCAAAATCAAGAGATTATAAAGATATTGGACAAATTGCATTTGGAACAAAAGGAAGAATCACAGCTTCAACTTTCATTTATGCTGAAATTTTCATGGCCCTTGTTTCTTATACCATTTCACTTCATGACAATTTGGCCACTGTTTTTTTAGGCACACATCTTAAATTGTCATGGACAAGTTTAAATACTTCTCAAATCTTAACAGTTATGGCCATTTTGGTTGCTCTTCCAAGCCTATGGTTAAGGGATTTTTCTTCAATTTCTTTTCTTTCAATTGGTGGTATTCTCATGTCACTTTTGATTTTTGTAACTGTGGCATGCACTGCCATTTTTGGAGCTGTCAAAGCTAACCATACCATTCCAATTCTCAACCTCAAAAATATCCCTGCTATATCAGGACTTTATATCTTTAGCTATGCTGGTCATATTGTTTTCCCCAATATTTATGCAGCCATGAAAGATCCCTCCAAGTTTACAAAGGTACATTAAATTTTTTAGTCTTTGATCATTGAAAATGTTTATTTCTTTGATCTATCCAACTTGTTTTCTCTCTTTATGCTTTTTAATATGTTTATGTTTTTCTTGCATTTATTCATACTCCAAAATGTCTTTGTAATTGAAAGAATATTGAACCAATTTTGTTTTTCCAACTGGATTCTATAAGATTAGCATAAAACAAATAACTTATATCTACATTTTTTTTGTTTCAATAAACAAATATATATTTTTTGAACTTCAAGTTATTGAAAAGAATTAAAAGTAAGATGTAGAAAATCAAACAAATTCATGTAATCCTATATATTTACAGTTGATACCATTTTGTTTTTGTCATTCTTTTTTTTTAAATATATTTAAGAATAGTTTATTATCAAAATTTACAAGGAGGGATATCAATATAATCCTTGTCACTTTCACCATTAATACAAATTTATTATATATAATTTTAGTTGTTTTATGTTTTTAGGAAAAAAATTTAAAAATTTACATCATAATAAAACATCAATAATCTAAAACATTGGACTTATATGGAAAGTTAAGCAAGCATTTATTTGGAGAAAAAGTCAAATACTTACTCTAAAATATAATCATACATGTTGGTTTAAGTTTTGTTAATGTTACAACAAAAGATATTATTGTATTTTTAAAATTATAATTACAAGTATCAAAGATGCAAAAGGGAATGTTAATCTTATCCATTATCACGCTATTTAGGGTCGATTATATGGATCATACTTTGCTATAGAATTCTATCTGTACTTTTTAGAATCTGCTATATGGATCATACTTCGCTATCCAGCAATTAATATCATCAATTCTTTTATGGGGATGACATACTCCAACTCTTAAATACACTATATTTCAAATAACAAGGACTATTCTTGCTTTTACAGGTATCAATTGTTAGTTTCTCAATGGTCACAATGCTCTACACAGCCTTAGCTTTCATGGGAGCAAAATTATTTGGCCCTGAAGTGAATTCCCAGATTACTCTAAGCATGCCAAGGGAACTAATTGTTACAAAGATTGCACTATGGGCAACAGTCCTAACACCAATGACCAAATATGCTTTGGAATTTGCTCCATTTGCAATAGAATTAGAGCAGAATCTTCCTCAATCAATGACATCCAGAACAAAGATGATCATAAGGGGCACTGTTGGATCAATTCTTTTATCAGTGATACTTGTGCTAGCTCTTTCTGTACCATATTTTGAGTATGTTCTAAGCCTCACAGGTTCACTTGTCAGCATTGGAATCTGTGTGATCTTTCCATGCACATTCTACATAAAAATATTCTGGAATCAGATATCAAGACCTGTCTTGATTCTGAATATGATTCTCATTGCAATTGGCATACTTCTTGGAGCATCTGGAACCATTTCATCTTCTAGGCTGCTTCTGGAAAACTTAAGAAGAGCTCATTAATTCGACTTAGGATCGAACTTAAGTAGGATCGATGGCCATTTGAGATTCTGATCCCCATCCCTTTTGCATAATAAGAATAAAGAAGTATAAAGGAGACAGAGAGAAATACTACATGTGGGATTTTATGTAAGGCAAAAGTGCTGCTATATATATAATGCAAATTCAACTGAGATGTCTTCTACAATGAAAAGATTTTCTGTACTTGTTTGATGCCAATATATTTCTGGTTATCTTTGTGAGTGCAACAGCTTATCAGGCATCCAACACAAATGGCTATTCACAAGAATCATAGCCACTTGCTCAGGCATGCACTATGAATACTTTAAAAGAGGACATTTAAAAGAAAATAGTGAAACTCTGAATGCAAAGTATCATATTACATATATTATTACACTTATTCTCCAAATACATGAGATTCTAACAATAAAAAGCAATTGAATATGCAACAACTGAATGCAAACATTTGGTTTAGTTCTCTGACTTGTTTCGGAGTAATTCTCATCATTCGGTGTGCTTGAGGAGAGGTTTCAGCTCCTGGTGGTTGTCCTTGTTGTAGACTTCTTTCCTGTTTCCTTTTTCTTCTGCAATAGAAAAGGAAGAAATACTTCATTTAACTCCTTTGGAAATGGTTTTAGGTTGAGGGAAAATAAGCCAACATGAGAAAAAGACTAAGCTTACATATTAATTATCTAGCTTGATCAAGCATGAACTTCTTTAGCCTCAGAAATACAGAAAATATGGTGTTCTATATATAATGATTATGAGCTGAAGACAAAATTTGAAACTTTTAGGCCAATATTTAGCACTAAGCAGTTTATCGGACGTTGTTGGTGTGACTTGTCCACATTCCCCCTCCCTACCATTTTGCTGCAACATTTCTCAATATAAAGCTGGATTTTGATTTTGAATTGATGAAATGTGACTTATACAAAAGGACACTCTAGTTACTAGCTAAAGGGTACTTTATCTGCAGAATGGATGCAGTTAGACCTGTGATAGGTATGGCTGCATTCTACTTCTGGGACTGTAGCACTGATGTTTCATGAAGGGATCTCAAGTCCCAACATTAATTCTACTTTAAGAATGAGACGGCGAAAAGAACAATTTTATGTTGTTTCCAATGCATGGTTGATGAAATCAAAATCTGATGAGAAAATAATGTAGCAGGGAAGTTAAAAATGTAAAATGTCAGGCTTTCATACCTGTTGAGGTGAAAAGTTTCTCCAGTGCTGTACCATAAAGTGCATACTCTCCAATTTGTGCTCTCTTCAGTCTTGGGGCATCTTCTAATCCATATTTTCTGGCATCATCAATGAAGTTTTCCATTTTTGGACAGTTAACCAAAACCAATTCTTCCATGGATGGTAAATCAACTGAAAAGAACTTTGCGCAGATCCTAGTTATGCTAGGCATATCTTTGATCTGAAGGCTATTTAACTTGGGCAGCAAGATAATTTTGTCATCATTCCCTTCTTCACCTTTCTCTTTATGTCTTATCAGTTCAACTAAACCACTACAGCTGCTGACATTTATTTCTTTCAGCTGGTGAAGATTTCGAGCCTCAGCAACTGAAAATAAACTTTTCAGACCCATGCAATCATACACTTCAATAATCTCGAGGCTTGGAAAACAAACTGCAGGCTTGTTCTGATTTACTGATACTCCTGGACTTTTTTCAACATAACTTTTCAAGTTGGAGCATGATCTTAATCTGAGAACTTCCAAGTGCAACAAATTTTGAGCAATGGTGGATGGAAAGATATATCTCAGATACCTGCACTCAGTAAGTTCAACGACCGTTAACTTGTTAAGGCTTACTGAATGAGAGATTTGGTCCAGCCCTCTCCATATAAATTGCAATTTTGGAACATAATATAAGCTTATTCTTTTGAGATTGGAGAGAAGCAAAAGTTCTTTCTTAGAAATAATCCCCCAGAGTTCAAATATGACAGTCACTTCATTACAAAACTCAACTTCAATTTCTTCTAGACTTAATAATCTCTCGAGTAATGGAGCTGTAACTGTAGTCTGCAAACTGCGACAACTACAAACCTTCAGAACTTTTAGCTTCTGTAATGAACCAATTGGTAGTGACCAACGACATATATACTCGAGGTCATCAAGATGCCGAAGATGTAATTTCTCCAAACCTGCTAACATGGCAGGTGCATTATGTGCTGGTGTATCCATCAGGAAAACCATTTCCACACAAGCAGTAACTGTAAGCGATTTTAATCCTTTTAAGCCCCCTTGATCAACATCCAGAATGGTTCTTACCATTTCATCATACAAACAGAAAATTGTCAGTTCTTCTGTGGTCTGAGCTATGCCTTTTACTCCCTCAGGTATTGAAGTCTTTATCTCTCGGAGGTACAGGCTTCTTGTGTTTGGGTAGCATGTCACGGAGTCATACCCCCAACCTACAATTATCTCAAATTTTTGTAGGTTCTGGATGTGAAAGTTTTGGGGAACAGAATCGGGAGAGACTACTTGGAGACATAAGGTTGTCAAGTGCGATAAGGATGTTAGTTCTGAAAGACTTGCATTACTTTTATCTTCAACCATTCCTTCAGCAGCTCCCCACTCGCGAAAGCTTCCCAACATATATAGTTCTTCTAACCGGCTTAAGCGTGATATTAAGTTGGCAGGAACAGTTTTAAGTTTTTGGCAGAAATTAAGGTCCAACAACCTTAGATTGACTAATTCTCCAATCTCATTTGGAAGTGCACTGATGTCACAGCCATAGAAGCTAAGAATCTCAAGTCTCTTCAGCTTTCCAAGGATTGCTATGTCATCCAGCTTGCAGTGATCTAGATACAAAGTCCGAAGGTTCACCAATGCCATAAGTGATGAAGGAAGCCTAAAGGAACTGGACAGTTCTGAAGTCCCTGAGCCCAATTCAAAGCAGCAATTTAGAAACCGTGCACCATTTCTTTCACTTAAATCCAGAACCCTGAGCATTTTCATCCCTTGAAAGAATTCATCTGGTATTACCTCAAAACCATCATTCTCACCCAACAACAACATTTCGAGCTTGGGACAATTTAAGGATTCAGGAAGAGATTGAATATGGTTAGCCATTACAGAAATTATTACATCTTGTTCGAACGTCTCCCTGTTTGGCCACTCCTTCAAGCCAAGACCTGATTTTATTACAAATCCATAATTCTTTGCAGATACAAGTAATATGGCAAAGTCACGAACCGTGTCATGCATCCTCACACAATCTCCCTTACTGCTGTCAAGCAACAAGCAAGAATCTTTAAGGCTTCTCATTATCCATTGCGTTTCTCTTCTTGCTTCTTCCATTGAGTATACATCTGTAAACAGTCCTTTCCCCATTCCATATCTAGCTAAGTCTTCAATCTTTATATCATGATCTTCTGGGAACAAACAACAGAGAAGAAGGCATTCCTTAGCTTCCTCACTTCTCAGATTATCATAGCTCAACTTAAGACATGTGAAAACATCTTTTTCTACATCATTGATATTCAAGGTCTTGGACTTCTTCAGTTGCTGAAGTGCTGCTTTCCAGTCCTCTAGATCTTTATCTCGTAAGGATCTCCCGACCGTTACAACAGCCAAAGGGAGACCTCCACATTCTCTTGCTACTTCCATAGCAACATCTAGTTGGGAAGCAAAGGAATTAGTCAATAGCCCTGCATGGTTTTGAAACAACTCCCATGCATCTTTATCTGACAAGAGTCTAAGTGGAATTTCCTTCACTCTTTGAAGCCCCATAATCCTGCAAATATTTCTCTGCCGTGAAGTCATAAGAATCTTACAACCTTTGCCATCAGTGTTGTAAGGGATTCCAATGTCTGTTAAGTTGACAGAATTCCAAACATCATCGAGTATAAGAAGGATCTTCTCCTCGGTAGCTAGCCTTTGATAGAGCCGACCAGCTCTTCCCCTTTCACTCTCCTCGACAAACCTTAGGCCTAACATATCCCCAATTTGACCTTGTATCTTTCTTATATCAACATTTTGAGAAACAACAGCTAGAATAACCTCAACAAAAAGGCCACAATTTTTAGCCATTTTACCAATTTCTTTTGCAAGTGTTGTCTTACCAATGCCTCCCATTCCATGTATTAGAATGATTTCACATTCTTCATCCTGCATGGCATCAAATATCTGAGCCACAGCTTCTGTTTGCTGGAAAATAATCTGCTTCACAGTTTCTCTCTGCTGCGCAACGATCTCATCCACTGTTTTACTTTTCAGGACAATCTTCAGCTTATTTGCAGTTGAAGTACTTGCTCCAACAATTGCAGCATTTATATCTGGTTCAGCTTGAAGAAAACCATCGCCAACCTTGGCTCCATCCACAAATTCAATATTGAGGGGATGCAATGTGATGTATACATCTTCAGTAGGTTTACTGCCTTGAAGTTTTGTAACAATCAATGCTTTCTTAAAAGCCTCCTTGCTCCGCTTAAGACGTAACCACATCGAAGGCAATCTTTTCAAGCATCTATAGTCGAAATTAGATTCATCAATGAACTTTTGTGCCTCCGCTATAATCTGCTCAACATCTCTCAACCATATTTTAACTGTAACTTTTATTATATCACCATTATTCTTAGCTGCATTGACAGACAGCTGCACATCATCTCTCATGTCATCCAACTTGTTAACTTGGTCTTGTAGGTTTCTGACATTTTTATGAGAATCTTTAAAGTAGCATACTTGAGTTCCGATTGGAGCTACGATGCATCCTCCCACCCTTGTAACTATGCCAAGAAGAGCATCCATTTCTGCTTCTCTTCCTCTTAATCCTGGCAATGCAAGAAATAATTGTAACAAAGATGTAAGAAAAGTATACCAACCTTAGGAAATTTTTGTTTTCTTCAAATAAAAAGTATACGAAAGACACTTCATGATAGTGCATTGTCACATTGATCAACCAGAATATCAAATAACTCTAGGACATCAAAGTACATGGTTTGAGTGCTACCGCTGCAGAATCACCTTATTTCACTACTGTAGGTGTTGCTGCAGGTTGGTAAATATTTGCAGAAGATGAACGAAAACAGAGAATTTTTCCGTCCATTTGGTGTATATAATTGATCAATGCATAACAATAGATCCCTTTATGTGCAAAAAAGAAAAAAAAAAGAGTTTTCGACATGACATTAATGAAACAAATTCTCATTATGCTATTACCAATATCAAGGTGGCATCTTTGAAGGACAAAAAAATCTTTATCTTATATACCAGAACTCACTTTTTGCACAAGAGATGATCACTAATTGACATTCTCTAGCTGCATTGTGAAAGCCAATTTATGAGTTATATCATCTATTAAAAGAATTTTATGCACTGATCAGAAATTCACCTGATCAAGATAACCTGATATTATTGATTGTCACAGTTCAGTTTTTCTTTTTTGTGCATTATGATCAAACTTGATAAAATTTTTTATCCCAACTGATTGAGAACTGGGATTTGCAGGAGTTTCAGTATTGCCAACCATGAAAAAGTTGCAGTTGCATCCAATGACGTTAAAAGCCAAGCTGTGGGAGCAGTAACTTGTGTATTATTTAAGATCACTATATCATCACTAGGTTCCTATATCTTTAATCTTCTATGCTTCCCTGGAAAAATTCAACTTGATGAATGAGGTGAATGCATGAAACCAGCTGAGCATTGAAGCGAAAGCTAGCCTTAGAAAATATTTCAGTTTCATGTAAACTTGACACACTATGAATGCAATGATGAGCCCATACTCATATTTAGAGTTAGTCTAAATTGATCAAAGTCTGACACATATTTAACCACTAAACTATGCACCTTTTCTCCCCTATCCATAACATAGTTACAAAATGCAAATTCTAACACCTCTTTTGATAGTACATAAACTGTTGAGGAAATTTTCAATATGTATAAAAATCTCTCTTTTCTTTAAGAGTTGTGACTTTAGTTCGAATTCTAACCATTAATAATCGTTGTAACTTTCATTCACACGAAGAGTTGTAGTTTCCATTCAAATGAAGAGTTTAATTTCCATTCACACGAATCATTGTAACTCTCATTCTTGCAAAGATGTGAATGGTTGTAACTCTCACTATTTAGAAGAATTGCGATCCAAAATCTTATCACAAGTCTCAGAAAATTACTGCAAAAACCTTTTTTAATTCTTGTGTTTTGAGGGTTCGACGTGCATTGAATCTTCAGAATCTTCAAATTCTTCGTCTTATCTAAAGAGATATTTATTCTGAAATTCGTGCATACTACAAAGAACAAATAGATATCTAAAGAATAATGTCCTTACTATACAATTTGAAGCCATCAATTGTAATAGACTAGAACTTCCATTTTACTCTATACCCAACATAAACTAGTGTACTTGACATTCTTAGAATCAACTTATCAATCTTATCCAAACTGTTAACCAATTCTAGTCATCTAGGATGGGATCTTTTAGCTCACTTAGAACTTAGAATAACCAATCAAGATACCATCTGCATCATACTTAATTTTAAATCTTTTCACAAGCTAAAATGATACAAGAACATTCCTTTTGGAACATGAGAAAGATTTCTGCTATTCATTCTTTAACTACTGAGTAATCAATTGTGTCTCTTCGTTATCTGCTGTTTTCAGAACTGACATAAAAACTATGAAAATCATCTTATGATCTGTGGCTGCCATACACCAAAATATGCAACAAAAACATGTATTCATGCAAGCAACTGGTAAAAGCAAATTATAAAGGTACCTTTTATCAGCTAGTCTGCAGCATCATCATCCCATTCTTTGGAAGATTCAGCCAACATTCCATCAAACTAATGAACAGGAATGAATATGTTTATTAGATCTAATACTTGTGCATTTAAGATGTTTGTGTGAATGGTGCAAAAATACAAAGTCTCATTCATTTTCAGATCATTCTATTGCCTCCAATAAAGTCAAACCAGCTGCAAGTTGTTTTATTTAAAAGAAAAGAAAAGAAAGGAGAATAGAAAAATGGAACAAGGGCTGGTGGGAAAAACCCTCAAAAGTCAGTGCAATTGCCTGTATGGGGAGAAAGAACATGCATTCTTCTTATTCAGTATTAGTATATAAAGTCCACTCTTCTTCAAGCTTTAACTGTGTCAAGATCAATGGATTTGGACAAATGGAAACTTCAGTAATTTGGACAAGTCCCATGTATCTTTAACTAAGTCTTGTAGGTTTCCAACATTTTTATGATAATCATTAAGTAAGGCACTTGACTTCCAATTTGAGTCATGAAGCATTCTCCAACCTTTATCACTATGTTAAGAAGTGACTTATTGGGTACATTAAAACATTGCGAATTCTACTTGATTTGAAAGCTTTTTAAGAAGAAACTATCCAACTAATTCATTTGATTGTCAATGAAGTTTGAATTGCCTGTGCTTTTTAGTAAATTACATGATCTAAATCCTCTTTTTGTAAAATTCTTGTCCTCTTACAACTAGAATTACACTAATGTTACACGCAGTGGATGAACTTTCTACTACTATTTCGAAGTCTTTATTCCACTAAGTAGAGTCATCTACGTAGATCATATATTTAATATCATTTGATTGACAAAGTTTTACGTTGGTTGTCAATCTGACACAACTCTCCTTATTTTCCTAGATTTAGGACCGATTACTCATAAATAGACAAACTTATTATAAGTAGGCGAAATTACACATAAGATAACATTGTGTAAAGAAAATTCAAGTGGCTTTACTCTTGAAAGTTAAATGGAGGAATATTCACTTGATAATGAAGTTTGTGGAAGGGAAATGGACTATGCAACCAACAATAAAATCAAAGGCCGATAATATTGACTTGTTTACATGGAAGAAACAGTGTTAAATCTCTTCCTGTATTGATTTCTGAATTATTTTTCAATAATAGAATATGATCCCATCATCTCTTGAATTGGCATTTGAAATGCAACTAACAGGCCTAATTTGACACAATTCCATATGTCAATGCATATCAGTTAATAAATAAATTTGTAAATCATTATATTGTTAGACATAATATTCATGTGTTAAAAATTATAATATATTATTAATATGGTTAATTTTACATTATAAAATATATATTATTAATTAATAAATTTGAATAAAAACTAACTTAACTATTAAAATAAAAATTAAATAATATCACAAATAATATATTATTAATTACCGGTTAACCAGTTTACACTTGTTATCCAGTTTAAACGGTTGAAAAATTATTCTAATCAAAAACCGAATTAAAACGGTAAAATCGAATAACCGATAGTAACTCGGCTCTGATCCAATTACTGATTTTCCGATTTTTTGATCAGCCTATATGTCAATGTATAAGAGTAGAGATTCTCTGAAAATGATGGAATATTTTAGTATATATTGCTCCTGAAAATTTAAAAAGATCAGTGATACATCTTCATTACAAACACAGCCATCTTTTGAAAAGAAAACATTCATATACAACAATTTCAGCAGAGCAATTCCACTCTGTATCATTTCAAAATTTAACAACCAACGAAGAACAAAACTTGTAGCCTGCACAAGTGGGGAGAGAAAAGTATGCACCTAAACTAACATACATGTTCTATCCTTTATAAGTTCAAGTTCAAATGTCTTACCATATCTAACGCGGGACAAATTTGTAGAAGGCAGCCGCATACGCAAAAGACACAAATTTCAGATAATTTGAAAGTTGTATTGAATAATTATTAATTCGTAATAATGAAAATAAAATGTTACAAAAGTTTATATAGTTTCAGGAAAACTTAAACCAAAACTGAAAAAAAAAATCGAAAAATAATTAAAAGGGCCAAAAATGGCCTAAACAAATGAATTTTTTTGCCAAAAAATGGCAAATGTTGAATAAATGGTGTCTGATAAAACCAACAGAAGCTGCCACTGCTACAGAATTGCCAATCCAGATGCTGTGCCTCCAAATGCATGCTCTCCAAGTTGTGCTCTCTTCAGTTTTGGTGCATTTCCTAATCCATATTTACTGGCATCAGCAGCAAGATTTTCCATCTTGGGACACTTTACTAGAATCATTCTCTCCAGGGATGGCAGATCAATAAAAAATGGCATTGCACAAAGTCTAGCAATGTTAGGCATGTCTTTGATCTCAATGCTGTTCAAGCTTGGAAGCAAAACTGTTGTGTCTTCATTCCTTTCTCCTCCATTGTTTTTATGGCTTAGTAGTTCAGTAAACTCAGTACAGTTGCTCACTTTTATTTCTTTCAGTCGGAGAAGATTTCGAGCCTCAGCAACCGAAACTAAACTTTTAAATCTGCATGCTTCCAGCTCAATAGTCTCAAGGCTAGGAAAACATATAGGCTGATCATCATTGATTGATATTCCAGGAAAGTCTGCAACAAGACTTTCCAATTCACAACACCAATGTATCTTAAGAACTTTCAATTGCTGCAGATTTTGAGCAATGGAACAAGGAAAGAGAGATCTCAGATGCCTGCACTCAGATATTTCAACAACCGTTAGCTTGCTAAGGTTCACTGAAGGAAAGATTGGATGCAGCCCACTCCATATGGATTGCAATTTTGACAGGAACTTTAAACTGATAATTCTGAGATTAGAGAGAAAAAAATGTTCTTTCTCTGCAGCAATCCCATGACATTCAAATATTCTATCCACTTGATTGCACCACTCCACTTCAACTTCTTCTAGACTTAGTAGCCTCTCGAGTAATGCTGCTGTGACTATTGTCTGCAAACGAAGGCAATTCTCAACCTTTAGAATCTTTAGTTTTTGCAACGATCCAAGTGGAAGTGAATAGCGACAAATACAGGAAATATAGTCCATTAACCGAAAATGTAACTTTTCCAAAGCTGCTAACATGACAGGAGCATCATGTGCTCGTTTGCGAATCAAGCCCAATCCCATAAAAGTATCAACCTTAAGGTACTTTAAACTATTTAAGTTTCCTTGATTACCATCCAAGATTTCACATACCAGTTGATCAGATGAACAGAAAATCGTCAATTCTTCTGTATTCTGAAGTATACCCTTCAGTCCTTCAGGTATTGAAGTCTTAATTTCTCGGAGGTAGAGACTTTTTGAGGTTGGGTAACATGTCAATGAATTATATCCTGCACCTACAATTATCTCAAAATTTTGCAAGTTTGCAATATGCAAGTTTCTGGGAACAGATTTAGGATTGGATACTTGGACACACAAAGTTGTCAAGTGGGATAAGGATTTTATTTCTGAAAGACATGCTTTGCTTCTGTCTTCAACCAGCTCTTCAGCTTCAGCTGCCCACTTCTTAAAGCTCTCCCCCATATACAGTTCTTCTAGTCTACTAAGACGCGAAATCAGTTTGGCTGGAACAATCTCAAGATTTAGGCAGAAGTTAAGATCTAACATCTTCAGATTGACTAATTCTCCAATCTCATTTGGAAGTTCTTTGATATAACAACCATAGAGACTAAGAATCTCAAGGCTTTTCAACTTTCCAAGGATAGCAATGTCATCCAGCTTGCAGTGGTTCAAGTGTAAAGTCCGAAGATTCTCCAAGGACACAAATGATGAGGGAAATTTGAAGGAATGGGACAGCTCTAGACTGCCGCTGAACGTTCCAAAATTGTCATTAAGATCTTGAATGCCAATCCTTTCACTCAAATCCAACACTCTGAGCTCTTTCATCCCTTCAAAAAATGCATCTGATATTTCCTGAAAACCTTCATTCTCACCCAACAACAACATTTCCAGCCTGGGACAATTCAGGCCTGCAGGTAGTGATTGAATACGGTTGGCCATTAAGGAAATGATTACATTGTGCTTGATTGTCTCCCTATTTGGCCACTCCTTCAAGCCAAGACCTGATTTTACGAGGAAACCATGGTTCTTTTCAGATGCAATTGATATGGCAAAGTCACGAACCACGTCATGCATTCTCACACAATCTTTGTCACCATTGTCAATCAACAAGCAAGAGTCTGTAAGGCTTCTCACTATCCATCGTACGTCTCTTCTTGCTTCTTGCATTGTGTCAACATCGGCAAATAATCCTTTCCCCACTCCAAATCTAGCTATGTCATCAATTTTTATATCATGATCTTCGGGAAACAAACAACATAATAGAAAACATTCTTTAGCTTCCTCACTTTTCAAGTTATCATAGCTCAACTTAAGACATGAAAACACATCTTTCTCTATATTATTCATGTTGAGAGTTTTGGACTTTCTCAGTTGCTGAAGTGCTGCTTTCCAGTCATCCAGATCTTTATCTTGTAATGCTTTCCCAACTGTTACAGTTGCCAATGGAAGACCTCCACACTCTCGAGCTACCTCCATGGCAACAGCACTATGTTGGAGAGAAACTAAATCTGCCATTAAACCAGCATTGCTTTTAAACAACTCCCAGGATTCTTCTTCAGATAATAGTCTCAATGGAATTTTCTTTGTTTTCTGGAATCCCATAATGTTCCAGTTACTTCTCTGCCGAGTGGTGATCAGAATCTTACAACCCTTTTTCCCATCATAACAAGGAACTCCAATTTCCTTCAAGTTAACAGAAGCCCAAACATCATCTAGTATCAGAAGTATCCTCTGAGTAGTCAGCCTTTCGTAGAGTCGACCAGCTCTTCCCATATCACTCTCCTCAAAGAACCTCAGGCCTAAGATATCACCAATTTGACCTTGAACTTTTCTTATGTCCAGATTTTGAGAAACAACAGCAAAAACTACATCATCAAAAAGGCAGCAAGTTTTAGCCATTTTACCAATTTCCTTTGCAAGAGTCGTCTTACCTATGCCTCCCATGCCGTATATTCCTACAGTATCACAGTTTTCATCCTGCAATGCATCAAAGATCTCATTCACTGCTTCTCTTTGGTAGAAAATTACCTGTTCTACTGTTCCTCTTTGCTGATCAATGATCTCATCCACTGTTTTCTTTTGAAGGACAATATTCTTACTTATACTTGATGTACTTGCTACTGCAGTTATGATGCTTGTGTCAAGCTTAGAGTGAGCTAAAACATCTCCAGCGCTGCTTCCAGATGAGGTTGCTCCTGCAGATACATCACTTCTGTGAGGCTCAAAGTGAATTAAGACATCTCCAGTTCTTCTTCCAGCTTGAGACAAGTCTGAAAGGATTCCAATATTCAGGGGAGGCAATGGGATTGATACCTCCTCATTGGGCTTCCTGCCAAGAAGTTCTGCAACAATCAATGTTTTTTTAAATGCTATTTCACTCAACTTATAACGTGAAATCCAGTTAGGACACAATCCCTTCAAACATCTCTTGTTCGAATCAAACTCGGCATTTATCGGTTCTACAACTTCTATTATCTCCTCGACAGCACCCAGCCATCTGATAACAGTAACTTTGATTTGATTACCATTTCTTATGGCTGCATTGACCAATCTTTGCACATCATCTTTAACATCATTCAACTTCTCAAATTGCTCTCGGAGGTTTCTTAAATTTTCATGATAATCCTGAAGATACCTTATTTTACTTCCAATTGGAGCTACCGCACAATATCCAACCCTTGTCACTATGGTAAGAATAGCATCCATTTCACGTCTATCTCTGCTGAATAATCAAAGAAATGAAAAGGGCACAAGTAACAAGCTCAGAAACAATACTATAAAGCCACATTTTAGAATGAGAAAACATATCTAGCAAATTGTTCTTCCTTTCTTTCAGTAAAAATTGTTGGATATTTTCAATAATTGAAAGAATTGGAACAATAAAGAATCTGAAAAATTGATTAAAGTTAAATTTCAGCTAAATTTCCCAACGTCGCGACGTGGAGACTCCCACGTTGCGACGTGGACGGACATCGCGACGTGGAATCCACGTCGCGACGTAACTCTCTGTTAAAAATTTCAATTTATTGAAATTTGGACGTCGCGACGTGGAGAGTCGCACGTCGCGACGTCGGGCAGAAATTTAGGAAATTTGTTTTACGCTTTATTGGACGTCGCGACGTAGAGACTCCCACGTCGCGCTGTCGGGTAAAAACCTAGAAAATTGATTATGACACAAGTAGTTATTTTATGTGTCTTAAAGAAGTTATGTTGGTTGTTTTGTGTCTGTAACAAGACACAATAATTGGAGAGATTTGATCCAACATTAACCAACAACAACTTAAAGAAATCAAGGCCAAAAATTGAAGTCATATAAAAGGATCTTTCTTTAATGAAAAGACTGCAGATTTTCATTCTTAGAAAATCACAACTTTTGCAAACACACTTGGTCTTAAGGGTAGAAGTCTTGTTAGTGCAAACAATTCTTTTCTTCATCTTATCCTAAGGATTTATTTGCTAGAAATCTTGCACAATAAGGAGCAAATAAAAGTCTAAAGGAAAGTGCATTGTGCACAATTTGAAGTGTTTCTTTTTTGTAATAGTTAGTCATTTTTCACAAGTTATACCATTGTTGTATTTGAAGAATATTACCAACAATCTTTAAACTTTTATCTTGAAACAATGGCTGGTGGAAAAGACTTGACATCCAACATCACAAAGTTGGAAAGGTTTGATGGAGGACAATTCACAAGATGGCAAAGAGGGTGCATTTTTTCATTGTTGCACTCAAGGTGGCTTATGTTCTCACAACTCCAAAGCCACTTCTTCCTGTTGGGGTGGAGGAAATTCTTGAAGACATGAGGAAAAGACAAAAATGGGAGAATGATGATGAGATATATAGAGGACACATACTCAATGCAATGTGTGATGGACTCTTTGACACATACCATACCATTCAAACCGCAAAGGAACTTTGGAACAAATTGGAAGCAAGGTACATGCTTGAGGATGCTTCAAGTAATAAGTTTCTTGTCTCAAATTTTCTGAATTACAAAATGGTAGATGGTAAATCTGTTATGAATCAATTTTCTGAAATTGAAATCTTGTTGAATAAATTTACTCAACATAACTTGAACATGGATGAGACTATTATTGTTAGTGCTATAATAGAAAACTTCTCCCTTCTTGGAAAGATTTCAAGAAGAAGTTGAAACACAAGAAGGAGGAAATGAGTATTGACAATCTTGCTAAGTCCCTTCGTATAGAAGAGGAATATAGGATGCAGGAAAACAAGAATCCTCAAGTGAAGCAAGATGAAAAGGACAGGAACCTTCCAACAAAGTTCACATGGTGGAAGAAGGCCAACAAAAGCAAGTCAAACAAAGGCAAGAGACCATTCCAAAACAAGGATCAATCCAAGAACAAAAAGAAGAAGAAAGGAAAGTGCTTTCATTGCAACAAAGAAGGACACTACAAATATGAGTGTAGACTGTTGAAGAACAAATCTTCCAACAAGGGTGAGTCTTCTAAAATTGAGACTCAAAATTTTGTTGCTATGATTTCTGAAATCAACATGGTAGAAGAAGACTGTCCTTGGTGGATTGATACCGGTGCAACCAAACATGTGTGCAAGAACAAAAGCTTCTTCAAGAACTTAAAGCCCATGGATGATACAAAGGCTGTGGTATACATGGGAAATACTTCAACAACTCCTACTGAAGGCATAGGAGAGATTGATCTCAAGTTCACTTCTGGACACATTGTAACTTTGACAAATGTATTGTATGTACCAGAAGTTAGGAAGAACTTAGTGGAAGTTTGTTGAACAAATTTGGTTTCAAATTAGTTTTTGAGGCTGATAAGTTTGTACTCACTAAGGGTGGGATGTTTGTTGGAAAGGGTTATCATTATAATGGGATGTTCAAGTTGAATGTACTACCTATTAATAAGATGAATGAAATTTCAGTTGCTTATTTGATTGAGTCTTCTTTTACTTTATGGCATAATAGATTAGGTCATGTAAATTACAAAAGAATGATTGAAATGATGAAACATGATCTTATGCCATACTTTAAAGAAGATGATAGAAAATGTAGAACTTGCATGCTCACAAAGATTACAAGACAACCATTTCCTAAAATTGAAAGAAAATCAAATAAATTGGAATTGATTCATAGTGATGTATGTGATTTACATAGCATACATAGTTTAGGAGGTAAAAAGTATTTTGCTACTTTTATTGATGATTATACTAGATTATGCTATGTTTATTTGTTATATTCTAAAGATGAAGTAATTGATAAATTCAAGGCTTATAAAGCTGAAGTTGAATTACAATGTGGTACTCAAATTAAGTGCCTAAGAACCGATAGAGGTGGTGAATACTACCAAAAAGAGTTCTTTGAGCAATGTGGTATAAAACATGAAATTACAGCTCCTTATACACCACAACAAAATGGTGTAGCTGAAAGTAAGAATAGAGTGTTAACTGAAATGGTTAATGTTATGTTGTCAAATTCAGGTTTGAGCCATGGATTTTGGGGAGAAGCGGTACTTACTGCTTGATATATTTTGAATAGAGTTCCTAATAAAAGAAGCTCTACTACCCCTTATGAATTTGGGTTCAATAAAAATCCTAATCTCAAACACTTAAAAGTTTGGGGTTGTAGGGTTATTGTAAGACTTCCAGAACCAAAGAAAAGGAAGTTAGGAGAAAGAGGTGTCGAGTGCATTTTCTTAGGATATGCACAAAACAGTAAGGCCTATAGATTCATGGTTATAGAGCCTAATAATTCAATATCAATTAATACAATTATTGAATTAAGAGATGCTATCTTTGATGAAGGTAGATTCACCTCAATAACTAAAGAGTTGGATAATGTTTCCAAAAATGTTTTGACAACTAATGAAGCTTCAAATGACCAAGAAAAGGTATTGAGCTTAGAAGGAGTAAAAGAACTAAAATGGTAAAATCTTTTGGTTCTGATTTTGTTACTTATCTTGTTGAAGGAACAAGAGATGAATTAAGTAACAAAGTGGTATTTTGTTTTAATACCAAAGCTGATCCTAGAACATTTGAGGAAGTTATGAAGTCTCAAGACTCCTCATTTTGGGAAGAAGCTATAAATGAAGAAATAAGCTCAATAAGAACTAATGGAACTTAGGAGTTGGTGGATCTTCCACCAGGTTCTAAACCTATAGCATGTAAATGGATCTTCAAAAAGAAGATGAAGGTTGATGGAACCATTGACAAGTTCAAAACAAGATTAGTAGCTAAAGGCTTTACTCAAAAGTATGGCTTGGACTACTTTGATACCTATTCACCGGTAGCTAGAATAGCTACTATTCAGTTACTACTTCCAATAGCTTCAATCCAAAAATGGATAATTCACCAAATGGATGTTAAAACAGCATTCTTGAATGGTGATTTGCGACGTAGAAGGGTTCTCCACGTCGCAACGTAACTCTCTGTTAAAAATTTCAATTTATTGAAATTTGGACGTCGCGACATGGAGAGTCGCAAGTCGCGACGTCGGGCAGAAATTTGGGAAATTTTTTTTTAGCTTTATTGGACGTTGCAACGTGGAGACTCCCACGTCGCGACGTCGGGTAAAAACCTGGAAAATTGAGATAAATTCAATTGGTTGGTTTTTGGGTAGTTTTTCAGATTATGACACAAGTAGTTATTTTATCTGTCTTAAAGAAGTTATGTTGGTTGTTTTGTGTCTGTAACAAGACACAACAATTGGAGAGATTTGATCCAACATTAACCAACAACAACTTAAAGAAATCAAGGCCAAAAATTGAAGTCATATAAAAGGATATTTCTTTAATGAAAAGACTGCAGATTTTCATTCTTAGAAAATCACAACTTTTGCAAACACACTTGGTCTTAAGGGTAGAAGTCTTGTTAGTGCAAACAATTCTTCTTTCTTCATCTTATCTTAAGGATTTATTTGCTAGAAATCTTGCACAATAAAGAGCAAATAAAAGTCTAAAGGAAAGTGCATTTTGCACAATTTGAAGTGTTTCCTTTTTGTAATAGTTAGTCTTTTTTCACAAGTTATACCATTGTTGTATTTGAAGAATATTACCAACAAAAATGAACTTAAATCAGCAAAGGGTGTTAGTGCATTATGTCTATAATGAACAAGAATCTGAATAGCCTAGACCAATAACATATTGATGAGAAATCCAAAACAGGCAATATTAAACTACTAGGCTACATGGGCTCTGTTAATTAAGTATATGTATTCCTTATCTAGATGTAAATTCCTTAGGCTCCGTTTGTATGAGCTATTTTTGGATTATATCATAAAAATTTTTTCTTGAGATTTGTTATGAGAAAATAATATTTTAGGAGTGTTTGGAATGAATGATTTTAATTTGTTGGGATTTGTATTGAAGATTTTTTTATTAATAAAAGTTTGAAATTTAAATTTGAATTACTATTTTATTAGTTTATTTTGGTGAAAATTGTGTTAAGAAGAATTGTTTATTATTAAAATTTAAAATTCAAATTCAAATTCAAATTCAATATTTTATTTATAAAAATTACTGTAGCAAAATTAATTATTGCAGCATTGTTTTGTGTTTTAAAAATTTTGATAAAAAAGTTAAACAAAACAAACACCTCATTTTGTAATTGTAAAATAATCACAAAATTTGGTCCATCTAAAAAGACCTTTAGTAATTAGGATTAAATATAGAGTTAGGTAAGAACCTAATTAGGAGCATAATTGTACTGATCAGAATTAATTCTAATTAATTTTAATTTGATTTAGATTTTATTTCTTTCCTAGTATAGATTACATGGTATCAGAGCCTTATGGTTCATTTTTTTCTTTGTTGCCTAAGTGAGCAGTTGTGCCTGCTGCCCAAATGAGCAGCGTGCTATCATTCTCGAGTCACTCTTGATAACGATCTCACCACGCTCCTCACGTAGATAGATAGTTGTTGCGGAATATTGGTTACGATCTTTTCGAGAATCAATGTGAATAAACTCGAATCAATCTATCTCCGTAAACTGACAGTAAGCACGATTATTTGATGGCTCCTCACCAACAAATAACAAGACAGTCGTGTGAAAAGAACTCCCTCCTCAGGAATAATCTTCACAAAGTAAATTGAATTTCCCTCCTCAGGAAAACAACTCACGTAAAAACAACTCAGTGTTTTCAATTCTCAAAATTCACGTCTATCTCATTACAACTGATAAAAAGGCCTATTTATAGGCTTATTACAAACCCTAAACGAAATAACACATAAAAGGAAACATTAAATAACTTAAAACCCTAGTTTCTAAAAACAGAAAAATAATTAACGCATAAAATTCCCGCACGTCGCGACGTGGGGGAGCCCGACGTCGCGACGTCAGGGAACAAACCCTAAAAATAAAAATCACGTCGCTGCTGGACGTCGGATGAGCTCCACGTCGCGACGTGTTTTTCTGTTTTGCTGTCCACGTCGAAATTCTCTTCCTTCTTCCTTTTAGGTCTCCAAACGCGAACCATTCTCCTTAAACACCCCTTGATTCGCTCCAATGACCCCTGAGGCTTTGGTTTGGACTTCAATTTGCTATCAACTCTCCTGCAGTGACATTTCTGTGCCTGCTGCCCAAGTAAGCAACGTGCTATCATTCTCGGGTCAGTCTCATGGAGTGACATCTTTTAATCCAATACTCTTTTCTGCTGGTCACATAGGCTTCAACCTTGCCTTTGTCGTGTTGCTTTGTCCATTATGAAAGCATTTCTTCTTTAACTTCTTGGTGTTGCTCCAATTTTGACGTGATGTGTTGTGCATGATGGCGGGGGATCAGAAAAATGTGGTAGCACTAATGTCAATCAATACTCCGAACATTTCATTTTGGTTTTTTTAGTGCGTGTCATCATCTTCATTTTCAAAATAATATCAGATGTGTTAGTAACACTGTTTGGAGTGTTCACATGCATAATACAAGAGTTGTATGCTATTGCCCGAAACTACAACAAAACCAAGGGCCTTCTAGATCTCCGTAAGCTCATGTTGCCACTATATCTGAAATTCCTCAACCATTAGATCATGCTATTATTATTTTTTGAGATGAATATGCAAAGTTTAGATAATATCAAGAAGCATTAAAAAATCCTACTCCTTCCATCACTGCATTTGCTGAGTTAGGTAACAACAATACATGTCTTCTTTCTTCTTCCTCACAATGGGTCATTGATTTTGGTGCCACAAATCACATGACAGATAATCCAAATTTTTTTTCCACATTTAGGTAAAAAATCCTATTGTTTGGACTGATGCTCAAGAAAAAGCTTTTAATACCTTGAAGCAGAAATTAACCAATGCTCCTGTTCTTATGTTACCTAATTTTGAGAAAGCTTTTGAAATACAATGTGATGCCTCCGGGAAAGGTATTGGTTCTGTTTTGATGCAGGAAGGCAAACCTGTGGCATACTTTAGCGAGAAGCTAAATGGAGCAACATTGAATTACCCCACATACGACAAGGAGTTGTATGCATTGGTGAGATCTCTACAAGTTTGGCAGCACTACCTTTGGCCGAAGGAATTCATCATTCATTCGGATCATGAGAGTCTTAAGTTCCTTAAGACCCAAGGTAAGTTGAATAAAAGACATGCTAAGTAGTTGGAGTTTATTGAGACTTTTCCTTATGTTGTTAAATACAAGGCTGGAAAGGAAAATGTGGTTGCTGATGCATTGTCGAGAAGGTATAATTTACTTACTTTCTTGCATACTAAACTGCTTGAATTTGATGTCATGAAAGGATTGTATGCTGAGGATTCTGATTTTAAACTTGTATATGAGAATTGTTTGCATAAATCCGAAGGAGAGTATTATTTGCATGATGGTTTCTTGTTTAAAAAGGACAAATTGTGTGTGCCTAATTGCTCTATTCGTGATTTATTGGTTATTGAGACGCATGGGGGAGGATTGATGGGTCACTTTGGTGTTAACAAGACATTACATATTTTGCAAGAACATTTTCATTGGCCTCATATGAGAAAAAGTGTTCAATCTGTTTGTCAAAGATGTATTGTTTGTAAACAGGCAAAGTAAAAAATAATGCCTCATGGTCTATACACGCCACTGCCCGTACCTTTGCATCCTTGGTTAGATATTTCAATGGATTTTATTTTAGGATTGCCTAGGTCACCAAGTGGTAAGGATAGTATCTTTGTGGTAGTTGATAGGTTCAGTAAAATGGCACACTTCATTGCATGTTCACGAACCAATGATGCTACGCACATAGCAGACCTTTTCTTTAAAGAAATTGTGAGGTTGCACGGTATTCCTCAGACTATTGTGAGTGATAGGGATGTCAAGTTCCTTAGTCATTTTTTGCGTACTCTTTGGAGTAAATTGGGAACTAAATTGTTATTTTCTACTGTTGCACACCCACAAACGGATGGGCAAACTGAGGTAGTTAATAGAACTCTATCTGCATTATTGCGTGCTATCATATACAAGAATCTAAAGAAATAGGAAGATTGTTTACCACACATTGAGTTTGCTTACAATCGGACTATTCACAGTTCTACTTCTTTTTCTCCCTTTGAGATTGTATATGGCTTTAATCCTTTGACGCCTTTGGATATTTTGCCTATTCCTATTAACGATTTTGTTAATGTTGATGGTGCAAGCAAAGCTACTTTTGTTAAGGACCTTCACGCTAAGGTTCGTGACAATATTGAAAGGAGAAATGAGTAATATGCCAAGCAAGCCAATAAAGGTAGACGCCGCATGGTGTTCCACCCGGGTGATTGGGTTTGGGTACACTTGCGTAAAGAAAGATTTCCTGAGAGGCAGAAATCAAAGCTTCACCCAAGAGGCGATGGACCATTCCAAGTTCTCGAGCGCATTAATGACAATTCATACCGCATTGATTTACCCGGTGAGTATGGAGACGTTAGTGCTACTTTTAATGTTTCTGATCTCTCTTTGTTTGATGCAGGAGATTTGAGCACGAATCCTTTTGACGAGGGGGGGAATGATGGGAATCCAGACGCACTTAATGGTGAACAACATTCCCTTGACCCGTTAGGTGGAATTGGTGGACCAATGATCCGAGCTAAAACCAAGAAGTTCAAGTTGGCTCTTAATGGTTTGATCATGGAAGTGATGGACGACGCATACAAGTTGCTAGAACAAGGTTTCGATGAAGTGAGGACTGATTTTAAGCCTTGGAACCTCGTGGTTTTGACATTGCATGGAGAATCTGAGTTGGAGAGCAAGATTGGACAAGTGTTGAATGTTCGTGCCTCCACGTCGCGATGTCCATAGCTCCACGTCGCGACATGCACCGACGTCGCGACATCCATCGCCCTCCACGTCGCGACGTATTTCTCTGGAAGTTTGAGGTTGAGTTAAAAATCTAATTTTAATTCACGTCGAGATTTCCGCACGTCGCGACGCGCGACCTTCCACGTCGCAACGTACACCGACGTCGCGACGTCCAACCTCCCACGTCGCGCGACGTTGGGAAATTCTGCAGCTTTTGAGTTTTTTCAATTTTTGTTCGTTTTTGTTTGATCTTTTCAATAAGGAACGTAATCTAATGTTCTTGCATGAACATTGATATGTTCTATATGATGTTTTCACATGGCTAAAGATCTTGCATGATTAAAGCATGTGTTAATTACATTTTAAGGAAGTTTATTCCAATTAGGAAACTATCTTTTAGGAAAGTAGGGTTTACTTTGTTGGCAAGTCTTTGTGCCTATTTAAAAGCTTGTAAACCCACGAATTTGAGTAGTTGAATTTTGAATTAAGAAGTCATAATTTTGCAGAGCAAAATTTGATCCCAAAACCCTTAGAGACCTTAAGCTAAGTTTGAGCTTTTGTTCTTCTAAACCCAAAGTGAGATTAAGCCAATAGTCTTGCTTTTGTTCTAAGTTTGAGAACAGCCAAATCTGATTTGATTTAGGTGCTGCCTGAGTCAAGTTGGTTTTGTAATAGCGTTGGGGCTTTGGACAAGTTTCCATTGAATCGCGCTCAATATCTTCCTTGTTTCTTTGTCTTTCTTCTGTTCTTTCTTTGTTCTTTGTTCTAACCATTTTCTTTGTTTTTTGATTCTTTCTTTGTGTTTATTCTTTTGTGTTGTTGGTGGAATTTTCCAAGCTAAACCTGTCCTGTGGATAAATAAGGTTGTCAAATCCGCCTAAAGGTGGATCAAATCAACGGGAACCTTATCAAGTGGTATCAGAGAAGTTTTGGTGCTTGAAAATTTCAGGTTAAATTTTCCATCTCGTAACCTTTTCAATTTGTGATTGAATCTTGTGAAATTGGATTGAATTTTCGTGCTGCTAAATATTGAGTGATTGAAATTGCTTGCTGAACAAAAAAAAAAAAGAAAGCAACTCGTCAAAAAAAAAAGTGACGTGAAAAAAAAAAATTTTGCAGCAAAATCTGAAAACGAAAATTCTGGTTATACAATCACTGTTGAAAATTTGCTATTGATATTCGAAATTCATTCTTGTGTATCTATTTCTTTTCTTGCTAATTTGTCCAAAATTGTGCCTTAACGTGTTCTAAATTGCAATTCTTCATAATTCCTTCTTCAATTCCTTACTTGATTTGTGTGGTATTTGAGTTGAATTATTGATAGGCGGTTTAAGAACTTAGTACTTGCAAAACAAACTACGAGAGACCCCACATTTGGAGAGTAGATTAGGAATTATACACGAGAATAACCATATTTAAAGAGTGAAGTGAACCGACCACACCTAAAGCGAGAACCCGTGAGGAGCCATAATTTTTATTATTGTTTCTTGTGTTGTTTTATATAACTTGCAGGTATCTTAAATGGCGGAGGAAACTTCAAAGAATCAATCTGAACAACAAATTTCAAAGACTCAATCTGAACAACAATTTCAGATTGATGCCCTTAAGAACATGATGCAAAAGATGAGTATCCAATTACAAAATCTTACAGAAGCTCAACACTCTACTTCTAGGAGAAGGACCTCAACGAAACTTGAAGATGAATTTGATGAGACTGATTTTGATGAAGAGGAGTTCATAGAGACACTCTCTCATGATCTTGACGGTATCGACAATGGTTCTAAGAGACCTCCCGACCGTGTTTGCTCAATTTTGTCTTGTTGACAAACAAGGCACGTTCGCATGTACAACTCAATGTCATCCCTTATTCGTGGCCAATAATAAGACTCTTCCACAAGAGCTTGAGTTCTTGCTTGTCCTGGATATCCCTCCCATTTGGAATCATGGCATTCCTTCAGAATTTCCTTTCTCAAATTCGCACATCGTGGCACGTAAACTTGGTCCCCGATTTTGTAGAGCATGCCGTCCCATAACCAAAAGCGGCGCGTTTTTCCCTCACGAGCCAACTCCATCAAACTCTTGGCTATAAGATCATGCTCAAGTCCCTCCTTGATTCGGTCAAGCAGTGGGCTCTTCGCTTGACTGATCGATGCAAGTTCGGCTTTGCGACTCAAGGCATCGGCCACAAGGTTGGCCTTGCCAGGCTTGTATTTCATTACAAAGTCGAACTTGGCTAGGAAGTCTTGCCATTTAGCTTGTTTCGGTGTAATCTTCTTCTGAGGAAGAAATAGCTTGTGGCAACATTGTCGGTCTTGCTAACGAACTTTGTTCCTAGCCAATAATACCTCCAAGTGTGCAAGCAATACACTACAGCAATCATCTCCTTTTCTTGAACGGTGTAGTGTCGTTCGGTGTCGTTTAGCTTGCGGCTTTCAAAGGCAATGGGATGGTCTTCTTGCATAAGAACTCCCCCAATGGCATAGTCAGATGCATCCGTTTGTACCTCATATACCTTCATGTGATCGGGCAGCGCCAAAATCGGTTCCTCCGTGAACGGCCTTCTTCAATGTCTCAAACGCATGTTGGCACGTTTCGTCCCAAACCCACACATTAACTTTCTTCAACAAGTCGGTTAAGGTAGTACATATGGCAGAGTACCCATTAATGAACCGCCGATAATAGTTGGCTAAACCAAGAAAAGATCGACGTTCGGTTACCTTTGAAGGCCTCATCTATCCAGCTTCAAGCAACTCCTTCAATTGTCTCCGCAATTCTTTTAACTCCGGGGGTGTCATTCTATAAGGAACCATGGCAGGAGGTTTGGCCCCTTGTACGAGCTCGATCTGGTGGTCAACGTCTCGTTTCGGTGGAAGTGTCTTGGGTAGACTGTTGGGCATAACATCCTTGTATGCATCCAGAACGTCAAGGATCGTTGGTGGAATTTTCTCAAGGCAAGTTTCGTCCCTGTCTTCCTTAATGGCTGCCACAAAGGTCGACTTGTTTTTCTTGAGTCCCTTTGTGAATTGAAGGGCTGAAAGAACATGTCCCGCCTTGAACTCCTGTGCAATGGGCACAATGCATGGTTGGTCTCCCTCCAAGATATGCATTGTGTTCTTGAACGGTCATGGCACGGCCTTCACTTGATCCCAAAAACTCCATACCCAAGATAATGGAGTGATCATCCATTTGAACGACGGTAAAGTCCACCAAACCATGCCAATTTGCCAAGTAAACTTGTACACCTTGTGCTAATCCATGAATGGGAATTGGCTCAGAGTTGACGGTTTTGAGCCAACCTCATTCTTCTTGTAGTGAATCCCACACCTTTCGGCTTCTTTCACTTCAAGAAAAATTGGAGTCAACATATGTGTCTATCAAGGCCTTTGTTTCGAAGTTATTGATTGCGGCCGTTACAATCATACGTCCCTTTTTTGGTTGCTATTGTGGATTGGCCTTGACGGCACCAAGCGTACGCAACGAACCAACGGTTGCTTGAGAAGCTTCAGATTGCTCCTTTTGATTAACAGCGGCAAGCTATTCCCTTCTTGGGCAATCCCTTGCCATGTGAGGCCCTTCACAAAGGAAACAACTGATAACCTTGGTCGGTTTGTCCCCACTCTTCTCCCACTTCTTTTGGAAGATTGGCTTGTTTTGTGGCTTGGATGTCCCTTCTTTCGGTTGAGTCGGTTGTCCTCCCCCACCTTTGGCTTTATTAGATTGCCAATTTCCTTTAGAAGATTGCTTCTTTGGTCTCTCGGTTCTCGTCTCTGTTGGTTTGCGAAGTTCTACAAGACTTTCAGCCGTTGCAATAGCTGAAGCCAAGTCTTGCACCCCACGACGTTGCAATTCAGTTCGTGCCCACGGTTGCAACCCGTCAGTGAAGGCAAAGAGAGTATCTTTCTCAGACATGTCGGGGATCTCCAAGATCAACTCAGTGAATTCCTTGACATACTCTCTAATTGTGCCTTTGTGTGCGAGCCGGCGAAGCTTAGCCTTGGCTTCGTGCTCCACATTGTCTGGATAGAACTGACGTTTTATCTCGCGATGAAAGTCGTCCCACGAATCCATTGCTCACGTCCCACATTCTACATCCACAAACCGTCTTATCCACCAAACCATTACTGTGTCGGCAAGGTAGAGAGGCGCAGTCTAGATTTTGCTAGCATTGTCCGTCATGCCAACAGCGTCGAAGTACCTTTCAAGATCCCAAAGAAAGTTCTCTAACTCCCTGGCGTTCCTCTATCCGTTGAAGAACTTCGGTCTTGGCACGTCGACCCTTGTTGACCTCCGGCTCCTCCTTGAGCCAAGGCAACCTTACAAAGGGTTAGATCAGCCTTTGTAACCTTGAGTTCCTCTTGCAAGGCAGCAAGCTCGCTCACCATCATTTTTCTCAATGACCCACTCAACTCGGCAAGTTGAGCCTCGAACTTTGCCGACATATTATTGATAGTCTCATCTATCTCCTCACGGATAGAAAGAACGGTGGCTTGCATCTCCTCACGGAAACCGTCGTCTCTCGACTCAAGTTCCTCAATGCGTTGCCCCTCTTCATCAAACCTGTCAGCTGTGGCTAACTCTAGCTTGGCTAGCCATCGTTCAAAGTCTGCCATCGGGTCTCCTGGCTGAATGGACTTGTCCTTTCTCGAACGTGTGCTCCTACCACTTCTCTCAAGTTCCTTTGAAATGTGATCACCTCCCGTCTCGGATTGTGAAGCCATCTAAACTGTGACTCTGATACCAACTGTCACGGGTCCAAACATTTCACAAACATTATCGTGCCGCCTTAGTTGTTCCAAATGGCTAAGTCAGCCTAAACGCCCAAGAAACAACCCAAAATGTGCAAGTGAAAACAAGGAAAACGTATGTAAAAGTGGCTAAGGCAAAACACACAAGGGTTGGGCCAAAATTGATTTATTCACACTTAGAATAAAAGCTATCAAGTCTTACAAGTATTTCTTACAAGTAGGAAATGAAATGAAATGACCATCAACCTTCAAATTCCCACCAAGTCTTCCTTATATAGGCAAAGACCTTGGCTAGGTTAATGGCAAGTGGCTTTACCTCCTAAAGCCATCTAGAAAGCTTCTAGAAGAAACATGACAACTAAATGTACAATTGTCCTACACTATTACAAAATGGCAAGATGTATGGCAAGCTTCTAGAAGACGTGATCATCCTTCCATCACCGTTGATGTCATCCATTAGGTTACCATTGGCTTGACATCACTCATGAAGTCACCATTGGCTTGGCAAACCTCCAAGGGAAAGGACTTGTTGAACACGATCTGTTGGTTTGGCAAGTCGGCCGTTTTGTCGGCTCGGCACGGAAGAGGTTTGTCGGCACGTCTCGACATGGTTCGGCACCGTTTCGGCAAAGGCAGTACTGGCGCGCTCGGGCGCAGGCAGTGCTGCGCGTGCGAGAGCGGCGTGCTGCGCGCGCGGCACCGTGCATGGCTGGCCGGCTAGTTCGGTATGTTCTTGGGCGTGACTTAAAGCTGCCGGCAAAAATGCAGCTGTGGGGCCTGGAATTTCCGGTCAACCAACACAGATTGTTAGGGGTAAAATGGGGCTAACTAGGCCAGCTGCCGAACGTCCAAGCCATAGTTGCCAATGTTCTTCCCGATCAAGTTGGGCAGCAATGAGCTGCTACATCATCTTGGGCAGCTCTATTTAAGGAACACAAGAAGGTGAACAAGAGCTTTAAGCTCAAAAAATGGGAAGAAGCGAATCGTGGATTAGAAGATAGTGACTTGCAGAACTTCGATTTTTGCTTGGTAGGGTATGTGTTTGGCAAATTCCTCGATTTGAAGGTCGTGCATGATGTTAAGGCTTCTTGGCAAACTTAACACACTTTCACCATCCATGAAAGTGGATAGATAATATTCCGGTTTGAAGAGGAACGTGCACAGGATATAGTTTTGAAAAAAGGCCAGTATGACTCATTTGGTATTCCATGGTTACTAAAGATTAGTGTGGATTTTGAAGCTTCTATTCCTACATGGGTCCGTTTCCCCAGCCTCTCTTTGGATTGTAGTAGCGATGCGTCATTGGGGAAAATTGCCTCGTTTGTGGGAGATCTGATTGCTACCGACGAATACACCATCACCATGGATCGGACTTTATACGCACGGGTATTAGTTGAAGTGGATGTTACCAAGCCATTAGTCAAAGAGGTCCACTATACGTTGCCGAATGGTCTAATGCGTTCCGCAAAAGCAAGGGGTTGAGGCTACCTAATTGGAGCCAAAGAGGAGCAACTCAAGAAGACGACCAAGGGGACGATCACATTCGAAAAATGGCCTTTACCAAGACTGCCCCTATTGTCACAACCAAGCCAACGGAGGTGCAAGTTGTCAGAACGGGTGAGACTATAGCACCGAACTCGGTGGAGTTCCCAAATAGCGGCAATGCTCAAGACACCAATCTGCCCTCAAGTGCTATTGACAAGGGTAAGGGTCCAATAGAGGAGAAGGATGATCATACCATGGTTTCTAGGGAGTCATCGACTTCCCCCACTCGGGATTGGCGCCGCCTTTTCGGCCCCGTCAAGAAGGCCAATGGTGACTTGGCTAGTGATTTGGCTTGTGCTTCACCCTCCTATGATGATATGGCTTTCACGGAGGAACGATTGGCATTGGCCCGAGTACCTCCTAAGAAGAAAGGCAAAGCAAAGAAGGGTAGGGCCGTGGCAAAGAAAAGGGTGATGTTCGCAACCATTCTTGATATGAAGATCGGTTCATGGAATATAAAGGAGTTTAACTCTCCCATCAAGCAAAAAGAGGTTTCGACAATGCTACGCAAGCATGGCCTTGACATATTTGGCGCTATTGAGTGCAAAATAGAGGAGAATAAAGTGGACACGTTGATGCCATTGAGATTCCCCGGGTGGCACCAATGCAATAATTTTGCACTTTATCAACCGGGTCTCAACTTTGGTGGTGCATTCACAACTTATTCATCTCTCGATCACTTGCAAGGTAACATCAATCACCTTTCTTGTGGCTTTCATACTATTTTTACTAGGCAAATTCTTTGGAGATCTTTGTTGTCTATGTCCCCGGCTATTGCAGTCCTTGGATGGTTTTGGGTGACATCAACAATGTTTTGTTTGATAATGAGATGGTCAATGTGTCCCTTGTTAGACCATATGAGACCCGGGACTTTCGGGATTGCGTGGTATCCCTAGGGCTCACGAATGTGCCGTCTATGGGGAGTCATCTCACTTGGTCCAATAGGTTCGTGTGGTCTAAGTTAGACAGGGTTATGGTCAACAACACTTGGTACCATTCGGATATCCTTGCTCATGTCACCTTTTCCACCTTGACATATCTATCGGACCACTTTTTATATATTGTTTCAGTGGGAGATCATACTTTCCAAGGCAGGGGCATGTTCCACTATTTTGACATGTGGAGTGGACATGACTCCTATTTCGATGTGGTTCATCGGGCTTAGTCTCTATCGTGCTATGGCACTGAAAAATATATGATATGTCGGTGATGGAAAGGCATCAAGGAACCGCTTAAGGAGCATAACAGATTGCGCGAGGGGGAAACGCGGCGCTTTTGGTTAAGAGACGACATACTCTATACAATTGGAGACCGAGTCTATGTGCAACGATGGGAAAATCTGAGGAAAGAAATTCTCAATGAATGCCATGACTCCAAATGGGCGGGACATCCGGGACAAGCAAGAATTCAAGCACTCTTGGAAGAGTCTTATTATTAGCCGTGAATGAGGGACGACGTCGAGTTGTACGTGCAGACGTGCCTTGTTTGCCAACAGGACAAAGTTGAGCAAACACGACTGGGAGGTCGCTTAGAGCCGTTGCCAATACCATCAAAATAATGGGAGTGTCTCCATGGACTTTGTCACTTGTTTGTCCAAATCAGATGGGTGTTCTACCATTATTGTGATTGTGGACAGTTTCTCTAAGCATGGGGTGTTCATCCCCTCAACGAAGGAAAGCTTAGCCAAGGAAACGGCCCGACTATTCTTCAAACACTTAGTGAAATATTGGGGAATTCCACTCACCATCGTGAGCAACCGAGACCCACAGTTCATAGGCCAATTTTGGAAGGAGTTGTTCAAGATCATGGGGTAAGACCTTAACTTCTCTTCCAGGTTTCAACCTCAAACCGAGGCCAAATCGAAATGGTGAATACCTTGCTGGAGATTTACTTGAGGCACTATGTTGGGGCCAACCAACGAGATTGGGCCAAACTACTTGACATTGCCCATTTCTCTTATAATCTCTACAAATCTGATGCAACAAACGTTAGCCCGTTGGAGCTTGCAACCGGGCAACAACCGACGACACTGGTTAGTGTGGCAACCGGCTACATAGGCACTAATCCGGCTGCCTACAAATTTGCTAAAAGATGGCACGAGAAGACGGATCTTGCTCATGCATCACTCCAACGCGCGGTTAAGAAAATAAAGAAGTGGGCCGACAAAAATTGTTGCCATATTGAGTTTGAAGAAGGAAACTTGGTCATCGTGAAGCTCTTGCCACACTTAGCCAAGGCGTTCAAATGTCTCCACAAAGGGGAACGACTTTGGTACGACTTGGGTACAAATTCAAAATCCACACTAAGGTATTTGGGGAACGACTTGGGTACCTCAATGGCCAAGGGGGACGTTGCCGAAATAGGTAGACGAGGAAGTCACGTCCAAGACGTTGACGTGACGACGGCCTGCCGAACGGAGCCGACAGACCGATATGCCGTGCTAGCTGACTGCCGATCTATGCCAGCCGACAGCATGCCTGATGCCTTGTGCCAAGATAGCCAGCAAGTGCCTAGCGCAGGGGGAACCTCTGTCTACCGAAACGGACCAGTAATGCGCCAATTTGACGGGCAGAACGACTGACTTGCCGAGTTGATAGAATGGCCGACGTGCAGAGCCGATGGGCAGAATGCTACAATACTTTGCCTTGGAGGTTTTCCAAGTCGAGGGAGACTCCAAGGGCAACGGTAGGACGAGCCGACGCACCGAACGTGTCGGTCGGCACCCGAACTTGCAAGAGGAAATAAAAGATGACAAGAGGTGATGAAAAATGACATAAGGTGATAGAGGATGATGAAGCCTTCTAGAAGAGGAACTCTTTAAAAGCTTGTAGAATAAGGGACACCTATGCATCTTTGTAATAGTGTTTTTACGCATATGCACCTTTGTAATAGTGTAGGAACACCTATATCATTTCTTGTCACTGTCTTTCTAGAAGCCTCTAGGTGGACTTAAGAGATTACAACACTTGTCATGATCTTAGACCAAGGCTTGGCCTATAAAAGGGGCATTGGGGTGTTCATTAGAACTTATTGGCCAATTTTGCATACTTGTAATGATTACTTGTAAGCTTTTTTTTCTAAGTGTGAATAAAAGCTTATTGACCGAACTCTTGTTGTTTGCCTTAGCATTTTTCAAACATTTTCTCACTTCCACTTAAACGTTGGTTATTTCTTTAGTGTGTTTAGGCTGCTTAGTTCTTGAGCAACGACTAAGGCCGCACGATTACGTTAAAGGAACGTTTAGATCTGTGACACTATTCTCCAGTCTTAGACAGATATTTGATTTCTGTTGATGTCACTTTCTATGAACATATTCCATTTTTTGGCAGTTCATCCCCACCTGAATACTCCCAAGAAAATGATGAGTTGTTAGTTTATCATGTTATCAGTTTAGATTCGGGGCCGGTGCCACCTCCGCCACCACTTTCACAACCACAACCACCTATTACTCATGTTTATTCCAGGCGACCTCCACCTCTGACTTCTCATCTGGAACCGGAATTGTCTTCCTCATCGAATCCTCCACCTAGTGGGGTGATTTACCCATTGCTTTTCGCAACTGTAAACATTAATGTACTTATCCCATTTACTCTTGTGTTACCTATAATCAGTTATCTTCTGTTTCTTGTTCTTTTATTGCTTCTCTTGATTCAGTTGAAGTCCCAAAATCAGTTCATCAGGCCCTATCCCATCTTGGTTGGCGGGCAGCCGTGCTTGATGAAATGAATGCCTTGATTGAAAATAGAACTTGGGAATTCATTGAGCTACCCCTTGGCAAGTAAGCTATTGGTTGTAAGTGGGTGTTTGTAGTAAAATTTCATTCTGATGGATCTGTGGCTCGGTTGGTTGCTAAAGGCTATGCCCAAACTTATGGGATTGACTACTCTGACACTTTCTCTTTGGTAGCCAAGTTGACCTCTGTTCGTATTTTAATCTCCTTGGCAGCTATAAATAATTGGCCTTTGTACCAATTTGATTTGAAAAATGCCTTCTTGCATGGTGATATTGTCGAAGAGGTTTATATGGAGCAACCTCCTAGGTTTGTTGCTCAAGGGGAGTTTAGGAAAGTATGTCGTCTCCAAAAATCATTGTATGGGTTGAAGCAAAATCCTCATGCTTGGTTTGAGAAGTTTAGCCAGGAAGTAGAAAGGTTTGGAATGAAAAAAAATAAGAGTGATCACACAGTGTTCTATAAGCAGTCTGGTTTTGGTATCATTTTACTTGTTGTTTATGTTGATGATATTGTTATCACTAGAAGTGATTTGAAGGGAATTTCACCATTGAAATCATTTCTTCAGAATTAGTTAAACAAAAAAATTTTGGGTTCTCTGAAATATTTTTTAGGAATTGAAGTGTCAAGGAGTAGGAAGAGTATTTTTTTCTCTCAACGGAAGTATGTTCTGAATTTGTTAACAGAAACTGGAAAACTGAGTACCAGACCATGCAGTACCACAATGCTTCCTAATCATTAACTTACCAAAGATGGAGAGGGCTTTGATGATCCTAAATGATACATGAGGATAGTTGGAAAACTAAACTATTTGACAGTTACCCGTCTTGACATTGCTTATTCAGTTAGTATAGTAAGTCAGTTTATGTCTTCTCCTACAATCCATCATTGGTCAGCTTTGGAACAAATCTTGTGTTATTAAAAGGAGTTCCTGAACGAGGTATTCTATATCAGAATCATGGACATAGTAATATTGAGTGTTTTTTTTATGCAGATTGGGGAAGTTTCAAGATAGATCGAAGGTCCACTACTGGGAATTGTGTTTTTATTGAAGGTAATCTGGTTTCATGGAAGAGTAAGAAACAAAATGTGGTATCATGATCAAGTGCAAAAGCTGAATATCGAGCAATGGCACAAGTTTCATGCAAAGTTGTATAGGTCTCCCAACTTTTAACTGAAATGGGTTTTAAGGTTCCAGCTCCAATAAAGTTATGGTTTGATAATCAAGTTGTGATTCATATTACCTCCAATCCGGTCTTTCATGAACGAACTAAGCACATTGAGATAGATTGCCATTTTGTTCGAGAAAAGATTCAACAAAAATTGATTTCTACTGCGTGTGTGAAGATTGGGGAACAGTTAGGGGATATTTTCACAAAAGCTATCAATGGAGCTCCTACATTTGCAACAAGTTGGGTATGATAGACATCTCTGCTCCATCTTGAGAAGAAGTGATATGTAAATATATATAATCCTTATTTAGAGGTAGATTCCTTAGTAATTAGACTTAAATATAGGGATTAGATAGGAGACTAATTAGGAGCATAACTGTAGCGATCAGAATTAATTTAATTAATTCTGATTTGATTTAGATTTTATTTCTTTTCTAGGATAGGTATCTAAATGGTGTATAAATTTGTATCCTCTTTTTCTCAAGGAATATACAGAATTCTATCATTCTCACCTCTGATTATAGGCTCAAAAATCCTAGTGGAAATTTTGCCAAGGCTTTGCTCAAACGATACATAAAGTTTCACATGAGAAAGTAGTTAAGAAAACTTTCAATAAAACTAAAAGTACGAGGAGAAATTCAAACGTCTATCAGTGACAAATTCTCTTCTCCGCTGTTCAGCAGATAGGTCCCCGATGAAGTTATGAAGCTAAACACCTAGGCCTAAGAAATGGAAATCGGCACTTTCAAATGTAACAAATGATAGAAATCCACCTCGAGTGATATTTATATATTAATAGTATTGGATCATCCGGCTGTTTAGATAGATCTTTTCAATCCCATCATTTCCAAGATGGATAAAATTTCTGCAAGTTGCACTTTGGTTGTTTAGTTGAGCTCATTTAGTTTAACAATTTGGGAAGGAGAATGTCTTGATTACTGTTTGTCCACCTCAATGTCTTAGCATATTCATGCGAAGAGTAAACATTACTTAGATTTCAAACTATGTATATTTTGTTTGATCTAAGATCAATAGATCATTAACATTGACTATGTATGTAAAATAATTTTAGTGATATTTATGTATTTAGTTCCTACTTTTAATGAAATTACGTCGTGTTGAACGTCAAACTGAATAAGACAGGATAAATATTGAACAGATGATCTGTTCTCATTTAAAAGTATAAAGAGATAAAAAAAACTAATGTTCTTCATACCTTTTATAGGTTATAAGTTTATAAGATGTGTTTTCTGCTGGAAAATTGGAAGAATTTCAGCAAATCCAAATCTGAATGATGAATCAAGCTTTTCTTGGATATCTTTCACAATCTAGCTAGCTATCTGCAAGTGCAAGGTCAAAATATGATTCATTAATAAGCTAGCCATGAAGGCAACTAGAGAAACAATAACATTCTTTCTTTTCATCCTTGTTATTTAGTTGTAACTGGGCTTTTAATTCATCGTACCTTTGTTTGCTATTCAATCTGCAGCATCAGTGCCTGCTCTGGAAGATGAACCAACAACCATCAAACTGATGAGCAAGAATGAATATGAATGTTTCCTGGATTTGATATATGTGCAATTAAGACGTCTGTGTGAATGGTTCAATAGGCTAAAAGTCTTAACTTTCATACCATTTTATAGCATCCAATGAGGCAAACAAGTTGGTTCTACAAGAAAAGAGAATAAAGGAAAAAATGTAACTGGGGGCGGGATAAACACTCATTAGTCAGTACTCAGTACAGTGCCATTCCTATGGAAGGAAAGAACTTGCATCTTCTTATTTATCAATATTCAAAGTCCACTCCTCTTTTAGTCTTCCAACCGTGTATATATTTATGCATTTGGACAATGAAAAACTATATTTTTTAGCAGTCTTTTCAAGAAAAAGTTTACATAAGCATTTCAGAGTTGTTCTGACTTCTGTGCATGAAATCAACCACAAGATCTACTATTTGACTTCTAAAATCTTTGAGAAAAACTCCTCTAAAACGGGTTCATACATGAGACGCATTTCAAGGTAATTGATGGACTTTAAAATCGTGATTCTAATTTACTGTCATTTTTATTGTGCGTTGAAATTGTGATTGACTCCCGTCTCATATATGAACCCGTTTCACAGTAGTTTTTCTCAAAATCTTTTTAATGCAGCAGGCAACAGCAGCATTTAGATAGATCAAATCTTATTTATCTAAGCAAAGTTTGTAAACAGAACCTACCATGGTAAAAATGAGAAAATAATCCCCATCAATTAGTGCATACTGGATATGATCCTATTCTCTCAAATCAAAGTTAACCATTTCATGGTAAATAAGGCACTAAACATTGCAAACTCTATTTGATTTGAAAGCTTTAAGTAGAAACAATTCAACTGTTTCTTTTGATTGTTTCTTAATCAAGCTTGATGTGCCTTCTTTTTAGTAAAATTATCTGAACAAATCCTCAGTCTTGTCCTCATAGTGCTAGAAGTGTACTTCAGTTAAGCAATTTACATGTCAAATGAACAATGTGTAAAGAGTTTATTGGCTTTACTCTTGCATGTTAACTGGACCAAATTCACTTGGTACAAAGGCTATCCAACCAAAAATAGAGGCACAAGCTGTTAATATTGACTAGCTTTTATGGAAGAAACCGTGTTAAATTTCTTTCTTTCTTGACTTCTGAATTATTTTTCAACCATGGAATATGATCAATGCATATCAGTAGAGAATCTCTGTAACAAATTAAAACTTCAAAAGAGGTTGAGATGACTAGTAATATTTATCAAAATTTTAGTATATATTACTCCAGAAAATTTAAAAAGAGCAGCGATACATCTTTCAGTACATACAGCTATCTTTTGGAGAGGAAATAGGCCATATACAATTACAGAAGAGAGAAGACCAATTCCTCTGTGTATCATTACAAAATTTAACTACCAGTGAAGGCCAAAACTAGCAGCCTGCATAAGTGGATGAGCAAAGTATGCACCTAAAGTTAATGCCGTTAGTGTTAAATATGGCAACCGTATAAATTCCTTGTAATAATCCTTTGGCAACTTCTGGCGACCTTCAAGAACAGCTGCAAATGGGATCACACTTGTTCTGTCCTTTACAAGTTCGAATGCCTCACCATATCTGATGGCCAATCTCCGATCACCATTCCAGACACCGAATAAATGGTGCCCGATCAAACCAACAGAAGCTGCCACCGCTACAGAATTGCCGATCCAGATGGTGTGTGCCAGACACCACATCACTTGTCCAACCATCTGAACAAAGAAAATAAATGTCAAGCAAATCAAAAGGAAAAGCACGAACAAAAACTGAGCGACCTCCACAAATTTATCTCAGTACTTCAGGCATAAATATAAAAGTAGTTTGATTGAAGCTGCTACTTGTTTCATTTTGTAGTCTCAAACTACAAATGCCAAGCAAGTTGGAAAAATAGACCAAGGCAATAGTGGATCACAAAATCAAGGAGCACGGGGAACAAATGAAAAAGCCGAAAGTAATTTTCTTTCTGTTTCACAAGCTTTCACTAAGTTTTGAAAAACTAACCAAGATATGTAACCATAAATCCTACCTAACAAGCATATACTTCTGGCACTTTCTCTAATTCAAAATGTAGAAGATCAAAAATTAAAGTAAACATCACAACTCAAGACACGAAGTTTAATACCTGTGGGTGCCTTGTAATTCTCATTATCCCCGTTTCCCAGAGATGCATCTTGGGCTTGTCTACAGCTGCTACCTCTAACAAATTGAAAGTTGATGGATAAAGGAAAAAGAATGAAATAAAGTTCGAGACCCACAAAAGGTGATGTAGCCAAGGAACATTCTGTAGCTGCCATAACTGGACACCATCATATCTGTGGTTAATAAAATACACCTGTGCACAAGCTATCAAACTTCAATTAACAAGGTTATGAAACCATTGGATAAAAAACAGAAAAAAAAAAAAAGCATAACACAGTACAGCGTCATAAGAAACTCTAGTGGTAAAGTATTAAAACTTCAATAATAATTGATTGGTTGGGAACTCACAACAGTAGTAACAGCCAATGGAAGAGAAATTCCCGCAAATAAGACACGAAAAGCACGTTCTCCAATGATTTTCTCACCTGTGTCTCTAAGACTAGCCAAGCCACTATGGGCTAATGCAAAAATGAGAATCAGAGTTAGCATTACAACCTGCAAAAAGATAGCAACAACGATTATTAGCAATCCAACTTCCTCACCTCCTAATGATAAGAAAATATCTCTTGAGGTAAAATTTTATGTACTATTTACATTTGCAAATATTTTGCATGGAAAACAATTATGTTTCTATGTTAGTCCGAAAGTTTACAATTTTTTTTTCCTCTTCAGCTGACAGATCGTGGCCTACTTGGTTAGTGCATTAGATTACTCTGTCCATTATCAACAACTAAGTTATATTAGTTCCTTCATGCCCTCCAATTAGCTAATTTATTCCCTCCATTTTCCCCTCTGACCAAACTATTATCACTCTTTCATTTATCTATCAACGGTAAATGTTAATCCATGCAAATGGAGTTACCAAGTTGTACAAACAAACTCATACTCACTATCACTACTTTTTTCTTTAATTTTTTCAGCTCAAAGGAAGTTGGAAGGCTAAGTACATAGAGATAAACGTCCCCTATAAAACACATTTCTTTATCATGCGACTTTGCTACCAAGCTAATGAGTGGCACCAGTAGATTTAAATCCTACAATCCAGAGTCCATATAATAAAGAGATTCCAATGTCCATAACAGTACCACCATTAATGGATGACATGAGCTTTTGAGTAAGTGAATAATCAATGCAATTATAAACTTAAAAGAGACAAAAGATGTATATTTCAACATAATACAAGCATCAATCCAAGAAATGCAACAATAGTAGATTAATCATCAATTAATACCATAGCCCATCTTCTGAAATTAAATTTCATTACTAAAATTCACTCCAAAAAATCAAATCAAATAAAGTAAAAAACATAGAAACTAACAACAAAATCGTGAAAAAAATTTCAGACCTCGTGGCTTTCAGAAATGCTGGAAACAGCAGTGATGAAGTCTTTACCGAACCCAGTTGAATTATCAATCCAAACCACGTTCAGAACAAAAAGTACAACTCCCAATATGCCCGTGAAGTAAATCCAGGAGGAAATCTTCTGTTCGGATAAATCAAATTCCGCGGAATCTTCTCCCGCGAGGGATCCATCATTTCCCTCCTCAGTTACGTTCCCAACGGCCAACGGTAATAACGGTTTCTTCGTGGAGTTAAATGAAAAAAACTGACGAGTTGGGGTGATTTTGAAGGTTTTAATGATTGTGGGTTCGAGGGAATGAGGGGATTTAGGGAGTCGTTCGGCAAGAATGGAATTGGGTTTGGGATGATATTGAGGGAATTTGAAATTTGGGTTTGATAAGAGAATTGAAGTTGCCATTAAAAAAAAAAAATTTGTATGCTCAGTGTTGAACTGCTATATGTGTAATGTTGTTAGTGTGTGTCAGTGTGAATTTGGGGGGTGTTTAATTGCTATATGTGTGTAATTTTGTTTGTGTGTGTGTGTGTGTGTGTGAATTTGGATAATTTGAATCAATGGGGTGTTTGGTTTATATGGAAGAGGAAAAAGGGAATCTGGAGGGAGTTGTGCTTTTGGATGGGGGATTTGGACTGATTGGGAGTTTTTGACATCAATTACAAGTGTTTAATGTCCAAATGGCATTTTCATTTTTGTCTCCTAGTGTACAATAAGGACCAAAACTACCTACTCTATTTGTTGAGATTGGATAACCCATGTTTAGATTATCCTTGCTTTGTATATACAAAATAATGTCGATTTACTAAAATCAGGTTAAATGTATAAATATCATTAAAATTAAATTTATAATTTTTAGACACTAATTTATATACAAGTGAACTTTATGGTGAGGTTTCAATTATGATTTTAATAAAATAACATTGTTTTAATTATTAAAAATGATAAGATACGATAATGTTAAACATACGATTCCATCACTTATTTGTTGGCTAACCTTGTGGGTTTTTCTTTTCAAATTTTAAATATATAAAAATTTAAAAATGTTACATATAGGGATCAAGCACGTGTTATTCCTAGATCAGATCTTCTATCCAATATTATTTATGTTCTATTCTATCCAATGTTCAAAACGACGTAGTTTAACTAAAATTAGGGACTAAAAGTAAAATCACTTTACAATTATTAGATTCTAAACAAAATATGAGTGAACCAAATTTAATTTTGAACAAGATAAGACATATTAGTTTTGGACAGAAGATCCCATCTCTATTTGGGCCATAAAACATTGTGAAAATCGAATGAAAAAGTTTATATAATAGTCATAAGATTATGTATCAGAATATTGGACGACTAAGTATGAGTATGAACAAAAATAAGTGTAACGAAAGTAAGAATATGTACATATTAAATTAGATAAAATAAGTAATGAAGTGTATAAATGTGCACGTGATAGCGCCGGTATTATATAAGTTTTTGCATTTATATTATCTTAGTTCAAAATTCTCCAACATGATCAACAATCCTCTCCCATAAACCAATAGGCACAACAATTGTTTTGCTCTCTAAACTCTAAAAAGAAAAAACCACAAATTGATTTTCAAATGAGGCAATCAAATTAACCTAAAACAAACATAAAAATCAAATATGTTTAGGTAACAGTAATTCTGATTTCTGAGCTAAATCCCACACTGAAAAAAGATTTCAAAATTCTTTTGAAATATTTTGAACTACATGAGTAACTACTACAAACATCATACATAGTTCTTCATGACGAACATCAATTTCTCTCCTATGATCACTTACAAATGTTTCTTCTCCTCTAAATCTTTATCACAATGAAATCATTCACAAATGCAAATCAATCAACAATCATGTCTTTCTTTCTTTTCTTTTCTTTTTTCCCTTTCTTGTTTTGTTTTTCAACTGATAATCTTCTGTGCCATCTTGGTGCCACTAACACATGAAGATTCATTGCCAGTTTGGGCATTCATAGCAAGCTCAAACTGCCTTAAAGTAATAGAAGATAGAGACAAAATTTCAGTGGCTTGAAGATTTTCCCATCCTGTCATAGGGTTATTGATTGTTGTGGATCCATCCCAACCTATGTGTGTAACATGCTTCACGTCTGTTGGCAATCCAATTTCCATTTCTTTTTCCTCTTCCTCTTCCTCATCTTCTTCTTTGTAAACTGCAAGATATTATTTACAAGTAATGAAAAACCAACATCATGATCAACCAAAAATGCAAATAAAAAACAAGCAAGAATTTCTAATTTATTCTCAATTTCATACATATTGTTAGCTATGCGGGGTATAAATGGACCCATTGTGTAAACATAAATGTCAATTTTGTCACTTAAACATTTGGGGTTATTTCTAGTTTTGATTTGATAACTTCATTATTAGCTCAAAATCATAAGAAGACAATGTTTACTTTTTCCATCCATGTTTAATTAGGCTAAGAAATTATTTATGACAAGAACACAAGAAACAAACTACATATATATAAGCGCACCATTCATTCCTAAAAAAGTTACAATTGTTCTTAAGTGAAGCGGGTTCATATGTAAAACAGAAGTTAATCACAATTTCAAAGCATAATAAAAGTGAAAGAAAATTAAAATCACGATTTCAACAGCTATTAATTACTCATTTCATATATGAATCAGTTTCAGAAGAATTTTTGTCAAAAAGTTATTATTTTATAGGCATAGAATTATAGTTGTTTACATGCAAACTCTTTCAAAAGGAAATGCGAAAACTTGATTTTTCACATGAAAACTTTTATTTGTAAAGTTTCTAAAGTAATTATATACTTTCATTTAAAGAGAAAAAAACTTAAGGAATAAATTTAATAAAATAATCTTCTGCTAATAAATTACATATATATCACTCAACTTCACGAATGACTCAAAAGTATCTTTTGATGACAAATTTTATTTCTTAATAAAAAAATATAATAAATTTTTTGTTAAAATAGTGATAGAATTTTATGTAAAATGGTGGAAGAATTAAATCATTAATCTCTAAATTTAGCATCGTATGTAATTTTATGTATAGAATCAGTCAAAATAATACTATTCCTATCAAGTTAAGAATTTATTCAACGATAAATTATATAAATGAAGAATCCCCTCATCTATAATTACACATGATTAGGTTTGAAAATTTACTATTTCCAATATATGAATATCATGTTTGGAAAGTAATAAATTCCTACTAATTGGTATTGTAGTTTTTACTTTTGAAGGGTATTACACTAATAATGCTTAATAGAAATGATGAGTTTGGTGACAAAACATTGACAATTTGAGTTTTGGAATAACAAATCATTAAACTATATAACTAATCCAACCACCCTCAATATATAAATGAGAGAAGATTGATCAATTGAATGTACTGTGAGGGACAAAATTAATCTAAATAAATGCTTTTCAAGAAATAAAATTTAAGTACAAAATAATTATAGCCTAAAAAGTACTCTAAAAGAAAAATATACTTGAAATTTCAAAAATTAACTTTCAATATTTATGAAATGAGATATTTGCATTTACAACTCAAATTAAATTACTCCAACAGCTACAAATATTTTTCTGCGTTAATTTTGTTTTGAGATTTGAATTTTCGATCAACTCTTAGGGTTTATCAACCAATACCTCAATTTAGACATTATTAGTTCACCTATAATTTTGTCAATTTGTAGCAATTGTTTTCCTTTCCTTCAATTTGAGCTTGGCCATAAAATTGTTTAATTCACAATTCATTTATAATAAGTTGCAAAGAGTTGGGTCATGTTCTAAAACAGCCAAAGTTCTAAGTGAGAATTAATGTATCATTTTCATGAGAAAATATCCTCTGTCAAATATTATTATGTCCAATATTTAAAACGAGGTCGTTACACTAAAATCAATTAGTAATAGTATAAATAGAGTTCACTCATTTTTGGCTTAGGGCTTAATAATTATAAATTTAATTTTAGTAATATTTATTATTTTAGTCCCTAGTTTTAGTGAAACGACATCATTTTGAACATTGAATCAAATAAGACATAATATTAGACAGAGGATCCGATCTCCATTTTCACTTTCCAAACCTCCTCTACCTTGCCCTCCTCTTCATTTTCAAATGCATCAATCCTTCAAACTAATCTTCACTTTTAATTAACTATATATAACACAAATATACAACAAAAGTCAAGTACATAAGTAATGTTTCCTTAAAGTTAAGTGCATGAGTAATTAAATAATGCATCTCCTCCTTATATTTAATGGAGAAGGTCCATTATGTATTGTCTGAATTGTGTCATGCATGAAGCCCTTCTAGAGTTCTCTATTTGCTAGTTATACCTTCTCTTTACTTTTTTTTTTTTACATTTATACCCATATATAGTTTATGAAACTTTCATTTAAGTATACTTAGTATTTTTGTCTAAATATATGAATATATAATAACATATGTAGTGGTTGACCTGCATTAGCATATTCTTGAAAAACTAGAAAAAAAAGTTTATTCTATGTTTGATAATCTAATATCTCTTGGCTTTAATCTTGGATTTTAATCTTTTGCAATACCCTATAAATGTATGTACGATTTGTAACAAAGTGAACATAAACATGGCAAAAATTGCATTTACAAATATCATTGTAGACTTTCAATTAAGAAGTTCTTCAGAATGACAAAAAAATTAAATGTAATTATTAACGGAATAAAAAATATTTGGGATATTTATTATTTAGAGATGAACTTTGAAATCTAATCATGGATTTTTGTTAAAACAAAGAAAAATTAAAAATGACATACTTATTTTCATATGATCTTTGATTTTTAACTAGGAAGTTATTCAAAATAATCAAAATATTAAATGTGGCTAATTACGGAATAAAAATATATGGCATATGTATTACTTATCGATGAACTTTGACTTTCTAAACATGAATTTTCACTTCGTGACAAAGAAAATTTTAAGTTTGGTTTGTAACGGAACGAAGCTGATGCATCAAATAACGTATCAACCATGTATAGAAACTATATTTGAAATTTGATGGTAGATATTTATTTTAAACAAAAAAAAAAAACCTCAAAGTTTATAGTGACGGTAAATTAGGTAAGGTGGCAAAAACTAATTAAGGACTAAATGTATACCCGTAATGTCCCTAACTATATTTGCTTTACACCTTAAATTCATCTACTATTGTCTATTGCCATTTTGTACCACAATATTCATGTCTCCATATGTGACATTTTAAACTTTATTAACAATTTTGTCCTACAGATTAGCCTCATATAGTATTCATAAAGTGACCATCAATCAAAATTAAACATTTTTCTTTAGTGAGAATTTCATCCGCATTTAGAATTTGAAGAAAACTAATTTGCAAATATTTTTATATATTTTAATGAACACGGTAAAGAATGAGAATCAGATGAAACTGTTACATAATCTTTAGAGTGCAAAGTGTTAAAAATAAAAATTAAGAGAACATATGGGATAATATATAAAAACTTTATAAGTGCAAGGAGAATCTGTCCCACGCTACATTTATATTTGAGAAACATGCAATTTGCTCAAGGTAATTAATTACAAGGGCAGGTACTTTTTTGCAGGAAAGAACAATCCAATCCGTTTTTGAACCGTATAGTAGAAGTGAATTGATATTAACCTAGCTTGTTTCAAGTAATATATAGTAGTCACCACCCTAACATTTTTTTGGACATATATTTATAATCCCTTCTTGATCAATGAAGTTGAAAATTGTCCAAAAACAACTAAAATGTATAGAAATTATATAAAACTTACCAAACAATTGTGGAAATCTTTTGAAGCTCTTTATCATTTTGTTCATTGCCTTTCCCATTCCAAAGTTTGGAAATCTTTTGAAGCTCTTTATATTTCTCATCTTTACTATTGACCACCTCTCTTTCTCTTCTATTTTTCCTTCAAACAAAACAAAACATAAATATTATATATCATAAGTAAAGCAACACAAAGTCACCACACACAGACACACACAAAAATTTCTAAAGTTTACAGTACACACAAAAATTTCTAAAGTTTACAGATATGCATACACTCACACACAATACAAATTAAACAAACAGACACTGAGAAAGAGAGAAATTAAGGGAATTATGTTAGAGGTGGGAGGGATATATATGATCACTTACTTGTTGGTGGAGGAAGAGGAACATGTTTTGCAGGGTACTGTTGTTTCTGCTGCTTCTTTGGCTGATATTTCTTGCCAACAGCAACACTGGATTCAGTAGCACATCCCATTGAATATGGGAGCTTCAGGAGCCTATCCCTATGACTATGATCTCTCATCCTTTCAGCTGGATAAATATATATAAAAAAAAGTATAAAAAGCCCAGAAATTTTATTTTTCGAAAAAGCAGAAAAACACAAAAGATCATCAATCAATCAAGATGGAAGTTAATAAACAAAAAGAAAAAATTTGGTGACACCTGTGCCTTCAAAGGTTGTTTGTTATATTGTGTTTGTGTCTTTATGAAGAAGCTAGAATGATTCAGCTATAGAAATGTAAAAGAAACTGAAAACCCAAGTTTGGTAAGAGAGAAAGAAATTAATACAAAGGGAAGAATATTATCAATGGGGTGAGTGGGTTGGAGTGGTTAGTTGGTTTAACAGTGCAACTCAACCTACTGTTTTTTTTTTTTATGAATGACTTTTATAGAGTAGACTTTAATTTTGAGGTTTAATTTAGTTTGAGTTTACTAACATTTGTGTAATATTATCTTATATTATTATGTTCAATGCTTAAAATAACGTAGTTTTACTAAAATGAAAATTAAAACTACATTGTAAAATTCACTCACATCTTAGTTAGATATTAATAATTGTAAATTTGATTTTAGTTATAATTATATTTTTAATTTTTAATTTTAATACAACGAAGTTATCTGAAGCATTGAATATAATAAAATATGATAATTTTAGACAAATGTCGGATAATACGCTGACTTCATGTTTTGGTTCAAATTTGTAGTGAAATTATAGTTCTAAATTGTGGGCTCATCTTTTCATAAGTTGTTCTCTTGTTTATTAAGTCACACCATGTTAAAGAATACAGAAGTGCCAGTGCAACTATTTCAGCTGTTTTGTTTTTGTGGTAAGTTAATATTATTGCATTGTGTCGTGTCATTGGAGGAGTAAAAAGCAAGACATTTTTTTTTTTGGTTTTGGGGTCCAAAGATGCATGGTTAATTGCATGCATTATTCACTTTCCTAAAATGGATAATCTTGAAACTCCAACCTTTGAAGACTTTTTGAAAATTAACAACATGAGGAAAATAGTAGATGACATTAACTTAGGAATACTACTGTCCTTTTAATGGAGCTAAGAATGCCTTTTTCATGTTTGTTTGGATTAAGGACTTTCATCTTCATTTCACTAGAACAAAAGGGGCATATGTCCCTTTAATAAACATTTTTGTATTAAGGTCTATTTGGTTTTTTTGTTTTTGCCCAATTATCATCTCATCTCATCTCTAATTACTTGTTTGTTTTGCACTCATTGTCAACACAAAAATTTTCAATTTAAAAAAAAAAAAAAGGAAATGAGGGTATTTTAGTCATTTTACTTTCTTTAAATTTTGTATTAAAAAGAATTTGTTGTGTTAAAAGTCGATGGTCAAGAATTCGGTCGGCTAACCAGAGGTCAACTCCCAAGGTTTTAAGTTGGATATCAATCTATCACTATCCTCATTTTTTTTCTGGAGTTAAGTCTAAATTTATCTTTGATGAGATAAAATTACGTTCCTAAAATGTAAGGATGTAATATAAAAGTTTTCATTAATTTAGTGGGGGACAAATTTTGTGAGAATTAGCAAAGTTGTTGTGAAAGAAACTAAACAAATTTGCAAAAATGGCATTTTTTCCAGTAATAGATCAAGTGTTCCAATAAAAGAAAGTGCCATTATAAGGTTCCTTTTTTAGGGTACATTTGGTCGAATGGAAAACCTTTTTATCTTTTAATGAACCAATGTAAAGAGAGTTAATTAGTAATGGAAATGTAGAGAAAATTTGACATTTTGAATTAATCAACTTTATAAAGATACAAAAAATGGTTTTTTTTAATAGACGGTATTGAATTTTGTATGAAGGGGGTTTGGATTTAGGTTTAATATAATAATTTACAGATATACAAATAAATAAATAAATATATATATATATATATACACACACGTAGTGATGTTGGCACTCCACGTCTCCACCTATTCATAAATCATAATATGATATGTTGCTAAACAAATTTCGGATAATTCGTCTTTTAATGTGTTTTATAATATTAATATTTCCTAGAAACAATTAAAGTACTTTGTAAATGAAATTATATCATTTTTATCACATATCTTATTTAACAAAAAGAATCTTTTTATCATGGTGTAAAATTATCTTCTTAGTTTGATTTGAGCTATATTTTGAGAATAATAAAATATCCTTGGATACCTAAAACTATGGTTAGAAATAACAGTATGACATCAACATGAAGTTGGATTATAAGGATTAACTATTAGATTTTATCTTCTGTTGTTTTTTTATTCCTTTTAGGAAGGAAATGTCTATATTGTTCAAAATATTTTTCTTTTATCCCTCTTTGAGACACTCATCCCAATAACTTACAATTACTTTTATATTTGCTGCAACATGCACAAACACACATATACTCAAAATGAAAAGGGGAAAGAAAAAAATAGAAAGAAAGAAAGGCAAAATGATCAAGTTAAGTTGTAATGGTAAATTCTGTTCATATAACTTGTAATAAGGAGAGTTCAAACACATTCACATAAACTTGTCCTTTTTATGTAAAAACATGCAAATTTAATTTAACAAAAATTTGTTTTACTAATGTTGAAAATCCAAGATACTTGCTCTTGTTATTTATCAGTCCATATTAGTATAACTTTCCATCCTGAAACTCTAAACATGAGGTGGGAGTGGGAGTATGTAGTTGGCATGCAAAGATAAAGAAGATTGCAAATTCAACAAGCCAAGAAAGTTACATTACACAGCTATATCAGTTATTTACACACTCAGTTGAGTTCCATTCTAACTGTTAGAGCCAGCAATTTCTTCCACATTTTATATGAAATTGTAAGGTAAATTCATACATTAGCCTTCAAGAAAGGCACAAATTTAACATTTGGACTTAGCCTCCTTCAACAGCTTCACAACTTCAAGCATTGTAGGCCTCTTCCATGGCTCATCACTGGTGCACTTCCTTGAAATGGCAAGAACATCTAACATTTGATCTTTCCACATGGCTGAAGAAATTGAAAAATAGGGGTCTAGTACTTCACACTGTCTTCCTTTAGCAACCATCCACTTTATCCATCCAACAAGATTGCCTCCCTCAATATCTGTTTGTCCTGTTGGTGCTTTTCCAGTTAGCAGCTCTAGTATCACCACTCCAAAGCTATAGACATCGCCTTTGATTGTAGCCATCATGGTCTGACCATATTCTGGTGGTATGTATCCAAATGTGCCAGCAAGAACAGTGGAAACATGAGTCTCACACGCGCTAATAATCCTTGCAAGGCCAAAATCAGATACTCTTGGTTCAAAGTTTTTGTCCAAGAGTATGTTGCTTGACTTGATGTCCCTGTGAATGATGTGAGGCACAAATCCATGATGCAGGAAGGCAAGACCTCGTGCTGAACCGAGACAAATTTTGAATCTAGTAGGCCAATCAAGAGCTTGCATTGCATCTGCCTGATTCCTCAACCAAAAGTCAAGGCTTCCATTCTCCATGTAGTCATATATTAAGAACCTCTCATCTGCAAAGACACAATAGCCAAGCAATGGAACTAAATTTTCATGCTTTACCTTTCCAATTGTTTCCATTTCAGCCAGGAATTCACGGTCACCATGCAAGTGGCCTCCATTAAGTCTTTTGACAGCAAATACTCGACCAGGCAGCGAAGCTTTATAAACTGTTCCAAATCCACCATCACCAATGATGTAGCTCTTGCTAAAGTTTTCAGTAGCAGATAAAATATCTGAGGGATTTATCCGCAACAAAGAGTGCTCAAAAGTTGCAATATTGATGCTTAGAGGTTCTTTCGGCTTCTTTACCAAAAGTTCATCAGAGGATGCTGGCTCAGTTGCTTCAACAAGCTTATCCTTACCACTGTCAAGAATTACAACTTCTTGCCTCAACATTCTCCATCTAAGGATACCAATAAGGAGAACCATGGAAACAATTGTGGCTCCAAGAGCAATGCCCAATACAGATGCATGGGTGAAAAGCGATGCTGAAGGATAAGCGTGCCTGGAAGGTAAAATATTCTGGCTTAGCAGGCATAGTTCAGCATTGTGACAAGTTAAAGGTACATGTCCTGCGAATTTGTTTCCAGAGAAATTGACAAAGTTGAGGCCTTCTATTTCACAAATGTTACATGGAAAGGAGTTTCTGAAATTGTTGTTGGACAAGTCAAGATATGTCAAAGCTGCAAGAGTTGAAAGAGATGAGGGCAAAGTGCCTCCAAGTTTATTGTTGTGGATATCTAATATGGAAAGAGATGTTAAATTAGAGAGAGAGTCACCCAGTGTACCAGAAAATTTATTGTCACTGGCATTTAGGACTATAAGAGAACTGATGCTTCCAGGATAAATGGTAAGAGTTCCAGAGAAAGAATTCTTGCTGATGTCCAAGAATGTCAAACTATTAATACTGAAAACTGAAGGTGGTAAGGGACCTGATAGTGAATTATTTGAAAGGTCAAGCTTTGCAAGACTCGGCATTGCAGACCCAAAATTCTCTGGGATTATGCCACTTATCTGGTTATGTGAAAGTATTAGACCTTGCAGGTTTTTCATTGACAAATGAGAACTCAAAGGACCTGTCAAACTATTGAAAGACAGGTCAAGCATAGTCAAGCTTCCCAAACCAGAAATTCCCAATGGAATGCTCCCATTGAGTTTGTTCCCCTGCAAATATAGTTCTGAAACTACAATGCATTTATTGATCGATTCAGGAATTGTACCCTCGAGATCATTATTGGACAGATCAAGCATTCCATAGTGTTGAACAAACTCAGAATCTGGTAAAGGTACCTTTTGAAAGCCTGAGCAGATCTCTTCAGGTATGGAACCAGAGATATGGTTATTAGATAAGACCAGATTGTCAAGTAACTTCAGCTTAGATATGGATTTTGGGATAGAACCCATCAGTCTGTTTGCTCCAAGGTCCAGAGACACCAGCTTTGTACACTCAAAAATTTCCAAGGGAATCTCTCCAGTTAACCTGTTGCCATGTAAAGAAAGATTTGTGAGGTTTTTCAGCATGCCAATGCTAACTGGAATGCTTCCTTCAAAGAGATTATTATCCAGTTGCAACCTCTGCAGTGTTGAAACTTGTGCAATTGCCCCTGGAATTGGACCTTCAAGCATGTTGTTACTGAGTGTGATCTCCAACAGCGTTTGTGATTCCCATAGTTGATCAGGAATCTTTCCAGAGAAATTATTCTTCGAAAGCTCCAAAGTGATCAGTTGAAGGTCCCCTAGATAGGCAGGTATTTCACCAGAGAGACCATTTTCAGACAACATCAAGTCCATTAGGCTCAAACAACTGCTGAAACTTCTCTCTATGCTACCAGTAAAGTTGTTATCAGACAAGCCTAGGAAGTTTAATGACTTGGCATTGCATATTTCAGCTGGCAACTCCCCAGAAAGCTTGTTGCTACTGAGATCAAGTGACAATATCAAAGGCAGATTCAGTGGTGGTAAGGATCCACTTAAGAGATTCTTTGAGAGCATTATAGTCTCTACTTGCTTCCACTCAGAAATCCACTCAGGCACAGGGCCAGACAAGCGATTTGCATCAAGGAAAACAGAGGTAATTGACTCCATTCCTGCAAGGCCTTCAGGTAATGGACCAGATAATGAGTTAAAGGCTAAGTTGAGGATCTTCAGTCTCTTGCAGTTTCCCAACTGCGGAGGGATTCTTCCAGTAAGTCCAGAACTTGGAGCAATAAGGTAAACCAGATTGGCAAGCCTACCAACAGCTGCAGGGAGCTCTCCTTCTAAATCATTCTCAGCCAAATTCAAGTAAGTCAAGCTATTCAGCCCCGATATTTCTTCAGGAATGTAGCCTGAGATTCTGCAGCTCTGCAGATTAAGTACGCAAAGATCTTTGAGATTGGCAATTGTTGTAGGGAGAGGTCCACTCATAGCGTTGCATGAGAGATCAAGATTTCTAAGCATTCTTATGTTTCCAATTTCCAGAATGATTGGCCCTGTAAGTTTGTTTTGGCGAGCAGTAAAGTATAAAAGCTTGGTGAAATTGCCAAAACTGGAAGGTAGGCTACCAGAGAACTCATTTAAACTGAGGTCAAGAGACATCAATTTCTTTAAATTTCCAAGCTCTTCAGGAAGATTTCCAGAAAACATATTTCCATGGACTGAAAGTTCAGTCAGTTCTTCAAGCACACCTATTTCTGGTGGTAAACTACCAGAAAAGCTATTGTCATCAAGCACAAGTTCTCTCAGATTTTTCAGGTTGGATATAGTTGGAGGAAGTATCCCAGTTAGTCTGTTGTCACTCAGGTCCAGACTCTCCAAATTCTCCAAACTCCACAAACTTGGAGAAATACCACCAATAAGGTCACAATGGCTGAGGTTGAGGTACTTGAGTGATCTGAATTTTCCAATAAGGTAAGGGAAGGGAACATTCAACATTTTAAATGATAAATCTATTTGCCTAACAACTGCAGCCTCGCATCCTATCCCAGTCCAATTGCATGGAGAAGTTTCAGAATCAAACCAACTAGGAATTGCATTTCTTCTTGAGACAAGGGATTCCCTAAGAGCTTTCAATAACTCCACATCTTTAAGAAGAAACCCTTCTGTCAATGCTGGAAAAATGACAAACACAAGGATAATGGCAAGAACATGAGAAGCCTTGCACCCAGATGTGATCTTTGACATGTTGCAGCAAACTCAAACTGATTGTAGAATCAGGGATTTATACAAGTGACTGGACTTGATTTTTTTCCTTCAGGGCTAGATTCTGCAAGTTGAAGCAAAACTGATCAGGAAGATATGCTTTTGCCAAATTGTCATATAGACAATAGGAAAACATCAAATTCATCAATTCTAATTACTGGGAGAGGATAACAACAGTAAACAACATTCAGAGAAAAATAAGCTGACTTCTATGCATTAGAAGCCAAACAGAGACCTAAAGCCTCATAGAACAGAATGAGTACAGAAGTAAACACATGATATCTCCTTTAACATAGTGCAAGCTCCAGAAAAATGACAACATAAATAAGCTGAACAAACCAGCACAAAACTAATCTACTAATATACAGCCAAAATTCAGAGTATGATGAATCATTATTGATTATGAGTTCAACAATAGGACATATACCAGAAAACTACTTAATTTTTTTAAAAAAAAATTCTGTTCCTGGGAAATTGGCAACCAGATTTTCCAATTTTAATTGTTATGGAATGGAAATAACAGGAATAAAATCTCAATCATGCTTCAGAGAGATATGCATTAGTTACTGTTCCATGACTACAGTTGTAACTTTACAGGGCTATTGGAGCCAAATGTTAGTGCAGACCAGTCTGACAAAATAAGACCAATGATAAGGGAAAATTTGTAAACACTTTAGCAAGAACCAAAAGTAATGCAGGCATTCATATGTTAGGATAGCCAATCTTTCTAAAATCAGAATTCAGAAAGAAAGGCTGGTTCTCATAACCTGCTAGATAAAAATATGCAATTAAATAATCAAGACATTCTTCTTTCCATGCAAGTAACAACTCCAGGGGAATCTTACCAAATTATCAGGTGGGCCTTCTGAAATTTTTAACTAAAAGAGGTAAAATAAATTTTGACAAGTAGAAAGCAATAAGCAAAGATGAGATTCCATCATATGCTATACATTGTTGACATATTTCTTTATATACACTGAGTATAAACAAGTGGAAAACTTACTCTATTAAGAAATAAAAATGTACACCATACCTTAGAAAACAACTGCGAGAGTGATGAACAATTTCCAATCTTCAGAGAAGTTCAATGATCCCCCTTTAAGTTTTCTGCATTTACCAAAGGAGATCAATTCCAGCCAAAATCAAGTTACTTTAGCCTACTCACACATTCAAAATTTCACCAAAAGGGACCCAAAAAAAAAAAAAAGACTGGGAATTTGCTTCAATAACACACATGAATAGACAACAAATTGCTGATATAGGAAGAAAATTGTTCACTCTGTATATAGCAGTTAAATTAAGCCCACTAAATAGTCATAAATACATCTCAATAATAAAAGAAACACTCAAAAGCCAAGTTGTTTAACATTTGAGAACAGACAAACTTCACCATTAAATTCCAAATAAGACAAAAAATAAGGTAGGGAGAACAGAACAAAACATAGCATGATAATCATGATGCCATGTAAAACTAACTGAAGAAGAAGATAAAACTGCGGCCCCCACAACAGTCTCTTCAGAACTTGATGATCGACTCCAAAAGCCCAACAAAAGAAGAATCTTTTCTGTGTTCCTTAGTGTGCTATTGAGTGGTGGAGACTAGAGACTGTGAGTGGGATAACATAAACGCACAAAAAAAGCTGCACTTTTTATACTTTTAGACCTTAGGCTTCGGGCTCGAGAAAGATTCACGAGAAGAAGACACCCACTACAACACTTACAAGTCTACATCTCTCCTACACATTATTCAACAGCCCATGATCAATCCATGCCTATACAACAGCTTCATCAGCTAAAATACAGCAAAAAAACACAGAAAAAAGAAAAGGGCCAGTTTTAAATTGGATCAAAATTGTTCCATTTTACAGCTAGTTAAAAAGCAAGAACAGAACCCAAAACAAAATATAGAGCAAGAATGCAGTTTCAAAGCCTATAATACCATGAAAACCAAGAATCCCATCAAAAATAAAAAAGCTACCTTTTTGTATAACTCGTTACAAAACTTGAATGAAGCTCAAAAACCCACCAAACAAAAACTTAAAAAAATCCTTCTTTTTCAACTTAATTTCAAGAAAGGATGACTGAAAAATGGGAGAAGAATAGCACTGATCATAAAAAGCATATAATTTATGTATATTGGATTATATATATATATATATATATATATATAATTTCCTTCCAAGCTAGTGAAACCTGCAAGATCAAGTGTTCAACTCAACTGTGTGAGTGTGTGTTTTTAAAAAAAAGAAACAAAAACTCTCAAGAAACAAAGAAGGAATGCAAATGAATGGAATACAGAGAAGGGTATAAATACAACAACACGGTACCTTTATGAGAGAGAGAAAAGATCAAAAGAGAGAGTGAAAGAGTAGCTGGCAGTGGCAGTGGCAGTAGCACAACAAGCAGCAGCTTAGCATAATACTGCCATAACTGAAACTTTTTTGTACGTAAAAGTTGGCTTTGATCCACAGTTCATGACTTCATGCCATTAGTACAAACACCCCATAAATGAAAAAAAAAAAAAAAAAACATTAGTGTTAAAAACCACGCCTTCTTGTGCTCTAAATGATAGATATACACGCCTTCTTTTGTTCTACTGAGCGATTTGTTTGGCTTTTTGTGTTTTGTGCGATTTGAGTCTCTTACTCTGACAACTGTGAAGAGAGATGCTTTCACAGTTTCAGTTTGAAAAGTTGAAACGGAGGGAAACTGTGTCGTTTTGTTAATGGAAAGACAGAGGCAGTGGCAGGGTGGTGTGGAAGGCGTGAGTAATGATTGAGGTTTGGCTTTAACATTTTCTTTTTGGGTTTGCTGACTCTCACTTTCAGTTTCATTTGGAAGAGAGTTGAGAAAGAAGTTTGTAACTCAAAAAATTTGAGATTATCCGGGTATTCTGCAGTGAAACGGGTTGTATATATGGTACATACAAGCGCATATTTTATTTTTTCGCGTATCACTTATCGTTTTATAGTGATACGTCATACTTTATACTTATTCATATTTCTTTATACTTGGTACTTCTTCATATTTCTTTATATTTCATATTTTATAATATTTGATACGCCAATCATAATGATATACTTTGTACGCGAAAGTGCAATACAGGTGCGTGTGAGGGTACGTCATTAATTTCGTCGCATATATAATTATGAGTAAAAAAAATTTTAAAAAAAAATCTCAAACTCATTATGCTATAGCCTTGTTTTTTTGTAAAAATAAAAAAAAGTATTTATAAAAAACTAAAATTTTACAAAGATTTTTTTTTTTAGCTATAACTTTATGTTTCCTAAATAATAGTCAAATAAGATCAATAGTTGAAAGTTATAGCTCGAAAAATTGTTGTTATAATAACAATATCATATGTAAATGCTACATTTTTAACATGTTTAAAAAAAAAGAAGAAAACTTATGAGTGTTCATAATACACTCATTATAACTATTAATAAATTTTTGAGAATTCTTCCTTTCTTTTCAATGTTTTTTTTTTTATCTTCTTGTTAATACTCATATGAATCCAAACTAAGGAGGATTTGAGTTGGGGCCCACAGCATCACTTGATCCTGCTTTGAAAACGCAATGGACTAGACGGTTATGTTTATAAATTTGTTTTGTTGTTGCTTTTATTAGGGCCTAATGAGTATTATTGAAGTAGCCCAAAGCTGTTTGTTATTTAGTGAAACTTTGAACTCCCCATCATTAATGATCTTGCATTTATTATGGTATTATCTGTTACTTACAAGTTACATGGTGTTTGTTGACCGGAGATATTTTGTTAACACGAAAATTTACGTGAAATCGATTTATATATAAAATATAGTTTATGCATGAAACGAATAATTAATCATCGTTAAAAAATTGTGCTTTTATCGTTCGTTGAAATCATGATTAACTTGTTGTCTCTATAAATCTATTTCTTAGGAGGTAAATTGTTTTATTAATAGAAATGAATATTTTATTGTCACTCTAGTTATTTTCACGTTTGGTTAGTTTAATTTAGTTTATTAAGAGAATGGGTAGTTTAATTTAGTCTATTAAGAGAATAGATCACATTAAAAGTTATGTATAATAGTCATTTAGTTTATTAAAAGAATGGTAAGTTTAATTTAGTTTATTAAGGGAATAGATGACATTAAAAATCGTGTCCAGTCCATTGGATACAATCACAAGAATTGCTGCAAAAAAACAAAACATGACAAAGAGAAAACAAAAATTATGAAAACTTTCAGTGGAGTTTTTAATTCATTTTGCTTTTCTTACCTTGGAATATATTGGTTAATTTCATGGAAGATATAAAAGAGTGAAAGATTTTCATCAATCTCAACAAAGATTCATTAGTCATATGTCAACTTATGGCATAATCCATAATTACCAAAATTGCACAACTAGTGCTCCGTTTGGATGGGGTATTTTTTTATTATATTATGAAATTTTTTTATTAGGATTTGTTATGAGAAAATAATATTTTGAGAGTGTTTGGAATGAATGATTTTGTTTTGTTGGGATTTGTATTGAAGATTATTTTATTAATAAAAGTTTGAAATTTAAATTTGAATTAGTATTTTATTAGTTTGTTTTGGTAGGAATTGTGTTAGGAATAATTATTTATTATTAAAATTTCAAATTCAAATTCAAATTCAATATTTTATTTATAAAAAATACTGTAGCAAAAATAATTACAAAAGCATTGTTTTTTGTTTTAAAAATTTTGATGAAAAAGTTGAACAAAACAAATAAGAATCTCATTCCTTTTCCTAGTAATAATACACTCTTTGTAAATAATTATTATATTGGAATATTAATAAATTAGCAAATAGAAAACTAAATCATCTTCTTTGTACTCATCTATGCCATAGGAAAATCATTTGATTTTGTGGATTATTAATTAAATTAAACTTCAAATAAAAATATATACACACCCTTTATATGATCCTTTTTATTAATAATAATCAATTAATCAATTTGTTGCAAAAGTCTATATATAGCTGCATTGTTAACCATTCCAAACCATAGACAAGAGCAAAAAGTTAGTAATAATGAAGTATTCAATGGCTGTTCTGATGTTCACTATTTTGGTTGTGGAAAGTTTGTATGCTCCATCAACTTCTTCCCAACAAGGAGGTATGTTAGGATACATTTATATGATTACATTTTTTTATTTATATTCTCAATTTATGCCCATTTGTATGATTCTCAAAAAATAATTTAAAGTTAGAGTTGAATCTGAATATCATTAGTATTTTATGAATATGTATATGAAAATTTATAGTAAAACGTAAGTTGGGATATGGATTATCAAAAAAAAAAATCAGTTTTTTTTTTAAATAATTTTTTCATCCCTTTTCGCCTACCTTGCTGTTGGTACAAATAAGGTAACATTACCTTCCAAATTCTACATTATTACAATCAAATTCTTATACTAAATTAGAGATTAGTGACAGGTTGAAAAGGGTTCTAAGAATTTGTACTATTTTCCTAAAAAAAAATTGAAAATTCTCAATCGGACCTTTAAGAAAATTAAAATTTCGTCCCCCATTCTCTCCCGCACAAAAATTATGCTACATAATTTCGTTCTCCAAAACTATAACTTTTAAATCTGCCACTGCTTTAGATCGTCATACTTAATAGATATAACTTTTCATTTCATTTTATTTTTGTTTCAAAGACATCTACATCTTGATTATTAGCAAAAAACATTTGTATATTTCACTCATATGATGTTCGTGTTATTCCTCATATATATATTTATACACACATATAAATGGATAAATTTCACAAATGTTGGATATTGTTGTTCATCCTTATGCTGTAAAATGTTTTTTTTTTCAGGCGACCCCCCACCTCCTAAGTGTTACCAAAGGTTGTATTTAGATTATTTTTGTGAAAGTTCAGATGACTGTCTGGATAATGTAAACAAAGAATTTCCAGGACATCACTATTTTAATTGTGTATTTGCATCCCTGAAATTGCCCCTAATGTTTGCGCTTGTAATTATATGTGTCTTACAAAATAGAGAGATCTTTATTATATTGAAGTATTTTTGCCACTAATAATATGAGCCATTTAGGCTAATTTTAAGTGTTTTATATTTGGTGCCTACAATGAATGAATCACGGGGAAAAAAGAAAAACTGCAGTACAATTATTGCATCTTTGTTTTGCCAATCACAGTCGAGAATTATTTTTATTATTGTTTTATCATTAACGATTTAGTCTACTTCTAAAAATGCTTAATTGAGTTGTAGAAGGTTAAAAAAAAAAAAAAAAAATTTCTAAACCATATCAATTTGGTACTTACATAGACTTAGAGTGGATGAATACAACAAGTAAACTTTTATCTCGACTATATATATCACACTTTGTTACCATAGCCAATCAAAATATAAACGGATCACACTTTGTTACCATAGTCAATCAAAACATAAATGTTACAGTCAGACTCTACATGCACGCCATGAAGTATGTAGTTTTCTAACATTTACATGATTTTTAATATAATAACTTATCGTAACTTTCCTCACATGATGAATTAGGAAAAAAGAAAAAAAAAACGGTTGCATCGTTGTTTTGCCAATTAGAGTTAAATAATAATAATAATAATAAAATGTTTAAAATAGAAGTTTATGATTCCAAATGAGAATTACTAAGCAATATTAGCCTGTCCTTCTTTTAGTTTTTTTTTTTTTTTTGGGGGGGGGCAAATTACAAGAAACCTCCTGTGGTTTACGAAAAAAAGTATTTATAAAAAACTAAAATTTTACAATTTTTTTTGAGTTATAATTTTATGTTTCCTAAATAATATAGTTGAAAGTCATAAGATCAAAAGTTGAAATTTATAGCTCGAAAAAAAAAATTGTTGTTAAAATAAACAATATCATATATAAATGCTACATTTTTAACATGTTTAAAAGAAAAAGAAAGAAAACTTATGAGTGTTCATAATATCTAATCATTATAACTATTAATAAATTTTGAGAATTCTTCCATTCTTTTCAATGCTTTTTTTTTTTTCCCCTCCTTGATACTCATATGAATCCAAAACTAAGCAGGATTTGAAGTTGGGGGCCACAGCAGCACTTGATCATTGCTTTGAAAACGCAATGTACTGGACGGTTATGTTTATAAATTTGTTTTGTTGTTCCCTTAATTAGAGTATGATTGAAATAGCCCAAAGCTGTTCGTTCTTTAGTGAAAATTTGAAATCCCCATCATTATCTTGCATTTATTATGGTATTAACTATTTCTTACATTGTGTTTGTTGACCGTGAAATTGTTTTGTATATAAGACATATTTTATATATATATATATAAAATAGATAATTAATTGTTGTTAAAATTTATTATCTTTATTTTTTGTTAAAATTATGATTATTTCGTTATTGCATTTATAAATATATTTTACAGGAGACCAACTGTTCTATTAAAAGAAATGCATATTTTATTGTTATTCTCATCATTTTAACATTTAGTTAGTTTAATTTAGTTTATTAAGAGAATAGATTATATTAAAAATCGTGTACAGTAATCCAATGGATACAATCACGACAATTGCAACAAAAAACCAAAATATGACAAAGAGAAAAAAAAATTATGAAAACTTTCAAGATTGAGTTTGTTTTTGACTTTTTTCTTACCTTTGAATATATTGGTTAATTTCATAGATAATATAAATGAGTGAAAGATTTTCATCAATCTCAACAAAGATTCATTGGTCATAATAGGTTACCTAATTATGGCATAATCCATAATTACCAAAATTGCTCAACTATTTTAGTGTCAATGTTTAGTAAGTACTAAGTACCTCATTCCTTTTCTTAGTAATAATACACTATTTATAAAAAAAATTATTATATTGGCATATTAATAAATTAGCAAACAGAAAACTAAATCATCTTCTCTGTACTCATTTATGCCATAGGAAAATCACTTGATTTGGTGTATTATTAATTACATTAAAACTTCAAATAACTACACACCCTTTATATGATCCTTTTTATTAATAAGAAATCGATTAATCAATTTGTTGCAAAAGTCTATATATAATTGCATTGTTAACCATTGCAAACCATAGACAAGAACAAGAAGTTAGTAACAATCAAGTATTCAATGGCTATTCTGATGTTCACTCTTTTGGTTGTGCAAAGTTTCTTTGCTCCATCAACTTCTTCCCAAGGAGGAGGTATGTTAGGATACATTTATACACTACACTATCTGTTTATTTTTAGTCTCAATATCTGCCCATTTGAATGATTCTCAAAAAATAATTTAAAGGGTTAAAATTCATATTATAATTGAATCTGAATATTATTACTAAGTGATATTAGCCTGTCCTTTCTTTTAGTTTTTTTTTTTTCCTTGACTTTTGTTTCTTTTTTTTTTGCTGTATCTAAATGTCCTATAAATTTTGTTAATTCATGGTGCTTTTACCATCATCATCATTGGGGAAAAGCAGGTTGGATACCCTTGAAGATATTTTCTTAGCCACTTCTTCTATTCTAACTTCACAATAAAAAATAAAAAATAAAAAAATTTCTAACAAATTATAATATCACCCTTCGCTTTGTGAAAATATTACGGATATTAATCCCTAAAACTCATAATATTTGGCATTTTGTACAGAGAAGTAAAAGATCAATTTTGAGTTAAGATTTGTGGTTACAACAAACCATTCTCAAGTTGAATTAAAGAATACGTAAGCATATAATTTCCCTTTTTTACCAAATAGTCTCTCCAACATATCTTCCGCTGGCTAATCAAATCCAAAACTACCATAAAAGACAGATTTTTCGAAATCATCCGAATCAGTTGCTCAGCTAAATGTCTTTCCCCAAAGATCTAGATGGGGCACAGTTTGTGTCATGTACAAGAGGATATGGTTCAACTCTTCCACCTCCAAATCATGATGACAACTATGATTGTGATAGCCATGCCTGCATATTTAATCCATTTATCTACGCGATTACGCCTTTCAATAAGCCTCAGCACTGAATTTGATAGTCCCAGTCTGTTAAGGACATCCAGTGCTTTACGTTGTGCTCTCTGCAACAAAACACAAAAACAATGCCATGTATCGATATCACAAGGTGATTATTACGAAGTTTAAGGAAAGGGGGGAGAAAAAGACCACCAGAGAAACCATGTTTGCAATCATGTTCAGGACAGAGAGGCTGGGATTCAGAAAATTTAGATACTCTTCTTACTTGATATTCCGATATTAAATTGATATAAAACTTAGAAGTTCATATATGTGCATGAAAATAGACATATAGCAACTAAAACATAAATTAAAAAGATAGCTGCAAGCTCTTAAACCTTTCTACTACCTTTTCTACTTTGCTTCACTTAGGGTGAGTTTTTTTGACTGAACCTAAAATCTGTCAATTGTCTATATTAATTTATAGATTAAAAGGTAAGGCATCCAAGATGTTCGCACAAATTCAGAATGGACACTATTGCTCATTTCACACTGAAGACATATCAGATGATAATGTAGTGGAATAAAGCTGTTATGCACAAATAGATCACTGCAGACCAGTTTCTTTTCTATTGATTACCTTAAGATGATCCCTTTGCTCGCTATACTTTGAAAGGATTGCCACCCCGGTTGCATAAGCATCTTCCAGCGCCCTGGATGAGTTCTTAACTGACTGCATTGCTTGGGCTTCCTCATCAAAGATCCTCAAAACATGAGATGATTCCCCATTCTAGAATACAAAAAATCCATTACACAGAAGTTATACTTCAACTCAAGTAATGAATCAGCATTAAGGAGTGCATGAGGGAAAACAAGATTCATACAGCTCGTCCTAGTAATTCAGCCCTCTCTTGAGCTTCTTGCTTTCGTCTTTGATGGCGTAGTAAATACTTGTCAAGACTGTCTTTCAACGAGTCAGCCTCTTCAGCCACTTGTTCCACTTTTCTGTGCAACCATAACAAGAGTAAAATTACCAAAAGCAACTTTGACTAATCTTTCACATTCATACAACAGTCAATTCTATTGCATCTGTTTCAACAAGCAAAACTCTACTCTGGCATAAAACATTAAAACATTAATCTTGTTTTAAATATTAAAACATTATAGCATTGTAGCATTCATCTGGCACTTTGGTGACGCTCCTTTTTATTCCCCTATAACAGATAATGACATTAATCATGCCCGCAACAGCTGTAAAACCATGGGCAAGGGAAGAAAGCAAAAGAAACAGCATATGTGACTAATCAATTATATGCACTCCAAGTACACACAAATTGCAGTAAAACACAATCTGCGGGTTTATGGACAACTGAGATCATGGAATGAAATTTGCAAGAATGTATATCAACAAAACAGCCAATACTATTATTTTCACTGATCATGTCAGCACTACGACAATGCCAAGTCGAATTATTGAAACATGCTAAAATGACAAAGAAGCCAGGCAACAAAAAATTATAGTAATTGCTGAGAAATGTACTAAAGAAGAAAAGTCCCCGTGAAAGAACAAGAGGGTAGTCCATGTAAAAGTAAGCTCAACATAAACTTAGATGTATTGCATGGGAATCAAGACGTAGATGCATTAAATAGCTCCCCCCACCCGCCCCCCAAAAAAAGATCCCCTCTAAAAAGTGCAATGAAGAGAGAGATTAGAGTACAAGAAAACAAAAAACTACCAATTGTAGCTATTCCATGTAAGGAAACAGTAGCTAAATATCACAACAACAAATGTCCATCAGCAGCTGAAATAAGAGGCAATATCTTAAGCCAATTACAATACTACACTGTCTACCACTTTTCTGTGACATTAAATTTTGAAGTATCTACCATCCAATCTCAAACATAGCTTTTTCTTTCCAATAATTCTGATACAATAGTTTATAGTTTTTAACCTGTGTCTTAGGCAATGGAAATTATCAATGCAACAGCCATTCCAACTATGGAGGTGAACTTTTCACATATTTATGTTATTTAGCATTTAGTCTTGAAACATTTTCTTTGCACACTCACTAATTTGCTGGTTTAAACTAGGCCTAAAACTAAACTAACAATCCTTACATCATACAGAAATAGTCACCAACAAACGTCCTATCCCTAATATCACATACATCCAGAGACCACAAGATTATTGCTTATTCTCAAACTCACACATAACTTTTACCTTTAAATGCATAGTGAATTCTTCGAGAAACAAAGCGAGATTCAATAAATTCAATAATGCAGTTAAATATCCAACTTTCAACAACCTTACTCAACAATTTTAACAAATGCACCCTTAATTCTGCATACAAATAACTATTCCAAACTATCCATCAAATGTTTTGATGAGTAAACGAAACAAATTACATAGCCCTAATTCTTCTTAAACTAAAACAGAATTTTATATTTTGCACAATAATAAATTATGTTATGAAAAAATTCAATAAATTCCACAAAACCTTAAGAACCGATCAAACAATCCACAAATATAAATGAATCGGAACAAAATTAAAGGTAGGTTTAATCAACGAACCTTTTCCAGAGATCGCGCTGGGACTTGGCGGGGATTGATCGCCAGAGGTGATCCATTTCAGCACAGAAAGAAAGGATCTGAGAGATGTCTCTCTTCACGGCGTTAGAAAGCTCCGGCGATGAGTCCAATGATGACGAGGGTAAGGACGAAGAGGAGTGCTCGAGACGCTCTAGTCTCTCCAAGCCATCGCGAGACTTGAGCAGCAGTTTCTTGGAGTTTTGATAAACTTCCGATAAGCTTCCACCTCCGACGGCGCCACCGCCTCTCCCTCCGACAATCTCCGCTGCCGTCGCCATTTCTCAATGATCTTTGTTCTTTTCTTTTTTTTTTTCTTTTTAATTTTCCGTTTGGGATTCCGAAGGCCGAACCAAATGAAGTAAATACAGACTTCTCCTCTAAGTTAAAAAACGGAGATTTTTTTAGAGTAAATTACAACATAACCCTTGTAATTTGACAAATTTTGACTTCGCATCATATCTTTTAAAAACATACAAATTACACTCATATAATTTAGTTTTTTTTTAAAGAAAGACGAAAAAATTGAAAAAGATTTAATGCAATTTATTTCAAATCGATAATAGAAAGTCTAACTTCTTATAGCATATATAGAAAAATAAATATTTTAAATGCATATATTTTGTATGTTTTTTTTAAGAAAATCGAACTAAAAGTAAGTAAAATGTAAATTTTTAAACTATAGGAGTGCAATTTAAAAATTTTTAAAACTATAATGAGGTTTCTGTACTTTATCCAGATGTTTATTATCTATATTGTCACTTTTAATAATAATAAAAACTTAAAAATATATTATGATTTTTATAAGTATTCTTAAATGTAAATACTAAGGTCAACTCTCGATTACCTATGAATTTTTCTTTTTATGTATCAATTTAAGCATGTATGACTTTATATTTTTGCTTAATTGTTGTATTGCATTGAAATTATAGGATTAAATTACCTATAACAGTGTAATTTTCTTCAGCTATTTAGCTAGTTGTACAAATTCATGTTTATAATAAAATGAAATTTATCACTTTTGATAAAAAAAAAGATGTTATCTTTTAAAATTTTAAAAAAATATAATTTTTAATTAATCAAATCAAGTATATTAAATACAAATATTAAAATATAGAAAAAATATATATTGAATAAAATGTGTTCTATTATATTGGATGTTATTTTTTAAAAATTTAAAAAATATAATTTTTAATTAATCAACACTTGATTTAAATAAAAAAGATAAGTAAACTTGATTTAAATAAAAAAAAAGATAAGCTATTAAGGAGAAAGAATAAGGAAAGTTCATAACAATGTTCTTAGAGGGATGAAACTCATTTTCCATCTGGTTTACAAATATAACTTCACCATCTCAACAAATGGTACAAAAACTTCCCTTTGAGCAAATCCATCATCACAAGATACTAGAGCATTGCAAGAATTTCTGAGCAATTACAATAAACATCTGGCAAGAAAGGGAAAATTGCCTCCTCATTCATGTTCAACCTTTGAACTAAACTAATAAAACTAAAAGTTGCTATGAAATACAAATACAAGATGTCCAACATAGCATTCATCTCATATTACCCTCTCGCAAAACATCAATCATGTCGTAAATTCGCTTGTCTGCTTTCGATTGAACCTGCATTCCGTACACATTTCCGTATTCAATGTACCAAGAATCGAAACTAGAGTTCAATAAAAAGTTCATCAGGCAACGTAAACATGGCTGAAAATTATGATTCCGCTTATGTATTCCTTGCTAGGCATTTTCGCTCAATGAGATTGCCAAAAGAACTGAGAAGCAAGTATGTCTGGAAAGTAAATTAAGTTGGAGAGGGAAGTTATAATACCTTTTTAGCAAGAAAAAGAACAGCATCAACTGTACCCTCAGCATAGATTGATCTACCGCAAACATTATGCTGAAACTCAAATGAAACACTGCAAGGACGCGTAGTTTCAAGCCTTTAAATGTTTTTATCCAACATGAGCAGACAAAATGAAAAAAAAAAAAACACAGGATCAGTGAATTACGTTTCATCTGGTGATGTCAAATTATACATATGGAATGCATGGCCGGACAAATGCTCTGCTGGAACACCAACCATCTCCATTTGCAGCCGGGGATCTCGTATTTGTTGTATCTGGAAAACACATTAAGCCAAGGGACCAGTTACATATAGTTTTGGACATCTGCTCCAGCTTTGTTTTGGAATTTTATTTATATTGCCTCTCTATATACTTGCAATTTCTTGCCTTCTAATAAATGTCTGCTTATCACAAGCAGCAAAAGTTTGCAGAAACATTGGTGGATACATTTAAAGTTAGAAAAATACAATTAAAAGCAACCAAAATGAGCCCTCACTAGAGTGGAATTTTCTAAAATTTAGCAAAAGGATTTCTAATCCTAAAATGACTCAAAATTTTCAGATAAGACAGTCAAGTTATGCCATCAGTACATGAATATTATTCTCTCTGGATGAATGGTTGGACGGTCCAATAGATGCAGAAACCTTGTGCACAAAGTTCGGGCATTTTATATATGAAAGCAGCCTTTCGAAACAAGAAGATTGACGAGTATAACATGTGAAAAAAGCTAAGGTTTACGGCTGTGAGCATATGAAGCTATGATAACAGGCTGCAATATATGTGAAATAAAAGGGCAACAATAAGAGGATCCCACCAACTGTTATCAAGGGCATGTTAGCAGACACTTTGACTTTGACAAAGCATGTACAGTGAGAATTTCTCAAGAGACAAATTGTGAAAGCTTCTGTAATAATTCATAAGGCTTGTCCAAAATGATCCATGGTCAAATGCATATGCATGAAACAAGAGAAAATTCCACATGTTAGCACATGCTAGGTTGCAAGGAACAACCTGATCTTCTTCAAAAGAGACTCCGAGCTTCTGAAAGCATGAGATGACAGCCTTGGCAGTACCAGATGTGTCCTTTTTGCTAGCTTGATGGGACTCCATCACCTAAAAGAGAAAAAGGGTCAGCATGCCTTCTCTGAGATATCAAGTAAATATAACTCAGGCAGCTAAGGATCAAATAAGTTAAATATTATATATATATATATATATATATATATTTATATGGAAGTTTGAAGATTAACAGTACAAGGCCCTCACATAGCTACAAACAACAAAGGATATAGCAATACAAGCCATGCAATTTGAGTAAGCACATCCCCATACTTAAGCCTACTTTGTACCAGACTTCATGCATGTTGTTAAATTGTGAGCCAGTCTTACTCGAGTTTGCTGACAAACTCTGCACAATGAAGAAAGTTATATAGCAGATTTATGGTCATTCCTATAGCACTCAAACTACTCCAGTAAGTATCATTGGGTCCAAGAAAATCAAACAGTGATTACTTGATCTAGAGTCAAGTAAACCACAAACTTCAACAACCTCTTAAAACTTTCACAAGGCACTGCCTCAATGCATTTTCAGCAAATTTATGTAATCTTCAAGTTGACATGCATGTTAAATCTAGACTTTAATAGGTACTTTCATTGAGATAAAAATTTGACATGCATGTTTTTAAAACAAAATGAGTTCCATTAAATAGCAGTCAACTCACTTCATCATTCAATCCAGTTCCACCATAAATCCTAAAGGGGAAGATTATGTTCTATTTTTCAAACTCAGGGAGCCTTGTATGCGTGTTGCCAACAACATGAGTTCAATTTAACTGTAGTCAACGGAATTGATTATTCAATATAGTTCTACTTCCAGGCCAAAAATAAGGGGAAGATATCTCTTTTTCAACCTTAGGGAGGCTTTCTTCACATTAAAATAACTTTAAATTTGATATTAATTATAGCTCAGTGATCAAGGGTGAACAGTCTTAATTCTTTGCCTTAAGAATATGCTGCCTTGTGTTTTTGTACCTTTTGAAACAGATACACATAGAAACAACAGTACCAAAAATACTACAGTTTAAAGCATAGACTAGACAGGTTTTGCCTCTATATTGAATGTCCTTCAAATAAATTTTATCATTCAAGCTACCATTTGATTTTGATTATTTTCCTCATCAATTATTCAATAATCAACACTAAATAAAATAAATTTTCACTGATCTCATACAATTTACTATGAATAGCATTTTCAAAGTGCAAACTTCATCTACATTAAGTAATCCTATTTCATTTTTTACATATATGATTGTCATAGATATTGAGTTCAAAATTATCATGTTTGTATCTAAGGCAAAACAAAACTTTGTACAATTAAACGAGTAAAGAATCAGGTTTTTAACTAAATCATTATAATCATTATGGCTGAAGAAAATAAAATTAAATCTTCATTAAATCAGTTTCTTATACCAAACTACAAAAACATTTTGATCCAAAGGAGGTCCTTATCTTGGTTCTAAGTCAGGCTAACCATAAAGGTTCTTCAGTTGAACCAAATTCTAGATCATGGCATATTTGAACTTCAGCACAATCCTGCTATCCAAAATAGCCAACATTCCCATACAATTTAAGCATGTTAAAGACACCTCTATCAGCTCAACCAGGTAAACAGCCAATATATTTACAAAACAAGATAAGAAGTAAAAGTCGCAGTGATTGATTTCTTCCACTGAACACAGCAGATTATCCTCACATGACCTCACTGAAAACTCGTGTGCTAAGGCTTGCAACGATTTTGACTTGACAACTCAAATATCACCAATGTACTATTGCAACCTATTTCTTTTGCAACATTAATTGAAAATTAATGCATATCCTGTCATTATGCATATTGGTAACTTCCTAAGATGTCCGAGCAGGTTAGAAATATTCAGTAGCTACCTAATTTAGCAGATATCCAGAATGATGACAAGGATTTCACAAATGAGCCAGTTAAGAAACTGTATGCTTTTTCTTAATCGTGTTCTATAGACAGGTCAAAGTTGCCACATGCATGTAACTGAGGCAGGTGAGTTAAAACACAAAATTATTGAGCAATTAGGTCTGATTTGACTTGGAAATGACCAAACAAGTATGTTTTAGTAAATACTTAACCCAAAATCAGAGTCAAGTAAATACCTGCATACTATAACCAGAGAAAGCTCCGGGAAATTGTTCTGCCATTATTTCCATTGCTGCAAGAAATGCTACCACCTGTTAAGAGAGAAGAAAAGTAGAAAAGTAGGTATGTATATCCGTATAACAATATTAGAAATGAACAAGTAGTGCAATGGCCAATTTTCTGGTACCTGCTTTCCCATTTGTGGGGAGATAACAGCATAAACAGTAGAGTCTTGTACAGTTTTAAACAATTGTTCCCTATCTCCACCAGTAGTCCCCATGACAAACGGGACTCCAACTTTGGCATAGAGCTCAGCATTTTCTGTTCACATCTGACATAGATTCAAAAATTTGAAATAGGTACCTTTTAACTAGCTTATCAGTAAACTATTCTGTAACTTGGACCATATTCTTCACAAATGAAACCAAAAAAAAAAATCCAAGATCTCACATTACAAGTAGAACCCCCTACACCATGAGTTTGATTAAATGTACTTATATATGTTTCAAAAGAAAATATATGATGTAACATCAGATGAATACATCTTATAACCTCCAATCTCTGCATGTATGTTCAAAGACAACAAGGTAGTTCAGGACGAAACATTCATAATTTACAACCAGAACATAGACCTTCCGAATAATGCACAGGGCAACCCCCCCTTCTGAAGGGAGTTGGGGGTGATTAATTCTGGGATCCTTGGCACAAAAATGGATGGATCAAGAGGAGAAATAACTTCTGATAGTACATTCCTCCCACTAACCAATACACTAAACTGAGATATTCTTCAGAAACTAAATAAATCCTACACATGACACATCATTAAGTTTCAGAGGTTATAAAAATTTAGTTTTGGAGAGAAAACAAAAGAGAATGGAAAATTGTCTTTGTAAGGAATTTTAAATGAAAAGGAGAGAGAGAGAGAGAGAGAGAGAGAGAGAGAGGAGAGGATAAATATCTTAAAAAGTTTTCTTGAAATGTGGAGAGAAATTGTGATTCAAACATCTCTAAAGATTTTTCTAAATACCAACTTTAGCCATATTATAAAGAACAAACTAGTAACACCCAGTGGGTCCACAATCATCCGATTTATTTTCAACACTCTCAAACAAGAAGAAAGAAGCACGTCATGTCTTCTTTCCTTTTTCTCTCATCTCATTATTTAAAAGGCTCTCTCTATTCTTCTTTTCTTCCTTAAACTACCAATCTAGGATTAGGGTATGGGGAATTTAACTTCCCAGAAATAAACACTAGCTAAGTTTTAAATAAGTCTTTAGCTTTGGTTTCTATTATATCACCTCCAGAAAACAGATCAATAAGTATGCAATTCTAGTTCTTAAAAGCTATAAACCCAAAAAGTTCTAGAAAAGAAAAAAAGTCGAGTAATTATTGCCCATTTGTTACAAATAGTCAGCAGTTTGTTAACAAAAAACTATGCAAGTATTTAGTTTCTTTGCTCCAGGAAAATGAAATGGTATAGTACCATTAACAGCAGTAGGCACAGTGTAGTCTACCACAACAAGATTTGGATATTCTGAATATAAGGAGGACAAAATATTCTCTCTTTCAGAGGGGCCATGCAACTTGATCTCCTTTCCGCTCACTTGTATAGTTTTTCCTGAATCTTCTGGAGCGCCAAATGATACTGGAACTGGACATAGGCCTGCAGCAATAGCTGCTTCAAGAACCGCCCTTCCCATTTTTCCAGTAGAACCATTCACCTGTAAGATTTGTGAGAGAGAACATTTTCAAGAAAACATGAAAGTATCTGCAAATGATCAACTAGGAAGTGCTACTAATATATGTCAGATCATCAACGGAAAACAACTTACTTTATGGGACAACAAGAAGTATGAACAATTTTGAAAGAAATACGCTTGAACAAATCAAAATTTCAAAAATAAACCCTGCTCAAGAATGCTGCTAATTGTTGCTGTTTCTCTTCTTATGCTTAATGTGCAACTTACTTCAGTATAACTTGCTGCTGACAACTATCACCATCCAGAATTCCACGAAGCATTCTTGAGGTAATATAAGTAAGAGAAAATTTTAAACTGTTTTCCTTTTTGGTAATATATACCACAAATTAGTAAATTACATATAGAAATGACCATGACTATAAAGCTCAAGAATGATGCTAATTGTTGTTGTTTCTCTTCTTATGCTTAATGTGCAACTTACTTCAGTATAACTTTCTGCTGACAACTATCACCATCCAGAATTCCACGAAACATTTTTGCGGTAATATAAGTAAGAGAAAATTTTAAACTGTTTTATATACCACAAATTAGTAAATTACATATAGAAATGACCATGACTATTAAACTCAAAAGGCCAAATACAAGATGATTATCATGGAAAAAGCATAAAGTTAGCAATCTCAATTCTCAAGAAAAACACAAAGCAACAAACCACATCAACATTTCCAAGAATGTATTGACTGAAGCATTAAGTTTCAAGCATAGTAAGGCAACATAGACTCTCGTGTTTAGACGACTGATAATACAAATCACAAACACAAAGTCATTAAACCAAAGCAATCACAAGCATTCGAGGTTTCTAGTCAACTGGCTAATCCACTACGGTTACCTTATTCCAAAAATAAAATTCAACAAACATATTCAACCGAATTATACAATGAATCATTGGGAGAGAGATAAAAATGCCAACATTGGTGGGTGTGTGGGCGTGTGCGTTGGGGGAAGAGGGGGATGCAGGGGATGGGGGGGGAGACACGCTACTTCGAAGCAGTGGGCATTTGCCAATAAAGCACAAAGCTTGCAACAAACAAAAAGCTAGGGAACACAACTATGTAGAGCATGCACCCATCATAACATATTAATTGCTTTTACTATTCTAAAGGTGATTACCATGATTGGAAATTCAACGCTTTGTGATTGAACTGAACTTGTATGCACAAGGGATTGGACGGATGACATCCTTGAAGTAGAGCACATGGAAACCAAAAACTGTTGCCTCGTCAAAAATTTTTTAGCAGCATGATTATGGACCAAAGATGATGCAAAGCCCTGGCTAGACAATGGCATGAGCAGTTTCCGTTGACATTGTACAGAAATATTGCCCGGGACATTAGCTACGAACGTCATTATTACACTATTTCAATCACTACACGTAGACACTCAAGCAGCCAACAGGGTATTTTATCTGTAGAGTATAAAGGTAAAAAAAAAAAATCAAAACCCATAAAGCAGTTGCGGTAAATCCATCCAAATCGAAGAAAAATCCAGAAAAGAAAAGCTAAATGCACCTAATCCCAGTTCATACATAGGCTCATTAAAGCAAAAGTCACTGGAAACTTCAGTCAAAAGGCATGATAACTTGTACCATCTAATAACCCATTTTAACTAACTTGTCAAAAGAAATGAACAAGGAATGCTGTTACATAATCTATTTCTATATCTCCAAAAGCAAAAAAGAAACAAAATTCAAAACTCAAAATTCATAAAACATTTCTAATCATCAGCAAATCCAATAATGGAAGGGATAAAAACTGGAAAACCCATTAAAGTAAAACACTTAAAGGCAACACTGCATTCATAACATTCAGTTCCAGCAAAACAAATAAAGGGTAAAAAGTAATGGTGACTGCACTAAACTTAAGAGAATAAAAAGGTATCAAGTAATCTATTAATAGAATCAACAAAAATGAGAAAAACAAATGGAGCATAACGCCAAAAGGGAGAGAAATACAGAGACGGAGGAGAAAGGGGCACGCAGCAGCGTCGGCGACGGCGAGACAGAGATTGGGGCGCCAGCGAGTCGTTTAAGATGAGTATGCTGTGGAATGGCGGTGGGTTTGAAATCCTCACGCTAAACCCTGTCAATGAAAATAAAAACCACGTCGTATGACTAAAACAAATTGACGTGAACTTCTATTTTCCTTTTTTTTAGTAAATTGCTAAAAAGCTCCAGTGATTTATGAAATAAGCTGTTTACATCCTTGTACTTTTGAAAATCTATAAATTACCCCCTGTTGTTTTTTAATACAAAATTAATGGAACTATTAAGACATAACAAATCTGATATAAAAAAAAAAAAGTCACATCTAAATACCATCTCAATAACTAGACTAATACACCAAGTGAGCTTAGCTCACATGGTATCTCAAGTGGGATTCGAACCATGGAACCATGGCAACTGTTAGACCCTTGGCAATGAGGATACCTTTCGGCATGCCGAAGTGCACAATTGGCATGCCGAGCTATTCGGTTTAGTGGAGCCGAAGTGCGATGCTGCTGTGCCGAGTTTGCTATGTGCGGTATGCTGTAGGCACTGAGTGTGCTGCGATGCTGGGATGAACTAGTGTGCTGTGCGCACGGCAGGTCGGCATGCCGAGTGGGAAGGTCGGCATGCCGATCCGAATGGTCTGGGACCTAAGGCAAAGTTGCGGGCAAAATGTGCTATGGAGCTTAAGTCGGTTTGGGCACGTGCTGGGCATGTGTGTGCAAGTCGGTTGTGGGAATTAATTGCTGAAAGGACAAGTCTAAAGCTGTGGGTATGTTAGTTCGATTGGGTCTTGATTTTGGTTGAGCCTTGACTCAAAGTGGCTAAGTCCTTGGAAGGCTGGACTTGGGGGAAACGTGGCTGAGCTGGCAGCCACATTCTGAGGCAGTTGCTATTTCCTTGCTCCTGATTGGCTCTTGCTGTAACTTGTGTTAGTGGCTGGACATGTCAGCCACAATTTAGCCTATTATAGTTTTGGCTAGGCAGATTGGCTCATTAGTTACGTTTTTGGCTATCTTGAGTTCTCTGCAACCATTGTAATAGGTTTCCTTGTAATCTTCATTGTGGCAATAAGATTAAAGGTTGGGCTTTGGCCTGTAAATTGCTGTGTGCTTGCTATTTTCGTTTGGTTGTTTACTTATACTGTTTTACTTGTTGCTAAAGGGTTGTGTGAACCTAAACAAGAGGGAAAACGTGAGAGTTACCAACAAAGGGTTGTTGGCTAACCGTGGGAACTTGCCGGAGGTGTAAAATTCGGTAACAGACGCCAAAGGTGTGACATTTTGGTATCAGAGCCAGGTTTCGTGCATACTTGGTGCTGTGTGCTCTAAAAGATGACGGAATCAGGTAATACGTTGAAGGAACGGGTTAGTAGGCTTGAAGCCTCCCTTGATAGTGTTGTCTCCATTTTGGGAACTCAAGATGAGACCCAAAACTTGCTCCAGATGATAACCGAACTTCGAAGTTCAGTCGGCGGTTTGAGGGCTAGGGTGGATGAAATTGAAAAACGATCCACTGGAAATGCTGGAACTGCCTCTACTGGTCCTTCTTCATCTTCTAGATCTACGGATCTGGACTCTCTTAGACAGTTGCTTGATGAACAGAAGCAAATAAATGATGCTTTGAGGGATGATGTCGGTTTACTGAAGAGGGCTCTTCGGGATGGACCTGTGAATAACGAGGATCGATCAATGGCAAAGGTTAAGGTGCCTGAACCTAAAACCTTCTGTGGGGTAAGAAGTTCCAAAGAACTTGAGAATTTCTTGTGGGATATGGAGAACTATTTCCAGACTGCTAAAGTTCCTGATGAACAACAAGTGTCCATTGCGACAATGTACCTTGCAGGTGATGCGAAATTGTGGTGGCGAACCAGATCAGTTGATAAAAATGCTGAAACAATTGTGAATTGGGAAGGTTTGAAGACAGAACTGAAAACTCAGTTCTTACCAACCAATTCCTCTTGGCTGGCAAGAGAAGCTTTGCGAAAGCTTAAACAATCTGGAACGGTTCGTGACTATGTGAAGGATTTCAGTTCCTTAATGTTGGATATTCGTGAAATGTCTGAGGAAGACAAGTTGTTTAACTTCATGTCTGGGTTGCAAAATTGGGCTCAGGCTGAGTTGAACAGACAGGGTGTCCAAACTTTGCCTCAAGCTGTGGCTGCTGCTGAGAAACTTGTAGACTTTAAGGCAAGTTTGCAATCGGTTGACAAGAAGAAAGGCAAAGAGAAAGGACAGGAGAAGGTGAAGCCTTTTCAAAAGAATAAGAACAAGGGGACTTCTGAAACCACAAGTAAGGCTGCGAATTCTAAGGATGGTGGCAAGAAGAGTGGGTGTTTCACTTGTGGTGGACCTCATTTCGCTAGAGATTGTCCTAAGAAGGAAAAGTTGAATGCTGTTGTGGCTTGTGGGGATGATTCAGGAAGTGACACTCCAGTTCGGGTGAATCCTTTACAATTGCTGTATGCAATGCAATCGACCAAGGTACAAGCATCTCAAAATACTTTGATGTTTGTATTACTGAGAGTGAATGGGGCAACTGTGAATGCCTTAGTGGATTCCGGTGCTAGTCACAATTTTATGGTTGAGCGTGAGGCTCATAGATTGAAACTGTCCATAAAAGATCACAATAGTCGGATAAGGGCTGTGAATTCAGAGGAAGAAGTCCTTGGTTTGTCAAATGCAACTATTGGCATCGATTCATGGGAAGGAAATTGTAACTTCATGGTTGTCAAGAAGCTGGGTGACTATGAAGTTATTCTAGGGAAAGAGTTCATGTTTTTGAACAAGGCTTATCCTATTCCACACTTGAATGGGATAATGATTGCTGATGAAAGTAAGCCTGTGTTTGTTCCTTGTGCTGAGGTGGTGGGTGAAAAGAAGGATCTCAAACAGAAGGGTATGCTGTCGGCTATACAACTTGAGAAAGGGTTGAAACAAGGTCAGATGACCTACTTAGCTGCTCTTGTTGAAATCAAGCCCGATGTCTTCCAAGAGGTGCCTGATGAGGTAGCCGAGGTGCTTGATGAGTTTGCTGATTTGATGCCCAATGAGTTGCCTAAGAAACTTCCACCCAAGAGGGCTATTGAGCATAAGATTGACTTAGTTCCTGGAACTAAACCACCTGCACAAGCTCCATACCGCATGTCTCCTGCAGAATTGATTGAACTGAGACGCCAGCTTGATGAGTTATTGGAAGGTGGAATGTTGAGACCATCCAAAGCTCCATACGGTGCTCCAGCTTTGTTTTAGAAAAAGGCTGATGGTTCCTTGCGATTTTGTGTTGATTATCGTGCCTTGAACAAAGTGACTATCAAGAACAAGTACCCTGTGCCAAACACTTATGATCTCTTTGATAGGTTGGTGAAGGGCAGATACTACACTAAGATCGATCTAAGAGCTGGGTATTGGCAAGTTCGAATTGCTGAGGGAGATGAGGAGAAAACGACTGTGGTCACGAGGTATGGTTCATGTGAATTCTTGGTTATGCCATTCGGTTTGACGAATGCCCCTGCTACCTTCTGTAACTTGATGAATGATGTGTTGTATGAATTTCTAGATAAATTTGTTGTTGTTTATCTGGATGATATTGTGATATATTCTGAAACTCTAAATGATCATGTGATGCATTTGAGAGCTGTATTTCAGAAGTTGAGGGAATATGAGCTTTACGTTAAGAAAGAAAAATGTGAGTTCTGTATGAAAGAAATAACTTTTCTAGGTCACGTATTGGCTGATGGTATGATTAGAATGGACAGAAAGAAAGTTGTTGCGGTCATAGATTGGCCGGCTCCAACAAAAGTCCCTGAGTTAAGATCTTTTCTTGGTTTGGCAAATTATTATCGTAGATTCATCAAAGGATATTCAAAGCTGGTGGCTCCTTTGACTGATTTGCTGAAGAAAGATAAGACGTGGGATTGGAATTCTGGCTGTGATGAATCCTTCTTAGCTGTGAAGGAAGCTATTGCATCTGAGCCAGTCTTAAGCTTACCAGATTTTGGGTTGCCTTTTGAAGTTCACACAGATGCATCTGACAGGGCTATTGGTGGAGTTCTTGTGCAGAATAAGCATCCCATTGCTTTTGAGAGCAGAAAGCTAAAGGAATGTGAACAAAGGTACAGCACACATGAGAAGGAAATGACGGCTGTGATTCATTGCTTGGAAATTTGGAGGCACTATTTACTGGGGACAAAGTTCACAGTAGTGACGGACAATGTTGCAAACACTTATTTTAAAACTCAAAGGAAGCTTACTCCCAAACAAGCTAGGTGGCAAGAGTATTTGGCTGAGTTTGACTTCGAATGGGAACACAGGCCAGGAAGAGAGAATTCTGTGGCCGATGCTCTAAGTAGAAAGTCAGTTGAAGAGTTTGTGAACTCAATCACTACTGTAACAACGAATTTCTTGGAACGAATCAAGAATGAGTCCCTAACTGATCCTGTTTTTCTGAAACTGAAAGAACAGGTGGAAAAAGGTACTGTGAGATGGTACTGGTTGTAAGATGGTTTATTGTTTGCAAAAGGAGGTAGAGCCTTTGTGCCTTCTTCTGGGAAGTTGAGACGGGAACTATTGAGGGAAACGCATGATACACAGTGGGCTGGACATCCTGGAGTTGAAAGGATGCATGCATTATTGTCTCGCAGCTTTATATGGCCAAAGATGGAACAGGACATTGAGGCTTATGTGAAATCCTGTTTAGTTTGTCAATTGGACAAAACTGAAAGGAAAAAGGAGGCAGGGTTATTGCAACCACTTCCAGTCCCTGAAAGGCCGTGGCAATCGGTTTCGATGGATTTCATCAGTGGGTTTCCTAAGGTTGACGGATTGTCTACTGTTCTTGTTGTGGTAGACCGGTTTTCTAAGTATGCTTGCTTTATTGGGGCACCTTCTGCGTGTCCAGCTGATGTTGCTGCTGATCTATTCTTCAAAAATGTGGTAAAGTATTTTGGGTTGCCAGAAGATATTATCAGTGATCGCGATGCAAGGTTCACTGGCAGATTCTGGACTCAACTTTTCAATTCTTTGGGTTCCGAATTGAAATTTTCTACTGCAAATCACCCACAGACGGATGGTCAGACGGAAAGGATTAATGCATTACTCGAGGAGTATTTAAGGCATTATGTTTCGGCAAATTAGCGAAACTGGACGAAGTTGTTGGATGTTGCTCAGTTTTGCTATAACTTGCACAAAAGTTCAGCAACCAGTCTAAGTCCATTTGAACTGGCAAATGGACAGCAACCTCTTACTCCACATGAGGTAGCTTTGCAATCTTCGGGTGGCAATTGTCCTGCAGCTTACAGATTTGCAAGAGGCAAACAAGAGTTAATTGATAAGGCTAAGGATAGTCTTGCAGTAGCTCAACAGCGTATGAAGAAGTATGCTGATAAGCATAGGCGGGATGTGCAATTTCAAGTTGGGGAATTAGTACTTCTCAAACTTACTCCCCAAATCTGGAAGAAGATAAGTAGCAAGGCAGTACATCGGGTATTGGTACAAAAGTACGATGGTCCGTTTGAAGTGTTGGCAAAAGTGGGAAATGTAGCTTACAAGCTGAAGCTACTTGATCGGTTCAAAGTGCATCCGACTTTCCATGTGAGTTATCTGAAGCCTTATCACTCTGATTTGGAAGATGACTCCAGAGTTCAACAGAAAAGAGCCCCGCCAGTGATCAGAACTCAATTTGACAAAGAGATTCTGAAAATTCTAAGACATGAGGTGCTTGGGCAGAGTAAGAAGAACAGACGGACCAAGTATTTGATTCAGTGGGTTGGAGAGGAAGAAGTTAATGCTGAATGGGTTGATGGAGTCGACCTTTGGCAGTTTGAAGAAGAAGTCCAAGAGTATTGGAAACAACAAGGCTCTCAAATTTTAACGAGGGCGTTAAAGCCTCCAAGTGGGGGAGGTTTGTTAGACCCTTGGCAATGAGGATACCTTTCGGCATGCCGAAGTGCACAATTGGCATGCCGAGCTATTCGGTTTAGTGGAGCCGAAGTGCGATGCTGCTGTGCCGAGTTTGCTATGTGCGGTATGCTGTAGGCACTGAGTGTGCTGCGATGCTGGGATGAACTAGTGTGTTGTGCGCACGGCAGGTCGGCATGCCGAGTGGGAAGGTCGGCATGCCGATCCGAATGGTCTGGGACCTAAGGCAAAGTTGCGGGCAAAATGTGCTATGGAGCTTAAGTCGGTTTGGGCACGTGCTGGGCATGTGTGTGCAAGTCGGTTGTGGGAATTAATTGCTGAAAGGACAAGTCTAAAGCTGTGGGTATGTTAGTTCGATTGAGTCTTGATTTTGGTTGAGCCTTGACTCAAAGTGGCTAAGTCCTTGGAAGGCTGGACTTGGGGGAAACGTGGCTGAGCTGGCAGCCACATTCTGAGGCAGTTGCTATTTCCTTGCTCCTGATTGGCTCTTGCTGTAACTTGTGTTAGTGGCTGGACATGTCAGCCACAATTTAGCCTATTATAGTTTTGGCTAGGCAGATTGGCTCATTAGTTACGTTTTTGGCTATCTTGAGTTCTCTGCAACCATTGTAATAGGTTTCCTTGTAATCTTCATTGTGGCAATAAGATTAAAGGTTGGGCTTTGGCCTGTAAATTGCTGTGTGCTTGCTATTTTCGTTTGGTTGTTTACTTATTCTGTTTTACTTGTTGCTAAAGGGTTGTGTGAACCTAAACAAGAGGAAAAACGTGAGAGTTACCAACAAAGGGTTGTTGGCTAACCGTGGGAACTTGCCGGAGGTGTAAAATTCGGTAACAGACGCCAAAGGTGTGACAGCAACCATGGTTCGAATCCCACTTAGAACAATCTCTACCCATTTATGGATAATTGGGTGGAGAATGAGTATTTGTGAGAGATGCCATGTTTCGAATCCCACTTGAAGGAGTATTTGTGAGATGCTCTAAGTTCCCCCGGGGCACATACGCAATAGAGAACAATTATGGTAGCTGTGCATAGGAGTGAGGCTGTGTGGGGTCGAGATTCGTCGGAGGAGCATCGTCAACACTTATGAGCCGGTGTGTGACTTGGTGACCAATGATTAGAGAATGACCCTGGTACCCAACTTGGGCTACTACTGTAAGTTTAGTACTCATTGCGTGCACATCCCGCTGTTTACATCCTCAACTGGCTAGGGGACAGTTGGTTTGAGGCCCAGGATTCGTAGGAGTGAGGCTGTGTGGGGTCGGGATTCGTCGGAGGAGCATCGTCAACACTTATGAGCCGGTGTGTGACTTGGTGACCAATGATTGGAGAATGACCCTGGTACCCAGCTTGGGCTACTACCGTAAGTTTAGTACTCATTGCGTGCACATCCGGCGGTTTACATCCTCAACTGGCTAGGGGACGGTTGGTTTGAGGCCCGGGATTAGTCTGACTCAACAACAGTGAAGTGGTGGAAGACATAGAGTTATAGAGTTAAAAACCTGAGACAACAAAAAATAAAAATAAAAAATAACTAGACTTATACATTAGATCACTTTATGTGAAGGTGATATCTCTATCTTGCTTCTCTCTCATAGAGCCACCAACCTCCAACCCCCAAACCCTTCAAACCCTAGGGGAGGCGATAGTCCAAATCACCCTTTTTCAATCCAATGTTAGTATCTAATCCCTATTTTGATTCTTTTATTAGGAGTGTTTGTTAGAATACGATGGTGACATATGATCCATGTAATCGACTCCACATAGTGGAATAAATACTTAGTTTTTGTTATTGTATTAGGAATGTTTGTCTCTCGTAGTGGGAGTTTCTTCTCTCTTTTAAAATGATTTGTCTTCATGTTTAGAGTTTTATTGTTGTTCAGAAATTAAAAAAAATAGATTCAAATTCAGACAAGTTTTATAACCACTTTCAAGTAAGAAAAGAAAATGATAGTTCGTTCGATCCACTCAAGATGAAAATTTTGAGAAAAAATGGCTTCTTCAGACAAAAATAGAGATACAAGCGTATCTGGTTGTTAAAGGTCATTTTTCAATTTACTCCCTTTTTTCTTTTTTTATTTGACGACCCATATCCCAACTTACGTTGTACTATACTAGACCTCAAGGTAACCGTCCCTCCCCTAGCCACCTAAGGAGGTAAATTGCGGGATTTGCATGCAGATAGATACTACTCTCACAGTACTGGCCCAAGTTGGGTAACAGGGGTAGTCTTCAACCTTTGGTCACCAAGTCATCGCTCCTCCCGGTCTAAAGAGTGTTAGATGATGCTCCACCAGCAAATACCAGCCCCACACGGCCTCACTCCTACGCGTAAGTACAAGCTTTTCTCCCGTCCCCTAGCCACCTGAGGAGGTAAATCGCAGGATTTGCACGTAGATAGATACTACTCTCACAGTACCGGCCTAAGTTAGGTACCAGGTCTAATCTTCAACTTTTGGTCACCAAGTCATCACTCCTCCTGGCCCAAACAGTGTTAGACAATGCTTCTCTAGGGAATACCAGCCCCACGCTGCCTTACTCCTGCGCATAAGTACAAGCCTTTCTCTACTAGCGTATATGCCTCAGGAAGACTTTATTTTCCAAAAATATTCCTCCATCCAATTTATCCATAAATAAGAGGGGATTTTTGTTGGAGGCAAGAGTTGAACTCCTGACCTCCAACTCACCTAATACAGGTGATGACCATTGAGCCAAGGCTCGTGGTCAAATTTACTCCCTTTTTCAACAATGGATATGACGGCAAAAGATTCATTTGATATGGCTATCAAATAGGGTAAAAAGTCAAATTTGTAAAGTAATATTACTATTATTTAAAAAAATATATATAACCATGTATTGTCATTAATACACACAAAAAATCTTTTTTCTTTTAGCAAAATAAACCGATCCTTATAAAAACATGAGGCGGAGGAATTAGTTTGGGTTCCAGCCCCACCAAGTTCATCGAACCCCAAAAGGAGGAGAGCTCTAACCACCACTACCACCTTTGACAGCCACTACTTACCTCTACTCTAGGCTTCCAAGTGTAAAACCCCTGTGTCAAAGTGTCAAAGTGTGACAGTGCGACTGCGTACTTCGTAACAAAACATGACACCATTTGAGTTAACTTTAATAAAATAAAATAAAAAAGCAAATAAACAAACAAACACGATGTACTTACTACTTAACACACACCACTCCTTTTCCTTTCTCTATTTCTCACCCAAACCAAACACGAGACCAGATCCTCTGTCCAATATTTATCATGTCTTATTCTGTCTAACGTTTAAAACGATGTAGTTTTATTAAAACTGGGGACTAAATGCATAAATATCACTAAAATTACTTTATAATTATTAGACCCTAACTAAGAGATTAGTGAACCCTACGACGTAGTTTTAATTAGGACAGAATAAGATAGACAAAATATTAGATAGAAAATCCCATGTCACCAAACACCGTTTTTTTCATTATGATCCACCAATGACCAATTATCGTAAATATTCACAATCTCTATTTCTTAGTCTCACTCTCTCCATTTCTCTCCCTCTTCATTTTTGCTCTTGTTCCATTTGCTCTCTCGACCAAAATTAGTTTTTTATTTAGAATTTTTGTTATTTGAATTTTTTAATTGTATGTTTAAATTTGTAAATTACTAAATCAATTTGTGTGTTTGAGTAATTAAAATTTATGATTATTAGAATTAATTCTTATTTTTTTTAGTTGAATTGAAATTAGAGATTTTTAGGGTTTGAATTAGAGAAAGACGAAAATTAGTAGTTCATCAAGTATCAACCAAAAATGCAATTGTGTATATTTATATATTTTTACGGTTTTTATAACATGGAATTGAAAATTTTAGTTGATAAATATTTTTATTAAATTACACAAAAGAATTATTTTAAAAAGTCAGTCCCATTAAAATTTTATTCGGAGCACCACTTTGCTTCTTTTTTTCTTCTATTCTTTGTAGAATAGCAAAAAACAAAACAAGTGCTAGTGATAGACCTTGGAAAAGTCATCTCTTCCATTGAGTAAAAAAGAAAGGATTTGAGCAAAATCACACACATAAACAAACTAATCAAATGCATATTTAAATGATGAAATCTTCATCATAACAATACTAGCAGCACTGTTGTGTTTGGAATTGGATGGGAAAGAAATATCAAAGAAATTACAACTACAATTGTAGGAAAAATTATATGGATATCAATATTTTATTGGATGTGCTATGAAGATTAAAGAATATTTAAAATTCCAATCATCATCGAAATCAAATCGTAATGGTCTAAAACTATAGAGACTTGTATAGCCTTTCTATTACTTGCAAAAGTTATAACACTCTAATATCTAGCAAAAAAATCACTTTTATTCTCCATAACATTTGTCAATTTTAAGGAGTCTATCACACTTCTTTACGCTCTAATCATCTCGTTAGTTTGGCATAAAAAATCAAACCACGATGGATAAGTTGTAGACCGTTTTACAAACTATAAGAAAGAAAATAAACTATTTTCTAAATGGGAAGGAAGTTTTTTTTTGTAATTTACCCCCTTTTTTTCTTTCTTTGGTGTATTGACTTTGGTAAAATAATACTAGATGTCATTTCAAAACAATGTTTGGTGATACGAAATCCAGATCGATTCGTTCCAAACCCTGGCTTGTATGTCACGGAAGCAATTGCAGGACCTTCGAATAAAATCGATGAACAAGAACAACCCAACAACTCGTGAGTCGGAAATTAAGGCACCAACAAATTAGTCTGCTTCGCACAAACTAATCGTTCTCAATTGATGTAAACAAGCAAACCCTTCGCAAGAATACAAATTCACACGCAAGAAATCAATCGCTGAAATCTTATTAAAATTATCTCAAACTGAAAGAAACACCTATTTATAGGCCTAACACAAATCATAGACGAATTATACCATAAAAGGAAACTTTAACTAAATTAAATTCTAAATTACCAAAAATACAAATTAATTAACGCTAATTAAAGCGAGAGGCGGCTATTTTCTTCTTCTTATCTTTTGGAAAGGCGAACAATGGCGAAGAAGAAACTAGGTTGTCCAGAAGTTTTGGACCTGAGAGACTCCCGGGCTCGAGAGCATGAGTCTGGCTTCTGTGGGCTCTAATGGATGCAATGGTGGACTTGGGATAATCTGGAAATGAGGATCATAAGTGACCACTGTGTTAAACCAAATCGTTTAGACAATTACTTCGACACTGCATTTGACTGGAGATAAAGGGAGGCACTTCTCTAGTTTGAGTAGTTCTTTTCTTATCTTCCATGCTTTTTTCAAAAGTAATCATGTAATGGAGTAGTACTCCAAATTTACTGCATTTACTTTGTAATTGTGTGGTTGGGTATATCCAGCACCATATTTTGCACAACATATATATATATATATAAATTCCAAAAAAAAAATTAACGCTAATTATTTCCCGCACGTTGTGACGTGGGGAAAGCCCGATGTCGGGAACAAACCCTAAAAAAAATACTCGCCTTCTGGTCGTTGCGACGTGCGATGCTGGACGTCGCGACGTGGATTGGTACACACGTCCTTGAACTCTGATTCGCATCAGTCCCTCTGTCGTGAAAAAGATTTGTCCTCAAATCTGCAACATTACTTAGAAAGACATCAACACTCTCCTTGTTTCCGGCTCCAGTTCCCTCGACGGACTGCATATCCTGGGCAATCTTGCACTGATTCTTGTACACCTCCGACGAATGAAGAGAAGTTAATACCAATTTTCAGCCATCCTTTTCAAAAGAGTACACATTATCTCGCCCAAAATGTTTGATTCCGCGATCATACATCCATGGCCTTCCTAGAAGCACATGACTAACCGTCATTGGAACCACATCACATAATATTTCATCCAGATAAGCTCCAATCGACAATGAAATCAACGCTTGTTTAGTAACCTTTGTCGAAGATTCTTGTTGCATCCATTGTAAGCTATAGGGATTAGGGTGATCTTCCACAGGTAGCTGCAACTTATTCATCATCAAGTTACTAAGAATATTAGTACAACTCCCAATGTCCACGAGCACTTTGCAAGTCTTACCATTAATTGTACCTCGGGTATGGAAAAGTTGTGTACGCTTGTAATCTTCAGTCTCCAACATCGGATGTGATGTTAAAACCTGTCGAAGCACTAAGAGTTCACCTTTTTCTGGCTCACAAGACACTTCATAGGCCTCTTCAAGAGCTGGCATATCTGGGTCAAAATCCGTTTCTTCCACCACAACTCCATTTGGACGTATGACGAATACACTTTTGCTAGGACATTGAGCTGCAACATGTACAAATTCCTGACATCTATAACACTGATGATGTCTCACAGGCGGCTTGGCACTTGGCTTCCACGAAGCTTCCACTTTCTCTTGCACCTCAACCTTAGGATGGTTAACTGGCGGTGATTTTGCTATAACTGTCTTCCACGGGGAAGTAGAACTAGATCTCGATGTCCTCTTAAGCATTAACTATTTTTCCACCTCCATAGCCTTATGGACTAAATCATCAAGGTCATAATAGTGGTAAAGGACAATAACCCTAGCAATTTCACAATTCAAACCACTAATGAATCTAGCAATAGTTGCATATTTATCTTTATGAACCTTAGCTCGACTCATCACCATCTGCATGTCCTTATAATACATCTCAACGCTTTGATCCCCTTGAGTCATATTTTGTAACTTCAAACACTGTTCCCTGTAGTAGTGGACTAGAATAAACCTCTTACGTATAATAGACTTAACATCCTCCCAAGTTTGAATTGGCCTTTCTCCTATCCTCTCTCGATGAGCACGTAAGTCATCCCACCATGTACTAGCATACCCTGAAAACTCCATAACTGCGAGACGGATTCGCATCTCCTCGGAATATTGATAGAGGTAAAAAATGTGGTCAGTCTTACAAACCCATTACAAAAATTCCATAAGGATCCTCGCTGCTCGTAAATGTCGGCACCCTTATCTTTCCCTCCTTTTCAGTGGTAGTAGTTTTTGGTGTAAATCGACGAGAACTCTCCTCATATTCAGATCCCACTTCATCAATATCCTCCAAAAGAGGCTTTCGCGCAGGTTTAAGAGCTGGTGAACTCAATTGATCCACTTGCCGTTGCAACCGCTGATAATCAACAGACATTTTAGTGAGCTGTTCTAACACAGTCGCCAATTGCACCTCCATATTCTGATTAATGCTAGTTTCACTTTGTTTGCTCATATTATCAAATCCAAGAATTCCAACAAATAATTCAACCAACAATAATATAATAGCGGTATAATGAATCCAACGTACTCATAATTAAATGTCAGACTAAATTAACACTACACAAGATATAGTCGTTGATACTCAACACAAATCAAGATCTATGTTAAGCTTGCGATTATCAAACAACTTGAATTCAATTTTTATGGAAAATTGAAAAACCTGATTTTTGTTCGAATGACCGTTCTTTGATACCACTTGATATGAAACTCGAATCGATTCGCTCCAAACCCTGGCTTGTTTATCACGGAAGCAATTGCAGGACCTTCGAATAAAATTGATGAACAAGAACAACCCAACAACTCGTGAGTTGGAAATTAAGGCACCAACAAATTAGTCCGCTTCGCACAAACTAACCGTTCTCAATTGATGTATACAAGCAAACCCTTCGCAGGAATACAAATTCACACGTAAGAAATCAATTGCTGAAATCTTATTAAAATTATCTCAAAATGTCGTCTCTCACTATTACAACTGAAAGAAACACATATTTATAGGCCTAACACCAACCCTAGACGAATTATACCATAAAAGGAAACTTTAACTAAATTAAATCCTAAATTACCAAAAATAGAAATTAATTAACGCTAATTATTTCCAGCACGTCGCGACGTCGGAACGTGGATTGCTGCACACGTCCTTGAGCTCTGATTCACATCATTTGGTAAAACAAGAATTCCTCTAATCACCACTACAACTTAGAGATATATAATTCAGTATTAAAAAAGATCAATGCCTTTATGGCTTGTAAAAAATAGGAAATATGTCAAATTTTCAACTAATTTGCTATGATTACGGAATCAAGAGTGTGTTATATATGTGTTCTTCATATCAAAGAAATAAACTCCAAGAGTTGAGATCTTCAGTCCTGTTTTATTATGTCTAAAATTAAATTACGTCGTAATAATTGTAAAATGATTTTAGTGATATTTATGCTTTTATTCCCTTATTTTAGTTAAACTACGTCGTTTTGGATATTGAACAAAACAAGACAGAGATAATCTTGGACAGAAGATCTGATCTCACAATGCGACTATATAAAACTAAAAGCAACATACAATTGGATATTTTGCAACATGAGAATACATAAAAACTCCTGCAAAAACCGATTTATATATCAAATATGGTTCATGTATGAAACAGATAATTAATAGCCGTTGAAATCGTGATTGTAATTTTCTTCCATTTTTATTATGCGTAAATCATGATTAACTCTCATTTCATATATTAATCTGCTTCACAAAAAATCGACTAATACTGATTTAGATGTATCAGCTCAAGTGAGTTCAATTCAAATTTCCAAAAGATGTGAAGCTATAGCAGCTTTATTAATAATAAAGTGAACAATTCAGAATTATATATTTGCTTGTGCTCATAACTTTTCTGTAACTGTAAGCATATTTAAAACTATTTATCTAAAATACTTGGCTTTGCATCATAACAATTGGTAAGCAACATGAAAAAAAATGACATGAAATATAGATTACTGATAATCTTAGAATCAAAAGAAAAGTGAGATGATATACAAACAAAAGGGTAAATGACTCCAAATAGTCTATCAATTTGGTGGGTAAATATCGTTTAGTCCTTATTCTTAAAAAAGTTATATTTTGATTCTTCAATTTAAATTTTGTTACACAAATAATTTTTAAAATATTTTTTTTATCTATTTGGCAAGTAATATTATTAGTTATGTGGCACAAAACGACGTTATTTTGAATGATGAACAGTGTCACATAACTAATAGAGTTACTTTTTAAATAGATAAAAAATGAGTTGGGGACCATTTGTGTAATAAAATTCAGGTTGAAGAAGTAAAATATAATTTTTTAAGATTGAAGATTAAAATGATATTTACTTCCAAATTGAGGGACTATTATGGTCATTTATCCCCACACAAAACTATATCAACCTCATAACAAACTAATAAGTAACTTCTTTTTTCCTTTATCTTTGAGGAAAATATAGAAAATTAAACAAGAAAATATAAATAGTATTAAGGCTTATAAAGAAAAATGGGCAAATGGATGAAGGGAGAAAATAATAAAGAAAATTCAAACTCTCTAAATTATTGAAGGGACAACCTGACCATCATTATTTTGAAATAGTAAAGAAATTGAACTACATAATAAACCTACTAAAGTATGTAAGATAAAGAAGAAATAAAAGAAAAAACAAATGATAGAAACACAAACAAAAGAGAAAGAGAATGCATTAAAAAAAAGCTGAAAAGGACAAAAGAAGGGAAAAATTACTTAGTATAATAAAGACTGATCAATACTTAAAATCCTACTTAACTTATGAGGCCTATTTGATTATTGCAATTGAATTCAACAAACAACTGAAAAATCACACAATTTTTAACCTGAGCAATGCAAAATATATGAATAAGAAGTAGCAAAAACTTGTAATACACATGTCATTGACACATATGATAATTATTTCTTAAATTCTAAGTCAATTGCAATCAAACAAGCCTTATCATTGTTAAGCCACACAAACTATAAGTCATGCTTGTAAATGGCACAAAATCAACAAAACTCATGAGAATATATGAATAATAACAAGGGCAAACTACTTTGACACTCATCAAAACTATCGAACGTTGTACTTTTCATCACTATTTTTTTTATTTCAATTTGGTTACTTATCTTTCAAAAGTGATATACTCATAACCATTTGTCAAATTCATCCACTATCCTTGAAATGTTTCGTTAAATTCAGAAAATTTTCAATCTTTTTAAGTAATATTATTCTTAAAATGATGCTAATTGATAGGGTTTGGATTTAGAATAGTGAATGTTCATCTAGCAAGTTTGTGTCTAAATTTTATATTTCAAAATGTGGTTTTAATAAATAAAAAAAATTGTACTCAACAAAACAAATTCAAAGATAACAGTTAAATTTAACGAAATGAACATTAATATACCACTTTTCCTAAATGAGTTACCAAACTGAAATTAAATATATATATATATATATATATATATATTAGTTAAAAGTATACCATCAAATAATTTAGTAATCGTCGAGGAAGTTTGCCTAAGATATAATATAATAACAATGACTATTCATTTATTCTTTTTCACTCTTTATTTGTGGTATCCTAACCACGTGGAAAATCCCTAATCATAGTAAATGTGCAAAAGCCAAAATGAAATCGTGAAACATTGGACATGCCTAACCCATTACTATATATATTATTAAATCGTAACCATACTTCAGACTTTTTTCTTTTTTTTTTCTTTTGAAAGTGCCACACTCCAAACTTGAAGTCATAAAAGCAAATTTTAACTGAATTCGTGGCTATATGTATCTTTTGTTTGTCACTATATATGAGGGTATATATTAGTATGGAATTTATTTGTCACTATATATGAGTGGTATATATTATTATAAATGGAATTTGTTTGCACTATATATGAGTGGTACATATTATTATGGAATTCTTCCCAAAATGAAGCAATTGAAGCTTAAAAAAAAAAACAAAAAGGAAACTAACCTATACTTTAAAAAACAAAACGTTTTAGGGGTTTAGTAAATTACTAATTAATTAAACTTACTTTAATATTCCAACAACAAAAAAATAAAAGAAAGTTGCAAAATTTTAATGCTTTTACATCTAATATCATCCAAAAGAGACCATGAGAAAGTGACCAATTTTTGAAGTATATAATCGGAAATGCTGCAATAGTTTTTGTTTTGATATCTTTTTTCCGGTGGCTTTGATTCATTCTTTAATTAGTGTGCAGTTTCATGAGCTTTGTCATTTGTCTTTTGCATTTATTATTATAATTTTGTTAGCTATTATTTATTAAAAAGATTTACTAAAATATTATTAGTATCTAGAAGTTAATTTTTTTTATATTAAAAAAAATGGTAAAGTTTTATAAGTGACAAACACAATCTAAACTCTTTTTTTTTCTTTTTCTTTGTGACTTTTAGTATAGTAAGAAAGTTTTGAGTAAAAAAGCTACAAATATTAATTAAGCATATGAATACTTTTGGAGAAAAAAGAAAAAATAAATTTATCTGTTAATTCACTTGTTGGTCATTCCCGTGTCACATTATCATCGTATTTTAGTCAACAAGAAAGTTGGAGTTAGGTTCATATCCAAATCTGACCTATCAATTAATTAACAAACAAGCACATATCACATATGTATGCTTTCATGTCACTACTTTAGGTAACAAGAAAATTTTTCAAATATTGATTTGACTCTTCGCCTAAATGTTGTTTTATGTACATTCAAGTTATAAGCATACAAATGAAGTGTATATTAGCATCTTTTATGATCAAATATTGAACTATCAATAACAAGAAAATAAATATTTAGCACAAAAACTTATGTAAAATAGGTTTATATATAAAACGTGTTTGACAATATTTAGATACATAGATATTGTGATTAACTCGCCGTTGTATATATAGATCCGTTTCACGAGAAACCAGATCAATATTTAGATACATAGATATTTTATGTACATGGAGCTTTCAAGTTATAAGCATACAAATGAAGTTTATGTACATGTACCTTTCAAGTTATAAGCATACAAATGAAGTTTACATTAGCATCTTTTATGATCAAATATTGAACTATCAATAACAAGAAAATAAATATTTAGCACAAAAACTAATGTGAAACGGGTTTATACATAAAACGTGTTTAACATATGAAATGGACAATTAATGATCACCATTAAAATCTGTTTTATATATGAAATAGACAATTAATCACCGTTGAAATTGTATTTAACTCGCCGTTACATATATAGGTCCGTTTCACGGGAAACCATCTCAATATTTAGATACATAGATATTCTTTTCCTTCTCTGAATGGTAATAATACTAAAAAATTCACATTAAAAAATTATACCATATTATCCTTTTATCTAATTTTGTTTGATTTTTTAATAGAAAGTATATACGTGTACGTCATTTAATGATAATACACAAATATTTTTTGTTAAAAAATAGACATAGATGAAAATTGTCAATTTAGTGCAAATTTTTAATGTGAATAATGAAATTATATTATTTTAAATATGAGTGAATTTTTTTTCAATAAAATATGAAGGGCATTTTTTTGTAAGTTGTAACTTTCCCTAAAAATTTCAAAGTTTAGAGGAAAATGAAAAAACTCGAACTCGTAATCTAATACAGGATTTAAAGCGATTGATTGTCGAGACAACTCGAATTCTTTTAACTATAAATCAAATTGATTGTTATAACATTTTAGTTTCTATTGAAACTACATTGAGATTAAATTTAAAACCACTTACATTCATATATATATATATATATATATATATATATATATAGGAGTGGACTCACAAATTTGAAATTATATTGATCAATAACTAAAAAGTAAGATTGAAAAAGATTGAGTGGACTCATAAAATTGAAATTATATTAATCAATAACTAAAAGTAAGATTGAAAAAGATTAATGAGAAAGTAGTAATAAATTAATAATATAAGCAGCACGATAGATAACACGTTCATCATGCAAGAACGACTAATTTTATCTTTGATGAAAGGCACCTGACGTTGAAAAACAATTTGTCATTACCAACATTGGTCGCACGTAATGTAGTTATTTAAACTGCATGCCCTACAAATATTAATAGCCAACCTTGTGACAATTTAAGCGCACCGACCAATTCACTGCTCTTTACTTTTGTTCAAGGTTTAAATTTAAGATGCTTTAAACGTGTACACAAAAGACTTTAAATGCAACAGAGGTACGCCTAAAAAGAATTGGAAAGAAAACGAAACAATAAAATAGGATATAATTCAATATAAATAAAATATATGTATAGATAAAATATAGTGACGAAATATGATTTATATACACATGTAACTCCAAATAGCGAAATAAAGGTTTAACCGTCATTATTGCTGTAACTCTAAATTGGCTCCTTGGCAAATTGAGAATTTGACATTGTATATTCTTTAAGTTTTGGAAGCACAAATTACAATTTTTTAAAAAAAGAATATAACATTTTTAAAAGTAATGATAAGAACTATGAATACTTTTACGTGAATTTGTAAGTAATTCTAATTTATGTGAAAACTTATCATCACTTATTGAATCATTTACCTATAATGAACGTTAACTTACCGGGTAATTTTAAAAGTTTATGTAAGTAGAATTACTTGTCATGTAAAACAAAAAAAAAAAATTAATACTCAATACTTTTTATTATTACTCTATTTTGAATTTATCAATGGAAAGATTAAATTTTTAAAAAATTTTGGGAGCCCCTTCCTTAAATCTGCCCATGAATTTGCTGCATTAAGAGTTTAAAAGGTGGAAAAACTTCAATCCATTTTTCATTTGTAAAGAACTTGGATAAACTCCTAGACTTTAAAGAAAGGAAACTATTTTTATATATGCATGGAAAGTATAATAATTTAGTTCTTGGTGGGCAAATTGTACATTACGAAAATAATTAGTGCATGTGTTTTCTTGGCCACCGCCCAGGTTTTAGTAATTATAACAGCATGGCCGGAACCTTCAAAATATTACGTATAATGCACTATTTGTTTTATATATAATATGACATGCCATTTAATAGAATTTAGCCTTTTGCCGATTTGACACTTAAAATAATGGCCTTAGTTAAAAGATTAGGCTATTACAGAAAACAACAATGCAAATATGTGATGCTTCCATATTCCAATTTGGAATTGTATGAAAATTAGGATTTAATATAAGTTATAGTTTAATATACAAATCTTAGTAAGCTTAAAATAAACTTAAATTTAAATGTGACAAACATGATTCGATTGAGTTTTGTGAATTTACGTGCATTTGTAGGCCTACGTATTCATGAGACTTACGAGTCATAATTTAACATATCGTATGTTTTGAACTATAGTAATAAAAATTTGAATTTATCGAACTTGCGAGTTTATAGCATGACATGAATGCATGTGAGGATAATGGTAATAAAAATTATAATTTTCAAGGTTTATTAAAATTGTTCAATAACTTGCATTTATAGAGAGAACGAATAAAGAAATTCTAACACATCAAGAAGAGGTCCCGAATGAGATCAGATCTTTTATTTAAAATTATCTTGTCTTATTTTATTCAATGATCAAAATGACATCGTTTCACTAAAATCAGAAACTAAAAACACAAATATTACTAAAATTAAATTTACAATTATTAGATTTTAACCCAAATATGAATGAATCTACTCCAACGTGGTTTTAATTATGAATTTAGTAAAACAACATATAGGTGGTTTGGATTATTGAATAAGATAAAATATGATAATTTTTATCATAGTACAGGGATTGATTTGTAATCGAATAATAATTTCAAAAAAAAGCCTCGGTGATGATATATAGATATTCCCATTGACTACATCCTACAAAAAAACTCCAATTTTCTACTGCTCTCCTCAAAGGTTTTCGTACATCAAATCTAGCAATTTTATGTACACTATTATAGCAATAAAAAGTCTTTCCATATGATTAGATTTTGGAAAATCCTTTGTTGACAAATTCATATGCTTTTACACATAGATCGAAGAAGTTTTCCTTCGAATTGGGGACATTATGATCATTGCTAGATGCATGACTTTTTTAACTTCCATCATTGATAATTTAATTATTAGGAAAAAATAAAATAAAAATAAGAACAACTAGTAATATACAGGCCGGCACAATTCAAGCTTATAATTAGCATCATCAACTAATTAACTTAAATATGTGATTTTTTCTGCATTGTATCACAATGATTACACAGTAATATTAAAAATGTTAGATCTAATTGAGGCTAATTTTATTCAAGAAAATAATGGCAAAATGCTGTTCAATATAAATGTATTGTTTAATAAAACAAATTTCTCATCGTCAAACATTTTGAAGTGATAAAGTACCGGTTTCTTGACACTATTCTCTTACTCATCATTTCTATCACAGCCGCAACATAAAACTATAAACAATTCAAAACCTGCACAGCTATGCTCAACCGACCACTTAATTTAATGCTAAATAGATTTTGAAATGGTCAATTTAATTACAAGCCAATTAAACATCCACAACACAAAACAAGTCCAAGTCATAACAGTATATGCATTAATTGCTTGGGAATCTCTACTTATACTTAAAAGAGTATCCCACTTCTTGTAAATCTAGTTCATCTTCATCGTCCTTTCATTCTTCACTTTCTAGGCAATCTATGGCAACCTGCAGTGTACTTACAATGCCTAATACGAACTTGAATTTTATTACATTTTCAAGGGATTTATTGTCCCATAAATATTGTCCATTTTCACGATTTCGATCGTTTAAAACGAATGGAGTGAAGCAATCATCAGCAGTAGCTGCTTCTGTGATTGCACCAGTCATGGAGAAAGTTGTAGCCACCCGTTCGAAGTTGGCTCGAGTATGGAGAGAGATTCAAGGGATGAATAACTGGGAAAATCTAATGGAACCCTTGGATTCTCTTCTTCGAGATGAGATTATTCGATATGGAGAGTTCGTTGTTGCATGTTACAAAGCTTTTGACCTTGATTCCAACTCAAAAATATACTTGAATTGCAAGTATGGCAAATCAAATTTTTTAAATGAAGTTGGTTTGGGACATTCAGGTTATCAAGTTACAAAATACATTTACGCAACTCCAGACATCAATATTCCAATCCAAAACAGCCCATCTTGTGGAAGATGGATTGGATATATCGCGATATCGAACCACGAAGAATCCCAGAAGTTGAGAAGGAGAGACTTGATGATTAACTTCAGAGGTACAGTTACTAATCTAGAATGGTTAGCAAATTTGAGGAGCACATTATCACCAGCACGTCTTGATCCTCATAATCCTCGTCTTGATGTTAAAGTTGAAGCTGGATTTCTTAGCTTGTACACATCAAACGAAAGGGAATGCAAATTCGGGCTCCCAAGTTGTCGAGAACAGCTCCTTTCTGAAGTTTCTAGGATACTAAACTTGTACCAAGGGGAAGAAATGAGCATAACCATAGCTGGACACAGCATGGGAAGCTTACTTGCCCTTTTGCTAGCGTGCAATATTTCTGAATTGGGGTTGAACAAAGATGTTGTGGCTAACAATTGTTGTATCTCTGTCACAGTTTTTTCGTTTGGAGGTCCAAGAGTTGGAAACTCTGCCTTCAAAGATCGTTGTGAAGAATTGGGAGTGAAAGTTCTGAAGATTGTGAATGTTAACGATCCCATAACTAAGCTTCCTGGGGTGTTTTTCAATGAGGGTTTGAAGGTTTTGGCAGAGAGATATGATATTCCATGGAGTTGCTTATGTTATGCTCATGTTGAAGTGGAATTATTGATGGATTTTTTCAAAATGCATAATCCTTCTTGTGTTCATGACTTGGAAACATACATCAATTTGCTCAAATGTCCTTCCAAGAATGTTGAAATCATTCAAAGGGAAGAAGATGAGCTTAGTTTTCTTCACAAAGCAATATTGGAGTTTGCTTTGAGTGCTCAAAACTTCAAGGGATTGTTGATTTGGAATGAGATCTTATATCCCACTTTTGTGTACAAATTTCTATCAAATATGTCAGTTTGGTTTTATGTAAATTTGCGATTTATTTCACAATTGCAAAATGAGGTGTTTGTTTTGTTCAACTTTTTCATCAAAATTTTTAAAACACAAAACAATGCTACAGTAATTATTTTTGCTACATTAATTTTTATAAATAAAATATTGAATTTGAATTTGAATTTTAAATTTTAATAATAAAAAATTCTTCCTAACACACTTCCCACCAAAATAAACTAATAAAATACTAATTCAAATTTAAATTTCAAACTTTTATTAATAAAAAAACCTTCAATACAAATCCCAACAAAACAAAATCATTTATTCCAAACACTCTCAAAATATTCTTTTCTCATAACAAATCCCTAGAAAAAAAATTTTCTGATATAATCCAAAAATAGCTTATCCACTCTCATTATAATTATTTTTATATTTTCTTATATATATATTTTAATATTTTTATTATTTATATTATCATTAATTCTATTAGCTATATATATATATCCACTCTCATTATAATTATTTTTAAGGTTGAGATTTTTTTTCTTTTAATGTTTGAGTCTCACACTTTTATGGAAAAAAAAATACAATTTTGGTCTCCAAAATTTTAATTAGTAACACTTTTTATCCCTAATGAATTTCGATAACCCAATCTCTTTTTTTTTTTGAAATATCAGTAAAAATTTGTGGCTAATATAAGACAATTAACCGATTTTCTTTATTGATTAACATAAGTTGTGACTGTGATATGTTTAATGCAGGATTATTAGTGATCAATTTTCTATTTTTTTTCTAATAAAAAAGTAGAAATCTTCAATAAAAAATAAAACGCTCACTCTTGCTTTTGTTATTTTATTAGTTAAAGTGATGCTTTTGATTTTTTATGGTATAGAAAAAGAAACCTTTCATTTTTTTTATTAGAAAAAATAGTAAGAGGTTGATCAGTAACGTCCATGTATGAAGCACATAATAACTAATTTTGTAAATCAACAAAGAAAATTCATTAACTATCTTATATTGGTTATAAATTGAAAATATAGAAATCAAATTGAGTCATTTGAAATCATTATAAATCAAAAGTACTACCACTTATAACTTTAGGGACTAAAATTGTAATTGTTTTTTCACTTTTATCATTATTATTATTTGGGTATATATCTTCTAAGTTTTCTTTCCCAAACACAAAATAGAATAAAAATGAGTAAGATGAGAATGGATATATGTCCTTACTTTGAGACCTGTCAACAAAATCTGTTCCATTGTTTTTAATTAACAGAAAATTTCCTAGCTATCTTCTTCATCAATTCTCCAAGTTCCAAAAGGAAATGTAAATAATCAGGGTTGATGTCAAAATTTATTTTCCTGCATTGCTTGCTTATTCAGTAAGCTTTGACTAATTTCAAGAATTTTCTTAATTAGTTCAAAATCAAGTTAAGAATTTTTAAAATCCAACAAGATCTCAACTTAAGGTTTCAAGGGCATCCATGGTAAGATGAACTACGTACCAAACTCATTTTGAAAATAAATTTACATAAATAAAAGTATGGAATGAACATATATGACATGTATGTTGGTTTCATACTTAAGCCAATTTAATTTTAACATTATAATTTATGTTTATTGTCGAGTAATTAAATACCTAAATACTACATATAAAATTAAGAAAAAAATATGTATTAAAGGTCAAATGTTTTGTGCAACTTATTGATTGATTAAGCCTCGATTAAGAATTCTTGCTGGCATCTCTAGTGATTATTTTGTATAGATTATTAAATTGATCATGTGAAAATCCATTGTTTCATTGCATTATTTGTATATTAATCTTCTTACATATTATTCACGAGTTTAAACCTTAAAACAGTTAAAATTATCGGTAAATTTCTAGTTCCAATAATCTCATTATCATGAAGTTTATAAACATCACATACATATATTTAATTAAGACACAAATTAATAGTGAGTTTATAAACCATCCAAGATCTACTTTGCTTCTCGTCAAGAATTAATACTTTTTAGTTGAAGGGCAACCTAAAAATCAAATTCACCATCTATAAACTTCCATCACAAAAACTCATGGGATTAATGACGCGCGCTCATGCACATATGTATTATAATTTGCGTATAAATTAAGTATCAATTTTTTTGTATATCAAATATTAATGTTAGCATATAAAATATCATACTAAGTATTATTCTATGTGGCATATAAAGTATTAATTTTTCGCATATAATATATCAACTTTTTGCATAACATGTATAAAGTATTAATTTTTTCACATATCATGTATCAATTTTTTCCCATATTGTGTATTAATTTTTCACGTATCATGTATAAAGTATCAATTTTTTGCATTATTCATGTATCAATATTAACTACAAAAGTAACACCATTAGTTATTCATTATTCGTGTATAAATGATGAACAGTGACACCATTAAATTAGTCATTTAATTAAATTTTATTAATTTTTTAACAGATAAAACACACGTTGACATCATGCCACTTAATGAAGGGGTAAAATTAGAAAATAGATTTATTTTTCAAACAAAATCCTTCACTATTTTCATTTTTCATCATCAACAAAAAAGAACAAAAACATATTTTGTAGTGGATGAAAATAGTGAAATATTTTGTTTGAAAAATAAATTAATTTTTTAATTTTATCCCTTAATTAAATAATACATGGTTTGAGCGTATATAGTAGGGTTTGATTGAATGACTAATTTAATATTTTTTTAAATGCCAATGATGAAATGCATATTTTTTTAATGTGATGACAAAATAATTTTTTTTTTCCTGCAATGTGAGTAACCATTTTAACGCTTTTTTTAAAGATATATATTTTAATTTTTAAGATGGTAAGAGTATAACTTTCTCAAAAACGTCCCTTATAGATGCGCCATTGCCTTATTTTAAATCGGATGTTCAAGAGTTGGGATATAGAGGTGTTGTGGAATGTTAACCGTCAAAATAGGCTAATAAAAACACCTCATATAGCCTTATAACCTTATAAAATATTATATAATGCGTTTAATTTTCATCTCTCTTTCATTTTTCCTAAATAAACATAAAAAGATTCTACACTTCAAAATTAGTCTTTTTATAGATAAAAAGATTTCAAATTATCCACATTTCATATTCAAGAATGGACTTTCCAGTAATACCTAAGACCAACCAACTAGTAATATAGCCATTTCTGCTTTGTATTTGACTTTCTTTATGCAAGCAAATTCTCTATTTTTCTCGATTAAATCTAGGTTGACCTTTCATTCGTGGGAGCTTTTTCCTAACTTGAATTTCAAAATCTTGAGATTGGCCAATCCAATTTTAGTTGAGATTACAAGCTTCTCTTGTTCCATATAAATAAGATTTTGAGTTTTGTTTAACTCAATTCTGTAAGTGTTTAAATCTATACGTGTAGTGCATGTTATTTGCTTGAACTGAGTATATGAGTTAACCAAATTAAATTAACTTAGTGCACCTATTATCACTTATTTAGATGTATTGTGTTGTATTTTATATTCATTAATTAATGAAATTATCACTTTTGGATAAAAAAATATATAAATAAGACAAAAAGCTATTTTTTTGAATTTATTTAGAGGGGTTCAACTTCAATAATTTTTTTTACTAAAATTAGATTAAAGGAAATGACAAAATTATATTCAATTTTGTCAATTACAACAAATTGAAAAAATAAAATAAAAATGTAAGGGGTAAATTGATGTAATTAAACTTTAGAGAGGGCATTGTAAGGAGAAGTTATTTTTTAAAGGTAGATTTTGTAATTAGCCATTAAATTTTTTGGCTAAAGTTTTTGGTATAAAGTTTTTCTTCAAAAAAAAAAAAAAAAAAAAAAAACCATTAAATTTAATATTATTCCAATAAAAAAAACAATTCATCATTTCATAAAATCCTCTTCTTTTTCCGATTCATCTTCGTTCCCAACTCACCCGTCCCCTCACTGACTCCCCAGCCACCGCACCGGCAGATCCAACATAGCCGGCCAATTGGCGAACGCCGGAAACGTACTCAGTAAATCTAAATAACGGTAAAAGGCTCAACTTTAAGCTCAATATGGGTTGAGTATACTCATAAGAGTGAAAATACTTTCATCTCACCCTCCAAATCAATTTACTTTTCTAGGGTTTTGACATTACTGCATCGCAGTTGTGGGAGCTACTTTGAGCAATTCCTCTCATCATCATCGGTACTGTTCTCTACGATCTTTCGTTTTTGAAGTACCCTTTAGTGTATATTGAATTGATAGGATTTGATTTGAGTTGGTTTGGCCTTCCCGTTTTAGTTTAGCTGATTTCTTTTTTCAAAGATTAATGTACCTGAATTATTTTAGTTTTGGATCTTTTTATTTTCTGGTCTTTGTGGGTTTTTCTCATTTGTTTAATTGTAAGTTTTGCTTGTTTGATTGGATTTTTTTATGCTGTTCTGGTGTAATTTTTATGGGTTTTTACTGTTATTTGAATGGATTCAGAATTCTTGATACTTATGTTGACGATGTCAGAATCTGAGTTATTATTATTAACTTCTTCTTTCGATCAAATGCATCGATCCCCATTAGTATTAATTAACCCATTGCTTGTATGCTTTTCTTTCTTGTTTTTACGTGCAAAATTTGCTTGTTAACGTCCGCCCTTTAAGGTGTTTGATTCATCTTTCTTACCAACACATTCTTGTCAGCTTTTTTATATGTTGTTGATGAAATCTTGAAAGTTTGATTCTTAATCATGGGGTTTGCGCAGGAACAATAATATTCTTTGGCACCAGGTTGTCCACTTGCGTTGACTTTTGGTGAGATCATTCATCCAAGTTGCACTTCGTCCCTCTTTGAATTTGGCCATATTAATTATTGTGTACCTTCTATTTAATATTTTTCTTTCATTTCATATGAGTTATAGCCTTAACAAATAGTTGACTTGCACTTTCTTATGGACCTACTTATTATTATTATTATTTACTTTAGCCTTCTTTTACCAAAATTATTGCACTAATGATCCAAGAAAATTTTGGGTATGGATCTAGTATAAAATATCCAGAACCGAAAATGAGAGTCGGTTAATTCCAGTTCCAGATATGGACTCCGAACCCGATATATGTCTAAACTCCATCCCAACAAGAATAAATAATAAACAACCTAAAAAGGGAGAAGAAAAAACGAAAATTGGCGCTGCGAGCCGAGTCGAGCGGGATTGCTTTGCTTTAATAACTCTTTGTCTTTGATTTCAGGCGTACTTGTTCCATTCTCAATTCTTTCAACGGCGAACTTCTTCCTCGCTTCTCAATTGTCATGTAAGTAAATTATTCCATCCTAGGGTTTGTTATCACCGAATTGCAGATCTATGTGTGAAGGGAAATTCGTAATTCTGTAGCTTTAAGTATTGTTTATGGAAGTTAGGTGTGAAAAGATTTGAGCTTTAGTTTGAAGTTAAGATTTTTTTTCCCCTGTTTTCAGACTGTTTCGTATTTGTTGTGCGGAGTTTTGAAAGTGTTTGGGTATAGACAAAGATAAATTGTACATGAGTTGTAATACTGCGAGGATTTGGGAATCTTGCAATTAGGGTTTGATGGGTATACTTGTTATGGCATTTTCTATGTACTAATTGAAAATTCTGATGGTTGATTTTAAAAGAAAGATTTGCTGGTTGGAATGTGGAATGTATGTTAAAAATGCTATTTTTGCGTGGTGGGTTAGGAAATTTTTTGAGTCTTTTGAAGGCTTAAGGTTTCTTGCAGCAAGGAACTTTGTTTTACGGCAATTTACATGGTAGGAGTCAGGCATAATGTGGTTTTGTTGGTTCGAAATTTGATGTTGTTCAGTTTTGTCTTTATTGGGTTTTCTGCTGCTAATCTAATATTGTGTCATTGACATTCTGCAGTCAAACAAATTGCTCATAATTTAAGAATTCATTCGATTTTAGTAAAGAAATTGTAAATAGAAAAAGCTGAAACTAGTCACGGGTTTAAAACACTGGCCTTTCTCATGTAAGAGTGGTAGTGACATCTCTAAATCCTTTTTTATATTGCTTTCAGAGGAAAAAGTCATGGCTCCTCAATTCTTGCACGAACTTGATGTTCATGTTGATACACATGCAAACTTGAGTTAGAAAACTTAACTTAGTGGTGTATGTTTATGTTGATACACATGCAAACTTGTGTTAGAAAACTTAACTTAGAGGTGTATGTTCCTATTGATACACATGCAAACTTGCGCTAGAAAACTTAACTTAGTGGTGTATGTTCCTGTTGTTGTATGTGACTTATGTGCTGGTATCTGTTCAGCTTTAATGCTGATTGTTTAATGGGAGAAAACATCTGCATGCCATAAGAGTGTACATTCTCTGAAATTGGTTACATGTGTGGTTTAATTCCATTTTATAGCAATGCCATTGGTATTAGTCTGAATGATATCTGGTAGGAGTTCTGGCATCCTTGTTACCTTTCCTGTCTGTGTTTACCTCTACCCTTTTTCGTATTAAACTGGTATTCTTCTGGACATAAATGAACACATACTTCACAATTAATGCATTGATCACATCACATTCAATGTTGATTTGTCATTGGAGTATCTACTCATTTTGTTTTGGGACTCACGGGAAAACACATCCGTCTATTTATTTTCTATTGAATTGATTGTGAATGGGTTAATTTACACCTGAAATTAATGAATAATAGAGCAGCAGACGATGGCAGAGTTAGAGAACATGCTCCTGGAGGCAGCTGGGAGGACTAGTGCAAGTGAGAGAAGTCGACGCAAAATTTCATATTCTGATGACGGAAGTGACTCAAAAGATGATGATTCTGACGACGGTCGTGGTTATTCAAGCAGAAAACCTTCTGGTTCACAAGTCCCTCTCAAGAAAAGGTTGGACCCAGAGAGGGATGACGATCGTAGTAGCCATGAAGAGGGTGATGAAGGAGATGGTTATCATGAGCGTGACAGTGATGACGATTCTGTTGGGAGTGACCTATACAAGGATGAAGATGACAGGAAAAAGCTTGCTCAGATGTCAGAGCTCCAAAGAGAAATGATTTTAGCAGATCGTGCATCGACAAGAAGTGACAGAGAAATGCACGAGAAATTTGCAAAGAAAAGAAAAGGGAGTCCCCCTCACACTCATTCTCGTGGGGTGCGTTCATCAACTAGATTTGCTGACAGGACAGCTGCCAAGGATGATGCATTGAATGAGATACGAGCAAAACGTTTGAGACAGCACGACCCAGAGGCTCATCAGAAACTCAGGGATGCAACTAGAGTTGGCTCTGGAAGCCGTGGTTATTCGCCTGTCAAGCGCAGACCATTTAAAGCAGCAATTATAGGTAGCCCTACTAGAAGTGCATCACATAGTGATGAGGAAGAGTCCACTGGTGATGGTGGAATGGGTGATAGTGATGAAGAGAAGACATCAGCTGAGTCAAAGTGTCCAACTTATGAGGATATAAAGGAAATTACCATTCGAAGGTCAAAGTTGGCAAAATGGTTGATGGAGCCTTTTTTTGATGATTTGATTGTCCGTTGCTTTGTAAGGGTTGGAATTGGGAAGAGTAGAACTGGTCCCATATACAGACTTTGTTCTGTCCGTAATGTTGACGCCTCAGACCCGGATCGTCTGTACAAGCTTGATAACAAAACCACATACAAGTATCTAAATGTTGTTTGGGGCAATGAAAGTTCAGCTGCTAGGTGGCAAATGGCCATGATTTCAGACTCTCCACCTGCCAGGGAGGAGTATGACCAATGGGTTAGGGAGGTAGAGCGGAGTGGTGGTCGTATGCCCAGTAAACAGGAGGTATTGGAAAAGAAGGAGGCCATTCAGAAGACGAATTCATTTGTCTACTCAGCAGAAACTGTCAAGCAGATGTTGCAGGAGAAAAAATTGGCGACATGGAGATCGCTGAATGTTGCAGCTGAGAAGGATCGTTTGAGAACAGAGATGGAAGTTGCAAAGATTAGGAATGATGAGCTGGAGGTGGAGAGAATCAAGGTAAAACTGCAGGAACTAGAGGCATCTCGGCTATCCCAGGAGATGGACAAAAAGGCTATTCTATTGGCTGAGATGAACAAAAGGAACAGGGTTGAGAACTTCAAGAATGCATCGGGGTTGAAACCAGTCAATACAGGTCTAAAAGTTGGTGAAGCTGGGTATGATCCCTTTTCAAGGAGATGGACCAGGTCAAGAAATTACTATGTCAAAAATGCTGGTGAAGGGGAAGCGACAGTTGCAGCAGATGATGATGCTAGTGCAGCTTCAGCAGTTGCTGGTAGTAACGGAAGCCTTGAGGTTTCTACTAAGGCTGGTATGGCAGGTAAAGTAACAGGTCCGGAAGTTGCTTATGCTGGCAAGTTGGTCGATACAGTTGCTCTTGTACATCAAGGAATGGAGTCAAACAATCTGGATGACCTTGAAATTGAGATCTCAGTGGATGAATTTCACAAGACCAAAGCCCAAGCAGGTTTCATGGCTCGGAAACAAAGAATAGAAGCAACTATTGGATGTAGGGTTCCAGAAAATGATGGGAGGAGACATGCATTGACCTTGACAGTCAGCGACTACAAGAGACGAATGGGTCTGCTTTGACATTCAATGCTGCATCCCAGAGATAGATTTTCACGTTTCCCTATTACATTGGTGTGTAGTGGTTTCTGAAGTTGAATCACATGCTAATGCAACTTTAACAGGTAGAGCCTAGCCTTCTGATTTTGAATTCTGAGTTATAAAACTTGAAAAAAAAAATGCTATTTGATATCTATGCTTCTGTTACTTAAAATATTTATTGGGCAATAGATAGAGTTTTTCTTAATGTCAAATTGTTGCATCTTCTGCAATTATACTTCAGGTTTAGGTGTTTTAAGTGCAGAGTATACACGTTAAGGACATGGAAATCGAATTAAACTCGCAATTGTTATGTTAAACTCTTATTAAATTTGACGGGGACCAACTCTGTCCTGCTACATTTGAATTACGCAAGAGGAAATGTAAACCGGCATTAGCCAATGTTGAATAGCTGGTATATCATTGCATTTGTGTTGAGGAAAAATCTTAGCAGCAAGTATACAAAACTGTACAAGATCTCAGTCTTCATGTATTATATTACTTGAGTTATATATGGGACAATTATATTTTTCACTTTGTAAATTTAAGTTTTTAGTTTTTCTTCTGCCCAATGCTTTATGCAGTTCACATTTAATGGTTAAGGCAAAAGCTCTGGTCCTATGATTTATGCAGACAAGTTTAGCTTGGCCACAGAAAGATCTCAGGTTGGTAGCTGAATTTATTTCTGGCTAAGAAATGTAGCTTTTGTGTGATATTTGTGAGGTTTACCCTCCTCAACTCCCTCTGGACCTTATCTCCCATGATCATATTCTATGCCGAGTTCTTTAATCTACTGTTTTTTTTAAGACCCCTAGTACTTGAGATCAATTGAACATCTTAGATGATGCTTTATAATTTACAGACTTCAGCTTTGAGACCATAGAAAATTTGACATGTTTTATGCAGAAATATTCCCCTTATTGACCAGCCCATTTGAATAGAATTGTATTTTCGTCTAATTTGATTGGAATGTGAAGCTGTTGTAAGGCTCAGATCAGGAACATATGAAGATTGTGATTAAACCTTTCTAACTAGGCATAATTAGGTAAGCCACAAACATTTGTTATCTAACAGAAACTGGATGATCGCGGCAAGAGATCACATGCTTGTTGCTTATTGTTTGTTTCTTCATTGTCAACATAAAACTGCTATATATGCTCTGTGATGATTTGCTTTGGACTAACTGGAAGTGACTAACCATGCCAGAATCATGTCAAAGATATTATGAACCTTCAGTAGAGATAGTAAATGGAACTTTGAAATGTGATCCTAGAAATGTTTCCAACCTAACCAAATCTCAGTAACATTCTGGTCAATGATAAGAATATTACAAACTTCAAACTCAACTTAACTAGTGGTTTATATCAACTTCGTTGACTGCAATAACTTCTTGAGATGGTTACAGATACAAAAGGGATGTTGCTACATAATACGACGATGGATCATGGCATGTGCTCAATGCGAAGCATACATGTTTGTTTCTCTGAATGCTTAGAGGTGCATAAAATCTTCCCTTTTGGAATCATCGAAGAGAAGAAGATTGATGTCTCAGCAACAATTATATAAGCGGGGCTAGCCCCAGATGTTCAATACCATCCCTTTCTTTTGTTTTATTGCCGACTTTCAATAGCATGTGGCCTTTTAATGTGCTTTCACTTTCTAGTCTTATCTTCTGCTGCTCAAAGGGTCAATTTCATTGTGGCATTAAGAAAATATAATAATTTATGCTGTATAAGGACCCCCCCTAAAACAATCAAAACTCTGATAGATATTAATGGTTGCACTGTAAAATTTACACAATTCTAATTTGATTCGTTTCAAATTGCAATTACAGCCATGGCTTGAGTGGTTAAGTTGAGCCCAGATGATGATGGAGATAAGAATAGTGATTACCTATATCTCCTTTATGTTCTTAAATATTGTTTGTACTTTTGCCAGGCAAGAATTTTATATTGGAATAACAAGAAAGAAAGTTATACTTTTCAACGGAGAAAGACGTTCCAATAAACCAATGTACTAACTTTTAAGTCAACAATGTCCGCTTCTGATCTGATACTTTGGCAGCTTTAACTGCTCAAACCTTCAAAATTCTTTCAGTAACCTGTAAATATGAAAAGTCTAGACTGAAACTGACATAAGTCGCATAATATAAGAAACTATATTAAGGTTCCTGAAATGATTATACCATTTTTTTACTGAGCTTCTTAGGCAAAATAATCTACAACAAAGTGACAAACTGCCTAATTTGAAGCATCATTAGGAAGAAACATTGGTAATACATTTTCTAGCTTTCTTGTGTGTTGCACAAAAGCATTTGTTGTTCATCCGAGTATCTGCAGTTCTTATCACTTGTAATTTTGTACTGCAAGGTTTTACCATCATCTTATCCAGTTTCATTGCTTCTGTATTAGAAGCTCAACATCTCCAAGTTCTGATTCAACTCCTTTCCATTGTTTATCATTCCGGAAAAGCATTTCAATTTGCTCCAAGGATTTCCCCTTTGTTTCTGGAACACAGTTGTAAACAAAAGCGACGGATAGAGCTGAAATTGCTGCAAAGATCAAGAAGGTTCCTCCAACAGTAATTGCATGAGAGACAGTGAGGAAAGACATGGCAACCACTACTCCCCACTGCTCCCACTGCTGATGCTTGAGCCCGGAGTCTCAGAGGAAAGATTTCAGATGTTAAAACCCAACAAATTGGACCAATTCCCACTAAAAAGAAAGCTACATTTCCACATGCACACAAAATGGCCAACTTGATCCTAAATGGACCATCATCCAGCATTGAAAGAGTAAGGCCTAAAATGAGCAAACAACCAGTCATTCCTATTGTACTCGCATAAAGTAGTGGCTTTCTTCCTACTTTGTCAATGAGGAAAATAGCAATTAGAATGAATACTGTTTTGGTAAATCCCACTGCAACTGTTGCAGCAAGAAGTTCTGCATTGCCTTTGATACCGGCATCTTTGAAGATTGTAGGGCTATAATATACAGTTGCATCAATTCCAGTTATTTGTTGCAGAATTTGAATTCCACAACCTGTAATAAGCATTCGTTTTACTGCAGGCGATGAATTTATTAGCTCACGTCGTACGGCTTTTTCTTCGTACTTTTCAGCATTTTGAAGCCCTGCAGCTAGCTGTATTTCTGCCAATCTTTCCTCAGCTTCTTTTGCATTTTCATTGGTCCTCAGAAGCACCAATTTTGCTTTATGAATCTTGTTTTTCATCACCAACCACCTTGGCGATTCAGGGATGATGAACAGTGCAAAACCAATAAAGATTTGATGGGACAATCCCAACAGCAAGCATGATCCTCCAATTCTTATGCACAGGCAATCCTGAAAATGCATAGTTTGAAACGTAGCCAAGCAGGATGCCAAGATTAATGAAAATCTCTGGGAAGGAAGTCAATGATCCTCTGGCAACAGTCGGTGATATCTCAGCGATATATATGGGTGCAATCATCACTCCAAAGCCTATTCCAATTCCAGCTAAAATCCTGCCTACCATTAGTATCTGAAAAGAGGGAGCAAGAGCCATAACAGCAGCACCAGTTTGAAACACAACTGCAGCAAATGCCATAGTCCACTTTTCTACCAATAACATCTTATGTTTTACCACCTGCTAGACTTCCCACAAGAGAAATTATGCTTAAAATCCCAACAAGAACTTCTTCTTGAAACTCGGAGATCTTCAAATCTTCTTGAATAAATAGAATTGCTCCACTCATAACGCCAACATATGTGAATTGAAAAGTATTCAAATTTTCTGAGTTGGAAACATAAATTGAGGTAATATAACACACTTTTGTGTACCGAATCTTGACAATATCTAAAAGATGTTATTTCAATGGGCTTTTGTTTTGATAATGACTTCACGTCAATACAGGCAAAGTATCGATGAAAAAGCTCTTGAAAAAACAAGAAAAGAGAATGTATCTTACCATCAATGCTGTTAGACTCCTAACCTTGAACTAAAAATTAGCCAAGTGTATAGAATTTTTTGCTTGGTTTTTGTAATTTCTTGAAAGTAAAGATTAACCATCAAGAACCAATGCATGTTCAGATGTTAAATTACCGAAAGCAGTAACTATGAAGATATAAAAGCTCAAAGAAAAAAGAATGCAGAATAAACAATATAGAATAAAGAAACTAGTGGGAAAAAACAGAATTTAGGAGAAGGCAAATGTATCAACCATATCCAAGAAGCACGGAATTTAGAGAGGCAAAGATGGCACAGAGCAAAACATATTTCTTGCTGCTGTTGTTTCCATTTTCTTTATGTAAAACAACATGAACTTTCTCTTCCATTTGATCAGAATCAATCCTCTTGGACATTTTGGCAACCCCATTTTCATTTACTTGGTATCCTATCTTCCTTGTTCCCTCCATGTGTACAAAGCAAAAGTTCAAGAATTAATTCAGCTCACAAATGATCATTGAATCATGTAACATCAAATGTGAGAAGCTACTTGTCAAAGTTCTCACTCTGAGCCACATATGAGGATGTAAATTGTGATTGACATTGCATGGTTTCTTAGTAATGCAAACATGTTTCTTTGATAATCGAAAGAGAAACACCAAAAGAACTTAAAGTAGCTTAGCCTAGGAATTTGCATGGCCTAAACCTAAAGTGGGCACGACTCACTTAGTCATAGTGTATCCATCTAGACTCTATATTACGGCAGCAAAAGGGAAAATGGTAACGAAGAAATGAGACTTTCTTTAAAGCTTTGGCGGCCATTCTGGCAGTCTTACATCTCCAACTCTACTACGTTACTTACAAATGTAACACGAGCATGACATCTTTCTTTGTGTAAAAGGAACAGTATGGAGGGCAATAAATATCATCTTTATTTTTCTCTTTGTTAAATCATATCACTATATAACATATATAATTTATTTATTTTTTAAAATGTAGTTATCTTTTTGGTCAATTCAACAACCATAAGATTAATGTTGTTTTATAGACTAGAGGTTGGCGACTAAATTTGAATACGAGAACAAAAAAGAGAATGTTGAGTGCGATACACTAGATTAGATATAATGAGTAATAAATACATTAAAACGAAAGTAGTATACTATACTTAGATATAATGAGTAATAAATACATTAAAACGAAAGTAGTATACTCCCATTAAACGAGAAAATTTGAAATGCGCCCATAGGAGACGTTTGGATATTTAATTGGGAATGTAAATAATGGAGATATTAAAACAATTGGAAAAAAGGTTTTAAAAACGACATAATATATGTAAATATAAATGAGAAAATGCGTGACGACAAATCGTGAATATCATCCGTATAACTAAACTCAATTAGTGGGATAAAGAATTAGTTTTATTGATGCAATTTCTTGTAGTTTTTATTAAATTTTGTTGTCATTCATGATGATATAACACAAATTTTTAGTGTAAGAAATATAAATTATTGATACTTATGTTCCATCTTGGTAAGTTCCTACATTATAAAATCCCAAACAAATTCTAATATCATAATCGATGTTACATATAATTGACCATTTAATTGTTTTTCTCTTTTCCCATTTTGGTAAAATTATAAAAATTACTCTAGAAAAAGACAATTTATACTAAATAAATATCTAAATAAACAATTCTTCATAGTAAAAATTGCATAAAAAAAGGTCCAATTTTCTTTACTAGGCAGCGATACAAAGAAAATCGTACGAGTGGCCCAAAGTTATGTATTAATGCCATTCAAAGAAGCCCAACAAAATTGGGCATTACTGGAAGAAATGCCCAACTAAATTCTGAAGTAAAACCATGATCCAAAGAAAATTGGGCAGCCCAATACTCATGACGGTTCCTTTCCTTTCTTGAGATCGATATCTTCTGTTCCTCGTTCGATTTGAAGCCTCATTCCGAGTGTTTTAGTAAGAGAAATCAATACGGAAGACATTACAGAGGCGGAGAGAAAGAGAGAATTGGATTTTATGACGGCCGAAATACTCAACGGCGTCGCAGGGGGATTATCGTTCCCCAACGGCGATTTGAAAATCCAAAACCCTAGCGCAACCGTCAAGAAATCACGGGAAAGCGAGAAGCTCTGGAGACGGCGGAAGCAGAAGAAGCAAAACTTATCAAATGCATCGATCTCCATTAGTATTAATTAACCCATTGCTTGTATGCTTTTCTTTCTTGTTTTTACGTGCAAAATTTGCTTGTTAACGTCCGCCCTTTAAGGTGTTTGATTCATCTTTCTTAGCAACACATTCTTGTCAGCTTTTTTATATGTTGTTGATGAAATGTTGAAAGTTTGATTCTTAATCATGCTGTTTGCGGAGGAACAATAATATTCTTTGGCACCAGTTTGTCCACTTGCGTTGACTTTTGGTGAGATCATTCATCCAAGTTGCACTTCGGCCCTCTTTGAATTTGGCCATATTAATTATTACGTACATTCTATTTAATATTTGTTAAATAGAAGGTACACAATAATTAATATGGCCAAATTCAAAGAGGGCCGAAGTGCAACTTGGATGAATGATCTCACCAAAAGTCAACGCAAGTGGACAAACTGGTGCCAAAGAATATTATTGTTCCTCCGCAAACCGCATGATTAAGAATCAAACTTTCAAGATTTCATCAACAACATATAAAAAAGCTAACAAGAATGTGTTGGTAAGAAAGATGAATCAAACACCTTAAAGGGCGGACGTTAACAAGCAAATTAGCAAATTTTGCACGTAAAAACAAGAAAGAAAAGCATACAAGCAATGGATTAATTAATACTAATGGGGATCGATGCATTTGATCAAAAGAAGAAGTTAAAATGGCTAGGGTTTTGGATTTTGCTTTATTGGGAAAGAAATATCAAAGAAATTACAACTACAATTGTAGGAAAAATTATATGGATATCTATATTTTATTGGATGTGCTATGAAGATTAAAGAATATTTGAAATTGCAATCATCATCGAAATCAAATCGTAATGGTCTAAACTATAGAGACTTGTATAGCCTTTCTATTACTTGCAAAAATTATAAGACTCTAATATCTAGCAAAAAAATCTCTTTGATTCTCCCTACCATTTGTCAATTCTAAGGAATCGTGACACTTCTTTACGCTCTAATCGTCTCGTTAGTTTTGCATGAAAAATGAAACCACGATGGATAAGTTGTAGACGGTTTTACAAACTATAAGAAAGTAAATATCCTATTTCTATATGGGAGGGAAGCTTTTATGTAATTTACCCTTTTGTTTTTTCTTTTTTGGTGGATTGACTTTTGGTAAAATAATACTAGATGTCATTCCAAAACAATGTTTTGTAAAACAAGAATTCCCTAATCACCACTACATCTTAGAGATAATTCAATATTAAAAAATATCAATGCCTTCATGGCTTGTAAAAAAAAGAAATATGTCAAATTTTCAACTAATTTGCTATGATTACGAAATCAAGAGTGTGCTATATATGTGCTCTTCATAACAAAGAAATAAACAATATGAGAGTTCTCAAATAAACAATAAGAGAGTTCTCAAATAAACAATAAGAAAGTTGAGATCTTCTGTCTAAAATTATGTCTTTCTTATTATATCCAAAATTAAATTACATCGTAGGGTTCACTCGTTCTTTGGTTAGGATCTAATAATTGTAAAGTGACTTTAGTGATATTTATGCTTTTAGTCCCTAATTTCTACGTCGTTTTGAATATTGGACAGAATAAGACAAAGATAATCTTGGACAGAGGATATAATCTCACACTCAGATTATATAAAACTAAAAGCAACATACAATTGGATATTTTGCAATATGAGAATACACATAAACTACTGCAAAAACCGGTTTATATATCAAATGTTGTTCATATATGAAACAGATAATTAATAGCCATTGAAATCGTGATTTTAATTTTCTGTCATTTTTATTATACGTAAATCGTGATTAACTCTCATTTTATATATTAATCTGCTTCACAAAAAATCAACTAATGAGAATACTGATTTAGATGTATCAGTTCAAGTGAGTTCAATTCAAATTTCCAAAAGATGTGAAGCTATAGCAGCTTTATTAATAATAAAGTGACAATTCAGAATTATATATAGTTTGCTTGTGCTCATAACTTTTCCGTAACTGTAAGCATATTTTAAAATATTTATCCAAAATATTTGGCTTTGCATCATAACAATTGGTAAGCAACATAAAACAAAATGATATGAAATAAAGAAAACTGATAATTTTAGAATCAAAAGAAAAGTGAGATGATATACAAACAAAAGGGTAAATGACTTCAAATAGTCCATCAATTTGGTGGGTAAATATCATTTAGTCCTTATTCTTAAAAAAGTTATATTTTGATTCCTCAATTTAAATTTTATTACACAAATGATTTTTAAATCATTTTTCATCTATTTGACAAGTAACATTATTAGTTATGTGGCACAAAACGACATTATTTTGAATGATAAACAGTGTCACATAACTAATGCTGTTACTTTTTAAATAGATAAAAAATGAGTTGGGGACCATTTGTGTAATAAACTTCAAGTTGAAGAAGTAAAATATAATTTTTTAAGATTGAGGATTAAATTGATATTTACTTCCAAATTGAGGGACTATTATGGTCATTTATCAACCTCATAACAAACTAATAAGTAACTTCTTTTTCTTTTATCTTTGAGGAAAATATAGAAAATTAAACAAGAAAATATAAATAGTATTAAGGCTTAGAAAGAAAAATGGGCAAATGGATGAAGGGAGAAAATAATAAAGAAAATTTAAACTCTCTAAATAAATAAAAAATTATTGAAGGGTATACCTGACCATCATTATTTTGAAATAGTAAAGAAATTGAACTACATAATAAACCTACTAAACTATGTAAGATAAAGAAGAAATAAAAGAAAAAAAAAAGATAGAAACACAAACAAAAGAGAAAGATAAAGCATTAAAAAAAGCTGAAAAAGACAAAGAAGGGAAAAATTACTTACTATAATAAGACTGATCAATACTTAAAATCCTACTTAACCTATGAGGCCTATTTGATTATTGCAATTGAATTCAACAAACAACTGAAAAATCACACAATTTTTAACTTGAAAAGTATATGAATAAGAAGTCGCAAAAACTTGTAATACACATGTAATTGACAAATATGATAATTATTTCTCAAATTCTAACTCAATTGCAATCAAACAAGCCTTATCATTGTTAAGCCACACAAACTATAAATCATGCTTGTAAATGGCACAAAATCAACAAAACTCATGAGAATATATGAATAATAACAAGGTCAAACTACAAAACAATCGGATGTTATACTTTTCATCACTATTCTTTTTTTTATTTCAATTTGGTTACTTATCTTTCAAAAGTGATATACTCATAACCATTTTGTCAAATTCATCCGCTATCCTTGAAATTTTTTGTTAAATTCAAAAAATTTCAATCTTTTTAAGTAATATTATTCTTTAAAATGACGCTAATTGATAGGGTTTGGAATTTAGAATAGTGGATGTTCATCTAGCAAGTTTGTGTCTAAATTTTATATTTCAAAATGTGGTTTTAATAGAACAAAAAAAATTGTACTCAACAAAAACAAATTCAAAGATAACAGTTAAATTTAACGAAATGAACATTAATATACCACTTTTCCTAAATGAGTTGCCAAGCTAAAATTAAAAATATATATATTGGTTAAAAGTATACCATTCAAATAATTTAGTAATCGTCGAGAAAGTTTGCCTAATATATAATAACAATGGCTATTCATTTATTCTTTTTCACTCTTCATTTGTGGTATCCTAACCACGTGGAAAATCTCTAATCATAGTAAATGTGCAAAAGCCAAAATGAAATCGTGAAACATTGGACATGCCTAACCCATTACTATATATATTATTAAATCCTAACCATACTTCAAACTTTTGTTTTTGTTCTTTTGAAAGTGCCACACTCCAAACTGGAAGTCATAAAAGCAAATTTTTACTGAATTCGTGGCTATATGTATCTTTTGTTTGTCACTATACATGAGGGTATATATTATTATGGAATTTGTTTGTCACTATATATGAGTGGTATATATTATTATATATGGAATTTGTTTGCACTATATATGAGTGGTACATATTATTATGGAATTCTTCCCAAAATGAAGCAATTGAAGCTTAAAAAAAGACAAAAAGGAAACTAACCTATACTTTAAGAAACAAAACGTTTTAGGGGTTTAGTAAACTACTGATTAATTAAACTTAGTTTAATATTCCAACAACAAAAAAATAAAAGAAAATTGCAAAATTTTAATGCTTTTACATCCAATATCATCCAAAAGAGACCATGAGAAAGTGACAAATTTTTGAAGTATATAATCGGAAATGCTGCAATAGTTTTTGTTTTGATATCTTTTTTCCGGTGGCTTTGATTCATTCTTTAATTAGTGTGCAGTTTCATGAGCTTTGTCATTTGTCTTTTGCATTTATTATTATAATTTTGTTAGCTTTTATTTATTAAATAGATTTACTAAAATATTATTAGTATCTAGAAGTTAAATTTTTTTATATTAAAACAAATGGTAAAGTTTTATAAGTGACAAACACAATCTAAACTCTCATTGTAGACCAAGATTGCCTAACAAAAAATAAGACATTTTTTTTTTCATTGGATTAAAAGGACCTGCCATGATAATAGTAATTAAAAATACCAAAAAAATAAAAAATAAAAACACGCGCACACACACACACACTTGTCATAAAACAACAACAACTAGCATTATCTTATTATATGAGATCGGCTATATAAATCATATTTTGACATCGTAATTTTTTGTATATACATATTTTTATTTATATTTAAATATATTATATATATTTTTAGTCTTTTAATTTCAATTATTTTTAGATTTTCTCCTTCCATTTTAGTTTGGGTTAAACAATTGTTATAAAACCTCCAAAAGATTAGGATATCAAATGCTCTGGATTAATTATTTACTGTGCATTAATTAATTCGAATATATATAGATATTAGGATATAATGATATTTAAAGTATAGTCTTGGATTTGTACAACCAAATTAATTCATACTCTTGGTAAATACACATACTATTTACATTCTTTTTTTTAATGCTATTCACTAAATGTGTTTGTATCTTCAAAGCAGATCAACTTGATGAGGAAAATGAGACAAGGCAACATAAACATTAAAAGGGCATTGATACAAAAAAATGAAAATTAATTAATTATATGGGTAAACTATGAACTAAAACATTTTAGGTATTATATATGTGATAGAGTACTATGTTCACTTTTTTTTTCTTTTTCTTTGTGACTTTTAGTATAGTAAGAAATTTTTGAGTAAAAAAGCTACAAATATTAATTAAGCATATGAATACTTTTGGCGAAAAAAGAAAAAATAAATTTATCTGTGAATTCATTTGTTGGTCATTTCATGTCACATTATCATCGTATTTAATTTAGTCAACAAGAAAGTTGGAGTTAGGTTCATATCCAAATCTGACCTATCAATTAATTAACAAACAAGCACATATCACATATGTATGCTTCCATGTCACTACTTTGGGTAACAAGAAAAATTTTCAAATATTGGTTTGACTATTCTCCTAAATGTTGTTTTATGTACATGGACCTTTCAAGTTATAAGCATACAAATGAAGTGTACATTAGCATCTTTTATGATCAAATATTGAACTATCAATTACAAGAAAATAAATATTTAGCACAAAAACTTATGTGAAATATAGGTTTATATATAAAACGTGTTTGACATATGAAATGGATAATTAATGATCACCATTAAAGTCTGTTTTATATATGAAATGGATAATTATTCACCGTTAATTAAAATTGCGATTAACTCGCCTTTGCATATATAGATCCGTTTCACGAGAAACCAGCTCAATATTTAGATACATAGGGCTCGTTTGGTTGGCAGGAAATCTGGGTTAGGAAAGTAATCTTTTTTTAATTTTCAGATTCTTGTGTTTGTTTCAAATTGGGAAAGTAATTATTCTCCTAATTATTAAATTCCTGCGTTTATTTCATCCAGGGAAAGTGAAAATAATCCTGAACTAAGAAAAATAACTGCAAATTCCAGGATTATGAATCCTCTTTAAAAGTTGGTATTCTGATTCCTCTCTTGAAGATTTTGACTATGTGGCTCTTTCTTTATCGTTATTATTTATATTTTGAGTTTCATATGTTTCTTATACTAAATTCTAATTCATTTGGTCAAATAATTTATTTTTTTTAGTTTGATATTTTTTTTATTAAAATTACTACTTAACTGAAATTAAAATTTTAGTAGTTTTTAAATGTTTTTATATTGACTTTAAAAAGGTAATTCAATGTAAAAAGAGTTAAATAGATGGATGGTATATTATTTTTTTATTAAAATTATTAACATTATGGGGGTTTTATATATATATTTTTAAAAAAACTCAAAATTGTATTTATATTGCTTTAGACTTTTTCTATCATATATTTACTTAATTAATTTTCATACATTTTGTATTTTCAATACTTATTGTTTAATAAATTTTAGCTATTTTTATTAATATTAATTTGTAAATTTATTTTTTATTTATTTAATCAACTATTATTGTTTTTAATAATATTAACAAAGAAAATTTTTATTTTAACACTTTTTTATAAGTTGTAATTAATAGCTTAATTATTAATTAAATTAAAAATAATACTTTTTACAATTATGAAAATATAAAACATAATATTAAAATATTTATTATATGGTAAAAATATATAATTAAGTTTCATGATATGATTTAAAATAAAACTATATAAATGGTTATTTATAAGTATAACATAAAATGGAATTCCAATAACATTATTGGGTTCAATAATTTAAATCAAATAATAAAATAAGAATCATACTAACTTTTTCAAGAATCTATTCAAACACAGGGTAAGTATTCAGATTCCTCACAACTGTACCATGTGATTCGCATTAAAAAATTGTACCATACTATCCTTTTATCTAATTTTGTTTGATTTTTTAATAGAAAGTATACACGTGTACGTCATTTAATGATGATACACATATATTTTTTGTTAAAAAAATAGACATAGATGAAAATTGTCAATTTTGCGAATTTTTAGTGTGAATAACAAAATTATATTATTTTAAATATGAGTGAATTTTTTTTCAATAAAATATAAAGGGCGTTTTTTTGTAAGTTGTAACTTTCCCTAAAAAATTCAAAGTTTAGAGAAAAAAGAAAAACTCGAACTCGTAATCTAAAATAAGATTTGAAAGCGATTGATCCTCGAGACAACTCGAATTCTCTTAACTATAAATCAAATTGATTGATATAACATTTTAGTTTCTATTAAAACTACATTGAGATTAAATTTAAAACCACTTTACATTCATATATATATATATATATATATAGGAGTGTACTCACAAAGTTGAAATTATATTGATCATCAATAACTAAAAAGTAAGATTGAAAAAGATTGAGAAAGTAGTAATAATATAAGCAGCACGATAGATAACACGTTCATCATGCAAGAATGACTAATGTTATCTTAGATGAAAGGCATCTGACGTTGAAAAACAATTTGTCATTACCAACCTTGGTCGAACGTAATGTACGTTTGACAATTAGTTATTTAAACAGCATGCCCTACAAAATTTAATAGCCAACCTTGTGACAATTTAAGCGCACCGAGGAGTCAAGAAAGGGAGGGAAGCTAGTGAAGTCAAGCTACCAAGTGAAAACACAAATTGGATTAGTTCAAACCAAGGAGTCATCAGAATCAATGTGGGATCCGAATGTAAATCTCAGCAGCAAGTTTGTGGCATGGGATTGGTAGCAAGAAATGCATATGCAAGAATTGTCCAAGCATGGTCTCACGCTAGGGAGGGAGCTCTTACTCCAGTGGCTGTGGAACTCATGGCTGTCAGATTGGCTCTTCAGTTGGCACTGCAGAATGGTTGGGATAAAATTGATGTCCAATTAGATACCAAAACTATAGTGAACAGATTATCAAAAGAAACCTCCCCATCTTGTGAGGTTTCAACTATAGTTGAGGATATCTTCTTGTTGAAAAAAAATTTCATTTTGTGTTCCTTTTCATGGATTAGTCGCAAGTTTAATATTGCGGGGTACTTACTTGCTAGTTTAGCATGTGATGCAAAAATTTCTCAGGATTGGTCTTTCCAATTTTCCTTTCGATTGATCCAAGCTGATCAATCGGATAAGAGGCCTGTTGGCTAACGATGTAATTATGAGCATTCTTTTAATGAAAATCGATATCGCTTTTGGTTAAAAAAAAAAAGACAATTTAAGCGCACCGACCAATTAACTGCTCTTTACTTTTGTTCACGGTTTAAATTTAAGATGCTTTAAAAGTGTACACAAAAAGACTTTAAATGCAACAGAGCAACGCATAAAAAGAATTGGAAAGAATACGAAACAATAAGATATGATATAATTAAATAATAAAATATATGTATAAATAAAATATAGTGGTCGAAATATGATTTATATACATGTCTAACTCCACTCCAAATAGTGAAATAAAGGTTTAACCGTAAAACTATAAATTGGCTCCTTGGCAAATTGAGAATTTGACATTGTATATTCTTTAAGTTTTGGAAGCACAAATTACAATTTTTTTTAAAAAAGAATATAACATTTTTAAAAGTAATGATAAGAACTATGAATACTTTTACGTGAATTTGTAAGTAATTCTAATTTATGTGAAAACTTATCATCATTTATTGAATCATTTACCTATAATGAACGTTAACTTACCGGGTAATTTTAAAAGTTTATGTAAGTAGAATTACTTGTCATGTAAAACAAAAAAAAAATTAATACTTAATACATTTTATTATTACTCTATTTTGAATTTATCAATGGAAAGATTAGATTTTTTAAAATTTTTGGGAGCCCCTTCCTTAAATCTGCCCATGAATTTGCTGCATTAAAAGTTTACAAAGAGGAAAAACTTCAATCCATTTTTCATTTGCAAAGAACTTGGATAAACTCCTAGACTTTAACAAAAGGAATTATTTTTATATATGCATGGAAAGTATAATAATTTAGTTCTTGGTGGGCAAATTGTAAATTACGAAAATAATTAGTGCATGTGTTTTCTTGGCCACCGCCCAGGTTTTAGTAATTATAACAGCATGGCCGGAACCTTCAAAATATTACGTATAAGGCACTATTTGTTTTATATATAATATGACATGCCATTTAATAGAATTAGCCTTTTGCCGATTTGACACTTATAAAATAATGGCCTTAGTTAAAAAATTAGGCTATTACAGAAAACAACAATGCAAATATGTGATGCTTCCATATTCCAATTTGGAATTGTATGAAAATTAGGATTTAATATAAGTTATATTTTAATATCAAATCTTAGTGAGCTTAAAATAAACTCACATGAATCGATCGAGCTTTGTGAATTTAAGCCTACGTGGTCATGAGACTTACGAGTCATAATTTAACATATCGTATGTTTTGAACTATAGTAATAAAAGTTCGAATTTATCGAACTTGCGAGTTTATAGCATGACATGAATGCATGTGAGGATAATGGTAATGAAAATTATAATTTTCAAGGTTTATTAAAATTGAGAGAATGGATAAAGAAATTTTAACACATCAAGAAGAGGTCCCGGAAGAGATCAAATCTTTTATTTAAAATTATATTGTCTTATTTTATTCAATGATCAAAATGACATTATTTTACTAAAATTAGAGACTAAAAAATAAATATTATTAAAATTAAATTTATAATTATTAGATTCTAACCCAAATATGAATGAACCTACTACAGTGTGATTTTAATTATAATTTTAGTAAAACAACGTATAAGTGGTTTTGATTATTAAATAAGATAAAATATGATAATTTTTATCATAGGGATTGATTTGTAATCGAATAATAATTTCAAAAAAAAGTCTCGGTGATGATATATAGATATTCCCATTGACTACATCCTACAAAAAAAACTCCAATTTTCTACTGCTCTCCTCAAAGGTTTTCGTACATCAAATCTAACACTTTTATGTACACTATTATAGCAATAAAAATTCTTTCCATATGATTAGATTTTGGAAAATCCTTTGTTGACAAATTCATATGCTTTTACACATAGATCGAAGAAGTTTTCCTTCGAATTGGGGACATTATGATCATTGCTAGATGCATGACTTTTTTAACTTCCATCATTGATAATTTAATTATTAGGAAAAAATAAAATAAAAATAAGAATAACTAGTAATATACAGGCCGGCACACTTCAAGCTTATAATTAGCATCATCAACTAATTAACTTAGATATGTGATTTTTTCTGCATTGTATCACAATGATTACACAGTAATATTAAAAATGTTAGATCTAATTGAGGCTAATTTTATTCAAGAAAATAATGGCAAAATGCTGTTCAATATAAATGTATTGTTTAATAAAACAAATTTCTCATTTTAATGACTAAAGTAACAAAATTGTTAATTGAAAACAATTTTGTTGAAATATCAGAAAATGAGTTCTTCAACTATAACTATATAATCATTTATATAAACATTAACCAAATCTTTTGAGTCTAACTTAATATCAATTTGTATTATTCCTCAAAGTAATTAAGTACTAATCATTCATTTTGAAATGCACTTGTCAACCCTTTAAAATCAATCATTTCATGAACAAATTTTTTTTTTGACTTATATTCTCTTCATTACAAACTATATAACACCATTGTCAAAGTATGCTAATAAGGTACGTAGGATTAATCGAAATTCACGAGATATATCAAGCATCATTAGCAACAGAAAATGTTAGGAATTTCAAGATTATTCACATTGAGGTTGATTAATTGATCATTCGACTTGACTAATTAAGCCTCAAACAATATAGCAATTTCATTAATTGTCAACTTTGTGTGAATCATGCATGCATGTCCACATTATTTATTCAAACTTTGGATGATCCAAAGTACAAGAACAATATGATTTATGCAAAAAGATTTGATGTTCTATGTCCCCTCTAAACAAAACCGAGCCCTTTTTAACTTCCATGATTGCATCGTCAAACATTTTGAAGTCAAATAAACATTAGGAGGCAAGCCACACATAATTGAAAAAAAACAATTGCCATAAGGCATAAAGTACCGGTTTCTTGACACTAGTCTCTTACTCATCATTTCTATCACAGCCGCAACATAAAACTATAAACAATTCAAAACCTGCACAGCTAAGCTCAACCGACCACTTAATTTAATGCTAAATAGATTTTGAAATGGTCAATTTAATTACAAGCCAATTAAACATCCACAACACAAAACAAGTCCAAGTCATAACAGTATATGCATTGCTTGGGAATCTCTACTTATACTTAAAAGAGTATCCCACTTCTTGTAAATCTAGTTCATCTTCATCGTCCTTTCATTCTTCACTTTCTAGGCAATCTATGGCAACCTGCAGTGTACTTACAATGCCTAATACGAACTTGAATTTTATTACATTTTCAAGGGATTTATTGTCCCATAAATATTGTCCATTTTCACGATTTCGATCGTTTAAAACGAATGGAGTGAAGCAATCATCAGCAGTAGCTGCTTCTGTGATTGCACCAGTCATGGAGAAAGTTGTAGCCACCCGTTCGAAGTTGGCTCGAGTATGGAGAGAGATTCAAGGGATGAATAACTGGGAAAATCTAATGGAACCCTTGGATTCTCTTCTTCGAGATGAGATTATTCGATATGGAGAGTTCGTTGTTGCATGTTACAAAGCTTTTGACCTTGATCCCAACTCAAAAAGATACTTGAATTGCAAGTATGGCAAATCAAATTTGTTAAATGAAGTTGGTTTGGGACAATCAGGTTATCAAGTTACAAAATACATTTATGCAACTCCAATCCAAAACACCCCATCTTGTGGAAGATGGATTGGATACATCGCGATATCGAACGACGAAGAATCCCAGAAGTTGGGAAGGAGAGACTTGATGATTAACTTCAGAGGTACAGTTACTTATCTAGAATGGTTAGCAAATTTGAGGAGCACATTATCACCAGCACGTCTTGATCCTCATAATCCTCGTCCTGATGTTAAAGTTGAAGCTGGATTTCTTAGCTTGTACACATCAAACGAAAGCGAACGCAAATTCGGGCTCCCAAGTTGTCGAGAACAGCTCCTTTCTGAAGTTTCTAGGATACTAAACTTGTACCAAGGGGAAGAAATGAGCATAACCATAGCTGGACACAGCATGGGAAGCTCACTTGCCCTTTTGCTAGCGTACGATATTTCTGAATTGGGATTGAACAAAGATGTTGTGGCTAACAATTGTTGTGTCTCTGTCACAGTTTTTTCGTTTGGAGGTCCAAGAGTTGGAAACTCTGCCTTCAAAGATCGTTGTGAAGAATTGGGAGTGAAAGTTCTGAGGATTGTGAATGTTAACGATCCCATAACTAAGCTTCCTGGGGTGTTTTTCAATGAGGGTTTGAAGGTTTTGGCAGAGAGATATGATCTTCCATGGAGTTGCTTATGTTATGCTCATGTTGGAGTGGAATTATTGATGGATTTTTTCAAAATGCATAATCCTTCTTGTGTTCATGACTTGGAAACATACATATATTTGCTCAAATGTCCTTCCAAGAATGTTGAAAACATTCAAAGGGAAGAAGATGAGCTTAGTTTTCTTCACAAAGCAATATTGGAGTTTGCTTTGAGTGCTCAAAACTTCAAGGGATTGTTGATTTGGAATGAGATCTTATATCCCACTTTTGTGTACAAATTTCTATCAAATATGTTAATATTTTAATATTTTTATTATTTATATTATCATTTATTCTATTAGCTATATATATCCACTCTCATTATAATTATTTTTAAGGTTAAGGTTTTTTTTTTCTTTTTATGTTTGAGTCTCACACTTTTATGGGAAAAAAAAATACAATTTTGGTCTCCAAAATTTTAATTAGTAACACTTTTTATCCCTAATGATTTTGGATAACCCAATCTTTTTTTTTTTTTGAATTATCACTAAAAATTTGTGACGAATATAAGACAATTAACAGATTTTCTTTGTCGATTAACATAAGTTGTGACTGTGATATGTTTAATGCAGGATTATTAGTGACCAATTTCTTATTATTTTCTCTAATAAAAAAGTAGAAATCTTCTTTTTACATAATAAAAAATAAAACCCTCACTCTTGCTTTTGTTATTTTATTAGTTAGAGTAATGGTTTTGATTTTTTATGGTATAGAAAAAGAAACCTTTCATTCTTTTATTAGAAAAAATACTAAGAGGTTGATCAGTAACGAGCATGTGTGAAACACATAATAACTAATTTTGTTAATCAATAAAGAAAATTCATTAACTATCTTATATTGGTTATAAATTGAAAATATAGAAATCAAATTGAGTCATTGAAATCATTATAAATCAAAAGTACTACCACTTATAACTTTAGGGACTAAAATTGTATTTTTTTTCACTTTTATCATTATTATTATTTGGGTATCTTCTAAGTTTTCTTCCCCAAACACAAAATAGAATAAGAAAAAAAAAATCTTAATGTTAAAAATGAGTAAGATGAGAGTGGATAACTAATATGTCCTTACTTTGAGAACTCTCAATAAAATCTGTTCCATGAGGTTTAATTAATTATAAAAATGCATGTTTTTAATTAACGGAAAATTGCCTAGCTATCTTCTACATCAATTCTCCACGTTCCGAAAGGAAATGTAAAACAGGGTTGAGGTCCAAATTTATTTTCCTGCATTGATTGCTTAATCAGTAGTTTTGACTAATTTCAAGATTAATTTTCTCTGTTCAAATTAACTTTCAAGATCCAACAAGATCTCAACTTAAGGTTTCAGGGGCATGGTAGGATAACCTATGTTCCAAACTCATTTTGAAAATAAATTTACATAAATAAAAGTATGGAATGAACATATATGACATGTATGTTGTTTTCATACTTAAGCTAATTTAATTTTAACATTATAATTTATATTTATTGTCGAGTGATTGAATACCTAAATACGACATATAAAGTTAAGAAAAAATATGTATTAAAGGTCAAACATTTTGTGCAACTTATTGATTGATTAACCCTCAATTAAGAATTCTTAAATTGATCATGTGAATATTTTGTATAGATTATTAAATTGATCATGTGAAAATCAATTGTTTCGTTGCATTATTTGTACATTAATCTTCGTACATTTTAAACCTTAAAACATGCAGTTAAATTATTGGTAAATTTCTAGTTCCAATAATCTCATTATCATGAAGTTTATAAACATCACATACATATATTTAATTAAGACACAAATTAATAGTGAGTTTATAAACCATCCAAGATCTACTTTGCTTCTCGTCAAGAATTAATACTTTTTAGTTAAAGCGCATCCTATGTGATGGGATTAATGACGCGCTCATGCGCATGTGTATTATAATTTGCGTATAAATTAAGTATCAATTTTTCGCATATCAAATATTAGGGGGGGGGTTTGGTTCAAATTCTTCAATGTCAATCACAATGGGTTTGATTGAGGTGTCAATGGCAATGGGATTATGATTGCATTGTTAATGTTTGGTTCAAATTCTATAATGGGTATTATTGTGATTGATGTTGTTTGGTTCAAATCAACAATAGTAATAGGAATTATTTAAATTTCTACTTTACCCTTATCAGAGTTCAAATCAACAATATTATTGTGATTGATGTTGTTTGATGTTATTATTATTATTATTATTATTATTATTATTATTAATCTTTATTATTATTACTACTATTATTACTATTATTAATTAATAATAATAATATTTATTAATATTATTATCATTATTAATTATTATTATTATTATTATCATTATTACTTAATAATTATTGTTATCATTATTATTATAAATATTATTATTAATTATTATCATTATTAATATTATTAATTATTAATATTATTATCATTATTATTATTAATATCAATCATTAATAATATTACTATTAATATTATTATTTAATAATTATTATTATTAATAATTAATATGAATTATATTAATAATATTATTATTTATTTTTATTATTATTAAATAATAATATTAATTAATAATAATTATTAATATTAATATTATTATTTAATAATAATTATTGTTATTAATTAATATGAATTATATTAATAATATTATTATTTAATAATTATTATTATTAATATTAATTATCTTATTATTTAATAATAATAATTATTAATTATATTATTATTAATGAATTATTATTAATATTATTTATTTAATATTAATATTATTAATATTATTATTAATTATTAATATAATAATAATAATATTATTATTATTAATATTACTAATATTATTTTAATTATTATTATTATTATTATTATTATTAAAGTACATATTAGAGTAGTGAGTTATTTGGTAGAGTTGAGTAAAATCGATTACCCAATACAGGGTAGTGGATGATTAATGGGGGAAGACTAGGGAATCGTCTATTACCCTGTATTGGGTAATCATTGATGAATAGTCATTCCCAATACCCCTTACCAAATATTAACAATGACAATCAATTTTGTTAATTACCACTTACCCTTTCTATTCCCCTTACCAAACGCCCCCTTAATGTTTGCACATAAAATATCGTGTAAAGTATTAATTTTTTGAGTATCAAGTATAAAATATCAAATTTTTCGCGTATCGTGTATCAATTTTTCACGTATCATATATAAAGTATCAATTTTTTGCATTGTTCGCATATTAATATTAACTACAAAAATGTATCATTCTAATTGGCGTATAGTTTTTTCGTGTATCAAGTATCAATATTTGAAATATAAAGTGATACGCGATAAAAAACACATGCGCGTTTATGTCATATATATATATATATAAAACTTCTATTAATCATGGTCTAATTTTTGCAATTGAAGAGTCAAAGATGGCCTTATATCTTAAGCCTTTTTGGTGTTCTTTGAAGTCTAATAATTTTGGAGCTTTGGCTTAATTACCTTAATAACAAATTAGAAACAAGCAAGCCCTTAGGGGCCCGTTTGGTTGGCAGGAATCTGGGGTTGGAAAATAATCTTTTTCCTGATTTTTAGATTCCAGTGTTTGGTTCATTTTTTGACTTTTGGGAAAGTAAAAAAAATCCTGCACTTCAGGAAAGTTAGTATAAAATTTCTGGATTCTTAATCCTTGTTCCAAGTTGGTATTCTGATTACTTACTTCAGGAAAGTGAGTCATCTTTCATTAAATATTTATTAATACAATCTTATCCCTTATGATACAACCCACATGAATAAATAATTCAACCTTATTGAACTTTAATTAAATAACATAATAATTTTTACTATAAACTTAGTTCTTGCTAATTATAATTTTACATATTTGCTCATCAAACTTTCATTTTAAAACTAACCCACTCTTAAAATATAAAAAAATTAAATAAAAAAATAACATTAATGTTAAAAAAATAATTATGGAAATAAATCACTTTTAAGAAATAAAAATAGACAACATTAATTTTAAAAAAAATTATAAAATTAAATGTGATTTATATAATAATGACAATATAGCCTTAAATATGTAGTTTACATTTTTTAGCATTTTGAATTATTTTTATTTATTTATTTGTTATAACACATAAATTATATAATAATACTTATTTTCGACATTATAATTTTACTAGCATTTTATATTTTGCTGGATAATAATTATTTATTACACATAAATGAAAGTTTTTAAAGAATAATTAGAAAATAATTTTGTTATATAACCCTGTATATATCACAAATATATAATTTTTTATAATTGAACCAAAAATGCATTGCATTTTTTGGTTGATTAATTTAAATGAAATACTAAAACATGAATTTTAATTAATTTTGCTGGTAACATTCCGTGATCTATCCAAACATAGGAAAGAGAAGTTGCTGATTCATTTTTCTCGGAATCGAAATCCAAGAAATCATATTCCCAAAACACTTTACTTTCCCGCCAACCAAACGAGCCTAGGACTCGTTTGGTTGGCAGGGAATCTGGGTTGGGAAAGTAATATTTTTCCTAATTTTTAGATTCCTGCGTTTATTTCAAACTGGGAAAGTAATCATTTTCCTAATTATTAAATTCCTACGTTTGTTTCATCCAGGGAAAGTAAAAAGAATCCTGAATCAAGAAAAATAACTGCAAGATTCCAGGATTTTGAATCCTCTTTAAAAGTTGATATTCTGATTCCTATCTTGAGGATTTTGACTATGTGGCTCTTTCTTTATGTTTATTATTTATAGTTTGAGTATAATATATTTCCTATGGTAAATTCTAATTCATTTGGTCAATTTTTTTTTTAGTTTGATATTTTTTTTATTGAATTTACTACTTAACTGAAATTAAAATTTTAGTAATTTTTAAAATTCTTTATATTGACTTTAAAAATGTAATTTAATGTAAAAAGAGTTAAATAGATGGATGGTATGTATTTTTTTATTATTAAAATTATTAACATTATAGGAGTTTTATATATTTTTTTTAAACTCAAAATTGTAATTATGTTGCTTTAGACTTTTTCTTTCATATTTTTACTTAATTAATTTTCATACATTTTATATTTTCAATACTTATTGTTTAATAAATTTTAGCTATTTTTATTAATATTAATTTGTAAATTTATTTTCATTTATTTAATCAACTATTCTTTTTTTAATAATATTAATAAAAAAAATTTATTTTAACACTTTTTTATAAGTTGTATTTAATAGCTTAATTATTTAATTAAATTAAAAATGATAATATTTTCAATGATGAAAATATAAAACATAATATTAAAACATTTATTATAAGGTAAAAATATATAATTAAGTTTCATGATATAATTTAAAATAAAACTATATAAATGGTTATGTATAAGTATAACATACAAATGAATTCAAATAACATTATTTGGTTCAATAATTTAAATCAAATAATAAAAGAAGAATCATACTAACTTTTTTAAGAATCTTTCCAAACACAGGGTAAGTATTCAGATTCCTCAGAATTAAATTCCTAGGAATCAGATGATCAGGAAATATATTCATTTTCCTCAAAATTAAAATCCCAAGAATCACATTCCTATTAAACATTACTTTCCTGCTAACCAAACGAGCCCTTAGAGATTTTGATGTGTGTATTGGCTATATTAGATATTCCCAAAAGTTTCAACATTTTTAGAAGGGAAATGATGGAGAAAACACACCAATTAAGTTAGTCATTCAATCAAATTTTATTAATTTTTTTAACAAATAAAACATATATTGACATAATGTGCCACTTAATGAAGGGATACAAGTAGAACATAGATTTACATTTCAAATAAAACCCTTCATTATTTTGTTTGAAAAATAAATTAATTTTTTAATTTTATCCCTTAAATAAATAATACATGGTTTGAGCGTATATAGTAGAATTTGATTGAATGACTAATTTAATACTTTTTTAAATGTCAATGATTAAAATGCATATTTTTTTTAATGTGATGACAAAATAATTTTTTTTCTACAATGTGAGTAACCATTTTGACATTTCTTTTAAAGATATATATTTTTTAATTTTTAAGATGGTAAGATTCTAATTTCCTCAAAAACAACCTTATAGATGCGCCATTGCCTTATTCTAAATGGGATATTTAAGAGTTGGGATATAGATGAGACCATATCCTCTATCCAATATTTATGCTATATTATTTTGTCTAATGTTCAAAATGACGTAGTTTTACTAAAACTAGGGACTAAATGCATAAATATCACTAAAATTACTTTACAATTATTAGACGCTAACTAAAAGATGAGTGAACCCTAGGACGTAGTTTTAATTAAGACAGAATAAGACAGGAAAAATCTTGGACAGAAAATCCTACAGAGGTGTTGTGGAATGTTAACCGTCAAAATAGGCTAATAAAAACACTTAATATAACCTTATAAAATATTATGAGTGATGATAGACAAAATGAAAAATATTAATCAATATTGACTGACATGGCAGTTATAAAAATACAAAATTGGGTCTGTTGTACAACTTTCATATAGCACTTTATAAAAAATTGACACATGTTATTTTAGTTAGTTTTCTCATTTTTAAAAATAAACTAATATCCTAACCAAATTATGAGTGGACCCCAAGGGATAAGTGATTGTAAACATATAAGTTTTTTATAAGTTGGTACATACGTTTGTATTTTTATATATAATGGATGATTTTGTCTTTTTATAACTGCCACGGCAGTCACTATTGATTTTTAGTAATATTTTTCACTCTCTATATCATTACTCACATATTATATAATGTGTTTAATATTCATATCTCTTTCATTTTTCCTAAATAAACATCAAAATATTCTACACTTCAAAATTAGCCTTTTTATAGATAAAAAGATTTCAAATTATCCACATTTCATATTCAAGAATGGACTTTCCACTAAGGCCAACCAACTAGTAATATAGTGTCAGGATTGAAGCCTGATTATCACGTTTATCATCAACAAAATGTAGAATCAAAGATAGCAAGAAATAAGAGTAAAGAGGGAAAGAGAGAAGGTTAAGGAAAGAATCAATTTATCTAATATTTTCCATCCCCTTTCCCATAATACATTTGCCACTATTAATACTAATACGAACTAATACAAAAGAGCAAAAGAGTGAATTCTAATCCGAAGTCATGACAAATCTTCTCTCTTCAAAGAGACTTGTCCTCAAGTCTAATATTCAACCATGATATGTATAAATGATCTCCTGCTCAAACTTCAAACATCAAAACGATCTCCTGCTCAAACTTTAAACTTCATTCATTTCCTCTATCTGCAGACTTATCTTGAAAGTCAAACACTGACAATCAGCCAATTTGCCACTGGAGTAGTAAGAAAAGTAACTGGAATCACACAACACAAACTCAAAATGAGATCCAATTCCAAATTTTCTCACACAACAATCAAATGGAATTGTAGGAAGTTGAGATCTTATGAAAATAAGCTGAGATCTGATGAAAACAATGTTCTCCCATGACCTCTTTCACTGGTTTTCCTTCCTCAGTACTTGAAAAGATTGTCTTGACGTCTGTCTCCTCAACAACAATCCAGAACTCAGAATCTTAATTTTTTTCCAATGACTCAACACTTCATTTCCAATTCATCATTTCTAGTCTTTTGCAAAACAAAAGCAGGATAAGAATTTCCAATCGTCTCATTCAAAATTGAAACATGAGATATTGGAGTAAAGCCAATCTATTCACCATCTCTATGCTCTACTTATCTCCTTCATAATTTTTCTAATCTCATTCAAACAAGCAGGTACAATTGTCATAGGATGCATATGTGTATTTTCACAAGTACTAATCTAAATTTTGTAATAATTGGAAATTTTGCATTTTAAGACTGTTAACTTTGATAATTGTGGTAGACAACGACAGTATTCAATTGTTTTTAGTAGAGGTGTAGTGCTAGACTTTCCTAGGAGTGATTTTTACAAGTTTGGAAATCATGCACTACGACAAAATTTTGAGGAATTGAAAAGGGTTGAAATTGATACCAAATCAACTAAGAATGTCGTAAAATCTTGGGTTGAAAGGGTGACCAATTTCAAGGGAGGTACTAATTTGGAAGGAATTATCAAACTCCAACTCCCAATTATTCATACCCAGACAAAATTTATACAGGATTCTATTTCATGTATTGTGATAAATGTGATCCTGTATACCACCTCAGTTTTGGTTACATTAGTTACTTGGAGTTTATAGCTATGATAACTCATGAGCATGTATCTAAATTTGGTGATGTGGTGAACTTGCATGTGTTGTGTTTTGGCATGATGGATTCCAGCAAGTCTGAAACAGAAAATGCACTATACTTGGACATTCTAAATAAAGTGAGTGTTTTCATTCATTTATCCTTACATTCCATGTTTCTGATCAAGAACTTGAAGTTTGGTGCCAAATATGAAGGCATGGAGTTGTTACTTATTCCTGGGGTCCCTTTTTGAATAAGAGATTGGGACATTTTGAATAAAAGAATTTGGACAGCTGATATGGCATTGCAATGCTTGATGTTGGTGATTCATTGTTGTTATTTTTTGGATGGTATATGACCAGTTGTATAAAATATTCAACTTGAGGATAAGTTGATTTTTTTTCAAGGCAATTCTTGTTGCTCCAGTGTTGGTGAAAAGAACTTGTGCAAATCAAGAATTTGTAGTTCCTGAAGAAGAAACTGGTGCTGGAGAAGAAGAGGCTACTTGGGAAACTGCATATTTGGTTTTATCACAACTCATTCACTTCCAATTTGAGGCTACTAAAATTGCAATGTCACCATTTCATGTCTTTATTGGGCAAAAAAATTCTAGGATTGAATTTCAGTAGTGAATGCTCAACTTTAGACTTGAGGACAAGTCTACCTTAAGAGGGGATGATTTGTCACACTTTCGTAGTTAAATTCCACGTTTTCTTTAGTTTCCCTTTATAAATGTAATAGTTAGCAAAGTGGGGTTTTTAGACAAGTTCTGGTGAAGTTGATTTCTTCTAAACAGAATTCTCTCTCAAATTTCATCCTCTTTCTTGATGATATATTCTTCTCTTCCAATTTCTTCCCTTAATCCTGAAAATTCAGGTTGAGATCCTGACATATAGCCATTTCTGCTTTGTATTTGACTTTCTTTATGCAAGCAAATTCTCTCTTTTTTCTCGATTAAATCTAGGTTGACCTTTTACTAGTTGGAGCTTTTTTCTAACTTGAATTCAAAATCTTGGGATTGGATAATCCAATGTCAGTTGAGATTACAAACTTCTCTTGTTCCATATAAATTTTTTAAATCTTTAATTCTTTAAATCTGTACGTATAATGCATGTTATTTGCTTGCAACGAGTATATGAGTTAACCAAATTAATTTAGTGCATATATTATCAAATATTTAGCTATATTGTGTTGTATTTTAAGTTTATTAATTAATGAAATTATCGCTTTTGGACCAAAAAATAATATAAATAAGATTGACATCAATTTTTTGAATTTATTTAAAGGGGTTCAACTTCAATAATTTGTTTACTATAATTAGATTAAAAGAAATGACAAAATTATATTCAATTTCGTCAATTACAACAAATTGAAAAAATAAAATAAAAATGTAACGGGTAAATTGATGTAATTAAACTTTAGAGAGGGCATTGTAAGGAAAAGTTATTTTTTAAAGGTGAATTTTGTAATTAACCATTAAATTTAATATTATTCCAATAAAAAAACAATTCATCATTTCATAAATAAAATCCTCTTCTTTCTGATTCATCTTCGTTCCGCGACTCCTCTGTCCCCTCACTGCCTCCCCAGCCACCGCACCGGCAGATCCATCATCGCCGGCCAATTGGCGAACGCCGGAAACGTACTCAACGAATCTAATTAACGGTAAAACTCTCAACTTTAAGCTCAGTATGGATTAATTATACTCATAAGAGTGAAAATGCTTTCATCTCACCCTCCAAATCAATTTACTTTTCTAGGTTTTGACATTACTGCATCGCAGTTGTGGGAGCTACTTTGAGCAATTCCTCTCATCATCGGTACTGTTCTTTACGATCTTTCGTTTTTTAAGTACTTTTTAGTGTATATTGAATTGATAGGATTTGATTTGATTAGTTTTGCCTTCCGTTTTAGTTTAGCTGATTTCTTTTTTCAAAGATTAATGTGTCTAAATTATTTTAGTATTGGATCTTTGTATTTTCTGGTCTTTGTGGGTTTTTCTCATTTGTTTAATTGTAAGTGTTACTTGTTTGATTGGAATTTTTTATGCTGTTCTGGTGTAATTTTTATGGGTTTTTACTGTTATTTGAGATTTAGAATTCTTGATAATTATGTTGATTGTTGACGAATTCAGAATCAGAGTTATTATTATTATTGTTATTTTATAGATTAAAGTTGTTTGGAAGAAGTAAGCATACAAAATGGAAGAACTTTTTTTGTGTCACGGAGCTATATTTATTTATCGATGAATGAGATAGAGTTGGAAACTATGTGGCCAACAATTATGCTAGACTGTTTGCAAAGAAAGACAAGAGAAATCAATAGTTGATTGTAAGATATGAAATTGGTGGCTGCCTTAGTTACCATATTTCAATGAATCAATGGTTCTGAACTCATCTAGATCTTTGAGTTTTTACTGAGTTTACCATAATTTCTCAAGTATTCTGCATGTTGTATGATTTCATTTCGTTATTATTGGTTGTGGTACTGCATTACTTGCTACAATCTCTTGTGAATTGAAGATAAAATTTAGTTTTGATGGTTCTTTGATGGCCTAATTATGCAATGGGCCCATGATCTAGTGGCAACAGCGACAAAGCTAAGTTACAGTAAGTGGGGTAGTACTTTATTGCCTTTCTTTGCTTCAGCTTAAAGAGTTTTGATTTCTTCACTGGGATCAAAGCAAAGGGTGATATTGGATTCTATTTCCTTGACTGGTGAAATTTGATTATGTAAAAGACTCTTATAGTAAGTGATCTATAATAGGCTCTCTTGTAGTTACAATTCTATAAGTTATCTCGAACAAGAAACAGGGCCATGAGGATATGTTTTTGTCCTACTTTCCAAATTATTAGTATGCCAAACCGTTTTGGTAAAATGTGTTTTGTAGTATTTTATACATGCATTTGCATAGAGATGCGTCAATTATTTAAGGTGATCAGCTGTGCATTTTGTATTCAGTAGTTTAACCAGGTAACCTGTTGACCATGTCGTCTTTTTTCCGTTTAATTTAAATCGTATTTAAGGTGATAGTACGCAATTTTGTTTTTTCTGTTTGGATCAATTATTATGCTTGAAATTGTAATTGAAAGTATAGGCATTTGATTTTGTTTGGAAATTGTCGAGCAAAATGATTGTTTGGAAAAGAAAATGTACTTAAAATAATTAATGAAATTTCAGTCACTCATTGATGGTTGGTTCCACACTTATTAAATGTGAAAACTAGATATATCAGGTCATATAATTATGTTCACCTGTCTATATTATATAATCAATCTCAAGATAAGGGTTCAGTTCAGTGAGCATGGTAGTTTGTTGGTCAATTGCTAGACTAGATTCAAGTGTCAAAAATAAATAATGGTTAGGTAATGAGTGATAAAACGGTAATAATGTTATATACGCAAATAAAAGATATTGATTTTGTTATCAAATAGCATGGCTCAGTTGAATTTCAACATTGCATGGCTCATGACATGGCATGGCATGCAATCAAATGTAGGAGGTTGATTTTTAACAGGTAAGATTCTTAATGAGAAATTACATATGCAATACTACAACAATAATGACAACCTGTAAATTTGTATTTATATCATTGCTACTTCAAATGCGATTCATTTTATCATAAAAGAAAAATAATTAAAAGAACTAAAGGTTTTGTGGTCTTAACTTGCTATAATTCTTTTGGTGGTCCTAAGCTAGATTTTCTACCTGTGATGTGGATGTTAGTGCCTAACTTTTTTTGGCTCTGTATGGTTGATCTATTTCTGGTTTTTTAGTCTAATGCACTTTTTCCCCTAATTACTTACTTGGTACTTTGCTAGGAGGAAAATGAAGATGGTGGTGGCAGTAGTGATGGCTTTGTTGGTTGCTTATCAGCTTCCATCGGCCTTCACATCTCCTACAGCCCCCGCATTCCTATGGTCACCTCATCAAGATGGGTATGGCTCTTTTGTGTGTAGTTTTAGTTTGTCTATATCAAATTATTTTGTTATGGCGAAGTTCAATTGTGACTCTGTTATATTTGCTCTAATGTGGCAGTTTTTATACGTATAGCATAATATCTGTGAACAAGAAGCCTTTCATATTATCTCCTTATTTTTATTATTGGTTTTTATTATAAATGGAGGTTAATAAATTAGAAAGTTGTGTTTACATTTTGCGAATTTTTCAGCAGCCCTATTTTCTATTAGCATTTGATCAAGAAATTTATTTCAGTAAAGGTGGTGTGGAAAATCTCAATTGCCTTGATGACGTAAATTTTGCTCAAGTGTAATGCATCAGCTATCTTTTCTCAATAAACTGTGCATTTCTTCTTATACACCATGTTACACTCGTGTCTGTACATTGTTTTCCTCCATATGCATAAAGAGCACAAGCAAATGTACAATTCTGTTACCTTCATTCAGCGTCCCATAAGATACTTATGTTTGTATCAGTAGCTGGAGTTAACAACACAATAGATGTGGATCAATGATATAAAATTTGAAAGAAACAAGCTGTTCCACAAAGGAAAGGCATTTATTAGCATAAAGGCATTTGGTGGATACTATTTGCTTGCCATTCTTGTGAGATCCAAACAAGTTCCGTGGGACTGAGTCCTTTATAGCTCTTACCTATGCATTTATTTCTTGAATAACAACAATGTTTTTATGGGGTAGAAGTTTAATGTCTTTTCCTTTATCCTAATGAAAGAAGAATAGAAAATAATTAGCAGAAGCCACTCTTCATATCATATTATATCACCTCAATCACAAACTGAAAGCTGTTATTCATCATTGGCCTTGGTCTGTAATGTTACAACAAAAAGGATAGTTGTTCATGAAATAGTGCTGATAGTTATATCTTTACGAGGATTGGAAGTTAATGCTGCCTCATAGGAGAAACAGCAAAATATATCTCTGATATGTAATTCGCAGATGAATTGCATATTTGTGCTTGAGAGATGTGCTACATGTTATACATCTAAATTTTGTAAATGGAGCTTGTGTTGTGTTTTTTCTTTCCATAAATGACGAGTATGTTTTTCCTGTAAAGTTGATTTACGATGTATATAGAGTATGTTGCATATTTCTGCATATGATATATCATCATGTATAGCTTTATTTTTAACCAACAAACCAATGGCAAAGGGGACGTTTGATGAAGTGTGTTTTCTGGCCTTTCTCAGTAACAAAAACAGAATGGATGCTTTTTTTGGTTGGTCTTTTTTATAGCAAATAAATGAGAAACATATACCCATACACACAAAATCCAAATAAGAACACGCAACTAAGCCTTTTCCCACTATGTGGTGTTGTTATATGAACAACAACAACTAAACCTTTTCCCACTATGTGGGGTTAGCTATATGGATCATAGTTCGCCATTGTATTCTTTCTAAACACATATTTTCATTTATATTTAAGTATAGAAAGTCCTTTTCAATCGTTTCTTTCCAAATCTTTTTAGGTCTTCCCCTTTCCATTATAATTCGAGTTAATTTTTTTCTATTTTCTACACGTCACATTGGGGTATCTAAAGGTCTCCTAGGCACATGTCCAAACCATCTTAAGCGTGCTTCTCTCATTTTCTCATCTATTAGGGTTACCCCCACTTTTTTTAATATGTTCATTACTTGTTCTATCTAGTCTAGCGTGTCCCCATATCCATTTCAACATTCTTTTAAATAAGAATACACATTTGCAGAGTTTATGTGTAGAACATGCAAATTTTGTTAATGGAGTGAGTTGGGTTAGTGAATGGAGTTCTCATGTGCTATTTTTATCGATGCTTGTTAGAGGTGCTGCATGTAAATTTTTGTTAACGGAGTTGGTTGTCTGTGTTTCTCAAGCTGCTCTTTTGCCATGCAAAAAAAAGTCACCTACTTTACAAATGATTTTAGGCAAGAAAAAACACATATAAAATACTTTCAAATTTTAGTCTTTTACAAAAATGAATGGTAAAACAACAACGAAAATCTTATCAAGCGCCACCAAAGTTCCATTTGATTTTGCCTGCTTCACCATCGTCGTCCTGGCTCCTTCTGTTCTCTCTATTTGAACATGTTTGCTGGTAATGGTACAAGGTTTTGCTTATGACCACTATCCATTTGATTCTGATAGGTTTTTCCTGCATGATACAGGTTTGCTGACAGAGAGGTAGAAGCTGTAAATTACAGAACCCTCTTTTCAGAGGATTTGGCCCAATCTGTAATGTCTGAAGGTGGTTGGTCCAGATTGCTGGTACTTTCTGCCTCTAGCTTCTGTAGTGGACTGCCTTTATTTTGTTAGTTGCTTTTCCTATTATTTTCCTATAATTTGTATTGCCTTATCCTGATGGTTGTAATTTTTCAACTTTTTGGTTTTCATCAGTGCTCAGGAAAGGAAACTCTGCAATCTTTGAATTTTGCTCTTCTTTTTGTCGGGAAAGAGGTAAGAGTCTTATTCTCACTCTAATGAACAGAGAATTTTTCTTATGCGGCTTTATTCCTTCAGTTGTTACATTTTTCTTGTAGAATCTCCCAAACTCACTTGTACACTCATGTAATGAAGATGAACAGATTAATCTATATTTTTTAAATTGCACTAGTGTTTGACCTGATTTGTGTGAAAGGATATGTTTCAGATGTCAAATTTGTGGCTTAAAGGTACTATAACCTGTGCTGAATAATGGGTTTTCTGAATTCTGAAAACAGTATATTTGAATGGGTAGTAGTATAACTGTTTCACCTACAAAAAAGAGAGTAACAATTGTAGTGTGAATCATGACCTGGATTCTGGGCATTCTAACTCCATCGTTATTCCAACTTAACACTTTTAACTGTTTTTCTCTTCAATTTTCACCTACAACTTTTTGCATTTGTAGTTACAATCTGTGGATGTCTCGACAACCAAAAAGGTGGCTGACCCTATGCTTGTTGATTTGCTAAAGGTACTTATATTTTATTTTACTCCCAAAATTGATGTTTGCCGGGTATGGCAATCACATTTTGTACATTGCTTGTAATTAAATTTCATTCTCGTGAGCAGGTTTCTTATGGAAACTCCAACTTTTCTTTGGCCTTTCCATATGTCGCTGCATCTGAGGAAAACAATGCAATTGAAAGCTCGTTGCTTGCAGAATTTGAAAATACCTGTGGCAATGATTTAGGAATCAATGACATTGCTGTCCTGGATTCATGTTCTTTGGAGGGTGAAAGGTTTGAAAAACTTGCAGACATGCCTGCAGTTCGGGTAAATGAAAATGGGAGATGCAGTTTCATCAGTTTTATTTTTATTTTTTCTTTTTTTTAGTACAGACTTTGTAATGGTCTATTTCTTCCTGTGAAATGAACAGGAATACCTGGTTTCAAAGATGGAAAAGAGATCCACGGGGCAGGGAAATCTGATTGTGGTCTGCCATGGAGGCTCCCAGTCCAAATTAGAATCTGATTTGCCTATTTCTGAAGGTACAGTTTATAAGATAGATGGTGCAATACCTTTTATCAACAAAATACAAATTTAACTTGAAAAGCTGATGTAAAATGTTTGATCACATTGGCAGCTCAACTTTTATCCGAGCTCATTAGCTCTGTGGAGCATTTGGATGCAAAGTATGCAGTTCTCTATGTATCTGATCCAAATGGGCCAACAAACTATCGTTCATACCCCAGTATAAAAAGGCTTCTAGCTGAAGAAAACGAATCAACCAATTCAACAATCTGTGATGAAGTTTGCCAAATCAAGTCATCGCTGTTGGAGGGTCTCTTTGTGGTAAGTCTGTCAGGCTTCTGTCCATAAATCTATGGCTTCTTGTGTACGATTTATCCGATGAAATTGCCTGAGATTTAGTCCTTTTGCCAATTTCTTGAATTGTAGTTTGTGGAATTGGGTTAGCTTTGTTTCCCCAGCATATTGAACCCACAGGATTTCTTATGCCTTTGCTGTTTTCAATGTTGCAGGCAATAGTTTTGCTCATAATTCTGATATCAGGCCTTTGCTGTATGGCTAAAATCGATACTCCAACAAGATTTGAGACTCCCCAAGATTCTTAATCTTTTTGAAGATATTCCCATTGGTTTGCTCTGGGGTGTTCGTTAAATGGTAGTAAAGCTGTACTTGTATGCTAGGATGGCCTTATAATTTTTTTTTTACTACCACTTGCTTTGTATTTGCATATGCAACTTGACGTTCAATAATTTCATGGTCTCATTTTTGCTTTCTTGGTAACTTGTAGTTTCTAAAACAACATGTATATATCTATTATTACACTATTTATATACTGCAGAAACCCTAGAGATCTCAAATCCTGCTCATTTCAGTTTTTAAGATTTGAAAGGCTTTGAATGTATTGAGGTTTTTGAATTGCATTCTATCTGCTAAGATTGAAGAAAACAAAATTGTGGGTTTGGGCATATCTACATGGATGTTAAACCATGTACAATCCATAAGGTTATGCCAAAACATGAGGAATGAATGACCTTGTGTGGCTATCATTTTATGTAAAGGGGGGGGGGGGGGGGGGGGTTGAAGGGGGGGGGTTGAAGGGGAAAGTTCCACAGAGATGTTCCAGTAAGGGTATTGTACGATATTTAAATTTTTGTTGAGTAATTAAATAATAGGGCGAATGGTAATTTTTATCGGTCGTGGCAAAATTAATCCCTAATGATATTTTTTGACAAGAGAAGTGCAAATGTTTCAAAATTTGTTCAATTAAATACATAATGTAAATCTAACAGATCCATAATGTGAATCTATAGAGGAACCACTTAGTGGTGTATTGAGTCCACATTTCTCTTTTTTAAGTATTGTGTAGATAAAGTAAAATGGATGTTTTTTAATGTGAATTTCTTGTGTTCATCCTAATGTCATCTTGTAACTGTCTTTGTGTATACTGGAGTCTGAATGAAGGGCTTTACAAGGAAGGAATGTAAGATGAAATTTGAGGCAATTAAGGGAAGAGACTTTGGCTGAAAAATCCCAACATAGTAAAACCAAAAGCCTTTTTGTTCAAATTGAAAATCTGCCATCCAACAAGAAAAGGGTACAAGCAGCATAAATGTAGGCTTTTCAAGGGAAACTAAAAAAGAAAAGAAAGTTTGAAGAGTTTTGAATCTAAAATTTATCACTTTCAAACAAATATTCTAATCAATTATGTTATGTTAATGCCAGTATCAAATTTTATCTTGGCCACTATCAAATTTTGTTGTGACAACTCACAAAAACATTATATGTCAAAATCAAAATCTGCATAAAAAAAGTTTCAACTAAAAATTTCTTAAACATTACTACTGTGTGTATTCACAAAACACTACAAATGTTTGAGTTATGAGTACTCAAAGCATCTCATTACATATTCCATCTCAAAACTTTTAGCGTCAACGGAGGGAAATGATACTTGCTCAACTGTAAAATTAACTACTCATGTACAAAATCTAATATTAACTTAGCGGAAGGAGTTGATTTTTGGGCCAAACCCAAAAACTTAACTATTCATCTACAATTTATATTGAAAAATTTTTTATTAATAAAATTTTGTAATTCAAATTTGAATTAATATTTTATAAATTTATGAAAATTGTGTTAGGGAGAATGACTTAAAATTAAAAAGTTAAATTCAAACTTAATATTTTATTTATAAAAAAATGGTTAAAACAAACAAATAAAATTAGATTTATAAAATAAAATAGTAAAATTAGATTATGTTCTTTTACTATAGTTTGCCTAAATGAAAAAAGACAACCAAAATCATGAATTCCATTAACATGGTGCGCCTCCTCCTCGTCTTCCTCTTGTGTTCTACTCCAGGTGTTACACCACTAACTTTAAATTCCTATTGATTTATTTGCGTGTCTCGATCGTTTTTTTTCTCATCTGTTCTGCCTCTTTGTTTTTCTATTCAATTTTGGTTGATTTTGGGCAAGAACATGCTTTCAAATTGATTCATACCACATCTAAAATTTTCAGTAATGTCCTGAATTGCCTCCTATCTATATAAAGAAAAGTGGGTTTTTGAGGGTTTTAGGGATAAAGCACTGTGGCAGTGAGGAGGGGTCTCTTGACTTCAGGGTTTAAGGGTTTTAGGATAAAGCACTTTGATAGTGTAGGCAGGGTTTTTGACTTCAGGGTTTTAGGAAAAAATGGTTGAAACAGCTGAATCTCCTGCTCCATTAGTGACACTGGTAGAGCTAGAAGGGAGAGGGAGAGCTCTTGTGGCTTCTGGGCCATTGAAAGCTGGTCAAATAGTCCTTAGGGATTCCCCTATCTTGTTGTATTCTGCACTTCCTTTGTTAGCTGCACCTCAGGATGCTCAGAAAAATTCCAACTTTCAGTATTGTTCTCACTGCTTCAGATTAATTTCAAAAGCACAGCTTTCTTGTTGTTGTCCTGGTTGTTCTTTATCAATCTTTTGTAGTCCTAATTGCCAATCATTTGCTCTATCCACTTCCCACACACCTTGGGTTTGCCAAGCCCTCAAACAACTTCAACATGGCTCTTCACCACTTTCCCAATGCCCCCTAGACCTCCAAGTGCAGGCCCGTTTTCTCGTTGCGGCTTATAACTTGGCAATGGTCTCTCCTTCAAAATTTCAGACCCTTTTGTCGCTTGAAGGCGAACCCTCTGCTTATCTGAACTTGCCGGAGGCCAAGAACTCTGCTTTCTTTCTCCACTCTCTTGTTTCATCTCTCCTTTTGCCTTCTGTAAATCAAAGTACTGTTGGCTCGTCCTTTTCTTTAGAATTGACAGCTGCCCTGCTCGCTAAGGACAAGCTAAATGCATTTGGTCTGATGGAGCCTTTTGCTCCTGATAAGGAAAGGTCTGTTAGGGCCTATGGTATCTATCTGAGGGCCTCTTTTTTCAATCATGATTGCCTGCCAAATGCTTGTAGGTTCGATTACGTTGATGCTATATCAGCTGATGCAAACAACACTGATATTATAGTCAGGGTAATCCATGACATTCCTGTTGGCCGGGAGATTTGTGTGAGTTACTTCCCTGTGAACCTTAAGTACTCTGAAAGGCAGCAGAGGCTTAAGGAAGATTATGGTTTCACTTGTGATTGTGACCGTTGTAAGGTTGAGGCCAATTGGTCAGACCAAGAAGAGGAGGAATTGGAGGAAGAACACCTTAATGAAGGAGAGGAGGCAACCATGGATGAGGATGATGATGAAGAAATGGTAGCTGGGGAGGCTGACGGTGTGGCACAAGATGAGAGTGTTTTTCCTCATGCTTATTTCTTCTTGAAGTACATGTGTAATAGAGACAACTGCTGGGGCACGTTGGCTCCTCTGCCTCCATCGGATTCAACTCATTCCGCAGTTATGGAATGCAATGTTTGTGGTAGCTTGCACAACTCTGATGATGTTTTAGATGGCAATGTGCTTGAACAATGATTCTGTAAGTGAGTTCCGCTTTGCCATCATTCCATTTATGAGCCACATGTTACTTCTCATGCATTTTACATTCTGCTCAGGGCTCTGCCATATTATTAATCACCTTGTTTTGTGAAAGGGCTTCTTTCTTGAATGATTAATTCAAATATTATCACTGATTTCTATATGACGGTAGTGGTTTACCAATGTCTACATTGAAAAGTTCTCTCTTTATTAGATTGTGCACACGTTTGGATTCGTCACTTAGAAATTTAAATGGAGATTTTGTGGAAGTCTTTGTTTCACCTAAGAATAGGATTTCTTATACTGGAATTCTGAAGAGAATTTCCGTGCAGAAAATTGATTGCATCCTTGTTGCAAGATTAGAGCTTTATTCTGCAAAGCACTTTTGCAAAAAGGGTGGACATAAATAACACTAATTTCTCTCTGATACCTTCTTAGCCTTTTGCATATAAAGTTTAGAACCTAGCAAGTATCATTTAGTTCATCCTTCTGATTTGAGAAACCAAATTTAATACTTTCGTGAAGATAATCTGTTTTAAATATAAATAACATGGATTAGGGCATCCGACGAGCTATTATTTCATTAATAATGTGCAAAGTCTTCCTGATTTTGTTTTCTTTTGTCATGAAGAAAGTACTCTGAAAGTGTGTCATTTGACAATGTGTTCACTATCACATATTTGATCAATATGCTATTTTCTTTGGCTGAATTTCAAAAAGGACTTTATTAAGGTAGCACAATTGTGGAGCCATTGGGGCTAGCTCAGTGGTTAGGGAGTTAGTAACCCGACCTCAAGGTCTAGAGTTCGATTCCTTGGGGATGCATGGGAGGGTGTGCGTGTTTAAAAAAAAAAAAGGTTGCACAATTGTGGGCTAGGATGTTATAGGCGTGATAGAAAAATACAGCCTCTCTGCTGTCACGTTAAGGCTGCATAAATGTAGTCCTTTCCTAGACCTAATAGTAGCAAGTACCTTGTAAACCAACTTTGCTCTTTAAGTTCTCGGATTTGCCCTTCTTTCTTGTGGATGGTTAGAAGTTTGGTTCCACAGGATTTATTTTAATTGTTTGAAATAGATGAAATATATGTTTAAGAAGTTGAATTTTCTCTTTCCTTGTTGTAATTTTTGGTCTCAGATCCAATCTGGTCTTTGACTCTTTACTGTGTATACAACAAACTCCCATAATACTGCTGTTGCAGCTGCTACCTGGCATTGTCGTTTGAAGGTTGTTTAAATAATCTGCTGTGATTGGAACAAAATGACCGCTGAAGGTTTACGATAATAATAATAATAAGAAAACAGAGATTGTAAAAAGTTGCCTCACTGTTTTAAAACCAGGTCTTAAGCTTGACAATGCTTCATGATTCATTTCCGTTTCACCTTCCGATACACTCTCTTTATAACGCATATGTCGATGAGTCTTTGACCTGTTCTTCATTTTTCTTGCAGAATAATGGTGAAGGATGAGCACTGCTTTTACAACTCCTTTTACTTGGAAAATGCTGTAAATGCCTTTCTTACATGACAAAGGGCAGCTAATACACAAGGGAGTGTGTCAAGGATAATTCTTCCTACCACTTCTGTTTGTGCAGTGGAATGTTGATTTCTACTTCATCTGAGTATATTTGCCAGCTTTGAAGTTTCTTTATGCACTTTTTTTTCACTTGATTAAGAGGCTTTAGGGGACTTTTATTCAGAAAATGTACACAAAGCATATTATCCTTTTTGTGGGTATAAATCTTGCTATTTGTATCTTTTCAATCAAGCCTTTTCTTAGGCAATTTTGTGTTTCTCTAATTTAGTCTTGCTACTATTAACTTCTGGTGATTTGATATTACCTTGGAGTTCTTGAAAGTAAAGCTTGGAGGTAGAACCATTAAGATTTTCATTTTACTTTTGATGGACACAAATTTTGGCTGAAGGGGTTAAACCGGGGTGGACTTTTGCACAAGGCAATGAGGAAAAATGAACAATGTGATTGGGTTAATAGAGGAGATTGAGCAATGAGAGGATAAAAAATTATTAGAAAAATTGCAAAAATCATCAATTGTATTTGTACTGAAACTTTTTTTACTATTCACATTCCAAATTTTTGCAATTTTCATCACTCTGAAAACCCCTCTTTCCTATTTTTTGTTGAATCTAGTTTTTATTCAATTACTATTAAAAAGAAGGACTTGTACTTATTTCTTTTCTCTGATGAGTATTAAAAATTGTATAAAATTTGTCATTGTATTCAATTTTTGTATGTTTTAACAAAAACATACACGTGCATGTCGTTTGACCATTATAGATATATATTTTTCATTAAAAAAATAGATAGAGATAGAGATCACTTAACTCTCTCCCGTCTTTCAGTTTTCGAACTATAGACTTAGATTGTGCATGTCATCAATTTTTTTTTAAAAAAAATAATTTAATATGTAATTTTCATTTTAAATATAAAAGATGAAACAGGTGTTAAAAATTATGAACTATTGTTTTTTTTAACCTTTTTTTTCGGATTTTTTTTATACTCCTACCAGAAACCAAAAATTATCTAACATGAGATTGGATCTAGCAATGATATTCCGGGATAGAACTCGTGAATCACTTTTTGTTACACTTTCATGATTAGCCTATTTTATAAGCCTTTACTATCAAGAATTAATCAAATCATTAATGATATTATGTGACATAATTCATACTTTCATAACTATAAACTATTTTATCAAATCATTAATATCACGTTACACTTTCATGATTGGGTCATTCTAGACAGTCTTATATACGAAACTTGCGTATGAATTTCGCTTTAATATTTAAAGTATAAAAAGTTAGCGTATAAAGTATAAAAAGTTAGCGTATAAAGTATCAAAAATTAGCATATAAAGTATAAAAAATTAGCGTGTTAACATATAAAATATTAAATATTAGCGTATATCACATAAAAAATTAAAGCATCAATGTATAAAATATAATTTATGTATCACATCTCATCTCAGTTTTTGCATTTATGATTAGACTATTTTATCAAATCATTAATATCAATAATCAATCAAATCATTAATTATTTAAATTAATTTATACAAAAACTCATCTAAACTAATTCATATGTTAGAGAAAATCGAATCTCATGTTGTATCTAATAGGCCAAAAGAATAATAGATGATAGTAACGAGAAAAATAAATTGGATAATGGACACAAAGATTTACGTGGTTCGGTCAATGTGACCTACGTTTACAACCGGAGGCGGTGCCAAAATTCACTAATATATGGAAACAAATTTACAAGAGTGGAACACTAATTTCCACAAAGCTTTAAGCAAAAGAAGTGAAAAGAAATGAGAGGAAATAGAAAGTTTAGGATGCTTTCTGTTTTTGGGATACTCTGAAGCTTCAGCATTTGCCTTGTATTTATAGGAAAATGCTGAAGAGGGATCATCACTGTAGCAATTCACGGCAGCTACAATATTCATTTGCATGATGCCGTTATGTTTGAAATTGTGAGTATTCAAACTAAGCTACAGATCTCTTTCAAACAATAAGAAAAGTCCACTAAATCTGCCACCAAACTCAAAGTCAACAAATGTGGCTAAGTGGGTTCAAGAGCATTTATTACAAATCTCCACCTTGGTCTTGAAACCCAAAAATAGTAGTGTTATCAAACTCGGACCGGACCGGCCGGTTCGACCGGTTGGATCGGGAACCGGCCAGGGGTCCGGTCCGAGTTGGTCCAAAAAACAATGTGCTTAAGAACCGGTCAAACCCGGTCAAAAACCGGGTTCAACCGGAAAAACCGGGAACCGGTCAGAACCCGGTTTTTTTTTTTTTTTTAAATCTAGTCCATTAATGTGTTTCCAACTTTCCATCAATACCCCCAATGATTTCAATTAATGTTTTTCCATCAATATCCCCAATTGACATTAATGTTTTTCTATCAATACCCCAATTGCCATTAATGATTTTAATTTACCATATGTTAAAATTTGAATACATTCAATTGCCATAAATACTTAAATTTACCATATTCAAAATTTTTAATTATCATTAATGATTTTAATTTACCATATTTTAATATTTTAAATTTGAATACAATTAATTGTCATAAATACTTTAATTTAACATATTCAAGATTTTTAATATCTTTCAATTATCATAAATGTTTATAATTTACCATATTTTAAGATTTTTAATAAATTTTAATTGTCATAAATATTTTCAATTTACCCTATTACAAGATTTTGAATGAATATGAAAATTATGTCTTTCATCAATATTTTCAATCAATCACATACATACAATTTAAATAAATATGAATTTTAAATTTTATCATATAATATTTATTGTTTTTTATTTAATTATTACTTTATAGCACACAAAATTAAATTCAAAGTGTGATATGTCATTAATTTTTTTAATTCACAAGTTTAAGTTTTGAAATAAATAAATTGTGTATTGAAAATTACATTTTCTAACTTATTTTAATATTATTGATTTGATATTAAATTAATTAATACTTTATTATATCTCACGTATTTTAATAAATTTTTATTAAGTTATAAACAAAATAATTATTAGCATTATTAAACAATAAGATTTATGACTTTTTTTATGGATGAAAAACTAAGAATTTAATTGAATATTATTTTTTTATAATTTGGTTATTTTATTAGACATAAAATGTGAGATATGTTAATATTTAATTAATATATTTATATTAAATATATTTATGACATCATCCGGTTCTTGACACCGGTTTGACCGGTCCGACCAATTGACCCCTAACCCAGTAGCTCTAACGGTTCGCACTCCGGTTCGAGTTTTAAAACACTGAAAAATAGTGACTTAATCAAACACATATCCGGCACAGCCCCAATGGCCTGAATCACAAGTTATGAACACCAATCAAGACCAATCACTGCTTGAACTTATATACTAAAAGAGCTTTTGTAAACATATCGATAGGATTGTCCTTGGTATTGATTTTCTGAACAAGGACCTTCTTCTCAGTAATGGTATCTCGAATGAAATGATATTTGATATCAATATGCTTCATCCGCTCATGATACATCTGGTCTTTAGTCAAATGAATTGCACTTTGACTATCACAGTAAGTGGTAGTAATCTCTTCTTGTAGAATTAATTCACCAAATAAACCTTTCAACCATAAAGCTTCTTTAATAGTCTCAGTGACTGCCATATATTCTGCTTCAATAGTGGATAAAGCCACTACATGTTGTAGAGTAACTTTTCAGCTAATTGCACAACCTCCAATGCAAAATACATAACCTGTAAGAGACCTGCGCTTATCAAGGTCACCTGCGTAGTCTGAATCTACAAAACCAACCAAAGTGTTGTTGGTTCTACCAAACTCCAAACAAGAGTTTGAAGTACCTTTCAAGTATCTCAATATCAATTTCACAGCCTGCCAATGCTCTTTGCCTGGATTTGCCATATACCTGCTAACAACACTAACTGCTTGCAAAATATCTGGATGAGTACAAACCATTGCATACATAATATTGCCAACGGCACTAGAATAAGGAACACGTGCCATATAACTTTCCTCTTCCTCTGATTTTGGTGATTGAGCAGCAGATAGCCTAAAATGGCTAGCGAGAGGAGTACTAACTATTTCGGCATCCAACATGCCAAATCTCTCCAAAACTTTCTTAAGGTAACCTTCTTGGGTCAGATATAATTTTCCAACTCATCTATCTTGTCTTATCTTCTTACCAAGAATCTTCTTAGCTGCTCTCAAGTCCTTCATTTCAAATTCACCATTCAATAAGCCTTCAACTGGTGAATTTCTGCAAGATTCTTAGCCGCAATGAGCATGTCATCAACATATAACAAAAGATAAATGAATGAATTATCTTTTAACTTCCGGAAGTAAACACAACTATCATACATGCTCCTGGAGAAATCATGACCCAACATAAATGAATCAAACCTCTTGTACCACTGTCTTGGAGATTGCTTTAATCCATACAAGGATTTCTTCAATAAGCAAACATGGTTTTCCGTACCTTCAAATTCAAAGCCTTCAGATTGTTTTATATAGATATGTTCATCTAATTCACCATGTAGGAACGTTGTCTTAACATCAAGTTGTTCCAATTCCAAATCAAACATAGCTACTAATGCAAGCAATACGCGAATAGAGCTATGTTTCACAACAGGTGAGAAAACATCATTAAAATTAACACTTTATACCTGACTATAGCCCTTTGCAACTAATCGTGCCTTATACCTTGCATCGTCAACACCTGAAATACCTTCTTTTCTTTTGAAGACCCATTTGCAACCAATAATTTTCTTCTCTTTTGGCGGCGTCACAAGATCCCAAGTACCATTCTTGTGTAAAGATTTCATTTCTTTATTCATGACCACTACTCACTTATCTGAATCAGCACCTGTAATCGCCTCGGTATATGTGGAAGGTTCTCCGTCTCCACCTATTTTCTGTGCAGCTGATAAAGCATATGCAACCAAATTTGCCAAATTTGCATACCTCTGTGGTGATCGAATCTCTCGTCTTGCTCTATCTCTGGCTACGGAATATTCTTCTTCTAATGGTTCATCTTCAACAAGGTCTGGATCTGGTTCATCACCTTGGTCTGTAGAAGATTTTTGAGAAGGATTGAAATTTATGACCTCTAACTCCACCTGTTTCTGTGTGCTATCTTCCTTTTCTAAATTACAAGGATTACATGACTCTTTTCTGGAATTTAACATTAATGACTCATCAAATGTAACATCTTTGCTAATTACAAATTTATGTGATTTGGGATCAGGATAAAATAATCTGTATCCTTTTCACCCCTGAAGCATAACCGAGGAAAATACATTTTCTAGCTCTTGGCTCTAACTTTTCCTCATTAACATGCATATATGCGGGACACCCAAATATTCTTAAATTGGAGCAATTAGCAGGAGTACCTTACCACATTTCTTCTGGAGTCTTGAAATCAAGAGGAGTACACGGAACACGGTTGACAATATAACAAGCTGTAGCGATGGTTTCCGCCCAAAAATCTGAAGTCAACTCAACATTTGAGATCATACATCGAGCTCTTTCCAAAAGAGTCCGATTCATACGCTCGGACACACCGTTCTGTTGAGGCGTCATTCTAACGGTACGATGTCGAGCAATTCCTTCATTTTTGTAGAATTCATTGAATTCCGTTCCACAAAATTCTAAGCCATTATCTGTCCGTAGCCGCTTAATATGTTTTCCTGTCTGCTTTTCAATTAAAGCCTTCTATTGTTTAAATGTCAGAAAACATCATTTTTATTTTTCAAGAAATACACCCAAACCTTTCTTGAATAATCATCAATAAATGTTAACATATACCTCGCACCACCCTTAGAAGGAACACGAGAAGGCCCTCAAAGATCAGAATAGATATAATCCAAAGTACCTTTTGTTTTATGGACTGCAGGTGAACTAAAACTGACTCTTTTCTATTTCCCAAAAATACAATGTTAACAAAAGTCCATCTTACCAGTATGTTGTCCACAAAGTAGGCCCTTTTGCTTAACAACGTTAAGCCCTTCTCACTCAAATGTCCCAATCGCATATGCCATAATTTGGTGATGTCGGTATCTGATGATACAGAGACTACTGCAGCACCTGAAACTGTAGATCCCTGCAAGATATACAAACTATCAGACTTGCAAGCTTTCATCAATACAAGAGCACCTCGTGAAATTTTTAAAACTCCACCTTCAGCCGAATGCCTGTACCCGAGAGGATCAAGGGTACCTAACGAGATGAGATTTTTCTTCAAATTTGGAACATGTCTAACATTTGTGAGTGTTCTAACAATTCCATCATACATCTTTATCTGAATTGTTCCCCTACCAATAACCTTACATGGAGCATTATTGCCCATCAAAACAACCCCACCATCATATTTTTCATATGTGGAGAAATAATCCTTTTCAGGACTCATGTGGTAAGAACAACCAGAATCTAGAATCCACTCATCTTTAGACCTAACTTTATTTGTTGTTGCTACAAACAAAGTTTCATCATTCTCATCTGCAACTACACTAGCTTCGGCACTGTTGCTGTTATTCTGCTCATTTTTATATTTTTCTTTATTTTTCAATTTGTAGCCGTCAACCTTATTGTGCCCATTTTTTTTTGCAATAATTACAAACTTTATTTCTATATCTGGATTTAGACCTGCCTTTAGATCTACTACTTTCAAAAATTTTATTTTCAGGTCTCCCCCTTATCACTAATTCTTCTGCCTGACTCTCACTAGTCTCCCCTGTGATATCCCTATCAATTTGCTCATTTGATTTTAATGCAGATTTTACATGACTATATGAGACAGAATCCTTCCCATAAATCATGGTATCACGAAAATGTTTAAATGACTGGGGAAGAGAGCATAACAACAAAATGACTTGATCCTCATCTTCTATCTTAACATCTACATTCTCCAAATCTAAAATAATGGAATCAAATTTATCAAGATGTGAGATAATAGATGTACCTTCAGCCATTTTTAACATATACAACTTTTGCTTCAAATAAAGCTGATTCTCCACCGTCTTTTTCATATAAATGGACTTTAATTTGTCCCACATGCCTTTGGCCATCTTTTCACCGGCAATTTCCTGCAAAACGTCGTTAGAGAGATTTAATACAATACCTAATCTAGCCTTTTTATCTAGATCCAAGAAACTTTGTGTCGTTATTTCTGATGGCTTTTTCTCTACCCCTTCAAGAGCTAACTCACACCCATCCTGAATTAGAATGGCTTTCATTCTGAGTTTCTATGTACCAAAATTGATACTCCGGTCAAACCTTTCAACAGAGGTTTTAGTTACTGTCATCGTGGCTAAAAGATCTAAAATGAGATATGACTCTGATACCAATTTGTTAGAGAAAATCGAATCTCATGTTGTATCTAATAGCCCAAAAGAATAATAGATGATAGTAACGAGAAAAATAAATGGGACAATAGACAAAAAGATTTACGTGGTTCGGTCAATGTGACCTACGTCCACGGCCGGAGGCGGTGCCAAAATTCACTAATATGTGGAAACAAATTTACAAAAGTGGAACACTAATTTCCTCAAAGCTTTAAGCAAAAGAAGTGAAAAGAAATGAGAGGAAATAGAAGTCTTCGGATGCTTTCTGTTTTTGGGATACTCTGAAGCTTCAGCATTTGCCTTGTATTTATAGGCAAATGCTGAAGAGGAATCATCACTGTAGTAATTCACGGCAGCTGCAATATGCTGCCGTTATGTTTGAAATTGTGAGTTTTCAAACTAAGTTGCTAAAAAAAAAACTGCAGATCTCTTTCAAATAATAAGAAAAGTCCATTAAATCTGTCACCAAACTCAAAGTCAACAAATGTGGTTAAGTGGGTTCAAGAGCATTTATTACATCATATATAAAAGTTTGTATATATATATATATATATATGAGAAAATTAGTTGAAATCGTAATTCTAATTTATTATCTATTTAAATCGCTATTGACCGGTAGTTATATATATGTGAACTTGCTTTACGCTAAACTAAATTATTTTATTTTACTCGACGTGATTCAACCAGGAAAATGTAAATGCATCCCACAAGATCCATTGCAATCAATCCAATTCCTAATTTCCATTTCCTTGAAGCCAATTGCCTACTATAACTATAAGTTTGCCCAATCCGGTGAGCCCGGTTCAGGACACGGAATTGTTCATACATTTTGTATGCTTCACCGAACGGTAAGCCAACATCATGTCTCTAAGAACTAACTATAACTTATTACACATTTCAAAATCTTACCAGTCTGGCAATCCACAACTGAACCCTCTTTGGTAATAATTCGTTTTACAATTTGCTCTTTATGTCGCAATTCAATTCTTTAATTTGTTTAACATAAGTGTTTAAGGATTCTTCCACAAGTGTTTTACATTTTTATTACTTGTAACTATTCCTTCCTTATTTAACACAAACTGGGCTTTGATTTTATGTACCTAAGACTTTAATTTAGTTCCAATTTGCATAATCTTTGGTATAGAGTTTGGATATATGGAAAACCCATGTGGGATTGTGCTTTAGTTTTTGGTAATGTTCATTCCTAAGCTCCATTGAGTGTTTAATATTTGAGGGTCTTGAATTTATTGAAAGAAGTTTGGATTCAAAAACATTTCAATAGAATGTTGAATTGACCAAAATACAAAAGGATAAAATTTGAAAGACATTGAGTTGTGGGATAGGTTCCGACAACTCTAGTAACAATTTCTTGTAGTAAAGATAGAATTTTGATGATATCTGACATGCCAGAAATATCACAGAGATATTCCTTAAAAAGGGTTTTATGTTGTGAAGGTTGTAAACGTGTGATTTGGCCAATCTAGTTGTGAAAAGATTTGTGTTGGGGGTGAGCAGAAGGGGAAGGTTTGGTATTGATTTAGGGCTCATCCTCAAAAGTGTTAAACATTACAATACATGGCATGGAAGAAACTGCGAAATGCATAAAGTTCCTCAATTTACTGCTTTTTCACTGTAATATTCTCCTACAATTTATCTTTTGTAATCCTCATCTTTATTCTAATATTTGTCTATAAAATATATTATTTGGTAAGCTTAGGCAAAAAATTGAAGGTTCAAGGTCAATAGATGCTCTAATTTTTTCGTATGCTGATTTCTTGAACATCCTAATTGTCCCTGGAACTTCACCATAATCAGTCTTCTGAACTGTTTTAGCAGCTTCCTCTCTCTTAGCCAGCCAAATATATTCCAATTTTTACGTTAGAGGAAACACAATGAAAGTCTAACCTGTTTGGAAATTTTTGCTGCTTTCCCTACTTTAGAGGAATTTAGGCTCAAATTTTAGGTTCAAGTACTCTTTGTCGTGGTTTTTTTTGTCAGCTTTATTAAGAACCAAGCCTGTACTCCAAGAATTTATATTACGTGGAAAATTGTAAGTTAGAGATACAAGATTTTCAACATTATATTGCATGATGATGGAGGGCAGGTATGGAATAATCCTTTCATTTTCTAGACATGAGAATGCTTATTTTGACATTGGGATTAATATAACTTAGTCAAAATCTTTCAACTATTTGTTGCCTTTTGCTGAAATAAAAGAAGCTGGTAAATGAACTATGAACAGAATTTGCGTTTGATGATTCTCTTGAATGCCTGAACAAGAAGTTCTTTTCTTGAGGAACTTCTCTTTGCTGGGAAACTTTGAATATCTTGTGGCATTGCAGGTGAATTCTAGGTTTGAAGATTTATTCTTGTGCTGAATTCTACAGTGATCAATGTCTTACTATATGACTTTAATGTCTATTATTCTAGTTTTGATAAAACGTTCATGTCTAACTTGGATTAATTTCATTGTAGTTTGTTTGAAGGAGATTTGTCTTAGCTTCTGAGGAGAACTTAAAGCACAAACAAGATGTCGTATGAATTGAGTGAGCAAAAAAGTAAGTTTGATCATTTAAGAGCATTTTTTATTGCCTCTATTCTACCTCTGGCTGTTTTGAAAAAAATTTCATTGTTAATGTGTTTAGTGGATGTGATGGATAGATAGGTACACTAGACACAATAGAATGGCCAATGAATGCAATAGAAAGAAAGTGTGGGTAACATCAATAGATGAAAAAAATGAGAGAAACATGCTTAAGATGGTTTGGACATGTGCGCGGGAGACCTTTAGATGCTCCAGTATGACGTGTAGAAAACAAAGAAACATTAATCGAATTAAAAGAGGAAGGGAAAAGCTAAAAGAATTTGAAAGAAACAATTAAAAAAAACATTTTATACTTAAAAATAAATGAATACATGTGTATATATAGAATAAGATGGTGAAATATGATCCATATAGCCGACCCCACATAATGAGATAAGGGCTTAGTTGTTATTGTTGTTGAATGTGTTTAGTGGAGCATCTAATAATATGAGCTTTCTTAAGGAATAATAAACACCTATTAGTTACGTAGTTTTCTTTAAAGTTAAATCTTGTGAATTTGAAGGCAATGAAGGACTAGTCCAAATGTTATACTTATAAATAAAATTATTTGGTTATGTGATGACTACGGCATATTATTTTCAATCTTTGAAGATTTTTCTCAACTTTCGCTATGCTATTAAACTGTGATAAAATGCTAATTGACAAAATGGAACTATATCTTAATTGAAAAAACTAAGTGTAGATTGTGCTAATTCAAATTTTCATTTTAATGCTTATTCACAAAATAGTTTCATCCATAGATTTACAAATTGTGATAATCGTATGGAAATGTTTCCGACCTCACTTAGTGCGATAAAGGCTTAGTTGTTGTTGTTGTTGTATGGAAATGTTTCCAATTTACAAGCTAGCAGATCTATTTGAAAAATCCAATCTAGCTGATTGCCCGAGTGATGTAAATTACACAATAAATTAACACAAAATTTTGAAAATCTTTTTAAGTGTTCAATTCTGCTAGTAAGGTTTAGGCTTGGTGCAGTGGTAAAGCTGCTCATTTTGATAGTGGAAGTGACATGCTTCAAAAGGATACAGGCTTAGTTGTTGTTGTATGGAAATGTTTCCAATTTACAAGCTAGCAGATCTATTTGAAAAATCCATTCTCGCTGATTGCCCAAGTGATGTAAATTACACAATAAATTAACACAAAATTTTGAAAATCTTAAGTGTTAAATTCTGCTAGTAAGGTTTAGGCTTGGTGCAGTGGTAAAGCTGCTCATTTTGATAGTGAAAGTGACATGCTTCAAAATTGAATTTTCTGCCTTAATGCTTTCTTTTTCTTTTACTCCCAAAGGTGGGATAGGGAAGAAGGTTTCATAAACCTTGCTTTTACCTGTAAATGTGTTGTTGGGATCAATTTACACTATACTGGCATGTTTGTATTCGTTTTAGGAATAGGGAAGGAATTTGCCTGATTGATCCAATTTTTTTAATAAAACCTGGTCGATGTAGGAAGATGCTCAAATCTACTGCGACTACAAGAGGCAAAATATGTTCAAGGGGATCTCCCACTAACAAATTTGAGCTTAGAGCAAAATGCACAAATTCCTCAAATTTGAAAACACTTGTTCTTTTTGAAGTTTTGGAAGTGAGTTTAAGCGGTGAACAGAGCATTTGATTGTTGTGATCTAACATGAAGATAGCATGAATTGTAACGTTATAAGAACTGTGGAAGTAGATGTGGGATCGACTCCTAAAAAGTTCAGTGTTGGAGGAATAAATAGAAGAACTTTCATGGCGGATTTAAGCACTTTTAACAAAGTCACTGTGCATCTGAATTTAAATTACTGTTGAGCGAATTCAAAACAGTGAGATAAAGGCTTAGTTGTTATTGTTGTTGAGCGAATTTAAAATGAAACCTTGTAGGCTCATTTTTGTCCGTCAGAAAATGTTAAATACTTGTATGTTTTAATATTTTCACGTTCAATACATTTATTCTGTCTGTCCGTGTCTTTACATTTCCCTCAAATTAAAGTTGGCATCTAACATCTTGATCATTGGTTTACCCTTGCAGAGATTGGCTTGGGTCTTGTTGGTTTTGGTATCCTCTTTTCATTTCTTGGCATGATTCTGTTTTTCGACAGGGGTTTGCTTGCTCTTGGAAATGTAAGAAATTTTTTTTTTCTGAACTTTTAAAGTGCTGTATGAAAATCAGTTAATAGTATCTATCTCATACTGTTGTTTGTAGATTTTTTGGTTAGCAGGTGTCGGCATTCTACTGGGTTTGCGTTCCACTCTGCAACTGTTCACTAACAGAATGAACTACAAGGTATTGCTGAAGCACAATAGTATTTATTTTGATAATGATTTACGGACATTTGTTTAGTCTGTTTGACTATTCTCTTCATGTTCTTTTCATTTCCCCTTCTAGTTGTCTCAGTCTCTGCATGGCTTCTATTCTTTCAAACTACCTTTTCTTGTAGATATTGACTAGGGTGGGTCTTGTTGACTTTCTTGTATATCTTTGCTGGGCTTCTTTTCTAGTGCAATATCCACTGGCATTAAACCTTCTTACATCTTTTGAAATACGCTTTTGGTAATTTGTTATCGTAAAGCATTAATGGTAATTTGAGATGTGTCAAATCTCTCTTTGGTGTTTATTATGATCATTAAGTGAAATTTTCTGCATTGTTTTTTCGGGCGAAACCAAATACTCTTTGCATTTCTGTTAGCGAAAAATGGATAAAATAGAACTTAATGAAATTGATTTCTTTGCAGTTAGAAATCAATGGAAATGGAAATGGATATAATTCTTGTTACTTCATTTTTAGTGCAGGGATCCTTACCAGTTCTTGGGATTTTCCTAATATTTGTTCCCTGGCCAATAGTTGGTATTCTATGGAACTGTATGGCTGCATTGTCCTCTTTGCATTTCTGTTAGAGAAAAAGTATCTGCAGTGGATAAAATAGAACTTAATGAAATTGATTTATTTGCTCTGCTTCTTCATGATGGGGGACAGTGATATCATTGTTGTTACTTCATTTTTTGGTGCAGGGATCCGTATCATTTTTTCTTGGGATTTTCCTAATATTTGTTCGGTGGCCAATAGTTGGTATTATTATGGAACTGTATGGCTGCATTGTCCTCTTTGGGTTAGTTTTTTATGATAATACCTGATTACACAATTTTGTATAGTTTGTTTCATTTTGTATCTCTTATTCGAGGTGATAGTAATACATTATTTTTCATATACATACTCTCAGTGGATTTTGGCCATCCGTCAAGGTATTTCTCTATCAGATTCCAGTACTTGGATGGCTCCTACAGTATCCTACACTGGTGAGTGAACTGTCGACCTTCATTTGCTTCTGGCTATAGCTTGCTTCTGTTATTACAAATGCTAAGGAAGCATATCTTATAGTTTTTTTACCTTTGTAAAAGGTGGAGGATTTTGTGGTACTATATATTTGCTACACTTTTGTCTTTCATAGTGCAAATATATAATTTTAGATTCTGTCAACCAAAAGTTGCTTACTTTATTAGCTATCTTGAACGATATTGGGAATTCTGTTGCATGTTAACAAGATTCAGTAAATTCTTTAATCATTTTATATCTTACTTTATTAGCTATCTTAGGAACGATATTTAGGAATTGATCACTATCTCCTTGTTTAACAAATCCAGAAGGAGAAAGTAATAAAAACATTTTCAACCAGTCTGTCATGGAAGGAACAATTTCCATGAGTGCATGCATTTAGCGTTCTACATTTTCATACTTTTGTCAGTATAATTTTGCATGGAATGATTACTTGTTGCACTGTCTGATCAGTTTTTTGGCCGGACAACCAGTCAGGCTATACTTAGACTTAATTTCATGAAAGCATATACTTTTAAAAGGAGCAGGAAGGATCAAAACTTTGTTGGCGTTTCCAATTGTCTTTTTTATTTTATAACGAGGCATCGCCACCATTTCTTCTTTAAGGATCGGAATCCTGAACTTTTAATCTAACATTTGACAGAACAATTTCTATACTGACTTTTCATCTTAATTTACTCATGGATAGATATCTTACTGTCTCCATTTTGCAATTTCAGCTTCTTGATCGTCTGCGAAGAAGTTAGCTCTGGTTAGTTCCTTCTTCTGTTACTTGATCCAGAAGTTCATCTTAATTAAATGACTGAAAAGCATGTACAAAATCACATACCGATTGAATTGGCGGAAGAGCTTTCCAACTGCCCAGACACGGCACGATTGTAGCAGTAACAAACAGAGGTTAAAATCCATTTGCTACTTGTTTTAGCTTTAGAGGAACAGTTTGTGTATCAAGTTCACATTTCTTTCTGGCATTTGTGTTAAAGATAGGAAGGTGTTTTTTTGGTTTTATTTATGAAATGATTTTATCTGGTTTTGTTATGAGAAATGAATATTTATAAAATGATTAGATGTGTTTGGATAGATAAATTTGGTTAATTTATTAAAAATTGTGTATAGCAAAAATTATTATTATATATATAATGATTATTTTATATATTATTATATAAATTTTTTTTTTTTTAAAAGTGGGTCTCGGTGGTTGTTCTTGATTGTTGCACGCTGGCCAACTTATTGTATGCATATGCACCTGCCTTTTCAAAGCAATAAAGAAACTACCTGGGTCAAACAAAAAAAAGGCTGTAAAAGGAGACATGTGGGACTTAAACTTACATCAACCCACGTGATTCCATTCAGATTTGATTATGAAACCTTCTCCTTATTCATTGAATCGCTGGCTATTTTTTCAACGTTAGAATAGTTTGCACACTCTTCATCATACGTTTACATTCAGAACATCTTCTTCTCTATAAGAAGAATTTCCATCTCCTATCAACAGTAGTAAATCTTCTTCTCCATATAAGAAGAATTTCCACATTGCTGATGTTCTTATGGATGTGCAGTGTAATGTCATCACATTTAATAGGGATTCGGTTTGAAAAAAAAAAACAGGAAGTGTAAGAAGGGGAAGAAGTGCAGCAGAATTGTGGAAGGAGAAGATGAGTAAAGAAGAGAAAGGAAGAGGAAAAGAAGAGAAAAGAAGAGAAAAAAAATAAAAGAAAGAAAAGTCTGACCGCATAGAATATACAACACTATGCACTATTCAAAGATTTTGACAGAATACTATTTACTATTTTATTAGTATTCTAAATTATTGTTACTGTTCAAGTCTTTTAGAATCATAAATGCAAAATGTAGAAAAATACACAGCCAAACAGGATTTTTTTTTGTTTTACAAAATAGATGCTAAATCGGTGTTGTCCAAACAGACCCTAAATGGTGTGAATTTATTGTGTTCATCCTAATGTCAGCTTCTATTATCTTTTTGAAACCTCAGTCCCTTTCAGCCCCTTTGCAAGAAAATATATATGAAACTAAGCTCAATTTAATTGAATTCAAGAACTTCTATTTCAATGTTGCTTTACCTTGAATGTCTCTGTTTTATTTTCTTTCTTTTGCCATGCTCCATTTCAGAAATGAAGTATGAAAGCAGAAACTGGGATTACATGCAGCTGGGCTGTGCAATTTGAACAAAATAAAGAGTTTAAAACACTAATTCTATAGTGAGGAGATGCCCCTACTCAGAAAAGAGGAATTTTTCAATCAAAACCAAAGTGATTTACAAGCACTATAAAATTCTAAGGCAGTTATTCATATTGGTGAGCATCAAATTTGGTTTTGAGAGGTTGATTAATCTATCCTATCACATCACAATATAATTTGTCAAAAATCAAATTCACTATAAAGAAAAATGTGAGGAAAAGGTTCTAATGTATTATCAAAATTGTAATCAAATTTGCTTTACCTCATGTATAGCTAACCAACTACAACATATAGAATCATATTTCCTAGTCTTCACAGGCACAATGGTCTGCTAAAAGAGCAAAAAAGAAATATAATCTGCCCAAGAACTTTAAAGAGAACTAGGAGGATAAATAGAGTTTAGTTTTTATCAAGTATGAACATTCTGCACTCAATATGTGCAAAAGAACAATACACTCAAATAAAGTACTTCACCATCTGAACCTCTTTTTGTTTATAACCACATTTCTCGTAAAAATTCTTATTCTCCATGCTACAATCAAGAATGACTTTGTAACAACCTATAGAATGAGCATGGTCAGTGAGGAATCCAACAATTTTCTTTCCTAATTGCATTCCTCGAATAGAGGCATCTACAACAACATCTTCAATGTGACCGACTTTACCACAGTTTCTTATGAACTTCTTTTCAATAAAAACACTGCCAGTAGCAGCAATTTTCCCAGTTTGTCTATCTTCAATGACGCATATAACATGATCATCCCCTTGTTTAGCAAGCTCCTGATATCGTTCTTCAAAGTCTTTGTCGGATACAGAGTCGCATACAGTCAGTTGTTGTAATAATTCAATAAAACCTTTCTTTTTGTCAGAGATCTCCAGTCTTCGAATTTGAAATCTCCCTTGGTCAACAGAATTATTGCCCTGCATTTCTCCCATTGAGAGTTTGTACTTTTTTTCCTACTATCATAAAAAATAGCACAAGAAATTCAATATCAAGACCAAGCGCCAAACTTTAGAATAGAAATTTGCAGTTAAATAAAGAAATCTTCCTTCAACTTTTATCAACCTATATGTCCATAAAACACAAAATCAAAGCCCAAATTATGCAGTACCCATGAAAGAATTTAACTTTTGATAGATGAAAGTAAATAATGAAAGCCCCAATTTCACAGTATCAGATACAGAATTAAAGTTTTTAACTCAATGTGAACTTTACCAAACAAACAATCAGGTTCCAAATGGATACAGGACATTCTTTTGCAGTTCAGTCAACATATGGCAACTAAAAACAGCAAGCCCAACGAAACAAGTGACAACATGTCAAGATAGATTCTCCTCCCAATGTACAAACAAATATTACAATCATAACCTTTTGCCATCCTCATGAACCTTCTAAACTTCATTCCCCATCTCTAATGCCATTGAAACCAAAAGGCTATTTCCCCTCTTGCAACCTTTCCCCTCTCTCATTTCTCTCCCTAACATCCCTATTGTCATCGCTAATGCACATCCCTACACTACCACTGACATCAACCAATGGCTCAATGAAAGCACCACTAGTTTCAACTAAATTTCACCATTAGATGCCTTCTCATGCTCATCCCAGTTCAAAGAGTGGCAGTGTTGAGCTATTGAAATATCCCTTCCATACTATCATTAACAGTTCCTAATTCATGATCATGACATACATTTCCCAAAGGCCCAAAACTGGATACTGAACTGAACCAACAGCCAATTGCAGAATTATCTCATAAAAACAAATAACAAAATTTCTGCCCAAAATTTCAAAGACCCATCAGAATATGCCACATCAAATTCCTAAAAAGGTCCTCCATTCAGTTCTTGAAATAAAAAAACTGAGTCTTTATCCATCAGATTATCCCATAACAAACAAACAACAAAATTTCCTGCCCAAAATTTCCAAACCCTTTTCAACATACATCAAAACCCTAAAAACATACCTACTTTATTCAGTACATGAAGTAAAAATTGAGTCTTGATCAAGAAACAGCGTCTTAGTAACCATGAAATGAAAAAAAAAAAAAAAATTTGAGCTTCATAGACAAAATATCAACTACCATGTAGGGGGACTTTCCAATACTTATTCACGCACACAAAATTAAGCTACAAGATTCATAAACAAACATGGCTAAACCTCCATCGCTACTTTCTGCTCTGATGAGTGAACTGGATTCTAATTCAGATTTCTTCAGATATTTCTCTACAGAAGTGGAGGTCACTAAATAAGTTAAATCCCCTTAGTATTATAAATCATAAGAGCGAACTCACTCTCAGCATCACAAATGCAAAACTAAGAATCACATAGGACATTTGGAATTTGCAACATGAAGAAAGGAAAAAAATAAAAAACCGAAAGCTATAATAGACTTTCTACATCAGCGTTATGAAGATATTTCTCTCCTTCATTTGACGTGTGCGTTGCGCTTCCTATAATAATTTAACCAAATGGGGTAAAAACAGAGTATAAAAGGATTTAAAGATTTGTCACCTACAACCACCAATGAGCTTCCAGTGTATCAAGATACACTCAAAAGCAAACACATGTTAAGCTAACAAAAAAGTGTAAACGAAGCAACGAAACTCCATTTAATAAATGATATCGAATTCAAACTGTATACTTCCACTACCCTCAATCAACCATACGGAGCAGTCATTACAACGACAACCCATTCGCCAAATTCATCCATTTCCTCAATGGTCATCATAATTCCCTTCCCTCCACGTCCAGAACAAAATCAATCCCACTGACCCATCATGAAATAAAACTAAAAATTCACTAAGCTTCTCATAGCACTCCCAAACTTACCACAAATAGTTAACACTAACTAAAACCAAGAACCAAATTAATGTTTTCTCAAAAAACAAAATTGCATAAATGCATCCAAAGAAGTGCACAGCCTTAATATATATATAGACATAAGAATGTCAACCAAATTCATGAATGCACAAGCTCGCCATAAAATCCTACAGAAGTGCACAGCCTTAATCTTTATCCCGAAAACCTTGCCTTAAAACTGAAGCCCGCATAATTAATCAAACTTTTAACTAAACTTTATAAACCAAGAGTCTTCAATATTCCCAGAAAAAAAAAAACCCTTTTAGAGTACAAGAAAACAAAAAACTACCAATTGTAGCTATTCCATGTAAGGAAACAGTAGCTAAATATCGCAACAACAAATATCCATCAGCAGCTGAAATAAGAGGCAATATCTTAAGCCAATTACAATACTACACTGTCTACTACTTTTCTGTGACATTAAATTCTGAAGTATCTACCATCCAATCTCAAACATAGCTTTTTCTTTCCAATAATTCTGATACAATAGTTTATAGTTTTTAACCTCTGTCTTAGGCAATGGAAATTATCAATGCAACAGCTATTCAAGTATGGGGAAGTGAACTTTTCACACATTTACGTTATTTAGCATTTAGTCTTGAAACATTTTCTTTGCACACTGACTAATTTGCTGGTTTAAACTAGGCCTAAAACTAAACTAACAATCCTTACATCATACAGAAATAGTCACCAACAAACGTCCTATCCCTAATATCACATACATCCAGAGACCACAAGATTATTGCTTATTCTCAAAATCACACATAACTTTTACCTTTAAATGCATAGTGAATTCTTCGAGAAACAATGCGAGATTCAATAGATTCAATAATGCAGTTATATATCCAACTTTCAACAACCTTACTCAACAATTTTAACAAATGCACCCTTAATTCTGCATACAAGTAACTATTCCAAACCATTCATCAAATGTTTTGATGAGTAAACGAAACAAATTACATAGCCCTAATTCTTCTTAAACTAAAACAGAATTTTATATTTTTCGCAATAACAAATTATGTTATGAAAAAATTCAATAAATTCCACAAAACCTTAAGAACCGATCAAACAATCTACAAATATAAATGAATCGGAACGAAATTAAAGGTAGGTTTTATCAACGAACCTTTTCCAGAGATCGCGCTGGTATTTGGCGGGGATTGATCGCAAACCAAATGAAGAAACTACAGACTTCTCCTCTTTAAGTTAACAACCGAGATTTTGTGGAGTAAACTACAAAGTAACCCTTGTAATTTGACAAATTTCGACTTAGCATCATATCTTTTAAACACTTACAAATTACTCTCATATAATTTAGTTTTTTTTAAAGAAAGACGAAAAAATTGAAAAAGATTTAATGCAATTTATTTCAAATCGATAATAGAAAGTCTAACTTCTTATAGCATATATAGAAAAATAAATATTTTAAATTTATATATTTGTATGTTTTCTAAGAAAATCGAACTAAAAGTAAGTAAAATGTAAATTTTTAAACTATAAGAGTGCAATTTGAAAATTTGTAAAACTATAATGAGGTTTTCTGTAATTTATCCAGATGTTTATTATCAATATTGTCACTTTTAATATTAATAAAAACTTAAAAATATGTTATGATTTTTATAAGTATTCTTAAATATAAATACTAAGGTCAACTTTTGAAAAATTTCTTAAAATATCAACTTTAAATTTTATTTTAGAAAAAAGAATAATAAAGATTTCATTGTTTCTTTAAAATTTTTATTAAAAATTAGGAAAAAAAAACTCTAAAAGGAGATTCCAAATTTCAAAAATAGAGAAGAAGAGGAATTGAGAGTCAAATTTATACCAAATTTTCCTCAAATCAATTTTTTTTTTGGGTTGACAAATCTTTTCCATTTCACGACTTGTTGATGGATTGCTTATTTGTTCTATAGTTATTAAGTTCATATTATACATTTGATTTTTTGAATTTTAACCCTAAAATGATGAATTTTATAAAACTAAAAATAAAATTGAATACAACAACTAAACCTTTTTTCACTATGTGGAGTGAATTGAAAATTAAAATTAAATATCATAAAAAAAATTTATCATTTAAATACAATGACCTCACATAATATAATAAGGACCTATTTGATAAAATTGAAATTTAAAAATTGAAATATGAAATAATAAGTGTATGAATATTAAAATAATCAAGTTTGTTTCATAAATATATTGATTTGATAACTGAATAGCAAATAATATGATTTTGTTTTTTAATTATTTATTTTTTAATAAATGTGCAATATATTACTTTTCAAACAACAAATCAAAATTATTAAAAAAATATATACAATATAATTTCGTAAAAACAAATCAAAGTTAGTAATTTTGAATATAAAATATTAGCATAACCTCCCCAAAATCCAAAATTTTTTACATTGTCTGTCTTTATGGGAGTGATTTTGTCTTGCATGGTGGGAGTATTTTTCTCTCTTTGAGAGATTTAGTCTCCATTTTGAAATTCTTTTAAACATTAAAAAAAATCTAGACCTTCCGTATGGGTGTGGTCATGGGAGAAATTTCCATCTTCTCCATCATTGTCTCTCTTCTCCATATCTAGTGATTATTCTTTGAAAATCCATAGATTTAATGTTATGCTGCAACTGAAGTTGAAAATGGTGGAAGAAAATTTTGTTGTGGGTATAATCTTGGTTTTGATCACCTACTTAAGAGAAAGATTCTATTCCATCTTTGCTACTGTGAGGAAAGACAATCTACTTTAACTCCAGTTTTAGCTTTGCATTATTGGAGAAGAAATTAATTCAAGTTTTAGCTGTAAACTAAGTGAAATTTTCTTTTATGTATCAATTTAACCATGTTTGACTTTATATCTTTTGCTTAATTGTTGTATTGCACTGATATTATAGGATTAAATTACCTATGACAATGTAACTTTCTTCAATTATTCAAATTCATGTTTATAATGAAATGAAATTTATCACTTTTGACCAAAAAAAAGATTTTATCTTTCAAAAATTTTTAAAAATATAATTTTTAATTAATAAAATCAAGTATATTAAATACATATATTAAAAGATAGAAAAAATATATATATTGAATAAAATGTGTTCTATTATATTGGATGTTATTTGTTAAAATTTTTAAAAATATAATTTTTAATTAATCAACACTTGATTTGAATACAAAATATAAGTAAACTTGATTTAAATAAAAAAGATAAGGCTCCGCTTGGATGAACTGTTTTTTGGTTTTATTTATGAAATGATTTTATCGAGTTTTGTTATGAGAAATGAATATTTATAAAATGATTAGATGTGTTTGGATCGATAAATTTGGTTAATTTATTGAAAATTGTGTATAGAAAAAATTATTATTATATATATAATGATTAATTTATATATTATTATATAATTAATTTTTTTAAAAAAATAGGTCCCGCTGCTTGTTCTTGATTTTCCTTTCCACGCTGGGCAACTTATTGTATGCACACCAGGTCTCACTCTTGCACCTGCCTTTTTAAATCATAAAGAATCTACCTGGGTCAAAGAGAAAAAAGCAATAAAAGGAGTTCTTTACATAACATGATCAAATGTTGACAATAAAAATGAGTTGTTTCATCACCTTTGACATGTGGGCCCTAAACCTATATGAAACCACGTGATTCCACAACTTTTGTTTCTGAAACCTTCTGCTTATTCATTGAATCGCAAGCGTGCTACCATTTTTTCAACTATCACTTCAGCTAGAATAGTTTGCATAAATAACCAGACTCTTCATCATACTTTTACATCCAGAACATTTTTTTCTCTCTATAAGAAGAATTTCCATCTCCGATCAACAACAGCAAATCTTCTTCTCCATATAAGAAGAATTTCCATCTCCAATCAACTATCATAAACAGTGAGTTATAATTGCTACTATCACTTATATCTTTTCATTTTATTTTATTTTTTAATATTATATTAAAATGACTGTAATTTTTTTTACAATATCGCAATTGAAATAATTTCTTTCCTGATATTTCCAATAATTATATGAATATATGAATATGAAATATATTATTAATAGGGAAAATATTCAATTTTTTCTTCAAGTTTATATCCAACCCCCTATTTTATGAGCTCACACACATTTTTTAAAGTTTGCTTTACATTTGTTTTCATAAAATAGATCATATATATACATGTTTTGAAGTATAATGTTGTTGTGTTAATTTTAGTTATATGTATAAAGGAAAAAATATTGAACAAAAAAAACCTCATTTTCATTGTTACGGGTGAAATCTTTTTCCTTTCGTGCATAAAAATTTCAAAATTTTGTGAAAAAACACTTATAGGCTCGTTGGGTATTAGAATGTCTTCTACTATGCACATTTTTTTTTTTTTTTTTAACAATTTTCACACCTTGCAAAATATGGACGGTTCGTCTAGCCATAATAATAGTTCTCATAATTTGGATGATGAAGATGCAATTGCAAGCTTTGCATATATATTGTCTTCATCGACGATGTCATATATTCCTAGAGAACCTTGCAGTACTTCATCTCTTATTGGCCAACAATGGGTACAAGAATTAATTAATGGTCATCACGCTCGTATTTTTGAAAGTTGTAGAATGGACGTATCTACATTCTTATTATTTTGTCGCCTTTTACGAGATGGGGGTTATATTGAAGAAAATCCTTGTACTCGTGTGTCTGTTGAAGAAGCACTAGCTATGTTTTTAGTTTTAGCAAGTGCTGACAGTAGACAACGGGCATTGGCTGAAAGATTTCAGCACTCAACTGAAACTATAAATCGCAATGTGCATCGAATTGTCAGAGCTATTGTTCACTTTAGCTCCATGATCATACAACCAAGAAATGTGCACAACACTCATGAAAAAAATACTTCGCAGCTCAAAGTTTTATCCTTGGTTCAAGGTGACTGAGCAATTTTCTCCATAATATTCGCATGATTTTCAATTTCAGCGCAAAGTAATTACTTACGAATAAAACTTTGATGTGTTGCAGGACTGTGTTGGAGCAATTGATGGTACTTCAGTCGCTGCATTGGTTCCTACTTGTAGGCTAGATGCATTTCGAAGTAGAAAATCAGAATTCTCTCAAAACGTTTTGGCTGCATGTGATCATGACCTGCGATTTGTCTTTATTCATGCCTGTTGGGAAGGAAGTGCAAATGATGCTAGAGTATTTTTAGATGCATGCACTCGAGAAGGTGTTAATTTTCCTATGCCTCCACCATAATAATATTGATTAGGTTAACGTCAAATTTTATTTAAAACACGATTCTTTTTCCTTTGATTTTATTATAGGAAATAATTTTTTTGCATGTGTTCTGATTTACACACACACACACATATATATATACATTTTTTCACATGAACATAACATTTTTTTAACTTTTGGTATGTATAGGAAAATATTATGTTGTTGATTCGGCTTACAAAAACATGCCTGGATTTCTTGCACCGTTTCGTGGTAGTCGTTACCATTTACAAGAATTTAGTGGCACAGGTGGAGGCCCAAGAGGGTAGAAAGAACTATTTAACCACTGACACTCATCAATACGTAATGTTATTGAAAGATGATTTGATGTGTTGAAAAATAGGTTTCCTTTTTTAAAAGGCCCAATGCCAAATTACATGATGGCTAGACAAACCTCGATGGTGATTGCATGTTGTGCAGTTCATAATTTCATCATGGAAAATTTGCCATATGACGCATATTTTTTTAGAACATTTTCAGGATGAAATGATTATCGATGGAGAATGTGAAATGCACCCAAACAATGTTTCACTAGAGTTTGACTGTTCAGACCCTGCTGTTATTCATTGGAATCATTTTTGTGAGGAAATGACTCATAATATGTGGGTTACATCTACAAATTAATGTTAAGAACTATAATCCATCATGGCATATGGGACAATTGTTTTATATTGTAACTCGTTCGAAGAATGTATATTTTTATTTTGAATTGTTTATGGGATGCTACCGTTGATATAGAATTGTTTATTATATACCTTCTAATTCTTTATTGAAAAATGAACAAATACAATTAATATTAGATAAATTTAATGAAAAATAAAATTGGAAACTTCAACAATTTTTGTATTAAAATGTGTAAAGCGATACTTGTTTGAAAATAATGAAGTTGGTTAAAACAACATTTACTAGATAACATAGAGAGTAACTTTTAATCTACTCTTTTTGTTTTTATCATTAGTTTAAGTAGGTGGTTTTACTTGTTTAGTTATTGATGTTACATATTATATGGGAAATATAAATGTGCAGAAGAAGGGATGCAACCAAATTCTTTTGCTGGAATTTATAATGTTTAATAATTTATGGCATTTATGTTTCTTCTTAAAGATAAAAGGAAGATGAACCGAACACGCTGAATTGAGTCCACAACTTTCTTCATTTACTACTGTGTTTATCAATTGAAGCCATCAATATTTCTTCATTTTTAGTCCTGATATTATGGAGGACAAAATCATTGAAACAATCATCATCTTCATTTTGTCCTGACATTATGGATTACTCTAGTGTCTAGGAGAAGAATCATGCGAATTTGTCATTGTTCATGCAAGACCAAAAGAAACCTCCAAAAGGAAATTGACATTCATGATTCAACTGCACATGCAACCAAGGTCCCATGTCGAATACTAAGGTAAGCTCTTACATCGACAACAATATTTTAAACTTAAAATTAAGATTGCGTTACAGATTGTGATTCTCTAACAAACAATCCACCAACAATGCCTTCACAGAAAGAAGAGTTAAACTTCCTACTGGTACCACTAATGTCACCAGGACACAGTTTGCCCATTATAGACATGGCCAAAGTTGGATGGTTTGTATTCCAAATTAGATAATTATGCTCAGTTTCTCATTTGGGGATTCCAAATTGGAAACTTTATTGGTTGGATGACATTTTGAGAAGAAGAAGAAACAATGTTATTCCTCTATTGTAGACTAATTTTACCAATTACTAGTTTTTAGTTGTTTTTTGGTCAATTCTCCTCTATGGCATGTAAATTCCTTTTACAATTTCTTGTTGGATTGGTGTCAACTCTCACATACATGTTTTTGCCCAAGACAAAGACAAATTCTATGTTGTCATCTAATAGACTTACATTGTTAATGGTAGATATAATAACTGATTCATATGGTGATCGGTTGATCTTAATACATCTTGTATCAAGACTAATGTTGTTTGCAAAAGACATGTATGTCATTCTGTAATCATTGGTTTATATATAGTAGTTAAACAAATTCGTTGCCTTCCAATTAATTCGATGTTAATGCCCAATATATCTTCCAAATCTGATCCATTTATGTATATGCCTTTACTTCACATCTTATACTAAGTTTACATGTATAAATCTGATAAAATTTTACAACTTTCTATTTTACATATATTTAGTGCGCTTCATAGATTGGTATTTTCATTGTACTTGATGTGCATACAATGACTTAAACATTATTTTGAAATGCAAGGTCCTCGAGCTATCAAAAACTATTACAATTCATCCATTTCAGTACAATCTCATTCAGATTCCAACGATCTAATAGCGTGCATCTTCAACTCCTTTAATGTAGTAATTGCTTTATTTTGAATTATATACATTCACATAATTATTAGTGTGAAATAATTCTATATCATCTCTCTATTGTGCATATAGAATATGGACAACAATTATGATGACTCTGACATTGGAATCAAAAGAGTGGAGTGGAAAGAAGAAGATAAGGCCCACTTTGTTCACGTGTTAATAGAGTTCAAAGATAATGGTCATTTGACTTCTAACAATTTCAAACTTTCAACATACCATCAAATAGCTCAAGAGTTGTACCGTAGGACCAACAAAAGGTTTTAAATTGATAAATTACAGAGAAAATATAATAGGTTGAGAAAGGATTGGCGGTTGTACTGCGACTTAAGGAAAAATCGAACTGGCTTTGATTATGATGCAATAACAAATCAAATTATCGCATCAGATGATAATTGGTGCCTATTTGTTTCGATAATTTTCTTACTTCGTTTATGCTTTAACTATTATTTAAATAACAATCAATTGTATGGTTCATGTGTAATAATCATCAAATATGTATATTTTCTACTCTCTTTTTATTGTTGTCGTTGCTTTGCACCATTGTTACTTTTACATGTGTAATCTTGTGTGTGGTGGGTATGAATACATATTCTAAACTTTTCTAACATAGGTAATTTTTTTCTCCACATTTTTTGTTAGGTTAATCGTTATTATGCAAAATTTAGGGCAAGAGGGCTGCATAATTACGAAAAATTGACCAAATTATTTTAGAATACGACTGCTACTGGAGACTTTGCACGGGCTCCTTCTCAACCAACTCCAACGTCCGATGGGGAGCATGATATGGAGAGAATAATTCGACAACAAGTTGGAAGAGCTGAAATTTTTGTAGATATTGATGCTACTGGTTTTGGGTCTATCAGTGCACCTATTGTGCCTATGTCAAGCAAAGCTGCTGGGAAGCGTAAAGCAAATTTCGACATCTCTCCAAGTGGTCGTGCAAGTTCAATTAGCAAAAGATCGCGTTCAACAGATGTTGCACACTATTAGATCGTTGAATGTATATAATTCTATAGAGAGATGATATAGAATTATTTTACATTAATAATTATATGAATGTATATAATTCAAAATAAAGCAATTACTACCTTAAAAGGAGTTGAAGATGCACACTATTAGATCGTTGGAATCTGAATGAGATTGTACTGAAATAGATGAATTGTACTGGTTTTTGATAGCTCGAGGACCTTGCATTTCAAAATAATGTTTAACTCATTGTATGCACATCAAGTACAATGAAAATACCAATCTATGAAACGCACTAAATATATGTAAAATAGAAAGCTGTAAAATTTTATTAGATTTATACATGTAAACTTTAGCATAAGATGTGAAGTAAAGGCATATACATACCTGGGTCAGATTTGGAAGATATATTGGGCATTAACACCGAATTGATTGGAAGGCAACGAATTTGTTTACCTGCCATATATAAACCAATGATTACAGAATGACATACAACATGTCTTTTACAAACAACATTAGTCTTGCTACAAGTATTATTAAGATCAACCAATCACCATATGAATCAGTTATTATATCTACCATTAACAATGTAAGTCTATTCGATGACAACATAGAATTCATTTTTGTCTTGTCCATAAACATTTATGTGAGAGTTGACACCAATCTAACAAGAAATTGTAAAAGGAATTTACATGCCATAGAGGAGAATTGACCAAAAAACAACTAAAAACTAGTAATTGGTAAAATTAGTCTACAACGGAGGAATAACATTGTTTCTTCTTCTTCTTCTTCCCAAAATCTCATCCAACCAATAAAGTTTCCAACTTTGAATCCCCAAATGAGAAACTGAACATAATTATCTAATTTGGAATACAAACCATCCAAATTTCCTCGAAAGAAATATATACACAAACACTTAATCAAGACAAAAAAACTTTCTTCTCTTCTTGAGTTAGATCTAATAGCCACCAACAACACCATTATTTTCTCTACTCTTCCTAACAAATGCAAAGTATCCGAATTGAAAATGATACAATAACTACTCTATTCTACAAAATGGACAGTGTTCTCTCAGTATTGATAATTATCTAATTCACACACAAGCACATAGTTCAAGATTCTGTTTGTAGTCAACTTGCTTCTAATTCCAAAATTATTGTATATAACAAACTGATGAGTTCACTAGACTCTCTACTCTCTACTCTCTACTCTCTACTCTCTACTCTCTACTCTCTACTCTCTACTAGTGGACAATATGGTTGAATGGCATTGAGTTTTAGTACAAGATAGTGAGTGGTTCATAATTAAATTAGTACATACAATTACAATTTACAGGGTACTGATAATGTTAACAAGATAGTGAGTGGCATTAATGTTAACAATTACTGGACACCAAAATGTTTAGTACTTAGTAGTACAATATGTACGTACTACATATGCTTGTCTTTAACTTCTTCAACTTATCAAAAAATTGAGTTAGAAAACCAGCCAAATCCACAACTTTGATGAATGATGATTAAGAAGGAAAAGCATGCATATGCCAAAATGATAAACAAAAACAAAAATGTACTAAAAAGAAGTAGTGGACTAGGGTTTTGGTAATTAAGTATGAATTAATTTGTGAGACTAAGTCACACATCTAGGCCTGAAACAAACCTTAATGACAAGTCGTGTCGCATTCACTCACTTATATATATATGATTATGATGTTGATTATAATCTAAAAAAAAAAATTGATGCTATATATTTAGACAATTAATTAATGTTGTTACCAATTCGTCCTAGATGATTTGATTAGCTAGATTAATGTAAATGTGCAAATTATGAATATCCGTGGTTCTAACTTCTAAATATTTTGGGTTTGGCTGGAACTGGAAGTACTGTACAACATTGTCAACTTTGATTTAGATCCCAAATGAGCTGTCTTTTTTAACTCTTAACATACCAATCCAATATTAGATGCTGCTCTGCTTTATCATCATCATCAACATGTATGTATGTAAATGTGAATGTGAATGTGAATGTGATGATCGATGCTTACCTGCAATTGCGCTGTAGTCTTTAGTGCCACCCTAGATTTAATCTTTCTTTCCTTTTGAAGAAACATATGATCAGTATAACACACAAACTCAACTCATTGGTATACAAACATAGGTGATATGGAAAAATCACCATTTGAACATGCTTTTATAATTTGCACACACTCACTCACTAGTCAAAGTTGTCGATTTTGATAGGAGTGATCTCATTTGCTACGTTGAAGCGTCCCACCAAGCATGCAAAAAACATCATTTGTTGTTCCAGTGTAAACTTGATGTTCTCAGCCCAAAAGAGTGAAATTAAGAAATTACCAACAAGATTGTCGATATAGTGAGTTTCTTCCCTCAACAACTTTAGATCAGCTACCTGTTTGTTTTTGAACAATGCAACGAAACTAATGAGTACTTTAGAGACCAATTTCAAACCATACTAGAAATCATAATTTTGCAAACTATCACAGAACACCACCAACTGCAAGATCGCCACAGATCTAAAAAATTAGACATAATTCTAGTATAAGTGATCTCCAGATCTAAACATTGATAAAGCGCTCACACCATACAAGGAAGTACTGAGAATCTTTCTGTTGATGTCCTTATGGTTGTGCAGTGTAATGTCATCACCTTTAACAGGGATTCGATTTGAAAAAAAAAAAGTGTGAGAAGGGGAAGAAGTGCAGCAGAATAGCAGAAGAAGCAGATGAGTAAAGAAGAGAAAAGAAGAGAAAGGAAGAGAAAAAGAAGAGAAAAGAAGAGAAAAGAAAGAAAACTCTGCAAAGTTACGCATAGAATATTTTCACTGTGCACTATTCATTGAATTTTGACAGAATCCTGTTTTCTATTTTATTAATATTCTAAAATAATGGTACTGTACAATTCATTTAGGATCATAAAAGCAAAATATAGAGAAATACACAGCCAAACAGGATTTTTTTTTTGTTTTACAAATAAATGCTAAATCGGTGTTGTCCAAACAGACCCTAAGCTATTAAGGAGAATAAACATCTGGCAAGAAAGGGAAAATTGCCTCCTCATTCATGTTCAACCTTTGAACTAAACTAATAAAACTAAAAGTTGCAATGAAATAGAAATACAAGATGTCCAACATAGCACTCATCTCATATTACTCTCTCGCAAAACATCAATCATGTCGTAAATTTGCTTGTCTGCTTTCGATTGAACCTGCATTCCGTACACATTTCCGTATTCAATGTACCAAGAATCAAAACTAGAGTTCAATAAAAAGTTCATCAGGCAACGTAAACATGGCTGAAAATTATGATTCTGCTTATGTATTCCTTGCTAGGCATTTTCGCTCAATGAGATTGCCAAAAGAACTGAGAAGCAAGTCTGTCTGGAAAGTAAATTAAGTTGGAGAGGGAAGTTATAATACCTTTTTAGCAAGAAAAATAACAGCATCAACTGTACCCTCAGCATAGATTGATCTACCGCAAACATTATGCTGAAACTCAAATGAAACACTGCAAGGACGCGTAGTTTCAAGCCTTTAAATGTTTTTATCCAACATGAGCAGACAAAATGAAAACCAAAAAAAAAAAAACACAGGTTCAGTGAATTACGTTTCATCTGGTGATGTCAAATTATACATATGGAATGCATGGCCGGACAAATGCTCTGCTGGAACACCAACCATCTCCATTTGCAGCCGGGGATCTCGTATTTGTTGTATCTGGAAATCACATTAAGCAAAGGGACCAGTTACATATAGTTTTGGACATCTGCTCCAGCTTTGTTTTGGAAGTTTATTTATATTGCCTCTCTATATACTTGCAATTTCTTGCCTTCTAATAAATGTCTGCTTATCGCAAGCAGCAAAAGTTTGCAGAAACATTGGTGGATACATTTAAAAGCAACCAAAATGAGCCCTCACTAGAGTGGAATTTACTAAAATTTAGCATAAGGATTTCTAATCCTAAAACCACTCAAAATTTTCAGATAAGACAGTCAAATTATGCCATCAGTAGATGAATATTATTCTCTCTGGATGGCCCAAGAGATGCAGGAACCTCGTGCACAAAGTTTGGGATTTTATATATGAAAGCAGACTTTCGAAACAAGAAGATTGATGAGTATAACATGTGAAAAAAGAGGCTTGCGTCTGTGAGCATACGAAGCTATGATAACAGGCTGCAATATATGTGAAATAAAAGGGCAATAATAAGAGGTTCCCACCAACTGTTATCAAGGGCATATTAGCAGACACTTTGACAAAGCATGTACGGTGAGAATTTCTCAAGAGACAAATTGTGAAAGCTTCTGTAATAATTCATAAGGTTTGTCCAAAATGATCCTTGGTCAAATGCAAATGCATGAAACAAGAGAAAATTCCACTGTTAGCACATGGTAGGTAGCAAGGAACAACCTGATCTTCTTCAAAAGAGACTCCGAGCTTCTGAAAGCATGAGATGACAGCCTTGGTAGTATCAGATGTGTCCTTTTTGCTAGTTTGATGGGACTCCATCACCTAAAAGAGAAAAAGGGTCAGCATGCCTCTCTGAGATATCAAGTAAATATAACTCAGGATTAACAGTGCAAGGTCCTCACATTGCTACAAACAACAAAGGACATAGCAATACAAGCCATGCAATTTGAGTAAGCACATCCCTATACTTAAGCCTACTTTGTACCAGACTTTATGCATGTTGTTAAATTGTGAGCCAGTCTTATTCGAGTTTGCTGAAAAACTCTGCACAATGAAGAAAGTTATATAGCAGATTTATGGTCATTCCTATAGCACTCAAACTACTCCGGTAAGTATCATTGGGTCCAAGAAAATCAAAGAGTGATTACTTGATCTAGAGTCAAGTAAACCACAAACTTCAACAACCTCTTGAAACTTTCAAAAGGCACTGCCTCAATGCATTTTCAGCAAATTTATGTAATCTTCAAGTTGACATGCATGTTAAATCTAGACTTTAATAGGTACTTTCATTGACATAAAAATTTGACACGTATGTTTTTAAAACAAAATGAGTTCCATTAAATAGCAGTCAACTCACTTCATCATTCAATCCAGTTCCACCATAAATCCTAAAGGGGAAGATTATGTTCTATTTTTCGAACTCAGGGAGACTTGTATGCGTGTTGCCAACAAAATGAGTTCAATTTAACTGTAGTCAACCGAATTGATTATTCAATATAGTTCTACTTCCAGGTCAAAACTAAGGGGAAGATATCTTTTCTTCAACCTTAGGGAGGCTTTCTTCACATTAAAATAACTTTAAATTTGATATTAATTATAGCTCGGTGATCAAGGGTGAACAGTCTTAATTCTTTGCCTTAAGAATATGCCGCCTTGTGTTTTTGTACCTTTTGAAACAGATACACAGAAACAACAGTACCAAAAATACTACAGATTAAAGCATAGACTAGACAGGTTTTGCCTCTATATTGAATGTCCTTCAAATAAATTTTACCATTCAAGCTACCATTTGATTTTGATTATTTTCCTCATCAATTATTCAATAATCAATACTAAATGAATTAATCAACACTAAATGAATTCAATACTGTCACCATGGCTTTTCAGTTTCCATATTCTTTTATAAACACGTAAAAGTTAAAAAGCAAGGCCAGACAAAGCATAGTATTTGCAAATCTTAACTAGCTATCCCTTGGAGCAGGCATCAACCGAAGCCTCTCCTCTGGGGCTTGATTTCCCCCGGGTGACCTCTCCTCCGACAGGAGCGACTGCAAATCTCTGCCATTTGCCAAACTATTGAACTCAACTGCCTTGGAAGGTAATGCAGGGTAACATCTTTGACAGAATGTCATCAATTGTTTAATGGATCATTCATGATATGGGGCACACTATTGGTAGAAATCTTCTCGCGTGCTGAACGTTCATGGATCACTGACCATAGTAACACCAATAGGCCAGGGTGCATTTCCAAAAGCCAGCCTAATCCTAATGTAATGATCCATTGCAGCTAGGGAGTCTCGCTTCATGCAGCATTCAACAACCAACATCAATGCTTGTCTAATAGCATCAGGAAGAACTTTCTTTCGACAGAACTTGAACAAGGGGTGGTGCAAGTATCTAGCACACTGCTTAAAAGTTGCAACCATGGACTTCCCCTTAGCTGTCCTCTTCTCAGCATCGGTCATCTCATCAAGCTCCTGATTCCACTCATTCAACAACTTGTTGAAAAAATACCAAAATCTTATCCTCCTCGCGTAGCTCCTCAAAATTAGTCTTCATCCTCGTTAAATCCTTATCATGGTCCACCCCAGAAGAAGCCCCATCCCCACTCCCTCCTCCCCTCCCTCCTTATCCTCATTGGCATCCTCCGTAGCCTTCATTTTCCTATCACTCAAAATCCCAGTCTTCTGACGCTTCTTTAACTCAACAATGTCCCGCAAAAAGTCGTTGGTCTGGCCCTCCGTCATATCGCTATCTTCAACTTCAAATAGTCCGGCCAGATTCAGCTTTAGATTTGGGGACATCGAACTTGAAATTAGGGTTTGAGTTCGAAATAGAGACGTGACCATGCTCCTTTTGTTGCTTTTGGAGAAGGGATTTGGCCTCGGCTTCGCGCTTTTCTTCCTCGCGAATCAGCTAACCTGGAAGATAACCCAGCTTCAAAAATCCAATTCTGACAACATATTGAAAAAAATATCTGCATAATCCGATTAAGTATTCATCAGTCCATCAAATATTTTTATAAAAATTAAATCTTCAATAATTATAAATTTATACTATAATCGGAGCATTTTTAACTAAAAATAAAATTCGTCAGATGTGAAACGTCGAGAAGGAACCGTACCTAATCAAACATAAACAAACTTTCCCAAGAAGGACGGGAACGCGATCCTGTGAAGTTGGGTGGGTAGGTGAGTGTGTGAGTGCGTGTTTTTTTCATATTTGGATTTTGTAGAGCTGAATTACACTTTACCACTTTACTTTTTGTATGGCTACATTTTATAGCACTATACTTTCAAAATATACACTTTGTTATCGTAAAAGTTGCAAAGTTAGCAAATTTAAGAGGGAAAATCAACAAAAATGTCCCTCACATATTGGCTTTTAATCAATTTTGTCCCTCACATTTAAAATGTAAAAAATTTATCCCTCACACTTTCAACGTGCATAATTTGTGCCCCTCGTTCAATTTCTGTTAAGTTTTCAGTTAAAATATATCACGTGAGAAGCACATGACGTTTTCCAAGGGTAAAAAAGAGATAACACATTTTTTTTAATTTAGGGCTTTCATCACCACCTCTTTTTTTTTCTTTTTTTTTCCAAAGCAAAGCAAACGATATCATAGACGTTAAGATTCAATCAAACCACTAGATTCACCAATGAGTCATGAGCATGGTCATTACTTTAAAATTAACTGAAATTTTCCAGATTTTGGATTCACCACAGAGCAATCAATTCAAATTCTAAAGCCCATCAAGGGCAGCATGAACAGAGAGTACATGGTCAAAAACCTGACTACAGTTTTCATCACTGTAACACCAAGGATTCGTAGCAGCGCGGTTCAATCTCCGCCCAAACAACAATTAAGATTGATTGGGAATTCAGAATTAAAGGTTCTCACCAAGTATGTGCAAAAGCCGACAGAGGAAAGTACAGCAAAAGCCAAGTGTTGAATTTTGAGATTAATAACGACGGTAGCTCCCACCAGATCAGAACAAGCTCAGGAGTAGCATTGCAGCACTTGATGATTTTGGGCCTGTCCTTGAGAGGAAAAAAGAGAGGCTGTTTTGTAAGCAGTGAGTAGATCGGCCGGGATAGAGTCAGCAGTGAGGCAAATCGGCCGAGTGATAGGTGAAGTCGCCGAATCGTAAGTGTACAGCCGGGATCCCGATCTGTACTAGCAGTGGCCTATCGGATCGTGCAGCCTTCGAAGTTGGGGAATTCGATCTATTCTCTTAGGTTCTCCCCTTTGATCTGGACAGCTCCTGCTAGCCTCAAATCTGCCCCAAGATCGTGACTTCAAGCTCAGATCCTCCCCAAGAGACAGATGCAAAAATTCAGAGCTTGAGGCTTGCTATGAAATCCGATGCTTTCGATTAATGCAGATTGAACTGCACTTCATCATCAACTTCATCATCTTCTTGCTCTCTTCTAGTAAGAAGTGACCATCAGTTCAAATTCAAGTATTCGTTCGGTCATCCATGGCATCACCAACTATTTGGATTGGTTTTGGTTGTGAGTTGAGCCATTTTGCCAACGATTTGGAATTGAGATTGGTTTTGTTTGTGGGTTTCAATCATTGCAGTGAATGTGGGGATATGAGAGAGTTTTTTTTTTCGCTCTGAGAAACTGGAATTTTTGAGGAGTGATTGAAATTGTCTTGATGGTTACATAGGAGGTGGAGATAAAGAGGAGGAGGAGATGGAGGAGAAGGTGGAGGTGGACATGGAGGGAGGGGGTGGAAGTGGTGGCGATGACAAAATTAGTAGGAGGGGCAATGACAGAGCTTAAAATAGAGGAGAAAAAGGTAAAAACAATTAAAATACGTATTTTTTGTCCAAAAAAAACGTCATGTGCTTCTCACGTGATATGTTTTAACAGAAAACTTAACAGAAATCGAACGAGGGGCACAAATTATGCACGTCGAAAGTGTTAGGGATAAATTTTTTACATTTTAAACGTGAGGGACAAAATTGCTTAAAAGGCAAAATGTGAAGGACATTTCTGTTGATTCTCCCAATTTAAAATATACACTTTGTAATAGTAAAAGTTACGAAGTTAGCAAATTGTGCAAATTAGCCCCACTATATTTCATTATTATTTAGACAAATATACCCTTATTAACAAATTTATTTAATAATTAATACAATGCAAGGTTAAAACTCTATATTAACTCAAAAACTTGTAAAATACATTACTTTGATTTTCACTAATATAAGAATAACAAATTTATTTACTTTAATTTTCACTAATATAATAACAAATTTATTTTGTACTATTAACTGCTCTATTATCTACCTAAATTGAAATATTTTAATATAAAAAAAGAAATAAGAGTGTTAATAGTCTATAATAATTTAGCAAAAAAGTGAAAAAAAATCTAAATAAATCATATCAATGACATAAAATATTTGAAGAGATAGTGAGACATTATCCAATGTCGTTATTCTTTTTCTAAGAATTTTGAGCATTTATTACATGTTCATAGAAAAGATAAAATCAACTTGTCAAATATGTTATATCTTACCATTCTCGTACCTTTTTCTATTCTATTAAATATGAAATTGAAAAGTTGTTTATAAATAATAAGAGTAATGATAACAATAGTGAAAAATATTAGTGAAAACCAATATTGACTGATGTGGCAAGTATTAAAAAAAACAAACTCATTCATAATGTATAAAAAGACACCACCTTATAAAAAAATTAATACGTGTACAATCACTTATCTCTTAAGGTTCACTTAACATTTGGTTAGAGTATTAGTTTAATTTTTTAAAATGAGATAACTAATTTAAATGACATGTGTCATTTTTTTATAAAGTGTTACATAAAAGTAGTACAACATACCCAATTTTATCTTTTTATACCTGTCACATCAGTCACTATTAATTTTCACTAATATTTTTTAATGTGTCTATCGTTACTCAAATAATAATACACACACAAAGATTAGAAGTCTTTTGCATTTTTTAGATTCTTTTAATAATATGTTTTATATTTTTATAAGGGTCATTTTTTGTCATTTCATACATTTTTCTAACGGAAGTTTGTTAACTAACATGTTGATTAGTCTAGTAGGTAGCAAAGTGTATATTTTAGAAGCATAAAATGGTACCTACTCACAAAACATAGGGTGACAAAGTGTAATTAACTATTTTGTAAATTGTGTGTTGCAGATTGGAAGTTTATGATTAATTACACTTCGTCACCCTATGCTTTGTGTGTAGCTACACTTTGCCACTATATGCTTCCAAAATATACATTTTACCACTCTTAAAGTAACGGTTTTAGTCAACTTAACCATACAAAATTACCCCCACATTAATGTCACTTATATTTGGACAAAAATACCCTTGCTTTTAGGCATTTTTTTCCTTAAAATCTTATTTATCATATCTTTTAAAAAATTTTTGTAATGGACATAGTTATATAGAATTTTTAATAAAGAGTGTAGGACCCATTTATAATAATATAAAATTTTGAAATATTAACAATAAAATATGATTTTGCATAATAAAATTAAATTTAAAATTATAATAGTAAAATATTCTACCACGTAAATTTCACCAACATAAATTAATCAATCCAAACACATAGAATATTCATTTGTTATAATAAAAAAGATTCATTTATAAAACAAAACAGAAAAAAAAACTCAATTCAAATAGAGACTTATGTTGATTTTTAAGCTTATTTTTCGTTTGTATTTCATTTTTTTTAGATTCAAAAGTCACTTATCAAATTCAAATATAGAACCTCATTGGAGAAGAAATTCTAAACATGTAGAAAATATTAATCATACATTTTTATCAAATAATTTGGGTTAATATGAATATATACAGTTATTTTTTTCATTATTTATTATTTTATTTTATTTTAAAGTCCCCAAACAAATATGGACCAGAGGTGACAATATTTTATGGTAAAAAATGTTAAAGTGAAAAAACGTATTGATTTTTGCTTTTTCTCTACTTTTTTTTCACCCTCCTCAATTGTGAACATGCATACTTGTAAACAATGTAAAAAAAACCTAAATTTAGAATTTTTTAAAAAATTTCTATTTTTCATGAATTATAACACGTATTTTTGCCAAATATGAAAAAAATAAAAAAAAGCGTTGATTTTGATTTTTTGTATCGTTTTTTGCACCCAAACCGATCGTGAACATGCGTTCTAGAGAATATTGTAAAAAAATAGAAATTAAAATTTTCACCAAAGCTCCATTTTTTCTAAGTAAAAATCCCTGTTGATTTTTGCTTTTTCTCTTTTTTTCCACCCACCTCAATTGTGAACATGCATATTTGTGAACAGTGTCAAAAAAGTAAAATTTAGATTTTTACATAAATTCTATTTTTCATGGGCTATAGCACAATTAATTATTTTTCCAAAAATGAAAAAATTCAAAAAAAGTGTTAATTTTGACTTTTTTGTATCATTTTGTACACCCAAACCGACTGTGAACGTGTATTCTAGTGAATATTGTAAAAAAAGGGAATATTAAAATTTCACCAAACTTCCATTTTTCATTGGTTATAACACACGTATTTTTGGTAAAAAATGACAAAGTCAAAAAAAAAGTTTCGATTTTTGCTTTTTTCCTACTTTTTTTCACCCACCTCAATTATAAACATGCATACTTGTGAACAGTATCAAAAAAAGTGAAATTTAGATTGTTTACAAAATTTCTATATTTTAAGGCTATAAGACACGTATTTTTTTTCAAAAATAGCAAAATAAAAAAATGCTGTTATTTTGATTTTTTTGTATCATTTTTTTGCGCCCACAACTAATTGTGAACGTGTATTCTAAAAATTTTCACCAAATTTCCACTTTTCGTAAGTTATAAAACATGTATTTTTTTCAAAAATGGCAAAATAAAAAAACGTGTTTATTTTTGCTTTCTTCCAACTTTTTTGCTCCCACCTCAATTGGGAACATGAATATTTGTGAACGGTGTAAAAAAATTAGAAATTTAAATTTTTTTCAAAATTTTATTTTTCATATGCTATAACACACGTATTTTTGTCAAAAGTGGCAAAATTGAAAAATGCATTGATTTTAACTTTTTTGTATCTATTTTCGCACCCAAACTGATTATGAACTTGTATTCTAGTGAATATTGTGAAAAAAAAAGTTAAAATTAAAATTTTCTTCAAACCTCTATTTTTGTCATGGGTTATAACACACGTAATTTGGTAAAAAATAACAAAGTAAAAAAACGTATTGATTTTTGCTTTTTTCTATCTTTTTTTCACCAACCGCAATTGTGAACATGTATAATTGTAAATGGTGTAAAAAAAATGAAATTTTAATTTATTTTTTTTTACAAATTTCTATTTTTCATGGGTTATAACACATGTATTTTAGTAAAAAAATGGCAAACTAAAAAAACGTGTTGGTTTTTGCTTTTCCCCTATTTTTTCTCACCCACCTCAATTGTGAACATACATACTTGTGAATGTTGTCAAAAAATTGAAATTTAGATTTTTTTTTTTCAAGATTTCTATTTTTCATGGGCTATAATACACATATTTTTGAAAAAAATAGAAAAATTTAAAACGCATTGATGTTGACCTTTTTGTATCATTTTTCGCACCCCAAACAGATTGTGAACGTGTACTATAGTGAATAGTATCAAAAAAAGTGAAAATTATAATTGTCACCAAACCTCCATTTTTTATTATTTATAACTCAAGTATTTTGGTAAAAAAAATGGCAAAGTAAAAAACCCTTTAGATTTTTTGCTTTTTCCCTACTTTTTTTCATCCGCCTTAATTGTGAGCATACATCAAATGGTGTAAAAAAAAGATGAAATTTTTATTTTTTTATAAAATTTCTATTTTTCATGGGCTATAACACATGTATTTTTGCCAAAAATTGCAAAATCTAAAAACACGTTGATTTTGACATTTTTTGCATCGTTTTGTACACCCAAACCAATCATGAACGTGTATTATTGTGAATATTATTTTTTTTATTTGGCCAATCATCCCAAACTCGGGAGGGGGGACGCCACTCCTAGTTTTATTGATAGAAAATACGATTACAAGATGGCGGATATATCCACATCATTAGTGCAAAAAGAAAAGTTGTAAATAAGGAGGACTCCTCTCTTACATTATAGCATTTATATCTAAAGTTTTTGCAAATAGAATTGGAGTACTTCCTCATTACAAATTTAGTGATTTTTAAAGTTTGAGACAAATATAAAGGTCGTCACAAGACTAAAAGATTTTATATTTTACAAACTTTAACTCCCACTATTGAGATAATGTAAACAAGGAGCACTCCTCATTTACATATAAGACTAGAGAATGTGTCTAGAGAATGTGTCGTATTCACATTTAGCATTGCACCGCCATTTTACTGAACAAAAAACTCCTAAAATATTGATAGATTTTCACAAGGAGTGATATGCACAAAAGAGGAGAAGCTAAATTCCTTGTCATATGAAAGCATTGTGATTATGCCCATGTTTTTTAATCAATATGGATGAGGTTATGCTGAAAATTTGTTCCTCGACTAAACCATCTAATCTAAATGCAATGAAGTGTGCAATGCAACATCAATTGGTACAAAAGTGAAAATTAAAATTTTCATCAAACCTCAATTTTTCATTAGTTATAACACACGTATTTTGGTAAAAAATGGCAAAGTAAAAAAATGTGTTGATTTTTGCTTTTTCCCTCATTTTTTTTCACCCACCTCAATTGTAAACATGCATACTTGTGAACGGTGTCAAAAAAAGTTAAATTTAGATTGTTTACAAAATTTCTATTTTTCATGAGTTATAAGACACGTATTTTTGCCAAAAATGACAAAATTCAAAAACACGATTATTTTGACTATTCTTGTATTGTTTTTTGCACCCAAACCGATTGTGAAAGTGTATTATGGCAATTTTCACCAAACCTCTATTTTTCGTAGATTATATAAAATATGTATTTTTGACAAAAATGGCAAAGTAAAAGAATGTATTGATTTTTTCTTTCTTCATACTTTTTTCCTCCCACCTCAATTAAAAACATGCATACTTGTGAACAGTGTCAAGTAATTGAAATTTAGATTTTTTACAAAATTTCTATTTTTCATGTGCTATAACTCAAGTATTTTTGGCAAAAGTGACAAAATTCAAAAATACGTTGGTTTTGACTTTTTTGTATCGTTTTTTGCACCCAAATTGATTATGAAAGTGTATTCTAGTGAATATTGTCAAAACAAAGTTAAAATTAAAATTTTCTTCAAACCGCCATTTTTCATGGGTTTTTAACATATGTAATTGGTAAAAAACGACAAAATAAAACAAACTTATTGATTTTTTCTTTTTTCTTTCTTTTTTTCACCCACCTCAATTATGAATATGCACAATATTAAAGGGTGTAAAAAAGTGATATTTTAATTTTTGTTTTATAAAATTTCTATTTTTCATGGGCTATAACATAGGTATTTTGGTAAACTAATGACAAACTAAAAAAACTTGTTGGTTTTTGTTGTTTTCCTACTTTTTCTCACTCACCTCAATTGTGAACATACATACTTGTTAATGTTGTTAAAAAGGTGAAATTTAGATTTTTTTTTCAAAATTTCTATTTTTCATGGGCTATAGCACACGTGTTTTTGCCAAAAATGGCAAAATTTAAAAATACGTTGATTTTGACTTTTTTTGCATCATTTTTTGCTCCCAAACCGATTCTGAACGTGTATTCTAGTGAATATTGTCAAAAAAAATAAAATTTTCTTCAAACCTCCATTTTCTCATGGGTTAGTACACGTATTTTGGTAAACAATGACAGAATAAAAAAACACATTGATTTTTATTTTTTTCCTACTTTATTTCACTGACCTCAATTGTGAGGATGCATACTTTTGAACGGTGTAAAAGAGTTATATTTAGATTTTTTTGTACAAAATTTCTATTTATCATGGGCTATAACACACGTATTTTGGTAAAAAATGACAAAGTAAAATAATCCTTTGATTTTAGCTTTTTTCCTACTTTTTTCACCCACATCAATTGTGAACATGCATACTTGTGAACGGTTTCAAAAAAAGTGAAATTTAGATTTTTTTTTTATTAAAAATTTCTATTTTTCATTGGGTATAAGACGTATTTTTCCCAAAAATTGAAAATTTTAAAAAATGTGTTGATTTTACATTTTTTTTGTATCGTATTTTGCATCCAAACCGATTATGAACGTGTATTCTAGTGAATATTATCATAAAAAGTGAAAATTAAAATTTTCACCAAGCCTTTTTTTTCATGGGTTATAACACACGTAATTTGATAAAAAATGGTAAAGTAAAGAAAAGTGTTGATTTTTTCTTTTTCCCTACTTTTTTTCACCCTCTTCAATTGTGGACATGCATATTTGTGAACAGTGTAAAAAAATAAATTTAGAATTTTTTAAAAATTTCTATTTTTCATGGGCTATAACAGACATATTTTGCGAAAAAATGAAAAAAATAAAAAAATGCGTTGATTTTGACTTTCTTTTATATCGTTTTTGCACCCAAATCGATTGTGACTGTGTATTCTAGAGAATATCGTAAAAGAAAGTAAATATTAAAATTGTCTCCAAAGCTTCATTTTTTCATTAGTTATAACACGACGTATTTTAATAAAAAATGGCAAAGTAAAAAACTCTGTTGATTTTTGCCTTTTTCCTTACTTTTTTTCACTCACCTCAATTTTGAATATGCATACTTGTGAATAGTGTCAAAAAACGTGAAATTTAGATTTTTTTACAAAACTTCTATTTTTCATGGGCTATAACACACCTTTTTTTTTCCAAAAATGACAAAATCCAAAAAAATTGTTGATTTTGACTTTTTGTGTATCATTTTGCACACCAAAACCGATTGTGAATGTGTATTTTAGTGAATATTATCAAAAAAAGTAAAAATTAAAATTTTCACCAATCCTCCATTTTTCATAGGTTATAAGTTATAACACACGTAATTTGGTAAAAAACGACAAATTAAAACAAAGGTATTGATTTTTGCTTTTTTCTTTCTTTTTTTCACTCACCTCAATTATGAATATGCATACTTATGAAACGTGCCAAAAAAATTGAAATTTAGATTATTTACAAAAATTTTATTTTTCATAGGTTATAAGACATGTATTTTTGCAAAAAATAGAAAAAATCCAAAATGCGGCTATTTTGACATTTTTTGTATCATTTTTTTCACCCAAATCGATTGTGAAAATGTATTCTAGTGAATATTGTAAAAAATTAAAAATAAAGTGAAAATTTTATCAAACTTTTATGGATAATAGTGCTAAATTGAAATTTAATGTTGAGGTTGGGGAACATTTATGTAATTTTTTTCTTTGTTTTAGCTTTAGTATTTACAAACATACAAAGAGTATATCTCTTTTTTTTAATTTTATTAGTATTTAAAAACTACAAATTGGGGAAAATTTTTTATTAAAAATTATGAATAATTTTTTCTACTAGTGCTAGTCTAGATAAATTAGAATAGAATTTTTCTCCCCAACAGTTGGTAAGAATACTCATAAGTTCCATTAAGCTTTCTCCTCACATCCAAAACATAATAAATCTGTTTGTTTTTCTTCATATTGTTTTGTCCTTCCTCAAACTAATAAAGTTGCTGTCCCTCCTAGAAATGATCTTTGCTAAGATAAAACTTGAGCAATAGTTCATTATAAAATTTTAACCACACATTAACAATTCATTCATGATTTTCACGATAATAAGATTCTTTGTTTAAAATTATAATGTCTTATGTCCAATGCTCAAAACGATGTCGTTATAGTCTTATATAAGCTTTTAGCCTGTGATTTTAGCAAAATGAAGTTGTTTTGAACATTAGATAAAATAAGATAAAATAATTTTAAACAAAAGATCCGATCTCAAATTTCACTGTGATTAAATTTTCAATCACACTCATTGCGATTAGCATTGAAGAATTTAAATCGAATTCTACCGAAAATCACTATTAAGCCAAAAATATACATGCCATTTCTTTTCAAAATCATAAACCAGACCCAACAAAATTATAGACAAAATGAATCAAAATTTTGAAATTAAACTTATCATATCATTCAAATTCACTACATTTTAATTGCATCACCGTTTTCAACGGAAACTTATAATATTAGTTCTCTTAAAATAGAGAAGAAAAGTGTTATAATCCGCTGAGATGTGATTGAAAAAACCGGAGATTATCATATTTTGATGGAAGATTGTTGAGTTTGGGGGATTGAGAGAATGCAATTTTTTGTTATTTTTTTGAGCTATTTTATATTTAAGTTAATTATTAATTACCTTCATGTGGTTTATGAAATTGACTGCTTATTTTCATATAGTTCGGAAAGCAGCAATTTATTTCTTATGTTTTGATTTCTTTTTTTTATTTTATTTTTTTGAGATCTGTTATGTATTCATATGAATCCGTTAGTTTTGTTAAAAAAAAACCTAATATTATAGCCATTGTGAGAATTGTTAACATATTTTATAAAAGTTGAATTTCTTTTTGACAGAAACCTAATATTATAGCCTACAAAAATGAAAAAGTTTTTTTGAAAATTTTCATTTTAATAAATTTTTTTGCTATAATCCACTATTTAACTGCTTTTGGATTTAGAATATTGTCTGAGTACACTTACTAAATGAAACAAACATAGCTTATACATGTAATAAAGCCCAACAATTTGTCGACAAAATATACATACTTGTACAGAAGCCCACCCTACTAAAAAGGGCTCATCCAAAGGGATACAAATTCACGGAGTACAAAGCTCTCTTGGCTAGTGATCCTTGCACACTCAATCTCAATGTGTATGCAAATTACATAAAAGAAAAATAAATGATTTTTGTTATAAAAATACTACAAACTTGTAGTATTATATTGTGTAACAAGTTGTTATACTACTACTATAAAGTAGAGATATAAATCTTATGTTACAACTACTACTATCAAATATGAAACAAGTATGAAAAATGCTACAAAGATAGAGAGTATTATAGAGCAAAGTAGAACAAAATGTAGTAAGCCTTTCAACTATCTTTCCCTTTCACATAATCCTCTATTTATAGGCTTGAGGTACCTTGTAACTTACAATGTGCTAAATGAAAATTACAAGAGTTACATAAGTTACATAGGTTACAAAGTAATGGGTGATAATGGGATGATGTTACATGAGTTATATATAGAAATAATGAGAGATAAAGTGGTAGAACATGGTGTATTTGGATGGACATTCACAATATGTTCATAACACTCCCCCTTGGATGTCCATCTTTAAGATAAATGCCTCGTTAAAACCTTACTAGGAAAAACCCAATGGGATAAAAACCTAGTGAAGGAAAAAGAGTACATTTTTCATATATAACATTGCCTCGTTAAAAACCTTACCAGAAAAAACCCTAATGGGAAAAAAACTTTGGTTAAGGAAAAAAGAGTACAATGTATAATAACTCCCCCTCTTAAACATATCATTTGACGTCTTTCAATCGACGCATTCCAATATTATATACTAACTTTTCAAATATTGAAGTCGGTAATGATTTAGTGAAAATATCTGACAAATTGTTACTTGAACGAATTTGTTGTACACGAATTTCACCATTCTTCTGAAGATCATGCGTGAAAAAGAATTTTGGTGAGATGTGTTTTGTTCTATCACCTTTAATGTATCCATCCTTCAATTGAGCAATGCATGCAGCATTATCTTCGAACAAAACAGTGGGAACTTTCTTATCTAAATGCAAACCACATGTTTCTCGAATATGATGGATCACTGATCTCAACCAAAAACACTCCTGACTTGCTTTATGAATTGCCAATATTTCAGCATGATTTGAAGAAGTAGCAGCTATAGTTTGTTTCATAGAACGCCAAGAAATAGCTGTACCACCACATGTGAACACATAACCCATTTGTGAACGACCATGATGAGGATCAGATAAATATCCAGCATCTGCATAACCTATTAGATCAAACTTGATTGCCTTAGAATAATAAAGACCCATATCTCGTACCTTGAAGGTAACGAAACATATGTTTTATACCATTCCAATGCCTTCGTGTAGGTGAAGAACTATATCTTGCTAGTAGATTCACAGCAAATGAGATATCAGGACGTGTGTGACTAGCAAGATACATTAATGCTCCAATAGCACTAAGATATGGTACTTCTGGACCAAGTAATTCTTCATCATTTTCACGAGGTCGGAAAGGATCTTTATGCACATCAAGTGATCTTACAACCATAGGTGTGCTTAAGGGATGTGCTTTATCCATATAGAATCTTTTAAGCACTTTAGCTGTATAACCTGACTGATGCAAAAATATTCCATTTTCTAAGTGCTCAATTTGTAATCCAAGACAAAATTTTGTCTTTCCAAGATCTTTCATTTCAAATTCTTGTTTCAAGGAGTTAACAGCTTTTTCGAGCTCTTCAGGAGTTCTAATAATATTTAAATCATCAACATAAATTGCAATGATTGCAAATTCGGATGCAGATCTTTTAATAAAAACACATGGACAAATAGGATCATTCATATAGCCTTGTTTCATCAAATATTCACTAAGGCGATTATACCACATGCGTCCAGCTTGTTTTAATCCATATAAGGATTTGCACAATTTAATTGAATAAAGTTCTCGAGAACTGGAATTATTTTTCTTAGGCAACTTGAATCCTTCAGGGATTTTCATATAAATATCATTATCAAGAGAGCCATACAAATAGGCTGTTACAACATCCATTAAACGCATTTCAAGTCGTTCATTTGCTTCCAGATTAAGCAAATAACGAAAAGTTGTTGCATCCACCACGGGAGAATATGTCTCCTTATAATCAATACCTGGTCTTTGGAAAAAACCTTGTGCAACAAGTCGAGCCTTATATCGCACAATTTCATTATTCTCATTTCGTTTTCGCACAAAAACCCATTTATAACCCACTAGCTGCACATCTTCAGGTGTGCGCATTATTGATCCAAAAACTTTACGTTTTGCCAACGAGTCTAACTCTGCTTGAATTGTATCCTTCCATTTTGGTCAATCATTTCTTCGTCTGCATTCATCCACAAACTTTGGTTCATAATCCTCGTTTTCATTCATGATAGTAATTGCTGCAGCATAAGCAAATTTATCATCGACGTCGATTTTATATCGATTCCACCTTTCCCCAGTCATGACATAATTTATTGAGATCTCATGATTATCAGAATTTTCAGGTACCTGAACTTCTTCTGAAAGTTTATTATTCGTCATGTCGGGAATTTCCATTTTTGAAGATTCTTTTGGAACCTCAATTACATTGATTTTGCCATCGTTATTATTTGCTCCTTTTTTCTTTCGAGGATTTTTGTCTTTGGAACTGATTGGTCTACCACGTTACATGTGTGCCTTTAATTGATTACTAGTGGTAGAAGGTCCTTCAGCGACATCAATTCGAATTGGAGCATTAATAGCTGGTATATGTGACTTAGTTACACGTTTTGGGTTAGTAAAAGCATCTGGCAATTGATTTGCTAAACGTTGCAAATGAATTATCTTTTGAACTTCCAATTCACATTGATTTGTACAAGGATCAAAATGATATAATGATAATTCATTCCAACTAATTTTCTTAACCAGCTGTTTATTTTCTCCCCCTAATGTTGGGAAAATTGATTCGTCAAAATGGCAATCAGCAAAACGAGCTGTAAATAAATCTCCAGTTATTGGCTCAAGATATTTCACTATAGATGGAGATTCGTTCCCAACGTATATTCCCGGCCTCCTTTGAGGTCCCATCTTTGTGCGTTGTAGTGGAGCAATTGGAATATAAATAACACATCCAAAAATTCTAAGATGGGAAATATTTGGTTCCTGACCAAAAACTAATTGTTGGGGAGAGAATTCATGATAATTTGTTGGACTTATACGAATTAGTGTTGCAGCATGCAAAATAGCATGTCCCCAAGTTCTCAAGAGTAATGGCATTGCAATTAATTGAAGACGCTTAATAAACGATTCAGCTAAACCGTTTTGTGGGTGAACATAAGCGACGGGATGTTCAACACTTATCCCAATAGACATACAATAATCATTAAAAGATTGGGATGTAAATTCACCAGCATTATCAAGACGAATTGTCTTGATAGGATAATCTGGAAAATGTGATCGTAACCGAATTAATTCCGCAAGCAATTTCGCAAACGCCAAGTTGCGAGTTGATAATAAACATACATGTGACTATCTAGTTGATGCATCAATTAAAAGCATAAAATATCTAAATGGTCCACAAGGTGGGTGAATAGGCCCACAAATATCACCATGTATGCGTTCTAAAAATGCAGGAGATTCGGTACGAATTTTCATTGGTGATGGTCTTATAATTAATTTGCCTTAAGAACAAGCAACACATGAGAATTCATTAGATTGAAGAATCTTTTGGCTCTTCAAAGGACGACCTTTTGAATTCTTTAATATTCTTCGCATCATTATATAACCGGGATGACCTAACCGGTCATGCCAAACAATAAAATCATTATGATCAATAAACTTCTGGTTTACTGTTGCATATATTTCAATTGTAGAAATATATGTATAATATAATCTGGAGGAATAAGAAAGTAATTTTTATAATACAATTTTCTTTCCAAAATCTATACTTGTAATATACAAGTATTCATTATTACCTTCACTTTTAGTCTCAATATGATATCCATTTCGGTGAATATCTTTAAAACTTAACAAATTTCTTTGAGACTTATAAGAAAATAATGCATCTTCAATGCAAAATTTTGTTCCTCCTAGCAAAATTATTATTGCTCTTCCGGAGCCTTTAATCAATTTTGTACTACCAGATATAGTACTAACATGAGTTTCTTTCATGATTATATAAGAAAAATATTTCTTATCTTTTAGTATGGAATGTGTTGTTGCACTATCTGCCAGACATAATTCTTTGTCTTTGATCATTGAAACGTCCATATTCTTCACAAAAGAAAATTTCTAAATGAGAAATGTTTTAATTTCTTTAAGTATAAAAGAAATATTTAAAACAAATGTATTAATAATAAGTATTTTTATTATTATTTGAGTACATCTAATGAAGATATTTGTTCATTACATAAAGTGAGAAACTGAAAGTTTTATTCATTATATCAAAATAAAAAAATTAAGATGTTTATTTATTACATCAAAATAAGTAACTAAAATACTTATTCATTACATTGAAATAAACAACTAAAATACTTATTCTTGGATATTTTCATCACTAATCAAGTGACTAGTATCACCTTCGGGGTGATTGACAAAGAAATCTATATTATTTGATTCCAAACATTTGGTATTTATTTTTTCTTCAAGAAAACATACATTTATTTCTTCTTCAGGAAGAATTTGAGACATTATAAATAAACATTAATCAATAAATATAAATAAATTACATAATTAAAATTTACATAAAAATACAAAACAATAATTTTTTTTATTGCAAATTATATAAATAATATAATATAAATAAATTGCATAATTGAAAATTTACATAAAAGATACAAAACAATAAAATTATGTAATCATATTACACTTTCAGGGCGATAAATAAAATATGATTAAATTGCACCTTCAGGGTGTTCAAAATAATATAATATGTTGAGATTCATCATATTAGTATTATCATCATATTTTATAAATAAAGTTTGTCTCAATATTGTGGCATTTTTTTTTCAATGATGTTTATTAAAGCTTAACGATATGCTTCGTAGTACGACATGTACGAGTCCAATGATATTCTATACCACATTCTTAGTAACTCTCGGTGCCATTTTTTTCTTTCAATTTCATTAACCCACTTCTGGAGGTTATTTTATTTCTTTTCACGGTAATCATTATTTTGATTATATGGCATATTTTTTATCAAACATACCGTGCTTTTGAAATGACAACCAACTTCAAGTGGTTGAATTTTTTCTTCCAAATTAATCCATATATAATATTCAATATATTATATCCAATAGTACAAATTCATAGTAGAAAATAAATTAATTGAAAATGAAAAGTATTACTATATGAACTTACCAAAAGTCCAAACCTATACTTAACAATTCTTTCAATATGCAACTTGAATTTGATTTGCTCCAACTTTTTCAATTGGTAGAGAATTCGTGCTGATAACGTGTTATAAAAATACTACAAACTTGTAGTATTATATTGTGTAACAAGTTGTTATACCACTACTACAAAGTAGAGATATAAATCTTATGTTACAACTACTACTATCAAATATGAAACAAGTATGAAAAATGCTAGAAAGATAGAGAGTATTATAGAGCAAAGTAGAACAAAATATAGTAAGCCTTTCAACCATCTTTCCCTTTCACATAATCCTCTATTTATAGGCTTGAGGTACCTTGTAACTTACAATGTGCTAAATGAAAATTAAGAGTTACATAAGTTACATAGGTTACAAAGTAATGGGTGATAATGGGATGATGTTACATGAGTTATATATAGAAATAATGAGAGATAAAGTGGTAGAACATGGTGTATTTGGATGGACATTCACAATATGTTCATAACAATTTTAATGAGAAATAATTTTTTCTGATACTTATTCTTTAATTGTAAAACTATATTAATAAATAATTTATTTATTTATTTAATAATGAAAATTGCTTTCTTGCATTTGGTTTTAATTAGGGAGACAAGGTATAAAAAATTTATATTGAAAAAAAAATAATGCCATATATTTGTTAATTTGCAATTAAAATTCAAAGGTTTATAGTACAACTTCTATTATTTTGTATTTGTTTTCCTTTTAGTCAAACATGGCATGTCATGTTCTTGCAAAGTTAGTTTGTGATAGTAAACCAGTACCCTCCATGGCTTATTAGTATTGATAAAGCTGAAACTAATCCCCGTCAGTGTCGTAACTAAATTTAAAATTGATACCACTTTTGAACCCAAAAAAAAAAAAAACAAAATCAAGATTGCCACTATATTGCTATAGATTTTTAATATGAGACCCTCATAAAAGCTTTATGATAGCAAATCAAGTAACAAGCCACAATGGAGCGCAAGATCAAAAGTGTTCATGCCAATTGTAGAAGACAAGTTATTCAGTTGGAAGCCAGGAGGAATCAGATGCAGACAGTGTGCCACGTCGCGATGTCGAGCTTCGCTCGTCGCGACGTTCATCCACGTCTTGACGTCGAGAAGCCCACTTCGCGACGTTAGGAAATTTTATAGTTTTACATTTTATTTAAGGGTAAATTACACTAATCGTCCCTTAACTTAAGGGTTGATTTTGAATTTGCCCATTAACTTTAAAACATTCCATTTTAGTCCATCGTCTTGCATTTTGAGTTTTAAATAGTCATCTGTCTATTTTTCGTCTATGTATAGATAGATTATGTCTCTCATGTGTGTGACACATGACAAATCGAAAGGCAAGACTAGCTAATTTTCACTCATCATTTATTTATTTTTCATGTTATATTTTATTTATTTCATGATTATTATTGATTAACGTCATCTTTTTTGTCATGATTAATAATCTCTTAACTTAAGAGATGATTGATGTAATTTTTAGTTATTTTGATCTCAGATGATTAACAATTCTTATATTGAATTAACGCATGAATTAGTAAGTTTTCAGTTTTTATTTTTTTTAATTAGGTTAATAAGTTATTTCTAAATAGGAGGTTTTCTAATTTGAATTAGTTTAATCGTTAATTTTCTTTTCCAATAACACTACTTGTTTAACAAGTTAGGGTTAAGCATTGTAGCCTATTTAAAGGCATCTTAATTTTTTTTAATAAGAATAGAAGAATTTTGAAAAGTCGTTTTTCTTTGTTGTTGTAAGCTATGTGCTTAGAAAACATAATTTAGGCGTAACCATAAATTAAATAATTCTCTAGCGTAACCCATTGAGTTATTCTTTTTGTTCTTAATTGAGAACAAGTCGGGTAATTAAATTAATTCAATGTTGGATTAATTCGGTTATTCGTAATAATGTAGAGGTTTTAAATTTTATATATCCAAAGTTGCTCGTTCCATATCTCTTTCCCACGATTTTTGTCAATTATTTTGTGGTGAATTTCTTTGCTAGATCTGTAAAATATATAGGTGAGGATTCCACACTCACATCGCTATCACTTCAATATGGAAGCTTTCTTAATTTATGGTCTTTGTATATAGGTAAAAAGTCAATAATGGATAGTATTGAATTATTTGAACAACTTTACTAATTTGAGGAGTTTTATTATTACTCATTCACTTATCTATCCACCACTAATATTAATTCATTAAGCGATGATAATACACCACATAAATAGAGTTTTCAAATCATGAAAAAACTCTGAAAATTTTTTTCAATAATATTTCCAAACTCAGTTTTGCATATTCTTGATTCCACAGGACCCGAGAAGCAAGATTTATTGGAGCAATCATTACGTTTCTTAACTTTAGAGTTCCTCTATTTTCGTCATTTATGTTGTCTACTTTTTTTCTAATTAAAATTCAATTTAAAAACTATTTAACAAATATATCACAAATAGAATGGCATAGAAATTGATAGAGTAAGTTAGATATATGCACGTCAAATGATCATTAAAATTGAATTTTTCTTGCATAAAAAGTAAACAAAATATCATTGTAAATTAAAATTACAACATAATTAATAAAATTATAACTTTTTTTAAAGAATAAAAATAAAAGCCAAATTAATTTGAGAAATGACTGAAATTAGATTCACAATACCCCAGTTGAGTTCACTCCTAGACATGCCCTATCATGCATTAGTTCATCTCTTCTTTGTTGTTTTGATAAAGGATAATGATATACATAGTGAAAAATTAGAGTGAAAACGTAAAGTGATAGATGTGGCAGTTATAAAAAGATAAAATTATCCATTATCCATTAGGGTTCACTCATCATTTAGTTAGAGTATTAGTTTGTCTTTTTATAACTACCACGTCAGTCACTTTACGCTTTCACTCTAATATTTCACTCCCCGTATCAGTACTCTTTGATAAATTAGTAAAGTGATCGATCACATGTTGTCATTCCATTTTTTTAGCATAGCATAATATATCTAACCTGTACCTTTGGGATGATAGAATAGTCATGAGCTAGAAATAAAGTTTGCATGGGAACGTGCGATTGTGTATATATTACAAGGACTTGGCACAAAAACTATTGTTGACCCCAACATCAAGAAACCTTCAATAATTCTTACAAAGGTTATCATCATTAAGCTGAACAGGTTAATGCAAAATAGTGTCCGGATTTGGTGGGATTATTAATGAAGTTGGTACCTCCAATTTAGGAGATGTGACCCTAGTGATTTTCTTTGAAATGTTGCCTCATTCAACATAATTTTAGTCGAGTAATGGTTGAAAATACGAATATAATTTTATACTTATAATGATTGAGAATACAAACTTTTCTTTTGCACAATCTGATAATTTTACTTGAATAAAATTTTTATCTGCTGATCTTCTACGTAACATATTTATATATACAACGACGAATTAATCGCAATTTCAATGCATAATAAAAGTGACAAAAATTAAAATTATAATTTTAAAAGTAATTAATTGTTAATTTCATATATGAATTACGTCTTATATATAAATTACATTTACAAGAGTTTTTGTAAAATTTTTTTATTATAATTTGATAGATTAATATTTATTATGAACGTATATCACAATAAATAATAATAAAATTTTACGTAAATAGAATTATCAAATCGTGATTTTTTTTGTACATACTACCGTTACACATTTTATATTTGCTAACTATCCAAACGAATCCCGAATGTTGCCGTTGGGAAGCGGGGTAATTAAACCTTCGTTGAAAAGATAAGAACTATACATATGTGTAAGACAAACAATTTGGACCCTAATCAACAAAAGATTAGGCTTTAGCAGGCATGAAAGGACAAACAATTTGCTTGAAAAAAGAGAAGTGGCCATAATTTTATATGCAATTAATAGGATATCTTAATAAAGAACTATATATTAATTGTGTGTGTGGAAGACAAACAATTTCGACAATGAATAAAAAGATTTGGGTTTGGCTGCCATGTAAAGACAAGATTTAGTTACAACTACCCACTGCAATATTATTTTGCTTTGCCCCTTCGATTTTTTATTTTTGTTTATTGATATCAATATCTGAGTCTCTGCTTTGCCTCGTCAGTCTAAGAGCTGGCAGTGATTAAATATGTACCCCAAAGCTAAAATAAAATTGTTAGGTTTTGTTGGTTAAACAAACGTGCATGATTTGCTGTGTAGAGTCTGTAGACGAATATGTTAGGTGTGTTGTAATCCGTGTAATTAGGATCTATATCTCCAATTTAAGTTTATGCCTATTGATAGAACAAAGGGTAGTCTCCTGTTAAACGGCTTCATATATACTATTTACATGCACATGTATTTTTTAGTGTAAAAACTATCACTCTTCAATGAGTATGAATTTTGTGTAACACTTAATTATCAGTAAAAAATTATCCATCTAATATTTGTATAGAGAAGTATTTCAACAAATATCAATTTTCACGTATTGTTTTTATGTTGAAAATTAATACTCCTCAACTCAACAAGTATCAATTTTTGGGTATCGCTTTTCATTTCAAATGTATCAATTTAATACTTGTACAATGAAGTATCAATTTTTCATGTCATCCGAATATATCAATCTAACACTTGTACGATGAATTATCAGTTTTCACATATTACTTTTCAATCCAAATGTATCAATATAATATTTGTACAATGAAGTATCAGTTTTTCATGTATCACTTTTCAATCTAAATATATCAATCTAATACTTATACAATGTAACGGAAATGTATAAATGTGAGCGTGAGCACATGTCATTAACTAGCAAATTTATATATGAATCACGTTTCAAATAAGTTTTTCTGTATAATGAATATATCCATCATTTCTTAAAATCTCTCTTTTATTCAAAATCGTGAAATAACGTGTATCCTTCCTTGTTCTGGATATAGAATACAATAATAACACTCCTTAAAGTTTTTATCTCACTATTTATAGTCAGTTATATAAATCATATTTCATCATTACATTCAATTCTATCAATACACACGTTTTCATCTATTTTTAAGTATATCATTTTTTTATTATTTCTTTCCAATTATTTTCAAGTTTCTTCCTTCATTTTTTATAATTCGCGTTAATGACATAAAATGAATAAAATAAATAAAAAATTATTATTCATCTAAAGAAGATATCTTATTAATGGAAACTCTACAAACCAATTATTCATCTTTAACAACCATATCACATCTTGAGTCTATCACTATCCTTCTTCACATTATTTACTAAAACATACATATAAATATATATAAAAGAATATGGCTTTGAGAATACATTAAAGTAGCTAGGCATATCTCACTTATGTACACAAATAAATGGAGGTTACATGAAGGTGCATGCTTTTACATCTATTAAAAGAGATGGTGCAACACTTGGAATAATAATAATAATAATAATAATAATAATAATAATAATAATAATAATATTATTATTATTATTATTATTATTACTATTACAAACCTCATGCTTTTCCCTTATTTGTAGCAACTCCACCTGGAAACACGTTGGAATGAAATGCAAGAAGCAATGCAATAATTAAAATATCAATGGAATTTGGAGATAATCTTAGTTAAAAGAATGTTTGACCCTTCTAATCTTAAGTAAGGCTGAGAGTTTATTATTTTTACTACAACTTAAGGTTCAAATAAAATATCTTTATCCTCTCCTGTTATTATACAGTTAATGTCAAAAGAAATCTAGGTTTTGACTCTAGGAATTTCTCTAGGTAAACATCCTAAGTTGTTTCAATATGATTAGATAGAATACTTTATATATATAGCAGGTAAACTATTTAATGGTACATATTTTTTTTATCATTGTTCTTTTTTTTTTATTTTAATTTGACTTCTCATCTATAAAATGTTGTATATAAGTAATCATTTCATCGAATTTTGCTATTATTTTGAATTTTTATGTTAAGTTTAGAGTTGGGATCTTCTGTCCAAGATTATCTATGTCTTATCATTTCCAAAATTAAACTACGTCGTAGGATTCACTTATCCCTTGGTTAGGGTCTAATAATTGTAAAATGATTTGAGTGATATTTATGTTTTTAATCCATGGTTTTAATTAAACTATGTCGTTTTGGACATTGAACAGAATAGAACAGAGATAATCTTACACAAAGGATTTGATCTCTTAAGTTTAGACATTTTTTTAATTGTTTTCAATATTGTGCCTACACTTAGGATTTAAGGTAATGGATATTCATCTAATAAAGTTATGTCAAAATATTAACACTTAAAAATGTGGTTTCATAAAAGAAAATTTAAATCTAATAAAAAATTCAAAAATAATTGTCAAATTTAACGAAATAGCAAGTAGTATACAGCTTTCCATAAATATGTGGCCAAATTAATATATATATTAAAAAAAAGAAATAGTAACTAAAAATATACCATTCAAATAATTTAGTATCCAATTAGGTAATTTAGTTATATATATATATATATATATATATATATATGTATATATATATAAACATGTAGACAGATAGATATCCTTTGTTTTTAATTTTGCATGACCCAAGTTAAAGATTAACTCATATACTAAAATGGAAAAAAAAAAAGAAAGATAGAATGATCATGATTTTGCCTCATTTGAAATAACTAAAAAGAACATCTCTATTAGCAAGAATGGCTTGCAAAAAATAAAATGCTATATGGTACTAAAATTTAGTGGCATGCATGGAAGCAATTTGTTTATATGGATGTATATAATTTATGTAACACTTTGGTCACTTACTCTAATAAAATTAAACTTTGTTAGTTAATTAAGGATTAAAGAATAAAATTGTGGGACAGTTGTGCACTAATCATAAGTGATTTCATACATTTATTTAAGTGAAATGGTCAACTGTATATATGCATAGTGATCATGATCAAACTTAAAACCACAATCATTGGGATATGATGATTAAATGTTTGAGACAGGACAACTAATTGAAGAATAATGGAGAAAACATGTATGGATTAATTAATTAATATTATTATTATTAAAGTGGAAATGCAAAGTTGACTATATATATATATATAGAGAGGGGGGGGGGGGGTGGTGGGGGGGGGGGGGAGAGAGCGTGAGTTGGTAATTAAGAATTAAAATAGAGAATGAGATCAAAAGGGTGTGGCCATCATCATTTGATGAATCTGTGATGAAGATGTTGTTTTCCATTCAACTAACACAAAAAAAAAAAAAAAACTTCTTTTATATATACAATACAACACTAACATGCACAGCCCTCCATAAAATGTTGCATGTTTGCATGTGTATTTAGTATATATATAATTTATATACCTTTTAATTTGTATAATGTGAGATTTAATTTTGTGTCGATACTTTTTCTAGTTTTCTTCGCATTCTTTTGAAACTTTTGTTCACATCATTTCTATTATTTTGAAATCTAAAGAGATACATTTTTTTAATTACATTTTTTACTTACCAAGCCTTATATCTCACTAGCCAACCCATTCAATATGGATTGGTTAAATTTATATTTAATATAAAAAAGGTTAGTTAAATTCAGAGACAGGTTTTGATCCTGTGGGTTATGGGCTCACCACGCTTCCGCTGCACCACTCAGATTATTTGAAAAAACTAAAATATACAATATATATATATATATGTAAAACAAATTTTAAAAAAATAACAAAGATAAGTAAAAATACTAGGGTAATCAATATGTAACTTATAATCCTACTTAGAGTAGGCTCATGTTTATATTACACTACACAACTTGCAATCTTATTGTTTTCTTTTCTTCTCTTTTTTTTGAGATTATATAACTAGATTGATGCATATCGATACCATATATAGGATTTATGGGCAACCTATATTATAACAACAAGAACTAATTAAGTTTTTATCTCAATATATAATGTTACTTGTATAGATCATCATATTTCACTATAGTATTTATGGAAGTATTTTTTTAAGCTACTATATTATTGTTGTTAAACATTAGTTAGGTTCAAACTTCAATATATATATATGTTTAACTTTTGTAAATATTGTGTTATTTTATTGTAACTCTTCATTCTCTGCTCTAGTTCCTTTGTGGGAATTTATTGTTTTCCTGGCCAGTAATTCAGATGGAAAGGATAATGAATGATATTTCTCCATTTAAGTTAGGGAGGTAATTAAAATTGACTAAGGTTTATGCAAGTTTTAATTAACAAAGGACTCCTCCATTGTCAGATGATCAAAAACTAAAGAAAAAAAGTTGAAGTGCTTAAATTCTTAGTGTATGCCAAAAATTCAAGGAGTGTAGTCAATAAATTGCATTTAAGACATAGATGATCTTTCAATTTAGTGTAAGGTCCATTTTCTGAATCTGGAATTCTCAAACCATATAGTACTAATTACTATGTTGATTGTGCCTCCCTCAAATGTGACTTTTCCCATGCCACTTCCCCCTTTAAATACACATTGAAATTTATTTGAATTTTACTTATTCTACCAAATGCTGTTGGACCATCCCTATAAACTAGATTAGAGGTGACACCATTAATATCACTCTTTCAGTTTTTTTTTTAATTTTTTTATTTTACCCTCACAAACACTTACATCACATGCACACACAATGTCTCAAATTCTAAATTTGGAGGTCGGGAGAGATTTAAGTGATTCCTCCTTAATCAACCCAACCAACATTAATATCACTCCTGTAATGATGAATTTTTATATTATATATATATATATATATATATATGTATGTATATACATATATAACCCACTTAAGGTTGGCTTATGTGTAGGAGTGAGCAAACAATTGAAAAATCGACCAAATTGACATAATCGAATTCAATTCGGTTATTTTAATTTGATTTTTTGGTGTTCGATTTGATTTTTTATTTAACCTAATTTAATTAATCAATTTTTTTGTTCGATGACAATTTTTATTTTTCGAATTTGATTAACCGAATAAACCAAATTTGTTTTGATTTTCGATTTGAATTCGATTATTTGGTGATCAAATTAACTGAAGAGATAAATAATTAATATATATATATAATACATAAATTCTATATAATTACACATTAAAATACATAACTTTTTGTGATGAATCTATTTTTTGTAATTAATAATGTATTCCATTAGTCTAATAATTTAACAAAATCTTTAACAAAAAATATTAAAAACAATGAAAAACCGAACTGAACTTATCGAAATCGATTTTAATAACTGACTACATTGAGGTAATGTACTGATATATTGTACGTTTTGTCTTATCAAAAATTTACAATTTGAGTTTTAAAAAGTATTTCATTTTTTTTCTTTTGATAACACACCTACTTTCACATGCATTTCCAAATCTTGAATACTAATTTTATAAACCACACACACTGTATTAATTTTTATTCGACGTGAGATATTTGTTCTTTTGATTACCCTACGAAGAGTTCCAAATGCAAATTCACACACACAAACAGAAGAAAAAAAAAAAAGAAAAAGAAAAAATATAACAAACGCAACAATAAGCACATCTCCCATCAATAGTCATTCCCCTATTAGAAAAATTAATTAAGAAAAAAAAAAGACTTTGTGCATGGCTACAAATAGAACAAAAAAATAATTGTCGTTGTATCTCTAAACTGATGTAGATGGTCGAAACTAAAGTTCTGTGTTCTATCAACATCAATAATATTGGAATTTGATTTAATAGAATTGACATCCTAACGATCCAATCTTTAATAATTAACGTTACACCCATGTTATTCATCAATTTAACGTGATTTATACGTTATTCCTCTATCTTCTTTGATGGCGATTTTTTAGCTAGTTTTTTTAAAAAATTATTGGCAAAATTAATTGTGAATTATATATAGAGCAAAAGGCCAAAATGGTCACTCAACTATTACCAAATCGGCCTTTTGGTCACTCAATTATTAAGTTGGCCAAAAAGGTCCTCAAACTCTCTAACCGTATGACTTTTAGTCATTCCGTCCATTGAGTCCGTTTGTGCAGACTGAAATCACTATTTTCAGGGGTAAAAATGTCAAAACAAACTTTCAAGAGAGTTAATTCATTGTCCTCGTCATCCACAACATAATCTTCATCTTCTTCAATCTCAACTTCATCTTCTTCAACCTCATCGAATTCAAAGCAATCTCAACGTCGTCTTCTTCAACCTCCTCAAATTCAAAACTATGACGGCCCTCACAGTGACTTCTACTGTGCAAATTTCAACATCTACTCTAACAAATTCCACCATTATTCTCTCCTTTTTTTTAACAACTAAACCTAGATAAAACTCGTGACCCATATCAAAATTAGAAGTCACTGGGTCTCTCTTAATGAATCTAAATAACATCAACTCTTTACATATGTTCCGAAATTTGGTATTGAAGATTTGTGAAAATTGTAATAAGAAGGGGTGAAGAGAAGGGGGAAAAAAGAGAGGTGTAATAAATTGGTGACGCTAGTGGTGACGCTTGGTGCTGTAATAGATGGTATTGTATGTGCGCATCCGGATCCATTCAGGCTCTGCTTCGCTGTCATCTTCTTCTTGATCATGAAAGTCTTGTGGAATGGCATCTTGATTTGCAGAAGTGTATAGTCTGATAGAGATGATTTAGAGAAAGTGGCCAACTGAGAGGAATAGCTCTTGAAGAGGGAGGCCACGACTTAATCATTGTCCAGCCGCTAGAAATCGAGATTTATGTACTTATCATGTACATCAGGATGGTTTCTATTTTGATTCCGGTGGAGGCAATTGGCGAAGAGTACATGGTTGGTAAAGAGTGAATGGGCAAAGGATAAAATGTTAACAGGCATTGTATGGGTATGTCTGCCAGCAGGATGATTAAAAAACAAAATTTCAGCTGGATGATTTAATAAATACAATATGATGGATGAAATATTTAATTTGAGGCCAATATATAGGTTTTTAGACTTTGTCATTTGCAAAGCATTATTTCTTAGATCTTTGTCTTTTGTAAAAGCATAAATGGTGAACACTAAAATCTTAATGGATATGTAAAGTATGTTAGATGATTTTTGTCTGAAGGTAATGATGAACATATGCAGTTGGAGTTGCAGAGAGTTTTGCATCTATGGAGAAGAATAGAAGAGGGTTGGAGTTTTACAATTTTATCCTCGATATTTATGCTGTGCGGACTATTTTACCCCTGAAAAAAGCGATTTCCATCTGCACAAACGGACTCAATGGACGGAATGACCAAAAGTCATACGTTTATAGAGTTGGATGACCGTTTTGGCCAATTTAATAGTGGAGTGACCAAAAGGCGAATTTGGTAATAGTTGAGTGACTATTTTGGCCTTTTGCTCTTATATATATTAATCAAGGAAGTATTTTTTTTTTCAACTCTTATGACCATTTGATTTGATTTTAAATTAATTACCAAACAAAAACTCTGGATATGTTGAATGCCATAACAAACAATGTCTATGGCACTTAAAAAAGTGTTTCCATGTAAAATAACTTATGTAATGAAAAGGTGCCACCTATATGAATTTATGAACTATTTATGATATTTTTGTGTGCTATGAACTTTAATTTTATTGACATTTAAATTTTCAAACAAATAAAAACATTACTGATAGAGGGTATAATTTTTTTTACACGAGATTATAATTCCATTCATGTAAATTAAGTTATATTATTAAAAGTATTTATTGTGAATAGATAGGTAAACGAGTAGTAATGATAAAATTTCACAATTTTACGTTAAAAAAACTCATACTCCCTATTATTATTCATTGAGAAAAATATAAATTTTTATCATATTTTTATATCTATAATTACTGTTTCAAAACTTATTCCAAAGTAAAAAATAAAAATAAAAGCCACAAATATACATCCAAAACAAGATGAAATTTTACAAAGAATATTTTAATGGATGTTTTGTTTAAGGATTGAGAAAATTTGTCCATTCCACATGCCTAAACATGCACAATTCTAACTTGAGCTGGAGAATGAGTTATCTATCATTTAAATTCTCTCTATTTTTCTCAACCATTTAAACCAATACCAATTAAACTCTTTTGAAATCTACATCCAATCAATGAAGGGATTGAATATATTAATTAATAAAATGAATTATATATAACAACATTAAACAACAACTAGATGATGAACAATACTAATCCAACTCTCTGAATTCACAGAACAAAAATAAATTTATAAATGAAAGTATCAATCATAAAAAAGCTAGCACAGGAAGATTAATTCCATGGAATGATTTAATATATTAAATCCAAACTCCAAAAATTGTTCTTACTAAGAAGATTTGTAATATTAATTGGTGCATATTAATTTTTATGTCAAATAATTTTCACAATTAATTACTTAGTATTATTTTAAAGTACCATATATTGTGTATAGTAGCTGTTTAATAGAATGTTGTGTTATCAGACAAATTAGTATAACAAACATAATTTATTTTATGGGTTAAAGATGTTAGATGTGTATCAAAATTTCTTCGTTGTTCATGGCATTTTACTTATGAAATTGAAATGTTCATTTTTTTTTTTCAAAACCTTTTTCAGCCAGCTAGTACTCTTTAAAATATGGAATTTGTCATATGACTTTTCTAACTTCAATAAAAAAAAAAAAAAGTCTTAGTGTAGTTCAATTTTGTTTTTGGTACTTGTAATTGCTATTGAAAGTTCTATGTCAATGGCATTTCCACATAAATGTCAAAAAAAATTTAAAAATTAATGGCATGATATTCTAAGTGTCAATAAATTAAGATTACCTTCTTCTTCTTCTTTTTTTTTGTTTTTTGTCAGCGGCAGTAATTTATATTGAAACGAGATAAGAAAATTTGAATATTCAGGATTTAATATTATTTCAACTCATATTAACTTGCATTATGTGAAAATATTTTGTCTAATCCCTATTCAAGCATTAACTCCCATTTTCTCTTATTTTTGGAATATTGTTTTCACAATATTGATATAATTAATTTCGTTAGAATTAAAGTTTTTTTTTTTCATTTCTAACCCTAAAATGATAGTTTGAATTTAATTACTGGTGACACTTTAATTAAATACCATTTTAATTTTTCTTGTAGTGTTAGACTATAAGAATGAGCAATCTGTGTACAAGATTCACGAACATGAATCTAAATTTGAGAAAGCAAAGTTGGAGCCTAAGAATCCCAACGATACAAGAATGCAAAAAAGTAAGATGTGTGAATACTTAAGCTACATTTTTCAATAGAATGATAATGTTTTTACTATTCCATATCATTTTTGTACATAATCAGCCAGCTGGCTGAGTGTCTTGCTGTAATGCCCTTGAGCAATCATACAGAAAATTGACTTGACCAATCTAATGAAAAATCAACATTACAAGCTACACAAGCTAACAATAACTTGCATTGTTAGAACAGCTACTAATACCAAAAAATTGACAATTAATGAACGAGATAGGATATTTCTATCTAAAATATCTTCTATTTTTCTATTTAATTTTCAAGACGATATTGTTTTATTAAAACGAACTGTTGTTAAACATTAAATGTATGGTTTATCTTATAACCTTTTGGTGCTTCAATTAAATAGAATCTATATTTAATTACTAATTTCTTGCAGGTTTTGGTTGAATGAATAATTAGTTATGGAAAAGAAAAAAATATGAATTTGGAAGTTATTTGGGTTGAATTGCGTGAATATAATAAGTTGGGGTGGAATAAGAGATCTTTGTGATTGGTTTGAAAAGTGATGAAAACTTTTAGAATATTAAGAACTCCTTTCCTTTACCAATTTTGGAAGAAGAGTAAAATTAGGAAACTGGCTGGCAAGCTATATCTTGGCCGCTTGTGGCAATTGAGATTTTGAAACAAAAGGGTTTTACTTCTTTGAATTGTTTTGGAAAGTTACTATTCGTTTCCTATTAAAGGAGAATGAAGTAATTAGGTTAAAGACACTTTTACTTTCAATTTTGCGATTTTCAGATTTCAGAACCGCGACAGACGTGCCACCGTTTGCCCAAACGGCAATCATATTTCAATTAATTTAATTTATTCAGTTTTCTTTCTTTAAAGTTTTTCATTGTTTTAAATTATGTTTAGTGGGTAGTTACTTTTCTGGCATTAAAGTAAGGAAGCACTAATTGATTAGTAATCGTGAGACCTAATTGCTTATATTAAATTGATATGTGCTAATTTCGAAAGTTCTCTAAGCATAATGATAATTATCTGAATTCATTAAAGCCTGATCAACTTTTATTAATTTAGGTAGAGCCAATTAATCCCTTGTTAAGTCACTGAATTTAATAGGTAAGATTAATTAGTGGCGAAGCTGCTGTCTCGATAGACGGGAATCTAGGTTAATAAATCGTGACATGCTGATCATGATTGCGATTTATTACAATCGGGTTTCTTTATAGTTTAAGGTTGTTTTAACATTAAATCTGGTGTTGGCTGATTCTAGCCGGGTTGTGTTAAGATTAGAGAATTAATTAATTAAGTTGATTCTTATCAATTATCGATTAAGTAAGGAGGAATTGGGTTATGTCAGAGCTAATTCTCGATAGCCTATAACTGATTGATTAATATGTGTTAATTTATTCTTGCGTCAATAAACGATGAATAATTTATTAGTGTAGAATTACTGAATTGTCGGATTTTATTTAATTGGTTTAATTTCAAATTTAGTTATTTGTTAATTTTGTCAAATGATTGATTGCACGTTATTTCTTTATAATTTAATTGAATTTTGGTTACTCATAACAAATTAATGAATTAAGGGAAGATTTCACGGTTATCTGTAGAACGATTTCACTCCTCTATATTATTTAAATATTGTTAAGAGCGAATTTAATTTTGATAAAATAACGATGTACCAGCTGCTAATACCAAAAAAATTAACAATTAATGAACAATGAAACCATTGTCCCAACATAAAAAGATTTTGTATCATTTTTTTTTTTTTGAGGAAAACACCATTCTTATATATATAGCAAAATGTGATGCTGGATATACCCGAAGCATAGCTACAAAAGATAGGAGAAAAGGCAAAAGTAAACGTGGAGTACTACTCCATTACACAATAGCTTAATCAATTACACGATTGCTTAATCAAATATGTGCTATGGGGGTAAAGAAAGCGACTAATCTAGCGATGCCTAGAGTATTGCTTTCTTTGTCCATTCAAAATAGCCTATGCAGTTCAAGAAAGATTACATAACAGAATTAGTTGGCCTCCCAAGCTAGTATCGAGAGGCATGTCGAACAATCTGTGAACCATTGAAGGCAACAACAAGGACCATCAACAATTGTAGACAAAATACATGAACACACTTGAAGCACATGAAAGCGAGTATCACACAGAATGATCAGCAGTTCCGCCTTACAAATTCACATTCCACCAAAGTATATGTACTGGGCTTGGTTTGCTTCACTATCAGTCCCGAAGCAATCAAACTCCAAGCCACCAAAATTCCAGAAAGTTAAATCCCGTAAAATGTCTCCACATCAAACATTAGAAGTAAAAAACAGAGAAACCAGAGCCAAACTGACCAAACAACGGCAGTCATGGGCTAATCTAGCTTATCGTTAAGACTGTTCAATTAAATTCAAATAAACCAATCAAAACCATCGGCAAATTCATCAAAATTACTGCATCAATTCAGAGCACATGGTGGCCATCACTCACTGATTATGAGCAATTTGAATCTCTTCAGCTGCAAGGCGGAGATTAGAGTTTAAGGTCGCTACTTCAATGATGTAGCTTCCCAGCTAAGAAGATGATTTTCAGCAGCAGATGTAGGCGGAATCCCGAGCTTCCCAAATCAGAACCAAATTCCACCCTTAGTCGATGAAGCCGACAGAGCTGCCCACTCTTCCGGAAGACTCATGAGCCCAAGTCGGAGAGAAGATCCTCCCCGTTGAGTAAAGGAGGCCATGGAAATTTCTACACCCATATGACGGGGTAGAGTAAGCTTTGAGCACAAATCGGCCTAGGGAGTCACCTGGATACCGACCTGTTGCAGCCTGAGTCCCGATCGGAAGGTTTCTACTTCGGTCAGCTTTCTCTACGTGTGTGTCAGTCCCGATCTGTTCTATCTTGATTCCCGATCTGTTTTAGTCCGCCACAAGATCCTTCGTCAGAGCTTGAGGATCTGCTTGCTAGAAGGTCCGATTCAAACACATGACTAGCCCATGAACAGTATCCAGATCCCTTAAACAGTAGCAGCTCCACTCAAGAAGCTACCTTGGACGATTGGAAGAACAGATCCTTGTAGCTGTTCGGCCGATCGAGAGCGTGGATGCAGATGGAGAGCTGTATGGTGTAGTAGATGACGGCTAAGAGAAAAAAGAGAAAAAGACAGCTGTAGAGAAAGAGGGTGAGAGAGATGTAGAAGGAAGGGAGCAGAAAAGGAGAGCTAAGGTGATTAAGTGGATTTTATGTGGAGTTGGCCGGCTCTGGCCTCGGTAGTGGCGGCGAGCTGAAGTAGGGCTAGAGAGAGGGCAGAGAAATTTTTTTGTGCCTGAAAAGATTTTGTATCATTGAAAAGACATTTTGCTGTCCACATTATCAAAAGAACTACTAATACCAAAAAAATTAACAATTGATGAACGAGATGAAATTTTCTATATAAAATTATTCTATCTTATTTTATTATTAAATGGTTAAAACGACATCATTTCACTAATACTAAGTATTCATACAAAAAAAATGACAATTAATAAACGTTTAAACCGTTGTCCAATAAGAAGATATTCTATCATTGAAAAGACATATTGTTGTCAACATGAATTTGGAGGAATTTCAAGCCATGTTCATGTTCATTTCTCTCACCTTGACTAAATTGCCACATATTGAACAAAAAAATTGAAATGGGCTTTTGTTTTTTCCAATTAGTATCTTCTTCGCATATCCTTATCATTTCTTCACTTCACCAGTAGTTTGATCCCTAATTCTCACCTGGTCCATCTGTATTGTCTTGGCATCTGTTTTGCATTCATTTGTACGAATTGTTGGAAAATGGAATACGAACATGACCCCCTTTAATAAGTGATCGATCTCAAGTTTATATTATAAAAAATTGGAGCAATCAAATTATACAAACAATAAAGTTGTTGCATTATTAACCATGAATTAATGTATAGAATTGCAAAAAATGAATGCCACTTTCAAGCATTATTATCGAGCGACTTGCATGCAAAGCTGGCCCCATTCACATCTTTTCTTTCTATATTGATTTTGCCAACTGATTTATAAACGAAAATTTTGGTTCAATCATCAATAGTGTGATGCGGGGAAGAGAGTTCCATCGACATGGCCGACTAAATAATGCTGAAACTTACAAACCGCCATTGGCAACTTCTCCAACCAGCCAGCGCAATTTATGGTGGTTTTTGTATTGATTTAAAGGTTTGATCGATCTCCATTTTAGAGGGATTACGAGTTTTTTTTATTATTATTATTTCAAATTGTAAGTTTAATTATTCAAGTGTAATTTTATCATTACAAACATTTATTGTGAGAAATGAGTAAATGAATGAATAAATGACCTTAAGTAAAAGTACATTGCCCCAATAATAATATTAAAAAAAACTCTTATTATTCTTAACTTTATAATATCTTAATTCAATTTTTTCGAATGTGTAAATAAAATTATATGTACTGTCAGTCTGTCCTCATTTGAAAAAAAATGAAATAAAATTGAAACTAAATTATCTCCATATATTCGGCCAGTGCATATTTTAGGAAAATTCCATCATACGTTTTAAGGAATGGTATCGGAAAAAAAAATACTTAATTTAAGCAGTTTTACTAATCAAATTGTGGGATAAAAAATCATGATGATTTTTTATTGAGTTAGTTGTCCAAAATCTTCCTGAATTATTACCATTCTACGATTTTTTTTCTTGAACTTTTGAGTTATAATACTTTGCATTTTTTAAATTTATTTAAACGACTTAAAAATTACCTTATTGCACAGAGTGTATTACTTTTTAATTAAATGTTTAGAAATGTAAAGAATCAAAATTATAAGTTCATAAGAATTTGCAAAAAGGTCATGGTTGAAGAATTTTTTTTGCAGTATTAACTCTCTTTTTTTCATCATTACGTAAATGTGAATAAAAATTATTATGCAAAAACGAATTTCAAATTCAAAATAATCATAAAGGTCCTATCAAAGCTGACAAATTCATTAATAATATGCCATGAAGAATCAAATAATGGATGCTACAAATTAATTCTATATACAAATAGCTGATTTCCTGTAAAGTGGATTTATATATGTAACGACAAGTTAATTGCAATTTCAACACATAATAAAATATTAAAATCACGATTCAATGACAATTAATTGCTCGTATCATATACAAATTACATTTTTTTTATATGAATCGATTTCGCATAAATTTTTGTAATACACAAAAATTTAAAGTTTTAATCTTGATTCCATATGTCACGTCTAGAAATTAATGAATTTAACAACTGTGCTCAGGAGGTTCAATTTGTTCTATAAAGTATACAGAAACAAAATATATATGGTCATCATCATGCCATCATCTTTATTGTTAATAATAATAATGTAATGGGAACAAAAAAGAAAAACTTGAAAACGAAAACTTAACGAAAACAACATGCGTGGAAAAGTCTGCGTTTGACAATGAATCATGTGCAGTTTGAAGCATCCAACCACTTCCAATTCTTTTTATACTCCAACTAATTAATTTGCCATTAAAGAGCAATGTTTATTAAGGCAAAAAAAAATCAATACAAACCGAGTTTTTTTTTTTTTATGGTAGTGACTTTTTAACTTGGAGATTGAGTATCGTTTTAGTTTTTTATTTTGAAAAAATTACATTATGATTCATCAACTTTATTTTGTTACGTGAATAGTTCTTGAACTCATTTCTATCTATTTGACAAGTGACGTTATTTGTTAGGTAACAGTATTTAACATTCAAACAACATTGTTTAATGCCACATGATAAAATGCATTAATCGTTAGATGAATGAAACTGAGTTAAAAATCATTTACGTAATAAAATCTAAATTAAATTAATAAATATAATTTTTTTCAAAATTATAGACAGTCAATTGAGGACTATTCATGTCCTTTACCCTTTGATGATAGAAATTGTGAAAATTTTTTATGCAAATCTTGTCGTCATTCAATAAATAAGCACTTATTTTGTGAATAGATGAGTGATGAGTATTGATAAAACCCGGCATGAGTAAGTCACGTCTAAAGTTTGGTACTCCTATTGTTATTTTTTTTTTTTCTTCAGCATTTTTTCGGTAAATTTCAAGAATCACATTTTTTTTTTTTTGTTTTAAATAAAAGCTTATGATTCATTAAAAAAAAACCCAAAAGATAATAGATGAGTGAATATCAACTCTTGGTAATTAAGGCTCTGTTTGGTTGTTGTATTTTTTTGATTTATTTCATAATTATAAAATAATTTGTTTGTTTTTTTAAATTTTTCTACAAAGCTTTTTAAAACTAAAAATAATGCTACAGTAATTATTTTGCTAAGTATTTTTTATAAATAAAATATTAAATTTTAATTTTGAATTTTAAATTTTAATAATAAACAATTCCTTCTAACACAATTCCCACCAAAACAAACTTATAAAATATTAATTCAAATTTAAATTTTAAACTTTTTATCAATAAAATAATCACATATATAAATCCCAACAAAACAAAATCATTAATCCAAACACTCCCAAAATATTTATTTCTCATAACAAATCTAAAGAAAAAAAATTTTATAATAGAATCCAAAAACACTCCACACAAACTGAGCCTAAACCATTGGCAAAAGTGACAGTGTAAAAGAAATACAAAAGTTACATAACTAATAAAAACTTTTTGATTCAATCACAAATTGCCAAAATGAATGCCAAAATTATTGAACAAAATATATCCAAGAATTATGTTATGCACAATAAGGACTTCTCTTGCAGAACTTACTATAGAGTTTTCAATTTGTATGTTAAGAGTTTGTAAAATATCCCCTACTATTCCAAGATTAAGACATCCTAGCTCTTGTGATGTATATATGTCATTCCAATTATATTTTTTTATTTTTTTTTTTAATTTTAGACAAGATTGGAATCCAATGTTTAAAGAGTAGCTGTCACTTCTTCATAAAAACATATAAATTTATTAAAATACAAGCCACTTAAAGTATGATCATTGACATGTTTAACATCAAACAACTGGAGGTAATTAAAGAGGCATAGAAGTGAAAGATAAATGATTAAAGTTTTAAGAAAAAAAAAACCTATAATTAATATAAAAATTGAAAAAGAGAAAATTAATCGTCGAATTTGAAATTTCACTGCTTATTTATGAGCAACTTGTTCGGTTCAAAATGAGAAATTGTCTTAAAGTTGACGAATACTGTAAAATTTTGTGACAATCGTGTATAAATTATATAAGAAATTATGTAAAAAAAGACAACGGAGAGATATGATACATATAATCGATCCGCAAAATAAAATTAATTATTATTGTAGGATTAATCATAACCATATGAGTTCTTATATGGTCTGATACATTAAAATCAATCTTACTCAATTCCATTTTCAAGAAGGGATATCCTAATTCTTTCTTATTAATGGAAGATCAATGTTCATTATGATTCTACAATCTTCATATCTCCATATACATTATCCTCTAGCCATAATTCTTCTTATTTTTCTTTAACTTTATCATCATAAAAGACTCTTTCTAATCAAACCATATATATGACAGATCTCTTATGTAGATCAATGAACAAACTTCACAATTCAGCATGGCAACTCAAGGAATTGCCACTAATGGTGTTTTCATCAGGGCACAGCAAAGGCCAAACAATGTTTCTATTAGCAGCCATGGTAGGTCTTGTATTTTAGGGTGTTTTTGTAGCTTTTGTACTACTACATTTGGCCTACTTTGAATGACCAAATTAAATTACTTAGCCCCCACCATAGATCTTGTTTCATTTTTTTTTTTTTCGGATGATAAAGTAAAGGAAGAGCTTTGCATGATTGCATAAGGGACAGAAATGTGGCGGCTGAACATTTTTTTTCCGGAGGCTGTTTTATTATGTTTGAAAAAGGAGTGAGAGTTTATTAGTCCATTAATTTTTAATTTTAGATTAATTAATAATTTTGACGACCATTTTAAAGATATATTTTTTCGAACACATTTTTTGAATAGTACTCTCAAATGTTTTAAATTTCAAATTGTGTCATTGGTAAAGGTAGTTTAACACTTCAAAAAATATATCATAGTCAAATATTTGTGGGTTCAAAGTTGCGGATCAATAAATTAGACTTTAGGAGGTGAAATTACCCGATCAAATAATGTGTCTGATCTTCCCTATCTTATTTCGTCAAAGGCCTAATTTCACTAATGAATTTTTAGTATATATATATATTTTTTTTAAAAAAGTGATAATATATATTATTAGTAGAAAACTTTTAATTGAAACTATTTAGTATTGAGTTTTTGGACCAAATGCTTGCTTGTCTACACTTTCTTTTATATGAGCGCTTTTAATATAATATAAGAAATAATATTTAACGCACTTCAAAACTTAAATAATTAAATTTTAATTTCTTTTATTTTTTTCTTATTCTCATTTTTTTTATAGTTTATAAACAACATATTTGAATGTTTGTTTAATTTTTGTGACTGTCAATTAAAATCTTAGACATTTAGCTATATTTTGTATTTTATATCAATCAATTACAAATTATTTCAAAAATTAAAAAATTAGACAACACTGTCCAAAACGCATAATCTAGAACGGCCGAGGCCTCCGAAGTCCGAAGGCCATCCTATAATGACTAATGAAAGCAAAGTTGGCACGAAGGTCATCCGACAATGACTAATAAAAGCCAACAAAAAAAATGAAAGCAAAGCTGGCATGCATGAAAGACTCACAAAAATCCATTCCCCGAATTTCTTTCTCCAAATTAATCAAGAGTACACTAAGACAATCAAACTATGAATATAAATGGCCAAAAAGAAACAACGGATTAGTGAACATTGATGCTCTAATGAACAAAATGAATGCCTAACGTTTCAAAATTTCTTGATAGTGACAAATCCAGAAACTATAGTTTGGAGGGCAAAAATACATAATATTATTAGTAAAAGTTATGTTTTAATTTTGAAAAGGCAAAATTAAATTATTTTTTTTAAATTTAATTGAAAATTTTTAACTTTTTTATAAAAAAAACACAAATATTTAAATTTTGGGAGTGACCGATACCCCTTATAGGATAAATGAAACTATTAAGGACTTCTATCTTTACAAGAACTAGAAAATTACCATCCCTCATCATTTTATTGTGTACTTTTAGTGTAATTTTAAATTTTGAAAGAAGTATTCCAATATACTTTAAAGTAAAAAATCTCTTACCATAACTTCAACATCCAATTAATAAATTTACTTTAATGGTACTTTGCACAACAAGTTTATTAATTATCAGTCCTTGAGTCCAACACTAGGCTATGATATGTCACTAGATGTGTATTATTGATTTGTCTATATGGATGAACAAGTGTACATGTGTCTCTTAATTTGCATTTTTTTTCCTGATACGTCAAATATGCCTCCATGGATTTGGATCAAAAAGATTCTAGAACCACAACTTCAAGTTGTAACAACTGTTTTGTTGTACAAAAATGAGAACTTGACAAGCATGCATGCATGTTTGGTGCAAAGGCTACTGTGAATACAAACAAAACAATAGTCACAAGAACTTTTGAAGTAGAATTTCATTATTTGAATAAGAATTTTTAAAGTACTTCAAGGTCCATCTGTGCAATTAATGAAGCCTGCTGGCTATAATTAACCCTAAATGTCTTCAATCCAAAGAAGAAAATGCACAATCTAACCAATAATCTTGAATTTTTACTTAGTATGTATAGAAGGGAAAAGAAAATGAAGAGAGAGATTTGAAAGGAAAGAAGAGAAATCTACAATTTTAGTCCCCTAAAGTTTTAGGTTGTAGCACTTTTGATATTTATTGATTTCAGACGGCGGCTCAATTTGATCTCCAATATAGGTCAGTTGACGGATTTTCTCCCTTGAATAACAGAAATAGTCACGTGATAGGCACATGTTCGTTAATACTCAAAGCATTAATTAGGGACCAAAAGTGGCACAACTTAAAACTTTTGGAACCAAAATTGAAGATGATTACATCAATTGCATGCTTTGAGAAGAAGAAAAGATCAAGAGATATATAATAGTGACAAAAAGAATAGAGAATTGTTAGGTGAAGATGATGGCTCATTTTTCATATTGATCTTTACCATGTGACCATATGGTGCATTACATGCAATTGATCCAAAAGAATTCTATCAATTGCAAGCAATCCAAAGCCACAATTCTTTGTATTTCTTAAGAAAAAGGCATATTAAAGAGAAGTGGTCCTCCATTTACCTATATATAGCCTTTGGTATATCATAGATTTGTAATTTTTGTCCATTTATGCTTCTTTTTCACTATAAATTAAAAAGCAAAAGATAAGAAGAATGTGAAAAGTGAAGAAAATATATATAAACAGCAAAAGAGTGGTTGCATAATATTCAAATTATTGGCAATGAAAATGGCACAAAGTTGACATTCATGTCTGATTATCTGTCAGTCAATGTCGTGTTAAGAAAACCCTTGCGAATTTTCAATGTTGAATTGATTATAGAGTGACTAATTGGGATATTAAATCTCAGTTTTATGAGTAGGATTAATTATAGAATGAGCTGTTGAGAATGAACATGCATGAGAAAAAACAAAGAACCATCATGTGAATTGTTTTTCATCAATGTCATTGTCAATTTGTTTAAAAAATATTAAATGGATGGATAAAAAGTGACTTGGATTGAATTTTCCAGAGGGGTTAGGTACTTAATTTTGTCATCTAAACACTGTTTTTCTAATTGTAACTTCAATATGGACAAACAAATGAGTGAAGTTTTTGGAGTTCAAAATTTTTCTAATTAACTTTGTTTAGAAGATGTTTCATTATTGAGGACACTTTTTACAACTAAAGTTTTACCTAAAAGTAGTCATCAAGAATCCAAGATCTTCTCTAGACTGTTTTGCATTATCATACAATTAATTAATACAATGAAAAGATGGAAAATTCTTTACAAGAGTCCAAAAATTTTACCAAGTCATAATCATTTGTTAGAATTGTAATATTTGTCATTATAAGTGCAGTTATATTCAATCTAAGCCTCCTATTAAAAAACAAAAAAAGTGTGTATCACATTGATAATATTTAGAGTTAATTGCAAAAAAAAGTACCCTTGAACAATGGCTTGATCCTAAAATACCCTCTAAACTTTTAATTTCAGCATATTAACACCCTTCACATTTAATTTTTTTAACAATGTACTATATTTTGATAAAAATTGTATTATGAAAAGATAGAATTAACCCTTGTAAATATTAGTGGCCAGAAGTATTCTCATTTGGTTGTTTTTATTTTTTATAAACTAATTCAATTGAATAACTTTTTCCCAACATTAAAATTCTCTCTCAAAAATTTACTTGAGAGAGAAATAGAGTTTTAGAGAGAGAAATACTTTTAACGTTAGAAAACAATTATTCAATTAAATCACGTTATGGAAAATAAAAACAACCAAATAAGGGTACATTAGGCAATTAATAATTATAAGGGTTGATTCTAACTTTTTATAATATAATTTCTATTAAAATGTAGTACATTGCTAAAAATTAATTGTTAGAGGTGGTAAAGTGTTAAAATTAAAAATTTAGGGAGTATTGCTATAGTTCAATATTGTTTTTTGCTATTAACTCTTATATTTGCAAGGGAATACATAGTTTATAGAAGCACTTATAAAGAAAGAGTAATAATAGGCGTGGGATTTTAGTTTCACTCACACATAGTTGTATTATTATTCAACCACTTATTCATCTATAATAGTTACTTATTTATTAAATAATAATAAAACTTCATATGAATGGAGTTACCATTTCATGTAAAAGAAAATTCATATAATCTATTATTACTCATAAAAAAATATGGTGAAATGAGTATAGTGTATGGGATAATTACACTTTTGAAGAATAAGATGCATTCTCACTCATGAATTTTGTGGAATCAATCTGCTTATGATTTTGGGGGGATTGTAATGGTAAGATAAAAATGGAGATGTGTATGCACATTTCAGTATTTCACCACTCATTGAACTATTACTATTTTCATTTCAAGTTTTTTCTTGTCATCAAACTCATGATCTCTTCAATGTTGACTTCTTCAAATTAGAACATGCCGAGTGATGTAATGAACATGGTAAGAAGCACATTTGCTATCATATCATATCCAACCCCATGTGATCATTTATATTCTTTCCCTTATAGAACATGCTAAACCTTCTATGCTTGCCCTTTTAAACATTGCCAACATTTCTTCTGTTTCTTTTTTTTTTTCATGGGCATGCATGACGTAACTTACCATTATTAAACCCGTATTGTCTTTCTTTTATTTATCTATTTTCTTCTTATCAGTCTCTTGTGAAGCGAGTTCATATGTATAACGACAAGTTAATAGCAATTTCAACACTTGATAACAGCGAAAGGAAATTACAATCACCATTTTAACAGCAATTAATTATCTGTTTTATCAATAAATTAGGTTTTACATATAAACCGATTTCATAAAGGGTTTTATGTTTCTTTTTTTTTTTTCCATGATTTGAAGTGCCCATAACTCAGAAGATGAATACAAATGCATAAGATGAATCATGGAATTCCACAAGTTGGGTTTTATAGTGACTACCACAAATCACAATGTGTGACATTTATGTTCAAAGCTACAAAACAAAGAAGGAATTATTGTTTCTTGGACAATATGAAAATTGAAACATAAAAATAGTCTTTTATTTTTTGTTTTACATTCACTTTTTCATTTTTCTCTGTTGATTGAACCTGCAAAAGTGATTTATTGTGGTGCCCATATGCAATTCTATCATTAATTATTAAGAAATAACATACCTTCAACATCAAGAAATTTGCAAAAAAAAAAAAAAAACCTAGAAGATAATTTAGCTAAGTGGAGGACCAAAATTTATATTTTAAAATTAAATTCCAATATATCTCTGCAAATATGATGAGCCAAATAAATTTCCTCACCGTGGATTAGTATGTCTATTGTTTCACACAAATACACCTCTTATATATTCACTTTCATTTCAATCTATTTTCCTTTGACATATAGTAAAAGAGTAATTATAGAGTACATTTTTTTTTTTTACGAAAATTATAATTTCACTTACACGCATGAAAATTTTATCATCACTCAATAAATGAAATAGTAGTAAAATTCACGTCTAAAATCTCATTCTTCCAAACATTACTTTTACTAAAATAATTCTTACACGAAATTTTATCATCACTCAATAAACGAAATAGTAGTAAAATTACAATTACCTTGTTTATTCCAATCATTACTTATACTATAACAATTGAAAAATGTCAAAGGTCATAACTCATAATTGTTCTTTTTCTACCATTATTCCACATAAAAAAAAGACTATAATTAACAGTTGTAGATTACTGAAATTTTGAAAGAAAAAAAAAACATTATCCATATAAAATTATATATATTTGGTTGTCCATCTTAATTGTAACACTTGTTAAGTAAATGCCATTAATAATTTCTCTACATTGAGTAAAAAGATTCTTATGACCTTAAAAAGTGATTATTTGGTGTAATGTTGTAGATTACTGAAATTTTGAAAGAAAAAAAAAACATTATCCATATAAAATTATATATATTTGGTTGTCCATCTTAATTGTAACACTTGTTAAGTAAATGCCATTAATAATTTCTCTACATTGAGTAAAAAGATTCTTATGACCTTAAAAGTGATTATTTGGTGTAGTCATTATCATATTTATCATCCATTGATATAAGGCACATTGCCAGTGAATGAATTATGCAAATTAAGGTTTAAAAAAAAAAAGAATGATAACAAATCATTGAATAATAAATAGGTTCAAAATGCCATGCATGAGAAGGTGCATGGTAGGAACCTAAATAAAATATTCCAATGTTGGGAGGGAAGTGGAATTATTAAAAATTACACAACAACATAATTGTATACATATTTTTAGAATAAGTCTGCTATAGAGCAGGTGACTAGTCTCCATAGCATAACAACACTGAAAATCAAAACATATTGAATGAATATGAAATGATCAAAAGTGATCAAAATATGGCCTTTTAAATATTACAATTTTTATTTCCAGCTGGAGTAGAGAGTTCATTGAACAATAGAAACTACAACTCAATCAACAAAGAAAATTGAATTGGTCCCTAATTGACAGCTCTATTCTAACTACTATTTGTTTACATTTTGGTGTATAAATAATAGTGATTTTGTGAGCAAATAATGTCACCTCTCAACTAAAGCACTAAAAACTTTTAGTGCTCTTCTTAACTACTCCAAAAGAATTTTCTGTTTGATCAGATCAACAGAATAGAATAGAAGTGGCTTTTTGAAAGGTTGACATTGGCTGCTCTTGTGGAAGTTTCCGGCAAGAAATGAGGCGTTACAGAGGCGACCCCCTAAGGGGTCGTCTGTTGATGGCCGCGCTGGCCATGTTGGCTGTTTCAATGGTCTCTGCAGACCCTTATTTGTATTCTTCTCCACCACCACCACCTTATGAGTATAATTCTCCCCCACCACCCTATGAATACAAGTCTCCACCACCACCGGTGCATTCTCCACCACCACCTTATGAGTATAAGTCTCCCCCACCACCAGTGCATTCTCCCCCACCACCTTATGAATACAAGTCTCCACCACCACCTGTGCATTCTCCCCCACCACCATATGAGTATAAGTCTCCACCACCACCAGTGCATTCTCCCCCACCACCTTATGTGTACAAGTCACCTCCTCCTCCTCCTTATGTTTATAAGTCACCACCACCACCTTCACCATCTCCTCCACCACCTTACTACTATAAATCTCCACCACCACCTTCACCTTCTCCTCCACCACCTTACTACTATAAATCTCCACCACCACCCTCTCCATCACCTCCACCACCTTATTACTATCATTCACCACCACCTCCAGTGAAGTCTCCTCCACCACCCTACTACTACCATTCACCCCCACCACCAAGGAAATCACCACCTCCTCCATACTATTATTCTTCTCCACCACCACCAAAGAAGTCTCCTCCACCACCCTATTACTACCATTCACCACCACCACCAGTGAAGTCTCCTCCTCCTCCATACTATTACACATCTCCCCCACCTCCAAAGAAATCTCCTCCTCCACCCTACTACTATAGTTCTCCTCCTCCACCCAAGAAATCTCCACCACCACCTTACTACTACACTTCTCCTCCACCACCAAAGAAATCTCCCCCACCACCCTATTACTACCATTCACCACCACCACCATTGAAGTCCCCACCTCCACCATACTACTACACTTCTCCACCACCACCTAAGAAGTCTCCACCACCACCATACTACTACACTTCTCCTCCACCACCAAAGAAATCTCCTCCACCACCCTATTACTACCATTCACCACCACCACCAGTGAAGTCCCCACCTCCACCATACTACTACACTTCTCCTCCACCACCTAAGAAGTCTCCACCACCACCATACTACTACACATCTCCTCCACCACCTAATAAATCTCCACCACCACCCTACTACTACACCTCCCCACCACCACCAGTGAAGTCCCCACCTCCACCATACTACTACACTTCTCCCCCACCACCCAAGAAATCTCCACCACCACCATACTACTACACTTCCCCACCACCACCAGTGAAGTCCCCACCTCCACCATACTACTACACTTCTCCACCACCACCACCAAAGTCACCTAATCCTCCTTACTACTACACTTCCCCACCACCACCAGCTAAGTCTCCACCTGCCCCATACTATTACACTTCTCCACCACCACCAGTTCCTTACTACCCTCCTCATCCTCACCATAAGGTGATCAAGGTGGTCGGAAAAGTTTACTGCTACAAATGCTACGATTGGGACCACCCAGAAAAATCCCATGACAAGAAACACCTCAAAGGTACGTCTTTCTATTCCGTATTAATTTCATTAAACCCTACAAAATTCTCATTTTGATTTTTTTTTTTTTGTTCGTCTTAATTACGTACGTTGTCGCTATCTTGGGTTGTCATTTGTCAAACTCATTTTGTACTAGGAAGTTGGAACTTTCGTATTCAGTCCGCGGGAAATTAAGATAATTATATACCATAAACAATTCCATAATGATTTTTAATGTATATTTTGGTACAAAAAACTTGAAATCTAAGTGGATAATGCACCAAAATGAGTACTGAAAAAGAAGTTTGGCCAATTCTGTGATAGCAATCTTTTTCATTTTTTTGGCGCAGCAGGCACAAAGACATACTTTGATCTGTTGACGTGCATGGATAAAAAGTTTGTGACGTCTTGTCGATCTTTTATGGTTTTAACTAATTAGTAATTTTGTAGTTAATCAATTAAAGTCACACAAATGATCATAAACTTTCTCTTAAATTTCTCTTACTAGTATAAATCAATCAATTACATGAAAATTAAAGGCAGCATTGATTTAATTTATGGAAAATTATGTTTAGATTTGTATAAAAAATCAAAGCCAGAACCATCAAATTCATGAATTGAATAAAAAATGGTCCTTGATGATTATCTTGGATTTTTCTGATTTATGAAGTTAAAAAATTAGTCCACGTGAAAGAGATTTTATATATATATATTTTTTTCTCTTTGGGAAAAAGGACAGATTAGTTGTTGGAGTCAGTATTGAGTAGCTGGAGATACCATTTTTAATGTTTGATTATTAGTTCTTAGTACAACGTTTGGTGCTAACTAACATGGTTTGTCTCAACTTCAAAATTAATTTATTAAGTTGTTCTTTTTGCCAATCAAAAAAAAAAAAAAAAAACTTTTGAATTTAAATTTCTTGTTTGTGCATGGAACAGGAGCTGTTGTGGAAGTGAAATGCTGGGCTGGTGAGAAGAAAATTGTTGCATATGGCACAACTAAGATCAATGGAAAGTATAGCATTACACTTGAAGGATTTGATTATGACAAGTATGGAGCAAAGGCATGCAAGGCTAAACTACACATGGCACCAAAGGATTCTAAATGCAACATTCCCACAAATCTTCATTGGGGCATAAAGGGTGCTAAACTCAAAGTCAAGTCCAAGAATGATTATGAAATTGTTCTCCGTGCAAAATCATTTGCTTATGCTCCTAAGACTCCTTATGAAGAATGTGAGAAGCCTAAGCCAACCCCTGCTCCTTACTATTATAAGTCTCCTCCACCCCCAACACCAACTTATGTTTATAAATCACCACCACCTCCTCCTTATCTTTACAAGTCACCTCCACCACCGGTAAAATATCCACCACCAACACCAACTTATGTTTATAAATCACCACCTCCTCCTCCTTATCTTTACAAGTCACCTCCACCACCGGTAAAATATCCACCACCAACACCATATTATTATAAGTCTCCGCCGCCACCACCGTACTACTACAAGTCCCCACCACCGCCGGTGAAGTCTCCACCACCACCGTACTACTACAAGTCACCACCACCACCGGTTAAATATCCACCACCACCGTACTACTACAAATCCCCTCCACCACCGGTTAAATATCCACCACCACCTTACTACTACAAATCACCACCACCGCCGGTGAAATCACCACCACCACCTTACTACTACAAGTCGCCTCCACCACCCTCACCATCACCACCACCACCATATTATTACAAGTCTCCTCCACCTCCCTCACCATCGCCTCCTCCTCCTTATTACTACAAGTCCCCTCCACCACCCTCACCATCACCACCACCACCATATTATTACAAGTCTCCTCCACCTCCCTCACCATCACCTCCTCCACCATACTACTACAAATCCCCTCCACCACCGTCACCATCACCACCACCACCATATTATTACAAGTCTCCTCCACCTCCCTCACCATCACCTCCTCCACCATACTACTACAAATCTCCTCCACCTCCCGAACCATCACCCCCTCCACCATACTACTACAAATCCCCTCCACCTCCCTCACCATCACCTCCACCACCCTACTACTACAAGTCTCCCCCACCTCCTTCACCCTCTCCACCACCACCCTACTACTACAAGTCTCCTCCTCCTCCTTCACCATCACCTCCACCACCCTACTACTACAAGTCTCCCCCACCACCTTCCCCATCACCACCACCACCCTACTACTACAAGTCTCCTCCACCACCTTCCCCATCACCTCCACCACCCTACTACTACAAATCTCCCCCACCTCCGTCGCCATCTCCTCCACCACCATACTATTACAATTCCCCTCCTCCCCCAGTAAAATCACCTCCACCACCAGTCTACATTTACGCTTCTCCACCACCCCCAACATACTACTAAGCTCCAACGACTCCACCTCTTTCCACATCCAGCAAAGTAAGTCATAATTCAATTTATCTTTATCAATACATCATTATAGAATAAAATCATAAACTCAATAATCCAATTTCCATTTTTGCAGATTCCCATTTCAACAAAAGAATAAAGGAAGGCTTCCTGAGAAGAAGATACAGACGTCAAACTTTGAAAAACAGTAGACTACTCAATAAGGTCTTCAACATGCAATTCAAAGGCTTAATTCGTAATACCATGGACCAGTTTGCTTCTACTTCTCTGGTGGCCCTCTTACACATTTTTACCCTCACCATCTTAGCATCTTCAAGTGGAAAAGAGAAGTGGGCTTCAAAGATTTGTTTTGTTCATTAGTCATTGAGATTGGCGGTGCAATATTAGTTTAGAGTTTGTTCATTACTACATAATTTATCACTCTAGTGTGTATAGAGGATGATCTTCTTTTACGAGTGATTCTTATATTTGTTGCTGTCTATTGTGTCTTTAAAATCTTCTTGTACTTTGTGCACTTCACAATTGTGATTAATAAATGATTCTTCTTCGGTTGTTTCCATGAAGATTTCTTGAAGTACTCTTAGAACCAGAAAATAATTTATACTACATCTCTTTTGTTAATCATCATGCATGGTATGTACAACATTAATGCTTCTGGAATCTGACTAAAAATGTCAGTCAATTTGATCTCCAAAAACACACACACACGCACACACTCCTTCTGTCATACTCATAAACATGGAAAGATCAGTTCTTACATGGAGCATCTACCCTTTTATTGAATAATTGTGCTCATCGATTTGTGCTCCATTCTTTCTGTCTTTTTATCATAAAAAACACTGAAAAAAAATGAAAATAAACATGAGAGCTTTAATTATAACATAAACACAAATAGAATCAAATCTAGCACACATGCAACTTGACTTTACTCCTTGGTCCATCTCCTACATTAATAAATGCATATGCCATACGTGAAAGATCGTGCCTGCCAATCAATATTTCAATATAATTTTTGTTATTTTCTTTTCTCATTAAAATAGATCAATATGGCTCAACATCTACCCACATGGTGACTTGGATTTTGAGGCCTATAGATCATCCTAAGAGTTGTGTTCTATTGTCATATTAATTTCAAGATAAATTATGAATCCCTTCATCCATTTTTCATTTATTTTACTTTTTCTAACAAATCCCTTCCTTGAAATTAATGTTGTGGAATCATCAATCAATGTGTCAGTAATTTATCCCATTAATTAATTGGTAGATCACAAATTCACTACAGAAATATGCTTTTGCACTGCATTGGCAGCAAGGATTACAATTGATCGACAATGAAAATTTGCAATGTAACGTACACATGAACTTCATACTAATGCATGAAGACATGCACTCGCCAAACTTAGTTTCATCCCTACATTAATCAAAAAAACTAGTTTTCCTAACAAAATCTTCTCTGTTTTTGGTTGAAAATCCAGAAATAAAATATTAAGTTCTACTTCATGAATATTTCTGCACATATTGGGTGTAAGATCTGGTTGAGGAAGGTCAAGATATGTATATTTAAGGTTCTCAATTGTCATTATATGAATTGAACATGTTGAGTTTAATTATCTAATCTAACTAGATATGTTTATGAATAACAACAATAATAATTAAGTCTTTATTACACTAAATGAAGTCACTGTGTTCAATCACATTTGGCCACCGTGGTCAGAACTAATATTTCCGAACCCAAAAAGAAAAAAAATGGAAAAAAAAACCTATGTATGTTTGTGCACAGAGTATGATAAATAAAGCAAGACATCTCTTTGTTTTTGTAACACTATTGGTTGATCATCTATGGAATGCCTAATGTATCTCTGATTCATTCGTCATCCATTTCAAAATATTTAGTATAAGAGAAGAATCAAGAATTGTTCCTACTCAGTGATACATACAACTTTTAGCTGCTGAGTCAAAAGTTTAGCTATTATATCAAAGGGACCAAAAAAAGCAAAAGGAAAAGTTTGCTGCCAAATTCATAACTATTTCAGTACATCAAAAGGTCCCTAAATCCTGTTCTTGGATGATATTATGATATCCATGCATGAATGTTCCTATTTTCCATTACTTTTTTTTTTTTGGTGGAAGAAGCTAAATAAAATAAACTTGAAACTGAATTTTTTCTTTTTTGATTCCAGAAAACTTCACTTAATTTGTACATTGTATTCATCTGAGGTGTTATGATTTGAGTACAAGTAAGAACTTTAAAGCTAGATTCTATGAAATATAATTCTACTTCAAACATGCATGAAACACCCCTACCATCCAAAAATTTCCAATACAAGGAAAAAAAAGGAAATGGAAAAAAGAGGAAGAAACCAAATTAAGTAATCATCCAAATTGTAAATTTGATTATGAAAACTCATCAAGAATGGTGCAAAAAAAAATATATATTTTTTCCTCTAGGACCAGCTGGGAAAATTATAAAATGAATTGATACGGTTTTCAGATCACTTTATTTGGTCAAGCGTGGCTGTGAAGCGCAGGTTCATTTTCCTGAAGAAACAAGAACCTTTATATGCTTTAGAAGAAAGAACCACGCATGATATAGGCTATGCAGATTCTTCCCAACCCTACTTTGGACCACAACAATGGATCAGGAGGATCATATCATTACTGTTTTTTTTTTTTTAAACCTATATATGCATGCTATATTGCCTTAGCTTAGGCTAGCTAGATTGTTTCCTTAAGCAGCCCATATGGCATCTGCATTAATTTTTTTTCTCTTTCAATGGTTCTTGCTAATTGTATAAAAAGGATTAGGACTGGCACCTTTGATCACATGCATGCCCTGCCTACTACTACTGACCTAATCTTAGGTCGATTTGTGCGCAATATATAGAACTAATTCATCTTTATCTGTTCACGGAATATAGTCAGTGTAAAGACAAAAATAACAATGATAAAGAGAATCTAATTGAGGATTAGATATTATAATGGAGCTCCCAAATACCTTTAATTTTCTTGTAGTTTTAGCTGGGAGAGAGGGCAATGAGTTTTCTGTATTATTTTTATGTACCATTATATGTACCACTTTATAAAATATTGGCATGTATTATTTTAGTTGGTTATCTCATTTTTAAAGATTAAACTAATAAACTAACTAAAGAATGAACAAAAATATTGCTCGGTTTTGGCAATTCTCAGTTCAAATTTTGTGTTTTTGCTAGATACACATTAATTAATTTAATAATGTCCATTCTAGTTAGTATCATCTTATATCAACATGTTATCTATTTTAATGCATAAAACAACAAAAAGAAAATAGTTAAATCAACATGCTACACAAGAAGAAAAATTTAACAGTTTGATGATCAAAAGTCGAATTGTATAAATTAAAGAACAGACCTTGCAATATGCATGCGTAACCATATCTAGCACTTGTCGGCATGAACCATGAACCATAATCAACTTAGACGACTCGATTAGGGTTCACTCTTCTGGAGAGTTGCAACCAACAGTTTTGAATGCCCTTTTCGAAGAAATTAAAATTATTGATTTTTTTATTTTTTATTTCTTTATTTTGCTTCTATAAGTACACATGATTTCATTTTTCACGCAATTTTTCTTAATTATCTCAATCTCAATTTTCTCATATACTCGCTATTTTCTCATAATCTTCTCTTACTTCTAAATTCTCAATAATATTATTTATATTATAAAATACTTAATGGTGGATGTAAATTCAATAGCTTTGAACTCTAAAGATACGTTGTTAATGTACCTTTAATGTATCTTATCTTTAAATTATAAGTTACACATGAAATGTAACTATAAAAGGATCACTTCTTATGTAATTTGGAACCGAACAAGAAGTGAATAAAAGCATTCTGAGAGAGAGAATATCCCATTATCTTTCCTAACTTTTGTATTTAATTTATTGCTTATATATATTGATAACTCTAAATATACATTACCTTATTAAAATCTATATATATTAATATTAGTATTAGTTTTATAACACGTTATCAGCAGACTCTACCTGCTAAGGAAAACTTTTGGAATAAATCGACTTTTCAAGTAGTATTCCTCATGTTGTTTTAATTCATTTTTATGGCTAATCTTACAAAACAATAATTTGTTCCTTTTGATATTTCTAGGAAAAATTATTTATCATGGATATTGGATGTTCAAATCCATCTTAAATCAATCGGTCTTGAAAATACTATTGTTGAAAATAATGATTCAACACACCAAGACCATGCCAAAGCTATGATATTCCTTCATCGTCATTTAGATGAAGGATTGAAAACGAATCTGCTTGACCTTTGGCATGATCTGGAAGAAAGATTCAACCACCTGAAGTTGGTTGTACTTCCAAAATCCCGGTATGACTGGCTCCATTTATGACTTCAAGATTTTAAATCTATAAATGAATACAATTAAGCCATGTTCAGAATTACTTCTCAATTGAAATTCTGTGGAGAAAATGTTACTGATAATGATATGTTAGAAAAGACATTTTCTACTTTTCGTACATCGAATATGCTTCTGCAGTAGCAATATCGAGAAAGAGGATTCAGAAGATATTCTGAACTAATTGCATGTCTTCTTCTGGCTGAACAAAATAATGAATTGTTATAAAAAAATCATGAATCCCACCCAACTGGTACTAGTCCATTCCCTGAAGTGAATGCAACTCAAACTCAAAACTATGCCCATGGATATAACCATGGTAGAGGCTATGGATGTGGTCATGAGAGAAATGTGCCTTATAATCAAAATGATTATTATCGTGGCAAGAAACAGAATAACCCTCAGAAGTGGGTTGATGAAAAGAAAATAGAAGAAAAGAAAAATGGTGAAAATAAATGCTACCGATGTGGCATGGAAGGCCATTGGACCTGTACCTGTCATACGGCTGAACATCTTGTCAAACTTTATCAAGCATCATTCAAAAAGAAATATGAAGGTGTTAAGACATACTTTATTGATCAAAATAATGATAATGATAATGATGATGTTAATATGACAAATCTCGACACAGCAGATTTCTGTGAGCACCCTGAAGATGCAATATGATCATATTTTTATAAACACCCTGAAAGTATAATATGATCATATAATAAATATTTAATCTTATGAATTTTATTATTTTCGCATATTTTATGTTATTTTCTTTTATTAATGAAGTTTATGAATTTTATTTATGTTTATTGATTAATGCTTACTTATTAATGTTTATTTATTAATATTTTTTTATGATTTGTTATATTTCTTCCTAAAGAAGAAATTGATATATTCTTTCTGAAGAAGACATGAATACCAAATACTTGGGATTAAAAAATAGTGATGATGACATTTGTCTCATTAACAGTACTACTACGCACACTATACTTAAAGATAAAAAGTATTTTTCCTACTTGAAGATGAGAAAAACTAATGTTCATACAATAATTGGTAGTGCTAAATTAATTGAAGGCTTTGGAAGAGCTATAATATTTCTCCCCGAAGGAACAAAATTTGTTATAAATGGTGCACTTCTAACTACAAAGTCTCTAAGAAATTTATTAAATTTTAAAGATATACATCGAAGTGGATATCATATTGAGACTATGAATATAATACCCACAATTTTGTCAAGGGCCATTTAATAAATGAGTAAGAATAGAAGGGGCATTTAGCAAAAATGTAAAAGTTGGTCTTGAAGACCAAACGTTTCCCAGCCTTGCTCCTTCATTCTTGTCTTCTATTTTCCCCATTTTTTCTTCCATTCTTTTCTCTCAATTAGGGCAAGAAGGAATGATGAATTAAAGAGGACAAGAGCTCAATTTCCACTCCAATTCCACTCTAAGTATGGTAAGGATCTCATCTAGTTTATGTATTCATGTTAATCCCTCTCTTTAGTGTTATGGATTAGTAAGAATTTGAAAGTTTAGTTTTGATAGGATATGGGTTTGATCATATAAGTTCAATAACACTAATCTAAGGATTTAAGCATGCATTTGATTAAGTATAGAACATGTATTGATGGGTTTAAGTCAAATAGTGAGAATATATTGTTAAAGAAAATTTATGAGAGTAATATGTAAGTGGGTTTATGGAAAAATGGGTTGTTGAACATATTAGACATGTAAGAAGTTATCAAATGGATTTCAAGTATTATATGAATGGGTTTTAGAATTGTAAGAAGGTGAAATATCCTCAAATGTAGAAGGATTTTTTCTAAATTATTCTTGTAATAATTAGGGAGCTTTAATAAGATTAAGAATAGTGTCTAAGAGTTATTAGGCTCTATTTGATTGTTCTTTTATTACATGTATATGTTTTATAGGAAAAATAGAAGTAATTAAGTGGTGGGAATCATTTATCAAGTGCGAAATTGGATATTGGCTTAAGGTAAGTGGTTTTGATATTCCTTTATGTTTTATAAAGCTTTTGATGAAATTTATTATGAAAGTTGATTATGTTCGTATCTTAAAATGGTTTGAGCATGATTAGATTGCAATTTGATGACTATGAAATGTATGCAGTGGCTTTTGTGAAGGTAAAGCATTTTGTGAAATGATTTAAATGAATTGAATTGTTTTGAGCTCTTGAATGTTTAATGAACGATTGGTAGGAACATGTTCCAACTTATTGTTATGACCCACCTAGCGGGGTTAAAGCTAGGAACTTATTGTAATGACCCATCTAGCGGGGTAAAAGCTAGGACTGGATCCAGTTATTGTACCAAGAGTGATTTGAACTGTTCATGAGCTAAATGATAAATGATGACAAGTACTCAATGTACTTGTAAATGTTTGATAAATGATGATGCCATTGCTATGTATATGTATGTGTGTGTGTTTTGAGTTGAAACACTTTCAAATGTTGGTTTTCATGTGTGAAGCAATGTTTTGAGAAAATATATTATATATATAACATGCTCAATCCGATAAAAGAATGTCTTAATTACTTACTGGGCATAGTGTATTCTCATACCACGTATGTTATTATGTTTTACAGATTCTAAGGTTTCCTACACAGGTTACGTGGACCTCTAGAGGTGGAGGAGTTATTTTGTGGACATTGTAGTGATGTATAGATAATAGGGAGTTGTAATAGATGCTTTTGATTGGAACGATATTGGAACGTTTGATTTTGACGTTGATGTATATAGTTAGTAAATGCTTTGAAGGATGTATAGTTGTGATATGAAGTGACATCATTTTGTTATAAGTTGTATATATATAATGTCTTGTTGGATGAAAGATATACCGTATATGAAAGATTTAGGTTTGAACGTTATACGTTGGAGAAATGTTTTGAGAATTATACATGTTGTTGATTGGGTAATGCGTGGCCTAGAAATGTATATACATATATAGTTAGTATAGTAAACTTGTGAACAAGAGGCTTCGCACGCTTGGAGTCGATTCCCAATCATGTGAAACTATATTTTAATAAGGGCCAATTGATAAATAGGTGAAACTATAGGGACCATTTAGCAAAATTGTAAAACTTGGTCTTAAAACCCATCTTTGTCAAAAGTTCACAATGTTTTCCACGTGTCGCAACTAAGGCGATATGTTTCGGATCTCAGTCATGAAATAGAATTGGAACCGTTGGAAATACAAGAGGGTTTATCATATAAAGAATTTCCCCTCCGAATTATAGATCGAAATGAACAAGTTTTGAGACGAAGAACAATCCCTTATGTGAAGGTGCAGTGGTCGAATCATACTCCTCGTGAAGCAACTTGGGAGTTGGAAGAAGAAGTGAAAGAAAAATATCCACATTTGTTTGAAGAACAAGGTACTTTAAGTTTCGAGGCCGAAACTTCCTATAAGGAGGGTAGAATGTAATACTTGTGAATTTTAATAAGGGCCAATTGATAAATAGGTGAAACTATAGGGACCATTTAGCAAAATTGTAAAACTTGGTCTTAAAACCCATCTTTGTCAAAATTGGGTTCTCATTCTTTTTTCCTCAATTTTTCTCCTTTCTTCCCTTATTCATATTTTCCTTATTTCACCATCTTAACTAGGGCAAGAAGAGAGGGGTGATTAAAAGAGGAAAAGGAACCAATTCTCACTTCAATTTCACTCTTATTAAGGTAAGGAACACATCTAATGTATTTATCCAAGTTAAATTACATTAGTTAGTATTCTAGCATAGTTAGTGCTTTGAAATATTGTTGAAATATTATATGGGTTTTCATTCTAAAGATTCAATAGCAATTATCTAAGGATTTTAGCATGCTTTTGATCAAGTATGGAACATGAATTGATGATTTACGTCAAATTATGGGAATAGGTTGTCGAAGAAAGTTTATGGAAATGATATATATATGGATTTTAGAATTTTAGGGAAATGAAATGTTTTTAGAGAAAGAATGATGTCCAAGAGTTATTAGGCTCTATTTAATCATTCTTTTGTTATATATGTATGTTTTTATAGGAAAGTGGATTGATTAGGAGTGGGAAATCTTAGAATCAAGGGCTAGAGTGGATTTTGGCTAAGGTAAGTGGTGTGATATTCCTTTATGTTTTATAAAGCTTTTGATGAAAGTTATTATGAAAGTTGATTATGTTCGTATCTTAAAATGGTTTGAGAATGATTAGATTGCAATTTGATGACTATGAAATGTATGCAGTGGCTTTTGTGAAGGTAAATCATTTTGTGAAATGATTTAAATGAATTGAATTGTTTTGAGCTCTTGAATGTTTAATGAACGATTGGTAGGAACATGTTCCAACTTATTGTTATGACCCACCTAGCGGGGTTAAAGCTAGGAACCTATTGTTATTACCCACCTAGCGGGGTTAAAACTAGGACTAGATCCATTTATTGTACCGAAAGTGACTTGAACTATTCTTGAGCTAAATGATGACAAATACTCAATGTATTTGTGAATGTTTTAATAAATGATGATGCCATTGCTATATGTATATATGTGTGTGTGGTTTGATTGGAAATGCTTTTCAATAATGATTTTCATGTGTGAAATAATGTTTTGAGAAAGTATATTATGTATATAACGTGCTCAATCCAATAAAGGAATATTTTAACTACTTACTGGGAATAGTGTATGCTCATACCACGAATGTTATCATGTTTTGCAGATTCTAAGGTTCCAAGTACAGGTTTTGGGGATGACGATAAGTGAAATGAGCTATTTCGTGTACATTGTAGTCATGCATAGCTAATAGGATGTTGTAGTAGATATTTTGAATGAAAAGATATTGGAACATTTAGTTTGATGTTGATGTATATAGTTAGTAAATAATTTTTGAAGGAAATGTATAATTGTGATTATAAGTGAACTTTGGTATAAGTTGTATAAATTCGGCTGTTGGAGTGATATATGTCGTATTTATAAGGATATAGGTAATAAATGATGATCTTGTGGAATGGAGAACATTGGAGTGTACATGTTGTTCATTGTACTATGTATAGTGTGTATAGCACATGTGTATATGTTGTTGTTGGAATATAAAACTTTGATGATAGGGGCTTCGCACGTTTGGAGTCAGTTCCCAAGCGTGTGGCCGTGCCAAGTCGAATTCGGGGCCTGACATTTAGTGGTAATATAATACCCACAATTTTGTCAAGGGCCATTTAATAAATAAGTAAGAATAGAAGGGGCATTTAGCAAAAATGTAAAAGTTGGTCTTGAAGACCAAACATTTCCCAGCCTTGCTCCTTCATTCTTGTCTTCCATTTTCCCCATTTTCTCTTCCATTCTTTTCTCTCAATTAGGGCAAAAAGGAATGATGAATTAAAGAGGACAAGAGCTCAATTTCCACTCCAATTCCACTCTAAGTATGGTAAGGATCTCATCTAGTTTATGTATTCATGTTAATCCCTCTCTTTAGTGTTATGGATTAGTAAGAATTTGAAAGTTTAGTTTTGATAGGATATGGGTTTGATCATATAAGTTCAATAACACTAATCTAAGGATTTAAGCATGCATTTGATTAAGTATAGAACATGTATTGATGGGTTTAAGTCAAATAGTGAGAATATATTGTTGAAGAAAGTTTATGAGAGTAATATGTAAGTGGGTTTATGGAAAAATGGGTTGTTGAACATATTAGACATGTAAAAAGTTATCAAATGGATTTCAAGTGTTATATGAATGGGTTTTAGAATTGTAAGAAGGTGAAATGTCCTCAAATGTAGAAGGGTTTTTCCTAAATTATTCTTGTAATAATTAGGGAGCTTTAATAAGATTAAGAATAGTGTCTAAGAGTTATTAGGCTCTATTTGATTGTTCTTTTATTACATGTATATGTTTTATAGGAAAAATGGAAGTAATTAAGAGGTGGGAATCGTTTATCAAGTGCGAAATTGGATATTGGCTTAAGGTAAGTGGTTTTGATATTCCTTTATGTTTTATAAAGCTTTTGATGAAATTTATTATGAAAGTTGATTATGTTCGTATCTTAAAATGGTTTGAGCATGATTAGATTGCAATTTAATGACTATAAAATGTATGCAGTGGCTTTTGTGAAGGTAAATCACTTTGTGAAATGATTTAAATGAATTGAATTGTTTTGAGCTCTTGAATGTTTAATGAACGATTGGTAGGAACATGTTCCAACTTATTGTTATGACCCACCTAACGGGGTTAAAGCTAGGAACCTATTTTTATGACCCACCTAGCGGGGTTAAAACTAGGACTGGATCCAGTTATTGTACCGAAAGTGACTTGAACTATTCTTGAGCTAAATGATGACAAATACTCAATGTATTTGTGAATGTTTTAATAAATGATGATGCCATTGCCATATGTATGTATGTGTGTGTGGTTTGATTGGAAATGCTTTCAAATGATGGTTTTCATGTGTGAAATAATGTTTTGAGAAAGTATATTATGTATATAACGTGCTCAATCCAATAAAGGAATATTTTAACTACTTACTGGGCATAGTGTATGCTCATACCACGAATGTTATCATATTTTGCAGATTCTAAGGTTCCAAGTACAGGTTTTGGGTATGACGATAAGTGAAAGGAGCTATTTTTTGTACATTGTAGTCATGCATAGCTAATAGGATGTTGTAGTAGATATTTTGAATGAAAAGATATTGGAACATCTAGTTTGATGTTGATGTATATAGTTAGTAAATGATTTTTGAAGGAAATGTATAATTGTGATTATAAGTGAACTTTGGTATAAATTGTATAAATTCGGCTTTTGGAGTGATATATGTCGTATTTATAAGGATATAGGTAATAAATGATGATCTTGTGGAATGGAGAACATTGGAGTGTACATGCTGTTCATTTTACTATGTATAGTGTGTATAGCACATGTGTATATGTTGTTGTTGGAATAGAAAACTTTGATGATAGGGGCTTCGCACGTTTGGAGCCGGTTTCCAAGCGTGTGGCCGTGCCACGTCGAATTCGGGGCGTGACATTTAGTGGTATCAGAGAGAATTCGATGGCAATAGTTACATGTAAGATGCGAAATGCAATGTTGTTAGTTTTAGAGCAGTTAAGGATTCGAAAACTAGCTGTTAGGACTTTCGGACGGGTATTTCGGATGGCCGAAACTTGGCCAAGGTCATCCGAAACTCCTCTTCATCTTTCAATCTTAAATTTCTAAAAATCATTTTGTTCTGTCCAGTTTCGGACGACAGTTTCGGACGGCCGAAACTTGGCCGAGGTCGTCCGAACCTAAACAGAGAATGGTGCATTCTTGCACGAAGTTTCGGACGGTACTTTCGGACGGCCGAAAGTTTAGGGGGTCATTCTAAACTATGAACAGGTCGTCCGATCCTATTCAATTTTGAACTTGTTTTTGATTTTTGTTTTTCAAATCATTTGTGCACTTCGATAATTGGTTTTCTTATATCCTAATACATCTTTTGAAGATCGATTTTGAAACCCTAAGCCTCGCAAATGATGTATTTGTTATGAATATCATTGTTTTGTCTCTTTTCTTTCTGTCTTTTTCTCTCTTCTTAATGTTCATATGAAATGAAAAATTGATTGATCCTTGATATTAGGATTATGGCACAAAATAAGGAAAGTGAAAAGAATCCCGACATTGTGATAGTGGTCTAAGAGCTTAAGTTGATAAAAAATTGGTTATGACAATGTATATAAAAAGAAGGGTTTAAAGATTTCCATAATCATTACATACTACAAGCTAAGCCAATGCTAGTATTAAGAATCACTAGATAATGATTATTTTTTTTATGGTTCAATTGAAATGTCAATGGGAATTGATTGTTGAGAAACAATTGGGGTTACCTATCTTACATAAGGAAATTTATTCGGGAGTCAAGGTGGACATTGGATGCTTAGGTTTGAAAAACAAAGACTTTAATGACATTTTTCAATAGAAAATTATCGGTGTTTACATATGATACACAAAAAGGATTTATTTGAAATTAGTGTGTGCATGGTGTATATAAGATTAAATATTAAGGTTTGAATTAGAATTTTCTAATGGGAATATAAGTATGATATAACTTATGATGGATGGATGATTAATTATTTTAAATTGAAGAATATAGTATTGATATATATGTTTAATAAGCCTTTGCTAGTATTATGATCTGAATGGTAAGAAATCGTTATTACACCCTTATGAGAAATTTTCACCATGAGATATTGAATGCTATGTGAACTAGTCAATGTGCAACAATTTGATAGTGTAATAGATTTATATGTTTGGGAGATTTTTGAAGAATGAATGAGAGCAAAAAGGATAACAATGTAAGAGACGACTTTTTGCACATTAAAGTATATGTCAAAGATAAATGTAGAATTTGGAGGAATGATATAGTGGCTTAGAGATATGATCGAATATGGCTCGATGTATCTACATATATATATATATATATATATTTAGTTAAAAAGTGATGTCGAATGAAAGTATATTATTGGTGACTAAGGCAATTAACTGATGTTTACAATTAATACGAATTGATTATTTAAGGAAATAATTTCTTTTGACAATACCAGGTATTGCGGAAGTAAAGGTAAGAATGTTATACATGATATGAAAATTTAAGTACATTCGATCTGGAGAAATCCCACTAGTTAAGGTCATTTAGAAGAATCATGATGTTGAGAAAGTTAAGTACATTCAAAAGATGAGGATAAAGTTTTGTGAGTTGAATTCTTTTAATTGCCCTTTTTATTATGTGGAGAAAGATCAAATCTTTTAGGATTGCTAATGTAGGTATTGGTTCTGCACCCCAAGTATTCTTGTTGAGTATTGAATTTTGCAACTTAATTGATTTAAGTTCTTGAAGGAAATGGATTTACTTTCTAGGGTTGTATTTAATTTGTAAATTAAGGTTTAAGGCATATTTTCTTAACTGATTTGTATTAGAATATGGAGGTGTACGGGATGAGGATTGAAGTATGAGAAGTTGTGGGTTTAATACTATGGAATCTATTTTCATGCTTAAGAATTCCCACAAGAATACTACTGGCTGGATATTAACATGAGCTTGTGAGGTATTTAGCTGTTGTTATGTGTGGAATTGTATTTTAGGAAAAGGGTCTATGCAAATATTAGTTCGAATTCAGTCATGATGTGGTCTGGGTTCGATTATACAGAAAATGGATCTATTTCCTGTTCATGAGATGTTGTAAGAGTTAAGGTGATTTGTGTGGGTTTGAGTTTGAATCGGGTGGAGTATTAATTTTGTTTGTACTCGATGAGAACTTTGTGGACTTTAGAATTCTGATCTTGTATATATATATCAACGATGGATATTTATATCCCTGTGCCTTTCCTTTCTTGATTTTGGCTTTTAGAAGTCAAGTTCAATGATAAAGTATCTTTGTGGTATTGTAAATGCTTGTTATATTAGAAACCGTTTGCTGCCTGCAACGTTTTCCTCAAGCATTGAATGGAAAAGAGATACGGTGCCGTATATTGCCTTTTCTTGTGTCATTTAGGACTACAATGAAGCAATATCTCAAGCAATTCATAGCTTGTCCTTAAGTATTGAATGAAATCTGCTGTTGTTGGTTGTTTGCTATGCAAACATTTGATTTAATAAATGGTTACTGTTACATTTCAAATGTGATGCTTGTTTTGGCACTTCATTGCCATGTGGAGTAGAAGCAGAGGAAAAATTAAGGCATTGAAGTGGGAATTCCATGTTTTATGATGATATAAAGTGGGTGTAAGTTATTAGAAATTATTAAATTGTGGTGAGTTAATTGAAGAGGTGTGGATAATGGGGAATTGATATTTGGAGTTTAACATGAATTGTGCTTTTAAGAATGGGTCACAGTACATTAACGGTTTGGGCTTTTTAAACATTTTGTGATTGTGTAAAGAGGGTCCATTAGGAATGGTTTTCGGGAGTATTGACGGTTTGGGTTTATATTATTTTGATTCTTGGCTATAAAGGTTTAGCCATTTAAAACCACGTTGGCAAAGTTGAAACTTAGTTACAACTTTTGTCACCATGATCGGGGACTAATTTAAATGCTATCATTACAAATTTTGAGGATGTATAGAACATAATACATTGTGGGTTTTAAGTTTAGATTTGTTGGGTGCCAAACCTAAATCTATCCGATTCGTTCCCATCAAGTGTGAAAGAGAAGAATGAGTTTCATTGGGAATCACGATGGATTGTGAAGGTTTTATTAGACTAAGGATTGACAAGATTATTATGCATGAGCATGTAATAGTTTATGGTGCGGTTTGTCTTACTTATGTTTTAAAATGGAATTCATGGAATGGATCTCCATTCATGGTTCTGTGGACAATTATTTTACTCCCAAATTTTGTATGTTGAATTCATGGGAATAAATATGGACTAGGCATGCGAGACTTGTGCATTGACAGTACATGGCTGAAGCTTAACTCCCTTGAAATTGAAATTCCTATATGGATTTTCAATGGATTCAATTGCTTGCCCAATTACGTTGGAATAGCGTATCGTGTGAGATATGCCTGATGAATATGAATCGAGTTTTGGTGGCTTGACCACACGTGAGTCTTAATGAAAATTTAGGGCAGGGTTGAGAATTTGAGAATGGTATGATTTGTTTGACTGTATTCACCCCCTTGTGAGGCAACTTGGGAGCTGGAAGAGGAAGTAAAAGAAAATATCTACACTTGTTTGAAGAACAAGGTATGGCAAGTTTCGAGGCCGAAACTTCCTATAAAGAGGGTAGAATATAATACCCACAATTTTGTCAAGGGCCATTTAATAAATGAGTAAGAATAGAAGGGGCATTTAGCAAAAATGTAAAAGTTGGTCTTGAAGACCAAACGATTCCCAGCCTTGCTCCTTTATTCTTGTCTTCCATTTTCCCCATTTTCTCTTCCATTCTTTTCTCTCAATTAGGGCAAGAAGGAATGATGAATTAAAGAGGACAAGAGCTCAATTTCCACTCCAATTCCACTCTAAGTAAGGTAAGGATCTCATCTAGTTTATGTATTCATGTTAATCCCTCTTTTTAGTGTTATGGATTAGTAAGAATTTGAAAGTTTAGTTTTGATAGGATATAGGTTTGATCATATAAGTTCAATAACACTAATCTAAGGATTTAAGCATGCATTTGATTAAGTATAGAACATGTATTGATGGGTTTAAGTCAAATAGTGAGAATATATTGTTGAAGAAAGTTTATGAGAGTAATATATAAGTGGGTTTATGGAAAAATGGGTTGTTGAACATATTAGACATGGAAGAAGTTATCAAATGGATTTCAAGTGTTATATGAATGGGTTTTAGAATTGTAAGAAGGTGAAATGTCCTCAAATGTAGAAGGATTTTTCCTAAATTATTCTTGTAATAATTAGGGAGCTTTAATAAGATTAAGAATAGTGTCTAAGAGTTATTAGGCTCTATTTGATTGTTCTTTTATTACATGTATATGTTTTATAGGAAAAATGGAAGTAATTAAGTGGTGGGAATCGTTTATCAAGTGCGAAATTGGATATTGGCTTAAGGTAAGTGGTTTTGATATTCCTTTATGTTTTATAAAGCTTTTGATGAAATTTATTATGAAAGTTGATTATGTTCGTATCTTAAAATGGTTTGAGCATGATTAGATTGCAATTTGATGACTATAAAATGTATGCAGTGGCTTTTGTGAAGGTAAATCACTTTGTGAAATGATTTAAATGAATTGAATTATTTTGAGCTCTTGAATATTTAATGAACGATTGGTAGGAACATGTTCCAACTTATTGTTATGACCCACCTAACGGGGTTAAAGCTAGGAACCTATTTTTATGACCCACCTAGCGGGGTTAAAACTAGGACTGGATCCAGTTATTGTACCGAAAGTGACTTGAACTATTCTTGAGCTAAATGATGACAAATACTCAATGTATTTGTGAATGTTTTAATAAATGATGATGCCATTGCCATATGTATGTATGTGTGTGTGGTTTGATTGGAAATGCTTTCAAATGATGGTTTTCATGTGTGAAATAATGTTTTGAGAAAGTATATTATGTATATAACGTGCTCAATCCAATAAAGGAATATTTTAACTACTTACTGGGCATAGTGTATGCTCATACCACGAATGTTATCATATTTTGCAGATTCTAAGGTTCCAAGTACAGGTTTTGGGTATGACGATAAGTGAAAGGAGCTATTTTTTGTACATTGTAGTCATGCATAGCTAATAGGATGTTGTAGTAGATATTTTGAATGAAAAGATATTGGAACATCTAGTTTGATGTTGATGTATATAGTTAGTAAATGATTTTTGAAGGAAATGTATAATTGTGATTATAAGTGAACTTTGGTATAAGTTGTATAAATTCGGCTTTTGGAGTGATATATGTCGTATTTATAAGGATATATGTAATAAATGATGATCTTGTGGAATGGAGAACATTGGAGTGTACATGTTGTTCATTTTACTATGTATAGTGTGTATAGCACATGTGTATATGTTGTTGTTGGAATAGAAAACTTTGATAATAGGGGCTTCGCACGTTTGGAGCCGGTTTCCAAGCGTGTGGCCGTGCCACGTCGAATTCGGGGCGTGACAATGAATGAAAAAAATGGTGAATTTTTATTAATTACAAATACCATTTCTGGAAGAAAATGTGTATTATAAAAATCACCATCTTATTCATCTAGTTTATATTATACAAAAATAAGTGCAATTGAAAGTCATCACTTAATAAACTATAAGTCTACAAATCTCGATAATTTTATAATATGGCATGATCGTCTAGGATATCCTAGTTCCATTGATGAGACGGATTATTGAAAATTCAAATGGACATTCATTGAAAAATCAAAGAGTATTGACCTCCAATGATTTCTCCTGTGTTGCTTGCTCCTAAGGAAAATTAATAATTAGACCATCACCTCTTAAAGTAGGAATTGAATTCCCTGTATTTCTAGAACGAATGCATGGTGATATATGTGGGCCTGTAGATCCATAATGTGGACCATTTAAGTATTTTATAGTGTTGATCGACGCATCGACAAGATGGTCACTTGTATACTTATTATCATCTCGAAACCTAGCATTTGCGAGATTGCCTGCTCAGATATTTAAGCTACGAGCACAATTTTCAGATCACCCAATTAAGAAAATTCGTCTAGATAATGGTGCTGAATATTCATCACATGCTTTCGATGATTATTGCATGTCGATTGGAATAAGTGTTAAACATCCTATAACTTATGTTCACACGCAAAATGGCCTTGCTAAATAATTTATTAAACGGTTGCAATTAATTGCTAGACCGTTACTTATAAGGTCTAAACTTACTTTATCTGCTTGGGGACATGCTATATTACATGCAGCAACACTTGTAAGAATAAGATCGACGAGTTATCATACTTATTCCCCCCTGCAATTAGCATTTAGCTATGAGCCTAATATTTCTCATATGAGAATTTTTGATTGTGCGGTTTATGTCCCAATTACACCGCCACAATGTACTAAAATGGACCCCCAAAGAAGATTGGGAATATATGTCGGGTATGAATCACCTTCTATTATTAAATATGTTGAACCATTAACAGGTGATTTATTTACTGCTAAATTTGTTGATTGTCATTTTGATGAATCACATTTCCTGACATTAGGGAGAGGAAAAGATCAACCGAATAAAGAAATCACATGGAAAATATCATTGAATTTCCTTGATTCTCGTACAAAAGAAAGTGAACTGGAAGTTCAAAGAATTATACATTTACAAAAAATTGCAAATCAATTACCGGATGCATTTTAATGACTCCAGAAGAGTTACTAAATCGCATATTTTTAATGAAAATACTCCAACAAAAATTGATATCCCTGAAGGGAAAATTATAAGCGCTAATGAGTCTCATGCACGTTTGAAGCATGGTAGACCTCTCGGTTCCAAAGATAAAAGTCCTCGAAAGAAAAGAGGATTAAATAATGGTAAGAGTCAAGAACTCCAAAATATTGCCATTGATAAAATTCAACCCCCTGGAGAGGTTGCTCTTGAAGAGATTGCTCCAGAAGAGCTTGTTCCTGAAGAGCTTACTCCTGAAGAGAATAAGATTATAGAAAATTCAATAAATTTTGTTACTACAGGAAAAAGTTGGAATTGAAAAGAAATAATTATAGATAATGCTTTTGCATGTAATGTAGCACTTGATATTATGAAAGAAGATGAGGATCATGAACCTAGATCGGCTGATGAATATCGTCGAAGAAATGATTGGTCAAAATGGAAAGATGTAATCCAATCTGAATTGAATTTACAGGCAAAACGAAAAGTATTTGAACCTATAGTTCAAACACTAGAAGGTGTAAATCCAGTGAGATATAAATGGGCTTTCGTGCGAAAAAGAATGAGAAAAATAAAATTATGAGATATAAAGCACAGCTTGTAGCCCAAGGATTTACATAAAGATCTGGATTCGATTATGATGAAACATATTCACCTGTAGTGGATGGAATTACATTTAGATATATTGTGAGTTTAACAGTACATGAAAAGCTTGATATACGTCTGATGGACGTGGTCACCGCTTATTTATATAGAACACTGGACAATGATATCTATATGAAAATCCCTGAAGGATTTAGTATGCCTGAAGCATATAACTCAAATTCTAGAGGAGTTTATTCCATTAAATTACAAAGGTCTTTGTATGGATTTAAACAATCTAGACGTATGTGGTATAACTGTCTTAGTGAATGTTTAATTAAGGAAGGTTATATAAATAACCCAATATGTCCATGTGTTTTTATTAAGAAAAATGAGTTAAATTTTGTAATCATTGCCATATATGTTGATGATCTCAATTTAATTGGAACTCATGAAGTGGTCAAAAAGGCAGTTGAATATTTAAAGAAAGAATTTGAGATCAAAGATTTTGGAAAGACCAAATTTTGCTTTAGTTTGCAAATTGAACATTTGCAAGATGGAATTTTTGTTCATCAAACTACATATGCCCAGAAGGTATTAAAACAGTTTTATATAGATAAAACACATCCATTGAGTACTCTAATGATCGTTCGGTTACTTGATCCTATTAAGTATTCTTTTAGACCAAAAGAGGAAAATAAAAAGATTCTTGGTCCTGAAGTACTATATTTCAGTGCTATTGGTGCACTAATATATCTTGCTAATCGTACAAGGCCAGATATATCATTTGCAGTGAATTTGTTAGCAAGATTCAACTATTTTCCTACAAAACGACATTGTAATGTTATTAAACACATTCTTCGCTATCTCGAAGAAACAATTGATCTTGGATTATGTTACATATGATTCTCGATCAGAATTGCTTGGTTATGCTAATGCTGGGTATTTATCTGACCCGCATAAAGCAAAGTCGCAGACTGGATATTTGTTTACATGTGGTGGTACAGCTATTTTATGGCGACCCACAAAACAAACAATAACTGTTACTTCTTCAAATCATGCTGAAATTATAGCAATTCATGAGGCCAGTCGAAAATGTGTTGGCTAAGATCAATAACCCACTATATTCGAAAAATTTGTGGGTTATCTCCAGAAGAAGAAAATCCTTCAACTATTATATGAAGACAATGCAGCTTGTATAGCTCAATTAGAAGGAGGATAAATCAAAGGAGATAGGACGAAATATATTTCACCAAAATTCTTCTTTACTCATGATTTACAAAATGATGGTGAAATTGATGTGCAACAAATCCGACCAAGTGATAATTTGGCGGATTTATTTACCAAGGCATTACCAACAACAACTTTTGAAAAATTAGAAAATAATATTGGAATGCGTCGGTTGAAGGATTTTCAATGATTTTTTGAATCAATGGGAGAAATTAATACACAAGAATAATGTACTCTTTTTTCTTCACTAGAATTTTTTGCCACCGAGTTTTTCCCTAGTAAGGTTTTAACGAGGCATATTCTTTGTGTAATTGACATTCAAGAGGGAGTGTTGTGAAATACTTAATGGTGGATGTCAATTCAATAACTTTGAACTCTAAACATAAGTTGTTAATGTACATTTAATGTATCTTATCTTTAAATTATAAGTTACATATGAAATGTAACTATAAAAGGATCACTTCCTATGTAATTTGGAACCGAACAGGAAGTGAATAAAAGCATTCTAAAAGAGAGAATATCTCATTATCTTTCCTAACTTTTGTATTTAATTTATTGCTTGTATTGATAACTCTAAATATACATTACGTTATTAAATTCTATATATATTAATATTAGTATTAGTTTTATAACAATTTATTTTTTATTGTCATTATTACTTATTTATTTTATTTTATTTACTTTAATTGATACAAACGCCCCAGAATAGCCTTATTCTCCAAAATTAGTAAACAAAGTTAAAAAAAATTGTCCATCCAAAAGCTCTTGAACAAACACCATGTTTTAATTTGATAACAATAACACCAAAAATATTCTTGTCCAAGCAGATAATTAACTTTCCAAAAAAACATTTGCACTATAAACATGTTTTCATTTTAAATAAACACATCTTTTAACCCAAAAAAAAAAAATTATAAAAATTATTAAAAAATTTTAAAAAAAAATTTAAAAATAAAAGAAGCAAAGAAGTCTAGAAGCTTCGTTAACAACAAATAATCCCGCCCCGTCTCCGCCGCCTCTCTCTCCCGCGACTCTCAAACCCTAAAGATTATTTTGTTTGCCTCTTTCCGACGTCGTTTTGTCACCTTCAAAATCCAATTCCTTCATCCAAATCGACCCCCCACCTCTATAGCTCCCAATCGTCATCCGATCAAGCCATGGTAAGTTTTTTATTTTAAATTTTTTTCTAAATTATTCTCGAATATTTTGATGTTTTATTGATAATTTATTTATTTAGAGACTCATTCATGAAATTGACATTGTTAAACATACAAATTGATTCAAAATTTTGGATTGCGCATTAATTTCTGTTTTTTTTTAGGATAAATAAGAAAAAGTTTTCGTCTTGTTGAAGAAATAGTGCCATTTGAGTTTTGTTTGGCTGATTATCGTTTTAAGTTGATTTATTAGTTATTACCATTTCGTGTTTTAATTGATATTTTTTTTTAGGATTGAAGTGTTGGATATGAAAAAATTCTTTTTTTTGGTTACATTTTAATTGTTTTATTTCATGGCTTCAGTTTAAATTGCTAAAGATTATGATTGTGAGAAAATCTTTAATGCCCGCCTGGCTAAATGATGAGGAATAGCTGCACAAAGGTTGAGATTTGGGTTTTAATTTGTATATTAGTTGATTTAGGGCTCAGCTGAAGGATGCTTAAATTTGACCATTGCTAAATGTGCCTCTGGGATGGGGAAAGTTATTCGCAAGTTGTGTGTTTTTGAATGAATGTTATGTTGTATTTGTGGAGAAAAGGCGAGTCTTGGTTTGATTGTTAGGTAACCTCTTTCAGAGTTAGTTTGAATGCGAGGTTATGAGGATGATATAGTACAAGAGAAAAACCAGCTTCCTTTATAGGGTGGGTTTTGCATATATTCACGTTTTATTTGTGAAGCTGTAGTTTAGGAGTAAAGTTGGATGATTTTGATTGTTTGGGGGGGTGGGGGGTGGGGAACATTTTCAAAGGTTCAAGAAGTGAACTATATTGGAAGTTTTGTTCTGAATGATCCCAACTCCCGAACTGTGAGAGAAAACTGCCTTCTTTTTCTCACTTAACTTAATTTTTCTCTCTTAAGCATGGGCTTGAAACTTCTTAGAACTCATTGTTTTAATGGCCTACTGCAAGTGGTTTTTACTACAGGCGAAAACTTAGATATGTATCTTTTGGTGTGATTAGCTCTGTATGATGTGTCTTTTGCAGTGTTAGTAGTATACTACAATGTACTTCTTCATGCTTTTCACAATTAATTGGTTGTTTTTAATGTGTCTTGTGAGTGATAATTTATTGGGACTCCGTAGAATAGAAGTCATGGCAACTAGAAGGATAGCTTCAAAGCTTATTACCCATTTGGTTCATTCTCTAGAATTAGATGGTTTATGGGCATTTGGTTAATGTGTGGATCATGCAAAACTTGATATTAGATGGGTTTTGGGGATGACCTACCTAAATGAGCATTACTGCTTGTTACATTGTAGTATTTAATGCATCTGTATTCCTTACTGGTATTGGTACCTTCTTCAGGAATACCTTTTTTCCTCAATTTTATTCATGTTTTATGTTTTCTTTCAGTAACATGTATTGATAGTGAATACTAGTCAAATTGATCATTTTTGTGTTTATTCTTGTACAGGCTGCTAGAATTCTTGCAAATCTGATTGTAATGGGCTCTGGGATCTTGATCAGGGCAGTGGGTCAAGCATATCGTCAAGCACTTGCAAGTGAGTTTCTCTTATTAAGTTTAGTGCTCTGTCTCTCTTCTCTCTGGTGTCTGCTCTCTCTGCAGAAATTTTCTTGGGACCTTAGTCTTGTGATTTTCTTTGCATTTGAGTTGTGTGTTGTTGGTCCACAACTTTTCCTTAGCCTAGATGAGAAATGGGTGAAAATGGCCTAAGTTCATTTATCAGACTTAACTTAAACTTTGGTTGTCCACTTAGTAAAGCTTGTGCTGGCGAATTGTAATGACCTATTACACATTGTTACTGCGGCAGTAACTATATGTGTAAGGTTCCTCATGCATTTTTAATGGTGATCTACCTTGAAGAGGTAGAATTTTGGAGGATGTGAGGCTGCTTTATTTTTACTCTGGATATAAGCCAGTATTTCTTTGTAATGTTTTGTTCCCTGGACCTTTATTTTCTAGCCAAATGATTAAGTTTTAGGTTTCTGGATCAAAATCAAAGTTGCATGTGTCAGTTGAGGGAGATATGATACCAAGTTATAATGCTATCCTGCATGAAATAATGGAGAGAATATGTACTTTAGAAAGTGAAATGGTGAAATGGAAGTTTTTAATTTTTGTTTCATTGCAGGACATACTGACAATTGGGATTAAAAAATGGAATTCGATTGTTTGAGTTTTATTTGTTGTTTGCTATTATTGGCTGAGTAAGAAGTGTGTAACATTTTCTCTCCGAATTGGTAAGAAATGGAGAGAAAGATGAGGAAAATCTTATGCCAGGTTTATCCTTCAAAGGTTCAAGAAGTGAACTATATTGGAAGGTTTGTTCTGAATGATCCCAACTCCCAAACTGTGAGAAAACTGCCAAATGCAATTTTTTGACCCAAATGCAATTTCTTCTTTTAGCCAGGAAGTGACCACAAGTAGGAACTTAGAAACACAGACATTTTGTTAGGACTAGTTTGCAGAACCTAGCTCTCTGTACCAGCATCCTCTGCTGTGAGGATTGCATTTTTTAAGCAACACTTGTGTTGCATCATTCTTCTGCGTATCCTTGATCCCCTAGACTTACAAGAATAGCTTTTCAGATATTCATTGCTTGTCTTGTGCATGTGATATGGTTCAATGAACATTGTTATTATATGTTATCCTATTTGAGTATTGATGATTGTATCCTTGTCTTGTATTGCAATTGTTTCTCTGAATAAAGTAATGAAAAGTACGGTTTATTGCAGATGCAGCAAAGACAGGTGTTGCTCAGGAGACATTACAGAATGCGGCTCGTAGGGGAAGCAAACTTTTGACTGAACAAGAAGCTAGGCAAATTCTTGGTGTCAGTGAACAGTCCACGTGGGAGGAGATTTTGCAGGTAAAGTTATTTTCCACATCTTGATTATTCTTCTCGACTTATCTGAATTGTCTTTTGAAGTTTACTTGGTTCTATGCAGAAATATGACAATTTGTTTGAGAACAATGCTAAGAATGGGAGCTTTTATCTTCAATCAAAAGTTCACAGGGCCAAGGAATGTTTAGAGGGTGTCTATGGAGCCAAAAACCAAAATACATGAGAGTTCTTTCTTCCTGCATGTTGCCCGTTGCATTCTTGTATATTACAACCAGAGAAAACTGCTAAAATTTTGTGCTTAAAGTTGTTTCATTTCTGTTCATCTTTGTTTCCTCAGACCTTAACATTTTCACTGACCAGCATTTCCTCTGTATGCCTTCATAAAATGTTTATGTAGCACTTAGGGAACTTGTAAAAGAAAGTTGATTATCAGCACTTTTTATATATTGATTCTTTTACTGTTTTGCATAAAAACAAACCACCAAATCTTACAAAACTAGTGAGATTTTGAGATTTCTGTTTGAGTTAATAAAGGATTGACCTCTATTCTGTTGTCAGTATAAATTAAGAAGAGAATTCATCCAGTTTGTGATAGAAATAAACAAATCAAAATTGCTAACTCAACTTTCATTCCCAATATAAAGTTTAAGCAAATTTCAGCTTTGAAAAATTAGGATATGCAATAAGGATCATAGTCGAACAAGTACTGAACAATTATTTGAGCATTCAACAAATTTTTAAACATCTTGATTGTACTTCTTGTAATAGTGTGTTGGGTTCAGCTTGAAAATCATTTGTACCATTTCAGTATCTCACAAGTTATAAATCTTACGATCTTATGATTAATAATTTGATCATTCTCATGTAGTCATTGTCAGATTACATGCCCCTTGGTATTGTGGATCGCTCCTTTTTTGCATCTCAATATACAAATATAACTCAAATTTAATTTTGCAACTCAAATTTCATAAGTTATTGACACCAATATTATTGAATTAAATACAACTTTTTTTATTCATTCTATGGATTTGCAATGTGTATGTAACCTTTATCGCTTAGAGTTATATTTCACGTTACGTGACATTAATTTAGAATTCACTAATCAGTTGTAGTTAAATACATATAACATGAATACATGATTAGTTAAATACACACATAGCATGAATTTATAGAATGAAACATGAACGGTTGAAGTGACAAAATATTTAATTATTGTATCATTTGGATTTAACGTCAAGATTATGAATTCATACAATGAAACATGAATGTAATGGTCGAAGTGACAAAATATTTAATCATTGTATTATCTGGATTTAACGTGAAGATAAACTTACAAATTCCGCAGGTCCTAGTTTCGAATCAAGACCTCCCACAACTATGGAATCTTAAAACTATTAAATTTCTTGATCATACTACTTGTAAGCATGTGTCGGGTCCAACTTGCAAATCATTTATACGATTTCAGTATCTTGAAACTGATGTTTTTTTTAATACATGAAATTGTTGGTAGCCCAAATGAAAACATGGAGATGTACTGACAACCAGGTCTTGGGGATGATTTTCTATGCAGATTAGTTTATTTTTATTGTGAACTTCAATGGTTTATATTTAATGTATATAAATAATAACTTTTTGCACCCTTCTGAACAAAATACAGAAGTTGTATTTTGGCATACATTATTCAAGTTGAACTGTCAATTGTTCCAAAGACTGTTAAATATACTGCAAATCTTGATAAAATGAAAATTTTGTTGTAAAATCTGACAAATCATGTGTAATGAAATCTGCAATTTGTAATTTATTTGTATTATGCTCTCCTTGTTGACTCAACAGAGGATGGACAGACATGCTCACTATTATTATATGCTTTTAATGCATGTCCATACTTTTTCCAATCCAAATTTTGGGTAATTTTCTTTCAGTTTTCTGCTCAAAGAACCATGGATTTTTGGATGGTTTTCTGTGGAGAAAATGAATGCCAGAACAAAGTTGGAAAATCTTCATGCAGCTCAGGAGTAATGGCAATCATGGATTCATCTTCTTGCCCTTTTCATCTCTTGATCACTTCTGCAACTATGTTGCTCTCTTTTGTTCTTATACTTGTCCTCATTCAGGGAGAATTTCACTCCAGAAGTAGGAACTTATCTGCCTCTGCATCGCATTGCATTTCTCTTCTGTCCATATCTTCGATGATTTTCAGTGGATGTCTAGCTTTAGCTTACTTTGGTTATGAGATATGGACAGTTTTGAAGACCTTGAGTAGTAAAAACAGTCTTCTACCCCTCCAGTCTTGGATTGCAGTTTTATTCCAAGGTTTGACATGGCTGTTGCAATGCCTATTGGTAAGCAGGAAGAAACCAAATGGTACATCTTTTATCTCTACATTGAAGATTTGTTCTTTCAATGCATTTGTGACGGGATTTCTTACCATTGCATCCACACGGGATTTCATTGTGCATAGAATTTCATCTACCAAAGATGCTATAGATGCATTATCTTTTCCTGGATCTCTTTTGCTACTCATATGGGCAATTCAAGAAAAAAAGGATCCGGAAGGCGACGAAGATAAATGCATTGAGGGGTTTTCTGAATCTCTAAAAGGGGAAGAAGCCAATGAGAGCATTGGAGTTAGTTCAAAGGATAACATAACTCCATTTGCTGAAGCTGGATTTCTCAGTAAACTATCATTTTTTTGGTTGAATCCATTGCTGAAGAGAGGTAAAGAAAAGACTCTTGAGGATCAGGACATTCCTGATTTGAGGCCAGAGGATACAGCTGAGACTTGTTACTCAATGTTTAAGGAGCAAATGAATAAACAAAAACAAGACAGATCAAGTGATCATGATCAGTCTTCCATGTTTTTATCAATACTCTTGTGCCACCGCAAAGCCATTTTGATTTCGGGGTTTTTTGCACTGGTTAAGATATTAACATTGTCTACCGGACCTGTTTTCCTTTATGCTTTCATCAACTTTGCTAAAGGCAAAGAAGCCTTTAAATGTGAAGCGTATGCATTGACAGCAGGCATTTTTGTTGCAAAATGTATGGAATCAGTGGCAGGGAGACAATGGATTTTCAGGTCTAGGTTGATTGGCCGTCAAACGCAATCTATGCTAACCGCAGCTATATACAAAAAGCAGCTCCGCTTGTCAAATGCAGCAAAAAATACACATTCCCCTGGTGAGATTATGAATTATGTCACAGTGGATGCTTATAAAATTGGCGAATTCATGGAATCTTTTCACCGCTTATGGACAATAAGCCTTCAAATATGTATTGGATTGGTGATTATTTACTTTTCTGTTGGACTTGCAACTGTGATGGCTGTAGTTGTATTAGTACTAAGCATGCTGGGAAATATTCCAACGGCCAAATTACAGCACAAGTATCTAACTCAGGTTATGCTTTCACAAGACAGAATGATGAAGGCTATATCAGAAGCACTTTCAAATATGAAGGTTTTGAAACTCTATAATTGGGAAATGCATTTCAAGAATATAGTTGTTCTGTTAAGGGAAGAACATTTGAAATGGTTATTAAAGATACAGGCACAACGAGGATACTCTATAGTGTTGTTTTGGTCAACCACCATCATAGTCTCTGCAGTAACTTTCTGGTCTTGCTACTTGCTTAATATCCCTCTCACTATCAGTAATGTTTTCACTTTTCTTGCCACTTTACGCATACTTCAAGATCCCATAAAGTCAATTCCAGATATTATTGGAGTTCTCATTGAAGCTAAGGTTTCATTTTCTAGGATTGTGAAATTTCTTGAGGCGCCTGAGTTGCAGAACAGCCTTACTGGGAAACAGTGGCAGGGAACAGACGTAGAGCATTCTGTGCTCATCAGTTCTCAGAAAATTTCTTGGGATGTAGACTCCTTAAACCCCTCCATGGAAAACATTCATCTTAAGGTTAGACCAGGGGAAAAGATTGCTATCTGTGGAGATGTAGGTTCAGGTAAATCGACTATTTTGGCTGCAATTCTGGGGGAAGTTCCATGCATTGATGGCTCTGTAAGTAAAAATTCACTTATTTCTTCTCTATCAATATCTTCAAATTCTCTTTCTGTTCGGAGCTGTCCTGCATAAGAGGTCTAAATTGTAGTTTAAAAATTTTGAATGTTGTACTTATGAAATGGTAATTAAAGCAGGGAAGAGTTTCATAAGAATTAAAAACTCGAAAATGATGTGAAATTCATAGTACTTTATCCATTTGTAGGTCGAAGTACGAGGAAAAATTGCATATGTTTCTCAAAATGCATGGATTCAGACAGGAACTATCCAACAAAATATTCTCTTTGGGTCCAACATTGACAAGCATAAATACGAAGAAGTACTTAAAACGTGTTGTTTAGTTGAAGACCTTGACATGCTTCCCTTTGGTGACCAAACGCTAATAGGAGAGAGAGGTGTTAATCTCAGTGGTGGACAGAAGCAACGAGTCCAGCTTGCTCGTGCTCTATATCGCGAAGCAGACATTTATCTGTTGGATGATCCATTCAGTGCTGTTGATGCACATACTGCTATCAGTTTATTCAATGTGATTAAAATTCAACATTCTTATACCAACTACATTTATACTCCTATTGAAGTTCTTTCGGAATGAAAATGAACATGTATGATGCAGGGATATATCATGGGAGCCCTATTAAAGAAGACAGTACTACTAGTGACTCATCAAGTTGATTTCCTTCCAGCATTCGATTCTATTGTGGTTCGTAATTTCTTATCATTTTAACATACTTGGTTAGAATTTGATATACTTCTTCAATTTTCTGAAAGAAGTGAATAGAAAAATGAATATGTATATGGTTTTGATTATCCAGGAAACATATTTTAAAGAATTGCCTGTTTAAGAAACTTGTTCATCTTATTTTCTGTTAATTTTGTGTTGCCAGCTAATGCCTAAAGGAATAATAACCCTGATGATCATTATGTTTTATGTTTCCAGCTACTGTCTAAAGGGAGGATCCTAAAAGAAGATACTTACATCCAGTTGCTGGATTCCAGTCAAGAATTTCGCAACCTTGTCTATGCACATAGAGAAGCTGCCAAAAGTGAAACTGAAGAAGAACACGGTTCTCATCAGAGGCAGAAAACCCATGAGGATGTTGTGCAGAAGATTTATTCTGAGGAGATACTAGTGGCACCTATTGGAGGGCAGTTGATTAAACGAGAAGAACGAGAAACGGGATATACTGGTCTTAAGCCATACTTGAAGTATCTAAGACACAATAAAGGAATCTTGTGGCTCTCTTTCTCCTTAGCATCTCATGTCTTGTTTTTAGTTGGCCAGTTAGTTCAATACTTTTGGCTAGCTACTAATTTACAAGATTCTAGTGTTAGTAAAATGAAACTCACATTAGTTTACTCACTAATAGGCTGTGGTATGATGCTGTTCTTGCTCGCGAGGTCTTCTGCTTTTGTCATTCTAGGTCTCAAGGCATCAAAATCTATTTCTGATGAACTTATGACCTCCCTTTTTCATGCACCAATGTCGTTTTTTGATTCAACGCCGCTAGGAAGAATTCTGAGTAGGGTAAGAAACATAATGCAAGTATTTAGTTTCATACAACAATTTCAGAAAGATCTACACTACTTACATAGTTACATTTTCGTGTAGGTATCTTCGGACCTGAGCATTGTGGACCGTTTGCTGCCAGTACATTTTCATTTTGCCTTCACAACGGCACTGACTACGTATTTCAGCTTAGGAATATTGACTACTCTTACACGGCCAATCTTGTTTGTCATCATACCAATGGTTTATGTAACCATTCACTTACAGGTAAAAAGCCTATCCTGTTAATCAGTTATATACATTTGATGTTAGTGAGTGGAAGAAAGAGTTTCTGATGAAAATTCAGACAAAAAATGCTGCTAACTTGTTTCAATGACTGTATCATGTTACAAATGATCAGCTACCAGCTACATAAGTTTTTGAATACGGGTTCCAAACTTCCAATAAGGCCATGAAGCATCCTAATGTGACCTGAAAAGAAATGGATTAGGAGGCTCACACTTCAGTTGAGATGATCATTTTGTTCGTAAAGTATATGCTTCTGCAAGATTTACATGATGTAAAACTTATGCTTCACAAAATTGCAAAATGATGTCAAAAAGTTACCTCAACTCCAAAAGATGAAGTTTAAAAAATCTCCACAACATGATGTAAAACTAACCAATGAATATTCGATGGCATGCTCCCAGGCACATTGACTAGCATAAACTACATTGACTATCTTCTGCAAGAAAAATTTTAATCTGTAGATTTCTAATGCAGACATTCTACATTGCTTCTGCAAAAGAGCTAATAAGGATTCGTGGTACAACCAAATCTTCAGTTGCTAGCTATCTCTCTGAATCGATAACAGGATCGACGACTATTAGAGCTTTTGGGGAGGAAGATCGGTTCTTCTCAGAAAATCTGAAACTTATTGACAAAAATGGAAGCTCATACTTTCATAGCTTTTCTGCAAATGAGTGGCTGATCCAACGTTTGGAATTACTATGCGCTATCATTCTGTCCTCCTCAGCACTTGCCCTCACTTTGCTGCCTCTTGGAGCTTCTAAATCAGGTCAGAAATAAAACATTTTTCAGTTTATATCCTCCAAATAGATTAGACTTCTTGCATCTAATAGCTTAAGAAATTCAATATTGCTATAATAATGATGTGTTGCTTCGTCCAACCATCGCCAAATCCAAAATTTCTTTTATGATTGTCATGAGAATGGATCTCCTTTTACCAAGTACTTAGTTCTTGATGTTCTTAACTGGTGCAGGATATATTGGCATGACTCTATCATATGCTCTTTCATTGAATGTATTCCTTATCAGTTCCGTCACTTTCCAGTGCACACTCGAAGACTCAATTGTCTCATCAGAAAGGCTAGAACAATACATGCACATTCCAAGTGAAGCTCCAGAAATGATACAAGGCAATCGACCTCCTCCCAGTTGGCCTTCCATTGGTAAAGTGGAGATCCAAGAGCTGAAGGTATATTTCAAACTAAACAAAGCAAGTTAGCCTCGCATTCATTTCTTTCCTTCAAACTTGTGATGGGATTATGTTGTACACAACTTTCAGGTAAGATACAGGCCAAACACTCCATTAGTACTCCAAGGCATTACATGCACATTTGAAGGAGGGCACAAAGTTGGGATAGTTGGCAGGACAGGCAGTGGAAAATCAACACTTATTAGTGCACTCTTTCGCGTAGTAGAGCCAGCAGAAGGAGCAATTGTGATAGATGGACTCAACATTTCAACCATTGGAATTCATGATCTCAGATCACATTTAAGAGTCATCCCTCAAGATCCAACACTATTTGGTGGAACCATTAGATACAATCTTGACCCTTTATCAGAGCATACTGATCATGAGATTTGGGAGGTAAGACTTATACAATAACCAAAATATGACATGATTATGTGATAATAATGCTGACTTTGTTCAGGAATGCTGCCATATGCAGACTATTCAACTTGAAACAGAAATCATTTTGAAAACCGAATTCGGATTATACCATACATAAGTTGTATTCATATTCATTGAACATCTACATAGCAATATAAGGCTATGACTAAACAACTTGCAGGTTCTTGACAAATGCCAGCTTCGAGATCTTGTTCAGAATAAAGAAGAGGGCTTGAACTCCATTGGTAAGACTTACGTAAAAAACACTATATATTTCATTTGAGGGTCGTTCTCCTGTGAGACCGTCTCATATACGATACTTGCGTATGAATTTTACTTTAACGTATAAAAATATCAAAGATAAAAAAAAACTAGCGTATAAGTACAATTCAAGTATCATGCCTCATATATGAGACGGTCTCAAGAGTTTTTGCGTTCATTTGATTACCAAGAATTAATGGTGTTTAAATTGTGTTCCATTGCTATAGTTACACAAAATGGATCAAACTGGAGTATGGGACAACGGCAATTGTTCTGTCTAGGACGAGCATTGTTGAAGAGAAGGAAAATATTAGTCCTTGATGAAGCCACAGCATCAATTGACAATGCAACAGACGCTATAATACAGAAAATAATTAGAAGAGAATTTGCAAACTGCACTGTTATTACAGTAGCTCACAGGATACCAACAGTGATGGATTGTACAATGGTGCTTGCATTAAGAGATGGTGAGTTTCAAAATTATTCCACATATGATTTTTTTAATCATTCACTCATTTATATACAATAAACGTTGATTAATTAGTAAATGATCATAGGACTTGTAAATTGTCCTCTCCCATGTACATGTACCGAGATGGGATCCTCTCTTCAAAATTATCATGTTCAAAATTAAAACTACGTAGTAGGGTTCACTCATATATTGGTTAGGATCTAATAATATTTTATTTTAGTGAAACACCATAGTTTTTGAATATTGGACAAAAATAAGACAGGATAATCTTGTACAGATGATCCAATCTCGTACCTGTCTCAATTTCTCAACTCTCATATCTATGATCAGCTGCCATTTTTAAGAGAACTCTATATTTTGTTTCATATATAGGAAAAGTGGTGGAATATGACAAACCTATGAAGCTCATGAATGAAGAGGGTTCATTGTTCAGACAACTTGTAAGAGAAAATTGGTCACACTCAAAAAATGCCAAGAAACATCAAGAAACTATATATGTAGCATAAACCATTTAGTTTTGGAAGTTTGTAAATATATTTTTTCCAAATATTCTGTTGTTTTCTTTTAAGGCATTCACAAAATACAAAGTTATTTGTTGAATAATTTGAAATTTACAACATGCACTTGTGTAGAGTGTCTTCTTCTTCTTCTTTGCTTTTTTATCACTCAGATGATGTTATATATTTTGAGCTACCTTGGACACACACAAAGTAATCCAATTTGAATTTTTTTTCCATGTTTGCTATATGTCCACTGGAATAAAAGGATTTATCAATATTTTTTTTGGTAGATTTATAATTAAAAAGAACTTAGGTGATTTAGGAATGGAAAGGGTGAAGAAATTTGGAGATTAATTATTCTTTTGACTGAAATACTTTTGAAAGACTAGTACGCACTCATTCATAAGTTACAGGGTAAATTACTTCAATTATCCCTTAACTTGGATGTTCATTTCGCTTTTATCCTTGATCTTTAAAAAGTTTTATTTTTGTACTTCATATTACAATTTGATTCAAAATCATCATTCGTCCATTTTTTTTACTTAAAATTCAACCTAAATAAATATTTAACACATATATGACAAATAAAAGTGTATACAATGAATAGAATTAGAAATGTGCATGTTAAGTGATCATTGGAGTTAAATTTTTCTAACAAAGGATTATTGAAAGATAAAAATGTAGCATAAAGTACGAAAATAAAACTTTTTAAAGATCGGGAACAAAAACGAAATGAACTTCTAAATTAAGGGACGGTTGAAGTAATTTACCCTAAGTTATATTAAAATTTCTCTCGGGTCCTATGGGCTATTTTAATGAAGCATAAGATTTTATCTCTGAATCCTATGTTCAAATTCCTTCTTTTTAATTCTGTTCAAGTTGGTGATTAAAATGAATTCGTTTCACTAAATCATGAATAAAACATGATAATTAATGTTGCATAGTTTCACAGTGGTGTTTTTAAAACATGGCTGATGTTGTTAGCAGCAAGTAGAATTCATGGCAACATTGATTTGGGTGAAATTGTTGCCAAGAATAATCTTTCCATGCAGGCAAAAGAAATGATATGAAGATGAAGAAAGAGCCACAGTTGCATGTATATCATTGAAAGGTAAAGTTTATAGGTTTTATGCTAAAATTAGGAGCACTATCAAAAAGAAATTAGGGTAAATTATAAATAAATAAAAACTCCTTCTGATTTGGAAAATTTTCAAGTGATCTCTCTACAGTTTAAAAACCTACTATTTACTTTCATGTAGTTTGACATTTTCTTTGAAAAACTGTGAAAAAAAAATATAATTTTGAAAAAAAAACATATTGCAATTTACTTAAAATCAACAATAGGAAGCTATATATATATATATATATATGTATTAGAAGAGATAAATTTATAAAAATCAATATTTCAAATTCACATATATAAAATAAAATGTAACTAGGTTTTTAAACTACATAGGGTAATTTGAAAATTTCAAAAACCACAATGGATATTTTGTAATTTGCCAAAAAAAAAATACCAATATATCTAGAGTTGGTAGAGTTGGGGAAGAATGGGAGATGATGAAGGCAATTTGTCAAGTACCAAATCTAAAATGATATGGGATTATCTGTACAAGATTATTCTGTTTTATCTTGTCCTATATTAAAACTATTTGGTAGGTTCACTCATCTCTTTATTAGGGTTTAATAATAATTGTAAATTAATTTTAGTGATATTTATGCTTTTAGTCCTTAGTTTTAGTAAAATTAGTTCGTTTTGAATAGTAGACATAATAAGACAGGATAATATTGGACAAATCTGGTTTCATCTAAAATGTGACTTGTGAGGCAAGAATCTGAGAAGGAGTTTTTGAGAAATTAGAAAAATTTTGGCATTTAAAAGAGCTTAGATCTCCTATCCAATTGGACCTGTCTTATTCTGCCATAGATAGAAACTTAAAATTGTCATAATATTAATATTATTTATTTTTATAGATGAATTACGCACGGTAATTAATTTACAAATCTAAACGTCTCAAACTGTCTCTCAATTTTCTTTGCCGATAAGTCCATAGACCTATATGTAAAATAAATAGATTTGCTGTTGCGACACGATCGACTCTTTACGCCTACTCTAAAGTCCTTTCTACCTGAGAAAACTCCACATCCATGGAGTAGGCATAAGGAGTGGATCACTTTGCGATAGTAAACCTATTTGTTTTACAAATAGATCTCGACTGATGGGCAAAGAAGATTGACGTAGTTGGAGACGTTTGAGACGTTTAGGTTTGTTAATTACTGTAGGTAATTCATCTATAAAAACAGATAATATTAAGATTATGAAAAATTTAATTCGAACTACGTCATTTAATGTCCTACACAGAATAAAATAGGGGTCCAATTGTACAGGAGAATATCCGAGCTCCCATTTAAAAGCCCTTTTTGAACACTAATCTTTTCACGATTTAAACTGACTCCAATTAGATTTTTAATTAATTTAAGTTTCATTCACAAACAAATGAAATTTAATTAGGAGTAAATTAACCAAAAGAGAGTTTTAATAAGAAAATTTCAACAGGGAAAATACGTCATTTAGAACAAACTTGTTGGCATAATGTTTGATCTAACAATAACGTACGCATGTCGCATAACGATTGATGCCAAAAATTTATCAATTTTTCCCTCGAATTCGTGCCGGCACAATGCACTATGTGCAACAGCAGCACTAAGGTTTTTTTTAGCCAGAAGTGTTTTTTTCTCATTTTCTTTCATACACTTCTTTATTATTAGTATGTGCACTAATCTGAGCTCAGATATAAAAACGATTATATAAAAATAAATTCCTTCCACTGTAGAACAACGTCAACTACTGAATCTTTATTCTAACAAATGGGATCGGCTATTTTATATGGATCATATTTTACCATGATTTTTAGTCTAAAATTTAAGCTCGTTTTGAAAAATCATTTACTACATTTACGCAAATTTTAATTTGATCTCTATTATATAATGTTACAAAATTTTAGTCTAACAGTCAATAAATCACAACGTGGTTTACTACATTTATACAAATTTTAATTTGATCTCCATTTCATACAATGTAACAAAATTTTACTCTAATTAATTGTAAATATAGCGCAATCGTCCTCATCTTTTCATTTTGAAACACCAATTACTTATATGGAGAACGAGTTACGTACTTATAAGTTGCCGAGTTACAATAAAAAATTCTAGTCAATTTATAAATTAATTAATCTATCAGTATACCAAATATAAAGGGGACTATACTCATAAACTAAAAGAAAATCCACTACAAAGGAAGAAAAGAAAAGAATTAGAAGATCGATAAGGGGAGTGATAAGAGAAGTAACCTCCAAAATTGCTAATTTTTAGTCGTTTTCTCATACTAGCTTTAGTTGGTGAATATATAGTAACAAATTATATTTATTTCTTTTACTTTTTTTCCACTTGCATTAGTTGTTTAACTAACATTGATAAACTTTACCAAAATTAATAATGGTGTTGTGCAAATACTTTCATCCTACTCTTGTTCTTAATTTGCTCCCATTTAATTGTCAAACTAAAAAGATTCTTTGTTTTCTTAAACTAAAAGTTACTTTGGGGGTATTTGTTTTTTCTTTCAATAATACAATTTATGGTTATATAAAGTTGAAAAAGTTTTTCTTTTAAAATGTATGCCTCGTGTATATTTTTTTTTAAAGCAATTTTCTTATTTTTAGAATTTCTGCCCCGAAATAATCAAAATTTGGGTTTTCTAAACAATTTTTTTTCAGGCATATATAAATTGTCTACAATTTTAGAAAAATTAAGAAAAGAACAGAACATTGTATATCACCCCACAAAAAGGATTTTGCATGACTTAAAAATGTCTCTAGATTAAGACACTACGGTTGTATATGTACATCTAAACGGTTCAAAATTTTTTTATGTAAGTAAAGTTTGAGAAAAAGTTTTCAAAAAATTTCTATATATTTATTTATGAGTAATGATTGGGGAAGTGAAAAATTAGAGTGAAAATGGAAAGTGACTGACGTGGTATTTATAAAAAGACAAACTAATTCATTATCCATTAGGGTTCACTCATCCTTTGGTTAGGGTATTAGTTTGTCTTTTTATAACTATCACTCACTTTGCATTTTCACTTTAATTTTTCAATCCCCCTATCATTACTCTTTATTTATATAAATTGAGAACCTCAATATCAACACAACATAATTTGAATGTCTACACGGTTTATCACTCATGTAAAAATTTAGTTTCAAAACTGGGTTTGTATGTCTTTTTTCACTTTTCTTTTTAAAAAATAATGTTTTTGGCTAGCAGCGGATCAAAATATATTCGAATGTGGATTATCTAACATTCCCTAGTAACAGTTATATTTTAATGTTTTGATTGACAAAATTCTAAATATAGATATCTTTGTTGAAGGACACATCAAAAACAATTGTCCAACCCAAATTAAGCATTTAGTATTAGAACAAACCAAAATATAATGAATTAAAGATGTGTTGTCATCAAAATGCATAGACAAACAGTACAAAGCCTATGCCTGCCATGGTATAATCCTTGTTCCCTCTTCTTCTTGGCAATAAGCTTCCTAATTTGAGAAGGATTCTTCCCTAATATCATTAGCATACGTATCTAACTATTTTAATTCATTTTTAATTCATTTTTATTGTTTATAAAACTCTCTTAGTTATCTTTTGGAAGGATAACTAACCAAAATACAGGCTATCAAATGAATTAGATGAAGATAGACACATTAAATATAGATAAAATATTAATTTGTAGAAAAAAAAATCTTAAAACTAAAAGTGACTCTCTTATTATTATTATTTATTTTTTTTTATAACACACACCCTCACATGCATCCTACAAGAATCGAACTCTAGACAAAGAGAATTAATTACAAACATTGGAAGAAAATGCAGAGTATTAGAGATTTAATCTATATCCAACCTAACATGTCTATCATGACAAATAGGTTCAATCCTTTGAAACTTACTTGCTCTATTTAATCATACAATAACTTATGGCATATTTTTTAAACCTTTTTAATAAAATTATCAATTTGCTTGCCATTTTGTCATAGTTTAAGGAATAACCCTGTCTGGCTGTCTCCACTTCTTCTCACAATCATTTGTTTTCTCCTTTCTCATCTTTCAAGTTGACAACATTCTAAAACAACATTAGGACGATGATGCAATTAGAATGAATTTCCAAGTTACATGATTATTAATAAAATTGCCATGATTTTGAATCCATCCTTTTTTTTTACCCCTAAATTTTACTTGACTTTTAGTCTGAAAAAAAATGCAATGATCATACCATTACAAATAAAAAACAAACAACTATACAATTCATAATTAGCTTAAATGGAATCAAGAAAAAGGTAACAAAAAAAAGTAATTTTATTGAAAAAAAGGTCATTTAATATTGTTTAGTTAATCATTGTGTGCATAATACAAAATTTTCCTCTAGAACAAGTATATTTTATTTTATCTTGAGGGTTAAATCACACAAATTTTTTCTTTTGAAAGTTCAAAGTTCTTCACTATTAATTAATGTTTTGAACTTTGAAGGTTGATTCTTACATAACTGCTGACATGAGAGCTTTATCATATGTACATATATTTTAATTCCCAACCATGAAGGAAGGCTGCTAACTTGCTTAATTTATTCATTGCATTAAACAAAGAAAAAATATAAGTAAAAGAAGTTGAACAAATCCCATCAATATCCACAAAACAAATTGACAATTCTCCAAACAAAATTACAAAGATGAAATCACATTCATCATTAACCATTAATCTCTGTCACAATATAAAACAACTTCATGATCAAGAACCTTTTAATATCAAATTAATTAATATAATACTATTCACAACCTCTAAATCATTTATAGTTCACATTTTCTCATTTTGGAGTACACTTGCAATTGAAAGATAACATGAAAAATATTAAAACAACAAATAGATGATTCAAACTAGTTTGGACCATTATTCTACAAATGCTTTTATTAATTTTTTTTTTGAAAATGACTTATCACATAAGAAATTTTGGTAAAAATTACAAATGACCACCTTCTTACCCATTATAAATATTATTATTTTTTTGAACAAAAATGTTGCTATCAACTATATCCTCAAAAGGGTGAAAATTAATATTTTGTCACCCAAAATTTTTGAAACTTTACTACAAATGATTCTCAATATTAATAGAAGTATCTTCTCTTAATTTACCTACCATCTTAACAAGAGTGCTGCATTTTCATTGTTCTAACTACCCCTTCATTTTTTTTTCCTTCTAAAAAACGTTACCATTTTCAAAGTAAGATTCTTACAATTGTGAATCTCATAAAACTTTCACTGCTGTACAATTTTAGAGTGTCAATTTAATTAATTTCACTATTGGTATATAATCTAAATTTCAAAAATTTAAATTATTACATAAAAAGGTAAAATTGCAAAAAAAGTTCCCCACATTTTCTTGAAAATAATGCAATTTTGTCATTCATACTAAAATAACATATTAAATTAATTTTTTTTATCTAGTTTTATCTACTTTTTTAGTATAAATTTTTTAACGGGATTGACTAAATTGTATCATTTTAAATATATTTTATGTATATAATTTTTGTTAAAAAAATTAAATAAAATTAAATGAAAGCATAACTTTAGTACAATGTTTTTAATGTGATTAACTAAATTATATTATTTTAATTTTTTTTTTCATGAAAGATAATTTTTGCAATTTTCTCTAAAAAAAAAATCCATATATATTTTTTTTCTTTTAATTAATTAAGTAACAGTGTGAACCGAAAAACGAAAAACAAAAAACAAAAAATTTGTCGCATAAAATTCCTACGTACACGGTGCGCTGTCTCCCTCCTCACCCCCCCCGAAGTCCCCGACCCTTTTCTCTCTCTCAATCAAATATTGTTCTCATTTCAACAGCCTCACCAAGAATTTCATTTCAGCTTCGTTTTTGAATTTACTTTCCTTACAATTAAGGGAGCTCTTCCTATTTTTCTCTCTGTCTTAGAAATTATATTTCTCTATTTCTTTGTTAGATCTGACATTTTCAGATTGAGGAATAGCATCAGGAGGCCTCAATCTCCCCCACCCCATCATCAGGTTCAATTTTTATACATTTTGATCAATTGGGATTCTTGTTTAGATCGCTAATTCGCTGATTTTTTCATTTTTTTAGGAGCCCATTTGGCCAATTTTTCAAGATCCGTTGTTTTTTTGGTTTTGTTTTGGAACTTCATTTCAATAGAAGCAGTAGCAGCTTTGTTTACTTTAGAAAATAATATCAGGGTTTAAGTAATGATTGCAATTGGGATTGTAAAGATGCTGTCTTTATGCGGAATTTTACTGGGTTATTTTATATTTTGTGTTTATGGGTTTCTTGCCATTGTGATCTAATGCGTTTCTTGCTGTATATTGTATTCTGTTGTGTTGATTATGTGATTTTTGGAGCGATATTATTGATCCTTGAAATTGATGTGATGCAATAAGATGATCATTGAAAAAGTCTGATAAGTTGGAATTTTGTTTGATTTCTTTACTTGGAAATGAAATTCAAAAGTTGGACTTGATCAATCTGGTTGACTTTTCCTCACTAGATAGAAAGAATGACGAGATTGGAAATTTTTTTTTTTGAATATTAGGAGTCTTTTTTTTTTTTTGTGTTAGTCATTTTGATTCGTTTATTTTCTATGCTTTGGCTAAGTGAAGCTAAAGGGGCTAGAAAGACTCTGGTTTGTTTTCATTTCTCTGAGAGGTTCTCTTTGTTGTAAAGTCTGCTCGAGTTATTTTGGTGATTATGTGATGTTATTTGGTCTATTAAAAAGCTTTGCATATGCTGGTGCATGGCTGTATTTTGATCTTCTTTACTTCTTCAGCAGCGCACAAGAAAGATCTGAGCTTTACTTAGAACGGGGTTTGGCCTCCTAAGCTGAAGTTAAAATGAAGAAGGCTATTGGTCAAACTGTCAGGGACCTGTAAGTTAGATTTATTTATTTTAGTTTCTGAGTAATTGTTCGGATATTGAGCTTTAAATTTTATCTATTGATTCAATTTGGTAGCTGTGTGTTTTCTCCTTTTGCTTTTATGTGTCATATGATATGGCCCAAATGCTGGATTATTCTTTTGTTTCGATGTTTTTGTATCAAACAATCTAAGTGATCTGTGCTTTTGGTGCAATTTCTTTGTGTTGCAGCAAGAGAGAGGTGAACAAAAAAGTTCTTAAAGTCCCTTCAATAGAACAAAAGGTAATGAACCTTCTTTCGCTCTGGCCAACAATCTGAGAAGTTCTTGTATGCATCTGGGTCTGAGGATTGCAGGAACACGTTTTTTTATGAAACCTGTTGGGTCGATCCATTTGTGATTGGATATAGAAGCTGCAACTGAACTTATTGCAATTTTCTTTCTCAATGTTGAGATGATGGAAAATATAATTGTTCTTTCTTCTATTCTTAGTATGTTTTTTGTTTGAAATTGAAGAATCTGTAGCTTGTGTAGTCATCAGATAGTATGCTTATTTTTCAAGTCTATGAATCTGGTAAAGTCGCTGTAAAATTGCATAATTGTCATTTGTGAAATATGTCTAATAAAAATGAAATTGTTTCTAAAGAACTGCATTGGTTCTAATATATCCATCTCACTGGTTGTTGAAGTATTTGGATGTTAGCTTCAATATGGTTTCGAAAAGCTGGGGTGACTCATGAACTTGTGACCAATACATCTTTGTTCATGTACATTTCAGGTGCTGGATGCTACCAGCAATGAGCCATGGGGCCCTCATGGAACTCTTCTTGCTGATATTGCTCAGGCTTCCAGAAACTAGTAAGCTATATTATTATTGTTTGGATATTTAATGATTTTTCAATAGCAGTTCCAGACTTATTTGTTTTTCTCTGTCTGAAGTCATGAGTACCAAATGATTATGTCGGTTGTCTGGAAGCGTGTCAATGATACTGGGAAAAATTGGCGGCATGTGTACAAGGTTTGTATTTGTGTATTGAATTTTTTTGCAGTTTGATTTATTTGGAAGATTTCTGTGTCTGCTGCTCCTGGCTCAATCCATGTTTTTTGGATAGTTTTAGCTAATCTCTTTTCCTGAAAGCTGTACTGAATTTTGCTGCTTGGTGTTCTTATATGTTCTCTTTGATCAGCTCCATGTCTTGATGCTTCTTTGGTCCTCTAGCCTTGTGACTGACAGATCTTATGAATATTTTCAGGCTTTAACTGTCCTGGAATACTTGGTTGCCCATGGGTCAGAGCGTGTCATAGATGAAATCAGAGAACACGCATACCAAATTCAAGTAAATTTCTTCAGTTTAATCTGGTAGGATGGTTGATGTGTACTATGTGATTCTGATCACTGATTTTCTCTTGTAATAGACATTGTCAGATTTTCAATACATTGATTCCAGCGGGAGGGATCAGGGCAGCAATGTCAGAAAGAAATCTCAGAGTCTCGTGGTGCTGGTAAATGATAAGGACAGAATACAAGAAGCTCGTCAAAAAGCTGCTGCAAACAGAGACAAGTAAGTATACCGGCAGATTTCTAGTAGTTTGTACCTTAAAAGATGTTTGTTTATAGTTTCAGTTTCTTAATCCTTGAACTATGATTTCCATCAACTATTTCGTGGAAGACTGTCCTTAGCTGATGATTGGTTCTATTCTAAACTTTCACTAGAAGTTCATTTTTCTTAGTAGCCATGCTAAGTATGGTTGGTTGCTTCTCCTTAAAGTTTAGCAAAAACAGAGAATTTCATTGTTGGAAATATGAGTATGTGAAGTATGATTTATGTTGAACAAATCTATTTGGTTCTTATATGATGCCAATGTAAGTTCCTGGACTGTGGAAATGTTTCACTAGGTATCGCAACACATCAGCAGGAGGAATGTATAGGCCAGGTTCAGGAGGTTATGATGATGATCGTTATGATGGCCGTTATGGAAGCAGAGATGATGACCGGAATGGCTATGGGAGAGAAAGAGAAGGGGGTTATAGAGATGATGACAGATATGGTAGGTATGGAGACTCGTATGGCCGTGATGGGGATAGATACAGCAGAGATGAGGATCGCTACAGCCGAGATGGCTATAGAGATGATGATTATCGTGGTAGAAGTCGAAGTGTTGATGATTATCAGTATGGCTCAAGAAGTAGAAGCTCTGACAGAGATCGGGACCGTGCTTATGAAGATGATGGCCAATATGGTTCAAGGTTTTCTACTCTTTAGTTCTTTAGTTAATGTTACTGTAGCTGTTGATGTCTTTTTTCCCCCTTAACCAGCATGCTCCTCAATAAATGCCAATATATTGTCATTTATGAGCAAGTTTTTGCACCCCTATATGCAAAATATATTGCATTATTTACACTAATTCTTCCCCTTCCTCTTGCTTCTATTGTTGTCTAATGAAGAAATAATTAACATTTATCTTCTCTGATAGCAGAGGAAGTGGCGCTAAGGCAGATGATCAGTCACAAGAGGGAAGGTAATGGTGGTAAAAAGATTAGAACATTTGCTTGTCAATATGGTTGGTGACTGTTTTCAAAAACTCTTAGTAAATACTTGTTTCTTTGATTGTATTCGGAAATCAGCTACGCGGGAAGAAATCTAGAGAGCAAAAATTCTGAGCAGAACCTTGGTGCTCCTCCTAGTTATGAGGAGGCTGTTAGTGCGGGACGCAGCCCCACATATAGTGAACGGTAACTTTATGCCTCCTTTGAACTGTTCTTTTATTGGCATTTGATAATTGATATGGTTCTAATATCTTAACTGCCTAAAGGGATGGAGAAGTTCCTTCAGGATCTGCTCCCAAAACATCTTCTCCACCTGCGAATGTGAGTCCGAGTCAATCAGCCAATACTATTCCTTCACAGCCTGGTCCTGCTTCACCTCCACCACCACCATCAGTTGCTGATGAGAAACAGGTTGATGGCTTTGATGAGTTTGATCCCCGTGGCTCATTTTCAGGTAAACTGTTTGATATGATAGGATGCAGTTGCCTCATTGATGACTTCAGTCCCATGTAATTTTGCTCAATCTTAACTGATTGGGTTATTATTCACTTAAGGTTCTAATAAGCCAATACACTGTCATTGGTCAAATGAGAATGCCTTGAATTGGCCTTGCTAACTTAAGGAAACCTGTAATCAGCATATTTGAAGCAAACAAGAATTGAACAGGGGTAACAGAATCAAAGAGACCAGAACATTCCTTAAATATTGTTAGACATCAATGTACTTTCTAAGCTCTTTACTCATCTTGCAACCAGACAATGTCATTAGATTGAGATTTTGGGGAACAAATACTTGTTACAGTTTCTGGTGGCAATGGTTGAGTGTAGGGAGACCTTACTGCATTTATTATTGTGAGAGATATCTCTTTAGCTGTTATCCCATGTTTGCAAAGGTGGTAAGACTCTCATAGCTTGCTTAGGAGCATTTGGAAGAAACATTCATCCATATAAGAAATTACCTTGGGAATGTTTTCTAGCATAAAACTGGGTTTTCAAGGAATATTCTTTGAAACTGTTACCTTGAATAGAAAATCTTTACTTGTAAGCTATGAATATTGGCTTCTTCAACCAAAAGAAGAATTCTCATTCTATTAACTTGTGCTGCTCTAATTTGTTTTTTTGATGTCTTGAACACAATCTCCTTGGTGCAGTTTGTCATGCACATTTTCTATCCCTCTGTCTTGTCATTTATGTGCTCATTACATTTAGCAAATATTGGCTCAAAGCTTCTATTATGTTTTCAGTCAGAATTGGAAAAATGCCTACTTACGTAGAACCTCTACAGTTCAGTCAGAATTAGAAAAATGCCCACTTACATAGAACTTCTACAGTGAAGGTCATAGAATCCCTATGACTCATTTATTTTGTGTATTTAATGGTCAACAAATTTCATCAGCATACCAATTTCCTCCTCAATGTGATTTTTGATAATCGCATCGAGTGACAAAGCAAATGCCAACTTCTGCCAAACAATGTATGTTCACTTGTAAATTAGTGTCACAAAACTTTCAGGTGCATGTAAAACTGACTGTTTTCAAGATAAGAATAGGGTTGTACTCATCTTTTGGTTTTTCTTTGAGCAGTTGCTTCAACAACATCAAATGTCGCTGCCCCAACTTCTGGTAGTGCGGAAATGGATTTACTTGGCTCTTTGTCTGAGTCTTATTCTGCCAATTCATTGGCCCTTGTGCCAACTACCACTTACCCTGCAGCCTCTGAAGATGTGCAAGTAAACTCTAGCTCTGGGCCCACTTTTGTATCTTCATCGGCATCCTCATTCTCTAATCAGGTAGGTCTTGTCTGTTGGGTCTGTGCACTGCACCATGTTTGGGATTTGTTTGGACATGGTATGGCCAGTTTGGTTAGAAGCAAAGTCAATTACAGTTTTTACCTGGTATGGATTTGTTTTGGGGGAAATAAGCGCTCAGACTCAGATTTCTGGCTCTAGTGAATTATCTTTGACCCAGTTAAAGCCACGTTACCTGGAAATTTGTATAGATTATTTGAGCTCAATAGTGGGCATGAAGGACGTACTTGTCACGTGCTAGAACTTTACAAAGATAAAAACTAGGGGGGGTTTGTCTGCATCATCTCTGCATTTTGCTATTTTTCTGAGTCTAACTTGGTGCATTCTTTGCAGACATTTGATGATCCTTTTGGTGATGGCCCGTTTAAGGCTATTGCTACTAATGATTTATCTGCTCAACCCCAGAGTGTTACTTCTACTTCATTTCATACAGCCTCAAACTCTCCAGAAGCACCTCAATTTGTTCCCCAGAAGGCTGAGTCTGTTACTAACTTTGGAGACACTTTTCCTGTTGCTTCTGGTGTCCATCCTTCTGCTGCAACCATTCAATACTCTCCCCAGGAGTCATCTCCTAACCAGGACATTGACATATTAGCAGACATTCTCCCACCGACAGGTCCTCAACCTCCTTCAAGTTCAGACGCAATGTATACAGCTCCAAATGGACATACTTCATTGCAGGCAGGTTTTTCACCTCAAAGCAGCCAAGCTGCGTCATATACAGGTTTCCCATCTCAAACTAGTCCAACTGCGTCACAGCTAGGTTTCTCTTCTCAAACTAGTCCAACTGCGCTACAAACAAGTTTCCCAGCTCATCCTGGGCAGGTGGCATCGCTGACTGGTTTTCCAGCTCAACCTAGCCAAAGTTTCCATGTTCAACCTGGTCAACAGGTCACACAGACAAATTTTACTGCCCAGACAGCTCAAACTGGTCAACCTGCATCTGTTACTGGTTTTCCATCCCAGACGGGTCCACAGGCTGCTTATCTGCCCCAGCCTGTGCAGCATGCTAACTTTTATGGGGGTTACAATCAACAGATAGGATCTACAGGTCCAGTTGCACCACAGATGACTTCTCAACTTTCTGTAGGCCCAAATATGCAGCAGAATCCAGTGAACTATCTTTCACAGTCAGGTTCTGCTGCCCCAGGGATGTCACAAGTGAGGTCAAATACCCCATCGGTTTCGTCACCAGTGCATCCAGTATCAACGGGGTCTCTTACACTGGCTCCTCAACCTGCAAAAGATAAGTTTGAGACAAAATCCACTGTTTGGGCTGATACTCTTAGCCGTGGACTGGTCAATTTGAATATTTCTGGACGTAAGTTCTCACAGCTTATATTATTCTTTTCACAAATCCTACTCGTGGATTATATTCATGAACCTTGATGTCTAACATAATTATATCTTTCATTCGTGCAGCTAAGACAAATCCTTTAGCTGATATTGGAGTTGATTTTGATGCAATAAATCGCAAGGAGAAGAGAATGGAAAAACCTTCAAATGCTCCTGTGGTATCAAATATTACCATGGGCAAGGCAATGGGCTCAGGTTCTGGTATTGGGCGTGCTGGTGCCGGTGCAATCAGGGCCCCACCAAATCCAATGATGGGTTCTGGTATGGCAATGGGTCTAGGTGGTGGTCCAGGCCAAGGCATTGGAATGGGAGGTTATAACTCAACCAACCAACCAATGGGTGTTGGTATGGGGATGAATATGCCCCCGAATATGGGCATGGGCATGGGCATGGGAATGAACATGGGTATGGGGCAAGGTGGCCAGATGCAACGGCCAATGGGATTTCCTCCTGGATCTACGGTTCCTGGAGGCTATATGATGGGCATGGGTAATTATGGTCAACAACCATATGGTGGTGGCTATCGGTGAGCTTTCATGCATCCTCACCGAGACATACTGAGATAGGGTATAGTAAAAGAGCCTGTTGTGTTATAAAAGATGAAAAGGTCCACCGGTCAATACAACTATTAGTCCTGGGAACAGCATTTGAAATTCAAAGCTATTTTTCTTGGTAGTTGTAACTTTTTCTGGATAGTGCAGTGTAACATATGTGTTCATTGTTTTTGCATTTGTTATTGATTTTTGGGTTACTATGGATTTGTGTAGGTCGACTGTTCTTTTAGATGCTGTGATATGTACATCTTATTGAGGACAACCTCTCTCAGGTTGTCACCTTTTCAACCTCAGATTTGGATATAAATTTTGTGACTATCTCATTATTGGAGTTTGTAAACCTTTTCCCAAACAATAAATGCATACCAATTCATATTCTTACACTCTTAATGTTCCTTTTTTTTTTAACATCCCTTTCTTTGATTCCAATTGTAACAATCTATGGTAATTTTGCTTATTTTGTTAGTAAGTTTGCTTTTCCTAGAAGAATAGCATTGATCAATTGCCTCAAAAAGGGATTTTGTTGCATCACTTGGCTCATATGGAGCTCTCCAGTTTGCACCGTGGAAATTGTCACTAGTTTTAATGTCTTAGCCGAAATATTCAAAGGAAGAACTTCCCAACTTGTAACCAACAACCTTGTCTTGGCTACATTCACCACTTGCCCTCTTGTTTAAATGCGCATAACCCTTAAAACAAGAATGAAGCAAAGCCAGAAATAAGCCAAACGTAAGTAAATAAATTTCAGGTCAAAATCCAACCTTGATTTCACTGTCACAAATGAAGTTACAAAAAAACTTTTCATAAAAGGCTTGCAGAACATTCCACGTCGTTCAATTGCCAAGTAAATCCAAAGATTAAACTAATTTGAGTCTAGCCTCAACCAAAATATAGCACCAACCGAATCAAACTTTCCTTAACTCAAGATTTAGCACTTTTAGCTTACAAATCTCACAATCAACAAGCACCATTGCCAAACACAATGCTTCAATGCCCAAAGGCTAACAAATTGCAACAACCCGCTTTGCCTTACTCAAAGTAGATTAAAATAATCTATTTCGGTACATAGATGCCTAGCTCTAATTAAGGGTCGTTTCCAAAGGTTTGGAACAAAGCACCCACAACTGATCCTTACTAGTTCAAAGGCAAATCACTAAGAAAATCAAAAGTGACTCTAGAAGACCACTTCAGAAACACAATCAGAATTACAACAATACCACTCGAGAAAACCATGGTTTTTTATCCAATAGAAACCACGGTTTTTTATTAGTTTGCCCATTTTAATTATGCAAGTTTATTTTTTTGCACAAATTCTTGGTGGGAAATTTTGCTTTGTTTTTGGTTTGGCTTATCTTTAGTGTCCACCTTTTTGTTACAAAAAGAAACAACAAAATTTAAACTTTTATTTTAATATGTGGAGTCAGTTGCATGAATTATATTTCATCATCATAGTTTATCTATACATATGTTTTCATTTATATGTAAAAATATCATATACGTTTTTTTATCGTTTCTTTCTATTTCTTTTTAGGTCTTTTCATTTCCTATTTAATTTGATTTAATGTTTCTCTTTTTTCTATATGTTGTATTGGGGCATTTGGAGATTTTTACGCACATATCCAAATCATAACAAAAAAAAAAATAAAAAATTAAGTGGGACTTTGGTTTTTCCTTAAGAAACAATAGAAATGTTATTAAGAATAACCAAAGAATAATAAATAAGGCCAATTGGCCAAACATCATTTGAACCTCACAATGAACCCCACAAGAAAAAAAAAAAAAAACTTTCGCATCCTTAACATCTCAATTGGACGCGCGTCGCGAGATACAATGCTACAAATAATTTCATATATCAAATTACTAGAAACTTTACTATTATTAATTTAAGAATTACAAAAACTCATGTGCGATTGTTTCATGTATGCAACGAGATTAATGACACGTCCCACGTACACATATAATGTACTTTACATGTAAAATATTATAATTGACGTATAACGTATGAAGTATAAAGTGTGAAAGCATTATGATTGACGTATGAAGTATGAAGTATGAATTAGAAGGCATTATGATTGGTGTATAACGTATAACGTATGAAATATGAAGAAGTATATATGAAGACATTATGATTGGTGTATAACATATAAAGTATGAATTGTGAAGGCATTATGATTGTTTTATGAAGTATGAATTATGAAATATGAATGCATTATGATTGCGTAAAACGTATGAAGTATGAGAAGTATGAAGAAGTACGAAGGCTAATTGATTGGCATATAATGGATGTAGTATAAAGAAGTATGAAGGCATTAGAATTGACGTACAATACATAAGGTATCATTATGAAATGAAAATTGATATGCAAAAAAAACATGCGCGCGTGGTACGGTGCATATATGTGATCATTAATTTCAGGAGACTTCCTCTTTAAGAATATATTTAGAGAAAAGTTATGTACGTAAATTAATATTATTTTTTAACGATAAAAAACTTTTTTCAATAATATATTGTTTTTCCTTTTACATAAATTAGTTGAAACTTCTTACTTTAATAATCCACCACTTATAAAGAGAAAACTGACATAAAAATTGTCGGAAAAAAATATTTTCTTATTACTTATTTAATAAATTAATAATATGTTTTAAACTATGCTAATTTAAATAAATCAATGCTAGAGTGGGAAGAATATTAAGCCTTTGTCCTTAGACTTCCACTAAGGTTCACAATCAAACTTATTGCTTTAAAGGGTTAGGTTTTCTTGCCTTGGCTAACTTGAGGTACAAGTAATCTTTCACTTGCTGATAAGAAATAGTTCTATAATTGAAAACTGATATTAAATATGAAAATTAAGTCATTAATATGCTCCAAATATATATATAATCATTAATAAGTCTAAATTTAATTAAATAATCTCTTTTTTTTTCCCTTGTTGATTGTTTACATATTACGGTATTCTGTTTTTCCTTTTTAAAAAAACTGCTATGCACTTGTCTATAGTAACAGATTCTATATTAGACATGTACTCCTTCCTTGCATTTGGAATGAAATTCTTATTTTTCTTGCTCAAATTGACACGTGAAACCATGCAAAAATGCATGGTTTTACAATACATAAGCATTGGTGATGTGTGGCTTTGTCCAATATCTTATTTATGAAGCAAAATGTGAAGCATTAAGTTTCAAGACTAATCCATATATTGATGTTCATGACATAGAAAAATAATTAGCAATGTATATGTATATATTTTTTTCATTTTTTAATTTGGAATGTTAACCCTAAATTTCGTAAATGATTAAATTAGACACAACTGTACACACAATCCATAAATGAAATTGTTCAAGTTACATGAACAACATAATAGATACAGACCATAAGTTAAAACTAAATAGATAAAAGATATGCAAAATAAGAGATATATGTAACTTAGGCTTAGATTGCATCTTTCTTTTTTTTTTTAAAAGGGTACTAGCCCCTATTTTATTATTATTAAAATTCAAAGATAAGAGGTCAAAAACTTCCCTTTTACAATATATTAAATTGAAGATATCCCAGATTCTTAGTTGATTCTCTCATTTTTTTTAAATTAGTTTCCTTGGCCATAATAATCTATCAGAAGTGGATTTGGTGAGACTGGCCGTAGGTTGCCGTTTGTCAGTGTCTGCTTCTAGCCTCAATAGTGGAAACGGGTTCCTTTTCGTTTTTCACCTTGATATCAATATTGATAGCATTGATCGGAATATGATTGTTGACAATTCTATTTCCCTCTTGTAGCTCTTGAAAATTTGGATTTTTCAAAAAAGATGTTTCATTGTCTGATTCTGACTCCCAATCCTTCAAACCATAATCATTGCATTAATGGTCTTTTTCTGACGCAGAATCATCAGAATCCTCAAAATCAATTATCATCGGTAGCGAAGGTGATCTATTTAGAAATTTTTTTCGAGCCTAATGAACAATAGTGGAGGTAGAAACATCTAAATAGTTGCTGATTGTCGTCATAGGGCCAGCAATAAGGCTATTCAATTTACTTTCAGTCTGCTTATTCTTTGAGTTTGACATCTCAAAGTCGTGGTTCATTTGAGTAGTATGTTCCGGTTAGGTCAAGCAATTCAATATGCAATTGCTTGAAGCATTACACCCTAGGTATCTAGTTTGAAATAACTAGCATGCTGGCTCCAGCTAGCATATTTATAGGAATACACTAGGGTTAAAACCAGTTAATAGACTCTTGCCCATTCAGGCCCATTACAAAGGTTCATTATTTATTGGGCTTATATTAGAACATATTATTGGATTATATTAAATATCCAACAATTTCCTCCTATGTTCTACATATAGCACAATCCAATAAATAGATAATGTAATGTTCAAACCAGATGATTGAATCATTCATAGCACAAAAGATTCATTACTCAAAATTATGAATTCTTTAACCACAGCTATGAGTTTTAGAAAACAATCTAAACTCAACCAAACACAAACAAAAGTGTTACCAAGATCAAAGTTTTAGAAATCTCTAAACTTCGAACACAAGAGTTTTAGAAAATAATCTAAACTCAACCAAACACAAACAAAAGTGTTACCAAGATCAAAGTTTTAGAAATCTCTAAACTTCGAAACAAGAGTTTTAGAAAATAATCTAATTAAACTCAAACTAAATGGGCAAAGCATATGTAAGTGGACCAATTATTCAAATAATAGTCCCCCACAGTCCATAGCTCTAGAGAAATTATCCATCAAGTAGATCATCCTCTTCAGGATTCCAGTTGGAATAAGCTCCTCTATTTCCATCATTTTCTATAAGTTACCAAATATGAACTTAATCATTTGTGTAACAAAATAAAGTGTCTAGTTCAAGCAGAAGAACTTAGCACAATATCTCAATGATTGAAAATAAATATATATCAATGTCAAAATGCATCAATACCATATTCCAATAAGCATCAATGTCCAGTTTCTTTATAAGAACAAGACCTAACAGTTTCTTTTCCAAAAGAACCATTTCCAATAAGCATCAATGTCCAGTTTCTTTATAAGAACAAGACCTAACAGTTTCTTTTCCAAAATAACCATTTCCAATATTTCTATGTAGAATGTTATAGCTGTCAAGTCCAAATTTAGTTAAGCAGCATCATCAAATATGGAATGATACTACCGCTCTAAACAGAACATCCAGAATGAGTAAAATCACCTCATCATATGTGGAATGAGACAACGCACCCAAAAAGGATATATCATCAAATGTGGAATGATATATTAACAACTATAATCATCGGTGAAATATTATCAAGTGCTTATCTTATCTATCAAAGGGAGATTCGAAAATTTCAAAATTAACATGAATGTAGATTAAGACATATCTATATAGTCTTTAACCCTAGGAATGTAGGTTAAGACATATCTATATAGTCTTTAACCCTAGGAATGTAGGTTAAGACATATCTATATAGTCTTTAACCCCATATCCCCCACAATTTTGAAGATTCGAGCTTTGTTCAGTCCCTTTGTTAGAGCATCAGCCAGATTATCCTTCAATCTCACATCGACCAAAGTAATAATACCATGTTCTATGAGATACGTCAGCATGGCATGTCTCAGTCTAACATGTCTCCTCTTACCATTAAAGAGTGAGTTTTGTACTACTGAAACTGTAGCCTGATTATCACAGAACATACTTAAAGACGTAATCTTTAAGCAGATTAGTGGAATATCCAGGATCAGTTCTCTTACCCACTCTGCTTCTCCTCTGCGGAAGCTAGAGCAGAAAGTTTCGATTCCATAGATGACAAAGCAATGCAAGTCTGCCTTTTGAATTTCCACGCAATAGCTGCACCACCCAGTGTGAAAATATAACCACTGGTTCACTTACTATCCCCAAAGGATGAGCACCACGAAGCATCAGAAAATGCTTCTAATATAGGAGGACAACCACTATAACATAGTGCATGATTAGAGGTACCCTTCAAATATTGCATAAGTCGCGTAAGGGTATGCCACTGTTCATGTCCGGGATTACTAGTGAAATGACTCAGCATGCCTACAGAAAAGGCTATGTCTGGTCTAGAGCATGTCATTGCATACATGCGACTACCAATCCATTTAGAATAAGCCAATTGATTCATGCTAGCTCCCTCATTGGGGCTCAGCCGTCTATGAGAATTATACAGTGTCTCAACCACGGTATATTCACTGTATCCCCATGTAGAAAGTCATTTGTCAATGTAATGAGTTAAGAGTAATACATTGCTCTGTAAAATGTACTTTCATACCATACAAATATTTGTTTTACAAACTTTGTTCTCGAAACCTTTCATGACAAACCCTTTAGGTTAGTTGATGTAGATCTCCTCAGTCATATCTCCATTTAGGAAAGCTGTTTTTACATCCATTTGATGCACAACATAGTGTTCAATAGATGCCAAAGCAAGAAGAATTCTTATCGTAGTCAAATGACAGACCGGGGAGTAGACATCAAAATAATCTATCCCATATACTTGGGTATAGCCCTTAGCTACTAAACGTGCTTTATACCGAGCTATAGATCCGTCAGAATTAAGTTTCTTCTTCAAAATTCACTTGCAACCTATAGTCTTAGCCCCTTTCGACAAATCGACTAAGTCCCAAGTTTGATTTTGTAACAGAGAGCTCATTTCATCATCAATGGCTTCTGTCCATAATAGGGAGTCCCTAGATCTCATCGCCTCATTATAGGTAGATGGATCATCTTCTAAATGGTAAGTGACAAAATCCTCACCAAACGTATTGGGAACTCGGTGTCTTGTAAATACTCTTAAAGGTACAGATTCAGAAGGGATCCGAGTGTCAGAGGAAGTCAATTCAGGTTCAATAAGTGTATCTGAAATGATTTCGATAGTGCCTGATACTGTCAACCCTTTATCTCAAAGAAATTTATCTTCAAAGAAAATAGCTTCTCTAGATTCTATAACCACATTGGTAGATAGATCCAAGAACCGATCAGCAGCACTATCCTCTGCACTACCTAGGTACACACAAGTGTTAGACCTAGGCCCCATCTTAGGTATTCTAGGGTCTGGTATCCTTACATAAGCAATACTGCCCCAAGTCTTAAAAGTATCATATTTACAAGGATGTTTTTGTCATATCTCATAAGGTGTTGAAGACAACTTAGAGTGCGACAACCTATTGAGGATATGATTAGCAGTAAAAGCTGCCTCTCCCCAATAACAGGAAGGCATGCCAGCTGTCAATAACATAGAGTTTAACATTTCTGTTAACGTTATGTTCTTACGTTTAACTATGCCATTTGATTGAGGTGAGTAAGGAGCAGTAGTTTCAAGGATTATGCCCTCTGAAGCACAAACTTCCTTGAACCCTGTCAATGTATATTCTCCTCCTCTGTCACTCGTCAACTTTTTGATTTTCAAAATAAATTGGTTTTCAACACGATTCTTGAAAATTTTAAATTTATCAAAAACTTCATCTTTTGATTTTAACAGATAGAAATGACAATATCGAGAAAAATCGTCTATAAAAATGAGCAAATACTTCCGACCACCTCTAGTGGGAAACTTTTAAAGTCACAGAGGTCAGAATGTATTAAGTCAAGAAGTTGTGTACTCCTAGAGACCGGACGAAAAGTTCTTCTAGTAATTTTAGTTTGAGCACAAACTTCACATCTGTTAAATCTGATCGAAGTATCGATAGATATTTTATGACTTTTAACTAGTCTAACCATTTTCTTGTAGTTCACATGTCCTGACCGATTTTGCAATATTATAGGATCAATTAGAGTTGAACTAACTTGGTTTACCGTTTCAGTTCCAGTACTTAATTCATACTTTAACATCTTTTAAAGTTAAAAGTTTACTTGAAGAGAGGTTGATATTTGCAGTACCAGTGTGAGTCACGACCTCCGTCGCCCCACTAGCCACAACAATAGTTTCATTGGCCTCAGCAACATCATCAAGTAACTTTTTAGTTTGGCAAACATGGCATGTTGCTTGCCCCAGAATCTAACCACCATTCTGAAAAAGTACTTGCCTTTCCATGATTGTCTACCATAGCAACAAAGTTTTGAGGCTCAGTCTTTTGCAGCAGCATATGTGCTTCCAATGGTGTGTCAGATTTGTCTTTCTTTGGTAGCTTATAATCTGCTATAAAGTGGCCCCATTTCTCACAATTATGGCACTTGCCCTTCTTTTTCTTAAAGATAGGCTTTTTGGCCTCTAATTGTTGAGACTCAGTTTTAGAAGACTTGGATTTCTTAGAAAATTTATTGGGATATATCACCGCGTTAGTAGCTGACTGTTGCTGTCTAACCATCTCCAATGTAATCCTAACCCGATTCTTATCCTCGATTCTAATGAATCGTTTAAGATAATCCAGTCTCACCTGAACTTTCTTCCTGTACATCTCAGTTTTTCAAGAAAGTCGTGCAGATAGTGATTTATAGATAATGGCACCAACGATAAAAGGATCACAAACATTAATGTATTCATTAGTCAAATTAGATCTCAAGTTTTCTATATCAGTGACTTGAGGAGTGATTTCCATATCTTCCTTGAATTTGAAATCCATGAATTTGTTAACAAGTTATGCTTTTAACAATTCCTCCTCCTTCTTAAACTGAGTATCTAAATTGTCCCAAATTTCTTTAGTAGTCAGATTCATCAACATTCTCAGTGGTATTAACAAAAGTACTCTAACAGTATAAAAAATATTTTCATATTTTAAACCAAACTGAGTCTTTCGTTTCCAATAATTAAAATCAGACCCATTGAAAGACTGAAGTTTAACCATATCAATTGGCACATATAGTTTAACCATATCAATTGGCACATAAAGTTCAACCATATCATTTGGCACATATAGTTTAACCATATCAATTAACACATATAGTTTAACCATATCATTTGGCACATATAGTTTAACCATATCATTTGGCACATATAGTTTAACCATATCATTTGGCACATATAGTTTAACCATATCAATTAACACATATAGTTTAACCATATCAATTGACACATATAGTTTAACCATATCAATTGGCACATACAGTTTAACCATATCAATTGGCACATACAGTTTAACCATATCCATTGGCACATGTTTTTCCATTTTTTCTAAATAAAAATTGGAAAGAGTGCACCTGATGAACAGTAGCCTGTGAACAGTAACTGCGAACAGTGCAGGTGAACAGTAACGGTGAACAGTGCCGGTGAACAGTAACGGTGAACAGTATCGCGCCGTCGCTACAGTGATGCCGCCGCTACAGTACCGCGCCGCCGCTACAGTACCCTAACCAATCTAATGCTTCAAGATTGTTAGAATTTTAGGCCAAGCAATTCAATATGCAATTGCTTGAAGCATTACACCCTAGGTATCTATTTTGGAATACGTAGCATGCTGCCTCCAGCTAGCATATTTATAGGAATACACTAGGGTTAAAACCAGTTAATAGACTCTTGCCCATTCAGGCCCATTACAAAGGTTCATTATTTATTGGGCTTATATTAAAACATATTATTGGATTATATTAAATATCCAACAAGTTCAGCGTAATTAACGAAGGAGAGTTCAGGGTTTACCTTCTGCAGATTACTAGTTATTGTTATAGGATCTTGAGTTGCATTATGTGTGCATTCATTTTCAGTTTCGTTTGCATAAGTTACTGCATCTTCTGTTCTGACAACATGAGGAATTAGAACATGAACATCCATCATCTGTTGATTCAGATTTGCCTCATTTTGCTCCTCCAACCGAGTTATTTCTTAAAATAGGATTGTTTCATGACAAGTTTCTAATACTAGGATTCTTTTTAAGTAGGGTTCTAAAACTATGAACTCGCATTCACCAAATGCGAAGTATGGGAATAAAATATTAAAAATTATTAAAATAATAATTTAAATATACTAAAATAAAATAAAAAATAATAAAAAGTAATTATATAATTAATTTAATTATTTTTTAAACGTATCCGGACGTCCGAACTGACATCCGGAAAAAAAGAGAATCCGGACTCTACATCTTGACGATACGACAGTCATCCGAAGTTATTTTAAAGAAAATCGCATTCACCAAATGCGAGTTCCATTTTTTATAAAAAATTAACCACATCCGGACGCCTTATCCGGACAACAAGGAATGCGTCTGGATGTGGAGTATGGATAAAAAATTGCGAATCCGAACAAGAGCATCCGAATGCAAGTCCGGACAATAATTATAATAATATATTTGAAAAATATTTTTTTTGTTAACAAAAATTATGTCTCGCAATTCCGGACGATAGGTCACTAGATCTCTACTTTTATTTTCTTTCTCCACCCTGTTTCACAATTTCTCTTCCAATATCAGAACCCTCACTCCATTGCTCTCAAATTGATTGGATCCTACGGCACACAATTTCTCTTATCGATTAAACATAACCCTCATCGGTATTGGGCAGTGGCAGAAGCAATTTGGTTACTGTTAAAATTCCTGCAACTCTTTCAAGCTTCGAATCTAAGTAAGTATCATGAGTTCTTCTTCAGTTGAAGTTAGAGAATGTTACTATGTTGGATCTTTTCATATTGACCTGCCCGTGATTTTTTATTATTATTATTAGGGTGAATTCCCTTTTACCCCATTGGTTAGGCATAATCACCCCTCACTACCTCGTAGTTTCAAAATACCCACATAAACCCCTCGTATTTTGAACTAATGTGGAAAAGCGACGAAATCCGTCCAAACTGACGAATGTGGGCTACACGCGTAAGAATATGCGCGTGGAAAAATAAAGCGAGACTAAAATACAATTTTTATTACAAAATTACCCTTATTCACGTTTTCTCTTCTTTCTTATTTTCTTTCTTTTTTCCCTTTCCCTTCGTCTTCTCTGTCTGATTTTCTTCAAGAATAGAAAGCTCGGGGTTCTATCGAACTTGAGTTTCACGAACAGATCTTGCCTACATCTACTGTCTGAAGTTGAATTCCTCTTCTCTCAGAAGAGGGAACAGCGGGAGCTTCGTCGAGATTTCCCCACCTGAATCTGGTCTCCCGATTTGGGATCTGAAGAGAGCCCGATTAATCAACCCAGCAGCTGACCATCTCTGAAGAGAGCGCCGAGCTGGGACCCATCGGGATCCTGTCGACTCCAGCTTCAAAGACGAGAGTGTCGATTGCCAGATTCGTGCAGTAAATCTCTACCGAAAAAAAGATCCGACCTTTTCATAGAAGCTCTTCACCGACGAGTTCTCTGCCTCAGAACAATGGCTGGGTTGTGCCTTTTCACCGAGATTCTTTAGCGCAATTTTCATGGAGCTTTATTAGATTGCTAGCGTGGGGCTCACAGAATATACATCATTTACTCTTGTTGGCGACTCCAACTGTGAAGCTCTGGTCATTACTTTTCTCATCTGGATCTGCTGGGTTCATTGCAGCATTCATGGCCAACTCGACGAGAAAATTGGTTCAGAAATCTTTGCGGACTTATGACACCCATTGGCTCTGTATTATTGTTGTATCTTGGATGAAATGCGTGCCTTTTATGCTGATTGGAGGACCCTCGGATACTCGACAGAAAATGAAGGAAATTCAACCTGTTGCTACACTTATCTCGTGACTCCCTCTGATTTGCTCGAGGGAATTGGAGACAATGGGAATCAATCTGTTGTTGAAATTTTCCATATATTTGGAACTTGAACTTGCATCTATTTGGTATTTGCTCTACTTGCTCTAAATGTTATGGTTTGGTGTCGCTTGGGGAGTGGATTTCTCCAAGAATTGTTATGGTTGGATTACAGTGATTGAATTGATGATGTCTCTTTGATGAATGTCCAAGCCTGCCCTACGTGGGTGATGATTTGCCAATGATTTTAATTTGTTTATGGAGGCTCAATTGACTATACTTGCTTCTGGATTGAATTTGTTATCTCTGTGGAATTGTGTAAATGTACTGGGTTGAGACTGTTAATCTTCTGGATTGAATTAGCCGAGATAGTTGTTTTGACTTGAGGATAGTTGGAATCGAGAGTTGAAGCCCAAAGATTATTCTTGCTGTTTACCATTTATGTAACCTGTTGCTCTGCGTTGCTGATGTATCTATCAGAGCTGAAGCACAAATTCAGCTCTTGCTATTTAACATTTATTCTGATCTTGAATTGTTACCTATTGCCCTGCATTGCTGTTACTAATGTATCTTTGAGGTACCGTATGCTCTGTTTATAGAATTTTAATTGACTTGGTGAAAAAAAAGGGAGAAATTTCAAGTTTCAACAAGTAATTAAATTGGATGAACCCCATGCAAACAACAATCATCAATCAATTCATAAAAAATTAAGCATAAAATTTTTCACCATGAACGTCAAAGAAAAGTAGCTTTGACCCCTTCAAAACAAAAAGATTACACAAAACAGAAGGAAATTACGAAAACGAAAAAGAAAGAAAATTACAGTAATGGTGGAATCAAGAAATTGATAGGATTAAAACTTATTAACACCATACTCCAGCTCTAGAAGGAATCCATTGTCCCTTTTCATACTTCTGATGAACCCTCAAACGATGAAAAGGATAAAGAAACTCATCCCCTGAACTCTCAAAATATACGTAATATTTATAAGCATCTTTTCCAGTGATTCTTTCGACCCACCATCCATCATTATCAAAAGCATCAACTTTGTCCAACGCATTGAACTCAGGAACAATGATGTGAGGAGGAACAGGCCTAACTTCTGAAGCTTTAACAACCTCCCTGAGCAGCTTTGTTTCATCTTCTTCAGTGACGAGAGTTTTGTATTCCACCAACAACCTTTCTGCACCACACTTACCAACAACTTTGCTATCATCCTCATCTCTACTGCTTCTCTCTTTGTTCTTCTTCTTCTCATTCTTATTTCAAGAAATCCTCCCAAGACCGCTATAATGTCCTCTTCCTCCATCGACCCAGAAAAAATTCAATCCCAAAAGCTGCTCCGAAACCTTCATCTGGACCCTCATCAATTCACCAACGGTCGATGACTTCTTCTGACTCACTGCTTTGCGACCATCCTGAGTTTCCTTCGAGTCCAAGCCAGAAGCTTTACTCCTCGACTTCAAATATTTTAATGGGTTCATGTGATGGATTCATCTGATGGAAAGAGAAGAAGGTTTTGATGGGTTCATTTGCAGGGCCCGAATCGCCCAAACTATGAAGCCACAGAATAAAGCTTCGCCACATCAGGCGGATTTTCTTTTATTTGGGTTTGTAACGATGGAGAAGAGAATAGTTTTAGAAATTTCAATTTGGCCTCAAATATTTTATAATATTTATTTTGACCTCTTCATTTTTATAGGTTGTTTGACTATATAATTAAGTAAGGGTGTTATTATAATTTTACTGACATCCGTCAGTTTAGACGGATTCCGTCGCTTTTCCACATTAGTTCAAAACACGAGGGGGTTATGTAGGTATTTTGAAACCACGAGGTAGTGAGGGGTAATTATGCTTAACCACAGGGGGTAAAAGGGAATTCGCCCAAAAAACTATGCCTATAAGCGCAAATTTAGTCCCATCTTTTGCAAAACCATAATTTTCAGCTTAAAGCGGAACATTTTTTTTAAGGTTGACAGAACCTTCATTATGAGGTAGAACGGCACTCCATGTATATTAATTAACTTTTTTGGATGATGTATTTACCCTAAAATCACTATTACAATGTATTTGCCCAAGTGTGGTAAAAAAGCTTTTCACATTTCCTATTCTATTCAGTAGCTTTCTTATCATACTCTTACATTGCCAAATAAACGTAAACTTGGACTACTTCCTTCATCAACATTACAAAAGGTGCAAGCACAAAAGTTCAAGCATAGACTATTCCATTACAATTATAAGCGAAATTCACTGGAGGTGACAAAATTATCCCAAAGTTGTCTTAGTATTCATTTTGAACAGCCTTCTGACTAAGGGATCTAATTCAGCTGCTAAAGCTGCCTCTTTCAAGCTACTCCCACATTGGATAGAGTGGTAATGCATTTCCACTATACTCGTTGATAGCTTCAATTCCTTTGCACTTCCATTAAAAGTCTTTGAGGGGCTGTGTTAGTCAAAATGCTCCTCCATCCCCAAGAGTGAAAGCCATCCCATCTCATAGGGTGAATGTTCTTGAAGCCTCATACACTTTGCTTCTGCCTATCATGTTGTCCATGCTACTCTCTTACTTGTAGTAGGGCAGATTTCTATTCTAGTTAGCAAGAGCTCAGGTGCATGTTCCCTGATCTTTTTACTCTAGCCCATCAGGATGCATATTGTTAGAAATGTAATTCAATTTGGCCTAACTTCAGCAGCCAAAAATAGTGGCAAGCCTGGCCAAACTCCAGCAATCAAGGGCCCTTACCTTTCTTACCTCTCCTCCCCCATCTTATACAAGGGGACTCTTTTTATATATGCAGTGTATTCCCAATTGGTCTATCCGAATCAGTTTGAGAAATGCTTTTGGGGGCAGATCTTCAGGTTGGTATTGGTGAGCATTACTTGTAATCTACCTGGCTAGTTGATTCCATTCCTTCTTTACCTTTACAATATTAGCATGGGTCCTGACTGCATGTATTTGTTGATGATCATAGTGTGTTTTCTAGTTTGGTTTCTGCCATTCCTTTATAGTGTTGATTAACTCACTTGAGGTTGATTCCAGTTGTATGCAGTCCATATTTCTCATTTTGCACAACTTGATGGCCAAAAGTTTGCATATGAGGACATTAATTCATTTAAAGCATGATGAATAAAAGTAAAAATTACCTCTCTTGCACTATCCCTGACCACTCCTCCTCCTTGCTCGTTCTGTCCCCTCATGAATATTGCTATGTTGACTTTAACCACATTCACTGGGGGTGGGGGGGGGATGTACCCATCGAATAATTTGGATCCCTTTCTACTGCTTTTTATGTCTTATCTGATGCCACATTTCACTCTAGGTTTCCTTCTAACTGAACACAACCTGAAACTTGATGTTCATGGACATTTTTATGGCCTCCATTATATTTTCTTTAATCTCATCAGCTTCTTTGTGAGTTCCTTAAAAGACAGCAGTGTTTCTGGCCTTCCAAATTTCTCAGCATATTAATGATGGCAAAATTTTTGCTAGATGCTTTATGTATTTGTTTTTCATGTCTTTTTGCTACCAATCTTGGAGATTAGTTCTCATTGAATTAGACAAGTGATGAATACCAAGTTCTGCCCCAAAGATTCTCCAGATCTTCCTTGTTACTTCACAAGTGGTGAAGAAATGATTAATTGTCTTCATTTCAGAAAACCATAGGCCACATTGAAAGGCCCATGAATTTGAATTCTGAACAGTGCAGCCCCCACAGGAATTCTATGTTTAAGTAATCTAAGCATAAAAAAGGAGATTTTTGTAGGCAAAGATTGATCCCATATGCACTCACATGGTATGTGAGGATTGGATGGCCTTTGTCTGATTTTATTATATGCTGAAGCAAGAGAGAATTTCCCATCCCCCGTTAGTGCCCAACAGTGGTGAATCTAGAACTAAATCTTAGCGGGGCTGATTTTAAAATAATTTTTTTTTGCGATTAAAGAAATATATTTAACTAAAATTTTAAATTCATAATTATAAATTATAAAAATATATAAATACAAACAACTAGACTACAAATTAACATTTAATTAACTATTATTTTTTGTGTACTCGTATAATGAAGAAGAGATAGTTATATTCTACGTGTTTACATTTGTTGAAACGTTCAAATTTTTGCTTATTTTCAATTGTTGAAAAAATATTATTAAAAAAATTATAAATAAAAAAGTAAAAAAAAAGACCTTTGTTAAAAGAGTAAATAAATTGTTGAAAAAATATTATTAAAAAAATTATAAATAAAAAAAGTAAAAAGAAAATACCTTTGTTAAAAGAGTAAATAAAACAAAAGCATAAATGAAAAGGGATGGTATTGGAAAGAGGAGAAATAGATAGAGTGAAGTAGTGAAATTGATTAGAATAAAAAATTGTGAAATAAGCTAACAAGCATGAGATTGTGAAATGGGAAGGGAAAAGGACCTATTGTGTATAAAGGTTCTTTTTCAATAAGTTAATCAAAACGACATCGTTTTGATAAGTGAGTGATTTAAAAAAAAATTGTCAAAAACACAAGGAACCCTTTGTCTTCTCCTCTATTCCATTTGCTGCAACTTTGACCGTGGGTGTTGGAACTTGGCATGGCGGCCGCCGGTGGTGGAAGGCTCTTACGAGCTTGGGAGGGGGCTGAAGTCCAAGCCAGACCCGCCAGGCCCCGCCTAGATCCGCCACTGGTGCCCAAACAATCCTATCCTTTAGCTATGCATCATGGGGTTTTAGGAGGTGGACTAGCTCTAATCCTTCAGGTGATAAGACTTCTCTCAGGCCCTGAAAGTCCCACCCCTCCTGAAGCTTAAAACGGAACTTTTAGGCCAAATAACTCAAGTCGCAAAATGGTAGTGTACTGGGGCATTTTCGTGCATCTTTTTAATGTCCACTGTTTTTGTGATCAAAATGGTGTTTTTTAGTTAAAAGTGACTTTTCAATTCTAATTTTGTCCTAATATGGTGTTATTTGGTCAAAAACCTTATTTTTTTTTCCCGAAAACGGAGTTGTTTAGTCAGAAACTCGTTTTTGTCCTAAAGACAGGAAAATATATAAAAACGTGTCTACATCTGCAATTTTGGTCCTATTTTTTGCAAAACCCTTGTTTTGAATTTAAAACCAAAATGTTTGCACAAAAAAATCAAGTCGTAAAATGGCACTGTACATTGGTGATAATTATCTCGCTACGCTCCTCACGTAGATTGATGCGTTGTTGCGGAAAAGTATCCACGATCTTTTTGTAAATCAACGTGATTAAGTCGAATCACCCTATCTTCGTAGGATGACAATTTACATGGTTATATGATGGTTCATCACCAACAAATAACAAGATAGTCAAGCAAAGACAACTCCCTCATCAGGAACAATCTTCACAATAAGAATACAAAATCCTCCTCAGATTTTATTCCTTGAAAAAAAAAACACAACTCAATGTTCTTTATTTGTCAAAATTCACGTCTAATTATTACAATTGAAGGAAAATACCAATTTATAGGCCAAACACAAACTATAGATGAATTATACCATAAAAGGAAACTTTAAATAATTTAAACCCTAAATTACCAAAAATAGAAAATAATTTACGCTAATTATTTCCAGCACGTCGCGACGTGGGGACAGCCCGAAGTCGTGACGTCGGGGAACAGACCTTAAAAATAAAAATTATCGTTGCTGGACGTCACGACGTGCGACGACGACGTCGAAGGCTCTCCACATCGCAACATGGCTTGCTATTTTGCTTCCCACGTCTGTTTCTCTAATCCCAGGTCTCCAAATGAGGGACCGTCTTCTACAACTGGAACAAGCACTTTGGATTTCTCGGACTTGACATATGATCTCAATTTCGTATCAATGGGCATTTTCGTACGTCTATTAGAAAGTTTACAATTTTTGTGCAAAATTGGTGATTTTTGGCCGATAGTGACTCTTCCACTCTAATCATCGAATCAAAACTCACGTTCGTGTTTGTTTTGTTCAATATTACATGCGTGCTCTTGTGTGTTTTCTGAAGTTTTGTGTTAGTTAAGAAATATAATTGCTAAGCTTGTAGGGTCTAAACATCCCTCGTTACCTTAACGCATCAAATTGGTATCGAAAACATGTTGCACAACTTTCATCTTTATTCATTCCGAGTTTACCTTTTTTGTCCTATTTTTGTTCTTGTTCAATCCTTGTCTGTTTTTCTTGTTTCTTGAATTGTTTGGTTTCTATTTGCATCCAGATATATAGGTGTAAACTTCGTTGGAATAATCAATTTTGTTTGGAGTAAAAAAAAATAGATAGCTTTTTCTTTTTTTTCTTGTTCACTTTAGCATATTTTTTCCTTTAAGATTGATTCATTTGAGTTAATTTTGTTTCTATATTTTGTTAGGGTTTGGTGAAGTTTTTCGTCAAGTCAATCCGAGTCGTTCTTGACCACTTTCTTGAAAATCTTGATTTTCTTAAAATTATTGTCTTGCCAAAATTTGTTCTTTTCGCAATTTGAGTAAAATGAGCATAATTTTGTCATACAAACTCTAATTTTCACACATAATATACAATTTCGAAGATTTCGATGAGATTTAAGAGACTAACATTTGTGCATCCCATGATATTGGCCTTATGTTTTGTAAAATCCATTGTTTTCATCACTTTACGAGCTCCAAAAGTTATCTTAAAATTTCTATAAGCCATTTTTTGGAATGAAAATGTTGTTTTTCGTCAAGAATGGCTTCTCTATTTTAAAGTTAGACTAATATAGTGTTATTTTGGCGAAAATCTCATTTTTTTTTCTCCAAAATAGCGTTTTTTAGCGGAAAATATGTATTTTGGCCAAAAAGGAGAAAACGCAAAAAAAAAGTGCCTATAAGTGAGTTTTAGTCCCGTCTTTTGCAAAACCGATGTTTTCAAGTTAAAATCTAACTTTTGGGCCAAATAATTCAAGTTACAAAATGGCACCGTACGGGGCTGTTTTCGTCTATCTGTTGTATTATCCACCGTTTTTGTGCTCAAAATGGTGTTTTTTTCTGTCAAAAATGACTTTTCAATCATAATATTGTCCTAGTACAGTGTTATATGGTCAAAATTCATGTTTTTTTTTCCTGAAAACATTGTTGTTTGGTTGAAAACTTTTTTTTTGGGCTGAAAGATGGGAAAACGCATAAAAACATGCCTACATCTGTGATTTTGGTCCTATTTGTAGCAAAATCCTTGTTTTGAGATTAAAACCAAAATTTTGGCAAAAAGAACTGAAGTCGTAAAATGGCACTGTATAGGGGCTTTTTTGTCCGTCTATTAAAAAGTTTGTTATTTTTGCGCAAAAATAGTGATTTTTGGTCGATAGTGGCTCTTTCACTCTAATCATCGAATCAAAATTCACATTCCTGTATGTTTTGTTCATTATTCCGTGCGTACTCTTATATGTTTTTTGAATTTTTGTGCTAGATAAAAAATATAATTGCGAAGATAGTAGGCTCAAAACATCCTTTGCTACCTTAACGAGTCGAATTGGTATCAAACACATGTTGCACAACTTTCATCTTATCCTTTTCGAGTTTTCCTTTTGGTTCTATTTTGGTTAACATCATACCGTAAGGGACAATAGAATTATTACTACGGAAGTATACTGGTTGCTCTTCTTTTTTTTTTCCTCTCTCTCTCAAATTTAAAATATTGGAAACTAAACATGGAATCAATTTGATTCGGAACTGGAACTAGCACTGGAATCAGTTCCATACTTTCAGTACTGGGATTGAAATCTTTATAGAAAGTTTCGACTCTAATTTTAAGAAAAATGGAATCTAAATTTCTCAATTTATAAATATTCGTAATTTGTTATGTAATTTCTTTTTAGTTGCTATATTCTAATTATCAGTATCAGTTATTTAATTTTCTTTAAACTTTTTAAACTATGGACATTGTTTTGCTAATTTCTAACAAAAGAAAAGATTAGAAGTTCAAACTCATCAATCCAACCAATAATGGACAGTAGAATAGTGATTTTTACAAAATGAATTGAATCATTCTGATTCAAATTCAACAATGACAACAACTAGCTCAAATTCTTCGATATTTTTGCCAAATACTTTATCAAAACTTAAATAAAAATTGAGATATATATCCTTTATTCTATTCAAATTCTAAATTGCCTTCTTTTTTTCTTTACTATTTCATTTTTTTTAAACGATTATAACTTGCATGCAAAAATAGAATTATTCAATTAGGCAATATTTTACATTTTAAAATTTCACAAAGAGTACGTTATTAAAAAAACCCTTAAGAACCAAATACATAAACGATAATATATCATTCCGATTCTGATTTTACTAAATTGTGAAATTGATATGCAATGGATTGAGGATGGGTATTAGATTGTAGAGGATAAGTGCAAGAAGGGAAAATAGTTAAATCGTGCTATTAACTTTAAACATATGTAACTTTCTCGTCTAAATGGTAATATACCATTTGAAAATTTTCGATCAGATTTACAAGACACATGGGGCGAAACTCTTTGCCTTTTGTTCTTTTTCGGTAAAATTCAATTATTTTAGTCATTTTTGGGCCCATTAAGTTTATTTAAATTATGTTCGAATTATTTTCTATTTAAATTTAGCATTTTCTACCACTATATAAACATTTGTTGGCGTTTATTTTTATTGTTATGATTTTCATATTATTTAATTAATAAAATTTTTCAAATTATTAGAATTTATGTCTTTTGCAAATATGAATGTCTTGTATAAATCTGCACCGTATTAGAAATGGAAAGCTGAGGATTTCGAAAAGCCAACAATTTTGAAAGCGGTGGAACATATATACCTATATATATAGAGAACCAAATGGAGTCTTTATAAATGTTTATTGAATACATCTAATTTCCTAAAGTATAGAAGAGTGAAAAAGGAAAATTGAAATATTAATGATGCATTAAGGTTTGTCTAACTGATGGGTTAAGGTTAAGGTGTGGCATATATTTTTGTCTATATCTCCTTGGTGAAAACATAATGCTGAGATTTTGATGTAATATAGTTGCCTTTTGTGTTGGTCAAATTCTTTAAACTCTTCAATTCCCAATATATGTTTTTTCTATTTATTTCAAAAACTCATGTAAAGGAGTAGTAGTGCTCTAATTTCTCATGCATTAACTCATGTAAAGGGTATGCCCTATCTCGTTTGTATTACTGGAAATCCTTGTAGAACAATTGATGTAAATGGAGTAGTACTCCACATTTTGTTTCGGAAATTCTTGTAGAACAATCTCGCATTAGGTCATTGGCATGTGATGAAGCTGAAAACTGCACCTCGGGTACTTTAGGAACCGAGCTGAAGTTGTACCGAGCTCCAAGCAATAAATCTGTTCTTATCTGTAAAAAATAAACAAGCGTCAGAGGAAAGCCCGAGGTTATCCCCGGGAGTTCCACTCCGATGCCTAAGTTAATAATTGGATTCCCCCCCTTTCGTTAACTTATTCAGGTATATATCAAAAATCTCGAATAATTACCGTTCAACAATCTTACATGATGATCTCCTTGAATCTAGGATTGCAGTTATACTGGCTTTTGACTATTTCCCTTGCAGTTCGGGAGTATTTGAATTACAGTTATATCAATACCTCCTCAAGTCGGTATATAAAACTTTTATCCCGACTTGACAGTAACTTTCAAACTTTCCCGAGTTGATATCCTTGTGAAGAACTATACATCAAAAAGGACCTTCCATGTCAATATCGACGCTTCAAATCCCAAGGAAATTAATTCTTAATCATGGGATTAACGCTTTGAATTCTGAAAAAATTTAATTCTCAAATATAAGATTCCAAGAAAATTAACTCCTTATCATTGACGTTTGCATACCCTCTCAATCATAACGATTGTTATCTTGATCAAAACTATAATCTTGCATCTTCAATCTCATTTAATTTCCAAGTAGCTTATCTTCTTATCCGAATCCTCTCCATTTCTGTCATTCGAATTTCAAAGAAGAAAACTTATCTCCCAAATTACTATTTTAGGGTTTCCTTCATCAACTCGTTCAGGAATCTTCTATCGCCAGACTTCCCTTCAGCAATCAATCAGGTATGTCTTCGGAAGAACATTCTAATTCTTCAGAACCCATTGTTTCTGCAAGTTTTGTGGAAGCTTCAGCTTCCAATACGGCATCTCCTAATAAGAGCGCAGAATCAATATGTAATAAATCCCCTTCTAGTAACATTCCGACGAAAATTCCGGCCACGGAAACCACGCCTAGGCGATCAGTTAGACCATCTCTCAAGTCTACAAGCCCTGACATAGCTAGAAACCCTGAAGATGAAAATCCGACACTGGCGGACAATAGCGTGATAGATATCACAGAGGAAATTCTTGCCAATTCCATCTCTTCTATTTTGAATAGGAAATCAATTAGCCGTATAGTTGACAAATACTTCATTCCCAGCCACATTTCAGTTAAGATACCATCCGAAAATGACAGAGCTACTCGCCCTCCTCAAAATTATTTAACTTTGTATGACCATCAGTTTCAAGCTGGTCTTCGGCTACCTTTTTCAGGCTTACTTCTGGATGTCCTTAAGTATTATAAGATTAGTATAAGTCAACTCACCCCTAATTCCGTTAGAACTGTGGTGTGTTTTGGGCTTGTTTGTCAGCATAGTAAAGTAAACGCCACTCTCCCTTTATTTAGGCGTTTTTATTCTTTGAAAATAGTTCTACATGAAATGGGCTGGTTTTACTTTAACCGACGTGCGGGCCAAGTGTTGCTCTTGCAGAACTTTCCTAGTTCTATTCACCGATGGAAAGAGAAATTTTTCTTTGTGAATACTGAATTTTTGGGCCATGATCAAGCTTGGAGAATTACCAATAGTATAACTGACCGTCAACCTAAGAGGAATTATGACAAAAAAGGGGAGAGAATCTTAGAGTCTTTACGGAAAACTCTCGCGGTTGTCTGAGAAAATCCTGATTCAGGGTAAACTGAGTTCTGCTATCCTTGGCCCAGATTATGAGGGCACTAAAGATAGGGACGGCCTTGAACGTAAGTTTTTCTTCTAGAAGTTTTGTTTCTCTATCACTCTAATCTGATATTTTCTTCTTCTGATGTTTTCTTTTATTACAGTGATGGATCTTAGCCAAATGCTCAGGACGGGATTTCGTAAATCCCTTCCTACGGGTTCCTCCTCGGGGAAGTCCAGCCCTGAGCCTTCTGCAAAACAGAACACCCCAGAAAGTTCTCCAAATCAAACCGAGCTCCCTCCTTCTGCTGGTTTACCTCCGAGGCCTGAAGAGCCGAAAGGACGGGGGCGAAAGAGAGTAATCCCTCCTGCCTTTAAGGCGAGCTCACCTCTGTCCAAAAAAGCTTCTAGTTCAATTCCCCCTGTAACAGCTCTTCCTACTATCTTCTCCGAAAACTCAGAGTTTGGCTTTCTTTCTCAACTTAAATTAGCTGCAATTGCCTCTTCTTCTGCTCCTGTCTCTCACCCCATCAATCATTTCTGTCCGAGCTGGGGTTGTGACCGCAACTCCCGAGTACTCACTCCAGCGGTAGCTCGGCAGTGGTTGAGTGAAGGAGTCTTACCTCGGGACTTAGACTCACTGAGGCAGCTTAGCCATGAAGAGATGATAAACGTTCTCGTTGTTTCTGCTTCCCAGGTATGTTTAATCTTTTATGGACCCTATTCTATTCTTTTCTGTTAAGCTTGTTTACCACTTTTCCTTATGAGGATTTTTTTTTATATGTAAACTGCTGCTCTGTCTGCTAGAACCCTCGAAATCCTCCAGGAATCTGGAAACTATGCTGACCTCCAGTTGAGGTTGGAGAATGAGATGAAAAAGGTCAATGATCATGAGGAGAGGATTTCATACTTAGAAGATGAAGCCCAGAAGCAACAAGAGTCTGAGTCCCGTGCTAGGCAGGATTTGATTGAGCTCAGGGTGGAAATAAAGCGAGAGCAGGATGAACTACACAATGTCAAAATGAATCTGGCTGCTGAAAAAAAGAAATCCAAAGAGCTCTCCACCGAGAACCAAAACTTCAGCTCAGCAATCATTTTCTGGGAAAAGCGCTATAACACGTTAAAAAGCAAGTATGATTTCATCAAAGGAAGCGGCTCAAGCCAGACGGTAGAAAACTTCCTGAAGTCGAACGAATTCTCCCAGCTTGTCTCCAAAATCAATGGCCCAGTGATGCAACTAGGCTATAATGAGGCGATAAGACTCCTTCAGGAGGTACATCTTCCGCACATGACATTAGAGGAGTTGGGTTTCGAAGAAAACGCTGGGGAGAAAGTTAATGCTGTTTACAGGGAAGTAACAGGAGGGGCCCTTGGGTTTTCTGTAGCCCAGTTCATACCTTCTACCCCGGTCTATGAAAATCCAGAGGTGGATATTTCTGAGCTAGAGAAGAATGCCGAGCTGGAGAAGCAGGGCGAGCTGGAGAAGCAGGGCGAGCTGGAGAAGCAGAGCGAGCCGGAGAAGTCTGTAGGAGCCGAGAAGATTAATGATCAAGAGGGAGAGGCTGGGAAAAAACAAGCCTGAGTTGTCAGGCTTTTAATTTCTTATTATTCTGATGCTGGATATTGGGATGATTTCCCAATTTATTTGACAATTTATTTTTCCTGTTGGATATTGGGTTGGATATTGGGTTGATTTCCCAATTTATTTTGATAATTTAACTTATTTCCCTGAATTTTTATCTTGGGATTCTATATACGACTTGTTGCTCTTAAGGGTTATTCCTCAAGATTCTTCAAAGTGTTTTTCACATTTTCCCTGAGATTTAATCTCGGGGTCTTATATGCTTGGTTATCCTAGAGATTTAGTTCTCCAGAATTTGCCTTATATGTCGGGATTTTCACAGGGATTAATTTCCACCGGAATTCATCACCAATACTCACTTTATTCAATATAAATTGATTTATTACATCAATAAAGAAAAGAGGATAATTACCGAGCTGACAAAGTGCTCGACACCTTCTAAACTCAATAAAGAAAAAGAACCATTACCGAGCTGAAAGAGTGCCCGATATTTTCTTAATAGTACTTCCTCAGATTCTGGAAGTTCCATGTTCTTGGAATTATTTTTCCATCCAAATGAGACAATCTGCAATAACCAGCTGAGGATACATCCTCGACTTTATAAGGGCCTTCCCAAGATGGATCAAGCTTCCTTGTCTTCCCTACTCGGCTTGCTTCTACCTTTCTTAGCACCAAGTCGCCAAACATGAACCGCTTACCAACTACTCTCTTATTGTAGAACCGAGCTGCCCCTTCTTTATATTTCGCATCTCTGAGCTGAGCTCGTATTCTTCTTTCCTCCAATAAGTCGAGGTTCGCCTGAAGTTCCTTCTGATTTTCATCTTCTCGGAAAAGCAACACTCTAGGACTGGGTAAGCCGATTTCCGGAGTAAGGACTGCCTCAGTACCAAACGTGAGAAGATAAGGAGTTTCTCCCGTAGCGGTTCTAGGAGTGGTTCTGTAAGACCATAAGACCATCGGGACATTTTCAATCCATTCACCGCTTGACCGACCCAAACGTGTCTTCAAACCTTGTAAAATTATCCAGTTTGCATTTTCTGCTTGGCCATTTGTTTGAGGATGTGCTACTGAAGTAAACTTTTGTTTAATTCCCAGTGATTCACACCACAATTTAAATGGCTCTTCCGAAAACTGTTTTCCATTATCTGAGATAATTACTCCTGGAATACCATATCTGCAAATGATGTTCTTCCAGAAGAATTTGATGACATTCCTTCCCGTAATATGTACTAATGGCTCCGCTTCAATCCACTTAGTGAAATAATCGATGACAACCACCAGGTATTTATACCGACCTGCCGCTTCTGGGAAAGGCCCAAGGAGATCTATTCCCCATTGATAAAAAGGCCAAATAGATATTGAAGATTGTAACGGCACCTGTGGTGTGTGAGTCATCACGGCATATTTTTGACAATTTTCACAAGTTCTAATCACCCGTGCTGCGTCTTCGAACATGGTAGGCCAAAAGTATCCGAGCAAAAGTGCCTTTTTTGCCAGCATTCGAGAACCGATGTGAGAGCCACATATACCTTCATGAATCTCATAAAGTACATATTGGGCCTGCTCAGAGTCTATGCACCTCATCAAAGGTTTCAAATATCCTTTCTTAAACAATACTCCACCCTCTAGAACATATCGGGCAGCTCGCATCCGTATTCTCCGAGCTGCAGGCTTATCCTCCGGTAGATTCCCCGACTTCAAGAACTCAACAATCGGGGTCATCCAATTTTCAGTAGCCTCTACACCCATTACCTTTACAGCGAAGATGCTTCGTGTAGGAAGTGTTTCCACCATCACTTGCTTACTTAGATGTGCAGACGTTGAAGAAGCAAGTTTACTCAAAGCATCTGTTCGTCTATTCTGAGAACGAGGTATCTTCTGGATATTGAAAAACTCAAACTTACTCACCAAGGTTCGCACGACCTCCAGATATCTCTTCATGGTCGTATCTTTGGTAGCATATCTTCCGGACACCTGCTCAACAACTAGTTGGGAATCACTGTAAGCTTTCACATACTTAGCTCCGACAGATTCTGCTAGCTTCAGCCTAGTGATCAACGCTTCATACTCTGACTCATTGTTGGAGGCATTAAACTCAAATTTTAAAGCGTAGGCTAACTCATTACCTTCAGGACTAATTAATATCAAACCGGCTCCTGCTCCTCTCCGGCTGAAGCCCCATCGACGAATAACTGCCATTCCTTCCATGTGTCCTGCTGAACAGGTGTTTCAACCTTTTCTACGTCGCTACCCTGTCTGGGCATTTCAGCAATGAAATCAGCCAAAGCCTGGCCTTTTATCGCCGTTCGTGGTTTGAAACTGATATCATATTCACCGAGCTCAATAGCCCATTTGGATAGCCGTCCAGAAGTCTCTGGTCGGTACAGCACCTGTCTGATAGGTTGATCCGTCAAGACACAGATTGGATGAGCTTGAAAATAAGGCCTCAATCTCCAGGCTGCAAACAATAAAGACATAACTAATTTCTCAAATTCTGGGTACCTTTGTTCGGCTCCCTGCAATGCTTTGCTTACGAAGTACACTGGTTTCTGTATCCCATCATCCTCTCTTACCAAGACTGCGCTGACTGTGAGCTCTGATACAGCCAAATACAGGAATAAGGGTTCCCCTGGTGTCGGCACAGATAGAGTGGGTAATTGTCTCAAGTGCTCTTTTAAAGCTTCGAAACATTGCTGGCATTCATCATTCCATTGAAAGTTCTTGGCAGATTTCAAAAGTTTGAAGAAGGGTAAGCCCCTCTCTGCTGCTCGGGACAAAAATCTGTTTAAGGCTGCCATGCATCCTGTTAACTTCTGTACCTCCTTTATGTTCCGAGGAGCTTCCATAGCTATTATTGCCTCCAATATTTTGGGATTGGCTTCTATTCCTCTCTTAGAAACGATAAAACCCAAAAACTTTCCCGAGCTGACGCCAAAAACGCACTTCTCGGGATTTAATTTTAAGCCGACCTGACGAAGTGTATCGAATGTCTCCTTTAGGTCCGCTAGCATGCTTCCTGCCAGTTTGCTTTTTATCACCATGTCATCTATGTAAACCTCGACATTCCGCCCAATCTGACTTTGAAAAATTTGATTGACCAATCGCTGATATGTAGCTCCAGCATTTTTAAGTCCGAAGGGCATCTTCTTGTAATAAAAAATTCCTTGATCAGTTATAAAAGCTGTCTTTTCTGCATCTGCTGGATTTATTAGTATCTGATGATACCCTTTGTAGGCGTCCAAGAAACACAAAATCTCGAACCCGACGATTGCGCTGATAATCTGATCAATGGAAGGGAGAGGGTAACAATCTTTGGGGCAGGCTCGATTCAGGTCGGTGAAATCAATGCACATGCGCCACCCACCATCGACCTTTTTCACCATGACCGGATTTGCTATCCAGGTCGGGTATTTGACTTCTCCTAAGATCCTGACCTCCAGTAGCTTTTTCACCTTCTGTTGGATAACCTGTTTGCGATCGAGCGCAAAGCTCCTTTTCTTCTGTTGTACCGGTTTGACGTCATTGTCAATGTTAAGCGAGTGGGTTATTAACTTTGGTGACACACCTCCCATCTCCTTCGGATCCCACACAAAGATATCACTGTATTCCAATAGAAGCTGCAACAGGTCCTTTTTGATCCGAACAGGAATATTTTTACCGATCTGGATTGTCCTTCCTGGTTTGGAAACATCTATCGGGACTTTCTCTACTTCATCATCATCAAACTCGAAATCAACACTCTTCTCGGGATGCTGTTCCCGAACTTTCAATGGACCCTTGATATCTGCTTCTCCATGTACACAATTTACTCGGAGCTCTCGAGTAAATTGATCATTTCCCCTCATCGCTATCATATAACACATTCTCGCTGCATCTTGGTCTCCCCTGATTGCCGCTATTCCCGACCTGGTAGGGAATTTCATTACCAGGTGATACGGTGACCAAATGGCCTTTAATTTTACCATTGTTGGTCGGCCTAAGATGACATTGTAGGGGGATGGCGATTTTACTACCTCGAAATCTGAATACACCGTCTTGCTTAATGGATATTCGCCTATGGTAACCGGTAATGTGACTATCCCCATAGGCTGGACTGTTTCTCCAGAAAAACCGACCAGCGGAGTCGGGCTCCGCCTAAGATGCTTGGGATCCACCTCTAGTTGTTCAAAAGCATCAACATATAAGATATCCACCGAGCTCCCGTTATCCACGTACACCCGATGCACCAATTTGTTGGCGATACTGGCCTTAATGATCAATGCATCCGAATGAGGAAATTTTGTGGGTACAGCATCTTCTTCAGAGAAGGTGATAGTTTCTGAAGGCTTAAACCTTTTTCCAATTGGCTCCTGCTCGGGCACTTTTCGGCATCGATTTTTGCTAACCGAATTGCTTTCTCCTCCTTCTAGACCACCAAGAATGGCGTGGACTTCTCCTATAACATCCCGAGCAGGTGGATAATTATTAGGCCGAGGTCGTTTTTCTTCATTTCGAGCATTCCTCCCACCTTGAGGCCGATAAGGTGAACGTCTTTTCGACGACTGACCTCTTCGCGCCACCTTGTAAGTCGTCTTTAAGAACTCCTGCAAGTACCCCTCTCGGACGCAATCCTCAATTTCCTTCTTCAGGTCGGTACAGTCTTCGGTGTCATGCCCGTGTTGTTGATGGAAACTACAGAAGAGGTCTCGATTACGTTTATGGTTTGGGGCACTCATTTTCATAGGGGCCTTCAAAATTCCCTGCTTCCCGACAATAGCCAGGATCTCTGATCGGGTCCTGTTAAGGGGAGTAGTTAATCTGTCTCTCAGAGTCACTTCTGCGGTGCGTCTTGGCGGGTTAAGGCGATCGAATACTTTAGCTCGCTTATCTAAACCCAAATTCTTTCTTCCTTCATCCCGGGCTTTTACTCCCCGCTTCTCATTGTCTTGCTTTCTCTGATCTGCCTCTTCTCCTTTGGCGTACTTTTCAGCTCGATCCATTAGCTGTTCCATATCACCAGGCGGATCAGTAGCCATCTTGGTGTAGAAGCGTCCAGGTCGTAAGCCGTTCAGAAATGCCCCTACCAAAACATCCTCTGAACAATTCTTCACTTGTAAGCTTTCATCGTTGAATCTACCCATGTAAGCCCGAAGAGACTCACTTTCTCCCTGTCGAAGGTTAAGTAATTCTGCCGTAGATTTGTCGAACTTCTTGCCCTGCAAGAATCGGTTGAAGAAGAGGTCACATAACTGAGAAAAAGAGTCTATGCTTCTTGGCCTCAATCCTTCGTACCAAAGGAGTGCCTTCCCTTCCAGGGTGGTAGGGAACGCCTGACACTTTGTCTCCTCGGGTGCTTTCAGAAAATCCATCGTAGACTCAAAACGATGAATATGATCATTGGGATCGGTGTCTCCCGAATACGCCTGTAACTGGGGTAGTTTGAAACGGATGGGAAGAGGGAAATCAGCTATCTCTTTAGATAATGGGCTCTCTTTCCTGGGCCTTCTCTTCCCTGGATTTACATCCTCGTCAGGATTTGACTTTCCTGCACCTCCAGTTCGGGACACATGGTGCGTCTCCGACTTTCCCTCATTTTCTCCGTCAGATTCAACCTCCTGGGGTCCTTTTCCCCGGGCATTCTGTTGATCATCTTTCTTCCTTCGAGTTTCCTTGATCACAGCCTCCATTTGATCGTAATGCTCAGCAAATATCTTCATCATTTCTGGAGTGATTTCATTGCTTCTTGCCGGAGGCTTCTCCGGTGCCCCATGGCGAGGGGGCCGTGATTGCCCTTCCCCTTCTCCTTCTGGCCTATTAACCGGAGCTGTTCTTGTTGATCGAGTCATCATCGTCTCTATGATTAGTTGTGTGAACCTTTTGTTTGGTTCCCACAGACGGTGCCAATTGATGAAGCTGAAAACTGCACCTCGGGTACTTTAGGAACCGAGCTGAAGTTGTACCGAGCTCCAAGCAATAAATCTGTTCTTATCTGTAAAAAATAAACAAGCGTCAGAGGAAAGCCCGAGGTTATCCCTGGGAGTTCCACTCCGATGCCTAAGTTAATAATTGGATTCCCCCCCTTTCGTTAACTTATTCAGGTATATATAAAAAATCTCGAATAATTACCGTTCAACAATCTTACATGATGATCTCCTTGAATCTAGGATTGCAGTTATACTGGCTTTTGACTATTTCCCTTGCAGTTCGGGAGTATTTGAATTACAGTTATATCAGCATGTAAATGGGGGATTGTTCTTAAGTCATAACATCTTTGTAAGAGTGATATTAGGGTATGTCCATCACTCACAAACTATATTAATATATTGGGAGTGGCGACCCACCTCAAAAGGAGGTTAGCCAACCAAAAAAAGAAAAACTCACGTAATAGTGGTTTTCGGTATTCCCACAACTTCTTTTCGCTTCTAATAAATAAAATTTGTGTGTGGCACTACACCTTCTTAGGGGTTATTCCAAAAAAAAAAAAAATCTTAATTATGCATGTTTCATGCCAATTCAAGTGAATACACAAGTCCATACATATATAATTAATTAGGTTTTGGATGTGTGTCAATGAATGAATAGAAAAGTGTTAAGAAAAGTAAAAACTACATATTTATTTCTTCGACTTTTGTGAAATAAGTCATTTACAAATAAAATAAGAGAAAGTACTTGAAATTTGAAGTCCACTGCTGGCCCAAGATATTATATTTATATCATAGCTGCAGCCTGAAGCATGCATGCTGAACATCCATCTCCATGCCATTCCATTCCATGCATTTTGTTTGTGATCGATGACTTTTGCCTACTTTAATTTCTCCTCCTGTACCTTTTCTTAATTATTATTTTCATTAGATAGAGTTTATTTATCTTCGACTGAGTGGACTCAAAGACTTTCGTAACCAACTTGTAAAACTCACATAGAATTAATGAAATCAAACTCAAAACCCATTTCAGTTCTTTTGCATTCAATAGTACTCAATATATAGGATGAGGCAATATTTTTCACTAATTTAATTCACATTTTCATCTGAACTGAAGAGATTAATGGTAATTTGTACTTTTAGTTTTGAAAGAAAAAGGAAAGCAAATTCTCCGAGATTATAATTAAGGAACAAGTTTAGGAGATGAAATCTTCTATCCAATATTATTCTATATATCTTATCCTGTCTTATATTAAAATTACTTCGTAGGGTTCACTCATATCTTGGTTAGGGTCTAATAATTCTAAAGTGATTTTAGTGATATTTATACTTTTAATCCCTAATTTTAGTGAAACTACATCGTTCTGAACATTAAAGATGATCTGGTCTACAAGTTTAGATGCGTGCATGATTCAACGTTCTTAGACTTCATTTTTTTAGCTAGGTAGGCATTAATATTAATTGTTAGGTATGTGGTGAAACATTTAAAACTAAAACTCTTGAAATATTATATTTTATTTTGATTTTTCTTTTTATTGAGTACACAGCTACAGTACTACTAGTTCTAAGGTGTTAGATAAGGAAGACAGAGTCTATATATATTGAAAAGAGCCAAGATTAATTCTGGATGCATGGAGGATATAAAGATATATAATTAATAGTCTAAGAAATTAAAACAAATAATTAAAATGGTGATCAAAATCCTAGTTTCTATGTTGCTGTTCTTTATTTCTTCTTTTTCCCTTGTAATTCTATCAGCACATTCAAGCTCATCAATTCCTGAAAATTTCATCCATTGCCTTTATGATGATCATACATTTTCATCAAACAATATCTCCACTACTACTCTGAGTCATGTAGTGTATGTCAGTACCAATTCTTCCTACCAATCTATCTTGGAATCTACTATTTCAAATCTTAGATTCTTGACACCTTCCACCCCAAAACCTGTGGCCATAATCACTCCTCTAGTTTACTCCCATGTCCAATCCACAGTTATATGTTGCAAACAGATTGGATTACAGATTAGAATCCGAAGTTGTGGCCATGACTTTGAAGGCTTGTCCTATAAATCTCAAGTTCCATTTGTCATACTCGACCTCAGAAATTTGAGATCTATTAGCATTGACATTGAAGACAATACTGCTTGGGTTGAATCCGGTGCAACAATTGGCGAATTGTACTACTCGATTGCTGAGAGAAGTCCCATTCATGGATTTCCAGGAGGGGTGCATCCAGGAGTTGGCATAGGTGGACACTTGAGTGGTGGCGGAGTTGGTAACCTTGTCAGAATGTACGGGATAGCTGCTGATCATGTCATTGATGCCCTTATGGTCGATGTTAATGGTCGAATTCTGGATAAGGAATCGATGGGAAGTGATCTTTTCTGGGCTATTAGAGGAGGTGGAGGAGCAAGTTTTGGAGTCATACTTTCTTGGAAAATCAAGCTCGTCCATGTTCCGCCTGTAGTCACAGTATTTACATTGATCAAGACTGTTGAGGAAGGTGCCATAGATCTTGTCCACGAATGGCAATATATAGCTCCAAAGCGGAAAGAAGATCTGCTCATTGGTGTAACCATAGGGCGGTATGGAGCAAACAATAATACCCTTCAAGCAATATTTAGATCATTGTTCCTTGGTAGAGTTGATAAACTCCTCAATGCAATGGAAGAAAGCTTTCCTGATCTTCAATTGAGAAAAGAAGATTGCATTGAAATGACTTGGATCGAATCTATCGTTCATGCAGCTGGATATCCTGGCGGTGACCACACTATAGACGTGATAAAGAATAGATCATACGATCTGCCTAAGGCTTTTATCAAGATTAAGTCAGACTTGGTTGAGCATCCTCTACCTCGTGATGCACTGGAAGAGTTATGGAAAAGGGTTTCAGAGGTTGATTTTCCAGGAATACAATTCCAGCCTTACGGCGGAATAATGGATAGAATATCGGAATCAGAAACTCCATTTCCACACAGGAAAGAGATTCTGTATGAAATCCTGTACATGGCACTCTGGATGGAAGACAAACATGGTGAATCTTCAGAAAAGAATATCAATCAGATAAGAAGTTTATACGAGTTCATGACTCCTTATGTGCCAAATAGTCCAAGAGGCGCCCTTTTGAATTCCAGAGACCTTGATTTAGGCACCAATGATCATGTCTCTGGCACTAGTGCATATGATAAAGCTAAGGAGGAATGGGGATCAAAGTATTTCAAGAATAATTTTAAGAAGCTGGCAATTGTTAAAGGTAAAGTTGATCCAAACAATTTTTTCTACCATGAGCAAAGCATTCCACCGCTTGATCTTGTTTCCCACCATGAACAAACAAATAAATGCAGAAGAGGGAATATGTTGATGACTTCCCTTCATGATCAATGCCCTTCTCAAGTTGTTTAATTATTGATCGAGATAAACAACTTTGTCATTTTATGTACTGAAAACATGCATGTCTCGTACGTGAATAATCATTCTTCTCATGAAGAATATATTTTACTTTCATTTTCCTAATTCTATGGATTGGGTGTTTACTGTTGAAGTTAATGTGGAATGATTAAAATGATTATGGGAAACAAGAAAATCTTTAGGATAAAATGGAGACTTAAAATGCGGTAATTAAAGAGATCAGATTCTCTGTCCAATATTTATCATGTCTTATTCAGCTGTCTATAGTTCAAAACGACGTAATTTCACTAAATCTAGGGATTAAATGTATAAATATCACTAAAATTACTTTACAATTATTAGACCCTAACCAAGAGATGGGTGAACCCTACTACGTAGTTTTAATTAATACAGAATAAGACAGTAAAATTCCTAAACAGAAGATCCCGTGTTATAATTAAACTGGATGTTGAATATTGAATAACATATATAAACATGACATGCATGCATGCATGCAGTTGAAATGGAAATTACTAAATTCAAATTTAACAAGGAAGTGCACATTAGCAATAGACTGAAAGAAAAGAAGGAATTGAAAGAGTTGAGATTCTATATTAGGTAAAATTCACGTCAATGATCCCTCACTTAGACATATAATTTCCTTTGTTATTAATTTTGAAAAAGTTTCCATTAGATTTTTAGAATTGTTAATTTGGAGCGAAATGATCATGATCATCTACTCTTTTTTTCGTCCATTCAACATCTAATTATGGTGTTAAAAAAATAAATTTTAGAATTATTACCAAATCTCTATTTTTCATTTGTTGTAACACATGAATTTTGATAAAAAAAAATAGCACACGTAGTTTTTGCGAAAAACAAAATATGTATTTTGGGTTATAACACACATGTTTTAGTAAAAAAATAGCAATTTTCAAAACGTGTTAATTTTGACTTTTTTCTTGTATTTTTTTGCAACCACCTCAATTATGAATGTGTATGCTATTGAATGGTGTAAAAAAAGTAAAATTTAAAATTATCACCAAACATCCATTTTTCATAAGTTATAGCACACGTATTTTGGCAAAAATTAGCAATTTTAAAAATGTGTTGATTTTGTTATAGCTCATGCAAAATTGAGATATTTTTAAAATTCTAAATTACCAATTTTTTCCACACTATTCACTAGATCGCATAATACCAATTGAAGATGGTGCAAAAAAAAAAAAAAAAAAAAGAGATTAAAAGATCCTAATTCAGCTCTTTTTTGAATCTTAGTATTTTTTGCCCAAAAAACGTGAGATCAGATCGATCCTCGGTATAATATTTTCTCTATCCTATTTTGTACAATGTCTAAAACGACATAGTTTAACTAAAACTAGAGACTAAAAGCATAAATATCACTAAAATCACTTTACAAAACAATATTGGACATAAGATCCCAACTCAAAATGTATTATAGCTCATGCAAAATTGAGATACTTTCAAAATTCTAAATTTCCCTTATTTTCACACGATTCACTATATTGCATATTACCAATTGAGATTGGTGCCAAAAATGACACAAAATAGTCTTATTCAGTTTTTTTTTTTTAATCTTGGTAATTTTTGCCCAAAAAACATGTGTTATAGCTCTTGAAAAATAGAGATTGTTTCAAAATTCAAAATTTTCCTTTTTTTCCCACACCATTCTCTATATTGCACATTACCAATTGAGATGGTTGCAAAAAACAACACAAAAAGAGTCTAATTTAGCTTATTTTTTTAATCTTGCTATTTTTTACCCAAAAAACGCATGGTCATAAAAAATAGAGATTTTTACAAAATTCAAAATTTCCTTTTTCACACCATTCACTAGATTGCACAGTATTAATTTAGATGGGTGCAAAAAATGACAAAAAAAAAACCTAATTCACCTTATCTTTTGAATCTTAGTATTTTTTGCCTAAATAATGTGTCTTATATCTCATGAAAAATAGATATATTTTCAAAATTGAAATTTCTATTTTCTTACACCATTCACTAAATTGCACCTTATCGATTGAGGTGGGTGCAAAAAATGACACAATGAGCCTATTTCAGATTGTTTTTGTAATCTTTCTATTTTCCCCAAAAAAAGTGTGTTTATAGCCCATGAAAAATAGAGATTTATTGAAAATTCTAAAATTTTCTTTTTTCTCACTATTCACTAGATTGCATATTACCAATTGATGTGGGTGCAAAAAATGACAAAAAAAAGCCTAATTTACCTTGTTTTTTGAAACTTTCTATTTTTCCCAAAAAACGTGTGTTATACCTCATGAAAAATAGAGATTTTTTTAACATTTAAAATTTTTCTTTTTTCACGTCATTCACTAGATTGCTCATTACTAATTGAGGAATGTACAAAAAATGACGCTGAAAGAGTCTAATTGACCTTTATTTTTTGAAACTTGCTATATTTGTCTAAAAACATGTGTTATAGCTCATGAAAAATAGAAATGAGCTAGTTTATCCAAAATTCTAAATTTTCATTCTTTTCGCACCATTCACTAAATTTCCCATTTCCAATTGATGAAGGTGCAAAAAATGACGCAAAAGGAGTCTAATTGCGTTTTATTTTGAAATTTTTCCCAAAAATGTGTGTTATAACTTATGAAAAAAAAGACATTTTTGAAAAAAAAAGTCATAAAAAGAGTTTAATTCATGTTGTTTATTGTATGTGTTGGTATTTTTTGCTCCAAAAGTGTGTGTTATAACTCATGAAAAATAGAGATTTTTTTAAAATTAAAATTTTTTTTTCACATCATTCATTAGATTGCATGTTACCAATTGAAGAGGGAGCAAAAAACGATGCAAAAAGAGTCTAATTTAGCTTTATTTTTTGAATTTTGCTATTATTTGCCCAAAAAATGTGTGTTATAACTGATAAAAATTAGAGATTTTTTTAAAATTCTAAAATTCTCTTTTTTCACACCATTTACTAGATTGCACATTACCATTTGAGATGGGTGCAAAAAAGACACAAAAAAACCTAATTCACCTTATCTTTTGAATCTTAGTATTTTTATCCAAAAAAAACGTGTGCTAGCTATAGCTAATGAAAATAAAGATATTTTTAAAATTCTACATTTCTCTTTTTTCATATAATTCATTAAATTGTACATTATCAACTGAGATAGGTGCAGAAAATGACACAAAAGGAGTCTAATTCAGATTATTTTTGTAATCTTTCTATTTTTTTCCCCAAAAAGTGTGTGTTAGCGCATAAAAAATAGATTGAAAATTATAAATTTTCTTTTTTCACGCCATTTACTAGATTGTACATTAATAATTGAAATGAGTGCAAGAAATGACATAAAAAGAAGCCTAATTCACCTTATCTTTTGATTCTTAGTTTTTTTTATAAAAAAATGTGTGTTATATCTCATGAAAAATACAGATATTTTCCAAATTCTAAATTCCCTTTTTTCACACCATTTACTAAATTGCACATTATCAATTGAAATGGGTGCAAAAAATGACACAAAAAAGGCTAATTCAGATTATTTTTATAATCTTTTTATTTTTTGCTCAAAAGCACGTGTGTTATAGCTCATGAAAAATAGATTTTTTTTTTCAAAATTCAAAATTTCCCTTTTTTTCACACAATTCACTAGATTCCATATAACCAATTGAGATGGGTGCAAAAAATGACACAAAAAAGTCTAATTCAGCTTGTTTTTTCAATCTTTCTATTTTTTTCCCAAATAATGTGTATTATAGCTCATGAAAAATGAAGAATTTTTTTTTAAAAAAATTTAAGTTTCTCTTTTGTCACACAATTAACTAAATTGCACATTACCAATTGAGGTGGGTGAAAAAAATGTCAGGGAAGTCGTAATTTTCTAACATATCATTTTTTTAACAAAATAATTGACGTTTTTTTGTCTTGTCATCAATTCTTCGTTGATCAACTTTAACTGTAAGAGGGTAATCGCAATTTTCTAAAACCACAGAATTTGTTTAGTATATTTACCAAATCTCGGGAGTGGAAAATATATAATTTACCCTTGTTATTAATATACCTATAATGGTTCGCGCTTAAAACCCCCAGCATTTTAAGATGTGCCTTTCTTAAAAGAAACACATTGCTATATCACTCAATGCAGCAATCAACTTTCGAAAGTAATATTAATTCACTTTACTATAGTTCAATAGCATTTTTCAATAACAACAATAACAATTATACATTTATCCTACTAAGCGAGGTTGGTAAATTATATAGATCACATTTTGTTACCGACCTCCATCTACATTACACAATTTTTAATGTAATATATAGAAGGGGATTTGATAAATTTTTTACTTTGTCGCAATCTTCCTCCTTTTTTTGAGTTTGGAACCGGTTAATTATAGATAGTCAAACTACTTATAATTGGGGGAGGTAGTTCAAAAACTTTTTTCATGAAATATATATATATTTTGTTTCTTAAGAAAAACTATTATTTTATGTGGTACAAGAAAAAGATGATTAGATCATGTCAAATTCGAGTGTCTTTGTACAATCTGCATTAAGGCCTTCAAAATAGTGAAGTTTCATCTTCCCGCTATAGAGTTTGCAAATGGAACAACAAAAAATACTTCAACATCTTAATTTGTTCAGCAAATGAAGCCAATACAAAAATGGTATTATTTTGTGTCGATTATGACTTTAGTGCTTGGAGTATTTGTACTAATAGACTGTCCATTCTAGAAGGGTATAAAACATTTATTCAAAATACATATTTATGATTTACCATTAATAAAATGGGGTATGAGCCCTCTTTTTTCAGGAAAAAAGCATAGAAATTATGATTTTTTAAAACTTAATAACTATGTTTTCATGTAATATTTTCACCATTAATACACTCGTATTTTCTATTATTACTTAACATATTTTGTAATGGTTTTTTTTTTAACATATTTTGTAATGGTTTAATTACTAAGAGTTGATGCTCACTCATACATCATTTTGAGTGTCTTTTGAGTAATGGCTTAGTTGTCAAGAGTTAGATGCTTACCTATGCATTATCTTTGGAATATCTTTTGAGTTTTTTTCCCAACATAAATGGATTTTCCCATGTATGCATTATATTTTGAGTATCATTTGAGTTTTTCCAAGTATAAATTAATAGATTAATTTCCAATAATTAGTGCATGCAATATCTTTAGTGTTTTTTTCCAATATAATTGATTTTATTTACATGCATACTCAGGTTTCAAACTCTAAATTTGGCGGTCTTGAGAGATTTAAGTTATCCCTTCTGATCAATTCATTTCAATCTAATGCTTAATTCCGTCCTCACAGTACTAAAATGAATATTTTAAATTGAATTTCATAAAAGACTCTTAACTTATATCTAAATCTCGATCAAACCTCTTTATACTAATGACATGGGAAAGAGATATCACAGATTTAATCAAAACATCTTTTTAAAGAATTAAAAGTCATAGCAATTTTTTCACTTAATTATGTGACTTTTGTCCTTAATTTGTTCACATTATCCCTCTTTGTAATAGCTTTAATTGCCAAGAGTTGATGCTCATCCATGTATTATCTTCTCAGTTTTTTTTAATGAATCTTAAACTAACAAATCAATTATAAATTTTCAAGTGCCACATATTAATAATGGCTTACAAGCATTTATAAAATTAGTAGATATTTTATAATCTATTGAGAGGTAGTTTATCTCTATGAAATACTTTGTATAATCTATAAATGTCATTATAAGTTAGAATTGTTATTTTAGCAAATGAAAGAGATTAATTCTTTAGCAAATAAGAAACTTTAATTATTAATGACATTGAAGGTTGTATTAAAAGTTTAAAATTCCATAATTGACTAAAGCAAATTAACACAATATATATTAGTATATCCAATCTAATTATGTTATCATACTTTACTTTTCTTATGTGAATTTGTTATATCCAATTTAACAAACACAATGTACTCCTCTATTTTCTTTTCTAGTCTTTTAAATTTTCATATTTTAATATAGTAATTATTCTAAGATTTTATGATTATTGATGATGATTTCACGTAAAAAGAAAAAACATTATATGATAACATATATAAGAATAAATGAAACATGCCTTCTAATGTAATAATCATTTGAAATTTTTTAATGTAGCGGTTATTGTAGGATTTTATGATTGCTATGATGCCTTCATTATATGACAAAATCTAAGGTTTTTTAATGCATTAATCATTCACTTTTATACCATCCTCACCCTCCCCACAAAAAAAAATTATTTGTTCACAATAATATTCCAAACAAAAGCAATTACATAAGAGTCTCTCTTATACCTAAACTGGCATAATAACATCCGGACCCTGCACGGTTGGATAATATAATCATTTTATAATCATTTTAAATTTAGTAAATAACAAAATATATTTTTAAAATTATTTCTAAAATATCTAACTTCCACTCCAGTCTTGTGCATGACTTATGAGCTGTTAATGATTGATAGTGCTTTTTTGGAGTTTGTTTAGATTAGAAAATGTAAATACAAGTTAAGAAATGAAAACTTTTGTCCAATTAAGAACCTTTCAACATTATACATAAAGGTTTAATTGGATTCGTTATCTCATTTAAGTTTTAAAATGAAAAGACACAATTTAATACAAAAAATTAGGCATGTTATAATACACTAAAGTAATAATCATTGCAAGAGAATAAATTACTCAACTAAAGGAATAATAATGGGAAGAGAATAAATTATTGAGTTAAAAGCACTGAACCCCTTCAATTCATACGTTAGTTAGTTGCACTATACCCCCAATAAAATAAATAAGCACTTTACCCCTTCTAACAAATTCTATTAATGACTTTAACAATTAACTAAATATTTAAAGATATTTGAACAAGAATGCCCATACAATAATTTCACTATAATCCTCTCTAATTTTTTTTGATAATATTTATTTTATTTTTTATTTATAGAACAAGTGCTATAATATCTTCTCATATTTTTGACTATTTTGGTATTATGGTTATGGAATTTCTATTTATAAAATTTTTAATAATTAATCATAAAATATTAGTTATATATATATATATATATATAATTTCTTCTTACAATTTCTTTTCACTCATCAATCATTTGGCAAAAAGATAAACTTCTTATTTTGTATTTGATATTTGATAAATTTGACAATAAATTAACGGTTAAACACTTCTCGGTTTTGTATGGTTATGGTTATTTCTATTTATAAAATTTTTTGGTATTGATGAGTGAAAAGAAAGTGACTATTTTGGTATTATGGTTATGGAATTTCTATTTATAAAATTTTTAATAATTAATCATAAAATATTAGTCATATATATAATTTCTTCTTACAATTTCTTTTCACTCATCAATCATTTGGCAAAAAGATAAACTTCTTATTTTGTATTTGATATTTGATAAATTTGACAATAAATTAACGGTTAAACACTTCTCGGTTTTGTATGTACTATAATGACATTAAATATTTAAATGTTATTAAAATGTTATTAATATTAAATAAATTAGAAGAGCAATAAGAATGTATTTCATTAAGAAAAGGGTTTGAATATTATTATTACAAAAAAAGAGAAACAAAATGTAACTAGAATATGTCAAACAGAGAAACACAAATTTATCAATTATCAATTGTCAAATATAAAAATAAGAAATTTATCTTTCTGCTAAATGATTGATGAGTGAAAATAAGTTGTAAGAATAAATTATATATAAAACCAACATTTTAGATGACTAATTATTATAAATTTTTTTATAAATACAAATTCCATAACCATAATACAAAAATATTCAAAAAATATGAGAAGAAATTATAGCAATTTTTTTATTAAAAAAAATATTATCAAAGAAATTAAAGAGGATTATAAAGAAATTAATATATGGGTTATCTTGTCCAAATATCTTTAAATATAGCCATTAACATAATTTGTTAGAAGGGGAAAAGTACCTATTGATTTCATTGAGGGGTATAATGCAACTAATGTATGAGTTGGAGGGGGTTAAGTGCTTTTAACCCTAAATTATTAAAGGAAATCAATGATTGTTGTTTATTTTAAAAAAGAACATTTAAGGTATTTCACTAAAAATATACAAAGTCAATTAAGGAATTGATTAGGTTGATTTCTTTAATATTAGTAAAAAATGTCTATCAACATTACAAATATGAAATTTGAAAGAGGTAGGAACTTGCATGAAGAAAAAAATATTAGTTGACATGAGCCCTTGGCTCAATGGGCATCACCTAGGAATTAAGTGCCTAGGAGGGTTGGAGGTCAGGAGTTCAATTCCTATCTCCAACAAAAAATCCCCTCCTATTTATGGACAAATGGGATGGATGAATATTTGTGGAACATCAAATCCCCCTGAGATACATACGCAAGTGGAGAAAGTCTTATGGTACTTACGCGCAGAAGTGAGGCCGTGTGGGTCTGGTATTCGCTAAGGAGCATCGTCTAACACTTTGGGGGGAGTGATGACTTGGTGACCAAAGGTTGAAGACTAGCCCTAGTACCCAGTTTGGGCCGGTACTGTAAGAGTAGTATCCATCTATGTGCACATCCCGCGATTTACATCCTTAGAGTGGCTAGGGAACTGTTGTCTTGGGGCTCAGTATAGTACACCGTAAGTTGGGATCTGAGTCATAAAAAATATTAGTTTTATAGAATTGATTATATTAATTATGTTAATATTAATAATAAATATATTTAGGTGTTAGGAATATAAAGTTTTTGTTAAACAAATAATGAAAATTAAAATCCTTCCATTTACAGAAGCAAATAATGCTATTTTTAATTAATAATTTAGAGAAGCAGAATTATTGAATATAATAGGGTATGAAGGATTCTGAGAGACACAGGATGTGGAGAGAGAAACGATATCGTTTAAAAAACACACGTGGAGGGCGACCACATTTGACGTGGACAACTCTTACACATGTAGGATGACCGTCTGACGTGGACAACTCTTAACCACGCTTATTCTAAAAACTATTATAAATAAATAAAATTGTAAACAGTCCTTTCTTTTTCCAAAGTCTCTAAAATTTGAATGTAATACAAAACTTTCACGTTTTTCAATTACTTTCCTTGACCTTTTTTATTCTATAAAAATTTATAGATCGATCCGTTTCTTTAAGCCAAATTTTGAATTTTTCACTTCATAATCTTAACTTTTTTTTTTTTTTTTTTTTGCAAATGCCTAAATGAAGTTTGACAATCTATGCAAAGAAACTAAACTCAATAAAAAATAGAATTTCAACGAGTATTCCACTATTGACTTTCATTAGGCACACAATTTTCCTTTTGGTAGCATCAATATTTGTTGATCTTACATAATTTCTCCCGTGAGTTACTGTTTTTTGTCACTTATAAGTAGGGATGTTCAACAAAATTTAAAAATCTCCCACCACTTAAACCACGCTGCACCATACCGTATGGTGCATAAACTGTGATTTTATTGTTTTCAATTGTCGATTTTGATTTCAATATTTTGAAACCGCATGTTGCGGTACAGTTTTATTATGTAAAAGTAAAAGCACAATAAAACCATACCACATATATTTTAATAGTAAAATAATTCTATATAAAATCATTCAACATAGAAAGCATTAATAATTGCTCTTAATTACTTACACTTACCTTACATTATTATTTTTTTACTTGTTTTCTTATTGAAAAAATACACATACCATAAATTTCAAATTTTGAATAAAGTAAAATGATTTATTTTTCTTATCACTCAAATTTTTTCTTATTAATACTCGCATATTAACATTGGATGAAGGAATGAACATTTTGCTTTTTGTTAATTGATTATAGTATATTTAAAGTTTAAACCACATAAACTATACTACATCGCACCGAAAAAACACACACCGCAAACCAGGATTTTTATATTTTAATTATTTGTTATGTTTTGTATTTTTCACAAACCACAAGTCATAGTGCAGTTAAAAATATTATGCAAACCCACCCAAAGCGCACCATGAACTCCCCTGCTTACAAGTACAAAATATTTTTTTTTTGAACAAATTTAACTCTCATAAAACTATTTTTCTTCTTCTCTTTCCTTTTTTTTTTGTTTTTCCTTCAGAATATTTTACTCCCATTTTTCTTTTAGTTTTTGCAATATAAGTATTGAATTTGATGGAAAATGGACTAGAGAGGCAACACACTTGCATTTAAAAATCAAGAAATTGTATTTGCAATTTCAAAATAGCTAGTCAGCATAAAAATAAATAATATTCTTACAAGTCAAAGAATGACAAAAATTAATGCCTAAAACTACTCTCATTACAGTAAATATCACAGGCTGCATAGCTTAATCACAATATGTGTACCAATCAAGATTATAAAATATAAGGTAAAAAAGGAAAAACAAAAAAAAAATATTATTAATTTATAAGATTGGGACACATTCCATTCATAAGAGACACCTTTTAATTTATAAGGTCGTGACACGTCTACCGTCAGAAACATTAGAGGTGCCTTTTAAAGTACAAAACCATGAAAGAAATGATCTTGTATGCATAGGTTGAGACTAAGTGCTACTAGACACCCCTCCATGGAGACTTGGCAAATGAACTACAAAAAGGACTAGTTGATCTTGACAAGGTTGAAAAGGCACATATCAAATTCTTCCTGTACATTTCAACAACAAAATTCTTTCATTTTATTTTTTTATGTCTCAGGTTTCTAATTCTACAACTTCTTCAGCCACTTCACTGCTGTTGAGTCAGACTAATCCCATACCTCAAGCCAACCGTCCCCTATCCAACTGAGGATGTAAACTGCAGGATGTGCATGCATTGGGTACTAACTTTACGGTAGTAGCCCAAGCTGGGTACCAGGGTCAGTCTTCAATCATTGGTCACCAAGTCACACACCTCCCAACCCAAAGTGTTGGCGATGGTCCTCCCACGAATTCTGACCCCACACGGCCTCACCCCTACGCACAGCCACTATAATTGTTCTCCATTGTGTATGTGCTCCAGGAGAACTTGGAGCATCTCACAAATACTCTTGGATAAATGGGTAGAGATTTGCTCCAAGTGGGATTCGAACCATGGTTGCCATGGTGGAATCCCACTTGTTGTGTGACGTAGATGAGTCCTTAGTCATTTAAAAGGAATTGCCAGTTGTCACAGGAAAAAAATAATTCAATTAAATAGCACGGGAAAATACGCTAAAATGCAAGGTTTTAGTTAGAAGTTTGTAAGTATTATAAGATTTTGACTGATGATTTATAATTTTTTTACTCATGAAAATTCTATGAAAAGAAATACAAAAATTAATATAAGAAATGGTGGTAGTATAATATATACATACATTTCTGGTAGATTATTAAATTGATAGAGATGATCGAAAACGAAAAAAGGGAATTATGATGGTAAGTAGTCGAGCTAGTCAAAATGACGTTTCTATCATTATCATCATCATCATTATCACTATCACCACTAGATTTGAGATTTGTACATTTCTTCATCTGACTCTATATAGTTATAATGAAGAGTTTTGGGATTTTATGGTAGAGCAAATACCATGCAAATGTTGTTTATATAGAGATTGTTTGTAGTGTTATTTATTTCTTTTGTTGAAAAACATTAATTTTATGGTTAGTGGGTGGAGATTGTTCAAAATTATTTTAAATTCAATAACCTTCCTAATTATCTTATAATTATTTTGTAAATAATAGAAGTCAAATGACCATCAAGGAAAAATTGGAACATTTATCATTTACATTTATAGGTTATAATTCATTGTAAATTACAATGGTACATATAAGCTTGACTTCCATAAAACACGTTTATAACAGTGTCCACTTTGATATTTTTTTTAAAATGTCATGCCATTGGTTCATGAAATCTTTATTTCTTATATCAAAAAAAAAAAAAAGAAACAAATCAACACTAAAACTTTTTACTAGTAGCATGCCTTTGGTTGCATGATTAAAGACAAATGATAGGGCGATAGTTTAATTCATTCCATGCTAATAGTAAGAAATTTTGATATCAATTTGCTTCTTTTTTACTTTAATATAAGAAATAAAGGTTTCATGAACCGATGCCATGGCATTTAGAAAATATCAAAGTGGGCACTATGTTATAAATGTGTTTTTTTATGGAAATCAAGCTTATATCATTTTAATTTACAATCTATGAATATAAATGATAAATGTCCCAATTTTCCTTAATGGTCCTATGAATACAAATGATAAATGTCCAATTTTTCCTTAATGGTTATTTGACTTTTATTTTATTTTTTTAAAATAGTTATGAGCTAATTAGGAAGGTTATTGAATTTAAAATAAATTTGAGCAACATCCATCTACTAACCATAAAATAATTTTCAACAAAAGAAATAAATAACACTATAAACAATCTCTATATAAACAACATTCGTATGATATTCCTCTATCATAAAATCCTATAACTCTTCATAACTATAGAGTAAGATGAAGAAATGTATAAATCTCAAATCTAGTGATGACGACGACGATGATGATAGGAAAGTCATTTTGACTAGCCTAAGTACATAGCATGATGAATCCTTTCTTATTTTTATCTCCATCGATTTAATAATCTACTAGAAATGTATGTATATATTCTACTATTACTATTTCTTTCATCAATTTTTGTATTTCTATTTATAGAACTTGCATCCACGAATATGAACTGCAAAAAAAAAAAAAAAAAAAACCTTGTTATTTTGTCTCTTAAAAGGGAAGCCTGAAAGGAGAAAAACAAAAGGCCTTTTGTTGATCCCATTTGCATGCTATACTAGTTGAAAATAAAAATTGGAAATTTCTTTGGAAAAAAATTGTTGTCTATCAGATTGCGAGTAAATTAAAAGTTTGAATTTAATTAATTTTATTTCTTCTATGATGACAAGCATTTCTTTCTAAATTGCTAAGGAACATCTTCCTCACACAAGTTAAGATCTGCTACTCTAAATTGTGGAAATTGATTGGCAGGCAGATTCAATCGAAAGGAGAGTCGCGATGAACTAACAGTGGATAGAAGAATTTTGTTGTTGACAATGTGTTACAAGAACTTGATGTGTACCTTTTTAAACTTGTCAACAATCAACAATAGTATAACATGTTAGATTTTTTTGTTGTTTATTTGCCAAAGTTTCTATGTAAGGAAAAACAATGGCTTCATATTTGAAGGTCAACACCTTCTTTATATGGTATAGTGACACTTAATTTCAACGGATGAAATATAATTTCTTTCACCTCTTTGTACATTAAAAGGGGTCTTTTATTGGTGGAACAGGACACAACCTTATAAATTAAAAGACGTTTCTTATATAGATGGAATGTGCCACAACCTTATTAAACACTTTCTTTAATGATAAAAAATAGGGTAGATTACTTCCATCATCTCTCAACTTGAGGGTTCACTTGTCTATGTCTCTAATCTTTAAAAAAATTCTATTTTTGTCCCTCGTCTTGCATTTTTAGTTTTCAATGGTCCCTCATCTTACATTTTTGTCCCTCGTTTAATCTAACAAGATTTATATATATCTTGACTTAATTTCTTCCTATATAGTCTTTTTTATTGGAAAATCTTAAGAGAGCCTTTGTTTTTGAAACTGACCAAACATCATTTTTTTTCACCTCTAACTTTTGGGATGATAAAAATGTAAAGTTTTTTTTTTCAGATTTTCAAGAAATTTTATATACCATAAAATGTAGAGTTTTTTTTAAAAAAATTTTAAATTAAAGAGAAATAATTAAGTAAGTGACTTACAAGTTATTTTCTCTAATCTTGAAGCATTTATCTCCAAGCTTTGTGCATAAGAAACAAAGTAATAAAAAAGGAGAGCAAAACTTCTTAATTCCTTACCATAAACTTTTAAAAATATAAAAACTTAAATAAGAAAGAAGAAAGAAAGCTTGCTTCGAGAGAGAAGAGAAAGTTTTGGAACCAAAGAAATTCTATTGCATAAGAATGTCTTGATTACAAAGAGAGCATTTACAATAAAAGCTTCAAAATGAGAGCTGAAAATTGAACGTATCTTGCAACCCATTTTGGGTTATATTTATAGAATTTTACAACTAATAAATTTCATAAATTAAAGACATGATTCCAACAGATAAGATGTGAAGCTTTCCACTTTGCCATGATGTGATATCTTCCACCTTTTTTTCATGATATGATGCCTTCCACTTGTGGTTGTCTACTTTTGATTTTTTGGTTTTTTCTTTATTTTGGCATAATCAAATATTATAATTTATGTTGTATTTGGCATAGATTATTTCTTTGATTTTTTCTTTCTTTGCAGTCTTCTTGGAACGTATTTCCTCAGCATCATCTGACGAAGATTTTCTTGGAGTTAATCTTGGAGAATTTGCTCGGGATTTATTTGAACTAGAATCTAACAATTTTAATACATATTCTTTATTTTTACATAAATTATGTATTAATTGTTCAAATAAATTTTTCTCCTTTTCTGACATTTTTTGTTGCTCGTCTTCAGAATTGATTTTTGGATTTTCATTTAAAGAGATTTCTAAATCTTCTTTTGTCATAGATTCTTCATCAGTGAATTTAATAAGAGCTTTGTCAAAAGAAAATTTTGAAATAGATTATTTTATTTTTTTTCCTTTTTATTCTTTCTTTTCTCACTTTCCTTTTTCTTTTCTATTTTTTCTTTTTAAATTTTTTAAATTTTTCCTTTTCTTTTACTATTTTTTCCACTTTCTCTTTTATAGGAGAAGAGACAACTTTCATTTTCTTTAATTTATTTTGTATTTTTTCAATCAGATTATTTTTTTTCATTTTCATTTAACTCCTTTTTAGAAGAAATACGAATTTCTTGTAATAACTTTCCTTGTGCAAGTAAAGTTTTTGCTCCAACAAGTGACTTCTCAATTTTATCGTATTCTACTTGGCATTTTGGCTACCATTTGGTGTACACTACTCTTTTGAGTTGTAGAAATATTCCATCAGTGTTGTATCCAATTTTATATTTCCAATCAAACAATCATGGAATTTGAAATTTTATTAAAAAGAGTAAAAATGGTTCTTTTTGAAATCTTGAATCTTGATATTTTTCAGAATAAATATTTTTGAACTGGATAAATAAATTTTTTATTTTTTTAGGTAAGAAAGTTTCTTATTCTTTTTTTAGTATCAAAGAGACATCACTGCTTGAAAATCCATTCAAGAATTTGAATCAAGATCAAGTATATTGACAGTCAAGTGGATGCAGCAGTACTGCCCATTTGATATGTTTAAATAAATATTTTAATTTTTATTGGTTTAATCTCAAATTGCCAATGCTACTTCTGAAGTTCTCTTTCTAATTTAAAAGAAAAGGTTGGTAATTGTCCTCTCATAATGTTTGGATTATCTTGCATAATATAAGATTAGCTTATCACTGTGCACTCATAATGAGAAGCATATATTTACATAAGAACCTAAAAGAATTAACAAGTATCTTTGTCATTAATATTTTGTAATATTGAAATGTTCATTGCAATTAATATTGAAAAAGGAATACTTTGAAATGTTCCCATATTCCATAATAAAATGTAAGAGTTGGTGATGCCTACAAATGTTGTGTAGTAATAATATTGTAACATTATAAGTAATTTAAACTTTTTGAAAGCTATGAATTCTTGCAAATTAGTATAACCTAAAAATTACTTGTGGGCCATGATATCTCTTTTATTAAGTATATAACTGTGCTATGGTCAAATATTTTTCAATAATGACAGGGAATATGAATTTCTTGATGCGAACTCTACTCCTGTTATCATTTGCTCACTCTATATTCGGCGGAGTCGGGAGTGATATAACTCTTACCTATTAATTGTAATTGCTCATTTATTAAATAATAATAGAATTTTACTTGCATATAATTATAATTTCACGAAAAACATTTGTAATCAGTCCTTATATTACTTTATATTATTATTATTATTAATATCCTTCATAAATAGCTTTTGGATTCAAAATTTTTTAAACTATATGCATTTGGCCATCTCTTACTCAACTAATGCAAAAAAACCTCCTCCCATCCATCTTATCTTACCATAGTTGAATTCTATTTCATGAGAAATTCTTAGATTTTAAATATTACTTATTGGATCTATTTCTTTATTTATTTTTTCATTTTAAAAAAAAATTGGTGTTTTAATATTCTAGTAATTGTCAAAGGCCACGATTACTGATGAAATTTGTTCAAATTACTTAGAGATATAAAATGCACAAGAACTTCTTTCATAATAAAAACATTAATTAAGATGCATCTGTATTATCTAAATATAAGTTCCTTTTATTTTTTTACTTTATGGTAATTAATTAGAAGAGAAGATATATATCCCCATTTATCTTTTTAGTGAAAAGTCATTTCCTCTTTTAAGTTTTGTTCTATATTTGAACATTTTCAACTTCAAATTCAAATTTTTTTTTTAAAAAAAAAATGAACTCTCGAAAACTATATTTCTTCCTTTATTATTCAAAAACTTTAACCTTTTCTTTTTCTTTAACCTTCTAAACCGTAAGGATTGAATTTTGATACATATTAGATTAGAGATGCAACATAAGTTTCTAACTAAAATAACAAACTTTATTTTCTAACTAAAATAACTCAAATAAATCAGTTCATAAAAATAAGAGTTGTTCTTACAAGTCACATAATGAAGAAAAATGAATAGCTAAACTACTAGAAATGTTCTTACAAGTCACATAATGAAGAACAATGAATAGCTAAACTACTAGAAATGTTCTTGCAAGTCACATAATGACTGAAACAGAAAAGCTAAACTGCTAGAAATGTTCTTACAAGTCACATAGTGACTGAAACAGAAAAGCAAAAACTACTAGCCCTACATAACATTTCCATTTGTTTTCCATGGGTGAAACTAAATAATTTGTTTCATAAGGAAAACAATATGGTACAAAAAAAAAAAAAAGATGATCAAGTTTTTGTTGAAATAGAGTATCGTTGTATACTTCGAAAAGCGCAAACTCGGCTTTCAACACTTGATAATCTGCAAATATAAAGATTTTAAAAGTTTGTAAGCATCAAATCATTGTGAATAAAAATTTATAATTCTGTACTCGTGTAAGTTATATTAAACAAATATAAAAACTGTAAAAATTGACAAAAACTAGTAAAAAAGATGGTTTGATAAAAAAAAAAAAATCTTACTCTGGTAGAGTATTAAATCGATAGAGTGGAAAAATCAAGAATGGATTCATCATCATCCTCTTTACTATCGTCACTAGATTCGAGATTAGAACATTTCTTCATGTTGCTGTATAGTTATGAAGAGTTTTAATGTTTGATGAGAGAACAATGTCAAGCAAATGTTGTTTATATAGAAGTTATTGGTAGTGTTATTCATTTTTTTTTTGGGCAAAGATATTTTAGGGTAAGTGGGTGGAGGTTGGTAAAATTTATTTCAAACTTAATTTACATTCCTAATAAGCTTATCACTATTTCAAAAAAGAAAGATTCTACTGACCAATAGGGAAAAAATCAAAATTTTGTATGAATTATGTTTAAAACTTGCATAATTTGTATTAATAGATTATTCATTATAGAAGGGTACAAGTTGGATTCAATGTATACCATTAAAAAATAAATAAATATATTAAACTTCTATATAGTTAGGATTTATGGGGACATTTATTGACTCCCATGCATGGCATTGGTTCATAGAACACACTATTAATTTTTTTTTACAATAATTATAAAAAACGTATTTATTTGCTTTTAGGAGTGTATTTTAAATTTAGGTCCCAATTTCATTCGTCTTCATATTTCGTGCATTAATATGATACCTGTTTGGGGTATTTTCTTAATCTCTTTGTTGTCTATTTAAGAAAAAAATTTAATGAGTAGTCGATATAAAAAGATTTAACACATTAGCGTTTTGTATGTACTATTGAAAATAAAGTTATAATTTATATATATTAGATTTATATTCATAAGATTTTACACATTTGTATTTTGTATGTACTAGTGAAAATAAAGTAATACTTTAGATTTATATTCATAGACAGCATTGAAAATAAATTTATACTTTATATTAGATTTATATTCATAGATAGCATTGAAAATAAAATTATTATTTTTGTAATCAAATTTCCCTTGAAATTACGAATAATTAATTATGTATTGTTGCCATTTTTTTATAACCAAAAAAAATAATATAGAAAAAATGAGCATTAATTAATTTGGAGAATAAGAAATGTAAAACAAGCTCATCCTTCAGGAAATTAACTTAGGCTAAAATTTAATTATTGGTAAATTTGAAATTAATTGCATCTTTATAATGATATTACCCTCGTCCCTAGATTTGAAACACTGGAAACTCATTCATAAGGTTTCAAGTGCTATATAACGGTTACAAGTAATTATAAAAATAAATATTTTCTTATCAGCCACATATTGAGGTAGTTTATTTCTGTGAACTTTGCATTGTGTAATCTATAAATGTCATCATAAGTTAGAATTATTAGCTTAGCAAATTAAAAAGACTAATTCGTTAGCGAAAAAAAAAAAAATCATATAATTGACTAAAATGAACACAATCCTAATATCCAACTTATATTATCATATTTTAAGTTTCTTATTTGAATTTCTTAGATTTTTGAAATTATTCTTCCCTTTATATTTTTTTCTAGTTTCACAAAATTTTCATGAGTATATCTTTCTTGACTTCATTAGGCGATCATGAGAACTTCTTGAGAGGATCAATATCTAAGATTATTCTGTCTTATTCTAGTAAATATTTAAAACGATATCGTTTTACTAAAATTAAGAACTAAAAGTATAAATATTACTAAAATAAAATTTACAATTATCAAGATCTAACCCATATGCAAATAAATCCTACGGCATGGTTTTAATCATTGATTTTAGTGAAACGACGTTGTTTTAAATATTGGACATAACAAGATAGAATAATTTTAGACAGAGAATCCAATCTTCAACTTCATTAGGCGACCAGGATAGGAGTTTAAAGGCTGGGGCTGTAGAATTCATTATCAATATATTATTAAAGGAAAAACTACCAAAAAAGAAAAAACTTCCTCCATATTTTTGCAAAACTTTTTCACAACTTATTTAATTGAAATGATACATTTTCATCATTTACATTAAAAGTACGCACTAGATTGGTCATTTGGCATTTATTATTGATCTTATATTAATTTTATACTTTTTGTATGACTTCCTCTTAAACATATGACTACATAAAAGCACTTTTCTAAATTTTTTAACCATGATTTATTAACTTGTAAACCTAAAAAAATATTAAAAAATAAAAATGTCATACATGATAGATCTATTATACAAAAATTAGTGAAAAATATATTCCTGGTACCAAATGAAGAAACACTTACAATAATTAATAGTTTTACAACTTTAATTTTATTGCAGTATAAGATTAGCTATTCATTGCTTGCAACTATGCAAGATTAATACAATGGCATTTCATCAACTTTTGTATACACAAGATACATCTACTATACAAAATTAAGCTAATGAAAAATAATTATACATTGCTTACAACTATGCAAGATTAATAGTACAAGTAGCATTTATTGAGTAGTAATATGTAGAGTGAAAATATGGAGTGATTAATGTAGACTAATTATCACTCGTGGTTATTATCAATTGTCCACGTAATTAATCTATATATCAATCACTCCATATTTTTATTGAGATTTTTCACTCTTCATAGCCATACTCTTCATTTTATTTATTATACACTACAAATTCTCAAATCAAGCAATTTGAATGTGGATATGGCTTTAATGAATCAATATGTGGCTGGACTTGGATGATCCATAGAGGTCATGATGAATAATGTAAATCAAATCTCCAGGCTAAGCTGTTTTTCTTTCTCCCATTCAAACCATCTCATTGCTTTCCCCCAACTGGAAAGTACCATCTCTCAGTTTTGCAGGAATCATATATAGGTTTCATGGATTTAGCATAAACCCTGCATATTTCAGGATTAAAATTAGAGGATTTTATTCTGTGTGTAAATTTAGCACAACAATTAAGAAGAAAATTAAGTTTTACCCAATTGATCTTGGTGCTTCAGACAATCTAAGAAAACAGGAGCCGTACAACAACAGATTGTGTAGCAAGATTATCCACTATGCCATTCCTATCTTGAACCATGAGAAAAATCGTTCAACATGAATGCAATAATACCTGAGACCCTCCTTTTGCAATAGAATTTTTCAAACTATGAGGGTTGCAACCTATAAAAAATAGAATAAAAATTGAGCCCAAAGGAAAATATTTTATAACAATTGCAAGTCAAGAATCAGATTGAAGGAGCAATTTTGAAGTTGATGATTGTAATGAAGGGCATAATGCAGAATCATCTGAAGAAGCCAATGGAACGGATTAAAAACTAGAATTGATTGAAGAATCAGTTGAAGACACTGATAAAAAGTTGGAGATAAAGAGAATTTTGACATAATTTCTGCAGATTTGGTGGGAATTGAGGATAAGATTGAAGTCATTATGCAATCTTTAAATAATAATAGTAAATCCCCAGAAAAGTTGAAGAAATGTTTTTAAAAAGTAGAAATCTAGAACATTAAGCTTGAAAAAGCATCAAGTTCAAATATTCAGTACATTATTTGCTATGCAAATCCCAACAGAGGGAGGGTTAGTTCCAATGTGTAAAGCAGATTTCTGTGCTTTTCAAGCATGGAAGCAAAATTAACCAAACACCCCATAATTAACAAACATTTTTAAAAACTCTTGTTGATAAAGAACAATTTTTTGAGTGACAAATCGATCCCAGCAAAAAGTGATAAATAGAAACTGTTTCCAGACATACATGACCTTTGTTAACAGAAGAACATGGCGTTCCAAACATCTTTGCGCAACTTGAGTAGTTCAGGTATTGAAGCACCACAAGCAGAAGTTACCCCTCCATGGCCAGATGATGTCTCATACAATTCATCAAACTTAATGAATTGGGACATTTGAGAAGTAGCAAGATGGGCATAGCTTATGGGAGGAACAACAGAAATGGCTGTAGTGCTCCTATGGTAAAGAATGAATAAGCTCCTGCATATCATCAGCTGAAAGTCTGTTGATAAATTTGATGCTACTAACAGATTCAACTGTCAAATGGTCAAGAAATTGTTTTTCAGTCTTTGTTACATAAAATAAAAGAGAAATTAAGGATGGCAAGTTCATACAAAACAAGAAATTAATTAATGATAAAATCAGTATATATATACCTATAATTCTGGTAGATAATTAATTCGATTAAAAATGAAATATCCAGTGATGGATTCGCCATGAATAACCTCTGAGTTTATTATCATCATTTTCTTCACTATCATCGCTATTTGATTCAAAAAGAAAATCATTTTTCATCTTTGATCCTACAACAAAAGATCCTACTACACTGAAAACACTAAACAATTGTAGTTGTTCTTCGCTTGGTTTTTGGGGGTTTGTATGTTTGCTTATATAGATGATTTTTTAATGTCATTAATTATATATCTTTTGGTAATTAATGCAGAAAGGTAGGTGGGAAGTAGATTTGTTGACCAAGGTACGTTAATGGTTTTAGTTGATTTAGATAATAAGATTTAGGTAACATAGATTATGCATGTCTTTAGTAGATTTAGACAATATGATTTATCACATAGCATAAGATTTAGGTAACACGAATTATTCATTGCATGCATCCGCTCATTGTACAGCATACATTGAATAATATATTGTGCTTGATTATTCGTTTGCAATTACAAAAATACATGTATATTATAAACTATCAAATGTGTATATAAAATAATTAAGTTTGCTGTCCATTCATTCTAGATAAAACAATTAATCAGCATGTAATATTAGGAACTTCTTTCCTGAATTTAATGCATCCATATAAATGTGATGGTAAAACATTATTAAAAATTGATTCTGGCTTTTCATTTAAATTTATAACTACTCCAAAAACTAGAGATATTTTTTCATTAAATTTGTCATTTTTACACAAAAATATAAAATTGAAAAATAATGAAATTAATTTTCTTTCACAAGAAATTTTATCTTTAAAAATAGAAGAACAATTAAAATCTCAAAAATTACAAAATCAAATTAAAAATATTACGCAAGAAATTACTACAAAAATTTGTAGTGAATTACCAAATACTTTTTGGGAAAGAAAACAACATATTGTTAAATTACCATATGAAAAAGATTTTGATGAACAAAAAATACCAAAAAATAAAAGAAAGACCATCTCAAATGAATAAAGAAATAGTTGAATATTGCAAAAAAGAAATTGATGATTTGTTAAAAAATAAAATAATTAGAAAAAGTTATTCTCCTTGGAGTTGTTCTGCATTTTATATTAATAAAAATTTAGAAATTGAAAGAGGTGTTCCAAGATTAGTTATTAATTATAAACCTTTAAATACGGTTTTACAATGGATTAAATATCCAATTCCAAATAAAAAAGATTTATTAAATAGAACTTTTGGTCCAAATAATGTATGTGTATCTAATTCAGGATTGACGAATAAATTAAAAGGTTTAATTAATTCGAAAAAATATAATATACTCAATTCCATCTAAGTGCTAGAAATTTTAGTAGTTGCTATTAGGGTTTTGATATAGTACCTAACATACAACTTGCAAATACTAATGAAGAAATACAATGCAATGATTGTATTTCCAATTTTTGGATTGCATGGAATTGTATGTTTTCAGTTCATTTTTTGGAGTTGAATACCTTATTCAAAAATTGTTTTGCATCTAATCCATAAGAATTAATAGAAAAGGCGAATTCCTTTTTATACATTATATTTGAGTCAGTTATTTGATAGCGTGAATGGATCTATCTTTTCTTCATTAAACTTACTTTTAGAAATTAGACAGAGAAAGGATCTAAATTTAAAATTTCAAAAAGTTCGAGTACTCTTCAAAGCATATTATTAAAAATTGTCATTGGGATGGCCATTGCGTTTCTTAGTTGCTAGGTTTAAAAAGATTGAAAATATGAAGCATCATCTTGTTTCAGTGTAAAGGCTTTGAGGCTTGGTCAAGGTTATAATTTTCATTTGTTTCATTGAAAATTTTCTATTGATTTAGAGTGAGATAGCTTTTGTCAGAACTCTATAGAGATTTTGGATGTGTTTATTATTGTGAGTTTGAGATAAATAAAACCATTAAGATTAAATATACTACATATTTTCACACATATCTAAACATACAACACATTTTTACGCATTACACACATTTACACTTATTACATATATTTTCACACATAACGCATATTTATATCTTCTACACATATTTTTAAACACTACACTTTTTTACTCATTACATATTTTCATATATCATATATTTAAATCTATTGCAGATACTTTCACATACTATATATTTACAGACACTACATACAGTTTTATATACTATACATATTTATACAGACTCACACATTTTCACACACTACATATGTTTACACATACTATAAATATTTTTACACATATTATGCAGATTTTTACACACCACATATTTACACATCATGCACATATTTTTACATATTATATATTTACACATACTATATAAATACTTGTACACTATATATTTTTACATACTATATTTTTAGACGTGAAAATAAGTTTTATTATCAAATATATAAAATTAATAAATTCAACAACTTATTATTTTCAGATTTCATACTTCAAATTCAATCAATTTTCACTTTTTTCAAACTAGCCCTTAAGTGTCTCATTTGGGGTTTTAATAAAAATAAAATAGAAAACAGTATTGCATAAAATCTACTTTATTTTAAAGGATATAACTATTTATTTTGTTGATGATTTGTCAAGTTCAAACTTGTATGTTTTATGATTAATTGTATATTTTACATCTCAATGAAAAAATAACAGAAAGAGTCATCCAGTAGTGATAGATAAATAGTACAAAATACTAGAATTTCTCAAAACAAAAAAGTAATATTTTAAATTGAATAAAAGCCCACAAAAGAATTAATAATGTCAATGCTTGAAGAATATGTAATTGTAAGAAAAACCAAAAAAATTTTATGTCTTTGATTGTTTTTTTTTATTTTATTTTAATTTTTCCTTTATTATTTGCATTCTAACATTATTTCAAGCTTTCACTATCTCTTAATATTTTTAGCTATGGCACATTTGTCATTTATTATTGATCTTATATTAATTTTATGATTTCCGCATGACTAAAAGGTAAACAAATGACTGCATAAAAACACTTTTTTTTTTTTTTAACTATCATTCATTAACCTGCCTAACCAAAATAATGAAAAAACATTAAGATCTCATACATGCAATAAAAAAATTTCTTGGTTAGCATTTCTCACAAGCAAAACGCATATTCTTTGTTGTATGTTTTTAACACTCATTTTAATAGTGCTTCAAGTGAGAAAGTCTACACGTTTGTCACCCTAAAAGAATTACAATGTCTCATTCAGTTGTTCCATGTTCTACTCTCAATTCATTTTCATGTATTTTGTTTTTGAATTGAAGTCCAATTAATCCATTTTGTGAACAACTAGAAGTGAATAGAATCGAAACGAAAATGATTTCGGTTATTCGATTTCAATTCTTCAGTTTTCGGTTTATTTTTTGTTAAACCGAATTTTAGGATTCAATTTTCGGCTCAATTTTGATTTTTAACTTTTGATTTCGATCGGTTTAAATTGAAAATTGAATTTACTTTTATCAATAATATGTTGAAAAATGCATTTGAACCGTAGTGTTCAAGATAAATATTTTAATAATTTTTTAAAATAAACAGCCATGCTTAGTTAATAATTAATTATGCATTTTTATCATAGTTTCATATTGAATAATTAATTGAATTTATTTCAAGTTTATAATTCAATGTTTTTTTTTATATTCTTTATGTACAATGTTTTTTATAGTCAACAATCTTGATTCAATAAAATGAAAACAATATATAACTATTCATACTTATTATAAAGTGATCATATTTAAATTAAAATTTTTTAATTTTCTAAAAAATCTCTCATTAGAGAAATATAAATATAGTTCTAGTTACATCTTTCTTGTTATTTTAATGTCAAAGAACAAAAACGATTCAATGGATTGAACTTTAAACATATTGGTTTATTATATGATATTTAATATTGAGTTGAATATGAGAATATTTTTTGATTGGGTTATAATTTTTTGATTGGATCTTGTAATAATATATTTTTGGATTGAATTTTTATTTTTAGCCTAATAAGAAATTCAATTTTATACCTAAAAACCAAATACCAAACCAAATCGAATTTAAAATTCAGTTTTAAATTCGATTCTCACCCATAAGATACTTATATAATTCAATAAATACTAAAGATAAAAGAGACTTAAGTTTCATCAACTTTTGTACACATGATCCATCTATTATACAAAAAGCTAGTGGAAAATATTCATTGATTGTACCAAATGAAGAAACACTTACAATAATTAATAGTATTACAACCTTATTTTTATGGTAGAACAGTAGAATACATTGCTTGCAACTACGCAAGATTAATAAAGTGAAATTTGATTTTATTTATCATACATTACAAATTCTCAAATGAAGCAATTTTGAATGTGGATCTGGCTTTACAGGATCAAATAATGTGCGGATGGACTTGGATCCTCTGTAGTCCATAGAGACCAAGAATATGCAAAACAATTAACCACAAGGCAAGGCTAAGTTGTTTTTTCTTTCTCCAAGCCATTCTAATTGTCATCTCATCAACTTTCCCCCAACTGGGAAGTTCTCCCGATTAGCAGCCAATATATAGTGATTCTTCATATTGAAATTAGAATCAAATTAAAAGGGTTAAAATTCTACATAAAAAATAAAGGAGGAAAGATGGCAAGTTCATCCAAAACTGAGAGAAAGAATTAATGGTAAAACTAGAATATGCATACATACCATTCTAGTAGATCATTAATTCGATTAAAATGAAATCCAGTGATAGATTCTCCATGAATAACATTTGATTTTATCACCATCTTCTTCTTCATTATCATCATTATTTGATTCAACAAGAAAATTACTTTTCATCCTTGATCCTACTATACTCAACACTAAATAATTGTTTGCTTATATAGATGATTTTCCGAGGTAATTTATTATCTTTTTGCTAATTAATGCAGAAAGGTAGGTGGGCAGTATCTTTTCAGTAATTAATGTAGAAACTAGAAAGTAGGTGGGGAGCGGATTTGTTTACCAAAATTATATATATGTTACTAGGTTTGGTAAATTATTAATTTAGACAAAATAATTTCTGAGCAGCATAAGATTTAGGAGATGAGATCCTATGTACAAGATTGTCCTATCATATTCTGTCTAATGTTCAAAACGACTTAGTTTAATTAAAAATAGAGACTAAAAGTATAAACATCATTAAAATTACTTTACAATTATTAGACCCTAACCAAGAAATAAGCGAACCACGTAGTTTTAATATTGGACATGATATGGTATGATAATTTTGGATATAAAATCTTATATAATGTGGGCTATTTATTTCGTGCGTCCATTTATTGTACAGCATACATTAAATAAAATATTAAGAGTAGTGATAGAAAATATTAAAAGAGTAAATTTTTCAATGGCAACCACATTGAAGGGTTTGACTGAAACATCAATAAAGTTAAAAGCATGTGTAATGATAGAGATTATTATTTTTTTAGGACATATAATAACTCCACTTATATATTTTTATTATTACTTATATACTCATTAATTTAACCATAATAAATATTAATTTAGAAAAACTTAAACTCACTCTCATTACTCTAAACTTATATTGCCAATTAAAGATTAATAATTGAAGTTAATCACTTAACTTTTTTGTTTAATAGAGGTTCGTACTCATATCAATATAGCTATAGGGTTAATAAAATTATGAAGACCTCCTTATTTTTATTTTTTAATTATTTTCTCCTCTTTTCTTTTCTATAAAAGATAATATAAGTTGCATACTTGCATGATGATAAAACAAAACACATAAAATCAAAGTAACTACAATAGCCCTTGAAGTTAGATCAGCCTCAGAATCTGGAGCTTTCTCTTCTGACTGGGTTGAGTTCTCATCTCTATTTGGTGATTCTAGAGATGTAGGAGTAACAACAACATGAACCTCATCATCATCGAGGGTTTCTACTACCTTGCTAACCCGAGGCTTGTTCTGAGACATCTCTGCAATTGAGTAGCACTTGACTTAATTTGACTTTCACAGCTTCAGAATATTTTCACAACAGTGAAGATGGCTGGGATGAGTTCAATAAGTTGAGTAGTAGAAGCTTAGAAGTCCAGAAACCCTTGAAATATCAAATAGAGAAATAAGAGCCGAAATTATTACAGTCAGAATTTACGTGACCGAGACCAACTCTTCAATTCCATATATTCAGCCGAGAATCCCCAAACTGCCACGTGTCACTTGGAGTGCTGAAGATCAGAAATCTATACAACCAAAATCTACAGCTACAAACTCCCCAAAAATCGTGAGGCAGGAAACAAAACAGCAACTATTCTACTATTTTTGTTTTTCATATTTTTATATATTTTTTATATTATATTGCTGTAAATACAAATACAATAAAAAAAACTTACAACAATTGAAGAACCTCTTCACATGACACAAAGGCTTAGGGCAGACCTCAGTTCTTCAAACTTTGCTCCATCCAAAGCTTTGGTGAAAATATCAGCAATTTGTTTTTCTGTTACCATATGTTCCAAAGCAATAGTTTTGTATTCCACAAGAGATCGAATAAAATGATGTCGAATATCAATATGCTTTGTACGAGAATGCTGAACAGGATTCTTAGAGATATTGATGGCACTCATATTATCACAGTATATTGTCATGACATCCTGCGTGACACCATAATTTTTCAGCATTTACTTCATCCAGAGAAGTTGAGTACAGCAACTATCAGCTGCAATATATTCTGCCTTGGCAGTAGACAGAGAAATAGAGTTTTGCTTATTGCTGAACCATGACACCAAATTGTTCCCCAAATAGAAACATCCACCAGAAGTGCTTTTTCGATCATCTGAACTTTCAGTCCAGTCAGCGTCACAATAACCAACTAAGTTGGTATTTGTATCAAAAGAATATCAGATCCCATAGTCAGTTGTCCCACTAACATATTTGAGAATTCGTTTCACTGACACTAGGTGTGACTCTCGAAGATTTGCTTGAAATCGAACACATAGACCCACACTGAAACAGATATCTGGATGACTAGTAGTTAGATATAAGAGACTACCAATCATACTTCTGTATAGGCTTGCATCAATAGGAGTCCCTTTCTCATCTTTAGATATCTTCTCATGAATTCCCATAGGTGTTCTCCTTGGACGAGCATTCTTCAATTCAAACTTCTTCAACAAATTCTTGGCATACTTGCTTTGAGAAATGAAAATACCATCATTTCGTTGCTGAATTTGAAGTTCAAGAAAATAATTAAGCTCACCAACCATACTCATCTCAAATTCCTCTGTCATTTGAGTGACAAATTCATCCACCATCATCTGTGACACTGAGTCAAACACTATGTCATCAACATATATTTGAGCAAGTAAAAACTGACATTTATCACAGCGAATGAAAAGGGTTTTATCTACTCCCCTTCGCTCATATCCCTTGGACAATAAATACTCCGTGAGTCTTTCATACCAAGTCCGAGGAGCTTGTTTGAGCTCGTATAACGCTTTCTTCAACTTGTAGACATGTTTGGGATTATGAGGGTCTTCAAAACCCTTTGGTTGAGTAACATATACCTCCTCATTAAGAAGACCATTGAGGAAAGCACTTTTCACATCCATTTGATACAATTTGAATTGAAACACACATGCAATGGCTAGCAATAACCGAACAGACTCAAGGTGAGCAACCGGACCAAATGTTTCATCAAAGTCAACTTCTTCAATTTGTGTATACCCCTGTGCAACTAATCGAGCCTTATTACGAGTGATATTTCCATGCTTATCACTCTTATTCTTGTTTATCCATTTCGTGCCAATGACATTCACATTAGGGGGCACGGAAATAGATCCCAAACTTGATTGCGAGTGAATTGACCAAGTTATTCTTGCATAGCACCAACCCAATATTCATCGAGTAAGGCTTCTTTCCCATTTTTGGGCTCAAGGGATGAAGTAAAACATGTCATTTGAATAATATCTCGATAGTTCACTCTCGGTTTTTCTCTCGTCCGAACACCATCATCCAAATTTCTAATAACTTTCTCAGTAGGGTAATTCTTCTGAACACGAGTGGATGGCTGCCTGCGAGGTGAGAGGACATCTTCCACAGTATCATCCTCAATACTCTGATCTGTGACACCACTTGTGACACTGAGTGGAACACTGCCTAGAACACTAGAACTTATTTCATGTAAAGATTTTGTAACATCTTCATGAGAAACAGCAGTTACTTCCAGTGAGTCATCGACTTGAACATTTACAGATTCCATGACAGTTCGAGTTCTTTTGTTGTAGACTCGATAAGCTCGACTATTAACAGCATAACCAAAAAAAATAGCTTCATCACTCTTGCGATCTTGCTTTCCATTATATTCCCTGTCATTCAACACATAACAAGTACTACCAAACGGATTAAAATAGTTAACAGTTGGAGTTCTTCCTTTCAATATTTCATAGGATGTCTTTTCAGTTTCTCTACGAAGATATACTCGATTTCCTCCAATACTTTCTACTGATATAGGACCCCTTAAATCCATATGAAGCAGCTCGAGCACACGATTTGTCCCTAGTGTCTGAGACTTAGGATGTGACACCCTTGTTTGTTTTCCAATCTGACAAGGTTCACACACTCTTTCTTCATCAAACTTCAGTATTGGAATCTCACGAACAACTCCATTAGAGACACTTTTCTGCAGTATCCTTATATTCACATGACCCAATTTTTGATGCCATAATATAAAATCTTCTATGCTTGATCGAAGACACGTAGATGAGGTAGAGATGAGATAACAATTGTCCGAAGATCTTACTCCTTCCATGATGCACATGTTGTTATGATCAACTACCTTAAACTTTCTCTTAGTGAAGTTCACATTCAGATCTTGATCACACAAATGACTAATGCTGATCAAATTTGCCTGCAGACCATTTACCAGAAGAACATTCTCTAGTTTTGGTAACCATGACATATCTAGAGTACCTTTTCCAATGACACGAGCTGTGACACAATTTTCAAATGTTACTTTTCCCATATTTTCGAATACAGTGTTCTTCAAAAACTTCTCATCACCAGTCATATGTCTGGAACATGCACTGTCAAAGTACCACTCATCAGTTGTGGCAGCCTTTAGTGAGGTATATGTGATGTTGCACCTTAAATTGTACTTCATTACCCGATTCTGTTGTGGATCCCTGCGAAAAGAAGACTTTCTAGCAGTACCTTGTCTCAAATCAGCGAGATAAATGAAGCATCTAGGACGAATATGTCCGCGACGATTGCAATAATGGCAAATATAAATAAATCTGTTACCTTTGCTTCTAGAAGCATGATAAGAATGATAAGGATTTGACCTTTTTGTGTTCATTGTAGTCTCTACAGAAACTTGCTTCCCTTTAGATTTATCCACTGGTAGTGACACTTATTATGACACTGGTTGTGACACTGATTGTGACACTGGTTGTGACAATGAGCTTTCTCCTTTATACCCCAGTCCTGAGTGATCACTACTAGCTTGACCAGTCTTAAGAATTTCATCCAGCTTGGATGAACCTGAATTTAACATCTTGACACCTTTCTTTAAGTAGTTCAACTCATTAGTCAAATTCTTCACTTCCTCTTGACTTACTCTCAGTTTGGTTCCCAATTAGAGTGTTGAAAAGTGTCCCTTTCTTTCTGTAAATCTCCAATCTGCATCTGAAGTTGCTGATTTACTTTAAAAAGTTCAGTCCACTTATCATGAAGATTCTTGTATTCGACTAGAATATCTTCTTCTGTGACATAATCTTCATCTTCATCCATATTTTCAGTGACACCCTGTGTAACATCCTTTTTCCCACCATAATCTGATTGTTCAGTTTTTGAAATAAGAGCCACATAATTATTCTGAAAATCCTCTTCTTTATCTAAGTCATCTTCACTCCAGGTTGTGTTGAGAGAATTCCTCTTCTTTCTCAATGTATTTGCATAATCTGCCTGAACATGCCCAAAACTATCACATTCTCTACACTTAATTCCTCTGTTCTTAAATGACTGATCAGATGTTTGATTTTCTTCCCTGAACTTTTTATAGCTTGCAAGTTCATCCTTGGAGTTACTGACACTGGCCTTGACACCGGGATTGTTTCTGCCAAATCTCTTCATAACTCTGCTGAGATTCTTAGATATTAATGCAAGAGAGTCCTCAAGGTCATCTTCATCAGGATTATCTGATTTCTGCATTTCTGCTTTTAAGGCAATCCCTTTGACTTTCTTTTCTTCCAAATCTACTCCAAGATTCATCTCGAATGTTCTGAGAGATCCCATCAGTTCTTCAAGCTTCATCTATGAGATATCTTTTGCTTCTTCAATAGCCGTAACTTTATAAGCAAACCGTTGAGGTAGAGATCGTAGAGTTTTCCTTACAAGTTTTTCTTCATAAAAACTTTCACCCAGTACAAACGCCTCATTAGCAATGTCACAAAGTTTTGCATGAAATTCAGCAATACTCTCATCTTCATGCATCCTTAAACTTTCAAACCTTGTAGTAAGAATTTGCATCTTTGATAATTTCACAGCTGATGTTCCTTCATAGGTAGTTTGGAGAATTTCTCATGCCTTCTTGGCTGTCACATATGTAGAAATAAGTCTGAACTGAGCAGGATCAACACCATTAAAAATTGCATTAAGGGCCTTTGAATTACAATTTGCCAATACATCTTCAGTAGCAGACCAGCTTTCTTCTGGCTTGAGAGATTTTACACCAGTTGCATCAGTAGTCATTGGAGGGTCCCATCCAGTTAGGATTGATTTCCAAGCCTTCTCATTAATGGTTTTGATGAATGCTCTCATTCTGGCCTTCCAATAAGCATAATTACTGCCGTCCAATAACGGTGGACGCATTGATAAACCTCCTTCCTTCATAGAGTCCATCGCACATAAACCAAGATCAAGTCCTATGGATCCTGCCTAAGAAACAAAGACAACCGGCTCTGATACCAATTGAAAGATCTAGGTTAGATACGTGGTGTTCTAGTGTGTTGGAACACTAGGTGTGATACCGATAATAAAATCAGTAATGGACAATAATAAAATGCGGAAACTAAAGAGACAGGAGGTTGGTAACGCAGTTCGGAAATCTGCCTACGTCTGCGGAGCCATGCCCAGATAAAACAATCCACTAAGTTCACAATTTACAAGGCACTCGGTCTGACACAAAGTAAGACTCCCTCTTATCTTTGACGCCGCCTCTTCCTAACTCCACAGTGAACGGATTGTGCGAGCTCCCCTCGACTTGTGTTGATTCCTCCCGGAATCTGTGGTTAATGTAAGTCCCCTTGCCCACAATGAAGACAAGATCCCCTTGTCAATGGTGACTCCTCCCGAAATCCATGGTTGATACAAGATCCCCTTGCCCACGATGAAGACAAGCTCCCTTTGTCAATGGCGACTCCTCCCGGAATCTTTGGTTAATGCAAGATCCCCTTGCCCACGTTTGAACTCCTCCCGAGCTCCTCAACAACCTCCTCCCGATGCTGGATTATAATAAAGAACACAAGGATTGCATCTTCAATAATATTGCATTAAGATGTTTCAGCCAACACACTTTGATCAAAGACGTTCAATAAAGAAGTGTGTTCACAGTCTTGTAAAAGACTGAAAGAATAATGAAACCTCCACACGATTTTTCACAATTCGCACGTCTTGCACACCTAAAAAACGTGTGGTGTGGAAAGATCATATAGGCACACCAAATCTTCCGATGTTTATCTCCAAGATTATTTCCAAATAAATACCATAGAAAGATGGAAACCTTTGTGACTTCCATGCTTATCTCTTCCAAAGATAGCTCTCCAATGATAACTTCCAAGAATACCAAGATAAGCACAAATCCAAGCAAAAGCAGTTACACAAGAGTCTCTCTTCTACCAAAATAATTAAATAAATTTGTGAATGTTGCTTTTTTTTTTTCATGAAAGTCTCTAAAAATTGAATGTAATACAAAGCTTTCACTGTTTTCAATTACTTTCCATGACTTTTTTATTCTATTAAAATTAATCTATCGATTCTTATCTTTAAGCCAGATTTTAAATTGTTCACTTCAGAATCTTAACTTGTTTTTTGCGAGTGCTTAAATTAAGTCCGCCAATATATGCAAAGAAATTAAACTCAATATAAAAAAAAATAGAATTTCAACAAGTATTCCACCATTGAGTTTCATTAATCACACAATTTTCCTTTATATATGTATCAATATTTGTTGATTATAAGTAAGTTCTCTCTTCATAGTCATAGAGTTGTTTTTTTTAATCACTTACAAATTCAAAATATTTTTTTTTTTGGAAAAAATTGAACTCTCATAAAACTATTTTTCTTCTTCTCTCTCTTCTTTTTTCCTTCAGAATATTTTACTCCTATTTTTTCTTTTAGTTTATGCACTATAAGTATTGAATTTGATGACAATGGATTAGAAGGGCAACACACATGCATTTAAAAATCAATAAATTCTATAAGCAATTTAAAAATAGCCCGTCCATATAAAAGTAAATAATATTCTTTCTAGTCAAAGAGTAACAAAAATTAATGTCTAAAACTACTTCTCATTACACTAAATATATCACAAGCTGCATCATCACAATATGTACCAATCAAGATTATAATTAGTACTTCACTCTATTGGTCTTACATAATTATAAGGTGAAAGAAGATTTTTCTTTTTAAAAAAAATTGCTCTATTTATAAGGTTGTGAGACATTCTATCCTTGAGAAATGCCTTTAATTTATAACATTGCGACATATTTTGCCCGTTAGAAACATCAGAGATGCCTTTTAAAGTACAAACCTGTGAAAAATAATCTTGCTTCGATTGAAATTGAGTGCCACTACACACTCTAAAGATGATATTGACCTTCTATATGAATCCCTTGTCTGTACCTCGATAGAGACTTGGCAAAAAAACAACAACAAGGACTAATTAACATGCTATACTAGTTGCTGTTGACAAGGTTGAAAATGCACACATCAAGTTCTTCTAGTACATTGTCAACAACAAAATTCTTCCATTTACTGGCCTGTTAGTCCACCATCACTCTCCCTTTTATTGAATCTGACGTGCCAGGGTATTTTACCTAACTTTGAGCATCAGATCTAGGCTTGTGTGAGACAGACGAGTCCTTAGCTATTTAGAAGGAATTGCTTGTCATCACAAAAAAAATTAAATTAAATAGCACTTGAAAATCTACTAAAATACAAGATTTTAATTAGAAGTTTGTAAGCATTATAATATTTTGAATGATGATTTATAATTTTTTACTCATGCAAGTTCTATTCAAAGAAAAACAAAAATTGATAAAAAAAAAAATGATGATAGTAGAATGTATACATACATTTCTGATAGATTATTAAATCGATAGAGATAAAAACCAAGAAAGGAATTCATCACGATATGTACTTGGCCTAGTCAACATGAATTTTCTTTCAGCATCCTCGTCATCATCACTAGATTTGAGATTTGTACATTTCTTCATCTTGCTCTATAGTTATAATGAAGAGTTTTGGGATTTTATGGTAGAGCAATACCATGCATATGCTATTTATATAGAGATTGTTTGTAGTGTTATTTATTTCTATTTTTGAAAAACATTAATTTTATGGTTTGTGGGTGGATGTTGCTCAAATTTATTTTAAATTCAATAACCTTCCTAATTAGCTTATCAGTATTTTGTAAAGAGTAATGATAGAGAGTACAATAACTTTTACGCAAATTGGGAACTCGAACTATGTGTAATCCTAATTAGCATCAAATATGAGAGAGAGTTATCTATTTTGAATAAAACTTATTTGATTTTTATAGATAAGTGATTAATATATATATATATATATAAGGATAATTAAACCTCTAATTATATTTTTTAACTAATTATAATTTAATTATAGTAATTGAAAAACCATATTAAAAACTATATTTTTGTAACATCATATTTGTTTCAACATTAATTATTAACTTACAATTATTAAAAGTATAAATATCACTAAAATAAATCTAAAATTTTTAAGCCCTAACCCTGTGATTGAACCCTACGACATGATTTTAATAATAATTTTATCTACAATTATGAAGCCCTAACCAAAATGTAATTGAATCTTACAATATGATTTTAACCCTAATTTTAATGAAACCACATCGATTGTTAAAATTATATAATAGGGTTCACACACATTTAGGTTAGGGCTTAATAATTGCAAATTTTATTTGGGTGATATTAATGCTTTTAATCACTTGTTTGTGATTTTGATGATATTTTATTTTTCACTGTAAACAATTAAAGGTCTGAGTTAATTATATTGTATATGTGGGGTGCATGATTAGAAAAAAAATTGACATGGCAGTCAATGACTGGATGCCTGATAAAGAGATAACTTTTAAACTTTTTATATCAATTAAAATAATTTCTCTTTCCTGTTTGATGTTCACGTAAAATTTATTGTATTCTCTATCAGTACTCTTTTGTAAAATATACAAAATATTAGAAGTCAAATGCATATTAAGGAAAATTGGGACATTTATCATTTATATTCATAGGTTATAATTCACTGTAAATTAAAATGGTATGTATAACATTTTCAACTTCAAATTCATTTTTTTTTTGAAAAAAAATGAACTCTCAAAAATTATCTTACTTCCTTTTTTTTTTAAACCTTAATATATATAGTGCAAAAGACGGTGCTTGGCATACCCATGCATACCGTTACAAATTACGGGAAAATATTGGAGTGAAAACTCCATTACATGAAGTCCTACAGGGATAAGGGATAATAGGAAAGCATTATTGTCATCAAGACGAAAATAAGACCTTTATTATTCAAAAACTTTAACCTTTTCTTTTTCTTTAAGCTTCTAAACCGTAAGGATTGAATTTTGTTAAACAATAGATTAGAGATGCAACATAAGTTTCTAACTAAAATAAGAAACTTTATTTGGAGTTACACAATAAATCAGTTCATAAAATTAAGAAATGTTCTTACAAGTCACATAATGAAGAACAATGAATAGCTAAGCTACTAGAAATGTTCTTACAAGTCACATAATGACTGAAACAGAAAAGCTAAACTGCTAGAAATGTTCTTACAAGTCACATAGTGACTGAAACAGAATAGCTAAACTTCTAGAAATGTTCTTACAAGTCACATAGTGACTGAAACAGAAAAGCTAAAACTATAGCCCTACATAACATTTTCATTTGTTTTCCATGGGTGAAACTAAATAATTTGTTTCATAAGGAAAACAATATGGTACAAAAAAAAAAGAGATGATCAAGTTTTTGTTGAAATAGAGTATCGTTGTATACTTCGAAAAGCGCAAACTCGGCTTTCAACACTTGATAATCTGCAAATATAAAGATTTTAAAAGTTTGTAAGCATCAAATCATTGTGAATAAAAATTTATAATTCTGTACTCGTGTAAGTTATATTAAAATAATATAAAAACTGTAAAAATTGACAAAAACTAGTAAAAATGATGGTTTGATAATAAAAAAAAAAAATCTTACTCTGGTAGAGTATTAAATCGATAGAGTTGAAAAATCAAGAATGGATTCATCATCATCCTCTTTACTATCGTCACTAGATTCGAGATTAGAACATTTCTTCATGTTGCTGTATAGTTATGAAGAGTTTTAATGTTTGATGAGAGAACAATGTCAAGCAAATGTTGTTTATATAGAAGTTATTGGTAGTGTTATTCATTTTTTTTTTGGGCAAAGATATTTTAGGGTAAGTGGGTGGAGGTTGGTAAAATTTATTTCAAACTTAATTTACATTCCTAATAGGCTTATCACTATTTCAAAAAAGAAAGATTCTACTGACCAATAGGGAGAAAATCAAAATTTTGTATGAGTTATGTTTAAAACTTGCATAATTTGTATTAATAGATTATTCATTATAGAAGAGTACAAGTTGGATTCAATGTATATAATTAAAATAAATAAATATATTAAACTTCTATATAGTTAGGATTTAAGGGGACATTTATTGACTCCCATGCATGGCATTGGTTCATAGAACACACTATTAATTTTTTTTTTACAATAATTATAAAAAACGTATTTATTTGCTTTTAGGAGTGTATTTTAAATTTAGGTCCCAATTTCATTCGTCTTCATATTTCGTGCATTAATATGATACCTGTTTTGGGTATTTTCTTAATCTCTTTGTTGTCTATTTAAGAAAAACATTTAATGAGTAGTTGATATAAAAAGATTTAACACATTAGTGTTTTGTATGTACTATTGAAAATAAAGTTATAATTTATATTAGATTTATATTCATAAGATTTTACACATTTGTCTTTTGTATGTACTAGTGAAAATAAAGTAACACTTTAGATTTATATTCATAGACAGCATTGAAAATAAATTTATACTTTATATTAGATTTATATTCATAGATAGCATTGAAAATAAAATTATTATTTTTGTAATCAAATTTCCCTTGAAATTACGAATAATTAATTATGTATTGTTGCCATTTTTTTTTAAACAAAAAAAAAATATAGAAAAAATGAGCATTAATTAATTTGGAGAATAAGAAATGTAAAACAAGCTCATCCTTCAGAAAATTAACTTAGGCTAAAATTTAATTATTGGTAAATTTGAAATTAATTGCATCTTTATAATGATATTATTTTGTTGTGACCCTTGTCCCTAGATTTGAAACACTGGAAACTCATTCATAAGGTTTCAAGTGCTATATAACGGTTACAAGTAATTATAAAAATAAATATTTTCTTATCAGACATATATTGAGGTAGTTTATCTTTGTGAACTTTGCATTGTGTAATCTATAAATGTCATCATAAGTTAGATCATAAGTTAGAATTATTAGCTTAGCAAATTAAAAAGACTAATTCGTAAGAAAAAAAAAAAAAAAAAACATTCACATAATTGACTAAAATGAACACAATCTTATTATCCAACTTATATTATCATATTTTAAGTTTCTTATTTGAATTTCTTAGATTTTTGAAATTATTCTTCCCTTTATATTTTTTTCTAGTTTCACAAAATTTTTATGATTTAATATGGCAGTTATTGTATGAGTTTAAATTTTTATGATTTAATATGGCAGTTATTGTATGAGTTTATGATTACTAATGATGTTTTTGTAAATTACAAACTCAACTACTTTTTTTTTTTAATATTAAATTTTATTAAAATTCAAAGAAGTTACAATTGAAGTTCAACAGAGTTCTCGAAGCCTAGGCCACCATCACAGCAAGGACAAAACTCAAACTATATAAGGATAAACTAATAAAAAATCCAGTTAAAGAAAGATTCCAAATTGCCAAGCGTTTCGTCACCTTCTTCCTGCTTGATTCGATGGCAAATTAGAAGAAACATTGTGCTCCAATAACCTCCAAACTCCAATGTCACTGATGCATCATAGCCCTTTTACAAAGAAATTAAGGTTTTGCCGAATTTGAAAGTAGGGACTTTCAAACTATCCATGTTGAGACAACCACGAACTCAACTACTTGAAATTGAAAAAAAAATAAAACTCATTTCACATCAAAATAAAGAAAATTTATATGACAATATATGTGAATGGATAGAATATTCCTTCTCATGTAATTGAAATTTTTTAATGTAGGAGTTCATGATTATTGATGATGCTTTATATGATAAATTTATATGACAAATTCTAAGGTTTTTCAATGACTTAATCATAAACTTTTACCCCCAAAAAATAATTGTTGACAAAACGAAGCAAATGAAAGAACAGTCTCCTTTCCAAAAATAAATAAATAAAATTGTTAACGATTGTTTTCTTTTTCTTTCCGAAAATCGCTAAAATTAATTTGAATGTAATACAAACTTTCACTCTTTTCAATTACTTTCCATGCTTTTTTTTAAACTCTCAAAAATATTTTTTTTCTCCTTCTTCTTCTGCTCTCTCTCTCTCTCTCTCTCTCTCTCTCTCTCTCTCTCTCTCATTTAAAAATCATGAGATTCTATTAACACATTCAAATTAAATAGTCAGTCCAATAAATTAAAAGTATACATACAATTAAAAGAATGACAAAACTTAATTTCTAAAACTACTTCACTTTTACAGCTAATAACACAGGCTTCAAATCACTTGATCAGCCTATGATGAGTTAACGGAGAAAACAAAAATCCCATTTCGAGTAATAGAGTAAAAGGAAAAAAAAAAAAAGTGTTTAATTTGTAATGTTATAACAGGTTCCACTTATGAGAGACGCTTTTTAATTTAATTTATAAGGTTGTGTTCCATTCCACAAAATCAAAAACGCCTTAGAAAGGATTAAAAGGTGAAAGAAATTATCATTTATGGATTGAAATTAAGTGTCACTATACACTCCAAAGATGGTTTTGGCCTTTAAATATGAAGCCTCGTTTTCATACAAATGACAAAGTGGTTAGATTTGAAGGCAACATTCTTCAAAATTTGAAGAATTTGAGGTTAATGAAAATATTAGTCATTTGACAATGTGTATCATCCAAAATGATATCGTTTTGTAACACATGATTGATGACATAACTTGTTAAATAAATTAAAAAGGTTTTACAAACTATTTGTGCAACAAAGTTCAAGTTGAAAAATTAAAATGTAACTTTCTACATTGAAAATCAAAATAATACTTATGGCCAAATTAAATGTCTTATTTGGGGTAATTTACCTTACAGTATTGGTCTTTATTTTTATTTTCATTATTTTCTTCTCATCTTTAGGACATTACAAATGTGGCAGATATGGAGGATAGAGAGGAACAATCACTCACAAGATTTGAAAAGCTGTAACATTTTTATGAAAAATTTAAAAAAATTTATGAAGGTTTGCTCTTCCCCATCCCTCTCAAAAAAAAAAAAAAAAACTTCAATTAGAAATATTATACAATTCTATCTTTCTAACTTTTTTCTATGGATCCACCACTGATGGATTACAAATTTTTAGCAGCAATGTTGAATTTATTTAAATTTTCTTGTTGATGTATTCAATGTTAATAGCAGGATGAGATGTATTGCAACTCTAAATTTTCTTAGTGGGGGCTAGAGCCACCACTACATGGATCTATTAGATGTAATAGATTTATAAAAGCAAAGTTAGGGATAGTGTAAGAAAATAATACCCTTAATAGCTTTTATTGTTCTCTCAATATATTAAATTATAAAATATTTACTAATATATACTTCAGAAAATTTAGGCTCTATTTGTTTACCGTTATTTTGGTATTTTATTTCACAAATTCACTTTTATTTATTTGTTTTGTCCATTTTTCTATCAAAATTTATAAAACAAAAAAAATAATGTTGTTGTAATTATTTTTGTTGCAACATTTTTTATATTTTTATAAATAAATTATTAAATTTAAATTTGACTTTTAAATTTTTAATAATAAAACATTCTTGCTTAGACATTTTTTTACTAAAATAAACTCATAAAATATTAATTCAAATATGAATTTTAAATTTTTAATAATTAAAAATTCCTCCTGCCTTAATTATATTATGAGAAAATTAACATTTCAAAATGTTAATAGATCACAAGGAAAACAATCGCTCAGAGTAAAAATATAAGTAAATATATGTATCCAAATTCTAAAGTAAAATTTGTTGCCTTTTTATTACTTAAAATTTATGAATTAAATTATACCATGAAAAACATACATGAAATTGAGATTTCTATTATATATACAGTGGTGGTGTCTTCCTTTTAAGTTTTAAGTTATGCTAATTATTTTGATAAAATATTAGTATGAGCAGTGTTATTAGAAACAAAAACAATAATTTATAGTTGCCATATGTTTATGTATTAGTATTTTAATAAAAATATAACTCACTGGATAGAGTATTTTTTTAGTTTTATAGTAGAATTTTTTTTTTCTTGAGATTTGTTACAAGAAATAAATATTTTGGAAGTGTTTGGATTGATGAGTTTGTTTTGGTGGGCATTTATATTCGAGAAATGTTTTTTAATAAAATTTAAAATTTAAATTTGAATTAATATTTTATAAGTTTATTTTGGTAAAAAAAAATGTCTTAGGAAGAATTTTTTATTATTAAAAATTTAAAAGTCAAATTTAAATTTAATAATTTATTTATAAAAATATAAAAAAATATTATAGCAAAAATAATTACTGTAACATTATTTCGTTTGTTTTAAAAATTTTGATAGAAAAAATGGTCAAAAAAATCAATTGAATTTGTGAAATAAAACATTAAAACAACGGTAAACAAATGGAGCCTAAATTTTTTAAAATATATATTGGTAAATATTTTATAATTTAATTGAGAGAATAATAAAAGCTATTAATAGAAATAAGTGTCATATTATTTTTATATAACTTTTTTTTATAATTTGATGGTGAAAAATAAATGTTATATTAATAAAAATTTGGGAGGTGTAAAGGAGAAGAAAGCAGAAGTTATAGGAAAATGTAAATTGATAAGTTGTAATGATAAGATCGAAAAAAAATAAAGATAAGTATTCTGATAGATAGAGAAAAGATAAAAGAATTTGAATATCTGCTAAGACAAGAATTTGATTACAAGTTTAATGTAAGCATTATAAAATTTTGAATAACAATTTACAATATTTTTTGATTACTTCTTCAAGTTCTAAAAAAAATGCAAAAATTGATAGAAGAAATGGTGATACTAGTAAATACTTAAGTTTCTGGTAGATTATTAAATTGATATATTGAAATGAACACCAAGAAGGGATTAATCAAGGCATGTAATTAGGCTAGTCAAAATGACTTTCTTATTATTATCATCATTTTCACGTTCCTCACTAGATTTGAAATTTGAACATCATCTTGCTCTGTAGTTATGAAGAGTTTTAGAATTTGATGATAGAGAAATATCATGCAAATGCTATTATATAGAGATTGTTTTTTGTGTTATTTATTTCTTTTATTGAGAAACATTTTATGGTTGGTAGGTGGAGGTTGCTCAAATTTATTTTGAATTCAATAACCTTCCTAGTTAGCTCATAATTATTTCATTAAAAAAATAATTGGAACATTTATCATTTATATTAATAGGTTAATTTTTAAAAATGGTATAAGATTGATTTTAGTGTCCACTTTAACATTTTATAAATTCCATGGCATTGATTCATGAAACATTTATTTCTCATATGAAAATAAAAAGAAATAGATTAATATCATAATTTCTTTACTATTTGGAATGTGATAAAATTATTGCCCGTCGCATTTGTCCTTATATTTAATGTTATAAATGTTATAACTTCTTTTTACATTCTCTTAATCTTTATTACCGATTGAGGAGAAAAAATAATTAGCCTCATAGTAATGGATTGTATATGGACTCAAATTTCTACATTATACTATTCTTTTATTAATTCGTGAATAGCATTGAAAATAAATTTCTAATGTAATTTCATAACTTTTTAACAATTATGTGTTAATGTACGAGCATGCTTCACCCACTGCCTTCATTTTTTGCTTGGAAAAAAAAATAAGATCATTAAGTTGAAAAATAATAAATGAAAAAATGTACATGCTTGTAGAGTTTCACTTATGAATATATTTATAGAGTGCACGTCAATTTATATAGTAGGTATAAATATATGGTGTGTGTGAAAAGGCAGTTGAAGGGAAGGAGAGAGTATGTAGTATGTGAACATATCTACAATATGCGATCATGTATATAGTATGTATAAAAATATGTAGTATGTGAAAATATGTGTAGTATGCATAAATTTATGTAGTGTGTGAAAATGTACGTAGTGTGTGAACATATGTATAGTATGTGTAAATATATGTGTATGTATTAATGTATTTGTGTGTGTGTGTAGTATATGAAAATGTGTGAAAATATGTGTAGTTTGTTTAATTATACGTGAAAAGAAAAGAAATTTAAATAATGTTAATTATGTTATATTAAAAATATTTTAGATGTAATATCTCAAGAATTTTAATTATAAATAAAGTGTGCAAGAGTAATAGTTTATGATTAAAGGATAAATAGTGCGTGAAATAAATTCTTGATAAATTGACATACGTGAAAATATAAATACTTTATGTATAAGGAATCTAACACATGTAAACCCTAGAAAAACAATGCTAAAAAGTAGGAATAGAATACTTTATGTATAAGGAATCTGGTACATGTAAACCCTAATCAAACACTACAAATAGGACCCTTACATTAATCAGAGATAGAGGTGGCCAAACCCACGACTCCGGAACTGGAACCGTGGGCCCACATAATCGGAACAGTAACCGAACCGCCCATTACGGTTCCCATTTTGTAGGACCGGAACCGGAACAGCCGGTTCCGGTTCTGATTCCAAATCGTGATTAAAAAAAATTATATATATGCCACGTCAGCATTGTGCTGACTTCACGCATGCAGGCCCCTTAAAAAAAATAAACACGCTCTTGTAACAAATATATATATATATATGTATATGTATATATGCAACGGTCAAATGACCGTTGCAGTAGCTTTGGCTGACCGTTGCCAACATGGCAACGGTTCAAATAAAAATTTGCTAAGGAACAGTCAATTATTTGACCGTTCCTCAATTCTTTTTTTTTAAAATTTTTTTAACATTTCCTAATATATAAATACCCCCTTAATTTTTCGTTTTTCCCACACAATTTCTACTCCTCTTTCTCAATATTCTAATTCTCTTCTTCTCAATTCTCAAGCATCAACATTCTAATTATTGTTTCTATTATAATTATTAGTTAAATTATTTATTATTATTTTCAATATATTATTCTTTCAATTTCTCATTCATTTTTAATCCTTTTGAATTTTTTTATAAAATGGATAGCTTTGGTTATTCATCTCAACCAATTAATATTGGTGATGCATCACAATCAAGTCGATCAGTCGTCACCAACGAATCCAAAATCCGAAATGTTTTGTGAAATATTTCACAAAAATTTTTTTGATGCCGATGGGTTCTTATCTAGAGCCACAATATAATTGTTTGCGAGAAAATCATTACGCCTTCAAATTTGGGGAGCGGATATGGTACACTAACCAAGCAGTTTGGTAGAAAATACCATCCTCAAGAATCGGCCTTCAAAAGTCACAAGCACAATTAACCGTTTTGCTCAACAAGGTTCTTCTTTCTTCAGTAATTTAAATTTATTTAAATTTAGTGATTCCAAAATGGAGGATGGGTGTAGCTAGATTTGTTTGTGCACAACATTACCATTTTATTTGGTGAAAAACCAAAATTTGTGAGATTAGTACAAGAAAATGCAAATCCACAAGTTAAACATGTTCCCTAAAACAACTTTAAACACCATGATAGTTAAAAAATTTATAAAAAATGAAAAAAATACTTATCGGAATATTTTTGTAAAATTGATTCTCATGTTTCAATATATTCAGATATTTGAGTGATCATTGGCAAATGAATAGTTATATGGGTATAACTTGTCATTGGGTAGATTCAAATTGGTTTCTACAACAAAGAGTAATTGCATTTGGAAGATTTTTAATGATTCTCATTCGGCCATAAATATATCTAGATTATTTAGTATTATTTTAGGGGAATATAATCTTAAATGATAAAATTTTTGCAATTGGTTTTGATAATGCATCGGCTCAATAATGCATCTATTGTAGGAATTAAAAAATATTTGTGCACACAATTTAGGTGGGAATTTTCATATTAGATGTGTATGCCCATATTTTAATTTATCCGTTCAAAATGGTTTTAAGCGCATTAGAAGTCATATTAAACCAATTAATAATGCAATTAAATAGTTTGACCGGTCATCCAAATTTAATGAAAACATGGGTAAAATATTGTATACAATATGGACAAAAGCCTAAAGATTTAAAAAGGATGTTCCAAATCATTGGAATTCAACTTATGATTTACTTTTAATTCTTCTAAATATAGGTCATTGTTATGCTCATTTTTCATTGGGATAGACTCTTGTCTTGGAATTGTTTACTTCCTATCATTGGACTTCTTGTTTAGAATTGTTAGAAGTTTTGAAAGTTTTTAAGGATGCTACTTGTACATTTTAGCGTGTGTATTATCCAACTTCTAATTTATTTTTTAGTTGAAGCATGTAATATAGTTGGGTGTGTTAAAAATGCACATAAATGATGAAACTTTGACGCAAAGTATTATTCAACATGTTAGAAAATAGCTTAGTTATTATAAAGAAATTCCAATTTTAATTTAGTTTCTATTGTTCTTGATCCTCGTTTTAAATTTCAAGGTTTAGACCAATATTTGAAGTTTTATTATAATACGTTTAAATAAGTTCCTTAGATCCGACCATTATGCAATTACATTTAAATGTAGGTAGATACATAAATAAGACTAAAGATATCATAAATGCATTATATCAACAATATTCTTTTAATTTTCAACAACAAGTTCCTACTAGTAGTACCATTAACACTAACACTAGTCACAATAGTTTTTCAACTTCAAATATTAGATCTTCGTCTTCCTTTATCCTTCCTGGTTTAGAAATGTTTCAATCGTTACAAAAACACAAGGGTACTACTAGTTCGAGACTTGAGGAATATTTAACCACTTATTTTGATTTTAGTGATAACAAGTTTGAATGTGATAGTATTGAGAACTTCAAAATATTGGAATGGTGGAAAGCGAAGACAACGATGTGCCCCGTCATCACTTCGATAGCCAAAGAAATTTTGGCGGCCCAAACATCAACCGTAGCTATGGAACAAGCTTTTAGTCAAGGTGGCAACATTTTGAACGAGACCCGATCGCGTTTGAGCCCTATGTCCTTGGAGATTCAAGCTTTAGTAGATGATTGGACTAAAGCCGCCTATAGAGAACAAGAACAAGATATAGAAGAAGATTTTGATTTAGATTTAGACGCCACCACCGATGGTAGACATGAGATCTTCTGTCCAATATTTTGTCTGCCTTATTATGTCATAATTAAAACTACGTTGTAGGGTTCACTAGTCTCTTAGTTAGGGTCTAAAAATTGTAAAGTAATTGTAGTGATATTTATGCATTTAGTCCCTACTTTTAATGAAACTACGTCGTTTTAATTGTTAGACAGAATAAGATAGGATAAATATTGGACAGAAGATCTGGTCTCACCGATGGTAGCTCTACTTGTACAACTAATTCACTTGTCACCGATGCCAATAGAGCCAATAATAACGACGACGACGACGACTACTATTAGTTTATTAAAATGAAGAAAAATTTCACATTGTATATTTTTAGATTATTGAAAATTTGAAATAATTTATTGTGTTTTTCAAATATTATAATTTCCATATATATTCGTTTATATAAATTAATGTCATAGTTTTATTTATATACACTATAGTTGTATTATTGTATATCATAATATATTTTGTAATTGTATTATTATACTATTCAAATTTCAAGTTTAAACCATCAATTATGAATAAAATCTAGTAGTTTCTTCATTTATTAATTTTTAACTTATAAATTTATGATTTAAAATCTTAACTTATAAATTTTTCTATCAAATGAATAAAATTTAGTAGTTTCTTCATTTATTAATTTCTAACTTGTAAATTTATGATTTAAAATTCTTAACTTGTAAATTTGTCTATCCAATGAATAAAATTTAGTAGTTTCTTCATTTATTAATTTCTAACTTGTAAATTTATTATTTAAAAATCTTAACTTGTAAATTTGTCTATTCAATGAATAAAATTTAGTAGTTTCTTAATTTATTAATTTCTAACTTGTAAATCTATGATTTAAAAACCTTAACTTGTAAATTTTTCTATCTAATGAATAAAATTTAGTAGTTTCCTCATTTATTAATTTCTAACTTGTAAATTTATGATTTAAAATTCTTAACTTGTAAATTTTTCTATCCAATGAATAAAATTTAGTAGTTTCTTCATTTATTAATTTCTTACTTGTAAATTTATGATTTAAAATTCTTAACTTGTAAATTTTTTTAAAATTTTTAATTTGTAAATTTTTCTATCCAATGAATAAAATTTAGTAGTTTCTTCATTCTAACTTGTAAAATTTAGTATTTCTAAGTTGTAACTTGTAAAATTTAGTATTTCTAAGTTGTAACTACTAAAATCTAAGTACCTAAAATTTTGTTTTTCAAAATCAAATTCGGAGGTTGAAATTGAAATTCGAAATTGAATTCGAAACGGAAATAAAATTGTAACTGAAATCGAGATAAAACAGTAACCGAAACCGGAACTGGAATCGGAACCGTGACGGAACCAGAACAGGGACAGAATCGAAACCGGAACCGGAATCAGAACCGTCGGTTCCGGAAGGCCATGCTTAATCAAAGAATTCACGTAAGAAACTTTTGGAGAAAGAGGAACAGCTGATAGTAACCACAATAACAAGTAAGTAAATTCTAGATCCCTTCCAAAATTACTTGAATGTGTATTATGATTTATATAAGATTATGACATTATGAAATTCTGTAACCGAATCTATATATATATTTTGCAACATAATTTTTGTAACCTCAGAATATATGTATATGTTAAGATTGATATGATCATATGTCTATGATTGTTAAAGATTTAAAAATCTATGCTTTTATGTTGAACGCATAATAATCATGAAAGTTAATTATTGTGTGTATGTTTTATATGATTAAAAATCGCATTAAACAAATATATTTGATATTGTACTAATTTAGTGATCATACTAAACGACCACATGATTATGGTGTGATCATGAAAGTTTTTTTTTCTTCTTTAAAACTGCTTAGGCATACAAAGTACATTTAATATGCTCTGTTTATAATTGGTGATTGTTTAATCATTGCAAAATCATGAAGAAGTTTAAATGCTGAATATGTATATATATTTGTTAATTGCATTCATTCTACAAAGTGTCATTTCAGAAATGCTGAATATGTATATATATTTGTTAATGGGACTATTAGAACAATATGAATCAGCTTCTGGCCAGAAAATTAATGTCCAAAAGAGCTGCTTTATTGCACATAAAAAAGCTGATGCTGGTGCAAAATTTAGATTGAGGAGGCTCACCCATTTTAAACAGGAAGAACTGCCAATTAAATACCTAGGCCTTCCCCTGTATTTTAAAAGAATTCAGGCAAAATACTTTTAAGAACTAGTGGACAACATTATCATGAAATTTTCTTCTTGGAAAACGAACTTGCTAAATTTAGGGGGAAAAACTGTCCTGCTACAAAGTGTCATTTCATCCTTCCCGGTTTATACCCTTATGGCTATTAACCCTCCCAAGGCTATCTTAAACCAAATAGATTCACTCATGGCTAACTTTCTTTGGAATGGGGAGGTGAATGGAAATAGATATCATTGGGTAGGATGGAAGACCCTTTGCTTTCCTAAAGATGAAGGAGGCCTAGATTTTAAGTCCCTAGGGAAAGTTAGTAAAGCTCTTGCAATGAAACTTTGGTGGAGATTTAGGAATAATGATACCCTTTGGGCTAATTTCTTGCATGCTAGGTATTGTTCTAAATCTCATCCATTACTCACTTTAACTAAGAGGGAAGATTCCCAATCTTGGAAAAGGATTCTACTACATAGCCGTTTGGCTGAAGAACATATTGCAATAACCATTCACAATGGCCAATCACATTTTTGGATGGATAATTGGACTGGTATTCGCTCACTACATGTTCTTACTGAGTTGAATGGGGATTATAGGGTTGAAGACTTCCTCATTGGGACTGAATGGAACCTTCATGCACTTTATGCAGTTCTACCAGAAATATGGGTTAAGGAGGTCTGTAAAATTCATATTCATAGTAGGACAGTCAAAGATAAGTTGCATTGGACCTTAAATTCAAAAGGTAATTTTTCTACATTGTCTGCCTTTAATCAAATTAGACCCCACAAATAGATTGACCCCTATTACTATCACGTTTGGGTTCCGGGTTTGCCCCTCAAAATATCAATCTTCATGCTGAGAAAAAAGCTTAGCAGATTCCCTCTTGATAAGAATCTTCACAGATTCCAAGTACATGGACCATTCATATGTCCTCTGTGTTGTCAACAAAGGGAAACACAGCCACACTTATTTTCTGAATGTAGCTTTATTAAGCACATAGGTAATACTTTTGGTGCTGAACTGGATGTGCAAGTTCAAAATCTCTTTAACCCTATGTTTTGGTGGAAGAGGAAACAAAAGAACAAATTACATACCTTTTTGCTGCGTGTCACCCCATCCATTATTTGCTGGGAGGTATGGAAAGCTAGAAATAGGGCCACATATGAAGATATTGGGCCTGATATGTCCTTCACTACCACAGCCATTTTTCAGCAACTGAGGCAGCTTGTTCAGATTAAAACAGGTAGAAATTTTAGTGCTGAGTGGGGTGAGTTCTGGACTGAATTTTATCAACAACCCCCTCTAGGGTGTTTACATACTTTTGGACCCCCCCTCAAACAAATGTGCTGAAAATAAACGTGGTTTGTCATGCTTCCACAGCCTTCATCCAAGGTGCAGGTATAATACGAGATCACAAGGGCAATTTAATTTCTTGGTTTACTAATAATGATTTGCCCTCTAGCACTTCCTCCAAATTGCAGGTCCTGCTGTTAACAGCATTACAGGGTATTCAGATTTGCAGAGATAAAGGCACAAGTGAGGTAGAGTTGGAGACAGATTCCAAGGACTTGGCCACTCTATTTATGGTAGGTGATACTGACAACTGGAGATGTATACAGCTCTGGGAACAGATTCAAACTTTCAGAAGCATTAAAGCAGTAAAAAAGGTCCACAATATCATCAATTCAGCTGCTAGATGCTTGGCAAATAAAAACCCATCATAATCCTCTATCCCAGCAGAGTGCATTACTGTTCTGAAGATGGAAAAAAATAACTTGCCATACATAAGGAAGGTGTCGAAAAATAAGGGCACTGTCTGCTGATGTTTGGACAGTTTCCCATTTATTTATATGCTGAGTACCTGCCATTTGATTTCGCCCTGCCTGCTGGTATTAGGGCAGGGGCCTTTAACTGCAGATTGTCTAGTGGGATTACTCCCTTACCCTAGGATGGGGCTATGCCCAAAGTCCCTAGGAAACTGGCTGTAGTTTGTCTTTGCCAATGGGTATTTTGTTCTGAAGCATACTTGAAATTGGTACTGCAGTCTCTTTGTTGAAACTGTAGTTAGTTAGGCCACTCGGTCGTTGCTAAATCCTGAGAGTTACATATGGATTAGGTTCGACCTAGATAAACTTATGCAAACGTGCTGCTGTGATGCTTATGTAATTCTCCTTTACTTGTTGATTCACCACTGGTAATTTTTGGAAGTCATGGAAAATTGTAGCGTGGCCAATACGCCCATAGAGCGATCATTGTATGTACATGATTTCAATATATATTGTACTAAGGGAGTTGCCCCTAATGCAAACAATGTAATAGATAGTCTTTTGTTGAGTATATTGCAACATGTAAATGGAGTAGTACTCCACGTTTACTTTATATACCTTAAAGAACATACCTCCATTAGGCCGATGGCATGTAAATGGAGGCTTGTTCTTAAGGTCCTTTGTGTAAGAGTGATATTAGGGTATATCCATCACTCTAAATTTTATTCAATAAATAGGGAGTGGCGCCCCACCTCAAGAAGAGGTTCTGCCAAAAAAAAAAATTGCATTCATTCAGTGTTCAGTATGTATTCAGGGATGTTTTCTTCAAAACGGATTAGGCATATAAAGTATATTTAATAGGCTATGTTCATAAATAGTGATTGGATAATCATTACAAAATCATGAAGAAGTTGAAATACTGGATATATATATATATATATATATATACACATATATATAATTGATAATTGCATTACCATGAATGTTTTTTTCAAAACTGGTTAAGCATACAACGTAATCGATTTCATGTATTCTTGTAGTGAAGAATTAAAAAAAACCAATTATTCAAAGTAAATTGTTTTATTAAGAGAAAAGTATTTTAATATTAAATATAATAACGATATTACACCCATTAATATAAATTTTGATATAAGAAATAACACGTGAAGTTTATATCATGATTTATGAAGGTTGTCTAGATGTATGTTTGGATTACAGAATATAAATATATATATATATATATTATATTACAATACTAAACCAAAATTTCTTTATGTATAATTGTATAAGAGATATTATGTGTATACATGATGATCAGCAAGTGACCATGAAAGAATTTTATACTGCATACATATATATCATGTTATGTAGTCATTAAAATAATCATGACAAAATTTTAAATACTTATATATGTATGTGATCATTAAGTAATCACGAAGGAATTATATATATACATGTGTGTATGTGATAATTATTATGTGATTACGAAAACATAAATTATTTTAAATTAAATTGCTCTCTATATGCGTCTTAATTAAGTAACGCACTACATATTATACTTGATATCAACTTAATGAATGATTTTATGGATTACATGTTCTAACAGTTGGGACACGTGTTCCGAACACGTATGTCATGGTATAATTAATCCTCGATCCAAGAGGGATTTAATTATATAATGAAGATCCTCGACCCAAGAGGGATCTATGTATGTTATGTATGTGGCCTAAGGGCCTAATAGCCGACCTTGCGGGAATACAGCTAGGCTGAGTACTCAGTAAGTCGTAAATGTATGTATGTCATGGAAATACATTCATTAAGATATGTCACGTGAACGTGTTTTTAGTTTATATATAAGTGAAATTACGAACCATATGAAAGTATAAGTGACGAATAAGTTACGTTATTGTGTAAGTTGATTATTGAAGTTATTTGTTTGATTAAATGTTTAATTTGAAAAGATATTATTTTTGAAGTATGACTAGTTTAAATGATCTAGGGTTTACTTGCTGGGCGATTCACTCATTCTTCTATATATATAATATTTTACAAATGAAGTTGATGGAGTAGATAAGGACGAGACCGGGGTCTGTGAATGGTAAAGGATGAATGGATCAAGTACTTAGTATAGGAACTTTTGAATAAATTTATGGGTTTTAGACCCATGACTATATTTTGAGTATTTATGATAGATATCTATTAATTATTATTTTATAAGGATGATTAATAAAGTATTAGTTTTATATTATTATTGAGTAATAACTGTAAGAGGTGTCTTGTGATCTCAAGATTATGGAAACTAAATCTTGAGGTTACGGCATGTTTCGGTCCTCGAAAATCGGGACGTTACATTAGATGTCTATAGTAACCATGCTCTTAAATTAAACAATAGGCCCAAATTTTATCGTTTAAAAATTCTATTCTCATTTTGCTTATGTTTCTAAATCCTCTTAGTCCATTAAGATTTGTTATGTATGTTTACCAAATGAATTTAATTGATACAGATTTGAATCAATTAATTTTTTGATCTGATTTGTTTTATTAACAGGTCGATGCTCTAGCCACATGTAAGTGTTGATTAATCTAAAACATATATATATTTACAACATCATTTTGGTGCGAAATTAATCCCTACACGAGAAAATGGTAACTCAATCATAAATTTTCAATTGCAATGTTATTAATAGCATACAAGCGTTTTTGAAGGTTGAATTAACAAGTTAAAATATTTATACTTCAATAGGTACATAAATTTCTTGAAAAACTTAAAAAAAAAAAAAAAAAACTCTACATGTTTGTCATCCCAAAAGTTAGGTAAAAGAAGAAAAGGCTATTTGTCAATTTCATCAACAACGGCTCTCTTAGCTCTTTTAAGATTTTCCAAACAAAATATATAAATCTTGTTAGAATTGAGGTTTCATATCTCCTATAGAAATAATGACTTGGAAATTAAGAGATGATTGAATGTCTTATAGAAAATTCATATATTCCTAATCTACATTGGACGATGACAAAGAATTGTTTTTTTTCCTAACTTAGGGTATGAACAATCTTTCACATCGTGGATAAGAGATAGTTCTAAAATTGATATTAAAAACGTAAAATCATCAATATGCCCGAAAAGCATAAAAGAGAACCGAAAATACAAGGCTTACTTTTTTTTTTTAATTTAGAAGAATTAAGCTCTTTGTTTTTTTTCCCTATTGTTCATTGCTTATATACTTTGGCATTCTTTTTTCCCTTTTTAAAAAGGTTGCTAAGAAACTTGTGTATAATAATTGATTCTATATTAGGCATGTAAACATGCATGGCATTTGGAATTAAATTAATTCTTAATTCTTTGCTCAAGTCAACATTTGAAACCATGCAAAATTTTAATTATGAAACAAAATGGGTAGCGTTGATCGATATTTAGGTTTCAAAAAACTAATTGTATGTTGATGTTCAAAAAACTAATCATTTAGGTTTCCAACACTATTCAAGACTCATCACGGATTTCGAACAATGTAGTAATTATGAAAATTCTTAATTTATTCGATTCAATCTATGGTTAGTAAATTACCATCTTAAACTTTTCAAAAAATTATAAAAGTTTGTAACAAAAGTTAATTTATTCGATTCAATCTATGGTTGGGTTTGGCATGACCCCTACCGATTTATTAATAACAAAAGTTAAAATACAGAGAAAGAGACGTGAATACTTACCTATATTTGGTACATATTCACGTACTGTCCAAATAACAAAAAAGAAACTAATAAAATTGTTAAAAAAAAGGTTAAAATGCCAGAAATTTTCTTTACTTAAGTAATTCATCTAAGCAAAATAAAGAAAATTTTGCCTGGCAATGCATCTTCCCAAAGTATATTTAGACATCAAATTATGTTAACTCCAACTAGATACAAGGCAAAGAAGATAAAATAGTTCATTATTAATATAAATAAGTTAAATCATCCTCTTTTTAAAACAGAGAAATCCAAATTTATCAAAATTTAAAGCTCCGTGAAAAGAAATCATCAGTTTTGTTTTTTTTTTTTTTTTTTTTTTTTTGCAAAAAGAAACTTTCAACAATACGCAATTGCACAGCATTAATTGAGGGTTAAAGTTCCAAGTTCAAATATAACCACTTTAGGTAATATCTAAAATGTTTTAATAAAATTTAACATCGTTAATAATTTATTTAATAAGAATCAATAGCAATGATATATTGCGATTCGTCTTTATATAAAAGAAATTTCTTATTATTATTAATCTAATATTGATCTTTCAAACATTACAAACAGGGACAAATATCAAGCGTGGAGAGGAACAATGATTTCAAGATTTGAAAATTTATAATGTTTGTACCTATTTAGGGAGAAAGGCAGTTGGTTCCCTTAAGTAGTGGGGAAATTATTAATGACCACAATGTGGGAAAACAGTTAGTAACTATTAAGGAAGGTATTGGCGTCGCCTTCAATGTAGATGGTTGATACGGATCCTAAGGACGGTGATCTTGGTCAGGCAGATTCCGTGGGGAACGACGATGTTTTGATGGAGGTCCAGCAGGAAGGATTGCAGGTGATGGCCCCCAGTAATGGAGAACTAAACAGTGATGTTACGCTTGTTGTGCAATTACCACCCATTTGGAATACGGAACCAGTTGGTAAACTTTTGACGAGGGAAATGGGAACTGAGAATGTTAAGGTACCCAGTCTCCCGGATATGGACGCAACGATGAATCAGCTAGCCATGGAAGACCTACCGTCAGGTGCGGAGCTGATAAGGTTGCAAGAAATTGCTGAAGACATAACGCGGCAATTAGGCGAGGGTGTTATTGAAGGCATTGCGGACTTAGTGATGGAGGAGGATGAGTCGGGTGAGGATTCAACTGAGGTCAGTACGACGAGATCTTTGGACAGAGGTAAAGCTCGTAGTGAGAGTCATTGTAATATAATTCAACAGGTCACGGAGAAGTTAAACCTGAACTCGGTGGTGGACTTGTTGCCGTCGGTGAAACGACCATCACCTCATACTCTTCGATCATCCAAAAAGAAAGCAATAACTCAGGCCAAGGTTCATAATGACGTGGTTGTTCTGGAACGCAAGGGGAGTCGGCAATAAGCCTACGTTGAGTAGGTTACGTCGGTTGGTATGTGAACATAATCTAGTTTTTCTATGTATTGTCGAACCTTAGTTAGATTCATCAAAATTGAAGGATATTGCTACCAGTTTGGGGCTTTCTTGTACGGAGGCTAATTCTTCGAATCGTATATGGATTTTTCATGCTGAATTTCTGGTCTGCACAATCGTTGATCAGTCAAAACAAGTCCTCTCACTTAAAGTGGTATATAGCAGTGGTGGTTATGAACTCATGGTTTCGTGTGTGCATGGATTTTGTACTCGTCGGGAAAGGGAGGTGTTATGGGCGTCATTACGGAGCTTGAATGTTGGAAAATGTCCATGGCTTGTTTGGGGGGATTTTAATACCACAACGTCAGCAGATGATAAGAAAGGGGGTCGACCATTCCGAGATAGCGAAGCTAAGGATTTTTGCTCTTTTATTGATGAAAGGGGATTAGCAGAAATTGGTTTTTCTGGACCAAGATTCACCTAGTGTAATAATTGGAAGGAAAACCCGCGAATTTGGAAGCGACTTGACCGGGCTTTGGTGAATGTTGCGTGGCTGGAATTTTTTTCGTCTTCCTTGCAGCATCTGAGTAAGGCGTCATCGGACCACTCGCCTTTACTGCTACGATTTGATCGTTTGGTGGTAAAGCATCATCCTCAATTAAAAGTTTTTAAATTTTTGGACTAGCAGGCATGACTTTCTTGAAGTGGTGCGAGGGGCCTGGACAGAAAAAAATGGAAGGCCAACCTTTGATTGTTGTTTGGCATAAACTTATGAAGGTTAAGAGAGCCTTGATTGAGTGGAATTAACTAAAGGTAGGTAGGTTTGATGAGTGGATAAAAGGAGCGGAAGATAGACTGGTGTCCTTGGAAACTGAATTACAAACCAATCCATCGGTTGAGTGTAGAGTTGCTTATAGTCATATTATTGCGGAGCTAAACATGGCTCTTGCAGATGAGGAGACGTTTTGGAGGCAAAAAGCAAACTTAAAATGGGCAGAGGAGGGTGATTGCAACTCGAAATTCTTCCATGCACATGTTCGGATGAGGAGGAAACGGACTAATATACATGGAGTGGTCAATGCCGAGGGGATTCATTTAGACCAGGCAGAGGATATTGAAAGAGAAGCTGTGAATTTCTTTGATAATTTACTCACGGCGGAGGAGGGGTCCTCTCCAATTCACTTACACACGGGATTTCCTAATTGTAAGCTATCTGCTTCGGAGAGTGAGAAACTGCATGAGCCGCCGCAAATGGTTGAGATACGGGATGTAGTTATGAGTTTGAATGGTAATAATGCAGCTGGTTCGGATGGATTTTCGAGCAAATTCTTTCAGGTAGCATGGGATATTGTTGGGACGGATATTCATCAAGCGGTTGTTGAATTTTTTTTGTGGTGGTGTTTTACCTCGAGGTTACACTTTTACTCTGTTAGTGCTTATCCCGATGTGTGACAATCCATAGTCATTTGGGGACTTCAGGCCTATTAGTCTCTGTACGGTACTTAATAAAAATATTTCGAAGTTGTTATCTAACAGATTGGTCGAGGTTCTGCCCCGTATTATATCTCAGAACCAGAGTGCCTTTGTTAAACGCCGTTCAATTGTGGAAAATGTTATCTTAGCCCAGGAATTGGTTGGTGCTATGTCTGCGAACTCACGTGGTGGGAATGTTATTCTCAAACTAGATATGGAAAAAGCGTATGATAGGGTGTCGTGGGTTTTCTTGTGCCAGGTCTTGCTGAAGATGGGTTTTGGTGAGGTCTGGATTGATATGGTGTACATATGCATTTCGAACTGCTGGTTCTCGTTAATTATTAATGGAGGTCAGGTGGGGTTTTTTCATTCGACACGAGGTATTCGTCAGGGGGATCCATTATCCCCTGCACTTTTTATTATTGCAGCGGAGTATCTATCATGGTTACTTAATGAACTTGTGAATTCTCCACGGTTTGAGGTGTTCCATAGTGTTAAGGGTTTTCGTCTGTGACCCATTTGGCCTATGCTGATGATGTATTGATATTTTCTTCCGGTAATCGAGGGTCGTCGAGGCAGATTATGCAAGTGAAGGAGTACCAGTCTGTTTCGGGCCAGCTGGTGAATGTGTATAAAAGTGGTTTCTTTGTTCACCCCAAAAGTAGTTTAACTCGTCGGGTTTCAAGAATTACTTGTTTCATGCCACGATCTAATCCAATAATATATTTGGGTTGCCCAATCTTCTTGGGTAGGCAAAGAGTTAGTTACTTTCAGCAGATGATCACGAAGGTTCGTCGTACGTTTGGAGAATGGAAGCTTGGGAAGTTATCTATTGGGGGTTGACTCATTTTATTAAAGTCGGTTCTTATGTCTCTACATATTCATTTGATTGCGGCATGTGATCCACCTAGAGGCATTATTCAAGAGCTTAATCATTTTTTTGCTTCTTTTTTGTGGGGACATGATGCTCACGAACGGGGTGTGCGTTGGTTAAGTTGAGCAAAGGTATGTACACCAGAACATAGTGGGGGTTTGGGGGTACGTTGAATTGAGCATATTGTGAATTCTTTTTCAGCTAAACTATGGTGGTGCTTTCGGAAAGGTGACTCCCTTTGGTCGAATTTTTTGATGAGGAAATATTGTCGTAAGATGCACCCTGCAGTGGTTCCCCTATGTCCGTCAGCATCGGTTGTCTGGAGAAGGATAGTGCGTATTAGGGAGACCGTGGAGGATCATATCGGATAGTTCGTAAGGGAAGTTGAGGTTGATTTTTTCCTTGATCGGTGGTTGGAGTTGGGTAAGCTATCGGCTTACACTTCGTCTTTGGGGTATTGCCCTATTAATGAGTTTAGGGAAGAGGGTCGATAGCTGGTGGCAAAGCTATTGCTAACTTTACCTATGGATCAGGTGTCCTTGATTTTGCAACATAAGTTTTGTACAGTGACGGAACCGTATTGGGACTTAGATTTGGGGGGGGTAAGTTTACGGTAGCATCTGCATATAAACTCTTTTGTGGATCAATGGATAATCATCCGTTCTTATCACGTGTATGGTGCAAGGGTCTGCCACTCAAGGTTTCCATTTTTTTAACAAGACTTTGGTATGGAAGATTGCCATTGAGTTCTTGGCTTATGTTTATTGGTATGAAGGGACCATTCTGATGCTGCCTTTGTCTGGAGGCCGAGGAATCAGAGGCTCATCTATTTGGAGGTTGTAAAATTACGACCTTGGCGTGGCGTCACTTTTCAGCAGGCATGGGTATATTAGATAGGGAATTGGATTGGCGGGCTAGATGTCTTCACTGGTGGGCACTGGGTCGTACAAAGTTTGGGAGGTTCGTGGTTAGGGTAATGCCCCTCCTCATTAGTTGGAACGTCTAGAAGATGCGGAATTCTTGTTTTTTAGATGGAGATAATATATTGGTAGAGAAGGTTGTGCAAAGTATTTTAAGAGAACTCCTGGTTTTGCTTCAGATACGTTTCCAGCAGGTCCATTGGGATTCATGGAAGGCTATTGTGGAACACTGTTTTAAGGAGATGTCGCCTGTTCGTACAGTTTTGGTCAGATGGACACCGCCGAGAGAGGGCAGAATTAAAATTAATGTGTTGGGCTGTGTTCGGAATAGTGATGGCTGGTGTGTCGTTTTGTACCAAATTAAATTACTTACTCTCAAACAATAAATCAAGTAAAGTGTGAGTAAGGTCGATCCCACGAGGAACAACACTATTTTCTAATTCAATTAATTTGCCAAAAGTAACCACAATTTAATCAATGATTTAAAACAATTAAATTAAAGAAATCAATTACGGAACAAGCAAATAACAAAATAATAAAATGCAGAAATTAATTAATCAAAAGAAAGATCCAGCTGTAAATAAATCCACACTAATCAATTGTTAATTGTTCATCGACTCAAAGATAACAATCTCTATTTAATCAGTTAGTTATAGATTACCGAGAATCAGCTCTGACATAACCCAATTCTTCCTTAATTATTCGTTAATTGACAAGTATCAGCTTGACTCAATTAATTCCCTATTTATAACACAACCCATCCGGAATCAGCCGAACACTAGATTTAATGTTATAAAAGCATTACGAAGTGAAGAACCTAACTCTAACAAATCATATCATGAATCAGCATGCAACAATTTGTTAACCAATTGTTTCCGTCTACCGAGACAGTAGCTTCGCCACTAATTAATCTTACTTACTAAATCCAGTGACTTAACAAGGGATTAATTGGCTCTACCTAATTCAATTAAAGGTGATCAAGTTTTAGTTAAATTAGATAATTATCCTTAGGCTCAGAAAACTCTTGGAATTAAATAAGAGAAAGTTTATTAAGAACAATTAGATCTCACAATTCATGCATCGATTAGTGCTTCATTACCTACAGCCAGATAAGAAAACTACTCACTAAACATAATTAAAAACAAACAAAAATAATAATAGAAACGAAAATTAAATTAAACTAAAAGTTGCAAACCAGGTTGCCCGTCGTATGGGCATACGACGAGGCCTGATTTCTGGAAAATCTGGGCTGCTGCAGTGCAGACCCAGCTGTTGTTTTCTCAAACTTCCAAATGTAAAAGCTGCAAGATTAAAGCGTAAAAAAGATGTCTTAAACCCTCATCTATCTTCTCCTTATATAAGAGAAGAGAATAAGACTTCCTAAACAACACAAAATAAGGAATCCTCATTGTTTCCAAAATCATTAAACCACAAGGGTTGTAGAAAGTAAACTTCCTAATTGCTTCAAACACCCATTTGGCAAGTGACAAGACTCCTTTTCCTTCCAAATCTCTCCAACTTTATCTCCAAGTCTTTGATCTTCTAGAATTCTCTTCAAATCCGCCATCTTCTCATCGTAATGCTCCCAATAGGAAACATTCAAATTCTGCAAAGATTATCATCATTAAGCACCAAATTCATCCCCATTAAACACATAAAAGCATATACAAATTCAGCACTATTTCGTGCTTATCAAGATCCCCACACTTAGACTATGCTGGTCCCTCAGCATTCAAACAAAAAATTACAAACATCAAACCAACAAACAACTAAACCATTTCACTAAACAAACACTACTCCAGCCAAACTGAGAAACTCTTTTTAAAAATTCATGCTTAGTCCAAGTAAAAATCTTATGCACAATCAAGTCCTCCAAGTCAAAATACAAAGTTCTGAGTAACTCTCCAAGATCACTCCAAGCACTCATAAATGTATGAAATTGGGTTCAACCACTCAATTAATCGCACATGGAAAACTTATTATGAGCTTGCAAATATGTCAACAGATAATCATAACATTGAAACTAAACAAAAATCAAAAGGTCTTTCAATGGGTTGTAATGGGGCTGGGGTTTACAAGGTAGGATTTAAGAGAAATAAAAGGCTAAAAACAAAACTAAGGTGTAAGCAACACAATAAAGAACATCCCCACACTTATCTTGAACCAAGTCTCAACTTGTGATTTCCAAAATAACTCAAAGTAATTCCAGCACAGCATTCATTTTTTTACGTGCTTTTTCACATTTTTTTGTATCATTTTTTTTCTTTTTCTACTGCTGCTGTTCTTTCTTTTTCCTGCCACAGTTTAGGCAAACAACACAAATTCTCACAATATTGCAGAATTTTCGTTCTCTTCTTTTTTTTCTTCTGCCCAGTATTGTTCGGGCAAATAATGGACTTCAACAATTCACTTTCTCAGAACAAACTGAAATAACTTCCTCACAGAGACTTAAGCCATGCACTTCCCTTTCAATTAATGGGGAAACAAATTATAACGAACTTAGACACTTACACCTTAAGGGCCAAAAGAAAGCTAAAATGGGTCTTAGGTGAAATTTTTAGTGGGTTTAAACACAAAGAAAAGGTTCAAGGCTCAAAGGGGTTAACTGAGGGTCAATAAAGGTAGGAATGAAATCTAAAGTCAAAAAGGGTGAAATCCTAAGTGCCTTTATCATTTTCAAATTCAATTTCAACACATGATATCCATGCACAACAAAGCAAACTCCATAAGTCAACCATGCACAATTTTCACTCATCAAAGAATTGATCATTTAAGCACCAACAAAGTGGTTATTGCGTGCTTAGGCTCAAAATCCTCACTTTTAGTGGGCGAATAAAACTCAGAAATTGTATTCGTCATACTTGGAGTCATTCAAGATTATGCAAAAACCATCACAATAAACTAAGCAAGTTTTAATTATGTTTAGTTTAGCCAGACAATGCTTATAAAAGTGAAACAATTCAAAACATCCTACCACAAATAACAAACTGATAGCAAAAACTAATTGTTTTTTGTGAAACTTTTTCTAATTTTCTGATTTTTTTTGGATTTTTGTTATTTGAAAACAAAACTAAAACTACACATAACATATAACACCTCCCCACACTTAAACAATAACATGTCCTCATGTGAAGAAGGAAAACTAAATAACATAAAAGACAAAAAACATAGAAAAAGTAAGAGAAAAGGGACAGCCTGGGTGATTGTGGGTGTTGCTTCGGGGGCAAACGACGGCTGCAGAAACTGGAGAATATCAGAATTGGATCTTGACTACTGCAATTTTAGAGGAATTGTAAAGACCATGGCAGACCCAAGAAACTCGAGCAATCAACTCCTCTTGAAGATCAGCAATATCACCAAGTGATTTAGCTCGAAAGAGAATCCCGCGGCTCACAAACCTTAAGAGCTCCAAGTATATCAGTAAAATTTAAATAAGAAGTTTGCAAGCACAACAAGGCAATTGGGTTATCTTCACAAATATTATGCCAAATAGATCTCAAAGAAATATTAAAGTGTCAAACTAAGATCAAGTGACATAGAAAATAGGATACCACCAAGTGATTATGGTAAAAGGAAATAATTTTTAAACAACCCACTTGGTCAAATCGTCTAAAATCATCCCATTATTGAAATTAATCGTTAGAATCACTACGGGGGAGCTTGTAATGGAACATTATTCATCCACAGGTGTTTAATGAACCTGGAACAAAAGCAAATTTATTAAAACTATGAAAAGTAAACTAGTAAAGATGAAAATTAAAAAGGAAAGGAAATATTGGGTTGCCTCCCAACAAGCGCCATTGTTTTAATGTCCTTGGCTAGACCAAGTATGTGTCAAACTCAGTAAACCATTGGAGGAGGCTCCGGAGGTGGTTTTGGAGAAGGCACATCTTGTATGCAAGTCAAAGATTTTACTACAGCTTCCTTGTAGCTTCTTTGGTTCCATGTCAATTTGATCATTGAACTTTGAATAAGATTCTTGTTGACAGTGGGCAACGTCTTTTCCTCACTCAAAAACACAACTTTTAGAGGTTTAATCAATGATAAAAGTTGCAGAACTGGAACTTGCAAAATATAAGGAAAAAGTGTTTCAGTCGGATCTCGTTTGGGCGAACAGAAGCTTTCTGGGTTGCTTGAAACACTTGTATTAGATTCAATGACATTGTTTCATCTCCAATCTCTTCTTTCTTCAATTCTTTGATGTCAGAATCTGGTTCTTTACATTCATGTGACAGTGTATCCTCAAGAACAACCGGCATGTCATCACATTCCGCCACCATCTCCTCTTTTAGATGTTGGGTTCTCTTGGCAAGAAAATCTTTTTCAAACTTTGCAACCTTTGGCATTTTTCTAATTGCTTCAAGGAATGCGTCTGTAATCTCCACTTTGTTGAAGATGGTTAAAATATCACTCATGTCATCATCATTCACATCCCTTGTTAACCTGCCAGGAAAAGAAGGAGGTATCTTAATCTCAGATATTGGTGAATTTAAATTAAATCTTACCTCTGATTTCCGAGATTCTGCCGTTTGGGCAAACGAAGTCTCCATTTCTGTGCTGTTGGGTTGTTCAATTTCGAACTCTGCCTCTGGTTCCTCAATCTTTTGTCCACTTATCAATGTGATTTGGCTGACATATTCCATGGGGTTTACCTCCACCTGTGAGGGTAGTCTTCCTTGATATCCTCTCAATGAATTGATAGATCTTGCCAAGTAAGTGACTTGAGTGCTCAAATCATCAATGGCTCCCTTAGTTTCTTGTTGGAATTTTTGAAAATCCTCTTTATTCTGAGTTTGTCCATGTTGCATCAACGTCACCGAAGTTGCCAAATTCATTATCAAATGTTCAAGAGGTACTCCTAATTTTGTGTTGGCTATGAAATTAGAATTGGTTTGGGCAGACTGTGCTGCTGATTTCTGCTTTTCTGTCTGAATTACGCCCCTTCTTGTTACCAACTTCTCCACACATGCTGTTAAAGCTTCCAATTTGTTTTCAAGAGAGGAACCAGAAATTTCACCAACTTGCTTTATCGAATGACAAATGGGTTGATACTGTTGACGAGACTCACAAGTCTTGACAATCAAATTCGTGGCTTGAGTTATATTATTGTCCATGAATGCACCTCCACTTGCAGTGTCAAGTATCCTCTTTTCCTCAGATTGCAACCCTTCATAAAAATATTGAATTAGTAAATCATCGGGTATTTGGTGTTGAGGACAATTGTCACATAAGTTTCTAAATCTTTCCCAATATGCAACCAAAGATTCATCATGCTTTTGTTCAATTCTAACAATTTCTTTTCTAATTGATGCAATCTTAGATGTAGGGAAATTTTTTTGAAGAAATACGTGTTGCATGTTATCCCAAGAGGTGATAGAATTATGGGTCAAGCTATTAAACCATATCTTAGCTGTTCCAATTTGAGAAAAAGGAAAACTAGCCAATGCAATGTATTCTTGTGATACCCCTATTTTATTTATTGTCCCACATACTCTAAGAAATTCATGCAAAAATTTATATGGGTCTTCCCCATCTAAACCATGAAACTTGGGCAAGAAATTCAAATATGATGCTTTTAATTCAAAATCAACATTGAGTTTAGGCAAAACTATGCAAGAATATCTAAAATTGATCAAAGGACAAGTCAACTCCCTTAAAGTGCGTCCTCCCTTCTGGTTCTGGTTCTGAACACAATTCAAATCAGCCATATTTATCATTTTTGTGGCTGTGTAAAATTCTGATTCTGAATCTGATATGAGTTCTGTATGGGCAAACGGCGACTGCCCCAGAATCAGAAATGACTTCTTGGTGTCTTCCCTTCAATTCTTTTCTCAACCTGTGCAATTTTTTTCAGTATCTAAAGATAAACAGATTGCAGTTAGAAAATCTGGAATCAACCAAAGAACAAAACAAATTAACTAAAAATAAAATAATGCTATTCCCCGGCAACGGCGCCAAAATTTGGTGTGTCGTTTTGTACCAATTTAAATTACTTACTCTCAAACAATAAATCAAGTAAAGTGTGAGTAAGGTTGATCCCACGAGGAACAACACTATTTTCTAATTCAATTAATTTGCCAAAAGTATCCACAATTTAATCAATGATTTAAAACAATTAAATTAAAGAAATCAATAACGGAACAAGCAAATAACAAAATAATAAAATGCAGAAATTAATTAATCAAAAGAAAGATCCAGCTGTAAATAAATCCACACTAATCAATTGTTAATTGTTCATCTACTCAAAGATAACAATCTCTATTTAATCAGTTAGTTATAGATTACCGAGAATCAGCTCTGACATAACCCAATTCTTCCTTAATTATTCGTTAATTGACAAGTATCAACTTGACTCAATTAATTCCCTATTTATAACACAACCCAGCCGGAATCAGCCGAACACCAGATTTAATGTTATAAAAGCATTACAAAGTGAAGAACCTAACTCTAAAAAATCATATCATGAATCAGCATGCAACAATTTGTTAACCAATTGTTTCCGTCTACCGAGACAGTAGCTTCGCCACTAATTAATCTTACTTACTAAATCCAGTGACTTAACAAGGGATTAATTGGCTCTACCTAATTCAATTAAAGGTGATCAAGTTTTAGTTAAATTAGATAATTATCCTTAGGCTCAGAAAACTCTTGGAATTAAATAAGAGAAAGTTTATTAAGAACAATTAGATCTCACAATTCATGCATCGATTAGTGCTTCATTACCTACAACAAGATAAGAAAACTACTCACTAAACGTAATTAAAAACAAACAAAAATAATAATAGAAACGAAAATTAAATTAAACTAAAAGTTGCAAACCAGGTTGCCCGTCGTATGGGCATACGACGAGGCCTGATTTCTGGAAAATCTGGGCTGCTGCAGTGCAGACCCAGCTGTTGTTTTCTCAAACTTCCAAATGTAAAAGCTGCAAGATTAAAGCGTAAAAAAGATGTCTTAAACCCTCATCTATCTTCTCCTTATATAAGAGAAGAGAATAAGACTTCCTAAACAACACAAAATAAGGAATCCTTATTGTTTCCAAAATCATTAAACCACAAGGGTTGTAGAAAGTAAACTTCCTAATTGCTTCAAACACCCATTTGGCAAGTGCCAAGACTCCTTTTCCTTCCAAATCTCTCCAACTTTATCTCCAAGTCTTTGATCTTCTAGAATTCTCTTCAAATCCGCCATCTTCTCATCGTAATGCTCCCAATAGGAAACATTCAAATTCTGCAAAGATTATCATCATTAAGCACCAAATTCATCCCCATTAAACACATAAAAGCATATACAAATTCAGCACAATTTCGTGCTTATCAATGGCCGAGGGGGTGGTGGTGTTATTGTGCGAAGTTCGTTAGGATATTTTATAGACGCCATTGCTCTGGGTTGGTGTGAAAGAAACAGCTTGGAATTGGAGGTGGAGGCGTTGGTGGAAGAAATTTGGTTCTGTAGACATTGGGAGTGGGAGAGTGTTGACGTGGAACTGAATTCTCCTATGCTGGTACGGATTTTGAAACGGGCAACTACTGTTCCTTGGCGGGTGCGGACATTGGTGGAGGAAGTTTGGTGTGCTAATATTAGCGACATCACCCACATGTATGTTGAAGGAAATAAGCCGGTATATCTTGTGGCAAAGATCGGGCTGGAGATGGGTTCGAGGAAGGAGTTTGACCATGTTCGGTTGCTACCAGATACGGTGCCCGGTCTTTTCCATTTGGATCGTCTTCATTTACCAAATTTTCGAGTTGTTAGGCGATAGAGTTCTTGATCGTCTGCTTGTGTGAAGGGATGGTATTCCTACCGTATGAAATTTTATTTTGTAATGGTTAGTTCAAATTTTAATAAAATTTTGGGATTGGCACTCCCAACCCGATGAGAGGGTTATTGCCATAAAAAAAACCTATTTTTTAATATATGAAGTAGAATTCCCTCCAAAAAAAAAGCCTAGCTGTATTCCTGCTAGGTCAGCCATTAGGCCCGTCCGTCACATACATGACATAGATTGATCCCCTTTGGGTCGAGGATCATCATGATATAATTAAATCCACATTGGGTCGAGGATTAACTATGACATGACATACATTTTCAGAACACGTGTCCCTACCGTTAAGACATGTAATCCATAGAATTATTCATTAAAATTTCATCATATATACATGTTAATTGTATTAAAATGGTTTAATTTAACGTACCAATCACACACAGTTATATGTTTTTGATATCTTTAAATATTCAGAATAATTATAATCATACATATTACTTTGATTTTAGTATTTATAAATTGTAGATTTGGGTAAACCAAAGCTTGTGGTTTGTAACACATGAAGTATAGTTTTATATATATATATATATATATATATATATATATATATATACCATGCACATATTCATTATATGCATTCCATTTGTTTGAAACAAAATCAGGACACACATCAAACGTACTCATACTATAATATATATATATATGTAATCTGAAATCAAACGTAATCATACTATAATATATATATATATATAATCTGAAATCAAACGTAATCATACTATAATATATATATATATATATGTGTGTGTGTATGTGTGTGTAATTTGGAAAGAATCTAATTTATAATCACGTTGTGAACATCATCACATTAAGTATTCTAGCTGCTCGCATACGAAATCATGATATATTGTATTCAAGTTATTTATCACCGTAAATCCAAAAGAGCAATACATATTGTTTGCAAAAGAAGGCGTAGAATTTTGTCTTCTTTGCACTCATCTCAATTATTAATGTGTAATCTAGTTAATGGTGTGAAAAAAAAGGAGATTTAGAATTTTGAAAAAATTATATTTTTCATTAGCTACAACACACGTTTTTTGGTAAAAAGTACCAAGATTAAAAAATTAAGTTGAATTAGGCCCTTTTTGTATCGTTTTTTGCACTCATCTCAAATGATAATGGGCAATCTAGTGAATGGTGTGAAAAAAGGAAAATTTAGAATTTTGAAAAAATATATATTTTTCATGAACTATAACACAACTTTTTTTGGCAAAAAATAGCAAGATTCAAAAAATAAAACTCAATTAGCCTCTTTTTGTGTCGTTTTGTGCACCAAGCTCAATTGAAAATGTGCAATCTAGTGAATGGTGTAAAATTTTTTTGAAATTTTGAAAAAAAAAATTATTTTTCATGAGCTATATCATACATTTTCTTGGCAAAAAATATCAAGATTCAAAAAATAAACTGAATTAGTTTCTTTTTGTGTCGTTTTTTGTACCTACCTCAACTAGTAAGGTGCAATCTAGTGGATGATGTGAAAAAAAGTGAAATTTAGAATTTTGACAAAATCTCTATTTTCATGAGCTATGACACACATTTTTTTTGGCAAAAAATAGTAAGATTCAAAAAACGAGTTGAATTAGGCTCTTTTAGTATCGTTTTTTGCACCCATTTCAATTGGTAATGTTGAATCTTGTGAATAGTGTGAAAAATAGCAATTTCAAAAACGTGCATTATAACGCATAAAAATGGACTTTTTTTACAAAAAAAAAAGTGAAACTTATAATTATCACAAAACCTCCATTTTTTCTTGGGTATAGCTCACATATTTTGGTAAAAAATAATAATTTTTAAAACGTATTGATTTTGATTTTTTTTTTATTTTTATTAAATCACTTTATTTGTGAACATACATTCTAATTAATGGTGTGAAGAAAAAGTGAAATTTATAATTATAACCAAACCTCTATTTTTTTTGGGTTATAACAAGTATTTTAACCGAAAATAGCAATTATATAAATGTGCTTATTTTGGTGTTTTTCATGCTATTTTTTTCACATATCTCAATTGTGAATCTGAATTATAATTAACTGTGTAAAAAAAGTGAAATTAAAATTATCACCAAACCTTCATTTTTCATGGGTTATAGCACAAGCATTTTAACAAAAAATAACAATTTTAAAAAACGTGTTGATTTTGATTTTTTTGTGCTATTTGTTGTACCCACCTCAATTGTTAATGTGCATTCTATTGAATGACGTAAAAAAAAGTGAAACATAGAATTATCACCAAACTTTCATTTTTCGTGGGTTATATTGCACATGTATTCTGGTCAAAAATAGCAATTTTTAAAACGTGTTGATTTTAACTTTTCTTGTGCTGTATTTTGCGCCCACTTCAATTGTGAACGTGCATTCTATTGAACGATGTAAAAAAAAGTGAAACATAGAATTATCACCAAACTTTCATTTTTCGTGGGTTATATATCACATGTATTCTGGTCAAAAATAGCAATTTTTAAAACGTGTTGATTTTAACTTTTCTTGTGCTGTATTTTGCGCCCACTTCAATTGTGAACGTGCATTCTAGTAAATAGTGTGAAAAAAGTGAAATTTAGAATTATCACCAAACCTCTATTTTTCATGGGTATAACACACGGATTTGGGTTTTGTATATGTTTTTTCGTACCACTTCAATTGTTAATATGCATTCTAGTGAATGGTGTAAAAAAAGAGAAATTTAGAATTTTCATCAAAATCTATATTTTTCATGAGTTATAACACATGTATTTTTTTATTAAAAATAGCATTTTCCTAAATGTGTTGATTTTGGCTTTTTCCGGACTTTTTTTTCACATATCTCAATTGTGAACCTGCATTCTAATTAACTTTGTAAAAAAAGTGAAAATTAAAATTATAACCAAAGATTCATTTTCCGTGGGCTACAACACACGCATTTTGACCAAAAATGGTAATTTCTAAAAGCATGTTGATTTTTACTTTTTGTGCAATTTTTTTCACTCACCTCAATTGTGAATGTGCATTCTATTGAACGGTGTAAACAAGTGAAAATTAAAATTATCACCAAACCTCCTTTTTAATAGTTTATAATACACGTATTTTGGTAGAAAATATCAATTTTCAAAACGTGTTGATTTTAACTTTTTTATATTTGTCTTTTTGCACTATTTCAATTGTGAATATGCATTCTAGTGAATGGTGTGAAAAACGATACATATGATGCCTTAATTATATGACAAATTCTAAGGTTTTTTTATAATGCATTAATCATTAAATTTTATAACATCCTAACCCACCCCACCCCAAAAAAAAAAAAAATCTGTTCACAAATCCAAACAAAAGCAATTACATAAGAATCCCCAACCATCCAAACAAAAGCAATTACATAAGAATCTCTTATACCTAAATAAATAAGTAAAATGGTAAACATTGCTTTCTTTTTTCTGAAAGTCTCTAAAAATTGAATGTAATACAAAACTTTCACTCTTTTTAATTACTTTCCTAGATTTTTTATTGTATAAAAATTTGTAGATCGATCCGTATCATTAAGCCGGATTTTGAATTGTTCACTTCAGAACATAACTTGTGTTTTGCAAGTGTTTAAATTAAGTTCGCCAGCTATGCAAAGAAATTTAGCTCAATAAAAAAAAAAAATTTCTACAATTAATTTTTCCACTATTAACTTTCATTAATCACAGAATTTTCCTTTCAGTATTTATATATGCATCAGTATTTGTTGGTTATAATTAATTTCTCTCTTCAAGTCTGTTTGTAGATTTACAATTTTTTATCACTTATAAGTCCAAAATATATATATATATATTTTAAAAACTTTAACACTCATAAAACTAATTTTCTTTCTTCTTCTCTCTCTTTCTTTTTTTGCTTTTCCTTGAGAATATTTTACTGCCATTTTTCTTTTAATTTGTGCTCTATAAGTATTGAATTTGATGGACAATGGATTACAGAGGCAACACAAATGCATTTAAAAATCAAGAAATTCTATTAGCAATTTCAAAATACCCAGTCTATGTAAAAATAAATAATATTCTTACAAGTCAAAGAATGACAAAAATTAATGCCCAAAACTACTTCTCATTACAGTAAATACCACAGGCCGTAGCTTAATCACAATATGTACCAGTCAAGATTATAAAATATATGGTAAAAGAAGAAAAACAAAAATATTTAATTTATAAGGTTGTGGCACATTCCATCCATAAGAGAAGCCTTTTAATTTATAAGGCCGTGGCACATTCCATTCTTAAGAGATGCCTTTTAATTTATAAGGTCGTGGCATGCCTGCCGTCAGAAACATCAGAGGCATCTTTTAAAGTACAAAGCCGTGAAAGAAAGGATCTTGCAACGGTTGAAATTGAGTGCTGCTATACACTCTAAAGAAGGTATTAACCTTCCAATGTGAAGCCCTTGTCTTCCTCTCCATAAAACTTGGCAAACGAACAACTAAAGGACTAGTTGATGTTGACAAGGTTGAAAAGGCACACATCAAATTCTTCTACTACATTGTCAACAACAAAATTCTTCCATCTATTGGCCAGTTAGTCCGCCATCACTCTCCTTTTGATTGAATTTGACCTGCCAACTATTTTCTTCAATTTTGAGCAGCATATCTTGGCTCTTGTGTGAGGCAGACAAGTCCTTGGCCATTTAGAAGGAATTGGAAAAAAATTAATTCAATGAAATAGCATTTGAAAATCTACTAAAATACAAGATTTTAATTAGAAATTTGTAAGCATTATAAGATTTTGAATGACGATTTATAAATTTTTTTACTCATGCAAGTTCTATAAAAAGAAATACAAAAACTGATAAAAGAAATAGTGATAGTAGAATATATACATACATTTCTGGTAGATTATTAAATCGATAAAGATGAAAACCAAGAAAGAGATTTATTGGGGTATGTACTTGGGCTAGCCAAAATGACTTTTCTATCATCATCGTCATCATCATTATTACTATCATCACTAGATTTGAGATCTGTATATTTCTTCATCTTGCTCTATTGTGGTAATGAAGAATTTTGGGATTTTATGGTAGAACAATACCATGCAAGTGTTGTTTATATAGAGATTTTTTTGTAGTGTTATTTATTTATTTTGTTGAATAACATTAATTTTATGGTTGGTGAGTGGAGATTGCTCAAATTTATTTCAAATTAAGTAACCTTCCTAATTAGCTTATAAGTATTTTGTAAAATAATAGAAGTCAAATGACCCTCTATGAAAAATTGGGACATTTATCACTAATATTCATAGGTTATAATTCATTGTAAATTAAAATGGTACATATAAGCTTGATTTCCAAAAAACACATTTATAACATAGTGTACACTTTGACATTTTTAAATGTCATGACATTGGTTCACGAAACCTTTATTTCTCATATCAAAATAAAAAAGAAATAGATTGATATCAAAATTTCTCTACTATTTGGAATGTGTTAAATTATGGCCCTACCACATTTGTCTTTATACTTATTGTTATAAATGTTATAACTTCTTTTTTATTCTCTTAATTTATTTATTGTCTATTGAGGAAACAAAATTAATGAGTTTTAATAGCAATGGACCTTTTTTGGACTTAAAATTTAAAATTTTTTACTAGAATTTTATTAATTTGTGCATGGCATTGAAAATAAAATTCTTATATTCCTAATCAATTTGAAACTTGATACATTACAAAATTCATGACATTTTAACAATTATGTGTTAATGTACTGCTTCATCCATTGTGTTCATTTTTTTTGTTTTTGAAAAAAATAAGATCATTAAGTTGAAGAATAAGAAATGAAAAAAATGTCTATGCTTGTAAAGTTTCAACAAGTAAACTTAGTTTACCAATGGGACTACTTATGATGTGATGAAAAAATGTATTGCATATTTCATAGGACAATTCCCCCAATAGACCCTTAATTTTGAGTGAATATCGCTTTGGTTTTCAATTTTGAAAAATTTACATTTTGATTCATAAACTTGGATTTTGTTACACAAATGATGTTGAACTCATTTTTTATCAATTTAACAAGTAACGTTGTTAATCATTTGACACTGTTCATCATTCAAAATGACATCGTTTTGTACTATATGACTAATGGTATTACTTGTTAAATGGATGAAAAATGATTTCATAACCATTTGTGTAATAAATTCAAATTGAAGGATTAAAATATTTTTGTTTTCAAAGTTGGAGCCAGAATGATACTAACCAAATCAGTTACCCTATTATATTTATGTCATCACTTATATATACCATAAGAATTATTAATTTTAGCAATGGGACTTATTTATTTACAAAAGAAACATTAAACATCGATCAAATTAATTTGTATGATATTTGAAGGTTGGATTAACAAAGTAAAATATTAGGGCAAAACTTTTATGAGACGGTCGCATAAATGCGATTGGCGTATCAATTTAAAAATTAGTGTACAAAGTATCAATTCAAAAAGTAGCATATCAAATATAAAATATTAGCTTAACAAATTTTCACTTTAGCGAAATAAATTCAGTATTCAAGTGTAAATATAAAACATTAGCGAAACAAAATTCAGCATTCGCGTAACAAATTTTCACTTTAGCGTAATAATTTCAGCATTACGTAACAAATTCAGTATTCGCGTAACAAAATTTTCACTTTAGCATAATAAATTTTTGCACATTTTCACACATTAGCGTAACAAATTCAGTGTCAGCGTAACAAATTCAGTATTCGTGTAACAAATTTTCACTTTAGTGTATTAGCGTATAAGTATTATAAAACAATTAGCATATCAACTTCAACAAAATTCGCGTATCACGTCACACATATGCGACCGTTGCACAGGAGGTTTTGCAAAAATATTAATACTTCAATAGGTACATAAAATTTCTTGAAAATCTAAAAAAAAAAATACAATAAACTCCACATTATTATCATCCGGCGAAACATTAGAATTGAAAAAACAAATTAAGGATGTTTGTAACTTTCCCAAAAAAAGGGACTCTCTTAAGATTTTCCAATTAAAATGACTATATGGTCTTTTTTTATTAGAAAATCTTAAGAGAGCCTTTGTTTTTGAAACTAACAAAACATCATTTTTTTCACCTCTAACTTTTGGGATGATAAAAATGTAGAGTTTTTTTTAAAAGATTTTCAAGTAGTTTTATGTACCTATTGAATTATAAATATTTAACTTGTGAATCCAACAATCAAATATCATAGAGATTAATTTAATCAATGTTACTATTTCTTTTGTAAATAAATAAGCCTCATTGCTAAATTAATAATTCTAATAACTTAAGGGATGCCATATATATAATATGCAATATATTTTTTTTTCCAAACGAAAGTGAAGACAATGGACGTAGCATGCACGTACATAATCATAAAAAATAATTAATTTTGTAATGTATCAAGTTTCAAATTGATTAGTAAAATAAGAATTTTATTTTCAATGTTATACACGAATTAACAAAAGTCTAGTATATAAAGTATAAATTAAGTCTATATAAAATTCATTGCTATTAAGGTTCATTAATTTTCCTTAACATTGAGTACAAGACAAATACAAAAACTCTTGTGTGACCATCGCATGTATGTGGCAGGTTTAATGATGCGAGCCCACGAGTAATTTTATTACAATTCGTGTATAACGTATGATATTTATGATGGATTATCTATCAATTGTTTCAATTGGTATAAATATTAGCGTATGAATATTAATCAAGCATGTTTATGATTCGCATATAACTTAGAATTTATTCTCTTATAATGTATATATGTTAACCAATATCTTCTTTATTCGTTCCTTATTCACGTATAACTTAGGATTTATTCGCGTATAACTTAAGATTTATTCGCGTATAACGTATATATGTTAACCAATATATTCCTTATTCGCGTATAATTTAGAATTTATTCGCGTATAACAGATATATATATTAACCAATATCTTCATTATTTGCGTATAATGTATATATGTTAACCAATATAACATATTCACATATGAATTAGTCACGCATGCATGATGTGTCGTATATATACGACAATTTCACATGAGAGTACCTCAAAGACAAATGTGATAGGGCCATAATTTAATCCCTTCCAAACAGTAAAGAAATTTTTATATCAATCTGTTTCTTTTTTATTTTGATATAAGAAATAAAGGTTTTATGAGCCAATATCATGGCATTTAAAAAATGTCAAAATGGATACTATGTCATAAATGCGTTTTATGGGAATCAAGCTTATACCATTTTAATTTACAATGAATTATAACGTATGAATATAAATGATAAATGTCCCAATTTTCCTTAATGGTCATTTAACTTCTAATTTTTTTACAAAATAGTTATGAGCTAATTAGGAAGGTTATTGAATTTAAAATAAATATGGACAACCTCCACCCACCAACCATGAAATGTTTTTCAACAAAAGAAATAAATAACACTACAAATAATCTCTATATAAACACCATTTGCATGATATTGATCCATCATAAAATCCTAAAACTTATCGTAACTATAGAGTGACATGAAGAAATGTACAAATCTCAAATCTAGCGATGACAGTAATAATGATGATAGAAAAGTCATTTTGACTAGCCAAATACATATCATGATGAATCACTTTCTTGGTTTTCATCTATATCGATTTAATAGTCTACCAGAAATGTATGTATACTATCATTATCATTTCTTTTATTAATTTTTGTATATCTTGTGTTTTAGCAGATTTTCAAGTGCTCTTTAATTGAATTGTTTTTTTGTTTTATGATCACAGGCGATTCCTTCTAAATGGGTAAGGACTCATCTTCCTCTCACAAGCCAAGATATGCTGCTCAAATTTGAGGAAAATACTTGGCAAGAAGGAGAGTGATGATGGAATAACAGATGGATGGAAGAAATTTTTTGTTGATAATGTATTACAAGACTTTGATGTGTGCATTTTTAAGCTTGTCAACATCAACAACAGTTTTACCTGCTAGCCAATTCTGTTGTTCCTTAGCCAAGTCACTGCAAAAGGGGCAAAAAAAAGGCTTTATATTTGATGGCCAATACTTTCTTTCACGAATTTGTACTTAAAAGGCATCTATGATGTTTCTTATGGTAGAAGTGTCGTGACCTTATAAATTAAAAGGTATCTCTCATTGATGGAGTGTGTCACAATCTTATAAATTAAAAATGTTCTTTTTTTATGTTTACTCTTTTATTCAATGTGGGATTTTGTGGGATTAACTGTAATATCGTCCTAAAGATGTAATTGATCTCAAATATACCGATAATTACATGTTAGCCTGAGTTTCCACAAGGATGGACATTTTTTACATTTCTTACTCTTCAAATTAATGTTCCTTTTTTTTACATTTTAACTTGTGAATCCAACCATCATAGAGATTAATTTTATCGATGTTAGTGTTTCTTTTCGAATAAATAAATCCCATTACAGAACTAATAATTATTATAGCATAAGTGATGACATATATATATATATATATATATATATCATACAATACATTTTTAAAAGAAAAATTAAGACAATGGATATAGCATGCACGTACATTAACACATAAATGTAAAAAAAGTTATGAATTTTGTAATGTATCAAGTGTTAAATTGATTAGGAAAATAAGAATTTTATTTTCAATGCTATTCACTAAATTAATAAGTCTAGTATAAAGTATAAATTTAAGTCCATATAAAATCCATTGCTATTAAGGCTTATTAATTTTGTTTCCTCATACAATAAAGAGATTAAGAGAAAATAGAAAGAAGTTATAACATTAAGTATAAAAACAAACGTGATAGAGCCAATAGATTCCAAATAGTAAAGAAATTTTTATATCAATCTGTTTCTTTTTCTTTATTATTTTGATATAGAAATAAAGGTTTCATGAACCAATGCCATGACATATAGAAAATGTCAAAGTGTACACTATGTTATAAATGTGTTTTATGGAAATCAAGCCTATACCATTTTAATTTTAAATGAAATATAGTTATGAATATAAGTGATAAATGTCCCAATTTTCATTAATGGTCATTTAACTTCTCATTTCTTTTACAAAACATTTATGAGCTAATTAGGAAGGTTATTAAATTTAAAATAAATTTGAACAACTTCCACCTACCAACAATAAATTTAAACAACATCGACTTACCAACCATAAATTTGAATAACCTTCACCTATAAACAATCTCTAATATAAACAACATTTGCATGATATTTTTGTATCATAAAATCCTAAAACTCTTCATAAGAATAGAACAAAATAAAGAAATGATCATAATAATGATGATCGAAAAGTCAATTTGACTAGTTTTAGTAGAGACCATGATGAATCTCCTTTTGGTTTTTATCTCTATCGATTTAATAATTTATCAGAAATGTGCATATATCCATTTCTTTTATCAATTTTTATATTTCTTTCCTGTTGCATTTGTTTCTAGAACTATTGAGTATGAACAACAACAAACTCTGTTAAAATGTCTTTTTGTTGAAAATAAGAATTAGAAATTTCTTTAGAAAAATGTGTTGTCTATCAGCATGCTATACTAATGTGAAAGTTTGAATATAATTTAATTGTTTTTTTCTATGATGATAGACAGTTTCTTCTAAATGGCTAAGGACTCATCCTTCTTGCACAAGCCAAGATCAGCTGCGCAAAGTTGGGGAAAATACTTAGCAGATCAAATTCAATCCAGAAAGAGAGTCGGGATGAACTAAAGAGCTGTTTGATTTATTGTTTGGAATGGTAATGATAATGAATTTGATTGTATTTTAGAATGATAATTAATGGGTATTTTGACAAACCTATCAAATTAGTAGATTATGGTGGATTTTCCTCCAACTAGATATATACTTTTACCAAACTCTTAGTCACAAACCAAGCATGTCAAAATGGTATCAAACCAATCGAACCAAATCCAAATCCATCAACCAAGCAACCCCTTATAATGGATGGAAGAATTTTTGTTATTGACAATATATTAGAAGAATTTTATTTGTGCTTTTTTAAACTTGTCAACAATCAACTTAGTATAACATGTTAGTCCCTTTTGATGTTCCTTAGCCAAAGTCACTACCATTAACTCACCCTTACAAAAATAAACCATCTTGATCACGACACCATTTACATGCCTAATGGCGAGGTGATCGAGTGGAGAGTACAAAAGAGGAGTACTACTCCTTTTACATAGGCTATTGAAATCTGGAGACATAAAGAAATTTACAACAAAGTCAATGTACAAAAGAGAAGCAAAACTCCTTTTACACTGGATTGATAAGTTTTCCTCACTTACTTTTTGTTAAACACTTTTGTATAAGTAGTGTTGGGTATGTCCGCCATCTCATTTTCTCTTAGTATATAAAACAGGGTATGGTGCCCCACCCCCAAGGGGTTATAACAAAAAAAACTTTCTGTTTTAATGTTTACTCTTTTACTTAACGTGAGATTTTTGTCCTCCCTAATAAATATCAAACTTGTACTGATAGGTTTGTTCATTCTAAAATGGTGTAAGTTAAACTCAATCTATCTAGTTAAAGTGGTAATTTAAATAAACCATCATCTAGTTAAAGTTATAATTGAAATAGAGTATATTGTTAAGCTTTAATGACATTTTATTGACTGCCATGGCATTGATTCATAGAACACATTTATTTCTCTTACCAAAATAAAAAGGAACATATTGATCTCATAATATAATTTCTTCACCTTTTGAAATCTATTAAATTGAGTCAGCCTTATTACATTTGTCTTTATACTTAATGCCATAAATGCTCTATCAAATTTTTGTATTTTCATAATCTCTTTGTTGTCTGTTCAAGAAAAAATTTATCGAGCAAGTGATAGTATCAAAATTTATACTAGACTTTGGGTGAGAAAAAATGCGGAGAACTTCAGAAAAGAAAAAAAAAAAAGAAAAGTACAAGTTTTTTAATTGGCATTTATGCTTTACAAATGGAAAATAATTGAACTAATAGTTAAAATTAATAGGATGACCAAACGCATACTATTTTAGAAGTTGAAAAACAATTTTGAAATTAAAAAATTAATAGACAGAAGTATATATTTTAATAGTTCAGTAGCCTAGATGGTTTTTAGCCTTTAAAAATACAATAAACCCGTTATGAACAAATTATGAATGTTCATCCATATACCCCATATTCTATCTCTTTATCTCTCATTATTTCTATAACTCATGTAACATCATAATCACATAATCACCCACTATCTTGTAACTCAGATAACCTATATAACTCTTGTAATTCTCATTTAACATATTGTAATTTACAAGGTACTTCAAGGCAATAAATAGAGGCTTATGTGAAAGGAAAAAAGTGGTTAAATTCTTACTACACTTTTGGTCTATTTTCTCTCTATCTTTCTATCATTATTTTATACTTGTTTTATATTTTATAGTTGTAGTCTATTAGCCTTATACTAATAGTAACATAACATTCTATCTCTACTTTATAGTAGTAGTATAATACTTGTTACATAATATAAAACTACAAGTTTTGCAGTATTTTTTATAATACGTTATCAACACGAATTCTCTAGCCACTTTGATCAACTTCCTTTGGGTAAGTGTAGTAAGTTTTATTTTCTTGATTTTGATTATTGTTATGGCTACCCTTACCAAACTTGAGTTTGTTTCACATGATATCACTGGCAAGAATTACTTGTCATAGGTACTAGATGTTGAAATTCATCTACATGCAAAGGGTCTTGGAGAAACTATATTAAAGAAGAAAATGAATCCACTATTCAAGAAAGGGCTAAGGTAATGATTTTTCTTCTTCACCATCTTGATGAAGGGTTTAAAACTGAGTATCTAAGAGTAAATTATTTATTTGTCTTGTGGAGAAATTTGAAAGAAAGGTATGAGCACAAAAAAAAAACAGTTATTCTTCCAAATGTTTGTTATGATTGGATGCACTTGCGTTTGTAAGATTTTAAATCTATTAGTAACTATAATTCAGCAATTTTTTGAATCACTTCTTAGTTACAATTGTGTGGGAAAAAAAGTAGCTGATAAAGATTTATTAGAGAAAATATTCTCCACTTTTCACGCATCTAATGTGCTTTTATAGCAGCAATATCGTTAAAAGGGTTTTAAAATTATTCTGAACTAATTTCTTGCTTACTTGTTGTTGAACAAAATAATGAGTTTTTGTTAAAAAAATCATGAATCTCGTTCAGTTGGTGCTGCTCCATTTTCAAAAGTAAATGCGATAGTTATGCATCCTAATAATAGACAATATCGAGGTCGTGGTCATAGTCGTGGCCGTGGTCATGATCGTGGATATGGTAGAATACAATAATCGTGGTGGTCATGCAAGAGGTACAACTCACCACCATAAGTGAAAGAGTAGCATGAAAAAGATAGAAGTCAAAGCAAAAGGAAATTGGATAAGAAGTGTTATCGTTGTGGCATGAAAGGCCATCAGTCTTGTACTTGACATACTCCAAAACATCTTGTTGATCTTTATCAAGAATCATTAAAGAATAAAGATAAAAAGATAGAGATAAATTTTATTAGTAATGATGTTGATTTTGAGCATAGCTTGACTTACAATGGTTTTAATAATTTTACTTCTTTAGATGTTGCGAATTTCTTTGTCAATCACCCCGAATGTGATACTAGTCACTTGATAAATAATGAAAATGTCCATGAATAAGTATTTTAGTTGCTTCTTTTGATGTTATAAATAAGTATCTAGTTGCTTATTTTGATGTAATGAATAAACATTTTAATTTCTTACTTTGATGTAATAAATAAACATTTTAGTTTCTTACTTTGATGTAATAAATAAATATTTTAGTTTCTTACTTTGATGTAATGAATAAATATTTTCATTAGACTCTAAACTCCCAACAACTAAACTCCCAACAACTACTTGGGGACATGTTATTTTGCATGTTGCAACACTAATTTTCATAAGGCCAATAAATTATCATGAATTCTCTCCCCAACAATTGGTTTTCAGTCAGGAACCAAATATTGCCCATCTTTGAATTTTTGGATATTCGATTTATGTTCCAACTGCTCCATCACACCACACAAAGATGGGACCTCAAAGGAGGTTGGGAATATATGTTGGTATGAGTCCCCATCTATAGTAAACTATTTTGAGCCAACAACTGGAGATTTATTTACGGTTCGCTTTGATGATTGTCATTTTCACGAATTAGTTTTTCCTAATATTAGGTAGAGAAAATAAATAGCTAGTCAAGAAAATTAGTTGAAATGAATTATCATTATCTCATTTTGATTCTCGTACAAATCAACGCAAATTAGAAGTCCAAAAGATAATTCATTTGAAACTTTTAGCTAATCAATTGTCAGATGCTTTTACTGACCCAAAACATGTGAATAAGTCATATGTACTTGGTGTTAATGCTCTAATTCAAATTGATGTCCCTAAAGGACCCTTTACCATTAGTAATCAATTCAAAGCACCCATAAAACGTGATAGACAAATCGGTTCCAAAGACAAAAATCCTTGAAAGAGAAAATGAGCAAATAATAATGATGGTAGAATCGAGGTGATTAAAATTTCAAAAGAATCTTCAAAAATAAAAACTTTTGAAGAGTTTCCTGACATGACAGATAATAAACTTCCAGAAGAAGTTTAAATACCTGAATATTTCGATAATCATGAGATTTTAATAAATTATGTCATGAATGAGAAAAAGTGGAAATGATATACAACTGATGTTGATGATAAATTTGCCTATGTTGCAACAATTACTATCCTAAATGAAAACGAGGATCATGAACCAAAGTCTATGGATGAATGCAAACGTAGAAATGATTGGCCAAAATAGAATGATGCAATTCAAGCAGAGTTAGACTTGTTGGCAAGATATAAAGTTTTTGGACCAATAATATGCACACCTGAAGAGGTGTAGCCAGTGGGTTATAAATGGGTTTTTGTACGAAAACGAAATGAGAAAAATGAAATCGTACGATATAAAGCACGACTTGTTGCATAAGATTTTTTCAAAGACAAGGTATTGATTTTGAGGAGACATATTCTCCAGTGGAAGATGCAACAACTTTTCGTTATTTGCTTAATCTAGCAGCAAATGAATAACTTTAAATGCATTTAATGGATGTTGTAACAGCCTATTTGAACGAATTTCTTGATAATGATATTTATATGAAAATTTCTGAAGGATTCAAATTGCCTAAAGAATATGATTCTAATTCTCGAGAACTTAATTCAATTAAATTTTGCAGATTCTTATATGGATTAAAACAAACTGGACGCATGTGGTACAATTGCCTTAGTGAATATTTGATGAAACAAGTTTATATGAATGATCCCATTTGTCTATGTGTTTTTATTAAGAGATTTGCATCCAAATTTGCAATCATTGCAATTTATGTTGATAATTTAAATATTATTGGAACTCCAGAGTAGCTCAAAAAAGTTGTTAACTCTTTGAAACAAGAATTTGAAATGAAAGATCTTGGAAAGACAAAAAATAATTCTTGGATTGCAAATTGAACACTTAGAAAATGGCATATTTTTGCATCAGCCAGGTTATACAGGTAAAGTGTTTAAAAGATTTTATATGGATAAAGCAAATCCCTTGAACACGCCATGGTTGTAAGATTGATTGATGTGCATTAAGATCCTTTCCAACCTCATGAAAACGATGAAGATTACTTGGACCATAAGTGTCATATTTTAGTGATATTGGAGCATTAATGTATTTTACTAGTCATACACGTCATGACATCTCATTTGCAATAAATCTACTAGCAAGACATAGTTTTTCACCTACACAAAGACATTGGAATAGTGTAAAACATATATTTTGTTACTTCTATGATATATATATATATATATATATATGAGTATTTATTATTCTAGGGCAATCAAGTTTAATATGATAGGTTATGCAGATGCTAGATATTTATCTGATCCTCATCATGCTCGTTCATAAACGGGTTATGTATTTATATGTGGTGGTATACCTATTTCTTGGCGTTCAATGAAACAAACTATAGCTACCACTTCTTTAAATCATGCTAAAATATTGGCAATTCATGAAGCAAGTCGAGAGTGTTTTTAGTTGAGACCAGTGATCCATCATATTCGAGAAACATATGGTTTGCATTTGGACAAGAAAGTTCCCACTATTTTGTTCGAAGATAATGCTGCATGCATTGTTCAATTGAAGGATAGATGCATCAAAGGCGATAGAACAAAACATATCTCACCAACATTCTTTTTTACCCATGATCTTTAGAAGAATGGTAAAATTTGTGTACAACAAATTTGTCCGAGTGATAATTTGGCTGATATGTTCAATAAATCACTACCGACTTTAACATTTGAAAAGTTGCTTTATGAGATCGGAATGCGTCGATTGAAAGATGTCAAATGATATGCTCAAGAGGGAGAGTTATTATACAATGTACTATTTTTCCCTTAACCAACGTTTTTTTTTCGTTAGGGTTTTTTCTGGAAAGATTTTTAATGAGGCAATGTTATATATGGAAAATGTACTCTTTTTCCTTCACTAAGTTTTTATCCCATTGGGTTTTTCCTAATAGGGTTTCAATGAGGTATTTTTCTTAAAGATGGACATCCAAGGGGAAGCATTATGAACAAATTATAAATGTCCATCCATATACCCCACATTCTACTTCTTTATCTCTCATTATTCCTATAACTCATATAACATCATTATCTTATAATCACTAACTATCTTGTAACTCATGTAACCTATGTAACTCTTGTAATTCTCATTTAGGACATTATAACTTACAAAGTACCTCAAGCCTATAAATATAGGCTTATATGAAAGGAAAAAGTAATATGAAAGGAAAAAGTAGTTGAATTCTTACTACAATTTTGTTCTATTTTCTCTCTATCTTTCTAATATTATTTCATACTTGTTTCATATTTTATAGTTGTAATATATTAGTCTTATACTAATAGTAACATAACATTATATTTCTAATTTATAGTAGTAGTATATTAATACTACACATGTCTATAAATTAATAAGAAACTTCATTTAATTGAGAGTTTCACAACTAGTCAATTCACAAAAATATATATATATATATATTGTTCACACAAGTAATTAAATAATGAAGAAAATTATTATTGATATTCATATTAAAGAAAGATCAATATTACATATCAATGACAATTGTTTTCCATGAATGAAACTAAATAAGTTGTTTCTTAAAAGACGAACGTGCAGCAAGATCGACCTGATTATCAAACTTTTCTTGACATTCATTGTTATTGTATTCGAAGAACATTAAACTTCAATTGTGATATTGTATAAAATTCATTATTTTTTCATCAACATAAAAAAATAATGAATTTTAATCACTGGCGAATAAAAAATACATTAAATTAGTCATTAATTAAAATCTATTATTTTTTTTAAATAGAGTAAATGTATGCTCATATCAAGTGCCACTTAATAAAGCGATAAAAGTGAATAATCGATTTATTTTTCAAACAATATCCATGACGATTTATTCGTATTTGGCCACTAATGGAGAAAGAGTCTTTCGATAGAAGATGGTAATGGATGAATAACTCAATTGTTGTGAAGGATTTTGTTTGATAAATAAATTTATTTTTCAATTTTACTCCTTTATTATATTGCTCGTGATACGAGCGTGTATTTTCTTTGTTAAAAAAACTAATAAAGTTTGGTTGAATGATTAATTTAGTGCATTTTTTAAATGTTAGTAACTAAAATGTATCATTTTTAAAGTGGATAACAAAATATTTTTTTTTTTGTATAATATCAGTGACTATTTTAGCAGTTTTCCCTGATAAATTTTAATGGCCCATAAATATTACAATATCCTATTATTAAGTAAAGAATCATATTGGCATTGTAATATATTCACCCCTATTATTAATTAGTAATTATCCATCAAATCAATTCTGAATTTGATGGTTATTAATCACACAATACCGTCAAGAGATTTCATCTTCATCGCCACCAGAGATTGTAAATGAAACATATATTGGCTTAACATGATTCAAGCTTCAAATGCATTTGCAAAACCTGAAATAGTAAAATGAATAATTTGAACATATATTAGAGAAAAACAAAATTTATAACATCCTGAATTTAAAGTGTAGATTACAAATGCATAAAGACATCAATATATTTATATATTGGGAGTTAAGAGTGTGACTTCCATTCTTTCATATAATGAAAAACTTCGTTACCCTTTGTTGATGAGGTGCACTCAAGATCTCCATTTTTTTTCTAACCACCACACAAGAAATTAAGGTCCATCATCCATAATTGACAAACTCCCATTGATAATGGAGTATCATTTGGCTCTGCCAAATGGCACTCAAAAGGTATTGGTCCTTTTCTTTTTTACTCGAATTATGTCTTCAAAGGAAAAATTATAATTAATTATAGCAAAATGGCAAAAAAAACGTCCTTTATATTTGTTTTAAAAAAAATTCATTACTTATATTTAAAATAATATAATTTCATTACTCACACTAAAAATACAGATTAGATTAGTTATTTTATCTAATTTTATGTACTTTTTTAATGAAAATATACTTGTGTCATTATCGTGTGATGTACACGTACATACTTTCCGTTATATAATCAAACATGATTGAATGGAAACATAAATTTTGTACAATTTTGACACAATTGTATTATTTTAAATGTAAATAATAAAAAAAGTTTTTCTAACAAATGTAAAGAATTATTTTTGCAATTTTCCCGGTTATTGTTTTTGTTGATGCACTTACTGAGCAAGTCTCTTGCAATTGAACTAGGATAAAAGTGATGCGGGAATCAAAACCATCTAGTACTTGATAACCTGTAAATAAAAGAATGCCCCTCTTCATCATCATTTTCATCACTATCATCATTAAATCCTAGATTAGAACTATTTTTCATTGTGAAAATATCAAAAAGGAGATTATTATGAGAGATTAGTGCCATGCAAATGGTGTTATATAGCTACTATTGGCAGGATTATTCTTTTTTTTTTTTTTTGGTAAGAAATTTGTTATGGTAGTTGAATGGGAGGTAAATAGGTTGAGTATATTTCAATCTTAATTATTTTCCTAATTAATAAGCATGAGAGGTAGTTGTATACATACACTGTGATTACTTTGGTTTTTTCCCTTTTATAACGTATAACTATTCTGAAAAATATTAAAAGTCTCTATTGACCGAGAAGAGAAATCATAACAATTAATTTATATATCATCATGTAAATTAATTCAGATACCACTTGACTGTATCATGCATGTATAAATAGTCAATGTATCATTTATGTTGAGGAACAACATTATAAATAATCCCATTAATTAAATTTTCATTCTAGAAGACTATAAAACCTCTATTCATTGTATATATATATAGTTAAAATCATAATTTCAATAAACCATTGATAATAACATAAAGGTAAATGCCCCTAGGCTATGTATTGATTCCAATTTTTTTAAAAAAATTATATTTTGATTCCATATATATCTTGGATTTTGTTTTAAATAATTCTCATCTAATTTTTAATTCTTTTTTTTAGTGGCAAGTTCCGTACACGGGGAGGGATATCAACCCAAATTTTATAGATAACTAATAGAATTTAAAAAGTTACACTTAATCTAATAATGAATTGTTTATGAGTCCTAAAAACTAATTTAGTTTGAGCAAAATATAGACAAAATATATATAAGCACTGCATCAATATTTAATAAGTGGTAGATCAAGTCTATCTACCCTAATTACACCTCTCACTGTGGTTCTTCTAAAAGATGGTAGATCAAGTCTATCTACCCTAATTACACCTCTCACTGTGGTTGTCAATTCTATCTCATGCATTAGTATATACCATAATTAGCAAGAAAATCAGTTAGAATATTGCCCCTTAAGCAGTGTGAAACTTTGATGTTTGGCATGATTTGGTATATAGCTTCAATATCTCTTTCAATTCAAAAATATTCCTTTTATTGTAAACAATTTGAAATTTCATTTTTCATAATTTTTGAACAAAATTCATATACAAACAGACCCTTGAAGATCTGAATTATATAGGCACATAATGATTCATTCAAGGTTTCAAGTTCAAAGCTTCAGCAAACAATTCATCATATTTTAGGCTTTCATAATTCTTCTTGTAAAAACTTTCATTATCGTGATTAATTCAGTGATGTGTACTGCCGAAAAGGCAAGAATCTAATCTAAATCTACCTGCAAAAGTGCAAAACTAAAGGCTGTGAATATGAAGAAAAATAATATGCTTCTAATAATTATAGTACTTACAAATTGATGAAGTGTTGAAACACTATATATGGAGTTCCACCAACAAAATAATTAATACCAAAAACAAATGAAATTAATCAAATCTTTTATGGAATTTGTGCGTGAATCATGAGTCTGATTGAAGCATAATCTAATCTAAAATTTACATACAAAACTCAATATATAAAAGCTATGAATATGGAAAACAACAAAAACTTGCAATATTTTTATTGCAAATTATTTCTGCTTTACACAAGAAGTTGATCTGGAACTCCATATATATATATATAAAGTTCCTCCAAACTAAATTACAAAGGTAACATAAATCATAAAATCAAGTCAAAAGCAAAGCAAATCTTCTATGGAATTTGGACTTGAGTCATGATGGGCTTTATTGAAACGGATCAGTAATCTTTCATCTTCATTAATTATTCAGTTAGATAAACTAAATCCATGCATCTATGCTTGATTAATTTATTTAAATAGCTTGACAATAAGATAAGGCAGCTTAAATTAGGCAAAAAAAGGGAACATTAACAATGAGATCCAAATTGATGAAGATCAATTGGAAGTCAAACAAGTCAGTCTCACACATAAACAAAAACAGGTACAAGAATCATCTTCTGGCTGACAACCGCATGGTGCCGTAGTCAAGCCAGTTTTACTGATCATAGGCAGATCATGATGGTGATGATGATGATCATAGTCTATGGGGAACTTAAAACTTGTTGCTGCAGGGCCTGCATCATCATTCGTACTCTTAGGCAGCTTGTAGTGGCCGCGATTAGCCTCCGCCACCCAGAAAACAATGCTGCAAACTGCAACAATAAGATAATGAAGGCTATCTAGCTATGATTAATTCACGAGCTTATGACGATATTTATAGAATGTGGATGCCAATTATATTATAATTTAGTGTCCGGTTAGGCAAATAATCAGACGAGAGAATAATGTAAATTAAAGGAAATGTTATACTTCCAAGGGAAACTACAGTACGGAGTTAAGATCCATTCGGCAAGATTGTAGAAAATGAGGTAAAACCAAAACCAGTGAATGAATTTTAACGAAATTTTCTTTGCTCTGTCTAGAGATTTCCACAACCGAGCTGATTGAGCTAAACATGATTCCAGATTCGCCATTTTCTTTTTGTAATGCCACCCAAAAAAGGACCACATCCAATACTTGACAAACCCTCATCATGCAGTATTAATGGAGTATCATTTGGCAGAGCCGAATGGCAGTCAAAATTAAGGTATTGTAAGTTTATCTTTTCTCCCTCATTTCTGTCTTCAACGGCCGGAATAATGAACAAAGGTTTTTGTTATTGTTTGTTTATTGGTGCACATCCATAAGCAAGCCCTTGCAAATTGACCAGCAAGCCTCCCTCTCCTCTATCCCCAAGGCTGCAAACAGACCAGCAACTTATTTGGCACAACATCTTGAGCCAAATAAGGATGTCCTTCAGAAACTTCTTCAACAGGACAGTTCTCCACTTCCATTTGTTTCCAGGAAAAGAAGCAGCTCATACCATATTTAACAATGCTGATTTCTTGCATCTTGATTGAGGGCCATATCCATCTACCTTTCACAGCATTATTGGCAATGTTATTGGAGGCAGTCTGCTGAAGTTAGGACTGCCTTTCCATGTTTTTGAATTGAGGCGCCAACTTGCCGAAGTTAGGGTTGGCCTTGCCTATTATAAGTCCCTGTTTCTTGTTGGAAATCCCACTTTGCTCCAATACCTCATGTGTTTGGAAAGAGAACAGCCTGCATGCTTCCATGGCTATATAAACTTGAGGACCTTCAAGGAAGAAGAAACAGTTATAATGATGCTGTCCGGGGAAGGGGATGAGCATAACATACTCGAGGCTACATCTACATAGCTCATGTCCCATAAGTGAGGGACTTTTTGCCACTACTTCTGTTCAAAGAAGTGTTTTGTAATCTAAACTTGTTATTGATTTATTTATATCTTTTGTAAATGGAGGAAGTACTCCAAATTTATGTTTTCTACACTTCTTGAATTTTGCTCCTTTAGGCCTTAGGCTAGTAAATGGATCCGAATTCAAGTGGTTTCATTTTATAAGGGTGGTATTAGGGTATGTCCACCCGTCACAAATTTATCTAATAAATAGGGAGTGGCGATCCACTTCAATAATAGGTTATGCCAAATAAAAAAAAAAAAAAAAGTCCTTGCAAATTGAACTAGGAAAAGAATGGCGCATACTCATAAAAAAACACTGCTCCAGTAGTACTCGATAACATGGAAATAGAGAAGATGTTTTGAAGTTTTTAAAAAGGAACAAATTGAGTACTTTCCTGCACATTACACAAATACAAAAAGAAACTGAAGATTAAAAAAGTTGCCACATAATAGGGAAAGAATCTGTGAAAGCGAATTTCCCACAATTTTGGTAGATTATCAATTTGGTATATAAGGAAACAGTTTAATGTTTATCAGGATGATCATGATAAACTATTTATTACACAATAATTAATGAGTGCCACGTATGCTTTTTTTTAATGTTTCACTGTACTTATACTAAATACTGTCCAATACTCAAAATGACACCATTTCACTAAAATCAAGAATAAAACTATCATAGATTAGTTCACTCATATCTAGGTTTTAACTTAATAAAATCATGTCGTAGTATTTACTCACATCTGCAGTAGAACTTAATAATTGTATATTTGATTTTAGTGACAGACTTAATAAACACATCATAATTTTAAACCCGATAATAAAAGAGTTATAAGAAAATTTATCATATAAGTGGGGTGTATTATTATTACAAAAATATTTTTTGTCAGGCACCAATCTTTCTATTATTATTACCGTAAAATATTAAATAAAACATTAATTTTTTTGTCAAGCACCAATCTTCCTATAACATTAGGTTTTCAAACATTAATGTATAATTTAAAAAATTGATCATTTCTATTCTCATGATCATCCTCATCATGAATTATTCGTTTGAGACTTTAATAACTATGGTCCTCTTAACTTTTGTTCACTCGTTATTTTGATGTTTAAATAATTGATCCACTTATCAACTTTTTGGCTTTTTTTAATTGGTTTAACTTTTGATTTCCTTTTTTGGGCAATGCATTCATAATTTTTCTATTTTACTCGCTAAGAGGATTGTATTTTTCTAAGTTTTCTAAATCATTTATAATACTATTAATGAACCTACAAAATATTTTCTCCATTGACCCACTATTGTCTATTTTAAAATTTTCAAATTATATCACTAGTAATGATTTATTCTCTTGTTTAATATCTTTAGTTCCTCGTGTGTTTCTCTAATTTTTTTTTCTTTTTATTTTTTATTTCATGTGCATTCTTAGCTCCTCACAATATTTAACTCTACTTATTCATACGCATTTAAGAAGTTATATAGAGTATTTGTAAATTTAACATTTAATTAATGTGAGATTTCTCAAACTCATCCAATTTACTCATCTTTTTCTTCTTAGTTTTTTTTTAAAAAAAAAAAAACCCTCTCAATTCCCAACCCCAAATTTTATTAATTAAATATAAAAAGGATCAAGGTTATGAGTACCTTGTACAGCTTTTCATCCACAATTTATGGCATCTCTATAGAATTGAACTAGATTTCCATTCTAGGAAAGAGAGTGAATTATTCATGACCACAATTTTAGAATTGCAATTCTGCTTCTATGGAGAAGAAGAGTTGGAATCGGAACCAAGATTGGCAATTCAATTCCGATTTTAATTTTGGCTTTGATTTAGTTTTCCATGCATCCAACTAATTAACGATTCCCTTTGTATTTCGACACTAATCGGTGTCATTTCCAATGGTAAATAGTGCTACACAATAACTGGATTCAATAGTTAGTTATATAAAATATGTGCTAATAACCAAAAACATTACAAAATTTAAGTTTAAGGACCATTATTTTTTTAAAAAAAATTTGTATAAAAATGATATTCACTCCAAAATTGATGAATATTTAGGGTCATTTACCCTAACAAAATCAAATCTTCCATAGATTGTGGGCGTGAATCATGAGTTTGATTGAAGCATGATCTAATCTAAATTTACTTACAAAACTAAGTATATATAAAAGCTATAAACGCATATGAAACTAATGCTTCCAAATTTTTACTGCAAAATAGTTCTGTTTACAGAAGAAGTTTTGTAACCCTACATATACTACAAAGTTCCACAACATAAATGACAAAATCAACATAAACAATAAAATCAAGTCAAAGCAAATCTTCCCTTGAATCATGGGCGTGATTGGGACTTAACCACTAATTGATTGTTTGTTATTAACCACCCAATGAATTAATAAAATAAGGAGTGGCGACGACCTCAAAAGGAGGTTATACCAAATTAAAAAAAAAAAAAACCAACCCAATACTTTCTTCTAAACTTATCGAACCCATGTAAACTTGATTTATTTAAATATATGGCTTGAAAATAAGTAATTTAAATTAAACATAAAATAAAACAAAAAAAATTAATAAGGGACTTACCAGTTATTTTCTCTAATCTTGAAGCATTTTTCTTCAAGGTTTGTGCATAAGAAATAAAGTAATAAAAGAGGAGAGAAGAACTTCTGATACGAAATCATGTTGCTATGCAAAATCCAAGAAATTTAAGGTGTTTATCCCATTTTCATGTGATGAATCTTATATATGGAGGCCTGGGATATCTTGGAAATCAATCCTCAAGTTGATCTCATAGAGGTCCGAGACTCCAACAATGATTAACAAAAACAAAATACAACAAGAGGCGTCAAACATTAAATGCTGAAAGATTATGTCACGTTTTGGTATTCTTGACATATCTCTCTCATTATAACTCAGAATTTTATAATTCAAACGGCCCTGGAAAGCTAAGAGATAGAGCTAAAACGTTTACGTTTTACATTTTACAAGATTCTGCCTTCATCATTGCGCAACAAGGCCACAAAGAGGAATGACGTGATTCTAGCAGATTACCGTCGGGGAATTTTAGTGTTTTGCGTTTTATTTAATTTTTAGTAATTTTTGTCTCACATGGTTAATAATCCTTGCATGGAATTAACATGTGAATTACTACGAAGTTTCCATTTTTATTTATTTTTTATTTAGGTTAATAAGTTGTTTCCAAATAGGAAAAGTTTCCTAATTTGGATTAGTTAAATGTTAGTTTCCTTTTCCAATTAGACTACTTGTTTAGCAAGTTAGGGTTAAGCTTGTAGCCTATAAATAGGCATCAAATTTCTTTTTTTATTATTGGAGAATTTTGAAAAGTTGTTTTTCTTTGTTTTTGTAAGTTGTGTGCTTAGAAAACGCAATTTAGGCGTAACCCTAAATTGGAATAATTGATTTTAATGCGTAACCCTTAAAACTGATCTTTGTTCTTAATTGAGAATAGGTTAGATATTTTATTTAATTCAAGAGTTCTTGAATTGAATTAATTATTTGTAATAACACAGAGGTTTTGGATTTAATATATCCAAGATTGCTGGTTACATATCTCTTTCCCACAATTTTATCCACTGTTTGGTTTGAATTTCTTAGCTAGATCCTTTCAAATATATTGGCGTGAGGATTCCGCACTCACATCGCCATCAAGTGGTATCAGAGATCAATTGCAAGAAATTCAGGTATGACGGAGGAATTCAATGACATATTTCAATGTTGTTTGAGTTTATTTCATACAAGAATCCATATCCAAGATAAAATTTGTTCCTTGGTGATTGATTGTAAGAGAAGTTCTAACTTGGCTAGTGAGTTGATGGTGGAAAAACTGAACATGCAAACAATTGAACATCCAAATCCTTATAAGCTACAATGGAGTGATGAATGTTGTGAAGTTTTGGTGTCAAAGCAAGTAAAGGTTGCATTCTTAATTGGAAATTATAAAGATGAAATCCTATGTGATGTATTTCCAATGTAAACCACTGATCTTCTATTTGGGAAGCCATGGCAAATTGCTCACAATGTTGTCTATAATGATTTGAAAGGTTATTATTCTTTGGTGAAGGATGGTGAAAAATTCAACCTTGCTCGACTAGATCTTTTTAAAGCTCATGAAGATCAACAGATTATATTCAATCAATGTGAGGGATGAAATCAAAAGAAAAGAGTTAGAACAGAATGAAAAAAAAATTGAAACAACAATCATGGAAGAATCCATTCATGAAGAGGACATGGAGATTGAAGTTCCTTTGGTTGTAGATCAATCAACAAAGGTGAAGCCAAATCAAGTGGTATCAAATCATGTGGTAAATCCAATACCTTTACTTGAAGTACAATCTCAAATATATTCCAATTCTTGTGATACTTATAATTTGAGTGATGAACTTATCCCATATGAAGAGGTTGGAAAAATTTTTGAATCGAGCTATCTTGTTATCCACAAACAAGATTCGAGGTCGAATCTTTTTGAGGTGGGAGGGACTGATACGAAATCATGTTGATATGCAAAATCCAAGAAATTTAAGGTGTTTATCCCATTTTCATGTGATGAATCTTATATATGGAGGCCTGGGATATCTTGGAAATCAAGCCTCAAGTTGATCTCATGGAGGTCCGAGACTCCACCAATGATTAACAAAAACAAAATACGACAAGAGGCGTCAAACATTAAATGCTGAAAGATTATGTCACGTTTTGGTATTCTTGACATATCTCTCTCATTATAACTCAGCATTTTATGATTCAAACGGCCATGGAAAGATAAGAAATAGAGCTAAAACATTTACGTTTTACATTTTACAAGATTCTGCCTTCATCATTGCGCAACAAGGCCACAAAGAGGAATGACGTGATTCTAGCAGATTACCGTCGGGGAATTTTAGTGTTTTGCGTTTTATTTAATTTTTAGTAATTTTTGTCTCACATGGTTAATAATCCTTGCATGGAATTAACATGTGAATTATTAGGAAGTTTCCGTTTTTATTTATTTATTATTTAGGTTAATAAGTTGTTTCCAAATAGGAAAAGTTTCCTAATTTGGATTAGTTAAGTGTTAGTTTCCTTTTCCAATTAGACTACTTGTTTAGCAAGTTAGAGTTAAGCTTGTAGCCTATAAATAGGCATCAAATTTCTTTTTTTATTATTGGAGAATTTTGAAAAGTTGTTTTACTTTGTTTTTGTAAGCTGTGTGCGTAGAAAACGCAATTTAGGCGTAACCCTAAATTGGAATAATTGATTTTAAGGCGTAACCCTTAAAACTGATCTTTGTTCTTAATTGAGAACAGGTTAGATAGTTTATTTAATTCAAGAGTTCTTGAATTGAATTGATTATTTGTAATAACACAGAGGTTTTGGATTTAATATATCCAAGGTTGCTGGTTACATATCTCTTTCCCACAATTTTATCCATTGTTTGGTTTGAATTTCTTAGCTAGATCCTTTAAAATATATTGGCGTGAGGATTCCGCACTCACATCGCCATCAAGTGGTATCAGAGATCAATTGCAAGAAATTCAGGTATGACGGAGGAATTCATTGACATATTTCAATGTTGTTTGAGTTTATTTCATACAAGAATCCACATCCAAGATAAAATTTGTTCCTTGGTGATTGATTGTAAGAGAAGTTCTAACTTGGCTAGTGAGTTGATGGTGGAAAAACTGAACATGCAAACAATTGAACATCCAAATCCTTATAAGCTACAATGGAGTGATGAATGTTGTGAAGTTTTGGTGTCAAAGCAAGTAAAGGTTGCATTCTCAATTGGAAATTATAAAGATGAAATCCTATGTGATGTATTTCCAATGCAAACCACTCATCTTCTATTTGGGAAGCCATGGCAAATTGCTCACAATGTTGTCTATAATGATTTGAAAGGTTATTATTCTTTGGTGAAGGATGGTGAAAAATTCAACATTGCTCGACTAGATGTTTTTAAAGCTCATGAAGATCAACAGATTATATTCAATCAATGTAAATTGAGGGATGAAATCAAAAGAAAAGAGTTAGAACAGAATGAAAAAAAAATTGAAACAACAATCATGGAAGAATCCTGATACGAGATCGAGGTCATACGTCAAGTTCGATGAATTCAAAGTGCTCATTCCAGTTGTAGAAGACGAGTCTTTCATTTGGAAACCTGGGATTGAAGAAAACGACGTTGACAGAAATCTACGTCGCGACATGGAGAGGCTCCGACGTCACGACGTCCACCCACGTCGCGACGTCCAGCACCGACGTGATTTTTATTTTTAGGGTTTGTTACCCCACGTCGCGACGTGCGGGAATTTTATGCGTTAATTATTTTTCTGTTTTTAGAAACTAGGGTTTTAAGTTATTTAATGTTTCCTTTTATGTGTTATTTCGTTTAGGGTTTGTAATAAGCCTATAAATAGACCTTTTTATCAGTTGTAATAGGTAGAGACGAGAATTTTGAGAATTGAAAACACAGAGTTATTTTTTTTATGTGAGTTGTTTTCCTGATGAGGGATTTCGATTTACTTTGTGGGTTTTAGTTCCTGAGGAGGGGATTAAATCTTACGCGACTGTCGTGTTAATTGTATGTGAGGAGCATCCAATTAATTGTGCATACTGTCAGCCTACAGAGATAGGTTGATTCGGCTTGCTCAATTTGATTTACGAAAAGATCAACACGTTATTCTGCAACAACTATCAATCTACGTGAGGAGCGTGGTGAGATCGTTATCAAGTGGTATCAAAGCCCAAGGGAATTTTCGAAATCAGGTTTTTCAGTTTTCCTTAAAATTGAAGCCATAAATTGTTGTTATTCGCAGCCTTGCATGATTTGGTTATTGTGATAAGGTTACAACAATTATATCTTATAAATTTTGTGTTGAAAACATTAACGAACGCAAAAGTGCAAAAGAATTATATCTTTTGTTTTTGATTTGTTGGTATTGTGAGAATTTGATCTGGTTGAATTGGTGATTGATTGTTGGTTTGATTATTTTGGATATTTGTGGGTAATTGTTGCTGAAGTAATTTTGTGGATATTCAGTTGGAATTTGGTTAATTGTCAACATGAGTAAACAGGCAGAAGGTACTAGTGTTAACCAAAATTTAGAAGGTATACTTGCTACTATCAGTGAACAGTTACGACAGTTATCAGCTGATAATCAACAGCATAGGCAGCGGATTGAACAGTTAGAGACGAGAATTTTGAGAATTGAAAACACAGAGTTGTTTTTTTTATGTGAGTTGTTTTCCTGAGGAGGGAATTCCAATTTACATTGTGGGTTTTAGTTCATGAGGAGGGGATTAAATCTTACGCGACTGTCTCGTTGTTTGTTGGTGAGGAGCCATCAAATAATTGTGCATACTGTCATCCTACAGAGATAGGGTGATTCTACCAGTCCAAATTGATTTACGAAAAGATCGTGGACGCTATTCCGCAACAACTATCAATCTACGTGAGGAGCGTGGTGAGATCGTTATCAAATCCGTTCGTGAAGAGGACATGGAGATTGAAGTTCCTTTGGTTGCAGATCAATCAACAAAGGTGAAGCCAAATCAAGTGGTATCAAATCATGTGGTAAATCCAACACCTTTACTTGAAGTACAATCTCAAATATATTCCAATTCTTGTGATACTTATAATTTGAGTGATGAACTTATCCCATATGAAGAGGTTGGAAAAATTTTTGAATCGAGCTATCTTGTTATCCACAAACAAGATTCGAGGTCGAATCTTTTTGAGGTGGGAGGGACTGATACGAAATCATGTTGATATGCAAAATCCAAGAAATTTAAGGTGTTTATCCCATTTTTATGTGATGAATCTTATATATGGAGGCCTGAGATATCTTGGAAATCAAGCCTCAAGTTGATCTCATGGAGGTCCTAGACTCCAACAATGATTAACAAAAACAAAATACGACAAGAGGCGTCAAACATTAAATGCTGAAAGATTATGTCACGTTTTGGTATTCTTGACATATCTCTCTCATTATAACTCAGACTTTTATGATTCAAATGGCCCTGGAAAGCTAAGAGATAGAGCTAAAACGTTTACGTTTTACATTTTCCAAGATTCTGCCTTCATCATTGCATAACAAGGCCACAAAGAGGAATGACGTGATTCTAGCAGATTACCGTCGGGGAATTTTAGTGTTTTGCGTTTTATTTAATTTTTAGTAATTTTTATCTCACATGGTTAATAATCCTTGCATGGAATTAACATGTGAATTATTAGGAAGTTTCCATTTTTATTTATTTTTTATTTAGGTTAATAAGTTGTTTCCAAATAGAAAAAGTTTCCTAATTTGGATTAGTTAAGTGTTAGTTTCCTTTTCCAATTAGACTACTTGTTTAGCAAGTTAGGGTTAAGCTTGTAGCCTATAAATAGGCATCAAATTTCTTTTTTTATTATTGGAGAATTTTGAAAAGTTGTTTTTCTTTGTTTTTGTAAGCTGTGTGCTTAGAAACGCAATTTAGGCGTAACCCTAAATTGGAATAATTGATTTTAAGGCGTAACCCTTAAAACTGATCTTTGTTCTTAATTGAGAACAGGTTAGATAGTTTATTTAATTCAAGAGTTCTTGAATTGAATTGATTATTTGTAATAACACAGAGGTCTTGGATTTAATATATCCAAGGTTGCTGGTTACATATCTCTTTCCCACAATTTTATCCATTGTTTGGTTTGAATTTCTTAGCTAGATCCTTTAAAATATATTGGCGTGAGGATTCCGCACTCACATTGCCATCAACTTCTTAACTCCTTAGCATAAATCTGTAAAACTATAAAGACTTAAAGAAGAAAGAAGAAAGGAAGATTGCTTGGAGAGACAAGATAAAGTTTTGGAACCAAAGAAATTCTATTGCATAAGAATGTCTTGATTACAAAGAGAGCATTACAATGAAAGTTTCAAAATGAGAGGTGAAAATTGAACGTACATTGCAACCCATTTTGGATTCTATTTATAGAATTTTACAACTAATAAATTTCATAAAGTAAAAGACATGATTTCAAAAGACAAGTGTAAAGTTTTCCACTTGGCGATGATGTGATGTCTCCCACCTTTCTTTGATGATATGATGCCTAACACTTGTGGTTGTCTACTTTTGATTTTTTTGATTTTTTTCCCTATTTTGGCATAATCAAATATTATAATTTATGATGTATTTGGCATAGATTTTTTCTTCGATTTTTTCTTCCTCGCAGAATTCTTGTAACGTATTTCCTCAGTTTCATCTGACAAAGATTTTCTTAGAGTTGATCTTGGAGTATTTGCTCGATATTTATCTGAACTAGAATCTAACAATTTTAATACGCATTCTTTATTTTTACATAAATAATGTATTAATTGTTCAAATTCATTTTTCTCCTTTTCTGACATTTTTTGTTGCTCGTCATCAGAATCGAATTTTGTTTTTTCATCTGAGGATATTTCTAAATCTTCTTCGCTTGTAGATTCTTCATCAGTGAATTTGACCAAATCTTTGTCAAAAGAAAATTTTGAAATAGATGGTTTTCTTTTTTCCTTTTTATTCTTTCTTTTCTCACTTTCCTTTTTCTTTTTCAATTTTCTCAATTTTTTCCTTTTCTTTTTCTTTTACTATTTTTTCCTCTTTCTCTTTTATAGGAGAGGAGACAACTTTCATTTTCTTTAATTCATTTTGTAATTTTTCAATTAGATTATTTTTCTCATTTTCATTTAATTCCTTTTTTGAATAAGTACTAATTTCTTGTAACAACTTTCCTTTTGCAAGTAAAGTTTTTGTTCCAACATATGACTTCTCAATTTTATCATATTCTATTTGGAATTTTGGCTACCATTTGGTGTACACTACTCTTCTGAACTGTAGAATTCCATCAGTGTTGTATCCAATTTCATATTTTCAAGCAAACAATCATGGAATTTGAAATTTTATTAAAAAGAGTAAAAATGGTTGTCTTAGAAATTTTGAATCTTAGAATTTTTCAAAATAAATATTTTTGAACTGGTAAACAAATTTTTCAATTTTTCAGATAAGAAAGTTTCTTCTCTGGGTCCATGATTTTTGAACTAATTAAGAAACCAACCAAAAATGATTTTATCAAAATTGGCTTCATCATTACAAATCCACCAGGTATGATTATATAGAGAATTTTGATATAAGTTGACATTATGAAAATTATCCACCATATCTGAATAAGTAAATTCAAACTCATAACTGTTATATCGTGAAATGAAATTTTGTGTTTTAATGAGTGAATAGTTCCAGTCAGAATATGATGGTATTTTATAAATATACATCTAAAACAAGGCAATTTTATTGTCTTCAGTTGTTAAAAACCAATTTTGGTTACGACTGGATCTTGGTTTGTCATTAATATCAGCAATTTTGGTGAAATTTAAAAAATCAAAAAAAGTATGTCGAGTTTTTAGAGAAAGTAGACCTTTTAGGATAAAATGTGAATTTGAAGGATTATTGAAATATATCTGAATTATTTCATAGAGATCTAATTTAAGATCAGTTTCAAGAATAAAGATAGAATGTATATTTACTTTAGTTTGGACAATATCATGGTCCTGATTTAAGGACTCATCAAGAAGAACATTTTTAGCTGTAGGTTTATAACCTGTTGGAATAAGAGTGGTATTTTTGGAATTTGATGGGTTGGAAGATGACTGTTCTCTCATTTGAGATTACCAGTATAATAGAGGATATTGTGAATTATTACGGCTTACATAGACAAAATCTATTTGAGGTCTATGACCTCTTCCTTGCATTACCTGCAATAATAAGAAGATTTTAAATGATAATGGCAATTTCTTTTTGAAATTCTTCAACACGATACCACACAACTTCATTTAATTCTGGGTTTCTTCTTAACTTATGAGTGAAATATGAAATTAGTAGATTATAATAAGTTATTTGATGAAGAAATGCTTGATGTTTTATTGATAGGACATTTATATCTTTTACTATATAAGCATTTGGAATTTCAGGATGTGGTCTAACTCTATTTTTTAACACTTGAATTCTTCTAACTTTATCAATTGTAGTTGGATTTTCAACTTAATTTTTTATCTATTGTAATTTAAAGTATTCCTCCATATGTTCTCTTAAATAATAAAAGTCATTTGCTTCCTATGTCTTTCCATATATTCAACATGAGCTTTTAAATATTGTGGATCAACATTTTCTCTTTTGAAAAATTTATATGTTCTTACCATACGGTAATATTGCATTTGATGAATAAAAGTTTGATCTTTTAAAGATCTTGTAGCATTAACTTGTTGCAAAATAAAACGATTTTGTTCTCCTGGAATTATTATTAATCTTTCATAACAATTTCTTATTCTGTCTTCTCTTTTTTAAACAGAACATTTTTTAAGATAATTTTCTAAGTATTTGTCGAGTGAAAAATCTTCAATTTGTTCTGTCATAACCTGCAAAAAATTTTATCCTTGTAAGAATTCTCGAATAAGAAAATCAGGTAAAGAATTTAATTCACCTTAATATGTACAATTTTAAAATCAAATACAGATAAAATAGCTTGGCATCTAACAAATATTTGCTTAGAAGCAATATTTTTTACATCCTTTTGTAATGCTTTTTTTTTGCAACACTACAATCAACTCTAAGAAGAAATTATTGATTTAATAAATTATCTTGAAATTTAGAATACAAAGGACTATACTAAGAATTTTTTTTAATTGTAGAATAATATAATGGAACATTTTTCCATGTTTCAAAAGAATGTCTAACTAATTCTTCTTTATTGGTTTGTAGATTCTTTTATTTCAGAATTCCTCCATAACCAATATCGGAAGTATCAGTTTCTACGATTTTAAACCAATCAAGATTTACTAAACTGAAACATGATAAAAATTTAACCTTTTGTTTAGTTATTTTTACTGCATTAGTATAAACTTCAGACCATGTAAGAGGATCTTTCTTCAACCTATCATATAAAGGTTTACTATTAATAGCCAAATTTTTATAATATTCACCAATATAGCTTAAACTTTCTAAAATCTTTGCAATTGTTTTTTTATCAGTTAATTCATTAGGAAATTTATTTGCAAATTCAATACTTCTAGCAATTGGAGTAATTTGACCATGTTCTAATTCATAGTCTAAAAATCTAATTTTAGATTGAAATAATTTTAATTTTTTGGCAGATACAACTAAACCATTTTTAATAACAACTTTAATAAAAACATTTAAGTGCTTAAAATGTTGTTAATACTTTGTGAAAAGATTAAGATGTCATCAATATAAACATGTATAAAAAAATATGGTGAAAAAATATCATTCATTATATGTTGAAATTCAGAATGAGCATTTTTAAGGCCAAAAGGCATTACATTCCATTCATGACCAAACGGAATAGTAAATACAGTATCATATTTATCTTTTTCAACAATTTGTATTTGCCAGAATCCAAATTTTAAATCAAATTTAGAATATATCATTGCTCCAAAAGTTCTATTTAATAAATCTTTTTTATTTGGAATTGGATATTTAATCCATTGTAAAACCGTATTTAAAGGTTTATAATTAATAACTAATCTTGGAATACCTCTTTCAATTTCTAAATTTTTATTAATATAAAATGCAGAACAACTCCAAGGAGAATAACTTTTTCTAATTATTTTATTTTTTAACAAATCATCAATTTCTTTTTTGCAATATTCAACTATTTCTTTATTCATTTGAGATGGTCTTTCTTTTATTTTTTGGTATTTTTTGTTCATCAAAATCTTTTTCATATGGTAATTTAACAATATGTTGTTTTCTTTCCCAAAAAGCATTTGGTAATTCACTACAAATTTTTGTAGTAATTTCTTGCGTAATATTTTTAATTTGATTTTGTAATTTTTGAGATTTTAATTGTTCTTCTATTTTTAAAGATAAAATTTATTGTGAAAGAAAATTAATTTCATTATTTTTCAATTTTATATTTTTGTGTAAAAATGACAAATTTAATGAAAAAATATCTCTAGTTTTTGGAGTAGTTATGAATTTAAATGAAAAGCCAGAATCAATTTTTAATAATGTTTTACCATCACATTTATATGGATGCATTAAATTCAGGAAAGAAGTTCCTAATATTACATGCTGATTAATTGTTTTATCTAGAATGAATGGACAGCAAACTTAATTATTTTATATACACATTTGATAGTTTATAATATACAAGTATTTTTGTAATTGCAAACGAATAATCAAGCACAATATATTATTCAATGTATGCTGTACAATGAGCGGATGCATGCAATGAATAATTCGTGTTACCTAAATCTTATGCTATGTGATAAATCATATTGTCTAAATCTACTAAAGACATGCATAATCTATGTTACCAAATCTTATGCTATGCCTAAATCTTATTATCTAAATCAACTAAAACCATTAACGTACCTTGGTCAACAAATCTACTTCCCACCTACCTTTCTGCATTAATTACCAAAAGATATATAATTAATGACATTAAAAAATCATCTATATAAGCAACCATACAAACCCCCAAAAACCAAGCGAAGAACAACTACAATTGTTTAGTGTTTTCAGTGTAGTAGGATCTTTTGTTGTAGGATCAAAGATGAAAAATGATTTTCTTTTTGAATCAAATAGTGATGATACTGAAGAAAATGATGATAATAAACTCAGAGGTCATTCATGGCGAATCCATCACTGGATATTTCATTTTTAATCGAATTAATTATCTACCAGAATTATAGGTATATATATACTGATTTTATCATTAATTAATTTCTTGTTTTGTATGAACTTGCCATCCTTAATTTCTCTTTTATTTTATGTAACAAAGACTGAAAAACAATTTCTTGACCATTTGACAGTTGAATCTGTTAGTAGCATCAAATTTATCAACAGACTTTCAGCTGATGATCTGCAGGAGCTTATTCATTCTTTACCATAGGAGCACTACAGCCATTTCTGTTGTTCCTCCCATAAGCTATGCCCATCTTGCTACTTCTCAAATGTCCCAATTCATTAAGTTTGATGAATTGTATGAGACATCATCTGGCCATGGAGGGGTAACTTCTGCTTGTGGTGCTTCAATACCTGAACTACTCAAGTTGCGCAAAGATGTTTGGAACTCCATGTTCTTCTGTTAACAAGGTCATGTATGTCTGGAAACAGTTTTTATTTATCACTTTTTGCTGGGATCGATTTGTCGCTCAAAAAATTGTTCTTTATCAACAAGAGTTTTTAAAAATGTTTGTTAATTATGGGATGTTTGGTTAATTTTGCTTCCATGCTTGAAAAGCACAGAAATCTGCTGTACACATTGGAATTAACCCTCCCTCTGTTGGGATTTGCATAGCAAATAATGTACTGAATATTTGAACTTGAGGCTTTTTCAAGCTTAATGTTCTAGATTTCTACTTTTTAAAAACAATTTCTTCAACTTTTCTGGGGATTTACTATTATTATTTAAAGATTGCATAATGACTTCAATCTTATCCTCAATTCCCACCAAATCTGCAGAAATTATGTCAAAATTCTCTTTATCTCCAACTTTTTATCAGTGTCTTCAACTGATTCTTCAATCAATTCTAGTTTTTAATCCGTTCCATTGGCTTCTTCAGATGATTCTGCATTATGCCCTTCATTACAATCATCAACTTCAAAATTGCTCCTTCAATCTGATTCTTGACTTGCAGTTGTTATAAAATATTTTCCTTTGGGCTCAATTTTTATTCTATTTTTTATAGGTTGCAACCCTCATAGTTTGAAAAATTCTATTGCAAAAGGAGGGTCTCAGGTATTATTGCATTCATGTTGAACGATTTTTCTCATGGTTCAAGATAGGAATGGCATAGTGGATAATCTTGCTACACAATCTGTTGTTGTACGGCTCCTGTTTTCTTAGATTGTCTGAAGCACCAAGATCAATTGGGTAAAACTTAATTTTCTTCTTAATTGTTGTGCTAAATTTACACACAGAATAAAATCCTCTAATTTTAATCCTGAAATATGCAGGGTTTATGCTAAATCCATGAAACCTATATATGATTCCTGCAAAACTGAGAGATGGTACTTTCCAGTTGGGGGAAAGCAATGAGATGGTTTGAATGGGAGAAAGAAAAACAGCTTAGCCTGGAGATTTGATTTACATTATTCATCATGACCTCTATGGATCATCCAAGTCCAGCCACATATTGATTCATTAAAGCCATATCCACATTCAAATTGCTTGATTTGAGAATTTGTAGTGTATAATAAATAAAATGAAAAGTATGGCTATGAAGAGTGAAAAATCTCAATAAAAATATGGAGTGATTGATATATAGATTAATTACGTGGACAATTGATAATAACCACGAGTGATAATTAGTCTACATTAATCACTCCATATTTTCACTCTACATATTACTGCTCAATAAATGCTACTTGTACTATTAATCTTGCATAGTTGTAAGCAATGTATAATTATTTTTCATTAGCTTAATTTTGTATAGTAGATGTATCTTGTGTATACAAAAGTTGATGAAATGCCATTCTATTAATCTTGCATAGTTGCAAGCAATGAATAGCTAATCTTATACTGCTATAAAATTAAAGTTGTAAAACTATTAATTATTGTAAGTGTTTCTTCATTTGGTACCAGGAATATATTTTTCACTAATTTTTGTATAATAGATCTATCATGTATGACATTTTTATTTTTTAATATTTTTTTAGGTTTACAAGTTAATAAATCATGGTTAAAAAATTTAGAAAAGTGCTTTTATGTAGTCATATGTTTAAGAGGAAGTCATACAAAAAGTATAAAATTAATATAAGATCAATAATAAATGCCAAATGACCAATCTTGTGCGTACTTTTAATGTAAATGATGAAAATGTATCATTTTAATTAAATAAGTTATGAAAAAGTTTTCCAAAAATATGGAGGAAGTATTTTCTTTTTTGGTAATTTTTCCTTTAATAATATATTGATAATGAATTCTACAACGCCAGCCTTTAAACTCCTATCCTGGTCGCCTAATGAAGTTGGGGATTGGATTCTCTGTCTAAAATTATTCTATCTTATTATGTTCAATATTTAAAACAAAGTCGTTTCACTAAAATCAATGATTAAAACCATATCGTAGGATTCATTCGCATATGGGTTAGATATTTATAATTGTAAATTTTATTTTAGTAATATTTATACTTTTAGTTCTTAATTTTAGTAAAACAATATCGTTTTAAGTATTTGATAGAATAAGACAGGATAATTTTAGATATTGATCCCGTCTCAATAAGTTCTCCTTATTGCCTAATGAAGTCAAGAAAGATATACTTATTCTTTGCTGCTGAAATCATTTTTAATGTGAATAGAGTTATTCTTTTTGTTTTTTTACTTGATAATAATTTTGAAACATAATTATGTCTCCATTGCACTCATTTCTGTTTGTCAAACTGTTCTTTTTTTTTCTTGAATAATATTGATCATAAGATGCATAATAAGTCATTTTATTTTTCGTTTTGAGTTAATAAATATATATATTTTTCATTTTATTTATCGTTTTGAGTTAATAAATATATATTTTTTCATTTTATTTTTCACCAAATTAAATATATAGTAATAAAAAGAAAATAATTTTGTCAAAGACATAATTAGCCCTATTACCTCATTAGATTAAATTGAAATTAATTTGGATTCTTTTAATTTTAAGTGAATAAGTAATTGAGTTATTTTATTTTATTTTTTTAAAATCCTAAGTTAGGCCTTTTTGGGGATTTCACTTGTTTCGAACATTGGGTAAGTTGATGAGCATAATATTGTAAAACTACAAAATTCAATAGTTTAAAAACTTCACCACAAGAAAGTTAAATGTAATTAACTTTTTTAGTTTTTATTTCTAACTGCGCAAAGAAAATATTCATAAGGTAGATTAATATATAATAATATTCGGTAATAAATATTGGCATAGAACATAGTAAACTTTTTGTTATGGCAACAAAAAATAATTTCACCATTGTCATTCATTAATATTAGTTACGAGTTTTTGAAATTCATGGACATATCCTAGTAGTGATATTTGATGAGTTACATTTATCTCTCTAAAAATTAGATTATATTACCGAAGGATCCTCGTTTCATAATATTACATTCACCCTCGTTTCTATCCAAAATTATTCTGTTTTATCCTATCTTATATTAAAACTGTGTCGTAGAGTTCACTCATCTCTTGGTTAGAGTCTATTAATTGTAAAATAATTTAGTGATATTAATGTTTTTATCCCATACTTTGTTTTGAACATTAGACAGTATATGATAGGACAATATTGGACAGAGGATCTGGTCTCCTTGATTGGCTACACATATAAAAAAAATATCCCTTTTCTTAAGTTAACTAACTATATATTGATGTGTTTGCAAATTTTTATGGGAGTATTTGTATTATGGCAGGTCTCAAACCTTTATTATTAAATGAGGCGCAACTTTAATCTATTTATTATTGAGAATGTTAAAGTATCTATATTAATTTATACAATTAACACAAGACTTTGTTACCCTTTTCATCAACCACAGAACAAATCACAGTCAAAACACTTACTTCCTTTATCCTGTTATTACTAAAATACTTTAATTTAATCCTTAAATATCTTAAAACTCTTCATCACCTGCTGTTTTATAATTGTTACCGATAAATTTTTATACTAACTTGATTTCTTTATCCTTTTATTACTAAAATATATTAATTTAATCCTTAACTATTTTAAACTATTCATCATTTACTGTTCCATAATTGTTATCAATAAATTTTCATATATATTTTACTTAATTGTTATATATCTATAAACTTTCATGTTAATTTTAGTCATTATCAAACTCTATTAAGTTTTAAAAAATACATAAGAATTTTTCAAACTAATATTACAATCATAATTAATTTTAATGAATTTTAAAATTTTTTAGTGTACTTTCAATGAACCTACCTCTATTGAAATAATCACTTGATAAATAGGTAAACACGTACAATTATTAATTATTTATTTTTAGAGTTATTGTATTTCTCAAGTGGTAATGCATTATTTAATCATTTTTAGTTTTAAATATATTTATGAAAAAAATATTTTTGATTTAAAATAAATTTGATAATAAATAAATTTATGACTAGGAACATTCACATTTTGAAAGATTTTTATAATGAGTATATTTTGTTATTTAAGACATGACAAAAAATCTTAACAATTTAAAAGAGCTTGATGATAAGTATATTTTATTATTTAAGATAGTTTGATAATGAGTTAAATTACAATCAAATTTTATCAGTAAGAAATCATTAAAAAAATTAATAAAAGATTGGATAAAAGATGGAAAGTTAAGTGTTTGAGGCTTTGATCGTAATCTTTTTTATAATTTGTAAAAAAGGCATTAAAGTCTTTCACTTATTATATAACATAATAAAGATATTTTAATGCCCTTAATAATAAATATATTAAAGTTATATATTATTTAATAATAAGAGTATGAGACATTCCGTTATAGACATGGTCATCTGTCCGATTCCGGAACCGGAATCGGAACCGACGGTTCCAAACCGGGGGCCCCACCAAATTGGAACCATGGTTTAACTATCTATTGACGTTTCGGTTACGGTTCCTAATATTTTGGCCCAAAAAAACATAATTTTTTTATTTTCATTTTTATAATTCTAGAAATATTTCTATACCTTTTCATTTTCATCACATAATTCTTTTTCTAATATTATTTCTTAGTTTTCTTATCTTTATGTTCTAGGTTTTAGTGTTTATAGTTTATAGTTTAGGGTTTAGGGTTTGGTTTAGGGTATCAATTTTTTTAATTAATTATTATAATTATATTATTATATTACACTAATATACTATTTGAATTTCAATTAATAGTTCAATCATTCTTTCAATACTCTTATCATTTATATATTTTTCTTTCTCACTTATCAAATCCTTAATAATTCTATTTTTCTAAAACCTCCAGATAGTAGTTCAATTTCAACTATTAATCCAATTATATTATGTATCAACTTAATTTTCTAATTTATATTAACCTAATATTATTATTATATTATGCTAATATACTATTTGAATTCCAATTAATAGTTTGATCATTGTCTCAATACTCTTATTCTTTCTATATCTTTCTTTCTCACTTATCTAATATTCATAATTCTATTATTCTAAAAAATCTATATATTAGTTCAATTTTAACTACTATTCTAATTATGTTACTATATTATACTAGTGAAATTCTAATTAATAATTCAATTATTCCTATTATTTTTATATCTTTGAATCCCACTTATCTAATTGTTCCTAGTTATAGTGTCTAAAAACTATATATTAAGTTCAATTCTAACTATTATTATTTTAATTATATTATTATGTTGTATTATTTGAGTTTCAATTAATAGTTTAATCTGTTAATGCACACGTGAGTTGGCATTTATTTGATTGGCATTGATTTTTTGGCAAAGATAAGGAAAACGTTTATTGAAGGCAAAATCAAATAAAATCAATCTAAGAAAGGAAGATTGATTTGAAGATTAATGCCATATGGATAATTATGGAACTTATCTTGGTATTCTTGGAAGCTATCTAACTTTGGAAAAGATAAGTCTTGAAGGCACAAGAGTTTCCATCTTCTTATTTAAATTATTTTGGGAATTACCTTGAAGATAATGATGGGAAGATTTGGTGATTACGTCCTTCCATTTGAATGGTTTTGGAAATAATCTTGGGATAATCATGGAAGGATTTTTTGTGTGCCTATATGAGCTTTCCTTCACACGGTTTTCATGTGTGAGTTTTTGATTATTCATTCGGTCTTCTTGAAGACTGTAGACACACTTCTTTGTTGGAGAGTTTAGTTAAAATGTGTTGGCTTGAAGCATCTTAACGCAACATTATTAAAGATGCAATCCTTGTGTTTCTTGATTCAAGCATAGAGCTCGGGAGGAGTTCAAACGTGGGCAAGGGGATCTTGCTTAACCACGGATTCCGGGAGGAATCAATACAAGTTGAGGGGAGCTCGCACAATCCGTTCACTGCAGAAGTTAGGAAGCAGCAGTAACTAAGATAAGATGGTGTCTTACCTAGAGTCATACTGAATGTCTTGTAACTTGTGAACTTAGTGGATTGTTCTTTCTGGGCGTGGCCCCGCAGACGTAGGCAATTGCCGAACTGCGTTACCAACCTCTTGTCTCTTTAATTTCCTCATTTTTAATATTGTCCATTGTTACTTTATTATCGGTGTCACACCTAGTGTTACTCACCCACTAGGACACCGCGCAACTAACCTTGATCTTTCAATTGGTATCAAAGAATGTGAAGGTTATGGGCATGTTCAGGCAGATTATGCTAATACATTAAGAAGAAAGAGGAATTCACTCAACACAATTTGGAGTGAAGATGATTCAGACAGAGAAGATGATTTTCAGAACAACCATGTGGCGCTCACCACTAAGACAGAACAATCTGATCATGACAAGAAAACGGATATCACACAGAGTGTCACTGGAAATCTGTCGACCTATCTAGATGAAGATGAAGATTATGTTACAAAAGAAGATATTCTGGTAGAATTCAAGAATCTTCATGACAAGTGGACTGAACTTTCTAGAGTGAATCAGCAACTTCATACACAGGTTGGAGATTTGCAAACTGAAAGGGACAATCTTCAACAATCTCACACTGATCTACTGATCTGGTTATCAGACTGAGAGTAAGTCAAGAGGAAGTGAAGACATTGACCAACGAGTTAAATCACCTAAAGAAAGGAGTTAAGATGCTAAATTCAGGTGCTTCCAAGCTAGATGAAATTCTTAAAGTTGGGCAATCAAGTGGTGACTACACAGGACTGGGGTACAAAGGAGAAAGCTCAGTGTCACAACCCATGTCACAAATGATGTCACAGTCAGTGTCACTATCAGAAAATAATTCCAAAGGGTTGCAGGTTCCTATGAACAGGTCACATACTTTTTACTCTTATCATGCTCCTAACGGAAGAGGTAACAGATTTATACCTGTTTGTCATTACTGCAATCGTCGTGGTCATATTCTTCCTAGATGTTTTATCTATCTTGCTGAATTAAGACAATGTACTGTTAGAAACTCTACTTCTCACAGGAATACACAACAGAGCTGGGTAATGAAGCCTAATTATCGATGCAACTTCACATACACCTCATTAAAGGCTGCCACAACTGATGAGTGGTATTTTGACAGTGGATGCTCCAGGCATATGACTGGTGACAACAATTTCTTGAAGGATGTTGTGTCTGGAAGTATGGGAAAAGTAACCTTCGGCAATGGTGTCACAGCTCGTGTCATTGGAAAAGGTACTCTAAATGTGCCTTGGTTACCAAAATTGGATAATGTACTGCTGGTAGATGACCTCAAGGCAAATTTGCTTAGCATTAGTCACTTGTGCGACCAAGATTTGGATGTCAATTTCACTAAGAAAAATTGCAAGGTGATTGATCAAAACAACACGTGTATCATGGAAGGAGTAAGATCGACAGATAATTGTTTTCTCATCTCTGCCTCATCAACATGTCTTCGATCAAGTATGGAAGATTCAATTATATGGCATCGAAAATTGGGTCATATGAACATCCGGATGCTGCAAAACATAGTTACTAAAGGAGCTGTTCGTGGGATTCCCCAACTAAAGTTTGATGAAAGCAGAATATGCGGACCATGTCAGATTGGAAAACAAACAAAGGTGTCACATCCCAAGTCACAGACACCAGGAACAACTCGTGTGCTAGAACTGCTTCATATGGATTTGATGGGTCCTATGTCAGTAGAAAGTATTGGAGGAAAACGATATGCATATGTGACTGTTGATGATTTTTCTCGTTATACATGGATTGAATTTCTTCGAGAAAAGTCTGACACATTTAATGCCTTTAAAGCATTGTGTATACGCCTTCAGCGTGAAAAGGGATGTGTTATTCTGAAGATTGTACGGATTCGTAGTGATCATGGGAGAGAGTTTGAAAACTCATATTTTTCAGAATTCTGTAATCAGCATGGGATAGGTCATGAGTTCTCTGCACCTAAAACTCCTCAGCAAAACGGAGTCGTATAAAGGAAAAATCGGACTATAGCAGAGATGTCACGCGTCATGTTACACGAGAAAAATATTCCACAGAAATTCTGGGCTGAAGCAATGAACACAGCATGCTACACTATAAATCGTGTATATCTTCGTGGAGGAACTGAGAAGACGCCCTATGAAATATGGAAAGGTAGAACTCCAAATGTTAACTATTTTCATCCTTTTGGTAGTACTTGTTATGTGTTGAATGACAGGGAATATAAAGGAAAGCTCGATCGCAAGAGTGATTAAGCTATTTTTCTTGGATATACTATCAATAGTCGAGCTTATCGAGTTTACAACAAAAGGACTCGAACTGTGATGGAATCTACAAATGTTCAAGTTGATGACTTTCTGAAAGGAAGTGCTGTTCCTAATGAAGATATTATAGATTCTCTACCTGAAGTAAGTTCCAGTGTTCCAGAAAGTGTTTCACCCAGTGTCACAGGTGATGTCACTGATCAGAATGCAGACAATGATAATGTGAATAATGTCACTTTACCTCACAGACAGCCCTCTACTCGTGTACAGAAGAATCATCCTACTGCTGAAGTTATTGGAAGTTTGACTGATGGTATTCGTACAATAGAAAAGCCGAGAGTAAATTATAGAGATATGATTCAAATGGCTTGCTACACTTCCTCAATTGAGCCAAAAAATGTGAAAGAAGCTCTGGAAGATGAATATTGGATTAGTGCTATGCAAGAAGAACTTGATCAATTCACTCGCAATCAAGTTTGGGATCTAGTTCCATGTCCTCCTAATGTGAATGTTATTGGCACAAAATGGATATACAAGAACAAGAGTGATGAACATGGCAATATCACTCGCAACAAGGCTCGATTGGTTGCTCAGTGGTATACGCAAATTGAAGAAGTTGACTTTGATGAGACATTTGCTTCAGTTGCTCGCCTTGAGTCTATTCGGTTCTTGCTAGCTATTGCATGTGTGTTGCAATTCAAATTATACCAAATGGATGTGAAGAGTGCTTTCCTCAATGGTTTTCTTAAAGAGGAGGTGTATGTTGCTCAACCAAAGGGCTTCGAAGACTCTCATCATCCCGAGTTTGTCTACAAATTGAAGAAGGCATTATATGGGCTCAAACAAGCTCCTAGGACTTGGTATGAGAGGCTGACTCAGTACTTGTTAGCCAAAGGATATGAGCGAGGAGGAGTAGATAAAACCCTTTTCATTCGCCAAGTGAAAGGTCAGTGTTTACTTGCTCAAATTTATGTTGATGATATAGTGTTTGGCTCAGTGTCACAAGCAATGGTGGATGAGTTTATTGCTCAAATGACTGGAGAATTTGAGATGAGCATGGTTGGTGAGCTTACTTACTTTCTTGGACTTCAAATTCAGCAACGCCATGATGGTATCTTCATTTCTCAAAGCAAGTATGCAAAGAATTTGCTGAAGAAATTTGAATTGGAAAATGCTCGTCCAAGGAGAACACCTATGGGAACTCATGAGAAGATCTCCAAAGATGACAAGGGAACCCCTATTGATGCAAGCCTTTACAGAAGTATGATTGGCAGTCTCTTGTACCTAACTGCTAGTCGTCCTCATATCTGCTACAGTGTTGGATTATGTGCTCGATTTCAGGCAGAACCTCGCGAGTCACACCTGGTGGCAGTCAAAAGAATTCTCAAATATATAAGTGGAACAACTGACTATGGGATCTGGTATTCTTTTGATACAAACACCAACTTGGTTGGTTATTGTGACGCAGACTGGGCTGGAAGTTCAGATAATCGCAAAAGCACTTCTGGTGGATGTTTCTATTTGGGTAATAATTTGGTGTCATGGTTCAGCAAGAAGCAGAACTCTATTTCTTTGTCTACGGCCGAGGCAGAATATATTGCAGCTGGTAGTTGTTGTACTCAGCTTCTCTGGATGAAGCAAATGCTGAACGATTATGGTGTCACACAGGATGTCATGACACTCTACTGTGATAATATGAATGCGATCAATATTTCAAAGAATCCTGTTCAGCATTCACGAACAAAACACATTGATATTCGACATCACTTTATCAGATCTCTTGTGGAAGATAAAATTATTGCTTTGGAACATATGGTGACAGAAAAACAAATTGCTGATATTTTCACCAAAGCATTGGATGGGACAAGATTTGAAGAACTGAGGTCTGCTTTAGGCCTTTGTGTTATGTGAAGAAGTTCTTCGAGATTGTAAGTTATCTTTTGTATTGTATTTATTTTTGTAGCAATATTATATGGGAAAAATACAAAAATATGGTAGAATAGCTATTTTGTCTTTTTCTTCTTTCCCGCCTAATGTTTTTGGGAAGCTTGTAGTAGCAGATTTTGTGGTTTATGATTTATGGAAACTTCAGCGGTTCAGCACCCCAAGTGACATCTGGCATCTTCGGATTTCTCGGTCAATTATATGAAATTGAAGAGTTGGCTTTGAATACGCAAAATCTGACTGCAGTAATTTTGGCAATTATTTCGGTATTTGAAATTCAAGGGTTTCTGGTCTTCTCAACTTCTATTGCTCATAAGTTTTTGAGTTCTACTCTGTCGTCTTCACTACTTTGAACACAATCAGAACTCTTGAGAATTTTATCGAGTCAAGATATTCAAAATTTCAGAGATGTCTCCTAGAAAGTCTTCATCACGAACAAGCAAGGTGACTCTAGATGACGATGAAGTCCATGTTGTTATGACTCACTCCTCTCCAGAATCACCCAACAATGAAGGGAATTTAACCCAGCCACAAGAGCAAGTTCCTGCTTCTGAAGATGATTTAAACTCAAGAGCTCTTACAATCACCCCAATTCAATCTATTGATCCCTCTGGCGTTAGAACACGATTTGGGCAAACCAGTACTACTCAATTCAAGACAAGTGCTGTACCTTCCAAGGCACCGGGTGGCTCTAAGGTGACTGTTGAACCCAAAAGAAAGAGGTTCCAACTGGTTGATAAGAGTTCCTCAGATGAGGACTGGCAAGATGAAGACAATGTGAAAGGAGGTGAGTTTGATGTTGGTAAAGGGGACTCCTCTAATAGTGAAGAAGAATCTTCAGAAAATGATGACTCTCCTGTTGACGATGATTCCTCTAAGGATGCTGAAATTCATGACCTTTCAGATTCTGATCCTGTAAGGTCGCCAAAAGCTAAGCGCCAGAAGGCAACCCCTGCTCCTATATCACAGAGGATGACACGCTCCAAGTCAATGTCAAAGGGAAAGTCTCATGCTGCACCGAGTAAGTCATCAAATCTTAATGTGAATTTAGATGATTTTAAATCAGAGTACAATGCTGGTTTGTGGACTAAAGTGTCTAGGAGAAATATATGGAATGAAAGAAATATACACGAAGGTGATTTTAAAGAATGTCAGAAATTGGTTGATCAGTTAGTGAGTCAAGGACTTGGCAGGACAATCAAGGGAATTAAACCCTATGTTAGAAGAGTAGTGCAGGAGTTTTATTGCAATCTTGACCCTAGTATTAAGGATGCTGACCACCCTGATGCCGGTCGTGTATATGTGAGGGGGAGAGTGTTTGATTTCACTCCGAATGTAATTAATACATATATGGGAAGTCATTGGGCAGAAGTAGAAGATTTTACACCTGATTATAGTGTGATAATATCCGATGTCACTGGTGGAGTCAGAAGAGTTTGGCCAAGAGGAAAGGACTTTCCAACTTCCCAACTGTCAGCAAAATATGCCATTCTTCACAAGATTGCAATGAGAAACTGGCTGCCAACTTCTCATGAGATTGGAGTTAATAAGGGCATGGCCACGTTGCTGTTTAAAATTGGAAATTTTGTGGAGTTTGATGTTGGGCAGTTTCTATTTGATCAGATAGTTAAGCATGCAGATTGTAAAAATGAGAGGCTGGCTTATCCCTTTCCAAGATTGATTTATGCAATTCTCGCATCACAATATCCTGTAATTAGAGCTAGAGAGGTTTTGGAAGCTGACAAAGAAGAGATCCGAATTAGCTATAAGCTGTTAATTGGTGACCATGTCAATGACATGGACAGTGTTTCAGAAGATGTCACTGACACTGAGGATTTTGGGAACACTGTGCTACTGTCTCGCACCATTAAGGTGCTCGAGGATGAGCTGAAAGTACTAATGGGTCAGCAAGCTGAGATTGAAATGAGAAGGAAGGAAATTTCTGCTGTCCTTGATGATCTAGCAGTTGTAAAGACAGCCAGAGATATTGCAGCTGAGAAGAAGAAGAATGCTGCTGCCAAGACTGCCACTACTGCAGACAATCCATCTGATGTTACTCCAGCAGTTCCAGCAGGTATAGATCAAACTCTATCTCCAGTACTTGCAGAGACAGAAATGGATGCTGAAAAGCCCATTGTTGAAGAAGCTGATTATTCTGATCCTGATGAGGACATGATTGAGGCAAACACTGCAGTTCCTACTACTGTATCTGATGATGTCCCTGCCAGTGTCACATCCGATGTCCCTGACAGTTCTGCCCATTCGAGTGCCCAATCTGGTGTGTTTCCTGCTGGTTCAGATGTAAGAGTTCCAGATGCTGCTGCTGGTGTTCAACTGCTGGCTGATTTAGTTGGTCTTGTAACTCCTGATGAGGAGAATTCTGAATGATTCCTCTGCTATTTTATTTAAGCTGATTTCTCAAAACAGTTTATTATGTTTTTATTATTAATTTGTGGCCTTTTTGTCCTTTTATGGCAAAAAGGGGGAGTAATTTTGGATTTTGGATATTTGGTTTGTAATCCCTAACAATAGGTATGCTGGAAAACTTGGTGTCTCTTGTTGTGTCATGCATAATGTCTTATGCAGGTGTCTCTTTACCAAGTGCTTATTCAGGGGGAGTTTTCTCAAGCAATTCCGATTCAGCATACAGTTGGAGATTGGATTTTGCCAAAACATGCCAAATGGGGAGATTGTTAATGCACACGTGAGTTGGCATTTATTTGATTGGCATTGATTTTTTGGCAAAGATAAGGAAAGCATTTATTGAAGGCAAAATCAAATAAAATCAATCTAAGTAAGGAAGATTGATTTGAAGATTAATGTCATATGGATAATTATGGAACTTATCTTGGTATTCTTGGAAGCTATCTAACTTTGGAAAAGATAAGTCTTGAAGGTACAAGAGTTTCCATCTTCTTATTTAAATTATTTTGGGAATTACCTTGAAGATAATGATGGGAAGATTTGGTGATTACGTCCTTCGATTCGAATGGTTTTGGAAATAATCTTAGGATAATCATGGAAGGATTTTTTGTGTGCCTATATGAGCTTTCCTTCACACGGTTTTCATGTGTGAGTTTTTGATTATTCATTCGGTCTTCTTGAAGACTGTAGACACACTTCTTTGTTGGAGAGTTTAGTTAAAGTGTGTTGGCTTGAAGCATCTTAACGCAACATTATTAAAGATGCAATCCTTGTGTTTCTTGATTCAAGCATAGAGCACGGGAGGAGTTCAAACGTGGGTAAGGGGATCTTGCTTAACCACGGATTTCGGGAGGAATCAATACAAGTCGAGGGGAGCTCGCACAATCCGTTCACTGCAGAAGTTAGGAAGCAGCAGTAACTAAGATAAGATGGTGTCTTACCTAGTGTCATACTGAATGTCTTGTAACTTATGAACTTAGACGTAGGCAATTGCCGAACTGCGTTACCAACCTCCTGTCTCTTTAATTTCCGCATTTTTAATATTGTCCATTGTTACTTTATTATCGGTGTCACACCTAGTGTTACTCACCCACTGGGACACCGCGCAACTAACCTTGATCTTTCATAATCATTAATTATTCCAATAGAAATCAAATTTAAAAGTGGGATTAAAATCAAAATTTAAAACTAAAAATCTAAATAAAAACCAAAATTGGAACAAAATCGCAACAAAATTCGGAATAAAATCGGAACCAGAACCTTGACGGAATCGGAATCAAAACCGAAATCGGGATAGAACCGAAACTGAAACCGTCGGTTCTGAAACCGTAATTGAGATAGCCCCTCGAAGGTTCGGTTCCGGTTCCATTGGCCACAGAATCGGGAACCGTTGTTCCGGTTCCGAAACTGTGGCCATGTCTACTCCCTTAATACAAATTCTCTCAATTTTTATTGTGAAAATTTTAAAATATCCGTAATAGGTTTTAGCCGTAGTGGAGGAAAATGTAATTTTTCAAAAACTTAACAAGGGTTTTTTTGTTATTTTGCCATATCCATTAGGGAAAAATAATATGACAAAAATATAAAGCTTATTTTATAATTTGACTCAATTACAGAAAAAGCAAATGTTATTACTTCTAGGTAACTTAGAAAAGAACAAAAAAATTATAGACTGCCCTATGCATTCCATTATATGGAAGAAATGTCAATATTTGTTGGAGTAGATTTTTAGTGATATGTTAGAAACTAAAAGAATCCCAATCTTGGATGTGGGATGAGATATTATTTATTTATCTGAATGAGGTAAACCATTAAGATTATATTATCTCAAATGGGACATGAATCCTTGTTTCCAACTACACAAATCATTTCGTGTTTTACAAACTAATATTTTGATATGTTTATCTTCATTTATATAAACATTTATATCATTAATATCTATATTCATTCTATTTTATTTTAATATAAAAATTATTTTCTTGATTTAAATTATTTTGTATTTTAAAACTATTTTTGCTGTTTTCTTATCTTTTTAATCCAAAAAAAAGTAAGAAATAACATACCAATGGTTTAATAATATAAAATATAATCACAAAAAATAATTTTGCACAAAAATAAGCTAGTATTATTATAGATCTTAATGGTATAAATATTGATATAAATAATTGTAATATATCAAAATATTAAAATTTGAAATAGGGTTTGATACATTATTGATGGCATGCACAATATTATGCCTCTGAAATGAAAATGAATAATATGTTTTTAATGATTGTAGATTTTAATGATATGCTTGTTGATATAAATAAATATTCTTGGGTAAATTACTTCAATCATCCCTTAACTTGAGGATTTGTCTCATTTTTGTTCCTAATATTTAAAAATTTCATGTTCGTCCCTCATGTTGCCTTTTTATCTTTTAATGGTTCTTTGTTTACTTTTTATGTTAGAAAATTTAACTCCGATGAGCATTTAACATGTACATATATATATATATATACCTAATTCTATCAATTTGTATTATTTCTATTTGCCATATTTGTGTTAAATATTTATTTGATTTGAATTTGAAAGGGGAAAAAAATAGATGAAGAACAATTTTAAATCAATTTGTAACATGAACAAAAATAAAACTTTTTAAAGATTAAAGACAAAAGCGACACATAAATTATGTCTTTCGGTGGAGCATTAATCTTCTCTATATTGCTAAGTGTATTTCTAATCAACACCCACACCCACACCACCAACCAAACCCACCCACGCCCCCCCAACACCCCCCACCACCCCCCCGGCCCCCGGCCCCCAAAAAAAAAAAACACACAAAAAGAAAAAGAAAGGAAAGAGCAATCTAGAAATTAAACATGGAACCAATTAAATATGAAAATGTAAAATATTTGTTTCTTTGATTTTATGGGTTTTGTTTATCATTATCTAACTTATATTATCTACCATAGAAAAGAAAGACGAAAAGGAAAATAAAAATAAGGAGTTCTTCATAATATAGACAGTGTTAATAAATACTCTAGCTATATTAATATGAGTTAGAGCCTCGATCGATATTAAACAAAAAATTTAATTAAGTGATACCTTCAATGATTAATCATTCATTGGCAATATAATTTTAGAGTAATGCATAAGAGGGAAGATAAAGTTTTACTAAATGAATATTTATTATGGATAAATAAATAATAATAAAACTATGTAAGTGGAGTTATTATATTGTGGAAAAAAACCTAATATTCTCTATTATTATGCATGATTGTAACTTTTAATCAATTCCACTCATTGTGATTACCATTGGAAAATTTTGAACCACTCTTCTAAGCATTTTCTATCATTATTCTCAATATTTTGTTCAATGTATGCTGTATAATAAATGGATGCATGCAATAAATAATCCACGTTATCTAAATCTTATACAATGCATAAATCATATTATCTAAATCTACCACAATCCATAAAGTACTCAAGCCAACAATCTGCTCCCCACCTACTTTTCTAAATTAATTACAAAAAAGATAATTAATGACTCGGAAAACTGTCTATATAAGCAAACACACGAATATTTCTCCTAAAACCAAGCTAAGAACAACTGCATTTTTTTAGTATAGAATCTAGCTGGATTAAAGATGAAAAATGGTTTTCTTTTTTAATCAAATAATGATGATAGCGAAGATGAAGATAGTAATAAACTCAGGTGTTATTCATATTGAGTCCATCATAGGAATTTATTTTAATCGAATTAATGATCTACAGGCCTACACTGGTTTTATCATTAAATGTTTTTCTTGTTTAGTATGAACTTGCCATTTTTCCTCTTTTATTTTATATAACATAGGCAGAAAAAAATTTGTTAGATAATTTTAACTCTTCTAATTTGATTCTTTCCCGGCTTTCTGGATACAAAATTAAATTTTTTTGTATGTACAAAGCAAAATCTAGATGAAACTAAATTGTTTTCATGTTCATTAATTTAAGCTTTCTTGATTCTTCTCATAGATTCATCTAGAAATATCTTAGTTAATCTTTTGTGTTTGTCATGTATAAAGTGATAATATTTTGAATCTCTTATCGCAGTTTGTGGGCGAAGGCTTCAACTTGGAGCTGATATCTCAACTTAGAGCAGTAATAGCATATAATGGCTGCTACTTCGAAGAAGTTGGGAAAAAGCGATGAGATGATTGAATGGGAGAAAGAAAAACAACTTAGCATGGTGGTTTGTTTTGTTTTGTTTTATTCATCATCTCTATAAGCATCCAAGTCCAGCCATATATTATTGATTCATTAAAATCTGATCCACATTCAAATTATTTGATTTGAGAATTTGTAGTGTATAATAAACAGAATGAAATGTCACTTGTATTAATCTTGCATAGTTGCAAGCGATGTATATATAGTTATTGTTCTGCCATAAAATTAAAAGTTGTAACACGTCACTGTTGGTGTTTCGTCACTTGGTACAATGAATATTTTTCACTAGTTTTTCAAACTGAATTACATTTTGTCCTTAGTGTTTATTGAATTATACCTATCCATTTCTAGTTCATGTTCACCAAATGCATTAATTGGACGTCAATGCAAAAACAAAATAAATGAAGATGACTTAAGAGTAGAGCAAGTACAATTGAATGAGACCATCTCTTTTGAAGGTCACAACGTATTAACATATAGACTCTCTCTATTAAAACATTATGAGAATGGGTGCTAAAATTTTACAACAAATCATATACTTTTTGCTTGTGAGAAATGTTAATCAAAAAACTTTTATTGCATGTATGGTCTCTTTATTTTTTTTCATTATTTTTTTTTTTTGGAAAGTTAATAAATGAGTGTTAAAAAATTTAGAAAAGTGTTTTTATACAGCTATATGCTTCAGAGGTAGTCATGGAAAAAGCATAAAATTAATATAAGATAAATAATAAATGGCAAATGTGCTATAAATAAAAGTAGTAATAGGTAGTGAGAGCTTGAACCCCCAAAAAAAAGTAAAAAACTTAATAAAATAATAAAATACATTAAAAAAATAAAATATTGTTTTTCTCACTTACTTATTCTTCTGCATTGACATCATCAACCCTTTGTGGGTTTCTATCCAACTTAAAATATTACCCCTTTTTTAGAAATTAATCCTAATATTCGTACTATTTTTATCAGTGAAATGTACTACTCTTTTTGTTTGAAGTTAAAATTTTTCACTAAAATGTAAATAAACTATAGTTGCTACTTCTGCAAATAATGCTGAAATACTAGCAATTCGTGAAGCAAGTACGGAGTAGTTTTGATTGAAATCACTTATCCATCATATTTGAGAAACATGTGGTTTGCATTTGGACAAATAAGTTCCCACTTTGTTGTTCGAAAATAATACTGCATGCATTGTTTAATTGAATGATGGATACATCAAAGGTAATAGAACAAAACACATCTTTTTTTTTTAAGTCGGCAGAACCTCTTTTCGAGGTGGGTCGCCACTCCCAATTTATTAGATAAAGTTTTTGAGTGATGGATATACCCTAATATCACTCTTACACCAACAGTCTTAAAGAAACATTCCTCCATTTACATGCCAGAGCCTAATGGAGATATGTTTCTTCAAGATGAGCCAAAAAAGTAAATGTGGAGTACTACTCCATTTACAAGTTGCAATTTAATCAAAAATCAAAGCTATCTGTTACCGTAGTTGTAGGAGGGACATCTCCTTGATACAAAATAATATTAAAATCATGTAAATACCTAGAAGCTCAATGGGCATAGCTGCCTTATACATCTTTACATGATTTTCAAAAATCACCAGAGGTGAGTCAACACATAAATATGACCTGCAAGAAAATACACTTACACATCCAACTTGTCAGCTAAATGCAGCAACTTGTGTGTGTGGGTGTAATGAAAACCGGGTATGACTGCAGCACCTAAGATTTCCGGGTCTAGACTATGCAGAGATGCAGCAAGAGGACATCAGAAACATCATCAGTCAAGTAAACATAGTGCTTTCTGTAATGAGTAAATGGTTCAGCAATTGATTACGCATAGATTCAGCAAGTGATTGTGCAGTGATTACTGAGATTTTTAAGTGTAAAGAAAATATCCAAAGACCACAAGTAATCAAATAGTCAAAAGAAATCAAAAAGACCCCTGCCCTAACTTCAGCAGGCAGGGGAAAATCTGGATGGAGCTGGTGGTAAATTGTCCTAACTTCAGTAGACAATGACCTTATACTACCTGTCATTACCTTTTCTTGATAAGATAGGGGAGCCCTAGTCTGTCATTGCTTATAACGGCTTTACATATTTCGGGCATATGAGATGAGGCGCTGTGGGCATGTTGTGCAAGACATCTAGCAACCCAATTTTCTTTTTTGGAAATTTTTTTCACTGTTTTAATAACTGTGATAGCCTGAATTTGCTCTTTTAGCTGAATGCATCTCCAGTCCTCAGGCTCTTCCATTTGAAGAAGGTGCAGGAGCTCAGCAGAGTCTGTTTCTAGTTCTAATGGAGGAGGATCACTGTCTTTAAGGAGCTGGAGGCCTTTATGAGCAACACATGCGAGGACCTGCAATTTTGATACTGGACAAAAAGGGAATGTAGTGACAGTAAACCAGCAGATATAATATCCCCTAAAGTCTCTGACGATACCTGCCCCTTGAACCTTACCTTCAGCTACATGACATGACACATTCATCTTCCACATACCTTCCCTTGGAGGGGTCCAAATTGCAGAGATCAGCCTGAAGGGAGCTCTATAGTGCTGAATTTCAGACCAAAAAGTCTCCCAATTGTCGCTGAGGTATCTCCCTACCTTTATTTGAGTCAGGTTGTGCACTAGTTTGAAAATATTTACTGCAGCTGTGTCAAAGTCAGGTGTAATGTCTTCAAAAACTGCTTTATTTCTGGTCGTCCACACAGTCCAACATAAGATGGAGGGGGTGATTTTAAGGAGAAAAGTCCTTAAGCTTCGGCCATGATTGTTAGTCCACCAATTGGAAGTTCTGAAAAATGGAGTAGTTAGAACACCAATTTCTGCACGAAAAATGTTTCCTAGTTGTGTAATAAACCTGCACTCAAAGAACAGATGGAGCTGTGTTTCGCCATGAAGATTACACAAGGGACAAATAAATGGTCCATGAAGATTACACAAGGAACAAAACACATCTTACCAAAATTCTTTTTCGCCTATGATCTTCAAAAGAATAGTGAAATTTGTGTACAACAAATTGCTCAAGTAACAATTTGGCAGATATGTTCACTAAATCACTACCGACTTCAACATTTGAAAAGTTGGTTTATAAGATTGGAATGAATCGATTAAAAGATGCCAAATGATGTACTCAAGAGGGGGAGTTGTTATATACTGTATTCTTTTTCCCTTAACCATGATTATTTTTCCCATTAGGGTTTTCCCTGGTAAGGTTTTAACGAGATATTTTTCTTACATATGGACATATATCCAAGGACGATAGTTATGAATAAATATGAATATCCATTATTTTGTAACCCCATTTTCACCCCATGATGTATCATTATTTTGTAACTTTCATATAACTCTTGTATACATTAAGGGAATTGTAATCTACAATGCATAAGAGTAAACCTTACGCCTATAAATAGCGGTTATATGAATGAAAATATATAGAGAATTCTTACTAAATTTTGCTCTATTTTCTCTCTATATATCTTGCATAGTTTTGCATTGCTTATCTACATAGTCTCCATTACTAAAATAATATTCTATATTTCTAGTTATAATTTTATAATAATAGTAGTAACATAACATTATATCTCTACTTTGTAATAGTGATATAACAACTTGTTACATAATATAATACTATATGTCGTTGTAGTATTTTTATAACAATTACCTTCAATTATTAATTCTTAATTGGCAATACAATTTTAGAGTAATGAGAGGGAATTTAAATTTTACTAAATGAATATTCATTATGGATAAATGATTAAATAAGTAATAATAAAACTATATAAGTGGAGTTATTATATTTCCTAAAAAAAAACTTAATATTCTCTATAATTAGACATGATTGTCACTTTATTGATGTTTTAGTCAAACCCTTAAGTTTGGTTGCCATTGAAAAGTTTACCCTTTTTGCATTTTCTATCACTACTCTTAATATTTTATTCAATGTATGCTATACAATAAATGGACGCATGCAATAAGTAGTACACCTCACCTAAATCTTATGCGACAGATAAATTACTTTGTCTAAATGAATAATTTACCAAAACCAGTAACATTTATATATATATATATATATATATATATATTTTGGGTAACAAATCTGCTCCCACCTACTTTTCGGCATTAATTTGGGGAAAAAAATGAATAGTCTTGGAAAACAATCTATATAAGCAAACATACAAATCCCCCAAAATTAAGTTAAAAACAACCACTATTATTTAGTATTTAGTGTAGTATCATCAAAGATGAAAAATTATTTTCTTGTTGAATTAAATAATGATGATAGTGAAAATGAAGATGGTGATAAATTCAGATGTCATTCATGACGAATCTTTCATTAGATTTCATTTTAATTGAATTAATAATCTATTATAATTATACGTATGCATATACTAGTTTTGCCATTAATTATTTTTCTTGTTTTGTATGAACTTCCTATCTTTTCTCTTTTATTTTATGAAACAAAAACGGAAAAAAGTTTGTTGAAAAATTTTAAGTCTTCGAATTTGATTCTAATTTGTTTCCATGCACAGTGTAAAATGTAGATGAAACAAATTTGTTTTCCATGTTCAGTAATTTAAGCTTTCTTTGAATTTTCTCATAGTCTGATTCATCCAGAAATATTTTTTATTTGTTAATTTCTTGTGTTTTGTTATATATAAATTGATAATATATTGAATCTTGCTCGCAGATTTTGGCTGATATTTCAACCTGGAGCAGCATTAGTAATATATTGAATATGAATACGGAGAACTTCCGAGTTGGGACAAAGTAGATAAGATGACAATTTGAATGGTTTGGAGAAAGAAAAACAACTTAGCCTTGCGGTTTGTTTTGCATATTCTTCTTCTCGATGGAAAATTCAAGCCCATCCACACATTATTGATCCAACAAAGCCAGATCGACATGCAAATTGCTTGATTAGAGAATTTGTTACGTGATAAATAAAATGAAATGTCACTTTATTAATTTTTGCATAGTTGCAACTTGCAAGCAATGTATAGTTACTGTTCTGCCATAAAAATAAAGTTGTAATACTATCAATCAATAATGATTATTTTTCACAAGTAATGAATATTTCTTCATTTGGTACAATTAATGAATATTTTTCGCTAACTTTCGTATAAGAGATGGATCATGAGTGTAAAAGTTGTTGAAATTCAATTATCTTTTGTCTTAGTTTTATTGAATTATATACTATCCATTTTTGTTGTTCACAAAATGGTTTAATTAGTTGGATTTCAATGGAAAAACAAAATAGATGAAGATGAATTAAGAGCGTGTGGCACAATTGAATTAGACATTGAAATTTTTCTAAAGTGACAAATATATTGACTTTCTCTCTTGAAGCACGTGAGAATGAGTACTAAAACTATACAACAAAGCTTATGCATTTTGTTTGTGAGAAATATTAATAAAGAAATTTTTTTATTGCATGTATGATATCTTTATTTTTTTCATTATTTTTGTTTGGCAAGTTAATAAATGATAGCTAAAAAAATTCAGAAAAGTATTTTTATGCAATCATATATATGCTGAAGAGGTAGTCATGCGAAAGGCATAAAATTAAATATAAGATAAATAATAAATGGCAAATGTGCTAGAGATAAAAGAATTAAGATGTAGTGAATGCTTGAACTAATGTTAGATTGCAAATAATAAAGAAAAACTAAAAATCAAATACACAAAACATATTGGTTGTTTTGACACTTACATATTCTTCTAGCATTGACATTATTCACCCTTTTGTTGGCTTCTATCCAATTTAAAATATATATTACATTTTTTGAGAAATCCTAGTATTTTGTACTATTTATCCATCAGTGAAAATGCATGCCTCTTTTTGTTTTTAGCTAAAATTTTTTGTTGAGATGTAGAATATATATAATAATCATAGAACCACACAATTTTGAATTTGACAAATTATGAACAAAATAAATAGTTAAATCCTCAAAAATAAAGTAGATTTTATGCAATTAAAGTTTCCTGAATATTTTTTTATTAAAACGCCAAGTGATACTTAGGGCCCGTTTTATAAAACTTAAAATTGATAGAATTTGAAGCACGAAATTTGAAAGTAATAAGTTGTTAAATTCATTAATTTTATATATTTGATAATCAAACTTATTTTCAATAACTTTAACAAATCGCGTGCATCAAAAAGGATTTGTTTTTTCTATTAATTTCTTATGGATTATATGTAAAACAATTTTTGAATCACATGTTCAATTCTAATTAAAGATTAATTGAAAACATACAATTCCACGCAATCCAAAAACGAAAATCTTTAATAAGAAGTTAATACTGAAACCCTAACTAGCTATCATCTTCACAAAATATAAATCTAACTCTTATAATAAATTAAGTTAAGGCTCCTAGTCTATATATATAACACTTGCACCGCATTAATCTCTCATCTAGATCAGTACCTTTTATTCACACTGAAAAATGTATTATTCTGAAGTCAAATGATAGATATTGATGAACAAGGGCATCATGAGGAACCAAAATATGCAAGTTGTATATTAAAGTAGAACCTTCTTCTTGATTATGTATTAATTTATTTCTTTTACCTATTTTCTTTGTTTGACAATTATTGCATTGTGTTTCTTCATGAGTATGTGCAAGGTGTATATTGGGCACTATTTTAAAATAAGCATTGTCGCTATTTTAAAATAGTAAAAAAAAAAGTTTATGGATGAAGTAATCGGAATGGCAAATGGTTACGGTTGCAGAAAGCGGAGATAGTTGGGAACCGTGGGTTACCTACTATATTTTTTTCAATTAATTAAACTGTTTAATTAAATGCATAAAATAAATTTTAATAGTAGAATTAGATGCAACCCTTAGAATTAGAATTAAAATTAGATGCATAAAATAAATTGAGTTGGCATATATCTATTTAATATAATGATGATAATGAAGATGTTGATGATGATAAAAATTCATATACAATATATGGTGAATCTATCATGGAATTTAATCCCAGTCAAATTGATGATCTACCAGAAATATATGCATATACTAATGTATGCATCTCTCCTCTTTTATTTTATGCAATAGGATTGGAGGAAAAAATTTCTTGAAAATTTTTAATTCTTCTAATTTGATTCTTTGTAGGCCTTTTAGATGTTTAAGAAATTAATTAAGATCAACAAGAACTAATTAACCAGCTTATTGGACTAATTTGTTTTCAATATTTACTAACATTTCTAAGATTTCTCTCATATTCTGATTCATCCAGGAATATCTTTGTTAATTTCTTGTGTTTTATCATGTATAGAATGATAATATTTTGAATCTCCCCTCGCAGTTTGTGGGCTGACATGTTTGGATGAGATAACTATTTTGAATCAGAAAAATTTGCTCAAATTTGGAGGTTCTCACAATTTATCTTAGTACTCCCGCAAGAATTTTTCCAAAATATACACGATCCTCCATTTGATATTCATAAACATGCGTTTCTGATGAAAATTGCATATCCTTTTGTGAAGGAAAAATTAAATTCAGTTATGGTGAAAGGGTCTAAAGGATCACGAAATGAACTTGTAGTTCTTTGATATCTTCTCAAATATATGTGGCAGGTTATTGGATTCACTGTACATCAATATAGAACAAAGGAACGAGCTCCTGATGGTACAAGCATGGAAGCAAACCTATATAGAAAATGTTCATAGCGTGAGAGAGACGTGTGTTATTAATGGCAAAGACTCCATGAAGAAAATCATCAGGAGTTGTTCTACTACACTTATAGGGAGCAGAGTTTTGACATTTTGAATGGGAGAAAGAAAAACAACTTAGTCGATCTGGTGGCTTGTTTTTTTTGAGCATCCAAAACCAGCCACACATTATTGATCGATTAAAGCCAAATCCACTTCAAATTGCTTGATTTGAGAATTTGTTGTAGTGTATGATAATGTTGCGATACTTTTGATTAGGGTTGGTGTTCCTTCATTTGTTCAAATTTTGTTTAAATATATATATATAAATGATTTTTTCTGATTTTATTTTAAAATTTTAAACTATTTTTTGCCAATTTCTTATCTTTTTTTGAACCAAAAAAAGTTTAATAATATAAAATGAGTTCACAAAAAATTATTTTTATATTAAAATAAACTTTAATGATTGTAGATCTTAATGGTATACATGTTGATACAAATAAATAGTTATATATCAAAATATTAAAATGAAAAAATACAGAATAATATATAGTTCGTCGAATGGAGGATAGTGTGCCTCTCAAATGCACATATTTGTGTTTCTGTCTAATATTAATCTTCTTTATATTATTGTGTATTTGTAATAAAAAACCGAAAAAAACATAGAAAAGAAAGAAAATGAGAGAGCAATCTGGAAATTATATAATGAAAATGTATAATATTTGTTACTTTGATTTTATGTGTTTTGTTTTATCATCATGCAAGTATGCAACTTATATTATCTTTTATAGAACAGAAAAGAGGAGAAAATAATTAAAAAATAAAAATAAGGAGGTCTTCATAATTTTATTAACCCTATAGCTATATTGATATGAGTACGAACCTCTATTAAACAAAAAAAGCTAATAAGTGATTAACTTCAATTATTAATCTTTAATTGGCAATATAAGTTTAGAGTAATGAGAGTGAGTTTAAGTTTTTCTAAATTAATATTTATTATGGTTAAATTAATGAGTATATAAGTAATAATAAAAATATATAAGTGGAGTTATTATATGTCCTAAAAAAATAATAATCTCTATCATTACACATGCTTTTAACTTTATTGATGTTTCAGTCAAACCCTTCAATGTGGTTGCCATTGAAAAATTTACTCTTTTAATATTTTCTATCACTACTCTTAATATTTTATTTAATGTATGCTGTACAATAAATGGACGCACGAAATAAATAGGCCACATTATATAAGATTTTATATCCAAAATTATCATACCATATCATGTCCAATATTAAAACTACGTGGTTCGCTTATTTCTTGGTTAGGGTCTAATAATTGTAAAGTAATTTTAATGATGTTTATACTTTTAGTCTCTATTTTTAATTAAACTACGTCGTTTTGAATATTAGACAGAATATGATAGTACAATCTTGTACATAGGATCTCATCTCCTAAATCTTATGCTGCTCAGAAATTATTTTGTCTAAATTAATAATTTACCAAACCTAGTAACATATATATAATTTTGGTCAACAAATCCGCTCCCCACCTACTTTCTAGTTTCTACATTAATTACTGAAAAGATACTGCCCACATACCTTTCTGCATTAATTAGCAAAAAGATAATAAATTACCTCGGAAAATCATCTATATAAGCAAACAATTATTTAGTGTTGAGTATAGTAGGATCAAGGATGAAAAGTAATTTTCTTGTTGAATCAAATAATGATGATAATGAAGAAGAAGATGGTGATAAACTCAAATGTTATTCATGGAGAATCTATCACTGGATTTCATTTTAATCGAATTAATGATCTACTAGAATGGTATGTATGCATATTCTAGTTTTACCATTAATTCTTTCTCTCAGTTTTGGATGAACTTGCCATCTTTCCTCCTTTATTTTTTATGTAGAATTTTAACCCTTTTAATTTGATTCTAATTTCAATATGAAGAATCACTATATATTGGCTGCTAATCGGGAGAACTTCCCAGTTGGGGGAAAGTTGATGAGATGACAATTAGAATGGCTTGGAGAAAGAAAAAACAACTTAGCCTTGCCTTGTGGTTAATTGTTTTGCATATTCTTGGTCTCTATGGACTACAGAGGATCCAAGTCCATCCGCACATTATTTGATCCTGTAAAGCCAGATCCACATTCAAAATTGCTTCATTTGAGAATTTGTAATGTATGATAAATAAAATCAAATTTCACTTTATTAATCTTGCGTAGTTGCAAGCAATGTATTCTACTGTTCTACCATAAAAATAAGGTTGTAATACTATTAATTATTGTAAGTGTTTCTTCATTTGGTACAATCAATGAATATTTTCCACTAGCTTTTTGTATAATAGATGGATCATGTGTACAAAAGTTGATGAAACTTAAGTCTCTTTTATCTTTAGTATTTATTGAATTATATAAGTATCTTATGGGTGAGAATCGAATTTAAAACTGAATTTTAAATTCGATTTGGTTTGGTATTTGGTTTTTAGGTATAAAATTGAATTTCTTATTAGGCTAAAAATAAAAATTCAATCCAAAAATATATTATTACAAGATCCAATCAAAAAATTATAACCCAATCAAAAAATATTCTCATATTCAACTCAATATTAAATATCATATAATAAACCAATATGTTTAAAGTTCAATCCATTGAATCGTTTTTGTTCTTTGACATTAAAATAACAAGAAAGATGTAACTAGAACTATATTTATATTTCTCTAATGAGAGATTTTTTAGAAAAATTAAAAAATTTTAATTTAAATATGATCACTTTATAATAAGTATGAATAGTTATATATTGTTTTCATTTTATTGAATCAAGATTGTTGACTATAAAAAACATTGTACATAAAGAATATAAAAAAAACATTGAATTATAAACTTGAAATAAATTCAATTAATTATTCAATATGAAACTATGATAAAAATGCATAATTAATTATTAACTAAGCATGGCTGTTTATTTTAAATAATTATTAAAATATTTATCTTGAACACTACGGTTCAAATGCATTTTTCAACATATTATTGATAAAAGTAAATTCAATTTTCAATTTAAACCGATCGAAATCAAAAGTTAAAAATCAAAATTGAGCCGAAAATTGAATCCTAAAATTCGGTTTAACAAAAAATAAACCGAAAACTGAAGAATTGAAATCGAATAACCGAAATCATTTTCGTTTCGATTCTATTCACTTCTAGTTGTTCACAAAATGGATTAATTGGACTTCAATTCAAAAACAAAATACATGAAAATGAATTGAGAGTAGAACATGGAACAACTGAATGAGACATTGTAATTCTTTTAGGGTGACAAACGTGTAGACTTTCTCACTTGAAGCACTATTAAAATGAGTGTTAAAAACATACAACAAAGAATATGCGTTTTGCTTGTGAGAAATGCTAACCAAGAAATTTTTTTATTGCATGTATGAGATCTTAATGTTTTTTCATTATTTTGGTTAGGCAGGTTAATGAATGATAGTTAAAAAAAAAAAAAAGTGTTTTTATGCAGTCATTTGTTTACCTTTTAGTCATGCGGAAATCATAAAATTAATATAAGATCAATAATAAATGACAAATGTGCCATAGCTAAAAATATTAAGAGATAGTGAAAGCTTGAAATAATGTTAGAATGCAAATAATAAAGGAAAAATTAAAATAAAATAATAAAAAACAATCAAAGACATAAATTTTTTTTGGTTTTTCTTACAATTACATATTCTTCAAGCATTGACATTATTAATTCTTTTGTGGGCTTTTATTCAATTTAAAATATTACTTTTTTGTTTTGAGAAATTCTAGTATTTTGTACTATTTATCTATCACTACTGGATGACTCTTTCTGTTATTTTTTCATTGAGATGTAAAATATACAATTAATCATAAAACATACAAGTTTGAACTTGACAAATCATCAACAAAATAAATAGTTATATCCTTTAAAATAAAGTAGATTTTATGCAATACTGTTTTCTATTTTATTTTTATTAAAACCCCAAATGAGACACTTAAGGGCTAGTTTGAAAAAAGTGAAAATCGATTGAATCTGAAGTATGAAATCTGAAAATAATAAGTTGTTGAATTTATTAATTTTATATATTTGATAATAAAACTTATTTTCACGTCTAAAAATATAGTATGTAAAAATATATAGTGTACAAGTATTTATATAGTATGTGTAAATATATAATATGTAAAAATATGTGCATGATGTGTAAATATGTGGTGTGTAAAAATCTGCATAATATGTGTAAAAATATTTATAGTATGTGTAAACATATGTAGTGTGTGAAAATGTGTGAGTCTGTATAAATATGTATAGTATATAAAACTGTATGTAGTGTCTGTAAATATATAGTATGTGAAAGTATCTGCAATAGATTTAAATATATGATATATGAAAATATGTAATGAGTAAAAAAGTGTAGTGTTTAAAAATATGTGTAGAAGATATAAATATGCGTTATGTGTGAAAATATATGTAATAAGTGTAAATGTGTGTAATGCGTAAAAATGTGTTGTATGTTTAGATATGTGTGAAAATATGTAGTATATTTAATCTTAATGGTTTTATTTATCTCAAACTCACAATAATAAACACATCCAAAATCTCTATAGAGTTCTGACAAAAGCTATCTCACTCTAAATCAATAGAAAATTTTCAATGAAACAAATGAAAATTATAACCTTGACCAAGCCTCAAAGCCTTTACACTGAAACAAGATGATGCTTCATATTTTCAATCTTTTTAAACCTAGCAACTAAGAAACGCAATGGCCATCCCAATGACAATTTTTAATAATATGCTTTGAAGAGTACTCGAACTTTTTGAAATTTTAAATTTAGATCCTTTCTCTGTCTAATTTCTAAAAGTAAGTTTAATGAAGAAAAGATAGATCCATTCACGCTATCAAATAACTGACTCAAATATAATGTATAAAAAGGAATTCGCCTTTTCTATTAATTCTTATGGATTAGATGCAAAACAATTTTTGAATAAGGTATTCAACTCCAAAAAATGAACTGAAAACATACAATTCCATGCAATCCAAAAATTGGAAATACAATCATTGCATTGTATTTCTTCATTAGTATTTGCAAGTTGTATGTTAGGTACTATATCAAAACCCTAATAGCAACTACTAAAATTTCTAGCACTTAGATGGAATTGAGTATATTATATTTTTTCGAATTAATTAAACCTTTTAATTTATTCGTCAATCCTGAATTAGATACACATACATTATTTGGAGTGTTTTTCCAAAATAATATATTTTCTAAAAAATATTACCAAACTAACATACTTTTAAAAATTATTCCCTAAATAACACTATTTTAAATACGTGTTCTCCAACCATTCAAATTAAAAGAAAAATTAAAACTCATGTAAACTCTAAGTATCCAACGTGTAAGAAAAATCACTACCTTCTCTCACTTATTTTCTTATTTGTTAAACAATTCTAATTAAAGATAATGTATGAATTTATTCTCAAATCTATAATTATCTCAATTCCTTAGTTTATAATTTTAAAATTCAACACTTTATTCTCCAATAATGCCTTATTTCTCTTAATTCCAGATTTCTTGAAAAAAATAATAGAAAAAATTCATTATTTCATTTCAAGCAGGAGTAGCAACTCATACTAACAATGATTTTTTTTTTCAAATTGATTAAATAAAACACGCGAAAATACCTATTAAAATTATTTAATTTGTCTACTAAAATTTCAGAAGAAGAAATTTCACTTTAGTCATTTTTTTAAACAAAACATGAATTTTAACTTTAAACAAAAATCCGCAATGAAGGTAATAAATTCTTAATTTTAATTTAGAGACTTTATATTAATCAAGAAGTTAATGAAAATCCACAATGATTTATAAACTTTAATGATTCATATATTTTGGTTAAAAACTAAAATTTATTAGTTTATTTGACAAAAATGACTAAAATTTCTTCATTTAAAAATTTATTTGATTATTTATTAACTAATTATAATAGGTATTTTCATATGTTTTATTTAATGGTTTTGAAAAAAAAAATCATTGTTGTTCTACTCTATGTTTGAAATGAAATCATTTTTTTCCTATTATAATTCTTCAAGAAATTGGAAAATAGAGGAGATAACAAAATTTTAGATAGTAAAATTATGATTTTAAAATTCAAGAACCAAAGAAAAGATGATAATTTTGGATGAAATAATAATTTTCATTCTATTAGAGTTTTTGAAGAGGTTGGAAACTAATCGAGAGAAAGCAGATAGTTTTTTTTTTTAGGATAGTTAGAGTTAGTTATGATTTTTTTTCCTTTTTCCTTAGATGTACACTTGGACAATCATGAGTGGTAAAAGTTTTTTCAAAAAAAAAAAAACGTGAATTATGTTTTTTGTAATGTTTCCTTTAATTGTATATTGATATTGAAATCAACTTCTACCGCGCTAGTGTTTATACTCATGTCCGGATCACCTATTGAAGTCAAGAATTATATACGTCCATAATGAAGTCAACTTCCATTCTACTGGCTTTTAGAAATAGAAATGTGCTTTTATTGCTCAACTAGAGGATATGCGAATTTCTTTGAGAGAAAATTAATAAAAATATTATCCTTTATATGTTACGTGTTCATCTTTTTATTACTTATGTACTAAAGATAAAAGAATAGTCCCTTATATATCACGTTTTAATTATTTCTGTTGATTAGATATGCAAAATAAAAAAAAATAAACCCTTGCTTATTACAATTTAGTCTTTTTGTTTGTCTTTTACATTCAAAAAGTAAAAAAAAATAATCAACCCATATCTTATATTTGTATCATTTGGTACGTCATCAAACTTTTATTGAAACTTCTATTTAAATTAAGACAACACACAACATTTTTTTAAAGTTCAATTAAAAAAGTCTATTGTCACAATTATTCCAAAAGAAAAGTAAGAAATAACAAAAAAAAAGTTTAATAATTTAAAATATAATCGCAAAAGATAATTTTTATATTAAAATGAACTAGAATGATTGTAGATCTTAATGGTCTAAATGTTGATATAAATAATAGTCATATATCAAAATATTAAAATGTGAAATACAGTGTGATACATCATTGGTGAAATAGAGGATATTGTGCCTCTTAAATACACATAAATTATATGTCTTTGTCTAGCATTAGTCTTTTGTAGATTCCTAAGTGTATTTTCAATCAAATCCCTAAAAAACACACACAAAAAAAAAAAAGAGGAAAGAACACTCTAGAAATTATATATGGAAGTAGCTATAAATATACAATATATGTTTATTTGATTTTATGCATTTTTGTTTTATAATTATGCAACTTGTGTATATTACCTACCATAAAAGAGAAAAGAGGAGAAAGAAAGTAAAAATAAGGAGGTCTTCATAATATAGATAGTGATAATTAGCACCGTAGTTAAATTGATATGTGTCATAACCTTTATATTAAAAAAATATTAATTAAGTGATTACTTTGAATGATTAATCCTTAATTGACAATATTAATTTTAGACTAATGAAAGTGAGCATCAATTTTATTAAATGAGTATTTATTATAGGTCATAAATGAGTACATAAGTAGTGAAAAATCTATGTTATATATTGCAGGAAAAAAAATTTAATATTCTCTATCTTTACGCGTAATTATCAACTTTTCAATCAAACTAATTGTAATTGCAAACGAATAATCAAGCACAATATATTATTCAGTGTATGTTGTACAATGAGCGGATGCATGCAATGAATAATTAGTGTTACCTAAATCTTATGCTATAAATCATATTGTCTAAATCTACTAAAGACATGCATAATCTATGTTACCTAAATCTTATGCTATACCTAAATCTTATTATCTAAATCAACTAAAACCATTAACGTACCTTGGTCAACAAATCTACTTCCCACCTACCTTTCTGCATTAATTACCAAAAGATATATAATTAATGACATTAAAAAATCATCTATATAAGCAAACATACAAACCCCCAAAAACCAAGCGAAGAACAACTACAATTGTTTAGTGTTTTCAGTGTAGTAGGATCTTTTGTTGTAGGATCAAAGATGAAAAATGATTTTCTTTTTGAATCAAATAGCGATGATAGTGAAGAAAATGATGATAATAAACTCAGAGGTTATTCATGGCGAATCCATCACTGGATATTTCATTTTTAATCGAATTAATTATCTACCAGAATTATAGGTATATATATACTGATTTTATCATTAATTAATTTCTTGTTTTGTATGAACTTGCCATCCTTAATTTCTCTTTTATTTTATGTAACAAAGACTGAAAATCAATTTCTTGACCATTTGACAGTTGAATCTGTTAGTAGCATCAAATTTATCAACAGACTTTCAGCTGATGATATGCAGGAGCTTATTCATTCTTTATCATAGGAGCACTACAGCCATTTCTGTTGTTCCTCCCATATGCTATGCCCATCTTGCTACTTCTCAAATGTCCCAATTCATTAAGTTTGATGAATTGTATGAGACATCATCTGGCCATGGAGGGGTAGTTTCTGCTTGTGGTGCTTCAATACCTGAACTACTCAAGTTGCGCAAAGATGTTTGGAACTCCATGTTCTTCTGTTAACAAGGTCATGTATGTCTGGAAACAGTTTTTATTTATCTCTTTTTTCTGGGATCGATTTGTCGCTCAAAAAATTGTTCTTTATCAACAAGAGTTTTTAAAAATGTTTGTTAATTATGGGATGTTTGGTTAATTTTGCTTCCATGCTTGAAAAGCACAGAAATCTGCTGTACACATTGGAATTAACCCTCCCTCTGTTGGGATTTGCATAGCAAATAATGTACTGAATATTTGAACTTGAGGCTTTTTCAAGCTTAATGTTCTAGATTTCTACTTTTTAAAAACAATTTCTTCAACTTTTCTGGGGATTTACTATTATTATTTAAAGATTGCATAATGACTTCAATCTTATCCTCAATTCCCACCAAATCTGCAGAAATTATGTCAAAATTCTCTTTATCTCCAACTTTTTATCAGTGTCTTCAACTGATTCTTCAATCAATTCTAGTTTTTAATCCGTTCCATTGGCTTCTTCAGATGATTCTGCATTATGCCCTTCATTACAATCATCAACTTCAAAATTGCTCCTTCAATCTGATTCTTGACTTGCAGTTGTTATAAAATATTTTCCTTTGGGCTCAATTTTTATTCTATTTTTTATAGGTTGCAACCCTCATAGTTTGAAAAATTCTATTGCAAAAGGAGGGTCTCAGGTATTATTGCATTCATGTTGAACGATTTTTCTCATGGTTCAAGATAGGAATGGCATAGTGGATAATCTTGCTACACTACAATCTGTTGTTGTACGGCTCCTGTTTTCTTAGATTGTCTGAAGCGCCAAGATCAATTGGGTAAAACTTAATTTTCTTCCTAATTGTTGTGCTAAATTTACACACGGAATAAAATCCTCTAATTTTAATCCTGAAATATGCAGGGTTTATGCTAAATCCATGAAACCTATATATGATTCCTGCAAAACTGAGAGATGGTACTTTCCAGTTGGGGGAAAGCAATGAGATGGTTTGAATGGGAGAAAGAAAAACAGCTTAGCCTGGAGATTTGATTTACATTATTCATCATGACCTCTATGGATCATCCAAGTCCAGCCACATATTGATTCATTAAAGCCATATCCACATTCAAATTGCTTGATTTGAGAATTTGTAGTGTATAATAAATAAAATGAAAAGTATGGCTATGAAGAGTGAAAAATCTCAATAAAAATATGGAGTGATTGATATATAGATTAATTACGTGGACAATTGATAATACTTTCCCGTGCTCTTCGTCCCATGATTTTCTTTCTTCCATCATGCTCGCTTTCTTGTAAGCTTATTCTTGTGGCTGGTGAAGATTTTTTTATGCCGTTTGAAATAGGACTGTTTATTCGAATTTACTTTACCATTTATCTACTTTTGCTCTGCATCCCATGATTAGCTTTCTTCCGTCATGCTCCCTCGTGCTATATTTTCTTTTCCTGCAATTTGTTCTTCTTTTTTTTTTTTGATCAAAGGTAAAAATATTATTGATCGATTTTCTGCTTTATCATGTACACTATACACCGGGCATCCCCGGGCGAACAAAACATCAAAAGAGGGGCTGGTAACAAAAAGCCCCCTAGTTTCGGACGTCCGAAACCCAGCAGAGAACCAGAATACATGAGAGCACTGGTACACAAAAGAGACCTAGGGAAAGACATCTTCCTAGTCTAAGATAGAGACACTAGGGTACAATGATGCGCCTACCCTGTACACGTGTGTCTGAATCCTCTTCACGATGTCACTATGTATAGGCTGAACCTGCTCAAAACACAGCCTGTTTCTGGGAAGCCAAATATAGTAAACTGTACAAGCCAATGTAAGCTTACTCTTCCTAGCCTTCCAGGAGGTACCCTTGCTTTCCTTCTTCAACCACTTGAGTGCCGCTGCGAGAGTCGTCATCTGTCTCTGTAGACCGCACCAGAGGCGTAGCTCATCCCATAGTGCCCTAGTAAAGGGGCACGCGAAAAATAGGTGCTCAGCAGACTCCAGCATCGCGTCACAAAACCCGCATCTCTGATCAATGCCCAGGCAGCCCAACCTATCCTTTGTCAATAGCTTCTTCCTAATCCCCAGCCAAAGCGTGAAAGAGTACTTTGGCGGGGTGTAGGAAGTCCAAACTGTCGTGACCCACGGTACCTTCTCAGTCGAGGCGCGGAAGTAGTCATACGCCATCCTTGTGAGTCCATGCTGCCTCCATTCCTCCATCCTTGCCTCTGCCCAATCAACCGATCCCTCCATCTGTATAACCTGGTCCCTGATATCGAGTAGCCTACTCATGAGAGTAGACTGCTCCCTATGGTGAGTGAGCTCCCAGATGGTACACTGCCGAAGGTAGTAGTGGTGAACCCATTTGATCCACATGGTCTGCTTATCATGATGAATATTCCATATGACTTTGGACAACAGAGCCACATTCCAAGTCCTAAAATCCCTTACTCCCAAGCCACCTTCCACCTTTGGTAGGACAACATCTTCCCATTTGACTTTCGGGCGGCCGCCATCCCATAGAAACCTTCTGCACAGACTGATCAGTCGAATCAGGACTAGCTCCGGGACCGGTAGGACCGATAACCAGAAACATATGATGCCTTGTAAGACCGATTTGATGAGTTCCAGTCGGCCAGCATGAGACAGTGAAGAGGCTGGCCACAAGGCAATCTGTGAAGTGATCTTCTCCAGAAGTGGCGCATACTCCACCACCTGCAATCCCTGGGGTGCCAAGGGTATCCCTAGATAACGAATAGGGAATTCCCCCTGCTGAATACCAGTGAGGTCAGAAATGGCTCTCCGAGCCTCCAAGGGGACTCTAATGAAGAAAACCTGGGATTTCAGGGGATTGGCCCTTAGTCCCGATACGTCCCCAAAATGCTGCATGTAGTCCCATAATACCCCCGCCGAGTGTACATCCCCTCTACAGAAGAGCATAAGATCGTCAGCATACGCCAAGTGTGAGATTTTAGGCTCATCACAACGCGGGTGTAGTGTAAAGGGGAGGATGCGAGTCCTGGCGCTCAATAACCAGGATAGATACTCCATGCATATGACGAATAGGTAGGGTGAGATGGGATCCCCCTGTCTCAAACCCCTCCGCCCCTGGAAGTGTCCATGTATCTCCCCATTGATGCGTATGGAATATGATGCCGTGGTGACACATTCCATGACCCAATGCACATATCTGTCTGGAAAATCGAGGCACAGCATAGCGCTTCGCAAGAAATCCCAATCAACCATATCATACGCCTTCCGGAGGTCAACCTTGATGCTACATCGTGGAGAGTTACCAGTCCGGCTATACCCCTTGAGGATCTCCTGGGCCATATGGATGTTCTCAATCATACTCCTACCTTCTCCAAACGCCGATTGCGCCTCGTTGATAATCCGGGGAAGAATTCCCACGAGGCGGTCAGCAAGGATCTTGGATATAGCTTTATAAAGCACATTGCAGCACGAGATAGGCCTATAATCCCCAACCGAGGTCGAGTGGGCCGATTTGGGGATCAAGGCAATAATGGTGTGATTGAGCTGCCTCAGTATCCTTCCCTCCTCAAAGAATTCCATAATCGCCTTACAGACATCACCTCCCACAGTGGACCAGGAAGTCTTGAAAAAGCCCGAAGAAAACCCATCCGGACCAGGCGCCTTGTCATTGCCAATGCCAAAGATAGCCTTCTTGATGTCCTCCTCGCAAACAGGTGCAATTATGCGTTCCGCCTCGTCTTGGGATACAAGGACCCCTCGAGAGTACACTTCAGGATCCAATTCCGGTAAGGTTTGGGTAGTGCCCAGCAGATCATGATAGTAAGTGAGGAACTCGCTCACAAGTGCAGCCTTTGAGGTGGTAGTGGTGCCATCCCCAAGGCCTACTGTCGGGATGAAATTCCGCTTCCCATTCCTCTTGATAACATCATAAAACAGCTTGGTGTTCCGGTCACAATTGAGTAGGTAGCGGCACTTAGCCTTCTGGGCCAAAAAACTCATCTCAGCCTCCGCCAATCTCCAATTCTCCTTCTTTAGCTCCTTAACCCTCCTCTGTAGATCCACATCTGTAGGTGAGTCATGAAGATCCGAGGCAAGAATATCCAGTTCCTCTCGGGCCCTAGCCATCCTAGAGGAGATGTGGGCGAAGTGCAACCGATTGAGCTCCCTAACCGGCTCCTTCAAGCTTTTCAATCGCCTACAAATCATGTACTGTTCCTTTCCATAACACGGTTGGGACCATACCCGCTGTACCACATCCGGAAAGGAATCATGTTGCCCCCACATATCAAAATAGTGAAACATTCCTTTACTCCGACTCTGTTGATCGCCCACCGAGACAATGCAAGTGGAATGGTCTGATATGTACCCCAGGGTGCCGAAGGTGACATGTGCATAGATATCCCTGGAGTGCCATTCATAATTGACCATCACCCGATCCAACTTAGACCAAACAGTGCCATTAGTCCATGTGAAGTGATTACCCATGGACGGGACATCAGAGAGTCCGAGGGAGGCCGCACATTCTAAGAAATCCTGAGTCTCATATAATGTAACCGGTATCCCATTGATCTTCTCGTTTGCAAACATCACATTATTAAAGTCTCCCAAGATCATCCATGGCACGCCCGGCAGTGCCAAAGACTCCATCGCACTCCATAAACTTCGTCGTTCCACCACAGTATAAAGGCCATAAACGAAAGTCACATGAAAGGAGAGTAGCGTTACCTTGCATGTGACCTCCAAGTGAATGAGTTGGGGTTGCACCACTAACGGAGAAACGTCCACCTTGAGAGGGTTCCATATAGCAATAATCCGGCCTCGACAGTCTAACCCAAAATTATTGCATTGCCTCCATCCAGGAAACCTCAATAGCATCATCTTGTCGACCCTGCCCTCATCCATCTTGCACTCCAAAATACCGAACACATCTAGACAATGCTTGCCTAGAGTAGTAGCCACCTCTTTTTGTTTCAGGGGGAGGTTGAGCCCCCGTATGTTCCAAGATCCGATCTTCATTAAGAGCGGGTATGACCACCCTTGTTCCTCCTGTCTCCCCCTTTGGCCTTCTTTACCATTCCCTTTTTCTTCCTTTGCTTCTTGTTTGCTGTAACCCATTCTTGCTCCTCTCGCTCCTCCGGAGTAATCATGTCCTCATAGAATGAAGAGGACAGTGTCCCGGTAGAAGTCCCAGTTGGAGGGGGAGCTACCACCGGTGGTGGGTGGGCCAGTCCCTCAATAGATACCTGTGTGTGCTCCTCCCGTTGACTAGCTTCAAAACTTTTCATGACCTCTTTGACATGTTTGAGGGCTTCTTTGACCTTGGGAGATTGCAATACCCGTGGTCCACAGGACTTTGATCTTCCTGGCCGGAAATGCCCAACAGGTTGTCCTCGTACCTCCGTCAAAGGTATCTCATGGACCTCCAAATCTACCTCCTCCTCCACCATAGGGCCCTTACCCTTGTCATTGGGTAATGTTATGTCTTGAGTGCCTTCGGGCATTGGGACTTCGAGTCTGGAATTGTCCACCCTCTTGGGAGGCTCCTTTCGTCTCCAAGTATCTCCCTTTACCACCACCGGGGTTTTGGGTTTGACTACCCCCGAAGGACCGGCTTCCTCCTCTTGCTTGTGCGGTGCTAGGGTGACTTTAATTGTGGCCGGTTTAGATTGGCCTCTTGACTTGCTTCTTGGTGCCTTGGGTTTGTCCACATTGCCACCCTGTGTCCGTGGTCGCGAATGGGAGCGCCCCCTTGTTTGTGCCATTCGCCCTTTGCAATTTTCAGTACCATGTCCCACGATACGGCAAGTAGTACAAAAGCGTGGTTCCCTCTCATAGATAACCAGCTGGGTGTGTTGTACTCCATTTGGCAGTGCAAAGGTGAGCCGTTTCGGAAGTACTTTGGTTGTATCCACCTCCACCAACACACGGGCATAGGCGGTCTTCTCTATGGATGCCGTACACTCATCTGCGGCAATTGAAACCCCAATGCGCGAGGCTATCTTGCTTAGGGCCACTTTGTTCCAACAACCCAAAGGTAGGCCAGGGAGGCGAATCCAAGTGGGGATCGAGGTAAAGCATTCATCATTTAGCACAAGGCATGAGTCAAGACCTTAAGGAGCCACGGGGTGCCAAAAGTGTCATAGGGGCCACCTTGAAGAACCGAGTCCCGATCACTCTCATTCTCGAACCGGAATACCATCCATCCATCATCATGAAAAGTGAATCGGTGTGGCACTCCCCATTTCCTTCGAACCTCATTGATTGCCCTAAATCCTGGGAATTTCTCAAGAACATATCCGACAAGGCCATAGCCTACATCTCTCACATCTTCTTTCTCCAATTCAACATTCTCCCATTGCCTCAACGTTAGGTCCTTACTAGGTTTTTGCCGGCCCCAAGAGTACATGTGTCCAAGGAAGAGTGGAAGGTCCTTGTTTGGCTCCCAAGACATTGGCCGTAATGGGTGCCATATTTGCATAGAGAGGAGGAGTTTCTATGTTGGTCGGGTGCCCCTCTGAAGAGTTTCGGACGGCCGAAAGTGTGGCTGTGGAGTTTCGGCCGTCCGAACCCGGTGGTGCAGTTTCCATTCCACTTCTGCCGAGTTTCGGACGGGTGACCTCCTTGTTTCGGCCGTCCGAAACTAGTAGCTGATTTCCTGCTTCACTACTGTCGAGTTTCAGATGCATGCTACCCGACTTTCGGACGTCCGAAACTTTTGGTCTGTTCTCATCATTGACACTGTCAAGGCCGGTGAAGACCACGGCCCCGGCTGTTGAAATTCCTGCAGCCACCCTTGGCGTGATATTAACGCCGGCAGGGATGGTGGCTGCCATACCTCCATTATCGGCTGGAGTAGCGGCGGCATCCCGGCCATCAGATTTGTCGATGGCAGAGTTTGGTTGAGACACAGAAATTCCGGCAGCAAGGTTTCCGGCCTGGGTGGCCGCCCTCTTCGGCTTGTTGACCTCCCGGGGTGTTTGAGGCCTCAGGGACAGTTGGGCGTCGTGGCTTGTAGTGGCAGAAGGATGCTTTTCATCCTTTCCGGCGATTTGTCCATCGGCAGAAGCAGTGCCTGCTTTTTCGGCGGCATCAGCCATGGTGGCGAGTTGGACCATGTCAGCCAATGGTTGCCCTCCACATGGCGGAAGAGTCCAAGTGGCCCAATGAAGACCAGCCTAGTTGGCAGAGGGACCCACTGAAAATTACTTCAGCTTTGAGTGCGATTCCACGCAGCACCAATAGATTTTTAACACGTGGCAATGAGAGCCTGAAATGCCAAGTGGACGAATGGGGGAGTTCCAAGTGTCAATGGGATCAAGAAGTGGACCAGTACCTGGAAGGGCTGACGTCACTACTGCGTGGCGTCGTAAATCCTGAGCGTCGGATTTGGCCACGAACGCTTGACCGTCCGATGCGTTTCAAATTAGCATCAAGTAGTCAAAGCCAGGTGGCTGTGGAATCTAGGTGGGCCAATGGAGAATGGACACGTGGCAGGTAGTGTCCAAGTGGCCCACTGAAATCCAGCCAAATGGCAGTGGGACCACTGGAATGGTGAGTGGGCAATTAGGGCTGAGTTGGCAGTGAGCAGCCCAATTATAAAGTGACCCTTGGCGGTGGGGCAGCTAGGGTTTGGAGTGTCCTCGTAGATCCTGATCGTTCGTTTCAGCCGCTCGCGTTCGACCGTTGGATGCACTTCAGCAGCAGTCAACAGCAGGTGAGCCAATACGGCGTTGGCACGTGGCAGTGCCCGTTGTAGTGCGGAATCCGTAGTGCGATTCCACGTTGGTAGGGCGTTGAATCTTTGGCCAGGTGGCCCAGTAGGTGAGCGCCACTTGGAAATGCTGCTGATATGGCCCAATAGGAGGCGCCCATGTGGCAGTGGGGCCCACCGGTGGAATGGAAGCGTGGGTTAGGGCGTGTTTGGCGAATCCAAAAATTTTTTCCACCAAATTCAAACAACCACACTGTAGATCGTCTTCCCCAACGGGTTCAACCAATTTCCACACAAATAGGCCACATTCTTATTGAAGATTAACAATAAAACATGGAAGATGGACCAACCTTTTGATCAGAAGATAAAAGCATATAGACCTAGGCTAGCGGAATCCGGCGAGCTTGGCATGAATTTCGGCCAACTGAAATCTTGATAAAACTCCTCCAAAATCCGCTTGAAAAATATCCAATAAAACGAGATAAATGTCCAGTAATGTAATGAAAGCAATCCAACACTCGTTTGATGCAATTTTGTAAATAAAATCGTCACCAAGGCTGCCAAAATTCAATGACTGGCCGAATGCAAAAATTGATGAAAAGCTTCCAACGACTTCACCTCCAAAGCTATGGGGATGCAGTTGTAGTCCTTATCCAGGTAGGAATCCAACGAAACCACAGAAATCCATAAGAATCCCTCAAGAAAACCGTATGAGCAAGGCTGCCCGTTTGCTAGAATAAACAAAAGGGATTGATTTTCCACCAAACAATTCGATCTTCACACTTACAAATTCATGGTGATGATGTTACCATGCATTTGCAATCAAGAAATAATCAAGAAACACTAAGAAAACCAAGAAATCGGTAGAGCAATCAAGTGTGAAAGCAAACCCTTTAGAGAGGGTTGAGAGCTTCTCTCTCTAACTTCCACTACTACTGAGAGCTCTTGTTCTTCTTCTTTCTCAGAGCGCTTGTGGAGCTAGCAACAGGGAGGCCACATCCTCAGCAGATACCAAGTTAAATGCACTGTATAGATTGAAGTACTTCGGTTGCCTCTAGACCAGACGTGGAATTCAAGCTGCTCCAGTTAAAAACCCATATGCTCTACGTGCTCCAATTGGTCCAGGATCATGCTATGACCAGTAACTCTTTTCTACTTCGGATGGATTAGTACTCTCGATTTGGTGCTTCATCTGTCTAACTAGTGTGGTCGAGCTCTTAAGAAAGGCATACTAATATTGGCTTGAGCGTACTGGCTCTATTCACTCGACTTCCAGTTGCAATATCTGGTTCCTGTAAACTTCATGCACTGTATAAATTTTCTCTATGTGATAAAAAAGTGTAGTTATAATTATATCTTTACTGTTTCTGGAACCGGTTTAGCACTGATGCTTCCTTTTACTTTAGAGTTGGAAAAATGGCAAACTGGTTTCATACTTACTTGTCCTACTTTATTCACGCTTCCTTTTGCTTGCACTTGTAGCAGAACTTGAGACGAAATGTAATGCCAAAATCCTTCATTTGGTTCTTCAAAAAGGCTGAGACTGAGTAGGAAGTAAACTTAATACATTTTTTTTTCAAAGAAAAAAGGACTCTTAGAAACCCTAAACTTAACTAAACATAAAATTTTGGGGGCAAAATCTGTATTAAATGGTCATTGTGCTTCTACTCTCAATCTTAAAAACTTCAAAAAAAAAATTATGTAATAAATAACTTACTATGCAATTATATTTCTTTAATTTTATTCTCAAGGTAAATCAAAATATCCCACGTATATTTAAGACGTCATGAGTTTATAAAATTTTCATTTCGTAATCTCTCCTCTAATTTCTTGATGATTTGGAAAAAGAAAATACAAAATTCGAGTTAAAATCCATCAAAATTTCACAATAGGAAATGTTTAAGCGTTATGAAAATCATATGTCCTTGGTTATTATTGTACACTAAGAATAAAAAATATAGATTTGTTTAGGATATAATAATTTCAACTATAAAGACCAAATAGTTTTCCTCCAATTCAAGAATTAGAGAATAATTTGCTCTCTCTATTCATTAGATAACTTTTTTCGTTATTAATTTCATTTTTAATTTCACTTTAATTTCATTAGATGACACTTACGTTTAGTTATTACCATAATAAAGTGTGGTGGTTCATGGCGATGAAAGTGAAAAAGTTGGGACAAAATAATAATAATAATAATAATAATTATTCTTATTTTAGAGAGATTCCTACATCATAATTACACGAATACATTTGGGACTTTAAATCACCGGATCGTAATTTTGTTTTATGTTAATTATTTATATATTAAAGATTAGCAATATAGGAATACTAGCAAATTAGGATCCCAGTGGAGTGGGGTCGTTGACTCGTTCTTGACAAGTTCAGTACGTTTCCAAACCACATAAGTTCAAAATTCCATCCATGGAGATGTACTCCGAAAATACAAACCCAGGAATCATCTCGCACGTTTCACGTCACTTATGAAATTTGAGCAAGCGCCGGAGGCGACTGTGTGTCAGGCCTTCGAAACAACTATGGTTGGAAAAGCGCGCAGTTGGTTTGAATGCCTCAAGCCAAATTCGGTTTCTTCTTATGAGCAGCTCTCTCAGCTCTAATACAAGAGATTTTTCCAAAAGAAGAAATTTGACAAGTCCTCCACCGAGCTCTTAAACATTCGACAAGGTGAACACGAATCAGTTCGGGAATATGTTGGTCGGTTTTATAACGAGAGTGTACAAGTCAAAACCCAATCTAAAGATGTGGTGGTTGGCGCTTTTATCAACGGGTTACGACCTGGGAGGTTTTTACAGAAAGCTCGTCACTGACCCACCTAAAGATATGCATGAACTGATAAGTTTGCTAAGGGAGAGGATGCAGACCGGACCAAACGAGATATGACTCGAGGTCCTGACAAAAAGAAGGATAATTATAATAGCAGATCTGGAACTGGAGGTAAACGCACTCCAGTATTTGATAGGTGATCATTTGATAAACCTCAAAATCAAGGTTCGACTGGTTAAAAGAGCTCCTCAGCTCCTCGTACTTATACCGAGATGCTAGCTATTATGGAATGCAAAGGATTGGTCATATCATACCCCAAGATGACTACTCCTGAAGGCAAAAGAAATAAAGGCCTTTTCTGTAAGTTTCATGATCAAACGGAACACGACACTGGACAGTATTCTAACGGCCTTCTTGGCAGCCTCCTCCTGGCTCAATCGCGGCTGCTGGGGATGGGGAACCACATCTTCTCTTCTGCCCTGAGGTTGTCGAACCCTGATATGTCGGTTTTCTTCCTTAGGCTTATCGGAGGGGACGAAGGAGATCAGTTGATACGAAACCCGGATCGATTCGCTCCAAACCCCAACTTGTATATCACGGAAGCAATTGCAGGACCTTCGAATAAAAATCGATGAACAAGAACAATCTAACAAGTAGATTGGAAATTACACGCTAATTGATAAAGCCGCTTCGCGCAAACTAATCAATTCTCAGATTTGTTAGTTTGAAAACCCTTCGCAGGAAATCAAATTCACAAAGATTAAAACATTCACTGTTTTATTTCTCAAATCAAAGTTCTTCCTCCCCATTACAACTGAAAGAAAGACCTATTTATAGGCCCAACACAAACCCTAGATGAATTATACTATAAAAGGAAACTTAAATTAACTAAAATCCTAAATTACCAAAAGACAGAATTTAATTACGCCAAATATTTTCCGCACGTCGCGACATGGTGAGCCAGACGTCGCGACGTCGGGAAACAAACCCTAAAATAAAAAAAAACGACCCACCTTCTGGACGTCACGACGTGCGACGATGGACATCGCGACGTGGGTTACTGTCCACGTCCTTTAACTCCAATCCAGGTCTCCAAATGAATGATTCGTCTTCTACAATTGGGATGAGCACTTTGGATTCATCGAACTTGACATATGATCTTGATTTCGTATCATTCCCTCCCACTTGAAAAAGATTTGACCTCAAATCTTGTTGATCGTTAACAAGGGAATTCGGCACAAAATCTGCAAAATTATCAAGACAAAAAGACAAAATATATGGAAATCCACACTCATTATTTTTCCTCTCTTTGCCTTTTTCTACAACCCTCACATCAAGACTTTTTCCATTCAAATCATGAATCAATTCACTTTCTTGCTTCACATGAGAAACATCATTAATAACAATTAAATTACAATCATTTAAAGCAATAAAAGGAATTAAATCTTCACAAGATTGTTCTTCAAGCACAGCATGTGAAACCTCCACTATGGGTGATTGAATATCCTACAAAGAAGCATCATCTTCCTTGGATTCATTCTCCTCAATGGTAGGCTCAATAATGATCTCTTCAATTGTATTTACCACATCAATAAGATCATCAGTCACATTACATCCATTAGGATCCTCAAATTGGGCAATTCCATCCACCATAATCACAGCAAAAAGGTTCATACAATCAATCTCAATATGTCCATAGCCAAGACATATACCACATCTAGGTATTTTTGGTTTGGAACTTTTCAACGCATGTAAAGCAACACTCATGTCTCAATATCCAACAAAAAGATCCAACAGATAACCACTTGATATGAAGTCACTTGATATGAATAACAAAGATCCAATTTTAATAAACTTTTTCTTACCACCAAAAATCAAAACCAACACAATAACGATATAATTGCTTGACACCAATCACAAAATAAAATTTATGACAGGCTTACGTATATCAAACAACTTGAATTCAATTTTATAAAGAAAAATTGAAAACCTGATTTTTGTTCGAAGAACTGTCCTCTGATACCACTTGATACGAAACTCGGATCGATTCGCTCCAAACCCCGGTTTGTATGTCACGGAAGCAATTGCAGGACCTTCGAATAAAAATCAATGAACAAGAACAATCTAACAAGTAGATTGGAAATTACACGCTAATTGATAAAGCCGCTTCACGCAAACTAATCAATTCTCAGATTTGTTAGTTTGAAAACCCTTCGCAGGAAATCAAATTCACAAAGATTAAAATATTCACTGTTTTATTTCTCAAATCAAAGTTCTTCCTCCCCATTACAACTGAAAGAAAGACCTATTTATAGGCCCAACACAAACCCTAGACGAATTATACTATAAAAGGAAACTTAAATTAACTAAAATCCTAAATTACCAAAAGACAGAATTTAATTACGCCAAATATTTCCCGAACGTCGCGACGTGGGGAGCCCGACGTCGCGACGTCGGGAAACAAACCCTAAAATAAAAAAAACGACCCGCATTCTGGACGTCGCGACGTGCGACGATGGACATCGCGACGTGCAGGGACGTCGCGACGCCGGAGTCCCTCCAAGTCGCGACGTGGGTTACTGTCCACGTCCTTTAACTCCAATCCAGGTCTCCAAATGAATGATTCGTCTTCTACAACTGGGATGAGCACTTTGGATTCATCGAACTTGACATATGATCTTGATTTCGTATCATCAATGCTTCTGCTCAGCCTTGGCCTCGGTCAGGAGCAGTGAATAAGACGAAGGAAGTAGAACAAGGAGAGGAGGAAGGGAGAATTGGAGCAGAAGGTTGAGGTTTAACGTGGCCGCCGCCAAGTCCATGACCGAAAGTTGGAGCGGAAGGCTTGTTTTCGGAAGAGGAGTCCTCTTTAGTGAAATGGAATATGGGGGATATTGAACCTCGGCCACGGCCACCGCCGAAAGAGGTGGTGGAGAAAGAAGAAGTAAAGGAAATGAATGTAAAGGAGGAGGAGGAACTTAGTGAAGTTTCTTCTCATAATTTTTTTTTTAAATTCAATTTTACTGAATGAATGATAATATGATCGGAATCCTTCTCAAGTTCTTAACCCACCACTGCCACCACTGCCGCCAGGGTTTAGTGAGAGTTTAGTTAGAATTTAGATCTGCTGGGCAAAGCTGGTAAATCGTTCCCTTTTTTTTTCTCTCTTCCTTTTACAGCGGACCCAAGTCCTTAAACTGCATATCCACGAAGACAACACTCAAATTAAAGGGGGAAGAGGTAGCCAAAAAAGAATTGAAAGAAACCATAAGAAAAGATACGTTACACTTATATATAAATGAGAAAATGAGTTTAGACCGAACACGGAGGCAAAGTGTTATATATATAGACGATTCTACTTGGTGGGATAAATGAATAGTTGTTGTTGTCATATTTCTGCTAAGACAAGAAGAAATCAAAACTAAACAAAAATTTATAGCGGAGAAAATAACTTTCTCAGCAAAATGAAACGTATAAAATTTTCCATCTTAGTTAAAAGGGCAAGGTCAACAAATCATAACTCAAAAGTAAGGAAATCATATGCCCAACAGATGTGGCTTGTGGATAAGATATTCCAGAGACATATAAATCAAATATTAGGAGATCAAGGAAATACATCACATTCAGTTTCTCTAGGTCGTTGTGGGTATAAACCTGTAGCCAACCCAAGCTGCAACAGGCAAAAAATAACATTTCTCAGCGGAATTCAAGACATTTCTTAAATATAATTTCAATACATTCAAGCACAAGTCTAACACAGACAGAAAACTAAGAGATGGTTACATAACAGTTCATAAAGAACCTATCAAAAAACATCTATATTTTGGGTAGAAAAGTATAGAGTCTGCAATACTACCAATATGTGGAGTTCAAGCTACAACCCTGAAGGTTTGGGACTGTGAAGACCTAGGGTCTTAATCTTACTTATTTTGATGTCTAACAAACAATTATGTTTATACTAATGGTTCATAAAGTGTTTCAATATGATAGAGATTCAAAAGAAGCCAAGCATGGAGTTGGATTACATGAAGAAATAATTGGAAGTGCAAAAGAGATGAAAAGATTCAAAAGAAGCCAAGCATAGAGTTGGATTGCATGAAGAAAGAATTGGAAGTGCAAAAGATATGAAAATATGGTAAATTAGTTCATTTGTGTAAATAGCTCAAGAAGTTGTTTTACTCTTTTAAGGCTCAAGTAAAAATGTTTTCAAAGTGATCTTCAAATGATGCTCAAGTAAAAATGTTTTCAAAGTTTTTTTCATGCTGAAGAAATATGCCAGGGTTTAGTATTTCGATCATATCTCTCTCATTTTAAGTCCAAATGGAGTGATTCTGGTGCCATTGGAAAGTTACGAGAAAGGGATACAACTTTTATGTTTTACGTTTTTCAAAATTCTATCGGGAACATATCGAAACATGGCTCACAAGTTTCGGACGACCATGTCGGACGACCTAGCCGTCCGAACCTAAACTTCAGAGACGATGAAATTTTCTGTTGAGTTTCGGACGCCTCCATTGGAGTTTCGGACCCTTCTACCAGGGTTTTGTATTTGGATCATATCTCTCTCATTTTACATCCAAATTGAATGCTTAAGATACCATTGGAAAGCTAAGAGGAAGAGCTACAACTTTGATGTTTTACATTTTTCCAAATTCCGTCTGAAACATATAGAAAAATGGCTGTCAAGTTTCGGACGCCTCCATTGGAGTTTCGGCCGTCCGAAACACCCGTCCGAAAGTTTTAACGGCTAGTTTTTTGAATGTCAAAAATGAACGTTTCTTGTCATTTTCTTAAGGGTTTAAATACCACCAAATGCACAAACGTTTTAAAAGACTTCTCCCTTGATTCCTTGAGCTTCTAATCTTGAAAATCACTCTCTACAACTCTTGCAATTCATCTTTGATTCATCAAGAAACAAAAGATCAAAATTCTTGAGCCTTCTTTGAGTTCTTCATTTCATTCTTAAGCTATATAGTTTGAGTTGTAAATTTCATTATAGGAATCATATTGTGAGCTTCAATTTATCATATCCACCCAAATTATAGTGGGTTGTAATTTCATTCTAAATCTTCTATTGTGAGGAGGTTGAAATCCTAAGTAGGGATACTTGGGTGGTTGAAATCCTAAGTTAGATACTTGGGTAATTGAAATCCTAAGTTAGATACTTGGGTGGTTGAAATCCTAAGTTGGGATACTTGGGTTGTAAAAGTGGTTCTTTTGATCTCACCACAAGAAAAAGATCAATTCATAGTGAAGGTTGAAATCCTAAGTTGGAGAACTTGGGTAGTGGATGTAGAGTGCTCCAAGGGGGAGACTTGAACCACTCTAAATTGATTGTGTCAATTGCTCTTTATTGCTTTCAGTTTTTACTATTATTTCATATTGTTCATGATTTAATTTACTGCACTTGGATTTAAGTATATATTCATTGTGTTGTTGGAATATTACATCAAACATCATTTTACATTACACTTGATGCAAGTCACACTACTCACTCATCATTGTTGATTGAATTTGTTCAAATTGATTTGATTGTTGTATAAGAAATGTTTAGAAACCTAATTCACCCCCCCTCTTAGGTTGCCTTAGACCTTACAATTGGTATCAGAGCTTGGTCTCTAATTAGTTAGGCTTAACAACCTTAGAGTAAAGATTATGGCAACAAACAATGCTATGTTTATGGAGGGACAATCTATTTCTGGGCCCCCAATGTTTAATGGAACCAACTATAGTAGTTGGAGAGATAGGATGGAAATATACCTTAAATCCATTGACATTGAGATGTGGTACATTGTTGAGGAAGGACCTTATAGGGCTGAAATAACCATAGGGAATGAAACTAGAGAAAAGAAGAGGAGTGAACTTGATGAATATGATAGGAGAAATCTTACTTTGAATGCCAAAGTCACAAATGTCTTATATAACTCCCTAGATGTTAATGAAACATGTAAGATTAATGGATGCAAAAATGCACATGATATTTGGAAGAAACTTTGGGAAATATATGAGGAAGAAACCTCCAAAATCAACAAATGCTTTGAATGTAACCAACTTGGTCATTTTGTGGCAGATTGTACAAGGAGAAAGAAGGAGTTTAAAAATGACAAGAATGATAAAGGAAGAAGCTTCAAAGTCACATGGGATGATGACCAATCCAAACAAGAAATTGAAGAAGAAGAGGAAGGAGTTGCACACATGTGCTTTATGGGATTTGAAGACCATGAGGTAAGTACTTCTTCTAGTGATAATGATGATGATAATTGCTATGATCAAGATGAACTTGAATTGTACATTGCTAGATTAGTAGATGAGTTAAAGAAAACCAAGACTCAAAACAAGAAGCTTAAGGCCAAAGTGGAAGAAATCACCTCATGTAATCAAGAGTTAATCACTAAGTATGATTGTGTAGTAAAAGAAAACTGTACATTAAAAACTGAAAATGAAAAGTTAACAATAGAGAGTAATAAGGTTAGGGAAGAAGTTAAAAAGCATGATGAAGTTAAGAAAGAACACATAGGATTAAGGAAGAGAATTGAAGACCTTAGTGAGTGTTTAGCTAAATTCACACAAGGCAAGGAGAATTTAGAAAAACTGTTAGGAAATCAAACAATGGGAAATAGTAAATTTGGATTAGGATATTCTCATGAGATAGGTAATCAAAGCTTAACCTCCAAAACTGTAAAAACTGCTCACACATCACATAATCATGAAAAAGGAGTAGAAGATTGTAAAAATAAACCTCACCAATATCATGAACATGGAATGCATAACACATATAACCAAAGATATGGATATGAGAGGTATAACTTTGAACCTAGGTTTAACAATGTTAGGCCTCACTATAGGACTTCACATTCATTTAAATATCATGTGATATGTGATTATTGTTGTAAAAATGGGCATACCTCTAGGAAATGTTTTGCAAGAATGGATGTTGAAAATGGATCAAAAACATGGATAAGAAAAGATATCAATGATGTAAGAACTTAAGTGCATTGATTATTGAATATAGATATGTTTAAAAACTCAAGACACATGATCAAAAATTCCTTATTGTTTAATATTTTTGGAAAAGATGAAAAAGGGAAAAATAATTGGATTAGTGCATACTAGTGCATGTGTTAGATCTTTTAATATGTTTCAAGATGTAGCTTTGTGTTTGGGAAACATTTTGAATTTACAATTTATTTTTGTATTGAAGAATGCATTTTAGGATCTCTTCAAGATGGTACACTTACAATAAAAACTTCATATCTTAAGTGACAATGAATTGCATAATAGTGTTGCACATTTGCATTCTAGTTTTGTGGCTTTGAAAGAATGTCAATTCCTTGATAATTTCTTTATTTTTAGGAAGCATCCTTTGAATGCTAATTTTATGGAAAATATATCTTTCATTAAATCCAATTAGATCCTTGAAAATTCTCATGAAGTGATTCAAGTATGGAAAGATTGTGTTAAACTTTTATATGATGACTACTTTGAGCATATTGAGTGTTTATTTAGAGATACTAGAGTTTGGGTTCCTATATGTGAGTCACTTGCAAAATAAACACATAAGGGTAAATTGGAAGGGCAGGTTGAAATGCTTAAAACTCTAAGTGTCTTACATGAAATTGATTTTCAGTTTTGAATACTTGTGGTATGTTGAATATATCAAACATTTTATGATGTTCTTGCATAGAGAGTGTGTTATTTTCTCTCAAGGAAAGTATGGACAAAACAAATTTCATGAATTCAATTCATTTGAGTAAAGAAAATGATTTCCAACTTTGTTCATTTCTTTTTGCAATTCATGCTTGAATACAAATCAACTTGTTGATTTTAAATGGTGATTTTGTGAAGAAAATTGTTTGGTATTTGTGCTAACATCAAGAAAATGAATGAGAATCAAGCATGGCAATCAAACATTAGAAGTCATGGTGGACTTGAAGTTATTTTTTTGAAATATAGCAATGTGATTGAGAATGTGCTTTTGATTGATGACTTGAAATTCAACTTGATTAGTATAAGTCAAATATGTGATAAATTTCTTGATGTATTGTTCAAAAAGATGGAAAAATCATTCTTACCTATTCTAGGCATAACAATGTGTATACACTTCATTTGTGTGCTATTATGGTACAAGACATGAATTGTCTTAGTGCACATGACACAACTTTGTTTTGGCATAGAAGGCTAGCTCATGTAGGAATAGATCACATAAATGATCTAGTAACTAAAGAACTAGTTAGAGGCTTACCTAAACAAAAATGTGAAAAAGACAAAATTTGTGATTCATGCTAATATGGAAAACAAACTAGAAGTACATTCAAACCTAAAAACATGGAAACTACTTCTAAACCTTTGGAGTTAATAAATATGAATTTGTTTGGACCATCACAAACTACAAGTTTAGGTGGCAAAAAGATATGCGTTTGTAATAATAGATGACTATTCTAGGCTCAATTGGATAACATTTTTGGCACATAAAAGTGATACCTTTAAAGAACATGCAAGATTGTGTAAAAAGGGTCAAAACGAGCTAAGTGAAATATGGATGGAGTTTTTGTGGAGATATTTCCTTACGTCATCAAGTACAAGAAAGGCAAAGAAGATGTTGTGACATATACACTTTCAAGGAGGTACTCTCTTATCTCTACACTTGATGCAAAGATTCTTGTTTTTGAACTTGATAAGGAATTGTATCTTATTGATTTTTGATTTGTGTGAAGGCTTATCAAGCTTGTGAAAAATATGCTATAGGAAAGATCTATAGGCATGATCGGTTTATGTTTAAGAGAAAATAAGTTGTGCATTCCAAATTGCTTATTACGTGACTTGTTGGTTAGAGAAGCACATAGGGGTGGTTTAATGGGACATTTTGGTGTTGCTAAGACTTTGTCTATTTTGCAAGAACAGTTATTTATCCCATTATTCATCTTGTTTAATCATTCATAGATTTTGCCATCTTCTTTGGTGGAAATATAATTATGCATTAGTTTCTATGCTTATTGTGAATGACAAATGATAATGTGCTAGAATTCAATCATGTGCAAATCATTCACACTTAATACCTCAAAGGAAAGGTAAAACATGGATTGTGGTACCCTAGGATTTGCATTAGTCATTTGTGTTTAATTATTGAAATTTTGATGTTCATTATCTAATTCCTTCAATTGTTTAACCATTATTGGATTTAGTGAAAGCTTAAATTGTGCATTAATATCTATGGTGATCATGATACATTGTGCATTTGGTATATTGTGCAAAATGGTGCTATAGGTTGTTTGGAAACTTTGAAAATTGGTATATTGTGTATTGTGCAAATTGAGTTTATATTGTACATTAGGGTTGCAACCTTTGCAATACATTATATTGTGCATATTTTTGTGACTTGTATTGGACTGTAAACATTTGAGAAGATTTCCTTTTTCAATTGGCATTATGACGGCCTTGTGCATTTCAATTGGCATTAGAGTACAATCATGTGATTAATGAGAAAGCTTGATAAGTTTACTATGTTTTTCTTATGATTCATTATTAATGAAGATGATGCTATTAATTTGGTATCATTCTTGGTTTAATTTGGTATCCATGTTGTTTTAGACATTTATGATCTTTGCTATCTTCCTTGGTGAAAAATTGATTATACTTTAGTATCTATGACTCTTGTGAATGTCATATGATTGTATACTTATATGTTGTGCATTGAATTTTTGTCAAAATTTTGGGTTGTTGGCATGTGGAATTAGTCTATAAACAAAGGAAACTCTGCCAAAATTTTTACAAAGTTTCCTATACTTAATTTTTTTTATTATGCCTAGCCATCCATTAGGTTGCAAGGAGTGGAAAGGTAGTCCTAAGATATGATGTTGTTTCCTTAACACTATATATTGTTCACCATGCAAAGGAAACAAGGTAAATAAAAAATGAGGTATATGGTTTATATGTGTTCACATTCTTATTTTCACATTCTTATTTTGATGATATTAAAAAGGGGAGAAAAATAAAGGGGAAGAAGAATATTAGAAAAGAGAAAGCATACAATGAAATGGAAGTATACACATAGGGGGAGAAGATATTCTAAGGGGAGAAAAATATACATAGGTATAAGTTATAAAAATGAACATGAAAGGGAGAGAAATATAGAATGAAAGCGTGAGAAAGATATGTTGTTAATACACATCCGAGCACAATAGAGTAACTTATAAAAAGTAAAATTCTAAACATGCCCAGAAACTAATCTAAGGGCAATATGCCATTTTCACAGAGCTAACACTTTACAAAAATTGCAGTGACCTATAATAACTAATGGTCTGTTTGGACAAACAAAAATTTGTTATTTATTTCACAATTGCAAAATGAGGTGTTTGTTTTGTTCAACTTTTTCATCAAAATTTTTAAAACACAAAACAATGGTACAGTAATTATTTTTGCTACAGTAATTTTTATAAATAAAATATTAAATTTGAATTTGAATTTTAAATTTTAATAATAAACAATTCTTCTTTAACATACTTCCCACCAAAATAAACTAATAAAATACTAATTCAAATTTAAATTTCAAACTTTTATTAATAAAAAAATCTTCAATACAAATCCCAACAAAATAAAATCATTCATTCCAAACACTCTCAAAATATTCTTTTCTCATAACAAATCCCCAGGAAAAAAATTTCATGATATAATCCAAAAATAGCTTGTCCAAACGGAGCCTAATGATTTTCTAAATTTATTAAGTTCAAGCGAAAGAAGGATTGATTTACCATTGGTTCACATGCGGAAAAGTGGTCCAACAATCTACAAAAGTACAGGACTATCTGAGTATTTCAACTCTGTATACATATCATCTATGCATAATTTTAGCATAGCTACTTAGACAATTTCAAGACAACAATGATTAACATAATCTTGTTTAGTAAAATTTTGGTGAGAGAAGAGCAGTTAAAAGATCTACAAGTATTCTTGTTTGCTTAAATAGCACATTAACTATACAAAGAATCCTTTGATTATGGTGGGTATGGACTTCGATGGTGAGTATGGCGTTTGATAGCTAAAACGCTCCTGATATGGTGGTTTGTTTTTACACCTATTTGATTGATCCCACCCTTGTGGAGTTAATTGGTTTCCTTTGATTATGGTGGGTATGGACTTCGATGGTTCAAGGGAAGGAGACATGCTCTCATTTGATGGCTAAAGCAGAACTTATTGTTGATTTCAGCTCGAATGGCTTTAGCACTTTCATCTTTAGATTGTTATCCTAGTCCCGAGAACTTGATGAAAGGGCACATGTGATGGTGTTTGCTCTCACTTTATGTCATTTTCTTGAATTTTCGTGTTATGGATTAGTACTCCAAATTTACCACTTTGTTGCGTGTAACGGGGTGTGGGTTTATCCAACTCCATCTTTTGCCTATTACATATATAAGCTCTTTTCTTAAAAAAAAAAAAAACTATAGAAAAAATCAAATGCATAAAAGGCAACTAAAGAGTAGAAAGCAGTCTAATTTTATTGTATCATTTCCTCAATCAGAGCAAACATCAATCACTTAACAAAGAATAACATTATGGACTAATTATCAAGCACTCGCATTTTAATTTTTCCTTATTAAAACCATTTATCCACGTTCAATTCTTGAAAGAAGACTAAGCTAAACTAAAATATTAATTGCATCTAAGTTTTCGTCTACCAGTTTAAAGCTAAACCAAGTTGACCTGTTGAACTTTTCACCAACTAAACATAAATTCTTGCTGCACATCTGACAGAAAGTTTCTGATTTTCCAATATATAAAGGGTTGAAAAGACTTTGGAATTTTTGAAACTACATATTCATTCTTTCGTTTACACCTTCCCCTTCAACATATTGAAAGTTTCTATCCAAATATCAAAGTTTGCAAAAGCCAATAATTCAATATCTGTGCAGAGTTTGTTAAGATAGTCTTAAAAATCAAAGTTTGAACCTCTAACAAACGTGTAAAGAAGCAAGATATGAACCAGAAATTAGCTAAGCCAAAGAAGAGAACTATAGAGCCAACCACTTCTATATCGCTAAAAGATTGTCAGAAAATGAACAAGAATACTAGCATTTGACCACAACAAAGATTGATTTTTCAATTCTATTTTCTTCACGATACCTCAAACATTACAAGTTTGTCCCATTATTTTGTTTCATTGTAGTGTGGAAGTAGATGCAGAGGCAATACAAGGAACCCAAGATATAATTAGCATAGATGGAAACAGGTACTACAACAGGAGGTTTCAAGGGATCACACAAGTATATCTACCTGTATTTACCTCATCACCACTCAAATGAAAGAGCTTGAATGGAAAATTTTCCCGAATGTCTGCTCTGTGAAAAACATGCTTTAACAGTCACAGATAATAAGGGAGAAAGAAGCACCTTATAGATGCAGGTGATCTGAGCCTCGTCGGGAGAAGATCACATCATGAATATGATGTATCAGCAAGTGACTTTTCAAACAGTTGGAAGAAAAGAAGTTTTTTCAAGTTGCAAAGAGGCACTGAGGCATCAGATAACATTCATAAGATTAACTGTTTCTGAACAGAAACGTGATAACTGTTTAGTACTACCGAATTTTTAATTCGGAGGCTTCATGGGTGTTACTGAATAAGGCTCAAAGGATACCAAAATGATATGACAGTAATTTAGTAGCAAGATACATCGGCAGAAACTTCAACAAGGAACCAAGCTAGCAGCGTGGTCAGCAGATTTTCTTAAGAGAGGAGCAACTAACCTGTGAGGATGCCAGAAATCACATCAAAGGTAAAGTATTTAGACACAACTAGAGGTTCTGTGCAAAAGACGAAGGCCAGAGATTAGGATATCCTTTACCCCTAACACAAAAATATCAAGAATACAAAATCTTATGACTTAAAGGAACAAAGCTGGTTAACAATCAAAATGACATTGATTGGTTAGTGATCATCAACAACCTTTATAACATCCTAAGGCAGAAAGGCTCACAAGCACTTCAACCTATTTTATAAAGCCATATGCATTTTCTCAATGAAAATTAGTATGGGACAGAAAGATAAAAGGGTATATTATTTAGAAAACCATAATTATGATATTCTCAATTCTGGAGTTGCAGAAAACTTTCTATAATGCTAGGGAAAAGAACTTGCGGGTACAAACAAAGTACAATCTATCCCATGACCATCTATACTTTCATGAGTTTTGCCTCTCGCTCAGAAGTTGAAATCTCAATCTGCACTACTGGGGAAATACATTATCATTCTTCTTGAGGTTGCCATTCACACATCAGTTGAGATTTCTTTTCAGGAAACAGCAGTTTGTTCATATTTCATCTTCAACAGTATCAAAAATCCCAGCCAACAAAAACAAATGTGTTTTCAGTCTAGTTTTATCACTAATATTAATGCATCCATGATAGCAGAGAGAATACTTTTTTGTCTCGGCATTCCATCACAAAACAGAATTAAGGAATCGACCTTCTAATTTGCTTATTATCTTAACTCAGAGTTCTGGAAAAGAAACTAAGATAGAAGAAAAGAAAACTTTAGCCTCATAATACACTTACCACGACTCAGCATGACCAGGGACATCAACTTCTGCCATAACCTTGATACCTGCCTTCAATAAAAATATTTCATCAGAAATTTTCAGAAATGATATATCCACAGATTAACTTAACCAAGAATAAATCATATTAACGTAAAACAAGCAAAAAACATGAAGAAAAAAGCACATTGACAACGTTGAGAAAAATCTCAGAGTACAATATACCTCTCATTTTCGCAAAGCTTCATTTTAGACCACATCAAAGGGGCAAGAAATCAACACAAAAAAAACTAGGACCAGATAATAAATAAGCTAAATATGAAGCACTAAAAGTAATTCTAATTCAAGCAACTTTCTGAGTACCATGACAAACTTCCATGTAAAAAAGTTAGGCAAAGGAGAAAATAATAATAAGAAATCCACAGTAAAATCATAGTGTTTAAAGCTATAGTCCTACCAGGTGGTGAAGGCATAGTTCTCCCCTTCAGGTTTATTGTCAAATAAAACAAGAAAATGATAAAATAGTCCCAAAAACAAGTTTATGTTGCATCTATACCTATTGGATCCAAAAACAAGCAAAGAGTTTTTCCTATAACAAGAGGAGCTGATCTAAAGTCCATGTCTTGTTCTCCAAAATTCTTCAAGTCCTGAATCACTCCACTCTTGTTTATGTACATAGGTTCAGTCTATGACTCTGTAATATGTAAGCTAGACTATTCTCATACCTCAGTTGAAATTTTTATTTGCCACATGGTTTAAGTTTTGACTGAGTTTTTAGAATATTCAGTTATCATGCGCAACATCAACATGTTCCTCCGCTTGTTTAGACTGCTTTAATTGTCAATTGGCATTGTTCTCAGTCTCTCAGCCTTTGTGATAATTTCTCAATTGCTTGAGGTTTTTGCGTCTGGATCCTTATTAAGGGCACATCATATGTGGCTTTTAGCTCAGCAAGCAGAGAGGCTATCAATCCCATGACCTCTGAATTACAGTTAGAGGTCTATGGAAACACTTTAGTCGTGAGTGCAAAAAATGCCTTGATTTGGGGACACTGCCTTCTTCAATCTTTCCTCAATATTTTCAATAAAGCATATATAGAACAGAGTTGCTATAAATCATCAATTGGATTATTTGAAAATGACATTAATATGTTTAACTTATATATCCAAAAAGAGAGAGGAATCTTTGTATGTTTAATGGGAAATATTTAATGAATTTGGAAGAAAATTGCTTATTTTTGTTTCAGGTTTTGTTTCATTTGTGAAGAAATAGTTGATAGCTCTCTTGCAGGAAATTTTGCAAGGAAATATATAACCGGAACATACTCTCTGGAAAAAAAATCTTCATTTGAACAAACAGATGAATGGAAAATTCTTTTCTTGGAAATAATATCCATCTCAATTTTGGCAACAACGCAAGGCCCTTCATCGCCTCCTACTGGGGTGCTAGTGAGACTAGATGAAAAGGGGGCTGAAATAGGCGAAGAATATCAGCAGTGATATTAAGGGGCTCGACGCAAGGGACTTCATCTCCTCCTACTGGAATGCTAGTGAAACTAGATGAAGAGGGGACTGAAATAGGTGAAGAATATCAGCAGTGATATTGAGAAGCTCATCGTTTTAAATTCCGGTTATTCTTTACCATTTTTGAACCATCATATAGTCTAGGCTAAACAGTTGAGATAAGCCATATAGAAACTTAAAACACATTGCAAAGCGGATAAATCATTTGCGTGGAGATATTTAACAACTCAGTAAGTGGTCAATGACGTTTATCAATATGAAATTCTTGTGTTGAGATATTCCTATTGAGTTTGTCAATCTGAAATATATTTGGTATGCTGAGATATTTAATCGCTCAATGATCAAGAGTGTTGTTGATACTTGGTTTCTTTCTTAGCTTTGTTTCAGCTGGTGGTTGAAGACTGAGGTTAAGACATTTAAAATTTTAGACTTGAAAGAATTGTTATTTACAAACTGGTGGTGGTGGTGGAAGACCTATAGAACATCATAGGTTGAATTCAATTGTTTGTTATTTCCAAACCTCTTATTTCAAATGTTTTGATATAGTAACTAATATCTCTAATATTTGTAAGAGAGAGAGGTAGGCAGTGTTAGCAAACAAAAGAAAGAGCTGAATTCAATGGCTTTGTTTTGTCATTTCTTAGCATGGCATGGCAATTGTGCAAGGACTCTCTACAGTTGAAGATGTGCTTGTCCTCTACCTTTGAAATATTGATATACACAAACAATTAATCTCTGATAGTGATACCCCAACCAAGAACGAACGAGCAAGAATCATCAATCATAAAAAAAATAAAAATAAAAAATGCATGCAAACTGGATTTAAGTACACAAAGAAATGGTGAAATCATCATTGTTCCCCTGAAAGAAAGAAGAAAATGTGAAATAAATACAACCACCTTGTAGCCTGTAGAGCGAATAAGGATGGCTTCGGTGCTAATAATTGCAGTCTCACAATCTACTCCTGTTGTTGTTGTTGTGGTTGTTCCTTGCTAGCTGGGTTCGGGACATTTTGAATTCTGGCATATGGATTTCTGGTCAACGTCTCCCCTCTCAAAGCAGCAACATATCTATCATTCGTATCCTCTTTCCTCTGCAACTCACCAAGGTATTCACACCCAGCCTCTCTCTGTTTACTTTCCCCATCATCTAATTTTGATTTTGACAAGTAACAAGCGAGCTAGCCTAAAGTTTGTCAGAAAGAAATCCCATCCTAATATTGACAATTATAAATAACATTAAAAAACGGAAAATATTATACTATATGTTGGAAATTAACTAAGCTTTATTAATTAGAAATTATATTTCTAATAGGATTTACTTACTAGATTGTTTTACTTTAAGAATTAGAATTTATGAGGGATATACTCCCCAAATCCTTGTGTGTTTTAGATTTATTATTACCCTATAAATAGAGGGTGATAGAGGTCTTTGTGATTGTGGAAGAGAGAGAGAGAGATAGAGGAGTAGAATTAGATACCTCAAAGAGGTATGGAGAAAACCCTTACGGGTTTGGAGAAATTCCGCGGATCAGCGGATTGTGTTATTGTGTGGCGGTTGTGTCATACACGTGATATTGTGATTGTATTGCTCTTCTCTCAAACACATATTCTTGTGTTAAATAAATAAAAGCGCTTCCGCATATTAGCGTGTTGGTAGAAGAACTATTTCTAGTTCTAAAGTCATATATCAGAGATTTTTATCTCCAACAGTGGTATCAAAGCTAGGTCAATTGATATTGGATTGTGTATCAGATCCAAATCAAAATCCTGAGTGTTTCTCAAAGCTAGGTTATTATCTGTTATTCATGGCAGAGATGGATTTAATTTGTTTTGTTCCTAAACTTAAGGAAAAACAAAATTATTATTATTTGAGGGCTATGATGGAAACCCATCTTGAAGCTTTTGGCTTGTTCCAATATCTTCAAAAAGAAATAACAGAAGATGTTGATGAAGATACAAAGATGGAAGAAAGATTGGCGTTATCCCAAATTCAACAGGCGGTTGATATGTCAATTTTTGAGAAAATCTCAATGGCTGAAACATCAAAACATGCATGGGATATTTTGGAGAAAACATACATGAGTATCAACCAAGTTTAACAAAATAATCCCTTGATGTTAAAAAAGAGATTCGAACTTTGCATCATAGAAAATAATTTGTTGATGTTACAAAGAAAGGAGAAAGACCGAATCCCTTGAGGATTTTGGGTGGTTTGATTTATTTCGTGAAATTGAGGTGATTGAAACTGTGAATCAAGAAGAGGAAAAAATTAGTGATTTGACTGATAAAGAGAAAGATGAAATCATCAATTTTGAAGAGGGAAAAGAAACCATATACATGGTTGAAGGTGATAAAAATATCACTGGTGACGGTGACATTGTTGAGGTTAACAATATTGAAAAGTTTGTTCAAGTTGAACAATATGATTTTTTGATTCTTGGAAATTACATTGGTCATTCTCTTTTAGAAGAAAATATTGGTATATTGGAGTTGTGTGATAAAGGAAAAGATACAGAAAACATGTTTGCAGACTTTAAGATCCGGAATTACAAATTCGTCTCAAGTTACATGTGAAGACGAAGATGAAGATAAAAAAGAAGATCAAATACAAGATCCAAACTTCAATAGAGATTGCAAAAGGAATTCAAACACGTGATCTTGAAGGTATTGATCATATATGGAAAGCTTAGTTTAAAGGGGGATTTGTTGGAAATTAAACTAAGCTTTATTAATTAGAATTATATTTCTAATAGGATTTACATACTAGATTGTTTTACTTTAAGAATTAGAATTTGTGAGGGATATACTCTCCAAATCCTTGTGTGTTTTAGATTTATTATTACCCTATAAATAGAGGGTGATAGAGGTTTTTGTGATTGTGGAAGAGAGAGAGAGGTAAAGGAGTAAAATTAGATACCTCAAAGAGGTGTGAAGAAAACCCTTACGGGTTTGGAGAAATTCCGCGGATCAGCGGATTGTGTTATTGTGTGGCGGTTGTGCCATACACGTGATATTGTGATTGTATTGCTCTTCTCTCAAATACATATTCTTGTGTTAAATAAATAAAAGTGCTTCCGCATATAAGTGTGTTGGTACAAGAACTATTTTCAAGTTCTAAGTCACATAAAAGAGATTTTTATCTCCAACACTATACTATACTATGACATCAAAATCAAAATAAAAAATAAATAAGCGTAATTCTCTACTATGAATAACTAAACAATGTTGTCGGGATGAACTCTACTATACACAAAAAAAAAACCCTAGCAAAAATAGTAGTAGAGTGGAGTCAATTAATAATAGTCGAAAAATTTTAAAAGATGTGAGAAAGAAACTGTGTACTATTTTCTAGTATAGTACCGTACTTACAAAGGAATCGGGGTGGGCGTTGTGACGGAGCTTGGCTTCTAAGTCAGAGGGGAGAGTTGGTGAGCTGTATGATGCAGAAGCCAATAACTCCAGGAACCACGCCGCACACAGTTGCAAAACCAATGAAGAAGGACTTCTACTCCCTGGTCTTGGTCACAATCCACCTCCACGACTGCCACTTTTTTTTTATTTTTGAACTTGGGCAGTCAGTCTGTGATGCCCTAATCCGTCCCCTAGTTGGAAAGTGAATCAGGTCGTTCAATCAGTCTAACAATCCTGAACAGTTCGAAACATATAGTGAAACCTCGAGGAATTTTTTTTAAACATTTCTATTTCATCTCAACACCAATAACCACAACAAGTAAAAGATACCCACATTTACAATATTGGATTACAACTTAATCTCGACTGCAGGGTTTAATGTCAAATGTCTTACACCACTGACGGTGGCTTCACTTGTCTTAGTTATTCCTATATGATAATTTGTGATTTTGTGGCAGGTAAATGACAATACAAATTAACACTTCGGTAATGAGACATATTTTCTTGACAACCCATTCTCAAGTATTTTTATTCCATGCAAAGCTCTCAGCTTTGTCTTCACACAAGTTTGCGCTCAACTAATATACACATAAATTTTCGAAGCAATCAAACAATCAAATTTTCTAGTATAACAACCAAAACTTATTTTCATAGCCATCAAGCCACAATAAGCAACCTTTATGACAATAATCAAGAAAGGAACTTTTAAATCCATACATCAGAAGTACAAATTACCCACATATCAACTTTTGAAATTTTCTTCTGTTGTTCAAAACCGAAGACCGAACCTCACTTCCTCTTTTCTTCTGCCTCATCCATGGCTAACCTTCTTGCTACTCGTCTCTCCCGCCTAATCATCTTTCCTCTTTCTTTTCTTTTCATGTTTCTGTTATAAGGCTCACAAAGCCTTTATTTTTCTTCGTCAATTTGGATGGTGACTTGTACGCTCAATCCTTTGCAATTTCTTTATCATCTGGAAACCCAGCCCTCCTTCATTTTAATCAGGACAATTCGGTCTATTTAGGTGGAGCCCAATGCAGTTTAAGGACTTGGGTCCGCTGTAAAAGGAAGAGAGAAAAAAAAGGGAAGGATTTACCAGCTTCGCCCAGCAGTTCTAAATTCTAACTAAACCCTGGTGGCGGTGGTGGTAGTAGTTGGTTAAGAACTTGAGAAGGATTTCGATCCTATTATCATTCATTCAGCAAAATTGAATTTTTAAAAAAAAATTATGAGAAGAAACTTCACTAAGTTCCCTTACTCCTCCTCATCTACATTCATTTCCTTTACTTCCTCTTTCTCCACCTCCTCATCCGGTGGTGGCTATGGCCGAGGTTCAATATCCCACATATTCCATTTCACTAAAGAGGACTCCTTCTCTGAAAATAAGCCTTCCGCTCCAGCTTTTGGACATGGACGTGGCGACGGCCACGTTAAACCTCAACCTTCTGCTCCAATTCTCCCTTCTTCATCTCCTTTTTCTACCTTTTTCGTGGCATTCACTGCTCCTGGCTGAGGCCGAGGCCGAGGTTTAGGGGTAGGCTTAGGCTTCGGAGGGCCGATTAGTCCTCCACCAACCCCATAAGCTCAACCCTCCGTTCCAACTAGAAAAACCCCGGTTAATGATGACTCCCAAACCAGAACTAGATCCATTCCGAGCCAGCCTCAAAATACTGAGGAAACCCATCTTTCTTCTACGATTTTTTCTGTTCTATCGGGGGGTACGGGGAGAGGCAAGGTCCTGCAGAAGCACCGACCTCCTTCGTCCCCTCCGATAAGCCTAAGTTAGAAAATCGCCATATTAGGGTTCGGCAACCTCAGGGCAAAAGAGAATATGCGGTTCCCCAGTCCCAGGAGTCGTGATTGAGCCAGGAGGAGGCTGTCAAAAAGGCTGCAATACTGTTCAGGGTCGGAGATGGGGGTGGAAGAGGAGAAGCTTCTAGAGGGGGTCGAGATAAAGAATTTGTAGCTCAAGCTGGCCGAGATGGGGGGAAGGGGAAGGGGAGCGCAAAGAGTTAGAGGCTTTGACGATGTTGTTGCTGCTGATGGAATGGGACTTTACTTATGGGACGTTGCCGACGGTGAGAAATTATCTCAGAGATTTGGACCTAATATGATGAATTAGTTAGTGGAAGCTTTCGAGGATATATCCAGCCGAGTGTTGCCGTCTGCAGCTGATGATGCTTATATAAATGCTCTCCACACCAACTTACTGATAGAGTGTGAACCAGAGTATAAGATGGGAGATTTTTGCACCAATCCAGATATTGAGAAGAACCTCCTATTTCTTTTAGGGATGCTCTTGAGAAGGTGAAGCCATTCCTCATAGCTTATGAAAATATTCGAACTCAACAAGAGTGGGAGGAAGCTATAGAAGAAACAATGGAGAATATCCCGCTTCTAAAAGAGATTGTTGACTTCTATAGTAGACCTGATAGAGTAACTACCAAGCAACAACAAGAAGAGATGGAAAGAGTCACAATTACGCTTCAAAAAACTGCACCTGATTTTATAAAATGCTTTACCAATAATGTCGTTCTCTCTTTGCAGGTTGCACTCTCTTAAATATCTTGGTACATTCCAAAATATGATGCATATTACTGATTATTGCTTGTTAATATTTCATCTCTAGTAAAGTTTGTGGTTTCTTTAAGAGTTTTAAAATTGTGATTCCAACTATGTTCAATTACCGCTACATGTGATTTGCGCCATGGAGTTGAGGTCGAACTTCCCTTATTGTCCCAATGTAACAAAATTTGTTAGGACCCAAAAGCGTCCAGTACAAAAGTTTCCTTCTTTTAGCTAAGCAAGGAAAGTGAAAGAGTAATTTCTAAGCTTTAATTTTCTTATCAGCCATAAAGTTTCCATGAAGTAAATGAATCATGAAGTCGCTTAATGCCCTCAAGCATGAAGTGGGATTAAAATCTTTCTAATGACAGTATGCTGTGGCTTAAATTGTGCTGATGCCTTTTGAGCACTATCTTATTGGTTACTGGTATTAGTTTTTGTCTGATTAAATATTCCATGACATTTTGTTTATGTTCAAAATGTTGTATGGAGTATAATGTTGGGCGACTAAGTATGACAATAAACAAAAAATGAGGGTGGCAGAAATGAGAATGTTAAGATAGATATGTGGATATAGTAGATCGAATAGAATAAGTAATGAATGCATTAGAAAGAAAGTGGTGGTAGCTTCAATAAATGAGAAAATGAGACAAACATGCTTAATATGGTTTGAACATGTAGCATAGAAGACCTCTAGATGCAGAGAAAGGAGAGACTAAAAAGAATTGGAAAGAAACGATAAAAAAAGGATATAACATACTTAAATATAAATGAAAACATTTGTGTAGATAGAATAGGATGGCAAAATATGATCCATATAGCCGACCTCATATAGTGGGATAAATGCTTGGTTATTGTTATTGTTGTATTTTGTTCATGTTCAATAATCTTTTTAGGGGAAATTTTGAGGGATAAACTAAATCATTCAATTCTTTCTTTGTAAACCTGTTTTCATAAACAAATGACTACATGCATTTTTGAGTCTTTTTCTACTTTTTGAAATAATTTCCACAAATGAACAAAATATATGATACTCAAAATGCCTTCTTTTGCTATTCATTTTCTCACCAAAACAGAAAATCATGCTTTTAAAAGAAATCCAATCACAACCTAATTTCAAAATTTTCTTCTCATTGAGGCTGATTTTAATTGTAATTTGCATTTTGAATAGCAACCCAGGGTGGGGATTTGATAAGAAATGCCAATTCATGGATAAGCTTGTACAGGAAGTTTCCCAGCACTACAATTGATCATGCATAACTTGCCTAGTAAAATTCATTCCTACTTGAACTACTACATAATTTGCATGGTTGAGTTTCCTAAATCATGAGGAGGTATCTCAAGTAATTGTAGGATACAACTCTGAGTTTCTTTATTAAAATTTCTTTTCCCTTAGAATTTCTAGGGCAACAAACACTGTGATATTCCATTTTAACAGTTTTGTCTTGATTTTCCCACTGGATTGGATTGCCCATATCAACTTTTGCTTCACTTGTGATTATATGAATGGCCAAAAAGTGAGTAATGTTTCACACCATCCGTGATGATAGTGCTACGTCTTTCTCAAAGAACTTATTTCAATTGTATTAGGTAGTGCTCTGAACTAACAGATAACTGCACATGAGAACCCTCTTTAGACATGTGTCTGTGAATTCAGTTCTTATTTGATATCCCAGTCATAATAATAGCTTACCCATTAGTCAATTTATTTATATCAATAATGAACTTTTGATTTATTACTAATTTGGGAAGCTTTAGCAAGAATTGATGTGATTAAGTTTGTCATCTTTCTCTAATTTGCTAAATTCTTTATGGCATTTATGGTTGTAGCATAGTTATTATCAGTAATATATTTAGCTGGTGTGGAAATAGATTTTGAAATTTTTGTAAATGGTCAACCCTTTAATCAGTAAGCTGATGTATTTCCAGTTTTACTAAATTTGAAAATCAAGTGATCGATTGGATGGGTTGTGAATTGATTTGAAGGGGTAAATAACTTAGTTGCTTTCCTGCTCAGCAAATAAATGTGTTTTGGTGGGTACATAAGTTCTCTGCTTATATAATAAAATAAGTTGGTATTGAAGATCAGTTTGAGCATAGTTTTTGGGAATGCATCTACACTATGTTATTTGAAGCATATGTTCTGGAGAGACATAAGACATGTAGTAACATTGGTGAAAGTTGAAGTGCAATTTGCCATCTTCCTCTGGATGGTTTCAATTTTGAAAACATAAGGGAGAAATGAGATCCAATTAATGAGATGATAACCTTTTGCAATCTTCCTCTGGATGGTTTTCGGGGTCCTATCCTATTTACTGACTAGGACATAGAAGTTAACTAGGACATGGTTAAATTTTTGCTTGAGTTTCTACCAAACAAATGAAGCTTTGATGAAGTAGCTTAAAAGTTCGGATAATATTGCTAATGGTATTAATAGAGACAAGTTTATTCTGACAGGAATAGTGGTTGTCCTCTCATACAAAGTACTAGCAAGTTAATAATCAGTAAATGGACTTGCCTCTTCACTCCAATCTACTTACTGATTCAAAGAGACATTGAAAACAACAAATAGGTTACCGTCCCATTTGAAGACGAAAGGAGCTTGTTGGTTAGTCATTCTTTTGTTGTTTTAATAGTGGCTACCAGGAGGCTAAGTCATGTGGATTTTCTAGCGTATTATATGATAGGTAATTTATCTTGCATATATTACTAAAGGATAAATCCTGACCTGGTCTTATTCCTTCTTCTTTGAAACAAAATAAAGTCTAATGCTGAGAATCTCATGCAAAATCGAAAGCATTACTCTTGTGCCAAGTAAAACTAATATATGTAAGTTGCAAACTAATAACAAGGATTTGTGGAAACTTCAGGTTTGCCTTGTGGGGATGCTCTTGAGAAGGTGAAGCCATTCCTCATGGCTTATGAAAATATTCGAACTCAACAAGAGTGGGAGGAAGCTATAGAAGAAACAATAGAGAATGTCCCGCTTCTGAAAGAGATTGTTGACTTCTATAGTGGACCTGATAGAGTAACTGCCAAGCAACAGCAAGAAGAGATGGAAAGAGTCACAATTATGCTTCCAGAAATTGCACCTGCTTCTATAAAACGCTTTACCAATAATGCCGTTCTCTCTTTGCAGGTTGCATTCTCTTAAATATCTTGGTTCATTACAAAATACGATGCATATTACTGATTATTGCTTGTTAATATTTCATCTTTATCATATCTAGTAAAGTTTGTGGTTTCTTTAAGAGTTATAAAATTGTGATTCCAACTATGTTCAATTACCGCTACATGTGATTTGCGCCATGGAGTTGAGGTCGAACTTCCCTTATTGTCCCATTGTAACAAAATTTGTTAGGACCCAAAAGCGTCTAGTACAAAAGTTTCCTTCTTTTAGCTAAAGCAAGGAAAGTGAAAGAGTAATTTCTGAGCTTTAATTTTCTCATCAGCCATAAAGTTTCCATGAAGTAAATGAATCATGAAGTTGCTTAATGCCCTTAAACATGATGAGGGATCAAAATCTTTCTAATGACAGCATGCTGTGGCTTAAGTTGTGCTGATGCCTTTTGAGCACTATCTTATTGGTTACTGGTATTAGTTTTTGTCTGTTTAAATATCCCGTAACATTTTGTTCATGTTCAGAATGTTGTATGGATTATAATGTTAGGCGACTAAGTATGAGGATAAACAAAAAATGAGGGTGGCAGAAATGAGAATGTAAGATGGATATGTGGATATAGTAGATCGAATAGAATAAGTAATGAATGCATTAGAAAGAAAGTGGTGGTAGCTTCAATAGATGAGAAAATGAGAGAAACATGCTTAATATGGTTTGAACATGTAGCATAGAAGACCTCTAGATGCAGGGAAAGGAGAGACATAAAAAGAATTGGAAATAAACGATGAAAAAAAGGATATAATATACTTAAATATAAATGAAAACATGTGTGTAGATAGAATAGGATGGCAAAATATGATCCATGTAGCCGACCTCACATAGTGGGATAAATGCTTGGTTGTTGTTATTGTTGTATTTTGTTCATGTTCAATAATCTTTTTAGGCGGAATTTTGAGGGATAAACTGAATCATTCAATTCTTTCTTCGTAAAACTGTTTTCATAATCAAATGACTACATCCATTTTTGAGTCTTTTTCTACTTTTTGAAATAATTTCCACAAATGAACCAAATATATGATACTCAAAATGCCTTCTTTTGCTATTCATTTTCTCACCAAAACAGAAAATCATGCTTTTAAAAGAAATCCAATCACAACCTAATTTCTGATTTTTCTTCTCATTGAGGCTGATTCTAATTGTAATTTGCATTTTGCAGAGCAACCCAGGGTGGGGATTTGATAAGAAATGCCAATTCATGGATAAGCTTGTACAGGAAGTTTCCCAGCACTGCAAATGATCATGCATGACTTGCCTAGCAATATTCATTCCTATTGGAACTACTACATAATTTGCATGGTTGAGTTTCCTGGATCATGAGGAGGTATCTCAAGTAATTGTAGGATACAACTCTGAGTTTCTTTATTCAAATTTCTTTGCCCTTAGAATTTCTAGGGCAACAAACACTGTGATATTCCATTTTTAACAGTTTTGTCTTTATTTTCCCACTAGATTGGATTGCCCATATCAACTTTTGCTTCACTTGTGATTATGTGAATGGCCCAAAAGTGAGTAATGTTCTACACCATCCATGATGATAGTGCTACGTCTTTCTCAGAGAACTTGTTTCAGTTGTATTAGGTAGTGCTCTGAACTAACAGATAACTGCACATGAGACCCCTCTTTAGACACGTGTCTGTGAATTCAGTTCTTATTTGATATCCCAGTCATAATAATAGCTTACCCATTAGTCAATTTACTCATATCAATAATGAACTTTTGATTTATTACTAATTTGGGAAGCTTCAGCAAGAATTGATGTGATTAAGTTTGTCATCTTTCTCTAAGTTGCTAAATTCTTTATGGCATTTATGGCTGTAGCATAGTTATTATCTGTAATATATTTAGTTGGTGTGGAAATAGATTTCGAAATTTCTGTAAATGGTCAACCCTTTAATCAGTAAGCTGATGTATTTCCAATTTTACTAAATTTGAAAATCAAGTGATCGTTTGGATGGGTTGTGAATTGATTTGAAGGGGTAAATAACTTGGTAGCTTTCCCGCTCAGCAAATATAGGTGTTTTGTTGGGTACAGAAGTTCTCTGCTTATATAACAAAAGAAGTCGGTATTGAAGATCAGTTTGAGCATAGTTTTTGGGAATGCATCTACGCTGTGTTATTTTGAAGCATATGTTGATCTGGAGGGACATAGGACATGTAGTAACATAGGTGAAAGTTGAAATGCAATTTGCAATCTTCCTCTGGATGGTTTTCGGGGTCCTATCCTATTTACTGACTAGGACATAGAAGTTAACTAGGACATGGTTAAATTTTTGCTTGAGTTTCTACCAAACAGATGAAGCTCTGGAGAAGTAGTTTAAAAGTTCTGGTAATATTGCAAATGGTTTTATTGGAGACAAGTTTATTCTGACAGGAATAGTGGTTGCCCTCTCATACAAAGTAGTATCAAGTTAATAATCAGTAAATGGACTTGCCACATCACTCCAATCTACTTACTGATTCAAAGAGACATTGAAATCAACAAATAGGTTACCGTCCCATTTGAAGACGAAAGGAGCTTGTTGATTATTCATTCTTTTGTTGTTTTAATAGTGGCAGAAGGCTAAGTCATGTGGATTTTCTAGCGTATTATGTGGTAGGTAGTTTATCTTGCATCTATCACTAAAGGATAAATCCTGACCTGGTTTTATTCCTTCTTCTTTGAAACCAAATAAAGGCTAATGCTGAGAATCTCATGCAAAATCTAAAACATTACTCTTGTGCCAAGTAAAACTAATATATGTAGGTTGCAAACTAATGACAAGGATTTGTGGAAACTTCAGGTTTGCCTTGTGGGTGTTGCTTGATTGTTTTCTTAGTTGTATGGAATAGGGTACAACAATACTAAGGCTAATTGATTATTGATTGGTATAAAGTATTAGGGGCAGCCTTCTTCCACTACTCCATTGATTTTAATGTTGATATTTTTGTTCCCCGTGGAGGTTGCCTGGAACTCCTTCTGCTTTTCTTCTACCAATGTATCACATGTGGATCTAGTTTAGTACTGTACTTTCAAGGGAATTGGGGCGGGAGTTGTGACGGAGCTTGGCTTCTAAGTCAGGGGCGCGGGAGTTGGTGAACTGCATGACGCAGAAGCCGATGACTCCATGAACCACGCCGCACACAGTTGCGAAACCAATGAATAAGGGCTTCGACTCCCTGGTCTTGGTCACAATCCACCTCCACGACTGCCATTTTTTTTTTATTTTTAAACTTGGGCAGTCAATCCACTGTCCACAATCCACAATCCACATCCCCATTGTGTTTTAGGATATTGTATATAAACGCTACTGCTGCTGTGCTGGCTTAATGGCTCCATTTCAAAACCTCCATAACTGATTGTATTCTCTTTTGGGCTTCTTTTTCGTGCTCAATCCTTTGCAATTTCTTTATCATTGAGAAGCCCAACCCTCCTTCCTTTTAATCAGGACAATTCGGTCCATTTAGGTAGAGCCCAATGCAGTTTAAGGACTTGGGTCTGCTGCAAAAGAAAGAGAGAAAAAAAAAGGAAGGATTTACCAGCTTCGCCTAGCAGTTCTAAATTCTAACTAAACTCTCACTAAACCCTGGTGGCAGTGGTGGGTTAAGAACTTGAGAAGGATTCCGATCCTATTTTCATTCATTCAGCCCCTTCTCTTCTACATTTATTTCCTTTACTTCCTCTTTCTCCACCTCCTCCTCTGGCGGTGGCCGTGGCCGAGGTTCAATATCCCCCATATTCCATTTCACCAAAGAGGACTCCTCTTCCGAAAACAAGCCTTCCACTCCAGCTTTTGGTCATGGACGTAGCTGCGGCCACATTAAACCTCAACCTTCGGCTCCAAATCTCCCTTCCTCCTCTCATTGTTCTACTTCCTTCGTCGAATTCACTGCTCCTGGACGAGGCCGAGGCAGAGGTTTAGGGGTAGGCTTAGGCTTCGGTGGGCTGATTAGTCCTCCACCAACCCACCAGCTCAACCCTTCGTTCCCACCAGAAAAAAACCCCGGTTAACGATGACTCCCAAACCATAACCAGATCCATTCTGGGCCGACCTCGAAACGCTGAGGAAACCCATCTTTCTTTTACGATTTTTTCTATTCTATCGGGTGGTGCGGGGAGTGGCAAGGTCCCCCAGAAGCGCCGACCTCCTTCGTCCCCTCTGATAAGCCTAAGGAAGAAAATCGGCATATCAGGGTTCGGCAACCTCAGGGCAGAATAAAAGATGCGGTTCCCAAGCCCCAGCAGCTGCGATTAAGCTAGGAAGAGGCTGTCAAGAAGACGGTTAGAATACTGTCCAGTGTCGTATCCCGTTTGATCATGAAACTTGCAGATCTACAATCATTAATTGAGGAAGGTGCAAAAAATAACAGGGGTTGATCATTATTTTCTAACAATATTTACTTTTTAACAAAATAAGTGATGTCTTTTTGGTCTTTTCATCAATTCCGATTATCAACTTTAACGATAGGGGGTGATCGTAATTTTTTAAAACTACGGGATTCGTTTGGTGTTTTTACCAAATATCAGAAGTAGTAAATATAATTAACCCTTGTTGTTAATATATATCGATAAGGGTTCGCGCCCAAAACCCCCCGCACTTCAAGGTGTGGCTTTCTTAAAAAATAAACCCACATTGCTATCACTTAATGCAGCAATCAACATTAGAAAGATAAATGGTTTGAAAGAATGGTTTGAAGAATAAGTTTCAAGAATGGTTAGAAAGATAAATGGCTCCCTAGCAGTATAAGTTTCAAGAATGGTTTGAAAGATAAATGCCAATATATCATGGGAGTGTTGTCTATATAGATGATATTTTCGGTGTTATTCATTATTTATTGCTAAGAATTTTTTAATCTAATCAACCAGGGGAATACATAACCTTTCAAGGCGTACTCTATGTAATGAAAGGAATTAGTACTCCTGCTCATTACCTTTTGTCGTCCGTGGGGGATTAAGGTGTGACCTATTCTATTTTCTCCTCTCATTTTTATGATTTTACCATAAATAAAATGGGGTATGAACCTTTCTTTTTCAGGAAAAAGAGGATAAAAAGTATGATTTTTTTTAATTTAATAAGTACATTTTCATGTAATATTTTCACTATTAATACAATCGTATTTTCTATTATTACTTAACATATTTTGTAATAATTTAATTACCAAGAGTTGATGCTCACTCATACATCATCTTGATTCTTGAGTATCTTTTGAGTAATGGCTTAGTTGCCAAGAGTTAGATGCTTACCTATGCATTATTTTTGGAGTATCTTTTGAGTGTTTTTTCCTTGCATTATGTTTTTAATACCATTTGATTTTTTTTTAGTAAAACTAATAGTTTAATTGCCAATAATTGAAGCATGCAATATCTTAATTTTGAGATTTTTTTGAAATCCACACACACTTTACATTATATAGATGCCCAAATTAATCTGAAACTTTAAATTTGGAGGTCAAGAAATGTATGTGATCCTCTTTCCAACTCATTTCAATATAATGCTTAATTGTCAAGTTCACATGGACACAGAGATTCTTAAACAATTGATTTCATCCGTCCTCACAATACAAAAATGAATATCTCAAATTGAATTTGCGTAAAAAACTCTTTAACTTATCTCTAAATCTCAATCCTCTTTATACTACGTATGACATTGGAATGAGATATTGCAGATTTAATAAAAATATATATCTTTTTCAAGAATTAAAAGTCATAGCAGTTTTTTCAATTATGTGACTTTTGTCTTTAATTTGTTTACATTATCCCTCTTTGTAATAGCTTAATTGCTAAGAGTTGATGTTCGTCCATGTATTATATATCTTCTCTGTTTTTTTTAATGAATCTTAAACTAACAAATCAATCATAAATTTTCAAGTGCCACATATTATTAATGGCTTACAAAGCATTTATAAAAGTAAATATTTTATAATCTATTGAGGTAGTTTAACTCTATGAAGTACTTTTTTTTTTTTTTTTTTGCATTGTATAACTAGGAATGTTCATTATAACTAGGAATTGTTAGTTTAGCAAATGAAAGGGACTAATTCTTTAGTAAACAAGAAACATTAAATATTAATGACATTGAAGGTTGGATATATTAAAAGCTTAAAATCCCATAATTGATTAAAAAACACAATATATCCTAGAATATCAAATATAATTATGTTATCATAGTTTACTTTTCTTATGTGAATTTCTTAGAATTTTGAAATAGTACTTCCCCTTTATTTTCTTTCCTAGTTTTTCTAAATTTTCATGTTTTAATATAGTAGTTATTCTAAGATTTTATGATTACTGATGATGATTTCAAGTCAAAAGAAAAAACATTATAAGACAATATATATAAGAATGAATGAAACATGCTTTCTAATATAATAATCATTTGAAATTTTTTAATGTACCAATTATTGTAGGATTTTATGATTACTATAATGCCTTTAATTATACGACAAATTCTAAGGTTTTTTTAATTCATTAATCATTAACTTTTATACCATCCTCATTCTCCCCACACCCCCTACCCCCAAAAAAAAAAAATATTGTTCAGAAATCCAAACAAAACCAATTACATAAGAGTCTCTCTTACACCTAAATAAATAAAATTGTAAACATTCATTTCTTTTTCCAAAGTCTATAAAAACTGAATGTAATACAAAACTTTCACTCTTTTCAATCACTTTCGATGATTTTTTTATTATATAAAAACTGTAGATCGATCCGTATCTTTAAGCCAGATTTTGAATTTTTAACTTCATAATCTTTTTTTTTTTTTTTTTTTGCAAGTGCTTAAATTAAGTTCGACAATATATGCAAAGAAATTAAACTCAATAAAAATGTAGAATTTCAACGAGTATTCCACCAATGAATTTCATTAATCACACAATTTTCCTTTTGATATTTATATATGCATCAATATTTGTTGATTATAAATAATTTCTCTCTTCAAGCCTGGTTGTAGAGTTACTAGTTTTTATCACTTACAAGTCAAAAATAATTTTTTTTTTAAATTTAACTCTCATAAAACTATTTTTCTTCTTCTCTCTCTTTCTTTTTTCTTTTTTCAGAATATTTTACTCCCATTTTTATTTTAGTTTATGCACTATGAGTGTTGAATTTGATGGACAATAATGGATTAAAGTAGCAACACACATGCATTTAAAAGAAGTTCTATTAGCAAATTTAAAATAGCCTGTCCATATAAAAATAACTAATATTTGTACAAGTCAATTAAGAGTGACAAAAATTAATGGTTAAAACTATTTCTCATTACAGTAAATGCCATAGGCTACATCACTTAATCACAATATGTACCAATCAACAATATTATATTCAGTACTTCACTCTATTGGTCTTACATAATAATAAGTTAAAAGTTGGAAAGTATTTTATAAAGTTGTCGCACATTACATCTATGAGAGATGCATTTTAATTTATAAAGTCGTGACACGTCTACCATCAGAAACATCAGATGCCTTTTAAAGTACAAAGTCATGACAGAAAAGATCTTGCATCGGTTGAAATTAAGTGGTACTATACAGTATACACTCTAAAGAAGGTATTGACCTTCGAATGTTAAGCCATTGTCTACCCCTCCATAGAGACTTGGAAAATGAACTACAAAAGGGATTAGTTGATGCTGACAAGGTTGAAAAGGCACACATCAAATTCTTCCTGTACATTGTCAACAACAAAATTCTTCCATCCATTGGCCAATTAGTCCATTATCACTCTCCTTTTGATTGAATCTGTCCTGCCAAGTATTTTCCCCAACTTTGAGGAACATATCTTGGCGTGTGTGAGGTAGATGAGTCCTTAGACATTTAAAAGGAATTACCTGTTGTCACAGAAAATAATAATTCAATTAAATAGCACTTGAAAATTTTCTAAATATAAGATTTTAGTTAGAATTTTGTAAGCATTAAAAGATTTTGAATGACTATTAATATTGTTTTACTCATGCAAGTGCTATCAAAAGAAATACAAAAATTGATATAAAAAATGATGATAGTAGAATATATGCATGTATTTCTGGTAGATTATTAAATCGATAGAGATGAAAACCAAAAAAAAGAGATTCATCACGGTAAGTACTCGGGCTAGTCAAAATGATTTTTCTATCATCATCATCATAGCACTATCATCACTAAATTTGAGATTTGTACATTTCTTCATCTTGCTCTATGTAGTTATAATAAAGAGTTTTGGGATTTTATGATGGAGCAAATACCATGCAAATGCTGTTTATTTAGGGATTGTTTATATTGTTATTTATTTCTTTTGTTGAAAAAAATTAATTTTATAGTTGGTGGGTGGAGGTTGCTCAAATTTATTTTAAATTCAATAACCTTCCTAATTAGCTTATAAGTATTTTGTAAATATTAGAAGTCAAATGATCATTAAGGAAAAATTGGGACATTTATCATTTATATTCATAAGCTATAATTCATTGTAAATTAAAATGGTACATATAAGCTTGATTTCTATAAAACACATTTATAACTTAGTGTCCACTTTGACATTTTTTAAATATCATGCCATTAATTGGTTCATGAAACCTTTATTTCTAATATCAAAATAAAAAGGAAACAGATTTATATCAAGATTTCTGACAATTTGGAATGTATTAAACTATGGCCCTATCACATTTGTCTTTATAGTTAATATAATGTTATAAAGTTATAACTTCTTTTTGTATTCTCTTAATTTCTTTATTGTCAATTGAGGAAACAAAATTAATGAGTTTTAATAGCAATGGATTCTATATATATGAACTTAAATTTAAACTTTATACTAGAATTTTATTAATTAATGTGTGCCTAGCATTGAAGATAAAATTCTTAGTTTTCTAATCAATTTGAAACTTGATATATTACAAAATTCATTACATTTTAACAATTACGTGTCAATGTACTTGCATGCTTCATCTATTGTCTTCTTTTTTAAAAAAATAATAATATGATCATTAAGTTGAAGAATAAGAAATTAAAAAATGTCTAAAAGCTTTTGTTGCTACTTTCAAAATTGTTTCCTCGGGTTTTGTGCAAGACTATATTGATTTCATTGGTAATCAATTGAGTCATTGAGTTTTGGTCTTTAAAGAAAGCTTGGCGGCTTATTTTTCCTTCGACATCTTTATTGGGTTTTTTTGATTAATTATATTAATTCGATCCTACATGATGTGATAAAAAAGTGTATCGCAAATATCATAGGATCAATGACCCCAATAGTCCATTAATTTAGGGTTAATATCGTTTTGATCCCCAATTTTGAAAAAATTACATTTTGATTTATAAATTTAGATTTTGTCACACAAATGATCCCTAACTCATTTTCTATCCATTTAACAAGTAACGCTGTTAATCATGTGACATCGTTCATCAATCAAAACGACGTTGTTTTGTGCTATATGACTAATGATATTACTTGTAAAACGAATGAAAAATAATTTCATAACTATTTGTGCAATAAAATTCAAATTAAATGATCAAAATGCAAATTTTTCAAAATTGGAGCCAAAATGATAATTTTTTTTTTGTATTTTTGTCGATAGAACTTACGTGCATGAATTTGAACTACAAAAAAAAAAAAAAAAAAACCATACTTATTTTGTCTTTTAAAGGGAAGCATGAAAGGAAGAAAAAAAGGCCTTTTGTTGATTCCCCTTTGCATGTTATACTAGATGAGAATAAGAACTGGAAATTTCTTTGGGAAAAAAATTTGTTGTCTATCAGCATGACAGTAAATTAAAAGATTGAATTTAATTGAACTTTTTTTTTCTGTGATGATAGACGGTTCCTTCTAAATGGCTAAGGACTCATCATCTTCCTCACACAAGTCAAGATATGCTGCTCTAAATTGGGGAAAATGCTTGGCATGCAGATTCAATCGAAAGGAGAGTCGCGATGAACTAACAGTGGATGGAAGAATTTTGGTATTGACAATGTATTACAAGAATTTGATGTGTGCCTTTTTAAACTTGTCAACAATCAGTATAACATGTTTGTTCTTTTGTTGTTCATTTGCCAAGTCTCTATTGAGTAGAAAAGAAGGGTTTCATATTTGAAGTTCAATACCTTCTTTAGATTGTATGGAGGCACTTAAATTTAACCGATGAAGTATCATTTATTTCACCTCTTCAATTCTACATTAAAATGTGTACATTTTTCATTGGTATAACATGACACAAAATTATAAATTAAAAGATGTCTCTTCTAGGTGGAAAGTCCCACAACCTTACACATTAAACACTTTAATTTCTTTCAAAAACATTTACTCTTTTACTCAACTCGATCGGGATTTTTGTTCTCTTTATTACCTTATCACTATCTAATATAATCTTGATTTGTACATCTTGTGATCAAGTTATGTAGCCTATGCTATTAACTATAATGAGAAGTAGTTTTATGCATTGATTTTTTGTCATTCTTTGAATTGTAATTTTTTTTTATTTTTATATGGACTGTCTATTTCAAAATTGCTAATAGAATTTCTTTATTTTAACGTGTACGTGCGTTGCCTCTCTAATCCATTAACCATCAAATTCAATACTTAAAGTGCATAAACTAAAACAAAAATGGGAGTTACCTTTCCTAAATCAAAAAAGAGGGAGAGAAGAAGAAAAAGAGTTTTCTGAGAGTTGAAATTTTTCAAAAAAAAATTATTTTGGACTTGTAAGTGATAAAAATAGTAACTCTGCAACAAGGGTTGAAAAGATAAATAACTATAATCAACAAATATTGATGCATACATGGATAAACACACTATATATGCACGTTGAAATTCTTTTTTTATTGCGTTTAATTTCTTTGCATAGATTGCTGGACTTAATGTAAGCAATTACAAAAAATCAATTAAGATTCTGAAGTGTACAATACAAAACTTGGCTTAAAGACACGATCGATAAATTTTTATGACAAAAAATCACAAAGAGTAATTGAAAAGATCAGTAAAAGTTTTGCATTACATTCGAGTTTAGCAACTTTCAGGAAAAATAAAACAGTAGCTCAAGCTCTTTTCTTCCAAACTTATATTAATATCTCAATAAGGTTAGAGACGGGATGTCAGACATGAGCTTTTGTAACATACCATTAATGGGCTTAAGCTATATTTTTACTCACCACTACGTGGAAAAGTATGATAAAAGAAAAATATGGCAATCACTCAACTGTTTTTTAACTCACCACGATCTCTTACTTTGACAACAAAGAAAATAATGACCAATATATGCCACTACAATAACCATTTTCCACCAAAACTCTTTACCTATTAAATATTTGGGTGTTCCTTTATTTTACGTTAACTGCTAAGCTTCGTACTTCTTGGAACTCAATCATAAGTTGGTAAAAAAATATTTTATTGACTCAAATACGTGTGTTATAACCCATGATAAATGCAAGTTTCGTGAAAATTTTAATGTTTACTTTTTTTGACAATATTCATGATTAAAACGCATATTCACAAGGTGCAAAAAAGGACACAAAAATTGCTAACTTTCTTTGGGGTTCAAAGAGCTATGACTAGATCAAATGGGGAGATTTCTGTTACCCGACTATTGGAGGGGTTCATGTATTTTAGATCTATCTAAATCCTTTTCCGTTAAATTATGGTGGAAATTTAGATCACAGGACTCTTTATGGTTTAGGTATCTACTAAATAAGTATTGTAAAGATAACCCCCACTACAAGAAATGTGGCCATTACTGACTAAGCGATTGCGTCAATAAACGCGCAAATATCGTCAGTATCATGGATTAGTGACGAGAAAATGTCGTCAAATGGTCGACATTAAAGTGTCATCAGTAAATGGGTCTTTTGACGACATTTTTACGTTGTCAGTAAAAACGCCCTTTTATTGACCGACTTTTGTCGTCAATACACATATTGACGATAACATATCGTCAGTACGTTCGTCAATAATAGTAGTTAGTTGTCAATAAATGGTGTACTTTATTGATGATATCGATAGTAACGCATAAAAGTCGTCAATCAAAAATGGTATGGTCAAACCCTTTACTGACAAGACATAATGACAACAAATGGTTGTCAAAAGAAATGGAAAAAGTCAACCTTTACGGGAAAATAATACTGACGACAAAATGTTGTCAAAAGAAAACAAAATGCAAAAATAGTTTTATTGACGATAGGCATTGACGAGGATTGTTGTCAATCGAATATTAGTGACGACAAATGTATGTCAATGGGATATGCTTTTTGTAACGAGTTGCATTGACGATATAATTTGCATACACCTTGTCACTACAACGAGGTGGTAACAATCAACAACGACGACAAATAGTCGTCAAATAGAATTCCATGTTTATACTAAGCTGCCATAATTTTTGCTGCCACCCTGTATAGCATATTATACATACACTAATACACTCATTTCATTCTATTCCTGTACCAAATATTATGCATACACTGTACAAATATTATGCATACACCACAATTAACTTCGTTCACTAAATGAAATTCAATAGAAATTAAAAGTAATCTTCATTCATGGAATATGGCTACAATTGCCACAATAGTTACATAATATTAAGCAATATACGCATATCATGGTATTCCATTCCAGTAGATGAATGAAACCAAATCCAAAATAAGGAATTTACCAATAATATCTACAAAAAACTATTTTCAAAAGATGTTTAGAAATTATAACCCAAAATATTGCCAAATGTTAAGTGGCATGTAAGTGAAGGCAATCTAACCTAATACAAAATATCCACATTAAGGATAGATGTTGTTTGCCCCTCAATATTTCTTCTTCCAACCTTGAAGTCTAATTACTACAAAATACGCAATTTCAAAAGAAACAAAATCACAACTTCACTCATAATAAGAAACAGTTACACTTAGTGGTGCTTTTAAAAATGCATAATATGAAATAATTGAGAAAGTGTAAACTTACATTTTTTTCAGCTTGCATTCTAACAAGAAGAGCAATTTGATTCATCAATTCCTCCATCTTCGCATTAGATTACATATGAAGTTCTTTAAGCTGTTTGATTTCTTCTTTCTGAGCGCTCACTTCTTCTTTTTGAGCGCTCACTTCTTCTTTTTGAGCGCTCACTTCTTCTTTTTGAGCATTGATTTCAACAACCAATGCATTAGTATTCTTTTCGGCTTCATCAGCTCTTTGTCTTTCATTTTCTGTCTCCTCCCTCACTTTTTCCATTGCTAAAATCTGCTTGTTTGATGTATAACGTCCACTCAAATTCCCAGGAACTCCATTCAATTCTTGCACACAAATTTCAACTGGAGACAAATCTGTTGTAGCTTGCATTGTTACCAATTTTTCCTACAATAATGTGTAAAATATTCACTACGAACATTAAAAGAAAATAGGAGAAAGTCACAAAAAGGAAAGTATAGATTCTAGAGGATATAAAAAAAAACTAGCAAGGCAAAATCAGAATTTAAAGTATACAAGGTTACCAATTTATTGAGTATCTCTAAGGTAATTGAGTAAGCAAGATATAATTCAACGAGGAAGGCACAAAAAGAAAAAATAGAATTTGGACGATATATATAATATAAGAATGCAAAATCAGAATTTAAAGTACACAATATTACACATTCATTGATTACCTTTGAGGTAATTGTGTAAGAAAAGGAAAAATACAACATTACAGTCAAAGCATGTTGACAAAAGTATTTTAACATAAGTATTTTAAATTTCTATGAATAGTAAGAGAACAAATACCAGAGTTTTCTCTGCTTCATGATTAATCATTCCTCCTTTTTTGGTTGAATAATGGGCCATCTTATAAGCATCAATGGGATTCACCTCGACTCTATCTTTCCTCTTCTACATTAAGCATCAGTTAAAAGTAATTGACATGTTACAATTCAGTTACAAGATGAAATGAATCACAAACCTTTTCCTCAATCATTCTTGCTATGGACTTTGTTCCAGTAGTGCTTGGGATCTTAACCTTTTTGCGATTGCCAGCATTTCTCGCATACATATCCCGCCAAAAAATGTATAAGTGGGATTGAAAATTAACATAAAGTAATGTTCTCATGAAAATATAGCTTATTTGAATTAAAATAAAAATTTAGACCTTGTATTCTTTGGTGTCAAAGAGATTGCACAAGAATATCCAATCTTCTTCTCTAACATCAATGGGTACGTGCTGCAATGCCTCTTCTTTGGATGAAAATTCAAGAAATGTCAAATGCAAAGCATGCTTGTGACTCTTGAACTGATTTGCCAACTGTTTGTTAATGCATTGTCTAGCTAGGGGACCATCTTCATACACAAACCCCTCCTACATAGCATATGAAATCAAATACATTATTATCAAATTAAAAAAATTATTATTGCTGTACAAATATTGACTACAAATGAAAAATATCGAGGCATTCTGGATGATCTCCTCCTTCAGTCTTGCATCTTGGGATGCATAGTTAGGCTTATTAAATCTAGCCATTTTGCGAACAACGCATCCCAACTCGCTAATGAAGTCCTGTGCATTTTTCCCCACAATACGCTTGCAAATAGCATCAAACCAACAGCTAAAATTATTCCAGCACGTCTTTTGTTTGCCAATCCAATATTCCTAGTTCTACCTCTCTTCAATGTAGTCACTAACCATTTTGTTATACAAATGAGTTAGTTTATAGGTCAAAGAAATAAAATCAAAGTCATCTCCATTCATATCACAAGATGACCATTTTTCATCACAAAATAAGAACATAAAAATACCAAGTAAAATTGTAAGAGTATTTAAATCAGAAAATATCAATAAGTAGATCGTTTTAAATTTTTTTGTTTAGAAGCATTGAACCTGTATCTTGTGGCTCTTCTTGAGAAGGCTAATCAGCTCCTTCCCTAGCTTGTTCATCATTATATGGTTGGCCAGATTCTGCCCTTTCTTGACCATGCATGTCACTGGACTCATTTCTCAAATAAAGTGCACGCTTAGCTTGTACAATACGTGAGCTTCTCCTTGGGGTTACCACCTGTTCAGCCTCTTCATCTTCGTCTTCCAAGTGAAAACCTGAAGTGGCTCGTGTAGGTGTTCGTTGAGTGCGTCTCTTTGAAGAGCTTGTATATGGTTCAAATGTCTTCGTTGGCTTTTTTCCCAAGCCACATTTTCCCGGTCCAGCCATCTGCATAAGAGCCAAAAAAACAAAGAAAACAAAAAATTATTTCAATAAGAAGATGATGAAAGTTGTAAGCATAGGTAACGCTATTACTTGAATAAAAAAGATTCCAGAAAGTTACAATTTAAGTATTAATATCACGACATCAAATTAAACACATAAAAATAACTATTATATATGAACACTAAAGTCATTACTGATTAATATAACCTATTCTGAATTACTAAAGTCGGTAAGCCACATGTCATCGTCAGCATCTTCATCATCGCTATGACTAGTATCAATGTTATCATTGTCAACGATGAATGCATCGTCATTCTGAATTTGGTTTCTCATTGCTCTTGCACTTTAATTCCCATGGATGGATGATGAATCAACCAACTGTAATGGCAAAGTGCCTCTTACAAGTGTAGTCAATTCAAAATTTAAGTGCACAGTTAACGTAAAATCTTGTTCATCTTCTTGGTAGACTTCTTCACATACATCATCATTTACATGTTCTGGAACGTCATAGGTGTTGCGAGGACTAAAATTCTGAACCACATGCCAATTCTTACCCAATTTCAGATCTTGCAAATAGAACACTTGGTGAGCTTGGTACGCAAGAATATAGGGCTGGTCTTCATACCATTTTCTTGAAATATTTATGCTCCTTACCCCTATTTCTTCATCAAATTGCATACCTAAATTATCTCCAATGTTCCACCAATCACACTTGAACAACAGTACTTTTTTCTTCCCCACTAAGTACTCAACTTCAATTATGTCTTGTACAACACCAAAAAAGTCTATTGAATTGTTTCCATGCTCACCCTTAACTACAACACCACTATTTTGTGTCTTCCTATCTTTTTCACGACATTGATTGTGAAACCTATATCCGTTAATCATGCATCCAGTGTATCGAGTTATCCGGCTATCCGGTCCTAGTGCTAGGGCTCGAATTTCGTCATTGAATGTATTGGAACCTAATAACACCTATATAAGAGTCGATAAATGTAATGTTAAATTGATTCTATGTAGAAAATTGTTTATGATGATAAAATAAATCACTTACTTTTTGTCGAAACCAAGAAGGAAACTGTTTATCATGCCTTAAATCTACATTTTCGAAACCATCTTCTGCGAGTTTTTCCTTATGCTCTCTAAATTCAAAATTAAGAAAAGTAATTATCATTACGCATTATTAATATATTTATATCTATTTCATGAATCTTATAGCTAATAAAGTAAAGTATGTTTAATAAAATAATTAACTTACTATATAAATTCCTCAAGCTCATCACAATTGTTCAACACGAACGAATGAATTTTAGCCAACTCCGATGTATTCAACACTCCTAATTTTGGTCCACCAAAAGGGATTGCCCTCACCTGAAGAGCCTTAAAACTCTTTGGGTGTTAGACATCAGGGGTTTGAACCCCTTAACAACACTTTCCCTCTCCTTTGTTCGAAAATCCTGCTTGTAATCTACACGCTCACCTGCAGCGGACTCGAACAAGATCCACGACGGACGAAGATTCCAGGTGTAGCTCAAATGCTCAATGATTCAGTCAGTGCCAGACGCCAGTAGCGAACACGGACAAGATCCACAACGGATGAAGATTCCAGGTGTAGCTCATACGATTGTTATAATAGATTAGAATTCATGTAATATATGTTTCCATTAAAGCCCTTAAAAAAACGAACATGTCTAGTTGGATTTGGTTAAAAAAATTGGCAATTTGCCCATTTCGGATAAATCAATACTGAACAAAATGTTGTGAAAACCCTCCAACTGTAGCTCTTTACATTTAAAATCTACTTTTGAATGTTGTAGGAACAGAATGAAGTTTGCTGCCCCAATTTAAACTTTTGTTTGGAATAATTCTTTGCCAACTAAAATTTCTTTTTTCATGTTTACGTTAATTAGAGGACTCCTGCCAATGGTTCCTAACTATTTAAATTTTGGTATCCACTGCCCTTTTATATACCACTATATACGCTAAATTCTCATTAGCTTAGACTTTATGACACTATATACGCTGAACAATTCATACTAGAATTGATTATATATTTTTGCTTCGTTTATTATTTATAAAATTAGGGCTGACATCCCGAGTAAAAAAAAAGTAATGTATATGAAGGTCAAGACCTTAAATGCTAAGTTTAAAGCGGCCGGTAAATTTCAAACAAATGCAATTTAATTAGATTTATTCTCCACAACATATATAGTGCTGTTAAACTTGCCAATCATGAACCATTGGGGTTGCCCCATTGATCATCTGGAGAAGCTTTAATGCTCTCTAGGGCTAGAGGTCAATGGTTCAAACTGTCACAATAATATTTTGTCTTCCTCTTTGTTTGAATGCCTTACGTCTAGTAGACCAACTAGCGTGTAGCGGTCTAACCAGTGCTGATTCTAGTCAATGCTAGACATATATTAAAATGTGAAATACAGAGTGATACATCATTGGTGAAATAAAGGATATTGTGCCTCTTAAATACACATAAATTATATGTATTTGTCTAGCATTATTTTTTTTTTTGTCTAGCATTAATCTTCTGTACACTGCTAAGTGTATTTTCAATCAAATCCCTAAAAAACACACAAAAAAAAGGAAAGACAACTCTAGAAATTATATATGGAAGCAGCTAAATATATAATATATGTTTCTTTGATTTTATGCATTTTTGTTTTATAATTATGCAACTTAAATATATTATCTACCATAAAAGAGGAAAGAGGAGAAAGAAAGTACAAATAAGGAGATCTTCATAATATAGATAGTGTTAATTAGCACAGTATTTAAATTGATGTGTCATAACCTCTATAATAAAAAAAATTAATTAAGCAATTTTCTTAAATGATTAATCCTTAATTGACAATATTAATTTTAGAGTAATGAAAGCGATCATCAATTTTATTAAATGAACATTTCTTATAGGTCATAAATGAGTAAATAAGTAGTGAAAATCTATGTAACTCGAGTTATATATTGCAGAAAAAAAAATCTAATATTTTTTATCATTATGTGTAATTGTCAACATTTCAATCAAACTAATTGTAATTGCAAACGAATAATCAAGCACAGTATATTATTCAATTAATGTATGTTGTCCAATGAGCGGATGCATGCAATGAATAATTCATGTTATCTAAATCTTATGCTATGCGATAAATCATATTGTTTAAATCTACTAAAGACATGCATAATGTATGTTACCTAAATCTTATGCTATTCCTAAATTTTATTGTCTAAATCTACTAAAACTATTAATGTACTTTGGTCAACAAATTTACTTCCCATCTACTTTTCTGCATTAATTACCAAAAAGATATATAATTAATGACCTTAAAAAACCATCTATATAAGCAAACATACAAACCCCCAAAACCAAGCAAAGAACAACTACAATTGTTTAGTATTTTGAGTGTAGTAGGATCAAAGATGAAAAATGGTTTTCTTTTTGAATTAAATAGCAATGATAGTGAAGAAGATGATAATAAACTCATATGTTATTCATGGGGAATCCATCATTGGATTTTATTTTAATCGAATTAATGACCTACCAGAATTGCATGTATGTATATACTGTTTTTATCATTATTTATTTTTCTTGTTTTGTATGAACTTGCCATATTTAATTCCTTTTTATTTTATGTAACAAACAACAGTTTTTGTTTTTGTACTAATCCCATTAGTAAATTGCTAAGTCAGGGGGTGTCTAATAATTGGGATTTGATTTATATTTTGTACTGTGATTGATAATATTCCTCATGTTTGCCGGTGCAATTTGTTTTTATGTGTAGGTGGGATGATAGAACTTCAGTGGTCACACCAGATGAAGATGTATTTTACTTGGTAGGATTGCTTAGATCAGCTTTGGATAATGGTGAGGAGACACAAAAGCTGGAGTACATGAGTGATCAGAACAGAAGGATTTTGAGGTTTTGTGATGATGCAAAAATCAACGTCAAGCAGTACCTCCCTCATTATACCACACAAAAAGAATGGATCAAACATTATGGTGATAAATAGAGACAATTATACCAAAGAAAAATGGAATTTGATCCCAGACATATTTTATCAACTGGACAACGTATATTTAAACCCTCTTTCAATCCCAGTTCAGCTTCATGGTAGGTGACCATGGACGATTCATGCAGATAATAGTCGTAGGAACATTTGGGTAGGAAATATTTTGTACAAAATTAAGGAAGGGTAGATAGTAAAATATATAGAAAATTGATTAGCATCTCTATAAAAATTGTTTTGTTGGGTTATTTTTTTTATGAATTAATGAATATATAATTCTCCAGTAATAGTGCTCCGATTAGCAATATGAGCTTTGGCTTTGACCATTTGACAATTTAGACTTTAAGCAGCATCAGATTTATCAACAGACTTTTAGCTGATAATTTGCAAAATTTCGTTCAATCTTTATCATATGTGTGTCAGAGGCTACAACCATTTCCGTTGTTGCTCCCACATGCTATGCCCATCTTGCTGATTCACAAATGTCCCAACCCTTTTCACAGCAGCTTTTGACCCCTTGAAATGCCATGTCTAGTAGTCCATTGATGGCAGCAATGACTGAAGGCTTAATCCAGTCATATTGGGAGTATAGAATTGTAAGAATGTCCCCATGATGGTCTCTCATTATCCCAGCTGCAGCTAGCAAGTTTCCATCACTCTTGTGGGCTATATTCAATTTCACCATGTCGTTTCTGGCTTCTTCCATTGGAGGAGCTGGATCTGAATCCGACTTCTGAAACTGTTCACTTGATCCCAAAAGAGCCCCCAGTTGGTTGCATCCCAGTTCAGCGGTGGGAACTTCCTGCATAGGATCCTTGAAGCTAAGGTGAAAACTTGTTGATTAATGAGTAATGAGTCCACTGTGCAGCCTTCAAATATAGCCCTGTTTCTGCTTTTCCATATTTCCCAGCAGATGAGTGAAGGTAGGACCATTAGCAGTTGCTTGTGTGCTTTATTTTTGGGGGGAGTCTGCCACCATTTTTTGCACAGTCCTGATAGAGTTCGAGGTACAAAACACTCCCATTTCTGCTGCCCAAGTTCTCCATACCTGTCTCACAACTGTACAGCTTGCAAACGTATGGTTAATTTCTTCTACATTATTGCAACAGAAATAACACATGGAAGGGCCAATAAAACAGACCCTGTGTAGGGTATCTCCTATTGGGATTCTCCTTGTTGACTTAACTAAAATAAAATTATATTCAGTTTGTCGTGGGATTCGACCTTACTTCACTATTGTTGTTTTTATCTTTGGAAGTAGGAATTTAATTTGGCTCTTCACTATTGTTGTTTTTATCTTTGGAAGTAGGAATTTAATTTGGCTCTTCACTATTGTTGTTTTTATCTTTGGAAGTAGGAATTTAATTTGGCTTGAAAACGACAAGCCACTATACAAACGGACACTTGAAGATCTGAATTATATAGGCACAGAATAATTCATCCAAGTCTTCAATTTCAAAGTTTCAGTAAATTACTCATCATATTTGAGGCTTTCTTCTTCTTGTAAAGATTTTCAGTATCATGGTTCAGTAATGTGGAATGCCGAAAAGGCAAGAATCTAATCTAAATATCTACCTGCAAAACTAAACCTTAAAGGCTGTGAATATGAAGAAAAATAATGCTTCCAATAAAGATAATATAATTATACTTACAAATGAAGTATTGGAACTTGGAACACAATATATAAAGTTCCACCAACATAAATGACAAAATAAATAGCAAAAACAAATGAAATTAATCAATTCTTTCATGGAATTTGTGAGTGAATCATGAGTATGATTGAAGCATAATCTAATCTAAATTTAATACAAAACTAAATATATAAATAGCTATGAATATGGAAAACAACAAAAACTTCCAATATTGTTTTTTGCAAAATATTTCTGCTTTACACAAGAAGTTGATCTGGAACTTCCAACATAAATTACAAAGGCAACATAAATCATAAAATCTAGTCAAAAGCAAAGCAAATCTTCGGTGGAATTTGGACTTGAATCATTATGGGCTTTATTGAAACAGCATAATCTTTCATCTTCATTATTGAGTAGATAATTAGCTAAATCCATCTTTCAAATTTATACTTCACATTTGTTGAATTTTTTTTTTTTTGTTTACATATAAAACCATGACATTTCCGCACTTCCTATATTAAAAGATTTTACCAAATTTATTCTTCTATCTAATTTTGTTCGATTTTTAACGGAAAGATATACATGTTCATTATTTTATGATAGCACATCTATATTTTTCATTAAAAAAATAAATAAAATTAGATAAAATGACTAATCTAACTTGTATTTTTAATGCAAGTGGCGAAATTATATCAATTTAAACGAGAGTAATATGAAAAGTTTTTTTCTAAAAAAAAGGTGAAGTGTATTTTTTATAATTTTTTTCTTTAATTGTATATTGATATGGAAGTCAACTTCCACCTTGCTAGTCCATAAAATCTAGTCCTGATCACCTAATGAACTCAAGAATTGTATACCTCGATAATGAACTCAAATTCCAACTTGTTGGCTTTTTCCAAAAAAAAAAAAAAAAAAAAAAGAAGTATGCTTTTATTACTCAACTAGAGGATATGTGAATTTTTTTGAGAGAGAATTAATAAAAATGTCCCTTATATATTATATTTAATCTTTTTTATTCCTCATCTACTATATCACATTTTAATTATTTTTATTCATCACATACGCAAAATAAACAAAATATAAACCATTACTTATCAAAATTTAGCCTTTTTTTTTTGTCTCTTTCATTCCAAAAATAAGAAAAAATATTTGCTCATATCTTATATTTGTATTATTTCGGTCCCTCATCAAATTTTTATTGAAACTTCTATCTAAATTAGTTACGACGACGACACACAACATTTTTATAGAGTTAAAGTAAGAAAGTCTACTGTCACAATTAATCCAAAAGAAAAGTAAGAAATAAAAAAAGATAGTTTAATAATATAAATATAATCACAAAAAATTAATTTTTATATTAAAATGAACTAGAATGATTATAGATCTTAATGGTCTAAATGTTGATATAAATAATAGTCATATATCAAAATATTAAAATGTGAAATACAGAGTGATACATCATTGGTGAAATAGAGGATATTGTGCCTCTTAAATACACGTAAATTATATGTCTTTGTCTAGCATTATTTTTTTTTTCTGTCTAGCATTAATCTTCTGTACACTGCTAAATGTATTTTCAATAAAATCCCTAAAAAACACACAAAAAAAAGGAAAAAGAACTCTAGAAATTATATATGGAAGCAGCTAAATATATAATATATGTTTCTTTGATTTTATGCATTTTTGTTTTATAATTATGCAACTTATGTATATTATATACCATAAAAGAGGAAAGAGGAGAAAGAAAGTAAAAATAAGGAGATCTTCATAATATAGATAGTGTTAATTAGCACAGTATTTAAATTGATGTGTCATAACCTCTATAATAAAAAAAATTTAATTAAGCGATTTTCTTAAATGATTAATCCTTAATTGACAATATTAATTTTAGAGTAATGAAAGTGATCATCAATTTTATTAAACGAACATTTATTATAGGTCATAAATGAGTAAATAAGTAGTGAAAATCTATGTAACTCGAGTTATATATTGCAGAAAAAAATCTAATATTCTTTATCATTACGTGTAATTGTCAATATTTCAATCAAACTAATTGTAATTGCAAATGAATAATCAAGCACATTATATTATTCAATGTATGTTGTCCAATGAGCGGATGCATGCAATGAATAATTCATGTTACCTAAATCTTATGCTATGCGTTATAAATCATATTATTTAAATCTACTAAAAATATGCATAATGTATGTTGCCTAAATCTTATGCTATGCCTAAATCTTATTGTCTAAATCTAGTAAAACTATTAATGTACCTTGGTAAAAAAATCTGCTTCCCACCTACCTAGCTTTCTGCATTAATTACCAAAAAGATATATAATTAATGACCTTAAAAAAAACCATCTATATAAGCAAACATACAATCCCCCAAAACCAAGCAAAGAACAACTACAATTGTTTAGTGTTTTGAGTGTAGTAGGATCAAAGATGAAAAATGGTTTTCTTTCTGAGTCAAATAACGATGATAGTGAAGAAGATGATGATAATAAACTCATATGTTATTCATGGCGAATCCATCACTGGATTTTATTTTAATCGAATTAATGATCTACCAGAATTGCAGGTATGTATATATTGTTTTTATCGTTATTTATTTTTCTTGTTTTGTATGAACTTGCCATATTTAATTCCTTTTTTATTTTATGTAATACAGACTGAAAAAAAGTTTCTTGACCATTTGACAATTTAGACTTTTAGCAGCATCAGATTTATCAACAGACTTTTAGCTGATAATTTGCAAAATTTTGTTCATTCTTTATCATATGTGTGTCAGAGGCAAAAACCATTTCCGTTGTTGCTCCCACATGCTATGCCCATCTTGCTGCTTCACAAATGTCCTAATTCATTAAGTTTGATGAATTATCTGGGACATCATCTGGCCATGGAGGGGCAACTTTTGCTGGTGGTTTGCTTCAATACCTGAACTAGCTACCCAAGTTGCACAAATTAAGATGTTTGCAACTCCATGTTCTTCTGTTAACAAAGGCCATGTATGTCTCGAAACCGTTTTTATTTATCACTTTTTGCTGGGATTTGTCACTCAAGAAAGTATCTTTATCAACAAGAGTTTTTAAGAATGTTTGTTAATTATGGGTTGTTTGGTTAATTTTGCTTCTGTGCTTGACAAGCACAGAAATCTGCTTCACACATTGGAATCCTCTCTTAGTTGGGATCTACATATATATTGCCATTGTACTGAATATTTGAACTTGATGCTTTTTCAAATTTAATGTTCTAAATTTCTACTTTAAAAAGAAAAAGATTTATCAACAGATTTATTTGGTGATAATCTCAATACCACTTATGGCTTTCTTCAACTTTTTTGGGGATTTGCTATTATTATCTAAAGATTGCAAAATGACTTCAGTCTTATCCTTAATTCCCATCAAATCTATAGAAATTATGTCAAAATTCTCTTTATCTCCCCTATGCGTGTCCAGTTTTTTTTTATCAGTGTCTTCAATTGATTCTTCAATCCATTCTATAGCTTTTAATCCATTCCATTGGCTACTTCAAATGACTCTGCTTTATGCCCTTCAATACAGAACATCAACTTCAAAATTGCTCCTTAAATCTAATTCTTCACTTGCAGTTGTTAAAAAATATTTTCTGTTGGGCTCAATTTTTATTCTATTTTTTATAGGTTGCAACCCTCATAGTTTGGAAAAATCTATTGCAAGAGGAGTGTCTCAGGTATTGTTGTGTTCATGCTGGACGATTTTTCTCATCGGTTCAAGTTCTGAATAGCATAGTGGATAATCTTGCTACACAACTTGTTGTAGTTAGGCCCCCTGTTTTCTTACATTGTCTGAAGCACCAAGATCGATCAATCAGGTAAAGCTTAATTTTCTTCCTAATTATTGTGCTAAATTTATGCATGGAATGATGTCCTCTAATTGTGATCCTGAAATGCAGGTTTTATGTTGAATCCATGAAACCTATGATTAAGGCTATAATGATGATGATATTTTTGTTGGGAATTGCTTTATCGGTAGGGGCATCTGGTGATCGGCAGCAGAAATGGTGGAAATGGAGGTCCACAGCCACCACAGGAGCTACTTCCTCCGTCCGGTGATCGGGCTGCTTCCTCCGTCCGGTGTTGAAATGGAAATCTCAGTGTGCAACTTTGCATTCAGAATATTGAAGTTGCAAAATGGAACAGTTTGGTACTTCACAGTATACTTCTGAAAAGTGGAAAAGATTTTCCTTTATTAGTTTGTACAGCTGTAGGCCTGTAAACGAGTCGAGTCGAGCTCGAGTACCTCCATAATCGAGCTACTCGAGCTCTTTTAGGAACCAGTCAATTGTCAACCTATGAGTCCTTAATCAACCTTTTGTTTGAGGCTTACTTATTTTTTTTGATCAAAGATAAAAATTTTATTGATCATTTTATGATTTTCTCATGTACACTGTACACCAGGCATAATGCCCAAAATCCAAAACATCAAAATGGAAATCCCAAAGTGACCTCCACGTCCAGACGTCCATAGTCGCATATACGAATGTATAAAGCCTCCTTCTAGTCTAGAATAGAGACACTAGGGTACAATGATATGCCTACCCTGTACACATGTGTCTTTATCCTCCTAACAATATCAGAATGGATAGGCTTAACATTTTCAAAGTAAAGTCTATTTCTAATAAGCCAAATGTAGTAAACTGTACAAGCCAAAGTTAGCTTACCCTTCCTAGCCTTCCAAGAGGTTCCCTTACTTTCCTTCTTCAGCCACTTCAATGCCGCCGCGAGAGTGGTCATCCGTCGCGATAGTCCACACCACTCCCGAAGTTCATCCCATAGTGCCTTGGCGAAGGGGCATTCAAAAAAGAGATGCTCCACGGATTCCACCATGGCATTACAAAAGCCACATCTCTGATCGATACCAAGGCGGCCTAGCTTGTCTCTGGTGAGCAGCTTCTTCCTAACTCCCAACCATAGTGTGAATGAATACTTAGGCGGGATATAGGAAGTCCAGACAGTCGTCACCCAAGGCACCTTCCGAGACGAAGAGCGGAAAAACTGGTACGCCATCCTTGTGATACCCGGCTGCTTCCAATCCTCCAACCTCATCTTCGCCTGTTCCACCGAACCCTCCATCTCTACAATACGGTCCCTAATGGAGAGTAGACTACGTATTTGAGGCTTACTTATTACTCTTACATGGTGTTTGGTAGATAAAGTGAAATAACTAGGTAGCACATTTTACATGTAACTATTATTCTGACTTCTTTCATTGTAGTGCTTTTAAATTGAAACTGAAATTCTTATACAGTTTATTTACTTCCATAACCAAACTCTACCTGTTTTCAACCTTTTCTTGTCCTAATTGCTGCTGACCTTGTAGGCACCTTATCGACCCACAAATGATCTTGTTGTTTGTAAGGACCCCCTTTGTGCCTCTTTGCACTCAGGTGACTACAAGTGTGACGGCCCAGAGCAATGTGATTATGAAGTTGAGTATGCAGATGGAGGTTCATCCCTTGGTGTGCTGGTCAAGGATGTGTTTTCCCTCAACCTTTCCAGTGGAATTCGACTGGTGGTTTGTTTTGCATATTCATCATTATCTCTATGGAGCATCCAAGTCCAACCACATATTGATTCACTAAAGCCATATCCATATTCAAATTGCTTTATTTGAGAAGTTGCAGTGTATGATAAATAAAATAAAGAGTGATGATATTTTAACTGAAAAATATAGAGTGACTGACATAGACTAATTGCGTGGACAATTGGCAATAAACACGATTGGTAATTTGTTCACATTAACCATTCTATGTTTACACTGAAATTTTTCACTTTCACCATGCATATTATTACTCAATAAATGCTACTTGTAATATTAATCTTGTATAGTTGCAAGCAATGTATAGTTATTTTTCATTAGCTTAATTTTGTATAGTAGATGTATCTTGTGTATACAAAAGTTGATGAAATGGCATTGTATTGATCTTTGCATAAATGCAACCGGTGAATAGTTAATTTTATACCACTATAAAATCAAAGTTGTGATTCTATTAATTAATCATTGCAAGTGTTTCTTCATTTGGTGCAATGAACATTTTTCACTAATTTTTGTATAATAGATGTATCATATGTGACATCTTTTTTTTTTTCATTTTTTAGGTTGACAAGTTAATAAATCATGGTTACAAAATTTAGAAAAGCGTTTTTATGTAGTCATATGCTTAAGAGGAAGTCATGCAAAAGTGTAAAGTTAATATAAATTCAATAATAAATGGCAAATGACCATTTTAGTGCGTACTTTTAATGTAAATGATGAAAATGTATCGTTTTAATAAAACAAGTGATGAAAAAGTTTTTCAAAAATAATATAAGTGTAGTAGAACAACTTTTGATGATTTTCTCCGTGGAACCTTTGCCATTAACAAAACACGTATGTCTTTCTCATGCATGCATGACAAGAAAATAATACACGGATTCTTTGGATAGCATTCTTAAAATTTTTCACCAAGCTATGAACATTTTCTACATAGCTATGTTGCTTCCATAATTGTACCATCAGGAACTCTAGTGAATCCAAAATTTTTCACCAAGCTATGAACATTTTCTACATAGCTATGTTGCTTCCATTTTCTACATTTTCTAATCTTTCCTTTGATATATTGATGTGCCAGTGAATCCAAAACCCTGCCATATTTGAGAGAAGATATCCCAGAACTACAAGTTCATGATCCTTTAAACCCTTTCACCACAACTGATTTTAATTTTTCCTTCACATACGGATACACTAAAGGATATGCACTTTTCATCAGAAATGCATGTTGATGATGAATGTCAAGGGGAGGATCGTATTTTGGAAAAAAATTCTTGCTGGAGTATTAAGATGATCAATTGTGAGATCCTCTATATTTGGCAAATTTTCCCAATTCAAAATAGCTATCTAATCAGCTGGCAAGTTTTCTGGATTAGGATCCCAAATATATATGCTCCACCCTCAAGGTTGAGATATTAGCCCACAAACTTGGAGGGAAGATTCAAAATATTATCACTTTATATATGAAAAAACACAAGAAATTAATAAAGATATTTATGGATGAATAAGAATATGAGAAAAATCATTGAAAGGTTTAAAAAAATGGAAAACAAATTAGTCAAATAAGGTTGATTAGTTCTTGTTTATCTTACTTAATTTCATCAAGATCCTGCACTGTACATGCAGGTAAACTGAATAAAGTGTCCAAAAAGCCTACAAAGAATCAAATTAAAAGAGTTAAGATTCTTCAAGAAATTTTTTTTCTCCAATCCTGTTGTATAAAATAAAGGAGGAGAGATGGTAATTTGATACAAAACAAGGAAAAGAATAATAAAATTAGTATATGCATACATTTTTGGTAGATCATTAATTTATATAATAGAGATGAAATTCTATGATAGATTCGCCATATATTGTATTTAATTATTGACAAGATAATGAAAGGTGTTGGAAAACCATGTACATTAGCAAATAAACAACCCCAAGACCTAGCTAAGAACAAACACAATTATTCACTATTGAGCGTAGGATTGATGATGAACAATGGTTTTTTTTTTCTTGAATCAAATAATGAAAAGTATATGGTGGGGAATTGGATTCGTTGACCCAAGTAATTATGGTAGATTTAGACAATACATATGCTTATTCATTGCATTAGATTTCAATAGCATAGAATATTTATTGCATGCATCCATTTAATTCAAAGCATACACTTAATAGAGGGAAAAATGCAAAATTAGTCTTCAATATTTATCTAACTAGCAAAATTAGTTCAATGAGTTATAATAACAAAATTGATTTTAAATGTTTGCAATTTGAACCAAAAGTAGAGAATTAACATATCCTTTCACAAATTAACAAAATAATTGATTTTTTCTCTTTATATGAAACTTCATTTTGCATTTTTTTTATTTTCTTGTTTTTGTCCATCTAGAAAATTTGAATTTTTTTTTGTCAATCTAACTATTTTTTTCTTTTTTTATTTCTAGAAAGAGAAATATTAATGTTTTTGAATTAATATATTTTCATAAAGAGAAAAGGATTAATTAGTTTGTTAATTTGTGAAACAATTAATTGTCCACTTTTGTTTCAAATTACAAAACATCGAATAGTACCAAATCTGTTATTGATGAAATATTTGGGACTAATTTTGTCACCTATATATATTGAAATTAATTTTGTACTTTTCCATTGAATAAAAGATTAATATTTCCAAGTAAATATTAATCAAAAAAATAATCACTTAATTAACTTTTGTATTTAATATAGTTTTTATAATTCATATTGATATATTTAGAGTTAATTAATGGCAAAAATCACTACATACGTCCCTCACGTTTTACTTTTCAATTTGTTTGGTCCCTTGCATACAAAACGAGATAAAATAGACTTTCATATTATTTTTCTTTATTTGGTCCCTCACATACAAAATGAGACAAAATAGTTGCTCACATTTTATTTTTTAATTTATTTTGTCCCTCACATACAAAACGGGATAAAATAGTTGAAAAGATTTAGAAAATTTATCTTCTCTATCAGATCTATTTTACTCTAGTAACTAGTTACACCAATTATTTGCTGGACTAAATTAGTTTAGTCAAAAAGAACTATCCTAAATTTACTTTCTTATTCTAGGTAGTATGTGAAAAAGAGATTTAATACAAAATGTACAATTAAATTTCGGGGACTTGATAATGATTTATATATGGATGTTTTGTAAAGCAGAACCTAAATGCATTAAATATTTGATCTTTATGCTCTATTTCCTACTGGTATGGAAAAGAATAATATCTATGAATTTTATATATTGAAAAACTTATTCATAGAGTGAGAATATGGAAAAAAAAAAATATCTATGAAATTTATATATTGAGCAACTTAGTCATAGAATGAGAAATTGTTTTGGTGGTGATTCTGCTACAATTTCAAAGAATTTTCTCAAGAGGTTACATCCTAGGTAGTTAGAAGAGAATAAAAAAAAAACTATAAAGAAAACTAGGAATTAATTAATTGCCGCTTGTGGTTTTAATCAAAAAATTTCTAAGAAACCTTATTGCATAAAATCTACTTTATTTTAGAGATCGAATTATTTATTTTATTGATGATTTGTCTAGCTGAAACTTGTATGGTTCTATGGTTATACCTGTTACATCTCAATGAAAATAAAAATAATCATGCATCTGCAGCATCTCAGTGATAAATATGATCAATATATAGTACAAAATATTAGAATTTCTTAAAAAGGGGCAATACTTTAAATGTCAATGTAGAAAAATATGTAAGTCACAAAAACAATCTTTTATTTTTTTTTAATGTATTTTATTATTGCTTTTAATTTTTGCATTTTAAAGTTAGTTCAAACTTTCACTAACTTTGTATAATTTTATCTATAGAACATTTGAAATTTATTATTGATCTTATATTTAATTTTATGATTTTTGCATGATTGCCTCTGGAGCATATAACTGCATAACAATACTTTTCTAAATTTTTTAAGAATGATTTATTAACTTGCCAACCAAAAAAATGAAGAGAAAATAATAAAGATGACATAAATTAATGCAATACAAAATTTTCTTGATTAATATTTTTCACAAGCAAAAAGTATATGTCTTGTTGTAAGATTTTAGCAGCATCCATTCTCATAATGTTTCAAGATAGAAAGTCTTTATGTTTGTGCTTGTTCTACTCTAAATTCATCTTTATATATTTTGTTTTTTTATTGAAGTCCAAATAATCCATTTGGTGATGAACAAAACTAAATGAACATATATAATTCAATAAACACTACTGATAAAAGGGTTTCATTCATTCAGTTTCATCAACTTTTAATGATTAAAATACATCTACTATACAAAAATTAGTGAAAAATATTCATTAATTGTACAAAATGAAGAAACACCTATAATGATTAATAGTATACATTGCTTGCAACTATGCAAGATTAATACAAGTGAAGTGACATTTCATTTTATTTATCATACGTTACAAATTCTCAAATCAAGCAATTTGAATGTGGATCTGGCTTTACTAGACCACAGGGCCATAGAGATGATGAATTAGACTAAGCGGAGGAGGAGGAGAAGGAGGAGGAAAAGGAGGAGAACAGGAGGTGATCAATCCAGAGAGGAAAAACAGCAGTAGCGAAGTTCTTGATCTTCTGGACCAGAATTAATTTGTATGCACCTTCCCTGTAGGCCTGTTACGACTCCATGGTGATGGCAAGAGAGCCCAGGATTAATTCTGCACTTGTGTTTGCCATTCGAGCAGCCAAGATGCATGTTTGATGCCTCTGATTCTCCAGTTGTTCTGCCAAACCAAAGTCGACTTGACAAGGCATTTGTTGCTGAACTGGCAAACAAATCTGGAAAGGCAAATGCTTGCAAGTGCTAACTGTTTGTTTTGTGGAAAAAAAAAAAGAAGAAAAACAAAAGAACCATGGAAAATAAATTAGTTTCATCTAGATTTTGGATTGTACATGCAAAGAATCTAATCGGAAGAGCTAAAATTCTTCAAGAAACTTTTTTCTGTTACAAAAAATGAAATAGCTAGGAATTAAAGACGACAAGTTGATGCAAATTAAAATAAGAAAAAGAATTAATGGTAAGACCAGTATATGCAAACTTACAATTCTGGTAGATCATTAATTCAATTAAAATGAAATCCAACGATGGATTCGCCATGAATAACACTTGAATTTATCACCATCTTCGTCTTCAGTATCATCATTATTTGATTCAATAAGAGAACCATTTTTCATCTTTGATCCTAGATACTACACCTAAATACTAAATAATTGTGGTTGTTTTTAACTTGGTTTTGAGTGTTTGTATATATGTTTGCTTATATAGACATTTTCCAAAGGTTATTCATTATATTTTTGGTATCTAACACAAAAAGGTAGGTGGAGAGTGTATTTATTGACCAAAATATTTTACTCACTGTGGTAGATTTAGATAATATGATTCATACATTGCATAAGATTTAGGCAACATGAACTATTTATAGATTTAGGCAATATGATTTATGCAATATGATTTAGATAATATGATTCATACATTGCATAAGATTTAGGTAACATGGACTATTTATAGATTTAGGCAATATAATTTATGCAATATGATTTAGATAATATGATTTATACATTGCATAAGATTTAGGTAACATATACTATTTATAGATTTAGGCAATATGATTTATACAACGTTACATTGAATAAATTATTAAGGGTGAGCCAGTTTAGATTTCGAGACTTGCGCTATACAATGAGTTTATATATAAAAAAAGAATAAATATTAAGCGTATTGATAGAAAATACTATAGTGTGCTTGATTCAAAATTTTCGTACATATATAATTACTGATAGAAAGGTTAATAATTACGCGTAATGATAGAAAATATTTAATTATTTTTCCCAGTAACATAGTTTATCATTAATTACTTATTTTCTCATTTATCTATAATAAATATTCATTTAATAAAATGTTAAGGATTAATCATTCATGGTAATCACTTAATGGACTTTTTTTTAACATAGAGGTTATAACACAAATCAATTACTGATGCAGTGCTAATTAACACTATTTATATTATGAATTCCTTCTTATATTTACTTTCTTTCTCATCTTTTCTCTTCTATGGTAGATTTATTATATATATATATATATATATATATATATATATAAGTTTCATAATTATAAAACAAAATGAATAAAATAAAAAAATAATATTATACATTTAACTGCTTCCATCTATAATTTCTAGAGTGCTTTTTGCTTTTCTTTTTTTTTTTTTTTGTGCATCTACTCCACCAATGGTGTATCACTCCGCATTTCACATTTTAATATTTTGATATATAACTATTATTAATATCACACTAAAATCTATAATTATTCTAATTTATTTTAATAAAAGAATTATTTTTTGTGATTTTATTCAGTATTATTAAACTATATTTTGTTAATTTTCTTTTGGATTATTTGTGACGGTAGACTTTCTTATTTTAACTCTAAAAAATGTTTTGTGTGGTCTTCGCAACTAATTTAGATAGAAGTTTCATTAAAAGTTTGATGGTTAAAAGCATACATATATAGTTTCTGGCAAAATCGTATTTTTATATTGATTATTTATGCATAATCTTCTTTGGTTAATTTATCTTGTGATTATTCATATGCCACCAGCAAATTCTACTAATTCAACACCAAGACTTTCTCGAAATTAAGGAATTCTACTATGGAAAATTTTCTAGTATTTTTATGTTACAACAATCAAAACAGCCATGGAGCATTAAGTATAAGGAATTTCTTATATTTACATAAATTTCTAAGAATTGTGATCTCAGACAATGAACCAAACATTATGCAAAAGGTAGTTAAATTTCAACGAGCATTAAATATAAATAAATTTACTCGGCAATGTTCAAATAAATAGAAAATTAGATTAGGTAATAAATAAAGTTAAATAGTCATAATCTGGCTACATTATATTGCAGTCCTAGGCGTTTACTTCTTATAGTTTTAGTTTTATGTTATTCTTTTATCTTAGATGTTTTTTATCCTATTAATATGGAAAAATGGAAAAAAAGTATTTGTAGTGTTGTGTCGCAAATCCTCTATTTAATCTTTCATGTATTATTCTATCCAAAATCTCGTTACTATGTATTTTCACTAAAAAAAACTTCAATACTACATAGTTTTAGTAAACAAATTTATACTATTGAGTATTTAATTTTATTTTTTTTTGACACTCTGTAGTATTGAGGTATTTGTCAGTGAAACTATATATATATATATAGTACTGGGGTTCTGGATTGAAACAAGAAGATTAGAGAATTTGATATGAAAAAAAGACCACCCTTCATATAACCAAAAGAAGTGAACGGGCAAGGAGATGAATTTTAAAGGCTAGGATGTCGGAATTTAGCTTCATTATGGAGGTATATAATTCTTGACTTCATTAAGTGATCAGGATAGGAGTTTAAACACTAGCACGGTAGAAGTTGACTTCAATATCAATATACAATTAAAGGAAAAATTGCAAAAAATTGTTATTCACATTTCTTGAAAAAAAAAATTTTGCCACTCATGTTTCAAACAATGTAATTTCATCACTCGCATTAAAAATACACGTTAGACTAGACCTTTTATCTAATTTTTTATATTTTTTAACAAAAAATATACATGTGTCATCATCAAATGATAAACAATTATGTCTTTCCCTTAATAAATCAAACAAAACTAGATAGAAAAATAAATTTGATAAAAACTACTTTTATTACGAGTACCAAAGAAATTATTTTAAATGTGAATAATGAAAAAATCCAGCAAATATAAAACATAAGTTTTGCAATTTCTCCTATTATCAATATACGTATGGTTTTGAAGGTTTCAATAATTTCTGACTTTGTTGGATGTATCATTTGAGTTCTATTGAGAGTCAGGTGAAAGATGACTTGGTTTCTAATTGAAAATAAGTTAGGTCATTATAATTTCTCTCTCTCTCTCTTTGGAATTTTTTTTGTTCGTTCTTTCATCTTTGCATAAAATCTAGTTTTAGAAAGATATATTTCTGCCAACTCAATTTATTTTAGGATAAATTACAAAATATCAAACTATAGTTGGGTTATAATATAGAGTAATGATATACATAGTGAAAAATATTAGTGAAAATCAATAGTGAGTGACATGCAGTTATAAAAAGACAAAATTATCCATTTGGTATAAAAATACAAAACTATGTACCAACTTATAAAAAATTGACACGTGTACGATCACTTATCTCGTAGGCTTCTTCACTTATCATTTGGTTAGGGTATTAGTTTATTTTTAAAAGTGAAAAAACTAACTAAAATGACACGTGTCAATTTTTTATAAAGTGGTAATGGTACATGAAAGTTGTATAACATACCCAATTTTGTCTTTTTATACCTGCCACGTCAGTCACTTTACATTTTCACTCTAATTTTTCATTCCCCCTATCGTTACTCTATAATATAACCCTTAAACTTTTAATTTTGTTGCTTTACCGCATTAAACTTTTTTTTTTTTTTGCAAAAGTACAATAATTTCATAAAAAATAAATGTTTTAAATAAATCTACCCTTATTATTCGTTTTATATTTTCTGAAATACCTTGCAATATGCTAAATATCAGTAATTCACATCCACTTTTTTCTTACTGCTATATGATTTAAACTTAAAATCAACAAAAAAACTACGAAGGATTTCATTTACGAAGATTTGGTAAAACTAAACCGAACAAAACAACGCATAGAATTGTTGAATCTGTTGAATGTTTTGAAAATAGTTGTTAGTGATTGCAAGCCTTAGACGTAAAATAGAAAAAGTTATTTATGTCTTTTTATTTTTAGTTTTCATATAACGTTATAAATTGAGCTAACGTGCAAACAAATAATAGGTTTCTAGTGACCATGCTTACCTAGCTCGTGTCGTAGTGACTCTTTCTCTTTTCTAGGTATTATTGGATAGAGAAAGGTTCTCTAACATGGACGCCCATAGTAAGAGATCAAATCATCTATCTAAGATTATCATGTCATATTCTATCTAATGTTCAAAACAACGTAGTTTAATCAAAACTATGGACTAAAACTATAAATATCACTAAAATCACTTTACAATTATTATACCCTAACCAAGAAATGATTAAACCCTACGACGTAATTTTAATTTTGGATATGATAAGACAGAATAATGTTGGACAGAGCTTCACATCTCCCATAATAAGGAAGTAAAGCGCTAAAATTAAAATTTTAAGTATATATTGCATTCCAAGTATAGTTTAGGGTGGTATTTTGCAATTTATCCTTTTTTTATGCATTGACTACTAAATTAAATACTAAGTCAATTAACGAATATGTATCTAAGGATTGACTAATAAATTAAACAGTTAATTAATTTGAAATATATATATATAGGTTTTCGATATAGCACCTTATATACACCTTGCATATTCTCTTGAAGAAACACAATGCACTAATTGTCAAACAGAGAAAACGGGTAAAAGAAATTAATACATAATCAATAAGCTAAGGTTCTTGATAGCAAATTGAAGTCCAAACCAGAACCTCGGGGTCATTGGAGCGAATCAATGGGTGCTTAAGAAGGATAGAACGAGTTTGGAGGCCAAAAAGGAAAAAAGGAGCGAATTTGGACGTGGGCAGCAAAAGAGCCATCCACGTCGCGGGGTGGAGATCCTCTGACATTGCGACGTCCATCGTCGCACGTCACGACGTCCATCGCACACATTGCGACGTCTATCAACGATAGGATTTTGTATTTTAGGTTTTGTTTCTCGACGTCGCGACGTCGGGCTCCCCATGTCGCGACGTGCGGAAAAATTGGCGTTAATTTAATTTCTATTTTTAGTAATTTAGGATTTAAGTTAATTAATGTTTCCTTTTATGTAATAATTCGACTAGGGTTAATGTTAGGCCTATAAATAGGTGCTTTCTTTCAGTTGTAATAGTTAGACGTGAAATTTGAGAAATAAAGAATACAGAGTTATTTTTTTTACATGAGTTGTTTTCCTGATGAGGGATTTCGATTTACATTGTGAAGATTATTCCTGAGGAGGAAGTTTTCTTTACTTGACTGTGTTGTTATCTATTGTGAGGAGCTATCATATAACCGTGCCTACTGTCATCCTACGGAGATAGGGTGAATTAAATTAATCAAATTGATTTACGAAAAGACCGTGGATACTATTCCGCAACAACTATCAATCTACGTGAGGAACGTGGTGAGATCATTCATCAGTTCTACTATAATATATAACTTGCATATTTTGGCCCTTCATGATGTCTTTTTTCATCACTATCCATCATTTGATTCCATAATAATACATTTTTTCATTGTAAAGGTAATGATCAAGATGGATGATTAATGTGGTGCAACTTGCAAGTGTTATATAGAGTAGGAGTATTAACTTAATTTATTATGAGGGTTAGATTTATATTTTGTGTAGTTAATAGCTAGGGTTTCCATTATCTTCTTATTATAGATTTTTCAATTTTTAGATTGCTTGGAATTGTTTTCAAATCATTTTTAAATTGAATACCTCATTCAAGAATTGTTTTACATATTCGGGAAAAAAAATCTAAGTTGAGATTTTGAAAAATTATATTTACCTCTGCTAGGATAAATTTATTAAGAATTATTTTAAAATTTTACAATAAAATTTTATTAAACAAGTTGATCAACTATTAGTTAACAACCATAAGAGGATATGGATATATATATATATATATATATATATATATATATTATTTAGCTAATCAACATGGTGAATGTAATATTCTCAAGAAAAAAATTGCTATGCCAATGCTAAGAGTGAAGGATATGTCCATGGATTTCAAAATTTGTAACTAATATTAATGAATCACAATGGTGGAATTGTTCTTTTATTGCCACAACAGAAAGTTTACTATATTCTATGCCTATATTTATAATGGAATATTATTTTTATATATTATTCTACCTTATCTTATGAATTAAGATTTTCGTTCTGGAGTTAGAAACAAAAATTGAAAGGGGTAGTTACATTTACTTCTCTTGTGGTAAAATCAAATTACATATTAAATGTCATGGTCTTGCCATATATACGACGGTCACCATTTTTGACCCAATATCCTTTGATGGAGTTAGTGAAATCTCGAAAAAGGAAACCCTAACTTAGGATTTCGAAAAATAAAATAAAAAAATTCAATTACTTATTTAATTAAAATAAAATAAAATAGAACAGACCCAAATTAATTCTAATTAATTTGGTGAGGTAATAGTGTTAATGGTGTCTTCCACCAAAAATTTTAATTTTATTATTTTATATTTATTCTGGTGAAAAAAATACAATGAAAAGAATGCAAATAAGTACTTAAAATGAAAACAATCAGAATTCTTTCTAATTTAATCTGGTGAGATAATAGTGCTAGTGGTGCTTTTGACCAAAACTTTTTAGTTTATTAGGTTATATTCAATCTAGTGAAAAAAAAATAAAATAAAAAGAATCCAATTACTTAATTACTTAAAATGAAAAGAACCAAAATTATTTCTAATTTAATCTCGTGAAGTAACGATACTAATGGTGGTTTTGACAAAACTTTTTATTTTTATTAGTCTATGTTTAATCTAGTGAAAAATAAAATAAAAAGAATTCAATTGCTTTATTTATTTAAAATGAAAAAGTAAAATAAAATGAAGCCAAATTAATTTTATTTTAATCTTGTGAGATAGTGATACTAATGATGCCTTTGACCTAAATCTTTTAGTTTTATTAGTTTATAATTAATATTCTGAAAAGAGTAACTTTATATCACAATCTCATCCATCCATTTTGAGTATGGGTAAATTTGAACGTTCAATAATTTTTTTGTAGAACTAATTTGACTTGGTAACATTTCTTAGCAACATGGTTGGGTCAAGGGCGATAACCCTAACATAGCAAAATCACGAGATTCGATATGTAATTTAGTTGTACTACAAGGGTGATATATATAATTAATACAAATTGAAAAGTTATATATATATATCTTTCATTTTTCTTCAGAACAAATCCACAACAGTCAAAATTTGGAATTTCTGCCACATCTATGAGTGATTTGAATAGTTTGAAATCAACCATTCTGTTTGACACAGGAGTAAGGAAGGATGACAAGCGGTAAAGAACGAATAGCCGCTTGAAGTCATCTCCTCCTTGTGTGAGTCTGTTTTATCAATTCACTCAGCTTGGTCACTGATACTTTTTCATTAGTATCAATGTCATATTTTTCCTTCCATTCCTCTTGAAATGGCAAATTCTTTTCTTTTTTTCCCTCCAAAACATCATTTTTTTCTTTTCGTGGCAGCAAGAACATATAACATATGTCATTTTTTGTCACTACAAATTTTGGTATAGTCATCGATTTACAACAATCAGTTATGACCATGGATGTGCTCTACAAGCCAACTAAACATGGTAGTAGGCACTACTTTGAGTGACATTGTGAACAAGCCTCCAAATCCTATGCTTTCAGGTCTTGTTTTTGTTCATCAGTCAACTTATCAAATTTTAAAAAATTACAAATAAATCCTATATTTTTTTATAAAAAATAAAAAAATTAATATAAAAAAATCGAGAGTATTTAAAGTCAAGTTCTAGCTCATAAAATGGTTCTCGATTGAACTCAACTCGAGTTCAAGTACCACTTGCAAATAATTCAAGTAGATGGATTAAGGGTGTACTTGAAATCGATTTAACTCGATTACAACTCTTGCCTCAAGGAAAACTCTTGGTTTGAGGGAATACCATTTCCTCTAATGAATATTGTCAAAAAAAGTGAAAATAAAATTTTTTACCAAACATTCATTTTTTCATGGGTTATAGCACATTTATTTGGTCAAAATGGCAAAGTAAATAAAGTAAAAATTAGATTTTTTTTTATTAAAATTTTACTTTCATGGGTTATAACACGTATTTTTCATGTAATAAAAAAAGTAGTACTTCTATGTCTACAAGTAATAATTGCAACAAATTTATTACCTTTGATCCAATGATTTGTCTTCACAAAGACAATATTCAATGATAACATTCTCACATCCCAACAAACTGACCAATGCATCTTTGTTTTTCTTGAAAATTGTAGCGTCATACACATCTTCATTATCTGGCCATTTATAATGACCCCACCAAACTTTTCTTCAGCTAGTGTGCATTTAGCCCGATTTTCATTCTCCTCACTATTTTTCTCATTATCATCAACAATTTCAGTTGTCCGTAGTTCAAATGATGGAATTGAATCAGCCGTCATTTTCCTCATTTCCGTCACCATGTCAATGATTTCATCCATGCTTTTGAGAAATTCAGCACCTATAAAGCTTGCCTGGCTTTCTGATTCAACAGGGATTTGTGATGATATATTTGCAGCATTATTTTCTTCCATTATTTTCTTTGTTTGCACTAGTCTTTTCCTGAGAACTTCCTTGTCCTTATTCACCTGATGATAAAGTTTATTAAGTTCCTGTATTGACAAGAAAGAAAAGATGTAATTCAAAAATTATACTGTAATTTCATAGTTAATCTAACAGTTGTGACTTTTATTATTAAAACTAATACTTTTGAACATAAAAGTGTTACTTTTATAGACATCAGTAGTACTTTTTCACGTAGATTAGGGAACAGTTGCAATATAAATCCATAGACTAGGGAAGGAACGGATATCTTACCTTTCTTGCCAAATTATGGATATGGGAATCGTCAGTTCCATTGTCATGTATGAAACTAGATGGTTCATGAATTTCATCATTACTTTCTTCCAAACTCACTAGAAGAGATACTTGTGGAAGTTGCTGCATTGACAAGAAAGAAAAGATGTAATTCAAAACTGAGTTATAATATAAATCCAAAGATCAAGGAAGGAAGGGATATCTTATATTTCTTGTAAGTATAGGGATATTGTTGTTTGGTAAAGAGCTTTGTTTTGGACTTGGTGCTGTGGCGCTACGGTTGACAGGATATGTGTTAAGGTCCCACTCGCCCTGTCCATAATTTTTCTTCTTTGATTCTTGCCTACAGCTTTTCACTTGTCCAGTGCTGGATTAGTGGCAAAGTACATGATTCGGGGTTTTTCTTGCCATTTCAACCTATGCAAGTACAAGATTTGCAAGACTAGCACACATCCACTAAAATTCTTCATTAGAGGCGTGTGGTTGTATTTTTCAATAGCTTTGCACAGCCTCTTCAGCACAAATCCAGACCAATCAAATTTTGGAATTTCTGCCACATCTATGAGTGATTTGAATAGTTTGAAATCAACCATTCTGTTTGACACATGAGTAAGGAAGGATGACAAGCTGTAAAGAACGAATAGCCGCTTGAAGTCATCTCCTCCTTGTGTGAGTCTATGTTCTATCAATTCACTCAGTTTGGTCACCGATACTTTTCTATTAGTATTGATGTCATATTTTTCCTTCCATTCCTCTTGAAATGGCAAATTCTTTTCTTTTTTTCCCTCCAAAACATCATTTTTTCCTTTCATGGTAGCAAGAAGACATCACAGATGTCATTTTTTTGTCACTACAAATTTTGTATAGTCATCGATTTGCAACAATCTGTTATGACCATTAAAGTGCTTTACAAGCCAACTAAACATGGTAGTAGGCACTACTTTGAGTAACATTGTGAGCAAGCCTCCAAATCCTATGCATTTCTTGTTTTTGTTCATCAGTCAACTTATCAAATTTTAAAAAAGTACAAATAAATCCTATATTTTTTATAAAAAATTAAAAAAAATAATATAAAAAATCGAGAGTATTTAAATCAAGCCCGAGCTCATAAACTTGTTCTTGATCGAACTCAATTCGAGTTCGAGTTCGAGTACCACTTTCAAACAATTCAAGTAGATCGATTAAGGGTGTACTTGAAATTTGGGGTATTAAATGAGCGAGCTACTCGCGAGTAGCTCGGTCAACTACTCGACTCGAACTCGGTTTGACCTAGTTCGAGTCGAGCTCGATCGAGCTCGAGCTCAAAATACATATACTCGAGTAGCTCGCGAGCTACTCGAGTATATATATATATTTTTTTTATTTTTAATATTTATATTTCTGTTTTAGTCCCTATAGTTTAATAAATTATAATTTAATCTATTTATAATTATATTTTAGTCCTTAATTTATAGTAAATTATAATTTGACCTCATTAAATTTTAAAAAATTACAATTACATCCTATAATTTTTATAAAAAAAATTAAAAATAAATATAAAATAAATAAAATAAATAAAAAATAAAATACTTGAGCTCGATTAATGGAGCTCGAGTAGGTTTTCTTTTTTTAATGAGCTACTCTATTAGGGGTGTACTCGAACTCGACTCGACTCGATAACAACATCCCAATAAAGTAGAGCCATTTTCAACATGTTTTAGGAACCTCAAGAACAAGTTATAAATAGGGAACAGAAGCAAGCTTATGGCCAAGTAGATAATACCATGGGATTAGTTAGATTTAGATCTCAAAAACCATCAGAAGTTTCAAATTATGCACACCTTTCAAACATTTCTTATTTCTTTCTTTGTCAAAATGGTGTAGGATTTGAAGTTTCTTGTATACAACATTGGACAATAAATACTGCTGCTGACCAATCCAGCTAAAAGCTATCAATTGTTCAAAAGGGAACAGTCAAAACGCGTTTAGAATATATATATATATATACTAGCTGGCAATCAGCGCGCTAGCGCGCTGTAATTATATGTTATTTCCCGTTATAATTTTAATTCAATAGAATAGATATAAGTAATATAATATTTGTTGCACAATACATGTACTAACATTTATGTTTAATATTTTCACAAACCTACCCATAACTTCACTCGCTATACATGTCTATACATATTTAAACATTTTTATAAGATATATGGTTGCCAATACTTGTACACATACTTATACATATACATATATATGTATACACTATACGCACTTTCGTATATTTGCATATATTACACTTATTTTGACACTACAGATTTGCACACATTTTGCACATAATGTGCACACATTTTGCACATAATGTGCACACTACGCATATACATTCTCACACATTATAAATATTTGCAAATTCTTCTTGTAGATGCATACAGTACAATGTATATGTGTTACATACTACACATATTATACATACTTATACACATACTTATACATACTATGCATATATGTATATATTAAACATATTTTCATATATTGGCACATATTTAATTATTTATCACACTATAAATTTTTACTTATTTTCCACATATTTTCGACGCTACATATATTGCATATAATATTTACATTTGCACACACTTTAAATATTTGCTCATTAATAGCAGATGATAGCCTCCAGTTACTTCTTCGCCTCGTTTACTTTCTTCTTCACATCAGCTATTTCATCATCAGTACCGGCAGACTTCTTGTTTGATATCTCAGCTAAACTGGTAGAAATCTCCTTCAGCGTTTTCATTTTCTCATAGTGTCTCTTTCTTTTATAGTACTCTGAGACTTCTCCCCTAATAGCCTGGTACAGGAAAGTGCCGCAAGCTCCACAGATGGTGGTGGCCACCACAGTTCTCAATTTGACCAATGGAGAAGTCGTCCTTTTGTCACCGAAAAAAAAAACAAAAGGAAGAAAATTATGAATCTGTATTTAAAACCAAAACTCAAACATAAAGATAAAAGCAGTTGAGTCAGAAATTAGTTCATTAGAATGACTTAAAATAGTGTGAACCTTGTTCAGTTCTTCTTCTTCTTCGGTATATTTGATGTAGCTAGCTTGAGAGAAAGAGAGAGAACAAAGAGCTTGAGAGAAGAAAGAGACTCGAGAGACGAAAGAGAAGAGAGAGAAGGAGGCGAGAGATCGAGAGAGAGAGCTAGCTAGCGTAGTGCGGCATTGTGTGAGTGTGTGTGTGTGTGTGTTTGTGTGAAAAAATGAAAAGGGCAGGGCTGTGATAAGTGAGGAGTATACACTATACGCACTTTCGTATATTTGCATATTACACTTATTTTGACACTACAGATTTGCACACATTTTGCACATAATGTGCACACTACGTATATACATTTTCACATATTATAAATATTTGCAAATTTTTCTTGCATATGCACACAGTACAATGTATATGTGTTACATACTACACATATTATACATACTACGCATATATGTATATACTGGCACATATTTAATTATTTATCACACTATAATTTTTTACTTATTTTTCACATATTTTCGACGCTACATATATTGCATATAATATTTACATTTTCACACACTTTAAATATTTGCACATTCTTCTTACATTTTAACACATTTCATATGTGCACATATTTATACATACTTGTAGACACACTTATTCATAATGCACATATATTTATACACTATACATACTTCCACACATTTTCTCATAGTGTCTCTTTATTTTCGTATACTTGATGAGGCATAAGATTCACAGTTTCTAAATATCCCAAAGAATGTTCTGTTACATTTTGTGTTTCATTTTATGGATACACGCCACATGTCTAACACTCATCCCTAAAAATTCTCTAATCACTTGATAGGGTTTACGTGGCGTGTGTATCTATAAAATGAAATAGAGAATAAAACAAGGAATGAAACGGAAGATCCGAAATGTCTAAATATTTTTAACCTGGAAACGTAATAAGAGAAAAGAAAAGGGAGAATCACCTTAAAACTACTTGAATTGCGTGTTAGTTCACTAGAACATATTTCTCACACATATTAACTCGTGCTTCACACATTTTTACATACTATACATATTTATATATACTACACATAATTTCACACACTATATATTTTTACACGCTACATATATTAATATTGCACACAATTTCACAAACTCAACATATTTATACATACTACACATATTTTCACATACTATACATTTATGCACATTTTTCACAATATAAATATTTATACATAATACACATTTTTTGAAACACCATATTTGTACACATACACGCATATTTTTATATGCTACATATATTTATACATAATTCATACATTTTAATACACTATGCATATGAACACATATATACATAGTGCATATATTTTCACACACTATACATGTTTACACATAGTACACATATTTTACTCACTACATATACATATACATATTATATATATTTATCATACACTATATATTTCCACATATCTACACATATAACACACATTTTCACACACTATACGTTTTTATACATACTGCACATGTTTTTGTACACTACATATTTACACATATTATACGTATTTTCACAAACTATATATATTTGCACATAATTTATACATTTTCACATATTGTACATATTTACACATACTACAAATATTTTCAACCGCTGTAATAATTTATACATACTATAGATTTTTTCATATACATATATCTACACATATTACACACATTTTCAAATAATATACATATTTATAAAAACTTCAAACATTTTCTCACACTATACATATTTATCGTATTTTCATACATTACACCTATTTATATATATTACCTATATTTTCACACATTATTTATATTTATATTTATATATATACACATTTTCAACCACTATACATTTTTACAAATACTTCACACATTTTCAAACACTACATATTTGCACATAGTACACATATCTTCACACATTATACATATTTATACATACTACATATATTTTCACACACTATATATATATGCACACATTTCATACACGATATGTATTTACACATACTATAAATATTTATATACGCTATATATATTTATACATATTATACATATTTTCACACACTATACATATTTATAAATACTACACATATTTTCACCCACTATATATATTTCCACTTATTACACACGTTATACATTTTTATACATATTACACACATTTATGCAAATGTAATCTATTTACCAACACTACATGCATTTTTACAAATAATACATATTTACAAATATTTCACACATTTTCAGAACAATTTTCATATCTTTCTTTTTCAATCATTTATTAATTCCGAATTCTCTTTATATCAAAACTTTATACATTAATTCACTTTCTATAATTAGTCTAATTATATTATCATAATATATTGTTTGAATTTCGTATTATATACATTTTCATACTCTACTACTGTTACAATTAAACCTTTATCCACTATTACGATATCAGTTACATAGATAATATTTCATAAGTCTATACACATGTTATTTGTTTATTCTAAATTTTCATACTACACATAATATACATTTGGGTTAATTACCGATCACCCCCATGTGGTTAACAAAATTTCTAAAAAACCCTCATTTGGTGAAAAAATCTACTAATAACCCCCATGTGGTCTTGATTTAAGTGGGAAGTGGATGAAAATTGTTCTCAATAATGGAGAGTGTATGCAATGCGCCTACAAGATGCGAGTAGATTAAAATATAAACCTAATAAGGTATCACTTGACAAAAATAACCCTTGACCTTAGCCCATAATTTTTATTTGTTTTTTCCTTCTTTTCTTACCACTTTTTCTTTCTTTTCTATTTATTCGACAACCTTGCCGCAAAGGCGATTTTCTCGTTTCCGGCCATGGGTTTCATTCAAAACTTCATCGTTGTCTCTTCTCTCCCTCATAACAATACATCAATTGCACTGCCTGATTCAATCATCCAAATCCTACCCGAAAGTCACCGAAAAATTTCCAGAGACGATAATCAATATTGTGTTGATTTTCAAGAATTTTGATAAAAATTTCTTTAACGATTGGTTTGATTTGGTTATGCCTTTGGTGACTGTAAACCTCTTCGCATTGTCGGCAAGGCCATGGCGGCTCACATAGTGGCCACTGATTCTTCTGTGTCTCTCAACCAGTTCATTTTCAAGGTTTGGCATCGGGAACGGATGCATTCCATGGAGTTGCTCTTGTGGGGACGTGTGAATAATACTTCTAAGCTGCGCTGATCGATTAAGGTGCGAATCAGGTATCAAGCATCTTTGCATAGAGAGAAAGATTATCTTATGGTTGAATTAAGTGTTCGCTTTGCATAACTTAGACAAAAATTCTTGCACTACAATCTTTTTGTAGTGCTTGGAACGTTGTGAGACCCAAAGTTTGAAATGCAAGAATTTCATTCAAACTTGCATAGGTGTGTGGATGGTGAGGTGGGTTAGCACATTTATTTGGTCAAAATGGCAAAGTAAATAAAGTGAAATTTAGATTTTTTTTATTAAAATTTCACTTTTCATAGGTTATAACACGTATTTTTCATGTAATACAAAAAAGTAGTACTTATATGTCTACAAGTAATACTTGCAAAAATTTATTACCTTTGATCCAATGATTTGTCTTCACAAAGACAATAGTCAATGATATCTTTCTCACATCCCAACAAACTGGCCAATGCATCCTTGTTTTTCTTGAAAATTGTAGCAGCATACACATCTTCATTATCTGGCCATTTATAATTGACGCCACCAAACTTTTCTTCAGCTAATGTGCATTTAGTTTGATTTTCATTCTCCTCATTATTCTTCTCATTATCATCAACAAGTTCACTTGTCCGTAGTTCAAATGATGGGATTGAATCAGCCATCATTTTCCTCATTTCCGTCACCATGTAAATGATTTCATCCATGCTTTTGAGAAATTCAGCACCTATGAAGCTTGCCCACAATTCTTCTTCTGGAGATATCCCACAATTCTTCCGGATATAGTGATTCATTGATCTTAACCAAATACATTCTCGACTAACATCGTGAATTGCTATAATTTCAATATGAATTGAAAAAGTAGCAGTTATTATTTGTTTTGTGTATTTGACCTTGCTTAATGGTATGCTGTGTGGGGGAGATGTTCAATTCGTGGACGTTCTGCCTAGTTTTGATGTAGTTTGGGATTTTAAGCATATTTTGGTCAATTGAACTCTAAATTTGGTGATTTCAATTGATGTGTTTAGTTAAGATTCAGGGCTACAATTGGTGTTTTATGAGTTTTGTCAAATTCTGCATGCACGGAATTCTATTTTACGTGTTAAAATGCTAGTTAAAGCTGAAATCTACATTTCGTTAATATGCACATTCTGCTCAGTTTGGCCATAGTTCGGTATTTCAGGCATAACTTCGTTATTTGAACTCCAAATTTGGTGATTCAAATTGATGATTTTAGTTAAGACTTTGGGCTACAATTGTTGTTTTATGCATTTTGTCAGATTCTGCATATATTGAGCTCCATTTTGGGTGTGAAATGCTAGTTAAAAGCTGAAATTCTAACATAGCTATTTTGCACATTATGGGCAGCTTTGCCATAGTGTAGTATTTTGGGCATAACTTTGCTATTTGAACTCTGAATTTTGTGATTCAAATTGCTGAATGTAGCTAAGACTTGGAGTCTTTTTGGAATTGCCATATTTTGCCTGTATTGAAATCCATTTTAGGATAAATGTTTACACTGAGGCTGAAATTTTGATTTGTTTTCATATCCTTGCGGTTTCGTGTCACTTTGCCAATGGCCTTTTTAATGTTATTGCTTGTTTGCTGCATGTGTTGCACATATTGCATAAGAGTTTTACTTGTGGTACTTACATTAGTGTATTTTAAGTTCAGGGAGATCAAATGGGTCCTAAGAAAGGTACTACCTCTTGCAAGGGCAAGGCCACTCATGTGCGCTTGCCAAATTTTGAAGCCAATGCTCGGCCATTTCCCGAACAGTCAACCTCCACTCAGGGCACCTTCTCAAGACCCTCGTCATCCACTTCAGTTTTGCCATACTTTGGTATTTCAGGCATAACTTCGTCATTTGAATTCCAAATTTGGTGATTCAAATTGATGCTTTTAGCTAAAACTTGGAGCTACAATTATTGTTTTATGAGTTTTGTCAAATTCTGCATGTACTGAGCTCCATTTTGGGTGTGAAGTGCTAGTTAAAGCTGAAATTCCAACATAGCTATTTTGCACATTATGCACAGCTTTGCCACAGTATAGTATTTTGGGCATAACTTTGTCATTTGAACTCCGAATTTTGTGATTCAAATTGCTGAATGTAGATAAGACTTGAGGCTACAACTTTTATATTGGGAATTGCCAAATTGTGCCTGTAAGAATGCATCAGTTATGATTGTTTCAGTTGCTTGTAGGACTAAAGATGCCATGTGTTGTCAAATGGATTTACAACTTCCATCCTATTTTTCTAGTCATTTTCCATCCTTTTGTTTCCTTTCTTAGATGCCTCATGTGATTTTGCAGTAGAATATTAAAGTTTGAGATTAATTTAAAAAAAAAAAAGAGTTTGGAATTTGTCCCTTAATGTGGATAATTAGTTTTTGATTAGTTTTTAGTTGTGTTTTTACACTTGCTTGTTCCAAATAAAACATATATTTCCTTTGGCCTACAGTTCAACCAATTCAATATTAAATCAGAATAAATTTCACCTGTTATAAATCACTTTTACATAAAATGAAAACAAGAATTCATGGCTCTACCATTCCAATGATTTTCAATAGTTCATATCACTTTGGAGGTTGCAAATATGGTTGTTGCAATAGTTATACATTTTTTAACTTGTCCTCAAGTCTAAGCACTAAGAAATTAAAAATGGTTGAAACATAACCAGAAATTGCATAGCAGCAATGCAAAAGTTTGCAAGGATCCCCAAATGCCAGGTTGCTTATTGCTGTCATGGAAGGATTGAGGTTTTTGTGGGTCTTATCAGCCTCTGAATATCAAGTGAAGAACTCCAAACTGTCCAACAAGGCTGCAGCCAGATGCATTTCCATCTAAACATTTGCACAATCAGTTCAACAAGCTTTGTGACTTCACAACATCAAGAGCACGTAATAATATCTCGCTTCAGTACAGCAGTGTACAGACCGATTACAGCAGATGTTCATTTTATGCTCTAATGTAGGAAGGCTGATAAAAAATAAATATACCTGCTGCAAAATCCAATATGGAAATAAACTTCAGATTGTATATATATTTGGAACCTTGTATGAAAAGTGATACTAAATGACAATGAATATCTCTCTGTCAATTTGTATCAAATTTGTTTCACTTCAGACTTTGTAATTTAAATGGTTTGCAGCTTTCTATCTTGCTGAAGTTTGTACTGCCTATGAAATAGGCTTGTTGTTTGCACACCATCAATAGAAGTTCTTACAGTTAAAAACACAACAACTTTATATCACTTCCCTACCTCTTTTCCTCCCCCAAGAATCATTCAGTAATAGTTTATTTTTCTTTCTAAAAGATGTCGACTTCATTGTAGTTCATCATTCTTAAGAATCAAACATATATGTTGTCATCATGTTACTACTACTTTAATCACAAACTTATTCAATCTTATACTTCATTGTGCATACCATTCATCCATTTCTACATGATCTTCAAATGTACAAGTCTTAATTACTTGTTTTCAATACTTGTGATGGTGTTAGAAGTTGAGGAATCATTTTAAAGTAGGTAAGTAGGTAACTCTGGTTTCTCTAAACCAAAAATCTAACTTTGAAAGACTCTTCAAGTAATGAAAACAAGGATCCATGCCCAGTATTTTTTGTTAGCCCAAATTAAATAAAAAACAACTTAAGCAATCAAATTTGGTTTTGAGCTGAAGTACCACACTTCTGAGTACCAAAGATAGATGGCAACTCTAATATTGTCAATGGCCCTCATTATGATGTTAGAATCTAAAAGTTGTTGCATGAATAACACTACCCTTTTCTTGTGAAAAGTGATGCATCAGAATATAAAACTTTTCCTTACCCAAAATAAGCACTATAAAGTAACCCAATGAGACAATGAAAACTAAATAGCAATTCCAAATTCATATAAATAGAAGACAAGCTCAAAACTCAATCAGTGCTCTTCAATCTGATGACGATATAAGGGCCAAGTGTGTGCGGCTTGCCCTATGTTCTATTAACTGGTTGCCATGGACACCTAAATTTTGGGCTTCTTACACAAAACCCCATATCATTGAGCCTATATGGATTAAATAGCTTTATCTGAAATAAATCCATACTACACTACACCACACCCTATAATGTGTGTTATTTACTTGCATTAAGGGACCCTTAGACTAACAGCTCTCACTCTTTATTGTCTTCTCATACATTGCTAACCACATTATGCTGACCTAGCAGCTAACATTTAAATTTCATTATATGACTTTCATCTGTCTTTACATACTATTTATCCAGTTTAAGTACCAAAAATCTTCTCAATTGTTGAGAAGCGGTACAACATTCAAAGGAATTTGCGAGAAGATCAATAAAGCTAGTATCATAATTTTACAATTAAATCCTATTAGAATTCAGAGAAGCTAGATATGATACATTTGGATAGCTATACAAAATCAAATCACTTTGCCTTATTCTCTAAAGATCAAGAATAAACTGTACCTTACAGCTTCAATCTTCAAAGGCTAAAATGTAGTTCATTTACTCCAGAAATACTTGAATCCTATCACCCATTGTGTCTTTAAAATCCAATAACACTTTTCCTCCCTCTTCTATAGCAGCATCATCCAAAAGGGCTTTGATGTTTACACCCCCCAAAGCTGTGGAATAGCATGATTATTCAGAACCTTACTTAGATACGGAAAGTGATTAATTCAGTTAACTCCAGTCAAAATACCTGGAACTAGATTGGTTATGCCTTCCAAAAATCCAGCCTGAGAAGATAACACAGTCATATTTCTTAAAACAAAATCTGTATTCAAAGATGCTCATGCACAAAAAGTGGAAATAGCTTCAGATACGGAGAGTTAAAAAATCAGGAGACTAGAACACAAAATTGACTTATTCTGCAAATCTTATTATCAATATTATTAAAGAAAACAATTAAAGAAAAGTTCGACAAACATGAATGAGTGAAGTGGAGACATAATTATGTTTCAAAATTATACCAAGTAAAAAAAGAATAACTCTAGTCATATTAAGAATGATTCCGAAGCAAAGAAGAAATGATATCACATGTAAAAGCACAAAGAATGAACCATTGGCATTTCTGACTGGGATGGAAGGGTGTAAAAAATCATTGTGCTTAAATTTTAGTTGAACACTGAAAATAGTTTTGTCGATTTTTGTGGCCAGAAAACTGGAAAATTCTGGAAGAATATAATAAACTTGGATGGTTCAAAGACCATCAGAAATGCGGGAGGTGGTCACAACTCACAAGTACCATCAGGACTAATAGAAAGGGGCTATTCCAAGTAACATCACTGCTCAGAAAGCATATTTTATAATTTCAATTTCTTAACAAGTGCTTCAGAACCATAGATCAGCCAACAAGCAAGTAACGAGCTATAGGGCACTGTATGGGCAGTCAAAATGACTGTCCATTTAACACAAGTGCTGAATTACTTCAAAAATATCACCATTTTCAAATTTCCTCAAAGATGAAGGATTGCCAATCATATGTGCAGCACCTCATGGTCGTAATACTTCATTATTTGCAGTATCCGACCAGTTTTGAAACTTAGCGGTAGCATTTTCATACACTTCGAAAGCATAACGTAAAACATATATAAGAAAGAGTATTATTTGATTCAATGGACATAACAAACGCCGCCAAGAAAGATGCACAAAGAAGAGTAAATATTATTTTATTCGTGTACAACAGCAAGCATGTGTCCACATAGCCAAACGTTAAAAATGGAGAGACAGGAAAATTAAAAGAATGAAAAAGATCAAAGCACAGAATAAGCAGATTCAGATAAAGAAGCAAGACAGTAAATGCAATTTGGATCATGCATTGCAGAATCTTGCTAAGTGCCAGATCTAAATTTTTATACCACTTTGAAAAGTCACATACAATTTGTCCAAGGAAAGAAACAAATCCTGCAATGTTCCACATGTTCCAATGCTTTGACAGATAATTGAGAGTGGGTATATGTTTTGGATGACTATCAACGAGCAACAGCATCCAATCAAATAAGCTACTGGTAGATAGTCATTAATAATTTAATATTATAATTGCTTTTCCTTCTTTGTTTCTATAGTTCCTTTCAATTTCATCAATACAAAATCTGTAAACAAACCTATTCTATATGCACTAGTTCTGAGAATATGGTGACTTACAGGAATTTGGATATCAAGCTTTTCAAATCCATCACGTCCAGTAATTTTGACTCTTAATTTTCTAGACCAGATCCCAGAAAATGGACCTGTAGAATCATTTGCAGAATATTTATCATACACCTCTGGAGTCAATACTTCAATCACTGGCTCCTGTACACTCCCACGTTTCTGGTCCTTATCATCTTGTACATTTTGTTTAATGCTATAACTTGCAGATGGGTGACCTATTTTTAAAGACATTGAAAATGAGGCTAAAACAGTTTAGCAACTTCATGAAAGCAGGATCTCAATCTGAATCTTAAGAAGTATATCCAAACCAAAGTGATAGTGCAAATTTGACAGGGAAGTAGGATGGAGATCTTTTGTTCGGACATGCAAGATGTGCAAGTCGTTCTGGAGAACTCTGTTTCTATCGAATATTCACTTCAGTATCGTCTGATTAGCAGACTGTACCTGGCTTCAATTGGCCTAATTTTCACCCACCTGTTTGTGAAGCAACTGGAGACACATTGGTAGCATAGAGCTCTTCTTCTTTGTAGTAATTGTTGAAACCTAATATTTCCTTAATTTCTTCAAAGGTTGGCATGTTTCCAGGAGAAGGCATCCTTCCTCCTCTAATGGCTGTGAGGGCATCCTGTAAGTATCTGAAGACATTATACACCACCTATTTCAAGTAACACTATGCAACATAGGAACGTAGGAGAAGTGTAGAGAACTTCAAAACAAGAATATTATAGATGAATTGGAAGCTAAAGGCAAAGAATTATTCAACTTGGCCCAATTTACATAACTTTCCATTTAGTAATTGAACTGTAATTTATGACTTCGTATATGTAGCAGTAGAAACTACAGAAAGCATCATAGTTTGTTTTCTAACCACTCCACTCTAGTTTAACAACATCCAACAATGTACCTAATAAGAAGACAAAGCATTACAAACATTATATAATGGTCACTATCATAGAATACTTTAAAAGATAGTTTCATATGTAAATGCTAACCATTTAATTTCTTCTGTAAATGAAACAAAAAGGAAACATGAAGAAGTCTTACCTGCATTGAACAAATGGATACCCCAATCAAAGAAAGTGGATATGCCACGAGCTTGTATCCAATTTCCTCGAGTTCAATAGGATTGAAAATTGGTGTTTTCCCTCCTCCTTCAAGCATGTTGGCCTTGAAAAGATATACAAGGTTTGTCAGTAGACAATCTTCCAGACAGATGCACCCAAGTACATTCATAATGAAATCCCATGAAACAAGCAACTCTTGTTCATCAATTTTTAATTCGAAGACGAGGATAATGATATATGATAAAGTGTAGGCCACCATTATAAGGAAAAGGTACTAAGATTGGAAAGTCAATTCTCTATGGATGAGGATGTCCAAAGAAAGAAATTCAGCATTAGAGTTTACGTGTACATCTGAAGTTGATGTATCTGTTTGACAACCTAGTTAGTGACGCAACAGAGTGGAAATACTATAGGATGATTTAACACAAGCTAAAATGTTCCAAGTAAAATCATGTGAAAGATAATGGTGTTGACCAATCGTCTAATAATTACTAGAAAATAATATAAATTAAGGATGAAGAATCTCAAAGGTGGAATGTGATACGCAATATACAATGAAGGAAAGTGAAGATAGCCTCTTGCCAATAACTTTAGAACAAGTATAAACCATTGCACCCATCAAAGAAACAAAACTTATTTACATTAGAAAAATAGCATCATACACAGGAAAAAAAAAAGCATCCTTTCCAAATCAGGTAAGGGCAACTCTGAATGATCACTGAGAGGATGTACCATTTTTGGGATCAGTGGATAAACTTCACAAAAGGCCTTCATTTCTTCTTTAGATTCAAGTGCATCAATGAATAGAACATCAGCTCCAGCATCAGCAAGAGAACGTGATCTCCAAAGGGACTCTTCTAAGGATATAGCTTGTCGGGAATCAGTTCGTGCCACTATAACAATATCGGAGCCACTCTCTTTCCTAGCATCAACAGCCGCTTTTATCCTCATCACTGCTTCCTCTCTGGACACTACTTTCCTGCCACGTGTATGGCCACAAGCTTTTGGAGAAACCTTTTGGAGACAGCATTACCAATATGAACATTTGAACATTTTACTTGGCTAACAAGTCTTGCAACCAAAAGAGAATGGCTGTTGATTTACAAGAAAATTATTTTGCAATTTGAACAAAAGTTATAACCCTGGAAATCATAGGCAGAGTGCAGAGGACATTTATTCTAAAAATTATTCCCAATGTAGAACCCACAAAATACTAAGTTATTGGATCCTCCTTTCATATGCAACAGAAAGAGTGATATATATATACACATATAGAACAACTAAAGCACCCTCGACTCAAAAGAAAAAGACTAAAAAAAAATGCAGCTTAAAGATTAAGAGTTTTCAGAGAAATCCTTTTAAAAAATAAAAGATTTCCCCCACAGTTTAAAATTTTGGAGTTTTTCTATAAACACAAATTGTTCTCTACTTCAGGTACGCACACAAAAACTTTACGTCCTTCCTTATGATCACAAAGTAACTTGTAATTATAGATGGGTTTTCATGAGAATGATACGACGAACAACAACTAAGCCTTTATCCCACTATGTGGGGTCGGCTACATGGATCATATTTCGCCATCATTTGAGTGTCAAAGTTTTTACACCAGCTGCCAGTCTGACGCAACCCTCCTCCTTTTCCCAGGCTTGGGACCGGCTACTTATAGGCAGACAAGCTACCTATAAGTAGGCGGAGTTATGAGAATGATACGATCAATAAGACAAAAACATAATATGTTCATCCTCCAAATCCACAAACAAGTGTCACCAACATTTCCTAAAACAGTTATGAAATTATTTTGCAAAGGGCTCTAACCTTGGATTCGTGTATCTTGAACACATCTTCCCTAGTGGAGAATACTTTGGGTTTTAATGGTAAAACACTAGAGAGAAAGAACAAAGCACTCATTATTGACTAGGAAGGTTTCACACTACATATATAACATAGCTTTCTTCCAACACAAACATTATCAACAAAGACATGATGAAATTTTAATGGTAGCATTGAGGTAATATTAAATGAAAGCAGAGATTATCTAAAGGTGAAAACCTGATCTTCAAGAATTATTCCAGCAAAGCCTGCTCTAATATATCCCTTTACGGTTCTCTTGACATTCATGGCGTTACCATATCCATTATCTCCATCTCCAATGACAGGTATGGACACAGCTTGTGTAATCTGCTCTCCTTGATCCACCATTTCTCCATAAGAAATAAGTCCTGTGTCTGGAAGCCCCAACCGAGCAGCTGATATCCCAAAACCTTGAGGAAGCATGAAATTCATTACATTTCTCCTAATTAGCAAGAAATTAGGGCTAGCTAAAGTGGCATAGTACATATCATCAGAAAAATAAAGATCTTTAGTTCCAATCATAGCTTCCAGATACTAAAAAGGGATTGAGTAGGTGTGTAGAAACTTTAAGAAGCAAAATGCAATAGCCAACCCCCATTTTGGAATTTCAGCAAAAGCCCTTCAATTCTTTCCCATACAAAGATTCCACATTTAGCATAATTGTGATTTCGAGTCTGACCAACATCCTTCCTCAAGCTCATATACCAACAACAAAGGAGAAAGAAAATGATGCAGCCAAGAAGAGCATACCCAATGAACAGCAAAAACAGGAAAGTGATGGGAAGAATACAGTTCTCTTGGAACTTCAAAGGGAACCTACACCTTTCGCTACTTTTTTTGCAACCATAGTACCAAAAAGTATCGATTTTCCTCATTTTCATAGAAGTTCTGCAGGGAGAATAGTGTTGCAGGCAGAAATTCAAATGGGAAAAGGTGCAGGAAGAAGCAACCTCACTAGATCCTGGAGGGACCAAATAACTTTCTATGTTCAGTGGCATCCTCTTTCTTGAATTTGGAAACGACTTCAAGTTTAACCTTTCTGAAAGCCAGCCATCTGATTTCCTATTTTCCTACAAATTTGGTGTATTTTCCCTGCAATTTTCCAACAATGCCATCATACCTTTAGCAGCACCTGAAGCATCACACTAAAAGATTGCATGTTTCACTTCCAATTCCCTTTCAGGGTCTTGTTCTGAAAATTAGAACACTCTCTCAATGATAGTGTTAAGGATCCAAGGAAACTTCTCTTCTCCATGATTCTCCCAACAGCAGTTCTTGAGGCAAAAAAAATTTGACCCGCCATTGTTACCAGGCAAATTCTGTGCAACCATATCTCCCTTTCCATCAACTTGTTACAACTCTTAAAGCTAGATTTTTATCTACTTCAGCAAAATTTCCGTCAACCAAAATTAGGCCATCTATGGGTTTCATTGTTCACTAAACTTTAATTTCGAAAATCAAAAGTTGCTCTCCTTGAGCATCAATCAAAACCTCAGTTCAATTATTTACAGCAAATTATGCATTTCCCAAAAGAAAGCTAAGTTCCACATTGCATAATTGAAAACAATCAAACATTTGAAAGAACAAGAAGGGGCATTGGGACTCACATACCAGTAGTGAAGCAGAATTCAAAACCAGCTCTTTCCACAAGCTTAGCACTCAAAGCATCAAAACATGCCGGGCCCAGATAAATTCCTGGCGAACCCAGAAGTTTCCTCAGCTTTTTTGCCTGAGAAGAATCGTTATTACTATTCTTGCTACTGTAATTATTCATGCTTTTACTTTTGTCATCATCATCTTTGGACACTATAGTTGACCCTCCATAGCCAGCAGAGGTTGAGATAGTACTAAACTTGGAATTCAAACTTCTTGCATTATTGACTGGAAATGAATTGATGATATGAAGATTGTTTTTCCTGGGCAGGAAAAGTAGCCGTTGGAGGGTTGAGGGAGGAGAAATGCAGCTCAAGTCCATCAGGCTATGCCGCTATGGCCAACTTGCTCTGCTTGGAATTGGGATTCTTCTGAGAATTGAAAGCAAATTCTTGATTAAATAAAGGGTTATCTTCAATTTATTCCAATGGAAGATAGCATCACTTTGAGATTTTTATTAACACTTTCCGAGGTCGCTATCAATTAAATATGGTAATTAATAATATTATTAATTATTAATTTTAAATAACAATTTTATCAATCAATAAGAAATAAATTAAATTACATTTGTCCCTCTTATATTTAAATATTAATTTAAATTTATCTATTCCATAATTTTGTATTAATACTTAAATATTATTAGTTTGAGGCAGCATAAAATATTGAGCAAAAGTAAAAAATGGTAACTCAACTATTACCAAATCCAGCTTTTGATGACTCAATTATTACCAAATCTCGCTTTTGGTTACTCAACTATTAAGTTGGTAAAAAAGGTCATCTAACTCTCTAACGTATGACTTTTGGTCATTCCGTCCATTGATTCAGTTTGTGCATACGGAAATCACTTTTTTCAAGGGTAAAATAGTCCGCACAGCATAAAAATGAGGGATAAAACCGTAAACAAAGAGTAATTTTTTTTTTGCTGGCTTAAACATTTCCTAATTTCATACAAATAAATATTCACTCAAATTTGATTATTTGCCTCCGCCCGAAATATGTTTGATTGATTAAATCTAAAAGGGTGGGTCGCAGCTGCGATGCGTTTTAGGCTCAGATATCTCATGGGCTGTCGAACGTTTTTACGAGGTAGCAGAACATAGTAGGTACGATGATTGTTTATGCGGGTTGTTTTTGGCGATGATGTTCTTCTGTCCGAGAACAATGATGGGCGATGATGTTCTTCTGTCCAGAGCAAGGATGCTACAATTCCTTCGATCTCTATCTAGGCAGTCAAACCCCTCAATTCGCACAGCCGGTTTGTTACCAAAATTCGCCTTAACACACCCCTTCCTGGTGGCGGATGACAGATGAAGACGAAGCCAAACCGGAGGGAATTGGTATCGCCCTTAGCGAAACTGGGGTTGCCTTCTCATCTCCAAATCGAGCGTCCTGAATTAATGGGTTAGATACTCTACTCGGCGGTGACCAGCTGAAAAATGGGTTGTAGAGTAATTGATTGATGATAAGAACGATTGCAGTTACAGAGCGTGGTTTGAAGTGATGAAGAAGATGGAAGACCCCTGTGCGGACTATTTTACCCCTGAAAAAAGTTATTTCTGTTTGCACAGACGGACTCAGTAGACGGAATGACCAAAAGTCATACGTTTAGAGAGTTGGATGACCTTTTTTACCAACTTAATAGATGAGTGACCAAAATCCGGATTTGGTAATAGTTGAGTGACCATTTTTGACTTTTTGCGCTAAAATATTTGATCAATTTTTTTAACAAATTAAAATACTTGTTTATTTTTTTCATCTTTTTTCTTTTCTTTTTATTTCATCTTCTTTTATATAAATAAATATGTCAAGTTTCTTGTAATTTATAATTTTTTTTACTTGTTTTAGTTTATTGTGTCTTTATAATATGATTGTTTATCTTATTTGTATTATTGACAATTTAAAGCATTGATTTAATATCTTAAATTTTTTTTATTATATTATTATATATATTAAAGTCATCTAATCAACATAATAAAATTATATAATGACAAAATAAATAAATAAAATAATTATTTGCTTATTAGTTGTAAAGTGTATATTTATTATAAATATATATTTTTCTAATAGAGATATCTTTTATACTTAATAAATTTAATAAAAAATTCATTTACTCTAAATTAAAAATTCATAGATAAATTTCAGGGTAAAATAGTCTAAAATATAAAAAAAAATAAAAAAATAATGCTACAAATTAGTGATTTATTTCACAATTACAAAATGAGGTGTTTGTTTTGTTCAACTTTTTCAGCAAAATTTTTAAAACACAAAACAATGCTACAGTAATTATTTTTGCTACAGTAATTTTTATAAATAAAATATTGAATTTAAATTTGAATTTTAAATTTTAATAATAAACAATTCTTCATAACACACTTCCCACCAAAATAAACTAATAAAATACTAATTCAAATTTAAATTTTAAACTTTCATTAATAAAAAAATCTTCAATACAAATACCAACAAAATAAAATCATTCATTCCAAACACTCTCAAAATATTCTTTTCTCATAACAAATCCCAAGAAAAAAAATTTCATGATATAATCCAAAAATAGCTCATCCAAACGGAGCCTAATCTTTTCATTTAAATATAGTAAAAGGATATCATTATCAGTTCAATTGCTAATAAAAATCTTTGATGGGGGCAAAATGATTAAAGATCATCTTTCATGAGGTAAATTAAAAATAACCCTTAAATAAATCATACATATATATATATATATATATATATATATATATATGTGTATAGAGAGAGACTAATTACAATTTAGTACCTCATAGTTTATCAATTTATCAAAAGACCCCTCCACATTTTTACAAATTGCATAAGGAGTCTTGAATGATTTTCCTCAGCTCCCAATATTTTATCTAGGTTGCACAATTAGTTTTTAACTTACCAATAACAAATTTGATGCTCAATAATTATAATTTAAGGTAAAAAACAATTTAATAGAAATCTTTTTTTTTTGGTTCATTTAGAAAAATTGATTTTTGTGAATTTAATTATTCTTTTCATTTTGAGAAAGATTCTAATTCTAAAGTTTTTGAATTAGTACCAAGTTATTATAATTCTCATAATATTATATAATAAATAAGGCATAGACAATAAATTCCCTTAAACTATTAATTTATCTCACATTAACTCTTATAATTTTTAATTATAAATTTTATTTATAATTTACAATAGGAAAACTGCAAAAATCATAATTCATATTTGTTGGTAAAACTTTTTTCATTACTCAAAGTTAAAATAATCTAATTTCCTCACTCATTTTAAAATCTTGTACTAAATTTATTATTTTATCTAATTTTATTTGATTTTTTAATAAAAAATTTGTTCGTGTAAATGGTATGATGACAACACTTATATATTTTTTCTTAAAAAATAGATAAAATCAGATAAAATACCAATATAAGGTCTGTTTTTAGTGCGAGTGAAAAAAATTTGTAATTCAAAATTCTATGTATTACTAATTAATTAACCATTAATTAATGAGAATGCTTTTTTAAGATCAAATACTTTCTATGAAATTAGCAAAAATATTATCATTACCTATTGATTAATCTATTAACAATACATGAGATTTACATAAAGATATATATATATATAATTCTGGGACTTTTTTTAAAAAATTTTGGACATATTCAATACATGAGATTTTGGTATTGATAATTAATTGAAATTGGGATTTGGAGCACTATACTGAATGGAGAAAGGCATATGGGCATATGCTTTCTGTTTGGCTAAATCTAACTGAACTGGATGGAAACAAACAATATTTTGCGGCTCTGCTGCAGTCTGCACCTGAGCTCTCAGTTCTCACACAGTCACACAGTCACACAGTCACACAGTCACACAGTCACAGCTTTTCGTTTTTCCTTCCTCTCCTTTTAAGTAAATTTAACTGAATCATCGTTGTCTATCTCTGTATCTACATGTGGATCACAGCAGCTGCGCCAACTTCCTCATCAATCTTCCTTGGTAATTGAGCTCTCTTTGTTTTGGTTTTACTTTACTTGTTGGTTTTTATTCTTTTCTTGATTTTTAACTTTTTCTTTTATGTGGGTTCTTTTTTTTATTATGTGTTCATATTATTAGTCTATTTCAAGAGGGAAAATTTGGGTTGTGATAAACTGTTTAATTTAGTGCTCCAATTCGGTAAAGACTCCATTTTTATTTGTGATTTGTGGTCAAGTTTTCATTTTTTTGATTAAATAGGCTACATTTTGGTGTTTTGAGAGAACCCTTTTTGTTAAAATCCTATTTGCATGTATACATTAATGCGAGACTGGTGTAAATTTTTTGTAATGAGATATTAGTGTAAATTTTTGTAATGTTTTGATTCTCATTGGAGAAAAAGTGACTTCTTTTTTTCATTTATAGTTAACTTGTCATTAGACTTCTATTCATGACTTTAGAGGTTGATGTATAAAGGTGCCTAATCTTATCTCTTTATTGCTGATCAATGTTCAATTTTGCCTGCATATTGTGTCATTTTCTCTTCAGGCAAATTTCGTTTAGATTACGAAGTTGCTGTTGATTATTTTTGTTTTGATTCTTGGTTGACTTATAACAAAATATCAATTAATTGCTGGTTTAGATTCAAAGATAAACGAATAGGAACTCTAATATGAGTCATACAAGTCATTTGGTTATTGGAGATCCGGAATCTCAAGTTACTTTTACTTTCTGCTAGTTAAACAGGTTGTATTGACCGAAATTTACAGAAACTTTCAAATTCATAAGTAGAAGTAAATTGGAATGCCCAGAAGTGTTTATAATCCTATAAGAATATTGTTATTCCCATTGTTTTTCATCATGTACTTTTTGTGACTGTAAAGAGGTCTGCCACAAGCATGCCCTATTTTAGGCTAATCACATGGAATCATTCCTGTCCTGTGTGATCCATGTTCTTTGTGACAGTATGTTAGGAAAATTTTTCTTGTTGGGAGTGGGAAGGGAAACTGAAATTAAAAGAGACGCCAAATTGGCTATGGAGCAGTTATATTCTTCTCTTTCGAAGACTGGTTTTTGTTAACATCCTTCAATTTTTTGCTTGGTTTCATTTCAGGTCCTTCCTATTGCCATTATTGTAGTGCTGAAGGAATTGGTTGTTCGACATCATATGGAATAACCAGCAGTTGGATCAAATCACCTTCTGACATTCATAGATTTTCTGATCATTCAAGCTTAAGGTGTATATCTTAAGAAGAACTTCCTTATGTACTATCAAGACTTAATAGGGTTGATCATAAGAATTATTGGTTTAAAGCCACCATAGCTCATCCACAACTGATTTAGACTTTGCTGGCGTGGAGGATGATTGACTGAATTTTCTATTATTTTGGTATGGATTAATTTATGCTTCATTTATTCTGGCCACCGCCAACACTATAGAGCTTTAGGTTTCTATAAATACGCCATATTGCCGTTGTTGAAATCTAGAGGAATGATTTAACTTCCTAAAACTTCGAAAGAATTGTGTGTAGAGTTTGAAGGCATTTTGGTGCTGCTTCTTAATGAAAATGAAATTCCCTCTGTTGGTTCTGTTCTTTTTATCTTCCTCGAGTTTCTGTGATAATGAATCTTTTTATCCTTCCTATCTTTGATTATTTTGATTCCTTCACCAGCCTGATGTAAAAATGTGACTGGGATTCCTAGGTTTCTCTAATTATCATTGTTTTTTCATAATCTATAATGACAAAACCTTACACAAAAAAAGAAGGGGTTCAAGTGAAATAAATCATTTTATCTGCTAATAGTGTATCACAACCTAATAAATTTATTCATGCAATTCTCTTTTTTTTCTTGTTTCCCTGTTATCTCATTCACTTTCTGTTCAGTTTCAGGTGTGAAAATCCTTTCTTTGGGGTTACACAATTCCACTTGTTACCTAATGGACATCAGAGTTGTGATTTAAGCGTTTCAGTTGCTGCTGATTACTCAGATTCACTTTCTGAGTCTTCCAGTTTAGTTGGTAACAATGGATATCATCCTCTTGAAGAATTAAGAGAATGTAGAAGTGTTCGGGCCACTAAGCTCACAGATGCTGAAATTGCAAGGACAACTGTTGAGGTTTTCCACTTTGACTCTTTACTGTGAAAAGGGTTGCAATAAATTTTCATAACTTCTAGTTGAATTCTAGAGTTTGCTTGGAATGCCTTCTAAGGCACTTTCTGTTTTGATATTTGAAAGGTGTATGGGTCTGACTTTAGATTTCATTTCAGGCTAATGACAGAGCTTTGTTGTTGTTTCCTGGTATTATACATTCTGAACCACATGAACAAGTCTCATGGGCTGAATATCATTATGTTATTGATGAATTTGGAGGTTTGGCTTCTTATTTCATGTCCACCACATAGTTTTGCTCATACATCAGATATTAGATATGTCACTTTATAAATTTTCCCAATGCAGAAATATATTTTGTGATATATGATGACGAGAATATCTTGCAAGATCGTGAAGCTAGTAACCCTGTGGTGAGTAGTTTTCTCCTGCTGGATACCTTTCCTGCTTTTTATCAATGCACAGTGGTGTATCCTTATTCGATTCATTTTAGAACTAAACATTCAAACTAATTTCAAGGTTCCTTTTTGTATTCTGAAGTTCTTTAGAATCTTGGTCTTGGTTTTCTTTTTCAATGTTTTTTTCATGTATTTCTTCCAAGCTCAAATCTTATTGTGAAAGTACCTTTTTGGGTTTCATCCTCTAAAGTCTAAAGACATTAGATTATGAAATGATGTCCTGAGGATGAACCCTATTTGGAAAAGGACATTGTATGGGATTGATATATGAATAATAATCATTCTGGCTGGCCACATAAGTAGCATTGTTGTTAGTGATTGTGTTCTAGCAAGTTGCTAGATCTGGTTGTTATAATAAAGTTAACTGCATATCTTGTCGCCCTCAGGATGAGATATATTTCTAATTTCTCTTCTCTTGGACTTCTAGAAAAGGTTTGTCTGACTGTATGGTCAAAAAATGGCTCGATGATATCACAATCTATAGTAGCGATTGGTCACTTAATAGTACTTTGGGATTCAAATTTAAATTGTGTTTTGATATTACTCTTTAATATTAGTGCCATGAGAATTTCATTACGTGGCATTTAGTTGTTTTGATTTCATATCAACTCTGTAATTGTCACACATGCAAATTTTCTGTTTTCAGAATGCTTTAATTGGAATGGACATCCCGCAATATGAAAACAGAATGATATATACTTCTGACTACAGCATTTTAGAGAGTGGCTATAGTGATGATATAACTTCCTATCATGATTACTATGAGGTGAAAATTACTTAATTTTTTGCGCTTTGACAGTTTTCCTATAGTTATGAACTGTTGCTTAAGTCATTTGTACTTTTGACCAGTTTGAGGATTCTGAAATGTTGGATGTACAAGTTGATTGGGGAATGCCAGACAGTTCTAGCTGGGTTCATCCAATTCATTTTGCGAAGTGCTTGACAAAGGTGGTTACGACTATTAATAACTTGAATTTTAGTATTTTTTTTAAAGCTGCTTCTGATCACAGAATATGCAAGATTCTGTTGATGTATTAAATGCGCTTGTCCAGAGAGCCGTAACTTGTTTCCCGCATCTTGTCCAGGGATAAATGGCCTTTTCATGAATTAATAATTTTCCTCCTTCAAATGAACAGATCTTGTTAACTTTCTGAAACTCATCTGTGGTAATTGATTTTGTCTCTTAGGCTGTTAAGGAGGAACATGTTAAAATGATGGACCACCCTTCAAATGGTGTTTCTCTATGGGGGCACCTCAAGCCTGCCTATGCTGATGAAGAATTATATCTGCGAAGGCTTTTTGATGACGAAGATAATGATGGCTACAACTGTACAGGTGTTCTGATTCATTATATTTATCCCAACGTGTACAGATATTTTGTTCAGGCATGCTTTTGTACTTGCTTTGCTTACCCCACTTAGTGGGAAAAGGCTTAGTTGTTGTTGTATGCTTTTGTACTTGCTTACCAATATTCATGTATGTCTATTTAAAGAACTCTAGGTTAAAACATAGTGACGAAGCTAAGGCCGTACGCATGTAATTACTGATAAGGGACTAGTGATTAATTGAAACACCTTCTTCATTTCTAAATAGTTTTTATTCCCCTTAACTAGAAATAATTTTCGAGCTTCGCAAGCAATAAGGAGGTGAAGCCCAATGGATGAAATAGTATGAGAAAGAAACTAATTTTTAATGCATTGCAGCTGAAAAATCTCAGAAAAGAATCTAGCTCTATTTTATTCTCCTCCTTAGACTACAAAAGTGAAAGACAAAGGCGACTATACGATGTATAATAGGATAAAAGAGCTTCCTTGTTAGAGTTACACCCCCTGGAAATAGGAAGTTTATCTTTGAGAGGCTTATGTTCCAGCCAGCAGTTGGACTTGAATTTTATTTGGACGACATTTCCAAATTCAAAAGCAATCTAACAAATTAAATCCCCCACTTCCTACCTGGTAGTTTGCAGAAATCCAACGTCATAAGATGTTATTACTCGCATTGATATCTGATTCCCATTTTCTGCCCATCTAAAGGTTCTTACTATCTTTAAGAGTTTCTCTTCTTTGCTTGCATTTTTCATAATATGGCACTGTTTGAAAAGTAGTAAGTTCTTCAATCATAAACCCTGTTCTTGTTCAAAACTTCTGACCATATCCGATTCCTCTATTTGATTCTAAATCCTTATTCAGTCTACTCAACCTGATTTGTGTGCACATTTACCTTTTCTCCAGCAACAATGCTTTTGCTTTTGCCCTTTTACCTCGAATAGTTTATACTGCTGTTATGACTTATTGTTTCAATTTTCTAGTTGAAATTACTCATTTTCCATGTTCAGATGGGGAAACTTTGGGCTTCAGTTCCAGTGATGACAGAAGTTGTAAGAGATCAGCTATCTATAGATTGGAAATCATGAAAATTGAACTATTCTCAATCTACGGTGTCCAGGCATGTATACTTCATTACAGGCTTTAGATGTCGTTTATATTCCTAGTAAACTTATGGGATAAGTAATCTCTATACAACTGAACATGAACCTTTTTCTGCAAACTGTGTATGACGGACTTATCAATCAGACTTGTGCATAACACTTCGAGAAACATTTATTATTTTCTACCATTGACTGTGCAAGAATTGAAACAATCAGTGTTGTACAAAACAGTATTGATGATGATGGGATTTATCTTTTGGATTAGTAGTGCTATTGAAGATAATATTGGCTTGTAAGGTATCCACTTAAAATTGAGGTTGGTTTGGGTGTTCCTAAATTTGGTTCATTTCTTCTGATAGTCTGGGTGCGAATGGACGTAACTTTCATCTTTGCATCGGAAAGTGCATCTGTCATAAATAAGTTATTCCTGATGTTTATTTCATGACTAATTTAATGTTTATTTTCTTTGATGAATAAATTACTACAGATCTGCTGTGTATATTTTATGCATGTCCATTTACCAGGCTTTGGAATTTGTTTTTTATTTATTACCGAAATCTTTTTCCTCCATCTAGTTGTGGGTTGTTTCGACATTGTTTGGACTTGCATATCTTTTTCCCAGAAAGAGTCCCTTAGCCTTTAATTCAGTTCTTATATCTTATGATACAAAATATCACCCAAGCCAAAACTTGGTAGGAAGGTTTTCTCTCTTTTTTTTTTTATTTAATGAAGAAAACAAAAATTTAGACAATAAATTTGGTTGCATTGATTGTACCCTTTTTTAGCTCCTTTAGTGTCGCGAGATAGATCTTCATGTCCTCTATTCTTTTTGCTCTTTGCAGTTGGCAATTAACTTAGAAGATTTTCAAGATGCTGAGCCTGATATTCTTACTCACTCGATGCCAGCACTTGTAGAGAGATTTGCTGAGCAAGGAATGAGATGCAGTTTCGCACTCAAAGCTCTTTGCAAAAAGAAGGGACTTCTCATTGAGGTAATAAACTTTTCTTAAAATTTAAATTTGGGTCTTTCGAAAATGATCCTTTTCATATTAAACACATTGGAAGAGATTTATATTCTAACAGTATCTACAATTATAGAACTTTTCTGTTGTTGATTCAGACCTACACCATCCTAAGCCGCAAGTTTCTGTTGAACGGTTGCACAAAGATAGTTGTTCCTATCCATACTTTCTGGTTAAATTAAACTAATCCTTTTTGTTTGCAAGTAAAGAGGTAGTTTACCCCACCAAATACTCTTGTTTGGATCTTTTCTAACAAGCATGCAACTTTCTTTGGTTGCATTCTTTGAGACTTGCTTCAAAGAGAATAGCATATTATCCTTTCTAATAACAGTAAGAGGTTTTTAATAGAGAAGCTTCATTCTTCCCATTATCCCAAGCACCTTTGCATTTATCCTGATTCGTGGCTTCATATGTCAGATCCAAATAGCTGTTTCTAAGATTTTCTGCTTCTGGCACATGCTATTTTTGAATTCAAAAAGCTTGCTAAATACTACTTCTGCCCTGTTCTTATCCAGTGATCTATATTCTAATCTCTAGTAACAGTTGCAATCCTGAATAATTAAGGGAGCATGCTGAGGTGGGGTTTGGGCCATGGGGGTGTGCACAAGACGAGTATTGATCCTTTTGTCAGTTCTATTTATGATTCTTGTCCTTTTCTCTGTTTAGATAGAAAATCTTTTTGTTTGACCTTTAAAGTTAAGTTTATTGTGAACAAAATTCATTATGGGAAATGACACTTTGAAAATAGTTATCCAATCATAAAAACATTAATAAGAATGTGATCATTTGATAAACAATTTCACATCCTGCTTAAAATTTCTAGTTTTGCTGTCTTTGCAGTCCATCAGGAAGTAATCCTTGCTTCCCTTAAATGGAGTGTATTTTTTAGTTATAATGTGAAATGCAATAATATCTCAAATTCTTCTTTCTTTCTTACTGAATTTTACATAAATTAGTCTGCCCACCCTACTTATTTCTGACTTTGTCTTTGAGTTCAATATATCTTCAACTCTTTCTTGACATCCTTGTGTTGTTAAAGTGATGGATTTAATATGGGATACAGGAGTTTAGATGTTTTAAAGTTCTCTGCACATACCTTTACTGTTGCCTGTGATGATCTTCTTGGTCTTTAACCCCGTTTATATTTCTTTGTATTTTGGTTTTGACAACATACATGACGATGATAGCTCGCATTTTGCTAATGGAATTTTTTACTTCAACTATTTAGGGAGCAAATTTGATTGGAGTTGACAGTCTCGGCATGGATGTCAGGGTTTTCTCAGGATCAGAAGTTCTAACGTATCGATTTCCGTTTAAAGTCCGGGTAAGCAATGCTGCCATCTGTATTCTAAAGTTGAGACTGCAACAAGTTTCAATTCTTCAAGAATAATAGATTAAAAAGATTCCGTGTTCCATCAATGTCCGATGTCTGAAAAGAATGGCACGAAAAGATATCTTACTCCATAATTCAAAATACTGCTTAACCAGATTGTTTAAAAAATTACAGGCCTTATGATACTGTTATGGCTTTCACTAATACATATAAATTACAGCATGATGGCATAAAAATAGTTTACTGCCAAGACTTCATATTATGCCACAATGTGTTGCCTAAGATAGCTGTGAAATCATCCCTTCTGAAGTTACCTAAAATAGTTTATTATTCGTTGTAGCTTCAAGAAAAGAATGGCTTCTTTTGGATCTTCTGATCGTCCTGTGAACTAAAGTTCAGTTTTTTGAAAAAATTCTCGGCGGTTAAAATTTTTAATCATGAAGAAAATAAGGGAATTGATAAAACTATTACACATAGTATTGAAGCAATTTAGAATGAAGGGTTTATTACCACTGACACCCATGTGGTCAACGAAATTTCTAAAAAAGCCCCCTATACTAAAAAAACCTGCTAATAACCCCCATATGGTTTTGATTTAAGTGAGAAGTGGATGGAAAATTGGTACACTAACGGTACCGTTTAAACTTCCAAGAATACCCTCTCACATTTTTTCAATTCAAATCATTCAATCTTTAAATTATTAAAATTTTAGGGCCAAAGTTTACATTATTAAAGTTTTGAGGCAAAAAATAATTTTAAAATTTTCTTTTTTCTCCTCTGTCGCCTCTTCCAACACCACTCACCTTCATCTCCACCTCCACCACCACCACAACCACAACCACATTGAAGACAAAAATTTCTCCAAATTTTTATGCAGATCTTTCTTTATTTGTGAAGTCCCAAATTGGTTTTACAACAGTTTTAAATTTAACAAAAAAAATTGACCACACCAAAACGTCCTCTACACCAATCCTTAACTCCGTGTAGCAACTTCGATTCCATCAAATCTCCAGCTACTTTTCTGGCTAGCCTCTCAAACTCCCTCTACAACATCAAATCAAATCTGCCTAACTGCTCAAACTTCCTGTACAATCTCAAACTTGCTAGCAACGCAGGGGCCTCGGCCAAATCAATCCAATCGTCAAATGAATTTTCATCAAAAAAATTGTGATTCGAATATGTGATAATGGAAGATTGAAAAAAAGAGTCTCGTCAATGTCGAAAATCCAAGTGTCCTTCCCGTCGTTAGAAATCTTCACTGTCCTTGCAAAAGCCACCAACAACCTCCGAATATGAGATATAACGATCACTAGTGATGTAGTCTTTCACGAATCAACATCTAGAAGGGATCAAATTCCAGGGACCAACATTACTTTTTTCGATTGTAAATCTCTACCTGTCACAATATTGATTATTGGTCTTGGAGAATTTTTTGGTGACTTCTGGGTAGAATTTGGATGATTGAATCCGGCAATGTAATTGCTGTGTAGAGATAGGGGGAGAGAAGGATAGAACGATGAAGATTTGGCAAAACCCATGGCCGAAAAAAAGAAAAGCGACTAACTGACGCAAGAAGGAAAAAACAATTAAAAATTATTGGTTTAAAATTAGGGTTATTTTGTCAAATTATACCTTTTTAGGTTTACATTTTCCTTTACTTGCTTTGTAATGCGCGTTTCATCCACACTCTGTTATTGAGTTATTTTCCATCCAATTTCTATTTAAAAGTGGAACACATGGGGGTCATTGGTACGTTTTTTTAGAATATGGGGTTCTTTTAGAACTTCAGCCGACCACATGGGGGTAATTGGTAATAAACCCTAGAATAAATAGAGAAGTGTATCCTCTATATTTGTGATCATAAAGTACGATGAAATTGAAGGGAAGATTTATAAAATAGCCATAAGACCAACGATACTTTATAGTTTGGAGTGTTGGGACGAGTAAATATGAACATGAACAAAAAAGAAGGTAGTAGAAATGAGAATGTTGAAATGGATGTGTGGACACACTAGATTAAATAGAATAAGTAATGAGTGCATTAGAAAGAAAGTAAGGGTAAATCCAATAGATGAGAAAATAAGAGAAACGATTAAGATGGTTTGAATATATATATATATATATATATATATATATATATATATATAGGAGACTTTTAGATGTTTCAACGAGGCGTATAGAAAATAGAGAATTATCAATTCAAATTAAAAGGGGAAGAGGAAGACCAAAAAGTAATTTAAAAGAAACCCTCAGAAAAGATATGTTATATTTAAATCTAAATGAGGAAATGAGATTAGACCGAGCACGATGAAGTGTGATCCATATAGTTGACTCCACTTAGTGGGAAAAAAAAAGGTTTAGTCATCGTTGTTGCTATTGTCGATCAGCTAATATTGACTAATTGTTTTTTCCATATCTAAGTGCAAAGATTCATGGATGACAATGGCTTTTCTTAGATCTAGCAACCAAGATATAGCCACATAATTAAAACAATAACGAATGAAAAATTACTTTCATTGATGTTTAAATCGCAATTGTAACATTCCTCCTGTTTTTCTTTATGAACTTTCTGCAAATGAAGCAAGTGTTTTGCCTTATATATGTTCCTTTCATTGGCAGGCAACATCCGAGAGTGCTGCTGAGAAGCAGATCCAACAACTTTTGTTTCCAAGGTCTCGTCGTAAAAAAATGAGGGCTCTTGAGAAACTTAGTGATATAGATTCATTTTGATATTCTGATGTTAGTTATGTTGCTAACAAACATATCTGAATAAATATTACAATACCATCAGTGCAGTTTTTTTGACTTCTACTCATATCTCAGTTCAGTGTTCATCCCAACAAGAAAGCTAAGAGCAAGATAATGAGTAGGTAATTATTAACCAGTTAATATTTACTCAATTCCAGCCCCCCTTCTCTCCATATTGTTGGTGCTTCTTGTTTGTTTGGTCATAGGAATTTGAGGGATGGGATGAAAAATCAAATTCAAAAGCATTGCAAAGGGTCCTTGAAATTCTTATCGTAATTACAAAAATATGGTTTGGTAATTACCTTCTTTATATATTTTATTTTATTTTTCCATTTTGGTAATTATTAAATTAAGCAGTGTAAAAGAAAATGAAATGCTAGCACCATATGAAGTTGGATGGATGGCTGTATAATGGATATGGCATAGATTGAACAAGTACCAAATGTTTGTTTTTTAAGGTTTTTGTGTAAAGTATATGACCAAGAGAGATTTGTACCAATTTAAGCCTCATAAAGAAAGTATCCTCAATCATCCTCATAGCAATTTTTGGTTCCAGTCTGCCACGAGGCCCTTGATCTTTTAGTAAAGGATGCAGATGAGTTTTGGTACTCCAAATGGTTAAAAGTCGATAATAACTAGTAAAAGAATTCATCAGAACCAATTTGCAAGATTCAGTTTAAGTAGCCATCTGAAATGTGCAATAAAATGTCAACTCTAGTTTTACATCAAAAGAATGCATTCAAACTCCTCATGATACTTCAACTGACCAACTAAAACTCCTGAACTCCTGATGATACTTTGACTGACTAAATAAAACACCTGATAGTATGACTGGATTAAGAGATGCTTTCTTTCTCTGTTCGGTGCCTCTCGGTACCAAATGCGAGTTTTACATTCATCTTATCATCTTAGTCTGCAATGCAGGGGAATGAGAAAAAAGAATAAGCAGCACAATCAAAGTTTCAAAATGTTCAAACTGGAAATGAAAAAGGTTCAATCAAAAAATAACACTAGTTCAACTCATTCAGCTATAGAATCAGGAGCATTAAGAAAATACAACCGGTTAAAATATGACACTAATATAGTTCAACTCATTCAGCTATAGACTAAGGAACATTAAGAAAATATCCAATAGTAATGCTAAAATTCACCAGGTGATGTAGCTAAATATTCAGGGATTCATTGGCATGAAATGAATGGCCAGTAATTGGTAAGTCATGTGAGATATATCAGTTACTAGATGTGTATGGGATAAATTTCTGGTTGGTTTTTCACTGCAATATTGCTGCTTTTATTCAAAAATAAAACAATATTGATATTTAAATCCAAATCCATGCATAGAGAAGTTTAAACCTCATAAATCAACTTTTGAAAGTCGACATTCAAAAGATCAAGTTCAAAATCAATATTCTGAAAATATCAAATTTCAAATCAATTCTTGTAAAGTCAACTCCTTTCCTATTTGACTGACTTGGGCTTTTATTAAGTGAGTTTAGAGCGGTTTCGAATCAAGTCGATTTTTAAAAAGTTACCTTTAAAAAGTAAAGTTGAGTTCCAAGAGATCAGCTTTCTCACTTGTGTATCAGTATTCTTTCAAGCTTGACAAACACGGCAAAATCCAAAAATCAGATTTCTGGTAGTTAAACATTTTCCTGAATCAAATGGTCTAAGATGACATCATTGTCCTATATGCTAGTGAATGGTGGCACATCTTTGTGAAATTACATAGTGATCGACCATGGCATGAATATATTGATGCAAAATCTAGAACTATCTTTGCATAAAAAGATTTACAAGAAATCGAAATTCTATACATGGGATATACGTCAAATTATTTATTTTTTGAGCAAAGCAATTCCAAAGTTACAACGTCAAATTGATCTAGGATGTCTCATCAACCATTTCCACAAAACCCCTCTACTAGCTCTGCTTCACCAATACAATGCCTACAGCCAGGACTAACTCTATGAGTTAAAATATGAATTAGTTCTACACAAGAATGCTTCACATTGATTTGGAAGCTCAATGCAACCTACAGCGAGACACAACCGATAGATCCATATCAGCCATGAAACTATTTATAGCAGAAAAGATACTAGAAACCTATGTGAAAAATTCCACTTGACAATTCTGGCCTCCTTCTGTGACAGACTTATAATTACTAGATTTCTCAAAGCTTTAAATAATCTTAAGCACACCCTGTACTCTTCCCTAAACATCACTTTCTAAATTGGCTTTGTATATCCCAATCCCATTTGGCCTTTCTCACCCAAACTATAGGCAAAAACACGTAGAGAAATGGAAAAGGGACCTAATGTGAGCTTTAAAATTAGAAGCGTAAACATAGCCAAACACCTTAATGGTCTCTTTCATTATGATTGCATTTAGCAGAGCTACCACTCAGCAACTAAAAACCAGTCTATTGATTCAATACTTCTCTTCAGTTTGCAAGTAGTTCCTGAGTTACAGAAGTATTTGTAATTCTTCTCCTGACACCATTAAACTCTTAACTAGCACTTGGTCTGACACTAAAACTAGAAATGAAGGGCAACCTCGACAACAGAATAAACCTTCATATGCCAAACACAATCAAATCTTCCAACACAAGGAGAAGACAAGAGTAATAATTGAAGAACAAAATCAATCAATCGAACGAAAAATAGGCAAATCGATATGATAAATGTTTTCTGAGTGGTTAAACAATAGAAATCATTAGGGAAGAAAAAAAAAAACAGACCAATTGCTAAGAATTCGAAGGAGCTGCTGCTGTTGTGGGCAAAGACGAGCCAGCGGTTGAAACACCAGAAACGGATTCTCTACGAAGCTCCTTAACAACAGCAGCCAATGCCTCGGGATTGAGACCCATTTCACAAAGGGCAATGAGAACTGAAACTGTATGACGATCCAGCCCAGTTTCAAGAATGTTTGAAATGTGAAATACTAAATCCAGAGAGTCTAGTGCAGTTCTTGCAGCCTCTGGGTCCATCTAACAATAAAAAAATCACCATTTTTCTTCATTACTAGATTGATTTGAGTACTTTTTCTTGAATCAAATGAAACTAGAAGATAGAAACAAAATTGGGAAAAATAATGGGCTCAAGAAAAACAAAGAGCTAAAGGGATTTCAACTCCTCTGTTCAGCTGCAACTGTAGGGAAATGGGCAAATATTCATTTCAAAAATCAAAACTTGCATAATCCCAATACTCAGGACCTAGCAGAACTAATTACATTGGTCAAGCTCTACCGAAAATAATTGAAAAAAAAAATGCTTGTTTGAAGGGTGAAGAGGGAATTCTGGATTTTAATCGTTCATTTCAGTCTTCCGATGAACTTTACTGCAAAACTGAGATTGAGCTGAAAAAAACTTTACCTTGGCTGGTTAAGTTGGACTTGAGTATTAACAAGAATGGGCTCTCTCTTGCTTGAACTTGGCAACCGACGGCGGCGATATGGGCGGCGAATGAGGTCGTAAGGATGAGGGTGTCGATCGACGGCAGTAAGGATTTTGTGGGACGAAGAAAATCGGCGTTGAAGTTGACGGATATCAGTGAGAATGGTGGAAAGGTTGTGGAACGAAACAGAAAATAGAAAATTTTAATTTAAGGCTGTGTTTGTTTGTTTATAAATATTTGTAATGGAATAATCACTATATTTTATTTTATTTTATTTTATTTGAAAGATTGTTATTAAAAAGGAGGATAATTTGGCAAGGAATAGTATTGAAAAAATTTAAAAGATGGCAATTTAAAGTTAAATTATTATTATCTTTTATTTACAACACTCCGGTGAAATTGATTCAAGACGTGGTTCAACGGACAATTAATCACCTTTGAAATCGTGATTCTAATCTTTTTTCACAAAAAACTTCTTTGAAACCTATTCATATATAAAACATGGTTCAAAAGACAATTAATCACCGTTGAAATTGTCATTTTAATTTTCTGCCCCTTTTATCGCACAGTTGGATATATAAACTCTAATTTTCTGCCCCTTTTATCGCACAGTTGGATATATAAACTCGCTTCATAGAATACAAAATATAATCTTTATGTTAATTATTTAATATTAACTCAATCTTTTAAAAAAGAAATATATTTAACTAACTAATAACATCAAAAAAATTATTGCTATTTTTATTTACATTTCACAAACAAGTAAGCTGTTGTTTCATAATGCAAGTTTTGAATTTGCTTGATATTATTTTTACGTTGGATACAAAGATACTTTTATGGTTTCATCAAGTTACTTTTATAGAATTCCTTCCATTTTCATTTTTCTTTTAAATTTTCTTTATAGCATTCCTTCCATTTTCGAAGACAACAATGGTGAGATCCTAATCATGCTTGCATTAGGATCATCTAATATTGAACCAAATTTCTTGACCTATCATTAGTCTTTAACAATGAATAAACACATTCAACTTAGAATTCTACTCTTGAAGAAGAGAAGGCATGCATCATTCTGCATGACCAAAACAAATCATTTCCACCATCTTTCCCATCCAAATATGCATCCAAGTCAATATTTCTGACCCCTTTCGTGACTTTCTATTGATTTGGAAATTTGTTCTCTGATGTACTGGTAGAAGCAACCGCAACATCTTGCCTGCTGTTATCGCAGGTTCTTGATGATGAGCTCCCTATGGCAGCCTCCTCGTCGGAAAGCTTGGTTCGCTTAACCTCTTCATCATCAATCTCAACGCGGTTTTGATTCACTTCTTTATCACCCCTACAAACAGGAAAACCATATCAACATAAATTATTACATTGCAAACAGAAGGAGTACATGTTGCTTAGGCTATTACTTGAGCTTGCAGTCAACATAAAGTCATAAACCTCACCCAGTAACTGGTTAAGTATGAGAAGAACAAAAACTTAAGCCAAAATGTAAAGTAGTCCTTGAATAGATTCCCAACTAATAATTGATGAATATGAGAGAAACTGAACTACATAAAGATTCATACCCTGAATAAACTATGAGTCCAACAGCAACGCCTGCAAATGCTACGAAGTACAGCCAGTCGACCTGGACAGCAAAGAGAGTTTAGTTATAGCAAAGTAAAAGAAAAAATAGCTACTTCCATCTCTAATCCAGAATATAATTTTCTTAAACTACTCATTTGTTTCTTATCCAATTGAACCTTTTCATGGTACGCGAAGATACGAATTACGACAGCCCACATATCTGATGTGAGTAAGGATAGATTAAGCATTGTGGAACCACTGATCTGCACAGAAAATGAGCAAGAACTTCAGAATTAAACAATTAACTTGACAATTGAATGGTTGGTCCATCTCCAATATGGTTAAGCATGGAGATAAAAAATGTACTCGGGTTTCTCATTTCTAGTCTACTAAAAAAAAAAAAAATTGATTCATCAGTTACATAGCCTGAAAAGCAAAAGTTATCATCTATGTTTTATTAACAAGCTGAGATGCCAATATCCATGTTCCCATCAAGCCACGTAGTGGATATAAAGAACACCGACAACTTGGTAACAGGGTAACAAAACAAGAAACTTTGGCTGCAGGCGAGCTGTAGAGATAAATTTGGAGAAGAGAAAGACCATATCTCAAATAGCCTTCACTCCCATTAACACCTTTAACTTGCAAAATTTAAAAAGCTCTGTTCGAAATAGACAACTGGTGCCTATTCATCAGCAAGAAAGCTTCGCTCCCTTGGTGATGCTTCTCCATCCAATTTCGTCCCTCTTTCCTTTAACACCAATCCATGTTAAGTTATTAAGCATCGACTAAGTTGTATTTAAAACAAATTTAGGACTTTGGTCTTGAGAAAAATTTCTAGGTGTCCAAGCTCAAATAGAATGATTGCCAACTTCTTGCTTATGGTAAGCATATTGGAGTTAACAAACGTGACATAAGGATTTAAGAGACAATATTTCTCAAAAAACAACCATAGTGGACAACTTAAACTTGTTTCTTCAAAATCTTGCATTGCTGTCCCTTCTGGCAGCTGCAGACAAACCAAGTCCAGATATATAAAAGACGCAACACTAATAAAACGGATAGGATCTTAGAATAACCATACCTTTAGTAAGATAGGGACCAACGAGTAAAAGGAAAACATAGCCAAGGAAAATCCAAAAAATGGAAAGGCCTGAAATAAAAGATAACAGTGGGCAAATATGAGGTTGATGTCAAAGAACGTTTAAAGCATAAAATGTCATATTCAAGAAAAACTAATTAAACAGTAAGACATATATAGACTGCATACAGTTCAGAGAGTATATAACTCTTAAAGCATAACACTTTCTACAATTTCCTCACTTGTTTTGATTAATTTCTACAAACTTAGACCTTTACTCAGGGAAAAAAAAGTGTTTAGAATAATGATATCCCCCACCTTAGAATCAATGTCTTAGCCTTACAAGGTCAAAATATTAAAGGAGAAGCAAAGTAAGATATATTAAACTTTGACGAAAAACCAAGGAAACATATGGCACCATATTGATTGATGTAAATTCCAAAAGAAAGTGGGGAACCTGTGAGGGCTCTATAATTTTTAGTTGATATAGCACTTGATATTTTGTAGTTAGAACTTTTCCATTTAACAAAACCAATAAAGGAACGAAATGAAAAGGGGAATTAAGACCATGAATTTAAGAAAATCAGATTATTTGGAACCTGGAAGTGGCAAGACAGGTACAAGCTTTAAAAGCTTGCTAATGCAAATATAGAACAAAAATGGATTTTAAGTCATTAAGTTTCATAAGTTTCTTAGACATGATTTAATGTCAGATTGATATGTGATAACTCATGGATTTAAAAGAAAATTCAACATGAAATCAACAGAGGCTAGTGAAAACAAAACATTTTGGAGCAGATAACCTTTTCTAAGTTTGCTTTGAGTGCCAACATGCAAAGGGGAACTTGTAGTGTAAATCGAAGTGGTCAAACTAATGTTCTATAGATTGTGGTCACATTCTCGGACAAATTGGTTCACTGATTACTTGACATTTCAACTATTTATAATTGCCCATACCCCTTTTTCTTCATTTTCTTTGGTTTGTCAGAGAGAGGGGGGGAGAGAAAGAGAAATGCAAAAGGGACTTACTGCTCCAGCTGACCAGTGTATAGACTTGAGTTCAGTGCGTTCAAGTATGCTTCTACACCAATAATTAAGGGCAACTATAGATACAGATACATAAGATGTCAATAGAGAACTAAAATAGGACTTGAGGATTTGCAATTTTGACAAGCAGAAGCCTTGTCTATTATGAACTTCTACACGTCAGATAATGCAACTAATGGTCAATTTGACGTGTTAATCAAACGAGATTCTTGAAAATCAATGTGGGATCACATTTAGCAAAAGTATATGGTTGGTTGCTTCTGATCGAATGTAGATCTTAAACAATTAAATTCCCAAGATTTATTCATATTCATGTTACAAAACAAGATAAAAGAGCCATCACAATAAAAGCTCTCCAGATGGTATGCCAAATGGTTATTAAATTCCAATTTAAACTAGATAGAATTGTTGTCATAGGAAAGTCACATAAATGGCCTGTCTAGATGATTTTAAAAAGTAAGTTTGAACCAGAAATTGCAGACAACAGCATTTGTTGAACATAATTGGAAGAATGCAAAGCTTTATAAAGGATACATTTGGCAAGCACTAATAATAGCACCAAAAAGTCCCAAAAATGCCATGAGTTCAACCCTGTCAGCACTTTTAACAAGAAACTCCTGTGTATAGCACAAAGTAAGCATTAGTAATCTTAAGTTCAAAAGATAAAAGAAATGTGAAAATTAGGCGCAATGATACACTAGAGGTCAGCTTCAGGGAATAAGAATAGGGTATTAATAGACAAATGTTTCTTATACAGGGAAAAAAAACTATTTGTACACATGTACAAACATAAATAACATGTATTCCTGTGGACGTCAACATCTCTTGGGATCTGGACTAAGTTACAGGCAAGGAAGAGAGAAACCATTTTGTGCATGCCGAAGGTTTGAATTGTTGTTTACCAACCTCACTGACATTACTAACAGCATAAAGTGTAGCCCCAGCAATTATCAGTAAATCCCCTTTAACCGGATTGCTGCCACCTAGGATCACAACAAAAACTGTTAATGCAGATCCAATATATCATGCAAGGGTACCTATGAATATGAGACTAGAACTATGCATGAGAAAACTTTTTTTGCATCTTTTTCTTAGAAAACTATACGTGTATGTAGCTATCACATTTCTACTGAATTTTTTTTTTTTTGGTAGTAAAGAAAAAGGCACTTTCGACTCTAGTAAGTATAAGTTTGAGGAAAGAAAAACCTCAATACAGTAAGAAGTGCTTACAACTATTGGCAATATTTATAAATCAATTCAAAAAAAAAATTCTGCAGTATAGAAAAATGAAACATTGGAAAACAAAATGATCATGTATAGCCAAATAAAAAGAAGAATGTACAAAAACAAATGCGTCATGACACTGAGTTAGTTTTGTATTCCACACAAACAGAATTGACTGCTTTAAGTTTTATTAGTCAACATCTTAAAAAAATCACCTTACTCATTAAAACACAAATTAAGGTACTCATCAAGTAGAGTTATTTTACATAGTTTATCAAGCATTAAATGCAAATCCATTAAATTTAACTAAATTTTTATTAGCATACAAAAAGGAGAGTAGACAAGTGGATCATCTAAGCCAATGAGTCAAAACAAATTGGCACACATATTGCATGGATAAAATACAAAACAAGAAAATTTGCAAAACATATTATATGCAAACTGTGATGGTGTGACAGTGTGGGGAGAAGGGGAAGTCTAAGATTGGTAATAGCAGACTTATTAGCAATATTTACATAGCCAACAAGGTAGAAAGACTTTACGTGATCGATCTGCAGAATGTACATCCGAGAAAACAACCATCACTAGGCCAGCAACACAGATGGCAACACCAACAAATTTTCTGTATCTGTACTTTGTCTTCAAAAATAGCCAGGTAAGCAATATGACACACGGAATTGACCAACAATTCAGCAGCATGACACTAGTTATTGATGTGTACTGATATGCCTTCACAACTGTATATCAACCAAGGATCAAGTCATCTTCTGTAGAAAGATAATGCAATTTTCAAGAAACGCTAATTTTAGATATTCATCTTGCATCTAGCAAGAAACACTATCTAAAGTGTTAATAAATCAGAAAATTACAAACTAGCAAGTAATTCTCACCTAGAAAGTTAGCCTCCACATCAACAATTCCAAGGAGAACATAATAATACCATTTTGCCTGCTCAGCAGGAATGGAAAGAAAAAGTCAAAAGAGATGAAAGATAACCAAAGCACACAATCAAAATCAAAGGGAAAGTATGCCTCGTCATCTGAGTTGATATTTTAACCATAACATGCATTTAGGAAAAATTCATTTAGTGTTACAGCCACCACATACAATGAACTTGCTGGTATGATGATCACAAAATCACATTCAGTGGCAATATAAATCACCAGGCTGCTTTTCTCTATAGCCTTCAATCAGACAAACACCCCCTATCGAGCATTGTATATATGACCTTTGAATCTAGAAAAATGTAAAATTCAAAACCTAAATCCTAGCAAGAATGATTCATATTTTAGGCTTTCAACTTCAAATTACACAAGTTCTCAAGTCAGTTTTTTGCGCATTCAACAAATGCCATGCTCACTAGAGCAATAAGAAGATCTCTAACTTAGGTAGTTTACCAGGACTTAGACCCCTCACCCAAAGCTAAGTTCTTTTGATCACTGTCAACAACTTTTCATGCATTATAGTTTAAGTTAGTATTACCCTGCTAAACCCCACATCCCCCCCCCACCCCCCCACCCCCCCCTAGGGGTGGCCTGGGCGGGTCTGAATGATTAGCTTATTTGAATTGACATCTTCATTATAAATGCATGAACTGCATTACCTAGTTATTTACTCGTTTTCTGGCAGCATTGGAAATGTGTGGAAATTAGCTCAAGCTAGACACTGCATGAAATTTGATTACAATTTATCAGAAATCCACACTTTCTTCCAGAAGACTCTCATCCAAAAACATAATCCTTTCCTACTCTCTCTTAAAAGGTTCAATAACAATACCAGTAAAGTAGTAAAAACTCAGTAAAACTTATGTTATTCTACTCATTATCAAATATTTACAATAGGATTAAAGAGTATAAGAGTGCTTTTGAGTTCGTGAATGGCAAGTTTGCTCAACTTGTTTTAACTCCTTTCAAGTGATTAGGCTGGAATATTGACCTAAAACCTAAAGCGAGCCCCTCAGCATCTTAAGTCTGTATAGAGTTTCAGAAGAGAATTGGACCAGAAGCAAGAATAAATCAACAGCATATATAGCTTTCAAAGTTTAATGCAATAGATGTCACCACATGGTCAATACTGTACAACAACAACTAAGGCATTATCCCACTATGTGGGATCAGCTATATGGATCATACTTCACCATCGCATTCTATATATACATATGTTTTCATTTATATTTAAATATATCATATATTTTTTTACCATTCCTTTCCCTTTTAATTCGAGTTAATGTTTCTCTACTTTTTACACAACGCACTGGGATATTCAGAGGCTTTAAAAAACTTTTGATAAACTCATGACTGCATATTTTCAGATAGCATAATACAACTACTCCAATCAACTACTAAGGCCTTGCAATTTGAAAGACAACTATAAAGAAAGAAGATAAGCTAGTTCCAGATATAGAGAGAGCTGACCTTCAGTGGTTTCCGTCGGTATAACATAATCCCTCCATAGATTATACCCAATAGTACATAATTTAAAAAGGATTGAGAAGTTGGAGCATTGATTCCTTAAAACACAGGAGCCAAAGGTAAGCAAGAAAACAAAATAAGTTATCACACTTTGGAGAACAAAACCTCCCTTCAATGCAGAATAAGAAATTCATGCTTTAGAATATAACATCCCAAAACACTAGTTCCCTCTTCCCCAAAATTCTCAGACATCCATGGACAAAAATAACGAAAGCTCAGACGTACAGCAGACTAGCTTAGGAGAAGGAAGGCAAAAGATTAAAAGGGAATAGAACTATCAATAAAGGAACAATCTTTCAGACAACCCTCATAGTAAAAACTCATAATCAAGCTCAGAAACAACATAAATCAAATTCTATTCCGAAAACACACACACACTCACTAAATATACAGAGTACAAAACATGGAACAGACCTCTTCTAGCAAGTTCTGAAGATGAAAATCCAGTTGAAGTGATCAAAAGTGAAAGTACTTGTCCCAAAACAAGAGCCACTAAAGTCTTCTTTTTCAAACACTTCCTAATAAAATCAACCATGCTGATTATTTATCCTTTCCTGGCTATCAATCAAACTCTGTCTTCCTCTTCCCACTAAAAAAAAAAATTGAAAAAGTGGCAAGAACCCACAAGCATGAACAGCTTAAACGACACAAAAACTCAATTATTCTGAAAAAAGATTGATCTTTTTCAATGAAAAATAGACCTTTTTCTTCAGTAACATTGAAGTACAACAAGAACCCACTAAAACATTAGTGAAATTATCAGAAGTGAGAGTGACAATGATGGAGAATTTTGACTGACGACCTTTTAAATCCCTCTTAAAGTGGAATTTTATTCTTTTTTTTTACTTTCGTGTGTTGGTCTCCAATCTCTCAGAACCGTTGCTGGTTGAGGATTTTAAGTCAATGGGATAATAAAACAAACGAAATAATTCCTCTTCTTTGTTCATTTCTCCCAATTATTGGCTTTTTTATTATTTACTTTTTGCGACGATCAACGAGGATGTCATTGATACATGATATTAGTACTTGTAATAAAAATTAATTAAAGAAAATATTTTTTGAATTAGTATTTTATTAGTTTATTTTGGTGTGACGTGTTAGGAAGAATTGTTTATTATTAAAATTTAAAATTCAAAATTAATATTTTATTTATAAAAATTACTGTAGCAAAAATAATTAATGTAGCATTATTTTGTGTTTTAAAAATTTTGATGAAAAAGTTGAACAAAACAAACACCTCATTTTGTAATTGTGAAATAAATCACAAATTTGCATCCATCCAAACAGACCCCTAGGTTATTATCTGGATTTTATAAATTAAAAAAAAAGACTTTATTAGGTGGGTTTTAGTGTATGAATTATAATTTTTGTACTTCTCAAAAGGCTAATATATGATTTTGTTATTTTACAAAAAAAAAATTGATGCACAATCACAATTATTATGAATGCAACAATCATAGATTAAATTCTAGTTAGAAAATGTCATATCTTAAGGGTTTAACTTTTTTATTAAAAATATTAAAATTTTGGTTTTTTTTAATTATTTTTGTTTGCTATAAAAAACATTGTTCATTGGAATTGGATGAATCCTATTTAATGCAGAAAGCCAATCATCAAAACCAAAAAAAAAAATGAAAAGTTTTATTATAGCCTTGACCAAGCCTTGAAATTTTTATTATTTCCATAGAAAATTAGCAACTTTTTCAATTAAATAATCAACACTTCTCTCTCTCTCTCTCTGTGTTTTTTTTTTTTTTTTTTTTTGTTTATTAACCACTTGTGTATTGTCAATTAAATATTCTGTAGTGTTAAAGTCACTAAAAAGTCTAAAATACTATTATATATGTGAATTGGGTTTAGCCGTTGGGGCTAATTCAGTGGTTAGGAATTTAGTTTCCCGACCTACGGGTCTAGAGTTCGATTAGTGTAGGATGCATGTGAGGGTGTGTGTTAAAAAAATATATGTGAATTGGGTTTATTTATCTATTTATGGATCTTGTGGTTGCCATTAAGTTATATCCCATTATAAATTAATTAATGAAACAATTTCATCCCTTTTAATATAAAATAGGGATCCCATAGAATTGTCACTATTTATGTTTTTTCCTCTACTCTATGAGTTGAATATTTAAAAAAAATTCAAATATTAGTTTATAAATTTTCACTTAATATATACTTGAATCTTAAATTGAATGATTGCATAAGATTAATTAATTCATGTCAACCACAAGGTTTATGATTTGAATAGTGACTTTTACATTTTAGACACATTTATGTATATTGTTCAACTTGCTTAGATTCTTTGTTAATCAAGCAAGTGATTTGGCACTCCACTACAAACTTTTACCAACCAAAATTTGCTTAAATACTTAAATAAATTGTTAAACCAGAAAATTGTTCTTGTATTTAGGATATTAAATCATCGGTCTAAGATTATTTTATCTTATTTTGTCTAATATTTAAAATGATATTGATTCACTAAAACTATGACTAAAAGTATAAATATCATCAAAATTAAATTCATAATTATTAAAACATAATCCATATATGAGTAAACTATATGACATTGTTTAATCATAATTCTAGTGAAATGATGTCATTATTTTGATGTATTGGATAGCAAAAAAAATATTAGACAGAGGATATAATTTGTGCATTTAATACAGTTAAAAAACAGTATCCTATCCTTAACAAGTTAACTCTAGTTTCTTATTATTTCACTTCTCATTTATTAGTAGATTTTTAAATGAGGAAAAAAAATGCTTGCATTGACATTTTTACTCTTTCCTCAAGGTATTAAGTTAAAATTTCTTTTTTGATAAAATATTAATTTATATATTTCTAATTGTTTGATAGGCTTTGTATGGTGAAGCCATTTCAATTAGTTTTCTTATTTTTTTTACATTGTTTTTTTTAAGGCAAAGAAAAGGTTTATTAAAGAGAGACTTCTTTCTTTTTTTTATTTTAATTTGGACATTAATGTAGGAAGTTGGTATGTAAGCCACAAGTCCATGCATATTTAAGTCACTATAATTATTTAAGTTAGGATTTGAGTACATGAGGCTAGCTGCGAAATAGGAAAATCATTGCTTTATTTTTTTTTTTCCTCTAAATAATTTCGGCATATTTTAGTTCAAAAAATTTCATGAAATTATTTTTCCATGAAAAGAAGTTCCACGATAAGACATTTTCTATGAGATTAGTTCTTAACTTTAACTTGATTTATAATTAATTATACATCCCATCCTCTGCTATATATGTGAGGTTCACATATCTTTGATGAAAAGGAATAATTAAGTTGATAACTTAAAATATTTAGCCACCAAAAAAATAATGTCATGGACAATTAGAAATGTAAAAACTATTTCATGTACTAATTAAGTTTGACTGAAAATATAAAATTATTCCTTATTAATTTCCTTTTAATTTTAAAGAAAACTTGAATATTTTAAGCCAACAGTTGTTTTAGGTCCCATGTCCACCTAAAAATGGAATATCAAGAAGCTTGATGGACACTTATATGGACATTTAAGGTGAGAAGTTTGTGTACCGAAAGGACTTAATAAAAGCAAACATTCTAAAGTTCTAATGGCCTTTGGAAAAGAATGTTGGAAAGATGGGATTTGAGAACACAGACAGAAAACCAGTTGCTTTCTCTCTTTTTTTCTTTTTTCTTTTTTTTGGCATTTTTTTAATAATGAAAAAGCCACATTTTCATAATTCTTTACATGGTTTATTAATATAAAATCAATGGAGTTTGGGTACTTTAAATAGTTTCACTAATAGGTAAATATCCAAATAAAAACAATACAAGAAAAGAAAAATTACAAGGAAATGACATATAAAGCAAATTTTAAAAAATTAAATAACATAAACGAGGTATTAATTTTTTTTTTAATTTTTTTTATGGTCTACTCGATGCTTAAATATGTAGGAAACAAACAAGTGTTAAGTTAAATTTTGTTCTTTTCTCTTTCCTTTTTATGGTATACTCATATACTTAAGTCATTAAGAAAACAAACTAAGGATGCTTAAGTCACAAATAAACCAAAGCAATAAAAATGTACTATACACTGTTATGCTTAAGTATACATGAATAAAGAGATAGGATATAGTCAAAGCAAAATATATAGTATACATGAATAAAGAGATAAGGTATATTTATAGAAATCATAAACCAATATTTAAATCAATAAGAAACTAATTAGTGGGTTTAGAGAAAAGAAAAGGGATTGAAATGAAGAAGTTGTGATTGGTAGGATATAATCAAGAGAAAATTGCAAAAAACGTCCCTCGCATTTGGTTGAAAAACTTTTTTCATCCCGGGCATTTCAAATAGTGCAAATTCATCTTTCACATTTGGTTGAAAAACTTTTTTCATCTCTAACATTTCAAATGATGCAAATTCGTCCCTTACATTAAAATAGTATATCAACTTGGTCATTCTATTCATTCACATACTTTTTTTTAAACAAAAAAAGGTCATGTGTTTGTCCTCTAATAAATCTTTAGGAGCAAATTTTGAATCACAATCCATTTCTACAAATTTTTAGTTAGTAGCTACATTCTTGGGCCCTGAAAAATTGTCACAAGATAAGTACGTAACTTCTTTATGTTAAAAAAAAAGATATGAGAATAAATGGAAGGACCAATTTGATGCACTATTTTAATGTCGGGGATGAATTTGATCATTTGAAATGTTAGGGACGAAAAAAGTTTTTCAAGCAAATGTGGAGAATGTTATTTGCAATTTTCCCTATAATCTATCCCTTAAAATTATTTCTATATACTAGTTTTGAGTAATACTTCATACCTTATAATTTGGAAGCTTAAGGAATGCATTTTATTCCTTAGTATTATTATTATCATTGCTATTGTCATTCATTTTCATGAACCAATCACACACTAAAATAATATGTATGTAGTATATAGGAATAAAGAATAATATGTATAATATGTATGTAGTAAAAATTATAACCTTAGGTTTCAGAATAAGATCATACGCTTGTTTTTTTAATATGCACGCATACTTTTCATTTTTATTTTTTTAATTTTTGACTCAATTACGAAATAGGTAAAGTAGTAATTATAGTTAAAAAAAAAAGAAAAGTAAAAATTTTAAAAAAATTAAGTATTGGTCTAAAAGTCTTTTTAAAAGAAAACCATATGTTTTTGTTTCATATTTAATAATATATATATATATATATATATATTAACAGGTATATTATATCGTATAAAAATAAAAAAGTAAAAACTTTGAAAAATTAAGTTTTGGATGGCTAGTTTAGATTTTTAAATGAAAATCTCGATTTTCTAAATAACTATGCATGGTAATAAATAATTGTAAACTCTAGATTATGGTAATAAAAAAAATTAAAAACTTCAAAATATTTCAATTTTCTATAATCTCGAGTTTTCAGGATAAGATCATGATTATTTTTTTAAAACTATATATGAACTCACAATTTCTTTTTTTTTTTAATTTTTGAGTGAATATGAAACATTAAAAACTGGTAATGTAAATTATAGTAAAAAGAAAAGAGAAGTAAAAATTTTTAAAAAATCTTAATTTTTGTGAACTAAGAAATTCAAGAACATTATATACACATAATTTTAGTTATTTGTTTTTTGTTCTAAACTCAATTGGAAATATGTAAACCAATAAATTATGGACAACAATGAAAAAGTAAAATTTTAGAAAAATCTCAATTTTTATCTACTATAATACCTTTCGATTTTCTGGTGAAAATCGACATATTTTCTTATAAATGTATGTTTTGGACTATGATTTTTCTTTTGATTCAATGGAAATATGTAAACTAATAGATTATGACCCAAAAAAAAAAGCAGAATAGTAAAATTTGAAAAAAGTATGAACAATTTGCACAGCTCAATTTATGTTTTTAAATTCAATAAAAAATATGTAAACTATCATATTATGATTATTACCCTAAAAACAGAAATAATAAGTCATACAAAGTTTTTAATTCCTATATTAAACTATACAAGGAAGATCGATGGTTAGATATTTTATGTTCAATAGTAATCATATATTTAAATGTATTAATTAATTAAAGGTAATTAATAACTATTTTGATTTTAGTTAACATTAATTTAGCCGACTTTCCTAAATATCAAACTTTCCAAACTTCGATAGTTCGGTTCCAATTAGGATTAGTGTTTCCTATTTCTTTACTTCTCATTATTAGTATATAAATAAAGCTGTAAGATCGATTATAATTAAATTTCATAAGCCACTCAAAGTTTAGGGCATTCTTACATTTCTCTCTTTTACTTTGTTGTCAAGCAACAAACATTCAAACCCTCTCTGCGTACTAAAAAAACACACACACACACAGTGACCAAATTAACACAGCAAACAGCCCAAATCTACTATAATGGCGAATGCATTAGTACTACTTTCACCGCCGCCAACACCATTATCAGGGTTGCAAGAATCACTGATGATTAGATACAGTGCTGACAACGATAATGAGAGGAAGTTGTACAATTCTTCAACCGCTATTCCTCTTTGTGTTGATAATGGGGATGATCAAGAAACACCTTCCGAGGAAGATGATCTTTTCTACGCCAACATTCTTCTCTCGCTTTCCCGCAGCGGCAGCGGCAGCGGCCATGTTGATGCAACGTTTGAATCCTCCTCCGACAAAGTCATCACTGCAAATTCGAAGCCACGAGTCCCGCATCCAAACCAATTTTACAAGTGCACTGTTTGCAACAAAATCTTCCCGACACACCAAGCCTTGGGTGGCCATAAATCTAGCCACGGAAAGCGTGCCCCCGTTCCAAACATTAACAACAATAACCCATCATCGTTCACCACCATAGACGTTGCCAAAGATTCCAACGTTTCTGCTCGTTATAAGCCTAGCGAAAAGTCCCATGTATGTGGAATCTGTCACGAGTCATTCCCCACTGGGCAAGCTTTAGGAGGGCACAAACGCCGCCACTTGGATCAAGCACCAACCCTCAACGGACAGTGTGCGAATAGCGAGCCTAACGCGAGACCCAACCTCCGCCTCGTCATCAAACTCAAGCCCAGTACAAGTACAACCGCCAAGGCCACCACCTCCAGCAACGTCGTAACATCCACATCATCTGATCATGACGGTGGTGCGTCCAGTCTTCACGAGCCTAAGGAAATCGACTTAGAATTGCGACTGGGTCCGGGGATGAACATTAATCAAACCGTTGATCAGGACCATAATGAGGTTGAAGCCATTACATCCATCAAGAAATCGCGTTTATGTTGATTAACGTTTTAATTAACCCTTTCGTTTTGAATCCAAAATTGTTAGATTGATATTCCTTTCTTTGTTGTTTAGATTTTTCTGTTTTATAAATTGCTAATGTAAAACTATACTTTAGAGAGAGTAGACGATGTTGCATATAAACTCTCTCTCAAAGCCCTGATTAATTTGTTCATTATTACATTGATTAATACTAAGTTCAATATATTAATTTTTCATTCATGTTCTACAGCATTTTTTGTGTAATCTCTGGTGTTGCAAGAACTGTTTTGGAAGGATTACATTATCTTGCATTCAATGCATAATATTGTAATTAAATATAGATCGATATTAAACCCTCAAATTCACTGATAAATAAAAAAGGAGAGATCCAATTTATTGCAGGTATTGATCATGAGTCACAATCACCATTGCTGACCTTAAAAGACCTCCAACCACACAATGACTCGCCTTTTCCGTTGCCTCCGACGGCTACCGCTTTAGCTACATATCGTTCCAATCGTGCTCCTCCTCGAGAAGTCCTTTCTGTCTCTAATTGTTTTCGAGCTCCTACCTCAAGTGGTAATTTCAGAAATTAGTATATGGTTCAAAGTCCTTGTTCCATCCGGCGCGAATCGCCTCCATCACTAGTAAAGTGGAGGTGTGATTTGTATTACAAAAATGGCCTATAATAATGAATAAATGTACGAACACAAATAATGAGCAGACCTGCCCACGTTTATATGTGGATTCACTTCATAATGTATTATTTTTTCATAAAGAAGCGTGTGAATGTGATTGTTCAACTTTGGCATCCAACTTTTATTCGCCTATCCTTAATTCTATATGAATCTCTATTTTGTGTATGAATTGATCTCTACATCACATCGGATTGCTTATAGCATACACAGTAGATCAAGAATGCAACTTCAATAAGTATCAACTTCAGGATATTTTGAATATAGGTGATATCGAGTCGAGCCGATCCCGAACCTTTGTGTTCATTTTCAGCCCTATACTACCCATCATCCGTAATTTTCCTTACCATGCCTGAGATTAATGCACAGTCTTAGAAAATGGTCCACCAAAGATTATTTCTACCGCATTTGGCACATAGAAAATGCCGCAGTACCAACCTCCAAGCATTGTAATTCCCACTATTACTCACAAAAAGGCCCAACAATTAAAACTTGGTGCATTCACAATTGCAAGAATTGTCAGATATATTCATAGGATCTGTAACTCTAAATGCCTCTCTAAACATTCTTAGAAAAGGGCTTAAATTAAATTCTTCTAACTCATTGATTTTTCTACATGAGCCAAAAAGTTCAAAAAAGAAACACAGTCACACACAAAGTTATGGATGTGAGTTGTGACTAACCAACAAGGGACTCATATATCCTTACGGTTCCTGAATGGAGATAAGATCTGCTAGGAAGTGATAGTCATCGGCAGCCACCGGGATGGCCGTGCCGGTGATGACGCCAGCGAACTAGTACTCATCATCCCCGACTCCATTATTTTCCCACGGCTGAAGAAACTATATTTAGGGAAAATTTAATTAATTAGTTTAAATATTAAAATTCGTTTAAAAAAAAAACAAAAAAAATTGCCAACAAAACGCCATTGTTGCAGGTCAAAACCAGCGACTTCTTCACTCTTAGAAACTAATTTTTTTTTTTTAAATTCAATGTAAAATATACAAATTGTTTTCGTTTCCAAATAGGAAAATTTTTAGAAACCTTATAAAGATAGAAACCTTAAAAAACTTTTTCGCGGCTTTCCTAAATGAAACTTCCAACTTCTATACCGATCAGGATTAGTGATACCTATTTCTACTTCGATTTGTTTTATCTCCTCTCCCCTTAATACTATAAATAAAGCTGTAAGTCACTCAACGTTTTGAAATAAAAAAACACACACTCACACAGTGATCATATGAACACTACAAACAGCCCATCTGATAATATGGCTTTGGAGCGCTTGAATGCAACAGTTGCACCACCACCATCACCACCGCAACAACCATTGCGGATGAGATACAGTCGAGACTTCCTCCTCAGTATTAATAGTGATAATAATAATAATCTTTGCGACGATAATAATAACCATAATGACGAGAGGAAGTTGCCTTCTATGATTCATCCTTATAATGATAATGAAGATGATCAAGAATCACCTTCAGAAGATGATCTTTTCTACGCCAATATTCTTCTCTCGCTTTCCCGCAGTGGCGGCGGGTTCTATGTTGATTCAACCTCTGAATCTTCAGACAAAGTTACCACGGACAATTCAAAGCCACAAACCCAACAACAGAACAAATTATACAAGTGCAGTGTTTGCAAACAATCCTTTCCAACACCACAAGCCTTGGGCGGCCATAAATCTAGCCACCGCCAACGTGATCCGATTCCAAACAATAACAATAATAACCCATCAGTATCAGTTGCTAAAGAATATTCCAATATTTCTGCTATAAAGGCTTCCAAAAAATTCTTTCCCACAGTACCACAAGCCTTGGGCGGCCATAAATCTAGCCACAGCCAACGTGACCCAGTTCGAAACAATAACATTAATAACCCATCATATTCAGTTGCTAAAGATTCCAATATTTCTGTTCTGAAGCCAAGCGGGAAGTCGCATGAATGTGAAATCTGCCACGAGTCGTTCCCTACTGGCCAAGCTTTAGGTGGACACAAGCGCCGCCACTTTGAGAAAGTACCAACTCTTAATCACAATAAAGTTGAACGTGCGAATATTGAACCCAACCCCAACTCCAACCTCGACCACCGAGTCTTCTTGAAACTCAATCCCAGCCAAACCGCCAAAGCCAGCTCCAGAAGCGACAATGGTGCGTCCAGACATGAGCCAGAGAAGATCGATTTGGACTTGCGACTGGGGATGAATAATTAAACCGTTGATGGCCATAATGACTGGAAACCTTTATACCCATAAAAAAATCACGTTTATGTTAATTTTTTGTTTTCCATTAATGTTAACTACTTGCGGTTTAACTCTTATATATGTTTTGAAACCAAAATTGTTGATTTCCCTTTTTGTTTAGATTTTTTATTTTATTAATTGCTAGTGCAAAACTAAACTTTAGAGCGTAAATCATGTCTCATAAACTCTCTCAAAGTCATGATTAATTCTTTCATTATGTTGATTAGAGACCGAGTTTTAGTTGAATGTATAATTTTGAGCAATTGGTCACTTAACTTTTAATTTTTTCCAAATTTGTCTTTTGGTCATTAAACTATTAAATTAACATTTTAAGTGTATATATTTAAGTCATTACGTCTAATTCTTATGTTATCTTCTCTAAAAAAGATAAAATTAAAGGGTATTTATGTTTTTTAAGTATTAAAATAAAGGGCATTTGTGTCTTTTGAATATTATTAGTGAAGTCACGTGACCCAATTTTTCACTTAATTTTCATCAAGTTTACTTCAAATTAACTCAACACCCATCATGACCGTACATGTTACCAACCCAAATTCCACTGACATGTTAATCCACAACGCCGCTGCCAGTTTTGAAATGACATAAATATCCTCTTATTTAACATTTTTTAAAAAGATAACGGAATAATTGGACAGAATGACTTACACCACAAGAAAAATGACCTTTATTGACTAACACGTTATGGTCATCAAATAAACGAAAGTGGTCACCAAAACAATTTGGTGGCCCAAATCTAGTCACTTGGTGGTCACCAAAGTCAGTCACTAAAGGTACCTGGTTACCACTTTTTGCTGTTGTAACCGGAAAAAAACGGTCACCAAAATAGTGATTGAAAATGTGGTCACCAATATGGTCACCAAAAAGCTGCGTTTCGGTCACCAAATTGCCTTTTTTTGTGACAAAAAATTGTGACCACCAATATTGCGTCAATAAATGTCCAATGGTCAATGCACGTGACATGGTGTTCGTTGACAAAAAATGTGATCACCAATGAGTACCCATTGCTTACCAAATTATTGGTCAACAAGGCCTTCTAATGATTACCAATTGCTGACCAAAAGCCTTAGGTTACCTGGGCAGTTGATATATTATTGACTGAAATTGTCGTCACCAAAGGGGATGTGGAGACCAAATTATGAACAATGTTAGGTGACTAGTTTTGTGGTCATTAAATGGTGACCAAATATCTGGTAATTAATTGAATAGTCGAAATGTAATTTTATTGACAAAAATAGTAACCAAATTGTTTGGTCAATTTTTTGTTATGGTGACCAAATATTGTGGTCAGTAGTATAAAAAATGTGGTCAAAATATTGATTTGGTGACAAAAATTATAGTCATTATAATGGCATAATGACATGTTTATAATAAAATAAACCCTGTACTATCTATTAAATAGAATGCACAACACAATAAAATCACCAATAAATTGGACAAATACTAAAACAAAAGTAACCAAAATATACCAATACACTCAAATATTGCACACTAACAAGTATTTAAGTTCAAAAGTATCACAACATAACACAAGTGCATGAATCTCAACTGCGATAATCCAACAAAAATATACCATAAATTTAATAATCTTTTAATATCCAAGAATTATCTAAGAAATATAACACAAGAGTACTAATCCACCATACAAAAAGTTGATACTTTAACTCTTTCGGGTCAAGATCGTCCATCATTCCTTTTATATCCATTAGGAGAGTTGACACTTCAACTCTTTAGTTTTCTTCAACCTTCATAGTTCGAAAAAATAGGTTAAAAACAATACACGAACAACAAGTGCACATAAGCCAAGTTCACGCATATTCTTACATGTTTAACATATTTTAAACCAATCAAAGTATACTTTCAATGTATAAGCATGCAAGTTTATCCAAATTTTCACGATTTAGTTCCAATAATGCCAACAATACACCACAAGACTTGCATTCAAGCATTTTATGATAAAACAAGGTAGATATCTTAAACCAAATAATACTTGGGCAGCAAGTGTACATAACACATGTTCTTGCATATTCTTTTGAGTTTCACGTATTGTAGACAAATGAAATGCTATTTTGAGATTCATATCTTGTCAATTTATACAAAGTTTCACAATTTAATCCGACTATTAGCGTCAATACGCCACACGAGCTATATTCAAGTTTTTTTTTGAACATGAATTCTAATGATTTTTTTAATATAAACCATTCTTATATATATAATGAACAAAATACGATGCTGGATATACCCAACACATCGTTATAAAGCAAAAGAAAACAGTAAACATGGAGTACTACTCCATTAAATGATTTACCAATAAAATATATGATATGGAATGAAGAAAGCTTCTACGCTAAATCAAAGACTAGAGTATAACTTTCTACCTCCATTAAAAGCATATGAGGTGTGCCAAACAATTATAAATAGAAGTTCATTTTTGAGGTGCAGTGTGCCAAACAATAACTTTTTATATTCAAGTATTTAAAGATAAAAGAATGACAATATTTGACACAAAACAATACAAGAACAACAAGTGTATATAAGCCATGTTCACGCATATTTTTTCATGTTTAACATATTTTAAAACAATCAAAGTCTACTTTCAATGTAAAGCATACAAGTTTAACCAAATTTTCACGATTTAGTTTCAATAATGCCAACAATACACCACAAGACTTGCATTCAAGCATTTTATGATAAAACAAGGTAGATATCTTAAACCAAACAATACTTGGGCAGCAAGTGTACATAACACATGTTCTTACATATTCTTTTTGGTTTCACGTATTGTAAACAAATGAAATGCTATTTTGAGAGTCATAACATGTCAATTTATACAAAGTTTCACGATTTAATCCTACTATTAGCATCAATATGCCACACGAGCTATATTCAAGTATTTAAAGATAAAAGAATGACAATATTTGACACAAAACAATTCAATTCACGCGTATTCTTTCATGTTTAGTATATTTTAAACCAATCAAAGTCTACTTTCAATGTATAAGCATGCAAGTTTAACCTTGTAGATACATACTTACATCTTATTCGGACTCTTCAACCGAAGGGTTGTTATCCATCGTGGGTAACGCTTTCATCATTGTAGCCATTTGAATTTGCATTTGGAGTTGGTTCTCTTTCATTAATTGCATTTCCTCCTCATATCCAGCCAGTTTGGATGCTAATTGTGCCTTTTCTGCCTCAACTGCATCAACTCTAGCTTTTTCTTCCTTAATCTTTTTGCTTAACTTGTCTGAAAGAAGCTGTTCTTTCACCTGTTTTGCCTCCCCCCTTTGAATGATCGGGTAGTGCACCAAATTTTATGATGCAAATTTCCGCTGGGGAACTCGAAGATGACACCTCTTCAGATCTCAACTCATTCTACATAATCAATATAACATATAAGACAAGGCAATATGAAAATAACATAAAAATAATGAATTATAACTAAGTAATATTGGTGTACATATGTCACTTCAGCCTCATTAGAACATTCTTCCTTTTTTCTTTGAGAAATGAGCACGACGATACACTTCAATTGGAGACAACTTAGTCCCTTTTTCCTCTTCCTGTGGATGATTGAACCCACATATCAATTTATTAATTAGTTTGTGTGAAGTGAATAAGAAGTAGATAAAGTTGTCCTCATTTCATAAGATATAAAATATAGAACGTAAGTAACATAATGATAATGAGTTGTAATGAAAACCTCAGCAAGAATTCGTGCAATAGAGAGTGATCCAGTTGTTAGAGGAGTCATATTCACAGCATGATTTATCTTTGCTCTCATGCTCCGCTCCTTTTATTTTTAAGAAAATGGAAAAATATTACACAAGACATGACAAATATAAGTAATATATTAATCATACAATACTTATAAGTGTACATAAATAAAGTTAATTAAATCCCACCTTAACTTATAAGTGTACATAAATAAAGTGAATTAAATCCCACCTTAAAATCTGGACTGTCAAACTTCTCGCAAAGCGATTCCCAGTGAGCAATGTTTTCGCAATGAGGAGGTGGATTTTGTTTCGCTACCTCCTTACTATGATATTGCTTGTAATGGCTATGCATATGGTATTGTCTGTTCTTACGAGAATTGCCCGCTTGTTGCAAAATTACTTTTTCTACAGAAGCACGCTCGTCATATTTATTTTGTTTTCTCCTAAAATGTTAATGAAGAACATAACAAAACAAAACAAAACAAAACAAAACTAAATAGATTAATTGCAAAGTTGAATTTAGAAGTAATAATGTCAAATATCCAAAATATAAATATCATATTGTCACTAACGAAAGCAACATTGTACCGTGCACTTGCTCAATATATCAGTATTGATTTGCTCTTGCTGATGCTTCCATGTCGTACCATCAAATTTTGAGTACTGACGAACCATGGCACCCAATTTGCTAATGAGCAGTTGATTGTTTTCACCAACTAGATGGCCGGTAGATGGATCAACTATAATGGCTACTAGTTGTCCATTAACACGACGTCGTTTGGCATCCGCTAAACATCTAGTTGGACCCCTCTTGGCTACATATAAAATTGTTATTCAGTTAAAAAAATAGCAAACTCAATTAAAAAAATTGAAGTTATGCTTTAAGATAAACTGTAATTGAAACATCTAAATATTTTTATAAGTTTTATTAGTGACTATTTAATAAAAAAAATATCATGTGAGGAAGATCCCATATTCTCCTTACTCATGAATTCTTCATTTGTTTGGTCATCACCACCATTATCATCTTGGCTACATAAAAGTGTAGTCTCCAACGTTGTAGGCGTCTTTGGTCAAACAATCTCTTAGCACGTATCTCACGCTGTGATTGATTCTTTTCGTCTACAAGACGAAAATAGTCAACTCCTTTCGTAGGCGTAAGACGTGCACTATGTCTTACACATAATTGTGGACCAACTCCTACCTTTTGTGTTGTCATTTTCTTCTGTACATCTCTCTTCCCTGGGCCAACCATCTACAAATAAAAAATGTTGAGTAAGTTCAAAATATAAGGAAAAACAATTGCATGAATAGAGTTGAAAGTCAAATTAAACAATTTCAATGTACCTACCTTAATCACATTCATGAGCTTTGTTAGAAGTCATTCCAATACAAACAAGTAACTATGAGTTATATGCATGGAAATTATTAAAAACGACATCCAAAAATAGTGACTAAATATTAATGTACAAATACATAGTATAAAACGTACTTTCAATAGTACAAACATAACAATTAAACAGAATAATCATGCAAACATACAAAATTAAAGCACTAATCTTTATCACTACTATCATCCTCATGTTCAGATGACCCCAAACTTGATGAATCGACAATATTATCATCAATGAATGAAGAATCTTTATGGAGAACATCCCTCTTTCCCTGACGCGATTTAGAACCACTAACAATTGAGGCATCTACTGCTTGTAATGGAACCAAATTTCGTGTCAATAGAGGCATTTCCACAACTAGATCAATCACAAGATTCCCAAATGGTAGTTCTTCTTCTTGATATGCATCTTCCTCTTAGGATGAATAGTCAAGAACATCATATGAGGATCGAGGACTAAAATCCTGAACAATATGCCAATTACTACCCAATTTCAAATCACTAACATAGTAAACCTGCCTCGCCTGTGATGCAAGTATATATGGTTGCTTGTTGTACCATCTACGAGATAGATTCACACTAGTGAGTCCAGATTCTTTATCAATTTGGCACCCTGTTGCGTCAACTCTAATCCACTTACACTTGAATAGAATGACTCTTTTGTTGCTTCCTAAGTATTCCACTTCTTATACATTTTGTAACAACTCATAAAAATTGATCAAATTGTTCCCATGCTCGCCTTGCACAACAACTCCACTATTTTGAGTTTTTCTATCTAATTCACGACTTTGTGTTTGGAATCTATAACCATTGACCATGCATCCATTGTAGCAAACTACTCGACTTAGTGGCCCATGCAATAAATATCTAACATTGCATGAGTACAAGTCTGGATTATTTTATATCTACACATTAATACAATAGTGATGTAAAGTTAAATTGAATAGAAAAAATAGTTCGAGTAACATTATTGAATTTGTTAGGTTCATCTACTTACAACTCTATCCACTGACAGGCTTAAGTTGTGTGCCTCAATTTTAACCCTAAACTAATGTAGCAGAAGTGAGCAGGGTATCGTATCCACAGGGAAGGGGATGGTTCAAGAATTCAAATGTCTGATCTGCTAATTGTCACAAAAATAAGGTTACGAACTAGAATAACCAGAACAACAAGCATAGATGCTTAACTAACAAAAATGGAGAAATGAGCACAACAAGAAGTACAAAATCAACGATCGTTTTGTGAAATTAAGCAACAAGCAGATGTCCTAGGGTTTAGGTGTCAGGCAATTGCCAATTAAACAACTCATGCAAATCAAAATAAGAGGAGACAAAGGTTGCCTAGGAGTCTAGTCAACACCCAGCATGTCGATCGCAATGCTTCTTATACTCCCTAACATTCTGTTTTCACCTGTCGAGGCCTAAACAGGATGAGTGAACTTCGCAACATCTCAACCTCCAATACTAACTACTCAAACATGCAAAGTCCTAGGTCTCCCATGGCGAGGCCCAACCTAAGTTTCTAAGCCTTAGTTAGCATAAGAGAATCATTCTACACTCTATTCTAGTGATTCAGTGACCTCTGATTGGCATGGCGACCACATCTCGGATCATGAACAAAACTTAACAAGTGGAGAAACTCCATATCCAAACATTTGGTCCTCATTTCATGCAATTCTCACTCACATTGATGAACCGAGCCTCAACCTAGCATGGCGACTACAATCAAGGTGCAATTCAACCAATGAAAATGCAAAATTTATGAAACTTGACAAATACGTACATTTACGACCACATTTGATCTCATTCTCAGAATTTGGGTCAATTGCATAGCATTTCAAGATTTAATTACTCAATCATCTACTCCAAACCCTAGGACATTACACGATCTAGCCGAGAATCACCATTTTCATCTTATATTCATCACAAAAAATCATTAAACAATTTATTCTCATCAAATTGAACAAATTTACCGATAAAAGTGTATAGAATTGTCCAATGCTTCTTCGATCGAGAATCAGAATGCAAAGCTCGGCACAAAGGTGCGATCGAAAACCAAATCGGAATACAATTTTTAGAGAAAGAAAGTTTTAGTGAGAGAAAATATAGAGAGAGAAAAAGTTCCTACTCTCAAATCAAAAGTCTGTTACTAATCTAGAATGATCGATATGTCTACCCAAAGTCCCTTAACATGTTGACCAATTCCTCTATTTATAAAGGTTACAAAACGTAATTAATACTCAAACGAAAAAAGGATGTAATATTACATAAATGCCACTGTGTACATCCAACGTCCAAAGAATCAGCTCAGTAAATGCATTAGCTCACGCCCTCAAGCTTTGGATCTCCGTGCCTTAGTCACGTCTACCACGCCTTTGAGCCTTCGCTGATCACGCCAACATAGACCTTGAGAAGAAGGAAAGGAATCCACACTTAGAAAATTTATCACAAACATCACAAACCACAAAATGAAGAGGCCTCGCCCTCACAACATTCTTAGTGGCGAGGCCTCTCCAAGAGACCTCGCCCTCACAAAAACAAAGTGGCGAGACCTCTTAGAGAGGCCTCGCTATATAAATGCATGCATGTGTGTTAAAAGTGTTGTGAAGTGTGTTGAAAATCAATGCAAATAAAATGTGATGAAGAGTGAAATGTGTGTGAAGTGAGTGTTACGATGAAGAGTGAAATGTGGGTGAAGTGAGTGTTAAGTGTTGAGTGTTGAGTGAAATGTGTGATAGAGAAGGTGAGGTCGTCACATGGGTATAACAAGTGTTGTGTGCAAGTGTGCAGCAACTTCCAACCAATATCTGGCCCTAATGCGCTATGAATTTGGCAAATCCTAAAACATGAAAGTTATAACCCTAAGTGTGAGCTTTCCATAGAATTTTGAATCACTCAAAAGTTTGGACAAAAACGTTATGACCAGAATACTGAAGTGTGGTAAGGAGGAAATTTCATGGCGATGCGTCTTAGAGACGCTCGCATTCACAAAATCTCTTATGGTGATGCATCTTAGCGATGCGTCGCCCATTTTTTCCTTCAAATTGGAGCTCAAGGCGTACATAAGAGTTTTAGATATTTCTCTTAGCTTTCCATTGGTTCAAGAATCAGCATCATTGAAGGTCTGTAGCTCAAGATATTAACATTCTACCAAACTGTGGCAGTGAGCTCCACATTCAAAAACCCTAAAGTAGTGATCACAAAGATGCCCTTGTTTCTCTTATTTGCACACAGAATTAGAAGAAAGTTAAAACATATGAATTGAAGTACACTTAAATAGATTTCCAGAACATCCAAGATTAGTATTGAGAACGTTACACTCAGATGAAATACACCAACTATTCTGCCCGAATGCAAAATAAGCAAAATAACATGTTAAGGTTTTCTCAAACTCCACAAGCATCATTTCCAAACTTTTTTAATTCTTTCCTTGTTCTTGAACTTCAAATACACATTTGACTCATTTAATCAACATTTTGCCATTTTTCTTTATTTTAGCACTTACAAGTTGCAAACCACATAAATGCACCCAATGGCACAAAACACTACACACATGCATGAAAAACAAGTCAAAATCTAAGTGAAATAAGACATATAAGTTGGTATAAAACCAACTTATCATCCACCCATGAGGCAAATTGCATGTTATGACACTCAGTCACATTATCAACACTTTCTTCCTTAAGTTTCATTTTGTGTTGGCTGCAAACCACAATGAAAGAGTAATTTGTTTTGCTGTCCAAAAATGATACATTGGCTAATATAAATTTGACAGAAATATGTGTAAATTTAAACTATTAAATCCTCCAATTCGTCACAATTGTTCAAAATATATGAATGAATCTTAGCCAAATCAACACTATCAAGATCACAAAACTTTGTGCTACCTAGTGGACGGGCCTTGCAACTGAAAATAGATAATTGACAATAGTTGTCCTTCTTCTCATTGTTACGCTCAACTCTATTGAACACAGTCTCCACATTGTTCAAATACATAGAGCAAAATGTTAAGCATTCATTGTCTATGTATCTCTCACCAATGCATCATTCCGGTTTAGCTTTGTTGTAGACATGTCCCTTTAATGTTCCCATTTTCCTGAATATGTTCAATGTTAGTGTTGGAAAAATATTAAACATTATTAAAAATAAACAATAATTATTTCGAATACATACCTCTCAAATGGGAACATCCACCGATATTGAGGCGGACCTGCTACCATTGCCTCGTATGGTAACTGGATTAAAAGATGAATCATGATATCGAAGAAGGAGGGGGGAAATATTCTCTCGAACTTGCATACAAGTGAGATGATCTTCGTTTGTTCTTCTTGCATAATATCCAAATTTGTGGTCCGTGCACACAATTTTTGAATGAAAGAGCTAAGTTCAAACAACATTAACCGAATTTTCTTACACATGGAACCTCTAATTGCTGCTAGCAAAACACGTTGTATGAACACATAATGGTCATGACTTTTCATTCCAAAAATTTGTATTTCCCCTCCCTTTATGTAGTGAGACAAATTTGATGTAAAGCTATTGGGAAATTTAATTGACTTGATGAAAGAGCAGATTTTATTATTTTCCTCCTTGGACAAATGATATGAAGCCATATGCATGATGAAAGAGTTACCTGAAGGTTGTAAATGCAACTCCCTTTTCAACCCTTGCGCCATAAAATCTTGGTGCGATTTAAAGGTGTCCTTAGTCTTCCCAACAATGTCAAAACATCGTTGCAACCAAACTTTCACTAACATTCTTAACAACATGCATAATGTCTATGTTATGTCTTAACTTAAGATCTGCCCAGTACGGAAGCATAAAGAAAATACTTTTTTAATTCCAACCACATCCCTCTTTCCCTTTACGCTTTCTACTAGAGTATCCATGAGCACTTACACCTTAACAATACGGATTCTTGACTACATTATCAATATCATACAAAATGTCAAGTCCAAGCTTTGGTACTAATGAATCCCTTATATCCACATTACCATCAAAGTTCTTCTTATCTCTTCTCCAATGATGAGATGTTGGGAGAAATCTACAGTGACCCATGTAACAAACTTTTCTACAATGTGACAAATAAATGGATGATGTCTCACTCACGCAAACTGGACAAGCATAGTATCCCTTGTTGCTCCAACCAGATAACATACCATACGTAGGGAAATAATTTATAGTCCATAACAAGGCTGCACGCATGATGAATTTCTCTCCACCATGCACATCATACGCCTCTACAACTGTCCAAAACTGATTCAATTCATCAATCAAAGGTTGCAAATAAACATCGATGTTTTTTCAGGCAATTTAGGTCCAAGAATCAATAGTGTCATAAACAAAAATGGATCTTTCATACACTTCCAAGGAGAAAGATTGTACGGGAAAACAAATACCGGCCAAATGCTATAAGCATTATGTAGATTTTCAAAAGGATTAAACCCATCAGTTAACAATCCTAACCGCACACTCTGTGGGTTATTTACAAAAGTAGGAAATACCCTATCAAGATGGTTCCAAGCCTCACTGTCCGCAGGGTGCCTAATCAACTTCCCATCATCTTTTTCCTTATGCCACCGCATATCATGGGCAACCTCATCGTTAAAATACAACCTTCTCAACTTAGGTTGTAGTGGAAAGTATTGGAGAACTTTTCGTGGGATGGTCAAATCTTTTCCTCTAAATCGGGGTTCGTTACAATTATTATTGGGGCAATGGGTATGGGAAGCATACTCATTGCGAAACAGGATGCAATCATTCACACATTCATGTATCTTTTTCCCCACTGAATCCCATGTCTCTTATATATTTTTTTGCATGATAAAAATTCTTAGGAATTTCAGCTCCACTTGGCATAGCCATTTTCAGAACATCCAAGAGAACATCAAAAGATTTAACTGTCCACCTATTACTTTTTTTAAATGCAACATAGCGACAATAAATGAAAATTTTGAGTAATTTTCACATCCAATGTACAACAGTTGGTTGGATTCATCTATCAATCTTTTAAAGTTATCAATGTTCATGTTTGAATCACGTGAAAAGTCCCCAGTACTTTGCCAATTTTCACCCCAATTACCCTCTCCAATATTATTTAACATTTCATCTACCTTATCATTATTGTCTTCTCCATGATCATTACCATCATCGTCATTCCCCATATATAAATCATCATCATCAGAGACAATTTCATCTATCTCATCATGATATATCCACGGATCATAGTCAACCACAATTCCCCATTGCATTAAATGAAGGTACACAGTTTTCCTAACACAACGTCGAAGGTTGTTGCAAGATTTGCATGGGCAAGGTATGCGAACTGATTCATCTTTATTTGGATATGCAAAATTGAGGAATTCATCAACACCCAATTTATATCTTCTATCTTTCATTCGGTGTACAATTTTCATACAAGATTTGTCCATTACATACATAAATACCCTACATTCACAAATGCAAAACTTATAACTATGATATAAAACCAAATAAATTATTCAAGTATTATCTTCATTCTCTACAATTTAATAGAGAATAACGATCTTCACCTTTTTATGTATAGTGTAGCACGTGCTTTCCCACAAGTTCACTTTGAAAGACCGTTGCCTATTGACTGCTTTTGAAGAAATAAACTAACAAATAAAGAACAAATAAATCAGAATTAATAACACACTTATAGAAACTGATATTTAGTTTCACGATTCAAACTTATTAAACCAAATCAGTTTTAACTTTTTTCTACATCGCGTTAAAGCAAAAATAAAACCAAAATGCATCATAGAAAGCAAATACTAATAATTGCTTTTATCTCACTTACCCTAGTGGTGTCCACCCCTTTGGAAATTAAACTATCATGAAAAGGAGCAACAATGATAATGTGGGCCAATATGGCTTTATGGTATGATAGAGGATAGTGACTAAATATCAACTTTTAATTAAAACAACACATTACTTATTCATCCAGTCAGATAAGTACACTTGAGCCCTTTTTCACAATTTTAAAAGAGTGAACTATCCAAGAGTAGTAAAAGGATCCAGAAAAAAGTAGTGAATTTCACCATTTTCATCCACGGGAAGGGCAATAAAGTTAGTGATTCAGTTGCCTTTTATGCAAGTGACTCTAAGGAGTAGTTCAACCACAATAGCCTTTTTAAACTTCAGCAGAAGTTGCTTGCATGTATCACTTCTACGAAAGAGGAACCTAGAGCAGAGCACTAAATTCTCATGATTGTGGTGTCTAGAATAAACAAGAAGCTCACTCTGACAGGTTTAGTAACAAAGATGCACTTCATACATCAACAATATCTCCAAAATCACCTCTTAAGTATGTACTAAAGAACACATTTTGGATTAATTGAGTTCATCAAATGCCATTCAATACACAAAAACAAACCAACCCAAAGTTTTCAATGATCAGGTGGTTCATTTTAATTAGAGTACTCTCTTCCAAACAAAAAATAAAAGAAAAATGTTGATGCGTTAATCGTGTGCATACCAATTTATCCCTAACACTAGTGTAGTAGAGGTGAGAGGGTTTCGTTCCACAAGAAAGGGAGTGATTTCAAGAATTCAAGATTTTGTCACAAAAAAATGAGTTTACAAGAACAAGTGATAACAACAACAAGAACAGAGGAACAAGAAGTAAAACCAACAAGATCAGTAAGTGTAATGTGTAATCAAGTATAGAACTGATGTCCTAGGGTTCTTTAATCGGATGAATGCTCTTCAAATGAGTAGCGCAATGTAATTGACAAACATGCAACAACGGAGGAAATATAAGTTGCCTAGAAGTCTAGCCTGCAGCCGGCATGTCAACCGCACCGCACTCTACCCTTCCTAACATCGCTCTTTCCCATGGCAAGGCCTAAGAACGATGAAATTACACCGCAACGTCTCAACTCTCTATGTCTAACTACTCTAGCCACCAATTCCTAAAATCTTCCCATGGCGATGCGTGACTTAGGTCCTTAGGTTTTCGTTAGCAACAGAGAGCCTCTTTTCACTTTATCTTAATGTTTCAAGTGATCTCAAACCGGCATGGCGACCGCATATCAGAACACGAATATGCAAAGCCAGTGAAAAGACTTAATAATCATACTTTCAGCTCTCATTTTATGCATTCTCACAAATATTGGTAAATCTAACCTCAAATCAGCATGTCGACCGCATTTAAAGTTCAATTCAGTCAATACCGGTGCGAATTTGTGAAACTTAATAGAATTCATGCACTGAAACCGAGTATAATTTCATTCTTTATAGTTTATGTCAATTGCATAGTATCGATTCATGTAAATTACGCATTCATCCGCCTCGAACCCTAGAACATCATGAATCTAGCCGAATATCACCATTTCCGAATCGTAATCGTCAAAATGTAGCGAATAAAGCAAAGGACAATTCATCTTGTTTAATTGCTCAGAATCGTAAAAATATATCATTAATTAAGGATCGAGCTGCTTTAATTGCTCCAAAGATCCGATCGGAATCAGAAACCGTGATCAAATTCCAGTGAAAGAAATTCTTAGAAACAGAAAATCTAGAGAATGAAATTCCCGCTATAAAATCAAAAATCTGATAAAAATCCCAAAAAATCCCAATCTATCAAAAAGTCCCGTAAAATAATGACAAAACCCCCTATTTATATAGGTCTAAAGCTTAATCTATACATTAACGTAATCTAACAACTTAATTACAGAAATGCCATTGTAATAGAAAATGTCCCAAGAATGTGTACGTGCATGAAGCTCCACATCAGCACCACAGCTGTAGTCCCACGCCTTCGAACTTAGGTCCTTCATGCTTCCGTCTCGCAACTCACGCCCCTGAGCTTCTGTGGACCACGCTTCCAAAACCTGCAGATAAGAAAATGTGAGTTCCAACACTTAGAAAATAAATCAGCATCAAAACATTCACATTTACACGGTGCGATCGCGCTATGTAAAAAGAATCCGCGACGTGATCGCAAGGTACGATCACGCCATACAAATGTTCTCATGGCGCGATCGCGTCGTAATTTGTTTTTACGAGCGATCGCGCCATGTAATTTCCATGACAACTGTGAAAACGTGTTGGTGCAAATGTGCTAGTGGCGCGCCTATGCATTGTGCTTGTGCGCATGCTTGAAGTGCTTTATGTATGTATGCAAATGTATAGTGCTCATGTGTAGTGCATAAGGTGCTTTGAGTGTGTGCAAGTAATACATGTGATGTGCCTTAGTGTAGAGCATATAGTGTGGTATTTATAGTGTAGTGAGTGAGATGTTTATGATGTGTGGTGAATGCTTCAAGTGTGTGCATTAAGTGCTGCAAGTGTGTTGGTACTACCGCGCGCGAGCACGCGTGGCTAGTGCAGGGTTGCTGCACGCATGTGTTAAGATGCCCGAGTGCAAGCGAGCTCAGCGCGAGCTATGTGTGTGCTGCCTTACGCATCGGTGTGCGTGGGTATGTGCGAGGGTGCAACGCACGACGTATGCATGTGTGTGGGGCTACTGTGCGCACCATGCGCGCAGCGTCTGCGGAACTCACATGCGAAGCATGCTAACCATGTGCGGTGAATGCGCAGGACTCACAGGCAATGCCCGCGAGCATTGTGCGGTAAATGTGCGGAATGTGTGCGAGGACTTTGAGTGAGACATGCGGCATGTGAGTGCAAGGTGTGCAAAGTGAATGCAATGAGTACATGCAACATGCAGCAAGTGTGTGCAAGGATCATGCAAGGCCGTGCGAGATATGCGCTACAATTGTGAGCAAGTATACGCTTAATGCTATGTCTTCAAGCACAATCCCGTACTTCCCTACACAATTGTATACGCACAAGTGAACCAATTAGGGTCTTTTTCACCGAGAGAGACTCCACATAGCTCATCACACAGACTTACAATTTAACAAACAATTTCACACAAAATGCAATTAAAACACACAAAAGTCAAGTATTACTAGCATTTTTGAGTCAGTATAAAACTGACTTATCAAATGTTCATAGAAAAAAGAAAACCCCTTTTCCCTATTTGAACTCCACAACTTCAACATCATAAATATTTTTAACAACTACGGCTAGAAGTTTCTCTAATCCTACATATCAAACTCCAATAATAGTAATCAAAAGCATAGAGCAAGGAAAACCGGTAAACCACGAATTGATTCATGTTGGAAAAACTAACTGAAATTAATCATAAGCTTAGGGTTGCTCCTCTCAGCCCCTCAAAGGACCTGACAAGAGATATTTGTATGAAACACTTGAAAAGTTAATAAAGGGTATACACACATACCTTTCTGTTATCCTGTTCTCTTATCTCTGATCAAAGGCTGTACCCGTGCTGCTGTAATGGAATTTGACAATCGACGTAAAGGGGCTCTGCCTGTGGGAGATTAGAAAAGAACCTCATTAACAATAAGATAAATAAATCCCACAACCTTCATTGAATGCTTCATATCTGAATGCTCCAAACATGCGTAAAAGTAAAATAAATGAACAAGTAGAGAAAGGAAACGCAATTAAGACAAGAGAAACATAACAATTAGAAAGAAACAGAAGGTGGCATCCAGCAAGAGTTCCCAACAATTAAAACAAATATCAAAACTTTCGATTCTAAGCAAACCACATCAACTAAACAAACAAAACAATCAAAGCAAAAAAATTGAAACTTAAATTTTTTTTAAAATAAAAAGTTAGCACATTTGAGGTCAAGAAAACCCCAGAAAAATTTTTACGCCTTAGAATGTGATTGAACCCTTAATCCAGTGTGTTCAAGATAACATTTTTGCCAGTGAAGTGTGCACACATACACAAATTATAGCATACCTACACACAGAAAAATTTAAAAACAAAAATAGCAGGAGTTTTGAAAGTTAATATCTTGAGGAATATTGAAGGGGGGTATTTGTTGATAAGCTTCCAAGAAGAGAGATTGAGAAATAGTACAAGAAAAAAAGAGGAGCAGTGGGATTTGTTGCAAGAAGAGAGCGTTGGTTCAGTGGACAAAAGTGCCGATGAGGAATGATGAATGACGAATGCGGCGGACTGAGGTGGTAGATGGAGACGGGAGAGGGATGCGGCAGAGTAAGGTGGCAGAGGGAGGCCAGAGAGAGACGTGACAGAGAGAGGCGGCAGCGGCAAGGGGGGGTGGGAGAGGGAGGCGACAGAGAGTTGAAAAAAGAAATTGGGTTTTAGGTTTACAAATTGAAGTGTTGGCTGCGTTTGCTTTTGGGTATTTTTTTTATTTTTTTAAATACATTACTTTAATATTTAACTAGTTTTAAAGAGAAAAAAAATTTAAATCCTTATGTTTTTTTTTTCGATTCTATTATACTTGTAATCTTTTTTACTAAAAATTGTTTTTTTAAACCAATTTCAATTTTTGAAATAGTTTAATTTTATTAAATACCGATGAATAATAAAAAATAAATAAACAACATAAAATTATGGCATTATTTTTCATGTAAAGGTAAATTTTTGTAATAATATAATATCATCATAATAAAACACGACTAATTCAACTCATAAATTAAATAGTTAATTATTTAATCCATCATGTAATACTTATAGTTATATTTTTTTTACTAATTATTTTATTATATTTTATTATTTGATCATGTATGAAAAAAATCAACTAAATTTAGTTGTCATAGATCATACTCTTATTAATAGTTGTTTACTTTACTTTCATGTTACTACATTTATTGTTAATAATTTTAAAATTGTATTTTATGAATAAATAAGAAAATATTACATATACTATTGGAAATTTAGACTAACATTGTAATTAAAATACATTTCGTGTAATTATATTATTGAAGAACAACTTAAATAATTATAGTAAGATTTTGGTTTAATGCGAGTTAGTGATATATTGCGCACATTTACTATTTGTCCAAATCACTAATTAAATTGAGTATTCGGTTTTCAATTTGTGAATAATAGAGTTTCTTTCTATTTTTTATTATGCGCTTAATTATAAAGTTAATGAGATATATTATGTCAGTTAGCAACATTATTATCTTGTAACAGACTATGGGTTAATTTGCGAATATTAGGATATCATAGTATAAATATACTAAACTTAGAACAACATTACACATATAGTAAAAAAAAATCATTTCATGTTATATAAGTAATTAATTAATATGCTACTGAATTCGTCCAATTACTAACATTCCAAATTGAATTAATAATTTGTTGCACTCTTATTATTGGTCTAACATCCAAATTAACAGAGTATGGGTTAATTTGCGAATATTAGGGTGTCATAGTATAATTATACTAAACTTAGAACAACATTACACATATAGTAAAAACAATTCATTTCATGTTATATAAGTAATTAATTAATATACTACTGAATTCGTCCAATTACTAACATTCCAAGTTGAATTAATAATTTGTTGTACTCTTATTATTTGTCTAACATCCAAATTAACAGAGTATGGGTTAATTTGTGAATATTAGGGTGTCATAGTATAATTATACTAAACTTAGAAGAACATTACACATATAGTAAAAAAAATCATTTCATGTTATATAAGTAATTAATTAATATACTACTAAATTCGTCCAATTACTAACATTCCAAGTTGAATTAATAATTTATTGCACTCTTATTATTGGTCTAACATCCAAATTAACAAAGTATGGGTTAATTTGCAAATATTAGGGTGTCATAGTAAAATTATACTAAAATTAGAAGAACATTACACATATAGTAAAAAAAATTCATTTTATATTATATAAGTAATTAATTAATATACTACTGAATTCGTCCAATTACTAACATTCCAAGTTGAATTAATAATTTGTTGCACTCTTATTATTGGTCTAACATCCAAATTAAGTATTGGGCCTTTTAATAACATGTATTAGTTCATTACAAATTAACAAAATACTAATATTAACCTATTTATAATTAATAGGTTCACATTATATAATTAGACTCATATTGTCATTATAATAATGACATATATGTATATCTATAGATTGTTTTTGGCTTTTTTACCATTATTTTTCATTGCTAAAAATAAAGCTTATTTCGCATGACTTCTTCAAAATTTACACCATAAATAATAGGCATACTCTATTCTGATATTTAATATGATATAACATATGTTTATTACAATTTCAAAGAAATATTAAATTATTTATATGTTATATGAAAAGGAGCAGCAATGTTTCCCTTCCACAAAATTGTTCACCAATGCTGCCCGTACGACCATTGTTGACCAAATATTATGATCATTAAACTTTTGCAATTTATTGACTACTTTTCTAGTCACCAAATGATTAGTACACATTTTTGTTGACCAAAAATTTTCTAGTCATCAAATGTGGTCACTAAAGAGTGTCTCATTGGCGGGAATGTTTCCCGCCATGGTATTTATTAACAACTTAGTGACCACTTTTTGTTTTGGTGAATAATTTTTTAACTTTGACTAGAATTTAGTAACTAAATTTATTTTGGTTAACAAAGGTGTCCTTTGTTGACTGGAATATTTGTGGTCACTAAGATTTTGGCCATTAAAACCACTTTTTCTTGTAGTGTTAAAAACATACGATTACAAAGTTTAATGGCATATTTTACCAATTTAATAATTGAATGATCAAAACACGGATTTGATAAAAGTTAAGTGACCTTTTTTGCCTTTTGCTCTATAATCTTTCACATGAAAATTCTTGTGAGATCGGTTCATATATGATGTGATATGATAATCATATTTTATATACTAATACGTTATATTTATTTCGCATGACTTCTTCAAAATTTACACCATAAATAATTAATAGACATACTCTATTCTGATATTTAATATGATATAACATACGTTTATTACAATTTCAAAGAAATATTAAATTATTTAAATGTTATATGAAAAGGAGCAGCAATTATTTCCTTGTCACCAAAATTGTTCACCAAAGCTGCCCGTACGACCTTTGTTGACCAAATATTACGGTCATTAAACTTTTGCAATTTATTGACTACTTTTCTGGTCACCAAATGATTAGTACATATTTTTTGTTGACAAAAAATTTTCTAGTCACCAAATGTGGTCATCAAAGGGTGTCTCATTGGCGGGAATGTTTCCCGCCATGGTATTTATTGACAACTTAGTGACCACTTTTTATTTTGGTCAATAATTTTTTAACTTTGACTAGAATTTAGTGACTACATTTATTTTGGTCAAAAAAGGTGCCCTTTGTGGACTAGAATTTTTGTGGTTACTAAGATTTTGGTTATTAAAGCCACTTTTTCTTGTAGTGTTTTGTCATTGAATTTGTTGTCAAAGAACGTAGAATCACGTTTTTATTTTACCTTTATATTGCACCTTTTAAGTATGATTCTTGATGTTTGAGCAGTTGTGATTAATATTTAAATCTTTTGACTATACTTAATTAGTTTTTTTTGTTCTTTTCTTGAGTTAAATCTTTTGACTGGTTTGGAATTAAAAACAAAGTTCTCAGATTTCTGAGATCTCGAACTTTTCAACAAAGCCAAAATCAATTTTGCAGATTAAAGCCAGGCATCTAGTCGTTCTTATTATAGATGGAATCTTTAACATTTTATCAGAATTACTTTTCCGCCAAAAAAAAATATTGATTAACTGACCGTATCTATTTCACCATGTTGGAATTTGGATTAGTTTTAATTGTAGTTTTATATATAAACTTGAAAGATCTAGGTTAGTAGTGCGGTGTCCCAGTGGGTGAGTGACACTGGGTGTGATACCGATAATAAAATGCAAATGGACAGTATTAAAAATGTCGAAAATAAATGGACAGGAGGTTGGTAACGCAGTTCGGCAATTGCCTACGTCTGCGGGGCCACGCCCAGAAAAACAATCCACTATGTTCACAAGTTACAAGACATTCAGTATGACACAAGGTAAGACACCATCTTATCTTAAATAAGGCCACCCGCACTAATGATTCTAAAGTAGTTGCAGGTTTCTTAAAGTCAACTATTTTTAGGCGATATGGAATTCCTCAGGCTATAATTAGTGATAACGGAACTCATTTTTGCAACTGTACAATCGAAGCTCTTATGAAGAAATATGGTGTGCATCATAGGCTTACCACTCCTTATCATCCTCAATCTAATGGACAGGCGAGATTTCTAATCGTAAAATCAAACAGATTCTAGAAAAGACAGTAGACACCTCTCGAAAAGATTGAAGTCTTCGTCTTGATGATGCCTTATGGGTATATAGAACTGCATTCAAGACTCCGATTGGAATGTCACCGTATCACCTTGTTTTTGGGAAGCTATGTCACATTCCAGTGCAAGTTAAGCACAAGGCGTATTGGGCCATCAAACAGCTAAATATGGATGATAATCAGTGTGGAGAGGAAAGGAAACTTTAGTTGAAAGAATTAGAGGAAATTCGCTTAGAAGCATATGATAATGCTATGTGGTACAAAGATTGCACAAAGCTTCACCACGATCGTCTCTTGGGAAGAAAAAATTCCATGTTGGTCACAAAGTTTTTTTGTTCCAGTCTAAGCTACGTCTTATGGGTGGAAAACTGAAATCCAAGTGGATTGGCCCATTTATAGTAGTTGCTATTTACCTAAACAGAACTGTGGAAATAAAGAGACTTGACACTAGGAAAGTTTTTAAGGTTAATGAACAAATACTTAAACCTTGTTATGAAGCTGTACCAGTGGAGGTGGTTAAAGAGTTGCAGTTTTTTCTTAACATTCCTTGAGTTGACAGGAATTGTCTAGTCTAAGACATTATATATTGGCGCTTATTGGGAGGCAACCCAATTTTAAATTTTTTCACTTTTTCGTTATTTCTTTACTTTTCTTGTCAGTTAATAAGTTGTCTTCTTGTTCCATATTTGTTGAAATCGTGGCAAAAAAGTGGAGCTAATTCAGTTGCAAACATGGAATGGGTGCACTAAAATAATGGGAAGTGGGGACAAAGCCTTTTGTAATTAGGGATTTGGGCCCATTAGACACACACATAAACACACATTATTTTATTGAGAGGCCCACTAATATTCTACACAACATAAAAGTCCAATGTGGTCCCAATTATAACATTCCATCAATTGTCCTTTTCTCCAACCCTACCCGTCATCATCTTTTTCCTTCTCAACTCCACGAGCGATGTCAACATCTCCCTCGCTGCCGATCGTGTTGCCATTTTCATCGTCACCCACCAATAACATGGTGAATATGAAGTTCGCATCTCCACCCCCTTCCCATTCCTCCACTTCACTGGAGGCTTCTTCGCCTACCACCCAATCGGCACCGGCTGATGACACCACACCGCAACAGGCGCCTGCCAAATGTCACAAGAAGGTGGCAACCAAACACGCGACGCTGGGTGTCCCTAATATATCCTCCGAGAGTTCATCCGACCATAACTCCTAGTCCGACGACAACGAGACCACGACGGAGGCTTCACTGACTCATATCTCGATCTCCGACATAAAACGGTCACCCATCAGAGTTTTCTTCACACCGACAACAACCAGGAGGCGTTAATCTTGTTGATTGGCTACTCAGAAGACTGACGGTTCGGTCCCACCACAAGCACCTTCTTCTTTGAGTCGCGCCACTGCCTCAGAAATTGGAAAGGCGCTGGTCTCCTCTTCCACTATAGCTGACCTGGATGTAGGGTGTGCTATTTACCCAGATTTCACACCGTTCTCCAAACAGTCTATGATCCACAGACATGAGGTAGTCCAAACCCACTCTGTTATTAATTACAAGACATTTGATTTTCAGAGTTTGGCTGTCTTGAATATTGAGACTCAGATTCGACTTTATTTTGACAATATTGGCTAGTCTTGGTTGTTGAATTTTCCTATGTATAAAATGCCTATGCATTTTTTGTGTGAGTTCTATGCATCCTATTCTTGCACCTTGACTACTTTTTCATTCCTTACTACACGTGGTATTAAGTTTCGTTTGTTGAATGAGTCGTACTCTTTATCTTTGCATTACAGTTGGGTATTGTGACTTTTGAAAATGCCAATTCTAATACCTATTTGATTGCTTGATTAGGAATTCCAAATGATGTCCCTATTACTGCTTTTTCGAAGAAGATTGCCCCATCAGATCCTAAAATCTATATCCTTTCCCACTCTAAGGGACATTTGATTAGTGACCATGGTTTGCTTTTATGTCATCGATTTATTACATTCACTATTTTTGGTCGAAATGACCAGGCTACTATTGTCTCTTCTCTTGAGTTGACTGTTTTATGGGCAATGAAAAACGCTATTAAATTAAGTTTGCCCTATTAGATTGCCTTTGTATGGAAGAGAGTTGTTAGGGTCGAGAAAAGAAATCTTGCTTTAGGTTATATAGTTGCTATACTCTTAGCACGTGATCCTGTTATGTCAGCTTGAGCGCCGCTTGGACAAATGATTGTTCGTCATCTTTTATTGATGTTCCATTTTTACGTACTGCTGGCTTATTAGTAGAGGATAGCCAGGGTATTTTGTACTTTAGTGAGCCAAGGGACCCCCCTTCGAGCAATCTACCTTTTGTAGGTTTAATGTCAGTTTCGTTTTGTTTTCAGGTTGTTAATTGTTTTGTAGGATGTTTTGAACTATTTCACTCTTATAAGCATTGTCTGGCCAAACTGAATATTATTAAAACCTGCTTAGTTTATTGTGTTGGTTGATGTATGATCTTGAATGACTCCAAGGATGATGAATACAATTTCTGAGTTTATTTTGCCCACTTAAAAGTGAGGTTTTGAGCTTAAGCACACAATAACCACTTTGTTGGTACTTAAATGGATTAATTCTTTGAATGAGTGCGAATTGTACATAGATTGACTTATTGAATTTGCTTTGTTATACATGGATACTATGGTGTTAAAATTAAATTTGAATAGGATAAAGGCGTTTAAGATTTATCTATTTTGGCTTTCTTTTTAAAACTCTATCCTAATTTTGACCCTTAGTTAACCCTTTTGAACCTTAACACTTTTCTTTGTATTTAAACTACTACAAATTTTCACCTAAGATCTTTTTAGCTTTCTTTTGGCCCACTAAGGTGTAAGTGACTAAGTGAGCTATGATTTGTATCCCCTTGATTGAATAAGAGAGAATTATATATTTTAAGTCTCTATGCATTAAGTTATTCCAGTGTGTTTTGTTGAATTGAAATGTTGAAGTCCACTGTTGCCCGAGCAACACTGGACAGAAAGAAAAAAAAAGAAGAAAACATCTGCAGAATTTTGTCTGTACTATTTGCCTAAACTGTGGCAGAAAAAAAGGAAGAAGAACAACGAAAAAAGTGAAAAAAAGGAAAAAAAGTGATCTGAAAAGAAGAAAAATGTGTGAAAAAGCACGGAAAGAGAATGATTGCTGTGCTGGAATTACTTTGAGTTGTTGTGGAAATCAAAAGTTGAGACTTGGTGCAAGATAAGTGTGAGGATGCTCTTTATTGAGTTGCCTACACCTTGGATTTATTTTTAGCCTTTTATTCATCTTAAATCCTACCTTGTAAGCCCTAGCCCCATTACAACCCGATGAAAGACTTTTTAATTCTTGTTTAGTTTGGATATTATGGTCATTTTTGACATATTTGCAAGTTTGTTGTAAGTCTTCTATGTGCAATTTGATTGAGTGGTTGAACCCAATTTTATACATCTATGAGTGCTTGGAGTGATCTTGGAGAGTTGCTCAGAATGTTGTTTTTTGATTTGGAGCACTTGATTATGCATGAGCTTGTTACTAGCACTAAGCATGAATTTTTGGAAGAGTTTTTTTTTTGGTTTGGTTAGATTAATGTTTATTTTGTGAAGTGGTTTGCTAGTTATTTGTTAATATTTGTTTGAATGCTGAGGGACCAACATGGCTTAAGTGTGGGGATCTTGATAAACACAAAATATTCATTTTATTGTATATTCTTTTATGTGTTATAAGGGGTGAAGTTGGTGCTTAATGATGATAATTATGACAGGTTTTGGGAGATTCCATGATGGGAGAATGAAGAAGAGAAGATGACGAATTTGGAGAGCTTTCTAGAAGATGAAGGGCTAGAGATAGAGCTGTGGAGATTTGGCATTACAAGGATTCATTGTAGATACCAAATTGGTGGATAAATTGGATTAGGAAACTGACTTTTATGTTAATGTTAAAGCCGCATGTGGCTGGTTGGAATTTTAGAAAAACGAAGATTCATTCTTTTAGTTGATTTAGGAAGTTTTATTTTCCCTCCTATATAACGGAAGAGATTAATTAGGGTTAAGAGGTCGGCACGTGTTCTGTTTTCATAGGTTTTCTGCAAATTGCAGTTTTCGAGGTTGTACAGCTAGAACAGCAGTACCGTAGTTTGCCCAAACGACGGTCGGGTTGGTTTGACATTTTTAATTCAGTTTTATTTCCTTTAATTATTTTGTTGTTTTTAATTGTGTTTAGTGAGTAGTTTCTTTTCCGGCAATAAGTAATGAAGCACTAATCGATTAATTAATTGGGAGACCTTATTGTTCTAATTAAACTTTTTCATGTTTAATTCTGAAAGTTTTCTAATTCTAATGTTAATTATCTAGATTTATTAAAGCTTGATCACCAATTTAAGTAAAGCCAATTAATTCCATGTTAAGTCACTAGATTTAATAGGTAAGATTAATTAGTGGCAAAGCTACTGTCTCGGTAGACGAAAATAATTGGTTAATGAATTGTTGCATGCTGATCATGATACAATTTGTTAGAGTTGGGTTTTTCTAATTCTTAATGCTTTTGTAACATTAAATCTGGTGTTTGGCTTATTCCGGCCGGGTTGTATTATGAATAGGGAAATAATTGATTAAGCCGATACTTGTCAATTATCGAACAATTAAGGAAGAATTGGGCTATGTCAGAGCTAATTCTCGGTAGCCTATAACTAACTGTTTACTATGAAATTATTATTTTTACATCAATGAGCAATGAATGGTTGATAGTGTGGATTTACTTATTTGTTGGATCTTTCCTTTAAGTTAATTAATTTTGTATTTTTGCTATTTTTCAATTTCGTTAATTAATTTCTTTGGATTATTTAGTTTTAATTAGTTTTATTTATAATTTTTATTATTGTGACTATTTGCAAATTAACGAATTTAGAAGATAGGGAACGTTCTCACTCCTCTATATTATTTTAGAGTGTTAGGAGGGAATTTAAATTTGGTAGAATAACGACACACCAATGGTGACAAAGTTACAAGACACTCTGTCTAACACAAAGGCTCCCTCTTTTTTTTGTCGCCACCTCTTCCTAACTTCCCAAAGTGAACATGTTTTGCGAGCTCCCCTTGACTTAACCGATTCTTTCCAGAATCTTTAAGAGACAAGATCCCCTTGTCAATGGAGACTCCTCCCGGAATTCGTGTATAGCAAGATCCCCTTGCCCATGATTAGAACTCTCCCGAGTTCCTGATAGCCTCCTCCCGAGACTGAGTTTCAACAAAGAATAGAAGAATTGCACATTCAACACTTTCGCATTTAGATGCTTCAGCAACCACACTTAAACAAAGAGTTCCAACCAAAAGTGTGTTTACAGTTTTTTCAAAGACTGAAAGAATAAACCAATTTTCCACACAGAAAACCGTGTGAGAGGAACGATCCTTATAGAGCACACAAAATTTTTCTATGTTTATCTCCAAAATTATTTTCAAATAATCGCATAGAAAGATGGAAACCATGTGCATCCCATTCTTATCTTTCCAAAGATAGGTTTCGAAAGATAATCACCAAGAATATCAAGATAAGCACCAACAATACCAAGATAATTACCAAGTATATCAAAATAGCATAATCTTCAAAATCAACATTCCTTGCATAGATTGATTCAGTTGATTTCTGCATCTAATCACTATCGTTCCTTATTTGCCAAAAAAACAATGTCAACTCATCAAAATAAATGCCAATGCATTAACAATCTCCCCCTTTGGCATTTTTTGGCAAAATCCAAACTCCCTATGTATGCTGGACGGAAGTTCACTGAAACTCCCCCTGAACAGGAACTTACAAAATAAACATCATTGCACAAGACATTGTGCATGACACAACAAAAGACATCAAGATCCCAGCATACAATGTTTTAGGGATTATAAAAAAAAAATCCAAAATACTCCCCCTTTTTGCCATAAAAAGACAAAAAGGTATAAAAACAACTAACACCATAGCAAATTGTCTTAATAAAGTAACATAAAAAAACATCAGAGCAATTTCAAGCCGAATCATCATCATCATAGGGCACTAGGCCAATTGAATTTGCTAGCAAATGAACACCAGTATCTTCTCCTGGAATAGATTCATCTTTACCAGCAAGAAACCCACCAAAATGGGCACTGGAAGGGTCCTGAGTGTCTGCGACACTAGGAATGACACTAGAAGTATCATCACCAGAAGGAGCAGAAGGAATAGGAGTTTCCTTTGCAATAACTTCCTCATCAGAATCAGAATCAGCATGTTCTTCTACTGTAGGGATTTCGGGCTCTATCTCAGACTCTGCAAAAACAAAAGACAGGTTTTGAGAAGTACCTTCTGTAACATCCTGAGTGACACCAGGTGGAACACCTGAAGAACCAGTAACATCATTTGCTACAGTTTTAGCCATTTCATCAAAATGCTCATTTCTTTCAGCAACATCAGCAGCAACATCTTTAGCCAACTTTACGGCTACAAGGTCATCAAGCAATGAAGAGACTTCTTTCCTTCACTTTTCAATATCAGACTGCTGGGTAATCAGAGATTTCAGTTCATTTTCCAGCACTTTGATAGTGCGCGAGACAAAATTACCAACCAGAGTCAGAAACATCCTCAGGAACATCCTCCATATCATTGATGTGATCACCCTTCAGGAGCTTATAGCTGATTCTGATCTCTTCCTTGTCCGTCTCCAGAATCTCTCTAGCTCGAATCACAGAGGGTTGTGAGGAGAGCATGCCATATATCAAACACAGAAAATGATAAGCTATCCTTTCATTCTTGTAGTCTGCATGCTTCACAATTTGATCAAACAAAAATTGTCCTACATCAAACTCAATGAAATTCCCAATTTTGAACAATAGGGTAGCCATAGACTTGTTCACACCAATTTCATGTGAGGTAGGAAGTCAATTCCTCATAGCAATTTTATGCAAAATTACATACTTAACAGAGAGTTGAGTGGCAGGAAAATCTTTCCCTCTAGGCCATACTCATCTGACACCACCTGTGATATCTGTAATGATCTTATTGTAATCAGGGGTGAACTCCTCAACATTAGCCCAATGACTGCCCAGGTGAGTATTTATAACATCAGGGGAGAATTCACACAGATGACCCCTTATAACCACATGTCCATCATCGGGATGCTCAAAATCCTTCACATTAGGATCTAAATTGCAATAAAATTCCTGAACAACTCTCCTAACATATGGCTTTAAACCCCTAAAAGTTTTGCCTAGCCCTTGACTTATCAGTTGATCCACAAGTTTTCGACAATCCTTAAAATCTCCTTCATGAATTTTTCTTTCTCCCCAAATATTTCTCTTGAACACTCTATCACAGAGACCAACATTATACTCAAATTTGAAATCATCCAAATTAATAGAAGGGATTGATGACTTACTCGATGGCTAGTGACTTGACCTTTGACATCGACTGGGAGTGAGTGACTCGCTGAGACTCAGGGGCGGGATTTTCTTTCTGTCACTTAGCCTTGGGTGACTTAGCAGGTTCTGGATCAGACACCTCCTGAACATCATTATCAGAAGATACATCATCATTGGCATCTTCTTCATCATCCCAAGCATCATCAGAGGACTTTTCATCCTTGAGTCGGAACCTTTTTCTCTTAGGATATGAGGAAACCCCAGAAATATCTGGTGCTTTAGGAGAAGCAGCACCAGTCTTGAATGGACCACCACTAATCTGCCCAAACCTTGTTCTCACACCTGAAGGATCCACTGACTGAAGTGGAGTGACCAACATAGCTTTTGAAGACATGTCACTCTCAGAATCTGAAGATAACTCTCGTGAATGAGATGAACTCCCATCACCCTGCAATGAAGCTGGAAAAGCAGGGGTAACAACAGCATGAACTCTATTATCGTCTACAGTTTCTACCACTTTGTTAACCCGAGATGAAGACTTTGGGGAAGACATTTCTGAAATTTGAAGACACTTGTCTCAATTGAACTTTCAGAACCTTTGATTATGGTCAAGATGAAGGAAGCAACTGAGATGTATCCAACAATTGAGAGGATGAAACTCAAGATACCAAAAACCCTTGGAATAGCAAAGAGAGATAGTGAGCGAAATAAGTGCAGTCAAATTTTGCGTGAAAGAAAGTAACTCTTCAATTCCTCAATATCAACCGAACATCCCCAATACGCCACGTGTCACTTGAAGAGCTGAAGATCAAAATTCACAAAAAGAAATCCACAACTACAAAACCGCCTAAAAGTATGAGGCGGGAAACCAGAAAAAAACAAAAAACTATTCTACTATTTTTATTTTGTTTTTCATTTTTTTTATTGTTATAAATACAAATATAATACAAAAAAAAACTTATAACACTGAAAAACTTCTTCACATGAAACAAAAGCCTAGTGCAGACCTTAGTTCTTCAAATCTCACTCCATCCAAAGCTTTGGTGAAAATATCAGCTATTTGCTTTTCTGTCACCATATATTCCAAAGCAATAATCTTGTCTTCCACAAGAGATTGAATGAAATGATGTCGAATATCAATATGTTTGGTCTGAGAATGATGAATAGGATTTTTAGAAATATTGATAGCGCTCATGTTGTTACAATAGAGTGTCATAACATCCTGTGTGACACCATAGTCTTTCAGCATTTGCTTCATCCAGAGAAGCTGAGTATAGCTACTACCAGCTGCAATGTATTTTGCTTCGGTAGTAGACAGAGAAATAGAATTTTGTTTCTTGCTGAACCATGACACCAAGTTATTTCCCAAATAAAAACATCCACCGGAAGTACTTTTTCTATCATCTGAACTCCCAACCCAGTCAGCGTCACAATAACCCACTAGATTGGTGTTTGTATCAAATGAATACCAGATCCCATAGTCAGTTGTCCCACTAATATATTTGAGAATTCGCTTTACTGACACCAGGTGTGACTCTTGAGGATTTGCTTGAAATCGAGCACATAAACCCACACTGTAGCAGATATCTGGTTGACTAGCAGTTAGGTACAAAAGACTACCAATCATACTCCTATATAAGTTTGCATCAATAGGAATCCCCTTCTCATCTTTGAATATCTTCTCACGAGTCCCAATCGGTGTTCTCCTTGAACGAGCATTCTCCAATTCAAACTTCTTCAACAAACTCTTGGTATACTTGCTTTAAGAAATGAATCCCATCCTTTCTTTGCTGAATCTGAAGCCCAAGGAAATAGTTAAGCTCACCAACCATACTCATCTCAAATTCCTCAGTTATTTGAGCGAAAAATTCATCCACCATCGCCTGTGACACCAAGCCAAACATTATGTCATCAACATATATTTGAGCAAGTAAAAACTGACCTTTATCACGGTGAATGAAAAGGGTTTTATCTACTCTCCCTCGCTCATATCCCTTGGACAATAAGTACTCAGTGAGCCTTTTGTACCAAGCTTGATGAGCTTGTTTAAGTCCGTATAACTCTTTTTCCAACTTGTAGACATACCTGGGATGATGAGGGTCTTCAAAACCCTTTGGTTGCGCAATATACACCTCATCATGAAGAAAACCATTGAGGAAAGCACTCTTCATATCTATTTGATACAACTTGAATTGCATCACACATGCAGTAGCTAACAAGAGACGAATGGACCCAAGACGAGCAACTGGAGCAAATGTCTCATCAAAGTTAATACCTTCAATTTGTGTGTATCCCTGGGCAACTAACCGAGCCTTGTTGCGAGTGATGTTGCCATGTTCATCGCTCTTGTTCTTATATATCCACTTGGTTCCAATGACATTCACATTAAGAGGGCACGACACTAACTCCCAAACTTGATTCCTAGTGAATTGACCCAGTTCTTCTTTTATAGCACCAATCCAATTCTCATCTAGTAAGGCTTCTTTCACATTTTTAGGCTCAATAGATGAAGTAAAGCACGTCATTTGGATCATATCTCTATAATTCACTCTCGGCTTATCTCTTGTCTGAATACCATCATTCAGATTTCCGATAACTTCATCAGCAGGATGATTCTTCTGAAAGTGAGTGGATGGTTGCCTGTTAGTTGAGGTGACATCCTCCACATTATCAATCACTGTACTTTAATCGGTAACACCACTTGTGACACTGGTCGAAACACTGACTGGAACACTGACGCTTACTTCATTTAGGGATTATATCACATCTTCCTTAGAAACATCAGCTATTTCCAGAGAATCATCGACTTGAACATTCACAGATTCTATGACAGTTCAAGTTCTTTTGTTGTAGACTCGATAAGCTCGACTATTGATAGCATACCCAAGAAAAATAGCTTCATCACTCTTGCGGTCGAGCTTCCCTTTATGTTCCCTGTCATTCAACACATAACAAGTACTACCGAATGGATAGAAATAGTTAAGATTTTGGAGTTTTACCTTTCCATATCTCACATGGCGTCATTTCAGTTCCTCCACGAAGATACACTCGATTTATAGTGTAACATGCTGTGTTCATAGCTTCTGCCCAAAATTTGTGTGGAACATTTCTTTCGTGTAACATTACACCTGACATCTCTGCTATAGTTTGATTCTTTCTCTCAACGACTCTGTTTTGCTGAAGAGTTTTAGGTGTAAAGAATTGATGAGCTATACCATGTTGATTACAGAAATTCGAGAAATCTAAGTTTTCAAACTCTCTTCCATGGTCACTGTGAATACGGATAATCTTCACAATGGCACAACCCTTCTCTCATTGAAGATGAATACACAATGACTTGAAAGCATTAAATGTGTCGGACTTTTCTTGAATAAATTCCACCTATGTATATCGAGAGAAATCATCAACAGTCACATAGGCATACCGTTTTCCTCCAATACTCTCTACGGGCATAGGACCCATTAAATCCATATGAAGCAGCTCAAGCACACGAGTTGTTCCTGGTGTTTGAGACTTGGGATGTGTCACTTTTGTTTGCTTTCAAATCTGACATGGCCCACACACCTTATCTTCATTAAACTTCAGTATGGGAATCCCACGGACAGCTCCTTTAGAGACAATTTTCTGCAGCATTCTTACATTCACAAAACCTAATTTTCAGTGCCAAAGGATATAATCTTCCATGCTTGAACGAAGGCACGAAGATGAAGCAAAGATGAGATAACAATTGTCAGAAGATCTCACTCCTTCCATGATGCATATATGGTTTTGATCAAGCACCTTGCACTTTACAAGAGTGAAGTTCACATTCAGATCTTGATCACACAAATGGCTAATGTTGATCAGATTTGCTTTTAGAAAATTTACCAAAAGAACATTATCTAACTTTGGTAACCATGACACATCTAGTGTACCTTTTCCAATAACACGTGCTGTGACACCATTGCCAAAGGTCACTTTTCCCATACTTCCGGACACAATGTTCTTCAAAAACTTCTCGTCACCAGTCATATGTCTAGAACAACCAATGTCAAAGTACCACTTATTAGTTGTGGCAGCTTTTAGTGAAGTATATGAGAAGTTGCACTTCAAATTTGGCTTCATTACCCAACTCTGTTGTGAATCTCTGCAAGAAAAAGACTTTCTAGCAGTACCTTGTCTCAATTCAGCAAGATAAATAAAACATCTAGGGCGAATATGACCACGACGATTGCAATAATGGCAAATAGGAATAAATCTGTTACCTTTGCCGCTAGAAGTATGATACGAATAATGAGGATTTGACTTTTTCACGTTCTTTGTAGTATTCACAGCAACTGCTTCACTTTGTCATTGTCCACTTATAGTGACACTGGCTATGACACGAAGCTTTCTCCTTTATAACCCAGTCCAGAGTGATCACTACTGAGTTGACCGGTCTTGAGAATCTCATCCAGCTTGGAAGAACCTGAATTTAACATTTTAACACCTTTCTTTATGCGGTTTAGTTTGTTGGTCAGATTCTTCACTTCCTCTGACTTACTCTCAGTTTGGCTTCTAAATCTGCAGCAGAGTTTTGAAGATTGAGCTTCTCATTTTGTAAATCTCCAATTTGAGTATGAAGATGCTAATTTACTTTAACAAGTTCAGTCCATTTATCATGAAGATTCTTGTACTCGGCGAGGATATCTTCTTCGATGACATCATCTTTATCTTCGTCACTTTAAGCCGACATATTTCTAGTGACACCTTGTGTAACATTCTTGACCCCACCATTGTCTGATTGTTCAGTCTTAGAAGTAAGAGCCACATGATTATTCTAAAATTTATCTTTTTTCTCTGAATCATCTTCACTCTAGGTTTTCTTGAGAGAATTCCTCTTCTTTTTCAATGTATTGGCACAATCTGCCTGAACATGCCCAAAACTGTCACATTCTCTACACTGAATTTTCCTATTCTTGAAGGATTGCTCATATGTACGATTTTCATCCCTGTACTTTTTATTACTTGCCAATTCATTCTTGGTGTTACTGACACTGGCCTTGACACCTTGATTATTTCTGCCAAATCTCTTTATGACTCTACTAATATTCTTATATAGTAATGCGTGAGAGTCCTTAAAGTCATCTTCATCAGGATCATCCAACTTCTGCATCTCTGCTTTTAAGGCTATCCCTTTAACCTTCTTTGCTTCCGAGTCTACTCCAAGATTCATTTCAAATGTTCTAAGGGATCCCATTAGTTCTTCTAGCTTCATTATAAAGACATCTTTTACTTCTTTAATGGCAGTAACTTTATAAGCAAACCGTTGAGGTAGAGATCGTAGAGTTTTTCTCACAAGCTTTTCTTCATAAAAACTTTCACCAAGAGCAAACGCCTCATTGGCGATGTCACAAAGTTTGGCATTGAATTCAGCAATACTCTCGTCTTCATGCATTTTTAAGCTCTCAAATCTTGTAGTTATTATCTGCATCTTTGATAACTTCACTGCTGACATCCCTTTATATATAGTTTGAAGAATTTTCCATGCCTTTTTGGCTGTCAAACATGTAAAAATAAGTTTAAACTGAGTAGGATCAACGCAGCTGAAAATGGCATTAAGAGCCTTTGAGTTACTATTTGCCAAGGCATCTTCACTAGTAGACCAACTTTCTTCTGGTTTGGGAGATTTTACAACACCAGCTGTGTCAGTGATCATTAGGGGGTCCCATCCTGTAAGAATTAATTTCCAAGCCTTCTCATCAATAGCTTTGATGAAGGCCCTCATTCTGGCATTCCAATAAGCATAATTGCTGCCGTCCAATAAAGGTGGACACATTGTTGAACGTCCTTCCTTCATAGAGTCCATCGCACCAAAAACTAAGATCAAGTCTTGTGGATCCCGCCTAAGAAATAAAGACGACCCGCTCTTATACCAATTGAAAGATCAGGGTTAGATACGCGGTGTCCTAATTAGTTGGAACACTAGATGTGACACCGATAATAAAAACTATAATGGACAGTATTAAAATGCGAAAAATAAAGAAACAGAAGATTGGTAACGCAGTTCGGCAATTGCCTACGTCTGCGGGGCCACGCCCAGATAAAAACAATCCACTAGGTTAACAAAGTTACAAGACACTTGGTCTAACACAAAGTAAGGCTCCCTCTTTTCTTTGTCGCCGCCTCTTCCTAACTTCCCAAAGTGAATTTGTTTTGCGAGCTCCTATCGACTTGAGCGATTCTTCCCAGAATCTTTAAGAGACAAGATCCCCTTGTTAATGGCGACTCCTCCCGAAATCCGTGTATAGCAAGATCCCCTTGCCCACGATCAGAACGCTCTCGAGTTTCTGGCAGCCTCTTCCCGAGACTGAGTTTCAACAAAGAATACAAGAATTGCACCTTTAACACTTTCGCATTTAGATGTTTCAGCCAACACACTTAAAAAAAGAGTTCCAACCAAAAGTGTGTTCATAGTCTTTTCAAAGACCAAAAGAATAAACCAATTCTCCACATAGAAAACTGTGTGAGTGGAACGATCCTTAAAGAGCACACAAAGATAATCACCAAGAATACCAAGATAAGCACCAAGAATACCAAGATAATTACCAAGTATATCAAGATAGCATAATCTCCAAAATCAACCTTCCTTGCATAGATTGATTCAGTTGATTTCTGCAGCTAATCACGATCGTTCTTTATTTGCCAAAAAATCAATGCCAACGCATCTTTAGCATTAACAATTTTGATGACAAAATGATTATAATTTATCTCCCTACAATTAGTTTAGATGTGAACACAGAGATTGTCTCGAGAAATTTAGTTGCATACGAAACATGTAATGCATCAGGGCCATTGGTTTCACTCACTCGTTACAATGAATTAATGAATGGGATTATTGATACAGAGGAGGACGCAAAGTTTCTTAGAGAAAAAAGGATCATTCTAAACCGTTTGAAGAGCGATGAAGAGGTGGCAAACCTGTGTAATGGGATGACTAAGTCGGTTAGATTGACAAATGTGCCATTTTTGGACAAAGTGATTGAAGATGTCAATAAGTATTACAATGCAAGATGGAAGATTAAGATTTGAAAATTCATGAAGCTTTATGTACGTGTTTGGTTCATGGCAGTTTCTCACATTAATGGCAGGTATTATACTTTTGTTCTTGATGACATTACAGGCATTCTGTACGGTTTCCAGTTGTGCTCGTATGTTGCATACTAAACAAGCTCATTAATTTCGGTTAAATATTCTTTCCCTGTTAGAGATAAAATGCCATTTATTTATGTCTGCATTTGAAGTGTTGAAGAAAACTTTTAAATGTAACCTTGAGTACATAACAGTATCCTTTTGTATCTGGATTATTAGTACAGAAATGCATGCATATGTACAGGCCCTGATAATGCCATAATGGCATGGAATCATGAATTATCATTCTCTTCTTTCATAAATAAAGAAATTGAAATAACGAAAGAGGTCCACTGATGAGTCTAAAAATCTCACGTCGTCGGCAGGTCTTTTGGTCGTCTGGAACCAGTGACGGAGCTTCAACAAATTTATGAGGGGGGCCAACATTAGTTTATACTTTATAGTAACTAGTACTAAACTTAATCAAACTAATGACTATTCTGCATATCTTTCTTCTAATTCCATCCCTTTGATTAATCGGATATTCCCAAATTTGAGGACGTATTCCTGGGTCACGTTTTAAAGCATTAATATCAACTTCCTCAAATCCAACTTTTTGCAACTTAGGAGGATGCTCTTCATTATTTGTCTTCCTTTCTAATTCTAAATGATGCTCCTCTTGAATCGATTCAAAAGGTACTACTGCTACATTATCTGACTCCTCAATAGTTTTTCTTTTGAAAAATGCATCAATTGTTTTCATCTTGCCCAGAACTACCTACAAACAAATTTAAAATTTTCATCAACTTAAATTTATGCATTGAAGAATTTGAAAGAAGCTTAAACTTGGACAATTAAATTAGGAAGTAAACAAAATGTAGTAATGTACACGGACTGACATAGACTCACATAAGAATGAAGATACTAAATTAAAAATATGCATATATATATATCAGTCTAAAATTAATCAATATGGTACAATTGATACTAAACTAAACTAAAACTACTCATCATAAATTAAATATGATATTGTAATTTGTATGATATTGTTTTAAAATATTTTAACACTAAAATAACAATAATAATTAATAAAGACCTAATGAAACAATCAAACAATGAAACAATGAAACAATAATGCAAAAAAAACAATAGGATTGATATCAACCATATCTGATATCAATATAGTTTGAACTTTGAAGAAATTAAATCCAATAGAAAATAATAAAACAATTTTTAAAAAATGAAAGATTTTATTTTAAATATTTTTATCAAATAATTACCTTAATTAGTTGTCAGGACCTGAGGTTGAATCGTTGAAGGCTTGAAGCATCAGTCATTTAGTCGATCAAATAGCTGAGCAGATTTAGAAATTAGAATAGAGTTATTGATGTTTGGTTTTGTAATTTACTAGTTTGCACCACACAAAAAACTGCAGAATAGCAATTAGCAAAGAAAACTTACAGGAACCGTGGAACGCCGAACGGGAGACGAAGTCACGAAGGACTGCAGAACCGAGAGAAGAGAAATATGAGAATTGAGGAAAGTGGGAGAATTGGAGAAAGATGGACAAAATTATAAAGAAAGAAAAGAAAAGTTAAAATTTATAAAGTAAAAGTTATAGGGAACCGGGAATGAGATTAGAATATTAAAGTATTACTTTCTTTTAGTTTTTTATTCTAACTTTTGGAGGGGCCATTTTAATTTTTATGCCCAATTAAATATATATAATAAATTTTTTTTTTTTTTGTAGGGGCCATGGCCCCTACATGCCCATGAAAAGCTCCGTCTCTGTCTGGAACACACCGAATACCTGCAAGAAGTCCTCGAGATTGACCCAGGGAGTAAACTCCGAAGCTTAAGTCAGTTATGAGCCTTAAGCCTTTATGATCTACAATTGAGAATTGTAAGAATCGAATCCCCCTCCAAAGTGATGGAAGGGATGTATTTATAGAATACATACCTGAGTTTGAGTTGTATTGAATCTCTTATAACGTTCCTTGAAGAAGGGTTTTCTGAAGTCTAAGAGTTGTAATAAGATTGTAACTCTTAGAGTATATGTGGAGATAGCTGTAATAGCTGAGAAGGAGTTAGTCTCCTATGAGCTGAGGAATACTTGTTGTATTGTAAGTCTATTTCTGAGGAATTATATTCATAGTAGAATTCAACTCTCTCATCAATAACCCCTCAGGTCGGTTTGCATTTATTCATTCCGATCTGAATAATAATTCTGGATATAATTTTGATGTGCAACGCACACGTTCTTCTCTTTGAACTTCATGCCCAAAAAATACGCTTTCACGTTTCTAACTACAATTTATCTTACATACAAATCGGTGGCACGTTCTCCAACCACAGCTGTCACGTCCATTCGAATTCCCATATCCTTAACTATAAATAAGGTGTTTCAGAATTCATTTGCCACTTTCCTTATTCAGAGCCCTCAACTTTTAGGTCAGATTTCAGCAAATTTTTAAGCATTCGTCTGTTTCCAATTCTTGTATCATCCCAAGCTCAGATATCCTTGTCATCTATTTCACAAGTAAGTAATGTCTGATTCAGAATATTTTAACTCCTCTTCTGAAATTCGTTCTGAACCTAATTTAAATGCTTTTGCTTCACCTACACACGAATCTGCTCACACATCTTCTAGCAGTAGTGACTCCGATTCTTCTTCAAGTTCATCCGGTAGTTCGCATAGCCAAACTAATTTAGCTAAAAGTTTAAAAACTACGAAAAGGTTTAGCCTTGTGAAATTAGGAAAGAAATTTGTAGAAAAAACTTCTAAGCCCATAGAGGCAGAAAGTTCAGCTCGGGTAGAAGCAAACTTAGAATTTTCTGAAATGCACGTAGAACATCTAGTCACTGACGCCATTCCTTTAGCATTAGAATTCCCGGATCAGCCTTCTACTAGTCGACCAGCGAATAAAACCCTAGGGAACCAAAGCTGACCAAAAAGGCTGTGGCCATTAAGCTAGAGACTTTAAGCTCAACTACGACTTCATCTTCCTTAGTTCATATTATCAAAAACTCTCACATCAGCCCCAAATCGAAATTAGAATTCCCGTAGAGGGGGAGCTAGCTAGCCGTCCTCCATAGGGCTTTGTAAGTATTTTTGTAGAGCATCTTAGGGATAGACTGAGATTTTCTTTATCTCAGTTCATCAAAGATATTCTGGCTGATTACATGATCAGCTTAACTCAGCTAACTCCAAATGCGATCAGAATCCTGATCAGATTTGAGTTATTTTTCAAACACTTGAACCACAAGTGTTATGTTCCTTATTTTAGGCACTTCTTCTATTTAAAATCATCGGGAAAAGATCCCGGCTGGTATTACTTCACTCGCCATTCTAGAAAACCTTAGCTCTTGAGCAGTAAACCGAGTTCAATCCATGAGTGGAAAGACAAATTCTTCTTTCTTAACTTGAGGTCGTTGGAGTACGAGTGGTATTGAAAAGAAGCGGGTCACATTTCTGACCCAATTTATATAAAAACGCTTCCTAAGGAGCTCGCTGAGAAGTTAGGAAGTAAAAAGCGAGTGCTTAACACCAACTTTTTTCCTGAAAGGGTGTTAGTGTCGGCTGGAATGAGTCCTGCAATTCTTCCATCCGACCACACAGATCACATAGAAAATGGGAAGAAGGGTATAACTCCCATCCTTTACTTGTTATCTTCTTGCAAAGGTTTATGTATCGTTATGATCGGATCTCATTTTTTCTATTTCAGTTATCAGTAGCAACAATTTGATAGAAGATATCCCAGAGCCTTCCACAGTTAAAGATGAAGACGATGCACCTAACCATGAAGTCCACCACCGAGGAGGTGAAGTAGAAAAACAAAGTTCTCAATTTGACCTCCTAGTCAGTTAAAGGAAAATCAAAGAAACTTCCTCCTGGTACGGGGAAGGCTTTTGAAAAAGTTATGAAAGTTACTGGTAAGAGGAAGCCGGTCAGCGCCAAAGTTATGGTGAGAAAGAAACCTTGAGCTGTGCAGATCGAGGTTGATGAGGCCAAAGTGACGAGCCCTTCATTGCTTGGGGACGTGTTCGTTCCTCATTCGAAAGTTTTGGAGGCGCCTCCTATCCCCGATCGTCTTTTCATCCCGATGTGAGGATGGATGTCAATGACAGGCTCACCGTGGAAACAGCACCCAAACTTATCTACCACTCTGTTCCTCATCGGGACAGGAAGATGATGAGGAGGATTGACACCTCTTCATTTCATGATCATTTAGCACTTGGCGTTGCTCAGGTAGGTTGTTCATTTCTCTTATTATATTGCACTTGTTGCTATTATTATTTATATCAACAACTGCATTTTAGGTCATGTGCTTAGCGGCGGAGGTCATTGACCACAGTGAAGGGACTTCCTAAGAGGTGGAGAAGCTACAGGCTAATAAGATCGCAGATCAAAGCACTTTTCTCCTCTCTTGACGCTGAAAAGAAGAAGAGTTCCGAACTGAAGCAAGAGAATGATCTTCTTCAGGATGACCTTAATACCGTTCGAGCTTCTAAGGAAGAGTTAGCTGTACGAGTGGCTTTCTTGGAATGAGAAGGCTCTTCTCAGCATATCTCGAACTTTCTAGCGTCCGAAGAGGGAAGACAAGTGCTGGTCAAGTTATGCACTCCAGCTTGCAACCTCGGCTATCATAAGGCTTTGGTTGCGCTTGGTTCAAAGTTTCCTAAAGTGAACATGTCTTCAGAAAAAGATTATAACGCCAAATCTAGTGAAGCTATCAAGCCTTCAACGATCTGAAGCTGGTGAAGGTTGATTGTCATCAATACGTCCCTCCAACCGCCCACGAAGCCGAGTACGATACCGATGAGAGAAGAGAGGAAGACTAGTTTTAGCCTCTGATCTTCCAGCTTTTGTATAATTATTGTCAAATCTTTTTGTAACGATGTTCTGAACATCAATTGATCAATTTTTTGATCTCTTACTCAAATTTTCAATTGATCTTATTTTTGTTGAAAATTTCTCTATTTCTAACTTATGTCAATGTCATCTGTATAACATTTATTGCGCAAACTGTCCAAATAATCCGACCTGACTTGAACTTGAATGGCACGTCATCAAATAATTCAAGATGAACTCAATCGATAAATTATTCAATTCTGACTTAGATTTAATCGCGCGCTCAATTCACATTTTTTCGCTTTTCGTTGGAAAATGAGTGATACTATTTAAAATCAATTCATCCTAACTGAGTTGATCTTTATATCTTCTTATACGATGTAAAATCGAATAGTCCGAACTAAACCAAACTTGTATTTGCATTTTTTCCTTTTTGACAGAAAATTAATAATATGATGTGAAATCAAATGGTCCAAACTAAATCGAACTTTGATTTGCATTTTTTCCTTTTTGACGGAAAATTAATTATATGATGCGAAATCAAATAGTCCGAACTAAATCAAACTTCGATTTGCATTTTTTCCTTTTTGACGGAAAATAAATGATGTGAATATAATGAACATAATCGAGCAAAACATTAAATAACACTTTTCAAATCGTAAAAATGAACTCATAACGAGTTATTTTATTGATGTGTAACATTTAAGCTTTATTACACTTATTGAAGCATCAATGTGCTTATCTTAATAAAATTGAACTGAAAATAACTAAAGTTACTGATAGTATTTGCGTAAGTTGGTGATGTTCCACATCTTAGGGATTGGACCTCCTTCCAAAGTTTCCAACTTGTAGCTTCCTGCTCCTCCGACCTGTGCTACCTTGTAAGGTCCTTCCCAGTTCAGATCGAGTTTTTTAAGACCTTCTACCCAACTTGCTTTATTTTTTCATAGAACCAAGTCTCCAGGTCGGAACTGAGTTTTTCTGACTCGCCGGTTATAATAACGAGCTACCTCAGTGTTGTATTTAGCTTCGGCAAGATGTGCTATCTCGCGTTTTTCTTTCAACAAATCCAAGTTTAGCTGTAGTTCTTCGGAGTTTGCTTCTGAAACATAGTTGATTACACTCGGACTTGGGAGTCCAATTTCTGCAGGCACAACTGCTTCAGCTCCATAAACTAAGCTGAAAGGAGTTTATTGTGTTGCCGTTCTTGGGGTAGTTCAATATGCCCGTAAAGCATTTGGCAGTTCTTTAACCCAATCTCCCTTAACTCTTTCGAGCCTTGTTTTCAAGCCTTGGACTATTATTCTATTGGTGACTTCGGTTTGTCTGTTTGTTTGTGGATGTGCTACCGAGGTAAACTGTTGTCTTATGTTCAACTCTTCACACCAACCTCTGAATGGATCGCTTGAAAATTGTGTTCCGTTGTCTGATATTAGTGTTTTCGGTACTCTGAACCTACACACTATTTGCTTCCAGACGAACTTGGTTATACTTCTTGCAGAAATTTCATGAGCGGTTCAGCTTCTACCCACCTGGTGAAATAGTCAATAGCCACTACGAAATGTTGAGCCGTCCAGGAGACTCGGGGAATGGTCCAACGATGTCAATCCCCCATTAAGCAAACTGGCATGGACTTTGGATAGTGACCATCTCGGATTGGGGAACATGTTTAACGACGGCATGAATCTGACACTTGGGGTATTTTTGCACTAATTCATGCGAATCAGCTTTCATCGTAGGCCAATAATAGCCTTATCGCATTGCCTTCTTTGCCAATATTCGTGCCCCTACATACCTTCCGCATGATCCGAAATGGATTTCCCCCAACACATACGGTGCCTGTTTTGGACCTACACATCATAACCAAGGCATAAGGTAACATTTTTTAAACAAGATTCCATCTTTGATGGTGTACCTAGTTGCTCATAGGACCAATTTTTGAGCTGAAGCTTTGTCTTGTGGTAATTCTCCTTCTGTTAGGAACTGGACAAGTGGAGTCATCCAAGTATCACCCACGTTTTCAACCACTAAGACCTGTAACTCTTCAATGCTTCGAGTTGGTATGACCTCAACCAGAACTTTCTTTATGAGGTGAACATGTGCTGACGATGCCAACTTGCTGAGTGCATCTACACGTTTATTTTGGGCACGGGGTACTGGTTCAATGCGGAATTCCTGAAACTTTTTCTTCAGGTCGTTAGTCTTTACCAAATATTTCTTCATATTCGGATTTCGAGCCTCATACCCCCCAGTTACTTGGTTTACTATGAGTTGTGAATACTGTAAACTTGTAACTTTTAACTCCTATCTGATAGGCTAACTTCATTTCAGTTATTAATGCCTCATATTCTGCTTCATTGTTCGTTACCTTGAACTCAAATCGTAAAGCATAAGTGAATTCCTATCCTTTTGGGTTTGTTAATATTAACCCAGCACCTGAACCATCCTCACTCGATGCTCGATCACCTGAACCATCTTCAGTTCATCAAATGCTTTGTCACAACTCTCGTTCCATTCAAAGGTTTTTACCTTTTTTAGAGTTTTGAAGAACGGAAGACTGCGATCGACCGATCTCAACAAGAAATGATTTAAAGCAGCTAAACGACCTGTGAGCCTTTGAACTTCATTTAAACTTATGGGTGGCTTCATGTCCAAAATTGCTTTAACTTTCTCTGGATTTGCTGCAATCCCCTGATTTGAGACTATATGACCAAGAAATTTTCATGATTCGACTCCGAAGGTACACTTTATGGGATTCAACTTTAGCCCTGTTTCTCATAATTTGTTCAAAGTTTCTCTCACGTCATCCAGAAAAGTTTCTATCCTTTTGCTTTTAATAAGCATGTCATCAACATATATTTCCATGTTTCTCCCGATCTGATAAAAAAATATCTTATCCACCAACCTCTGATAGGTAGCGCCAGCGTTTTTCAACCCAAACGGTATTTTTATATAACAGTATATACCTTTCCCAGTTATGAAAGTTGTTTTCTCTGAATCATCTTCATCCATTTGGATCTGATGATATCCTTTGTATGCGTCTAGGAAACATAAGAGCTCATAATCGGATGTCACATCTATTTTCTGATCAATTACTGGTAAAAGATAACAATCTTTAGGACATGCCTTGTTCAAATTTGTGTAATCAATACACATTCTCAGGGACTTGTCTGGTTTTGGAACCATGACAGGATTGGCAAACCAGGTCGGATAGAAACTTCTCTGATTATTTTTTCTTTTAACAACTTGTCGACTTCTTCAGATATGGCCTGATTACGATCTGGCGCATAGGATCTCTTCTTTTGTCTGACTATCTGAGCAGACTTGTCGATGTTCAATTTATGAGCCATTAGATCGGTTGATACTCCTTTCATGTCATATGGACTCTAAGCAAAAGCATCTTTAAACTCAGTTAAGAGATTTATTAATGATCTTTTAACTTTCGTTAGCAGAGATGATCCGATCAAAACCATCTTATTTGTATTTATTTCGTCCAAAGGAACACTTTCCACTTCTTCTATTAACATAACAGGTTCATCTCGGTTTTTTTCTTCTGCTGTGCCAACGTAATTAACATTTGCCACCTACTTGCTTTTATTTCCTCTTAAAGCAACCACATGACATTCTCTTGCCAACTTCTGATCACCTCGTATTGTAGCAAATCCAGTATCTGTAGGAAATTTCATGACAAGATGATATGGGGACAAGACAACCTTTAATTGCACCATGGCAGGTCGTCCTAGAATAACATTGTGTGGAGACGTGACATCAAGAATAGTGAACTCAACATAGATGAGTCTTTACTTGGGATATTCTCCCAATGTTACTAGCAGGTTTATCGTTCCAATTGGCATCGATGTTTCCCCTGAAAAGCCAATGAGATGTGAATGACAAGCTTTCAGCTGTTTTTGGTCAATACCCATTTTTGGCAAGTTTCGTAATGGAGGATATCGGTTGAACTGTCGTCGTCTACATATACTCAGTGCACTTCTTTGTTAGCAGTGATTGCTTTAATTAGCAATGCATCTACATGTGGAAATCTGGTCTGTATCTCATCTTCTTCTGAAAAAGTGATTGTATCTATTGACTTAAACCGTTTATGAACCGGCTCTTATTCAGGAAAACCTCTGTTCTTCGATTTTTTGGAGGTCATTGATTCCCCATCATAGGGCCCTCTGATAATGGTATGAATCACCCCTGTGATATTTTTATCCACAACGGGATTTCTATCATTATCTTTTCTCCTTTTTTCATCAGAATGATCTGCATCCTTCTTGTCTTCAGGTCGGCTTGAAAAACCTCCACCACGGACAAACTCTTTTAGGTGGCCGTTCTGAATCAACTCTTTTGTATACTTCCTGAGATCTTTGCAATTCTCAGTATTGTGATCATACTGATTGTGAAATTTACAAAAGAATTTCTTACTCGTTTTACTATCTGGACCTGTCATCCGCTGTGGATATCTTGCCACTCCCCTGTTTTTTAAGATAGCAAGTACCTCAGTTCGCGTTTTATTCAAAAAGTGGAATCTTTGTCTTCACCAATTGTAGACGCATTGTACAATACTTTATTGACTTTTTGTTTTTGATTTCCACTACCAGATGTTTTGGCTTTTTTTTTTTCTTCTTTTCAGATCATTTTTCATTATCTCGCTTTCTCTTATCCGCATCTTCTCCCTTTGCAAATTTTCGAGCTCGTCTCATCATGTCTTCTATATTGTAGGGAGGATCAGTTAGAAATTCCTTGTACAATCTCCCTGGTTGTAAGCCATTCATAAAAGCGCCAATCACAACCTCATCTGTCCTACCTCCCACTTCTAAACTTTCATTCAAGAACCTCTCAACATATTGAGTTAATGGCTCTGAATCTCCTTGTTTTACTTTAAGCAATTCAACACTAGTTTTCACAAACTTTTCAAGTTGAACAAACCTGCTCTGAAAAGCTGAGGAAATGTCATCGAAGTTGCGAAAAACCCTTGGCCTTAAATTTTTATACCATAACCGTGCAGTTCCTATCATTGTGATGCCAAAACACTTACATAAAATCTAAATCGTCATGCTTTCCACATAATGATGTAAGTGTTCTTTAGGATCTGTATCTCTAGTATACAATAGCAAAGTTGGCATCTTGAAACGATGAGGCATAGGGTAATTCGTTACATCATCCACAAATGGAGAACGAACTCGGAAAGCATCATTCTGTGGTTGACGCGAAGTGAGTGGCAGATCGAATTGTCCTATTTCACCAAACTGTAGGGTTTGACCTCTTGGCGATTCGTATGGCACATATAAATCAGGAAGATGATCTTCTGCTCTCGTACGCTGACGATAATGTGTCTGTCTCTCATTTCTTAACGGGGATCTTGAGCCTTTTCGATGAGACAAAACTGAAATATGATCTCGATTTTTTCTGTTAGCACGTTCCTCAGCTCTCAGCCTGAGTTCATGCTCTTCTCGAAGTTTTTGACGGAGGTCTCGTTCATGAATAGCCTGATTCCGTTCTTCTCGTTGTTGAATGGTGTGAGCTTCTCGTTCAGCCAAATTAACTGGAGCATGATTTGCTATTATCGTTTGAATCCGATCTCCATTTTTTACCATAAATTTGAGCACATCAGGTGAATTTAGATCAATAAACGGAATTGAACTTCCATCTTAATTATGAGGATTAGAACCCTTTCCACCCTGAACAGGAGTTGCAGTGGATGAATCAGCGGGATCTTCCCATAGGGGAGGATTGTTCTCCTATTGATGATCAGGATCAGGAGAATTCCGAGCCGGTTGTTTGTCCCGTTTTGATAGTTGTAAACGAGTAGTAGGCATGATTGTCTTCTGCCCTACGGTGGGCGCCAATTGATGAGACTAAAAATCTTACGCTGTTGGCAGGTTTTCTGGTCGTTTGGAACGCACTGAATACCTGCAAGAAGTCCCCGAAATTGACCCAGGGAGTAAACTATGAAGCTTAAGTCAGTTATAAGCCTTAAGCCTTTATGATCTATAATTGAGAATTTTAAGAATCGAATCCCCCTCCAAAGTGATGGAAGGGATGTATTTATAGAATACATACCTGAGTTTGAGTTGTATTGAAACTCTTATAACGTACCTTGAAGAAGGGTTTTCTGAAGTCTAAGAGTTATAATAAGATTGTAACTCTTAGAGTATATGTGAAGATAGCTGTAATTGCTGAGAAGAAGTTAGTCTCATATGAGCTGAAGAATACTTGTTGTATTGTAAGTCTATTTCTGAGGAATTATACTCATAGTAGAATTCAACCCTCATCATCCACCAATAACAAAAATTTTGCATAATTAACGTCAGAAACATTGTTTCAATCTATATCTCTATAAAGTATAGAAGATGACGAGGATGGTTTTTTTTTGGTCTAAACTAAGAAAGTGTATTTGGGAATTGTGAAGAAGAAAATCCTTGGTTTGCCTAAAAAATAATTATATTTTATTGGTTTGGAAATCCTTCTAAAGACGAAAACTAAACTTGACCATTGATATTAACATGTTTGATTTTTTTATTGTAAAAACGTGAGTATCAAAACCAACAATTCATAGGATCAAGGTGACTAGTACACTATGCATAAAATAATGCAATTTGGTGCTAAGTTTCAATCAAGGAATCAAAAAACACTATATATCTTCTTCCTCATCTATTTTTCAACAGAAGAGCATGGATTATAGTATTTGTTAAGTGATGAAGAGTGAAAAAACCACCTCGGCGTGTGACGTGAAGATAATTTCCATGAGGCAACAACACTCGTCAGATCTTCTACAAGACTCTTCCTGGGAAAACTCCGATGCTTAAGTTAGTTTCTGCTTAATGAAAACAATATTCAAAAAATAGCTCCCCTTTCTCAGGGTTTTGTCTTAGTATTTATAGACATACCTGATTCAAGGTGATCACGCTGATGAGCGGATAAATCTTAACTTTATCTCAAGGTCTTTATGCATATCTTCTATACTTATCTTTATCTCAGAGTCTTTATGCATATCTTCTATGTTTATCTTTATCTCATATCGCTATCCAGTTGATAGGATTAGGATCTATCAACTAGTCTCCCAAGTCGTGGATTACTTAGTGCATTCTGCAACTTGCAGATTATACCATCTTGGTGTAACAACACGCGCTCCAGCTGTTAAGTGTTTAAATGTCATGTAATGAGCATAAACGAACTGAATTTCAAATAACAATTTTCAATTCATAAAGAATAAACTCATAATAAGTTATTGTATTGATTTGTAGCATTTAAGCTGCATTACACTTGTTTAAGCATCAAAGTGCTTATTTTGATAAATTTAAATTGAAAAAGTAACTAAGGTTACTGATAGTACTAGCGTAAGTTGGTGATATTCCACATCCTCGGGACTGTTCGTCCATCTAAGGTCTCCAACTTATAGCTTCCTGCTCCTCTGACTTAACTTACCTTATAAGGTAATTCATAGTTCGGATCGAGCTTCTTAAGGCCTTCTACTAGATTTGCTTCATTTTTTTGCAGAACTAAGTCTCCAGGTCGAAACTGAGTTCTTCTAACTCGTCTATCATAATAACGAGCTACCTCAGCCTTGTACTTAGCTTCTATGAGATACGCCATCTCGCGTTTCTCCTCCAACAAATCCAAGTTCAACTGCAATTCTTTAGAGTTTGCCTCTGAAACATAGTTAATTATCCTTGGACTTGGGAGTCCAATTTCTACGGGTTCAATTGCTTCAGCTCCATAGACTAAGCTGAATGGAGTTTCTCATGTTGCCGTTCTAGTTTGATACGTCTATAGAACATTTGGTAGCTTTTAAACCCAATCTCCTTTAGCTCTTTCTAATCTTGTCTTCAAGCCTTGGACTATTATTCTGTTGGTGATCCATTTGCTTGTGCATATGCTACCGAGGTAAAATGTTGTTTTATATGCAACTCTTCACACCAACTTCTGAATGGATCACTTGCGAATTATATTCCATTGTCTGATATTAGTGTTTTTGGTATTCCAAACCTACACACTATTTGTTTCCAGACGAACTTGATCATACTTCTTCCAGAAATCTGCACAAGTGGTTCAGCTTTCACCTACTTAGTGAAATAATCAACAGCCACTACCAAGTGTTTGAGCCGTTCAGGAGCTTCAGGGAATAGTCCAGCAATGTCAATTCCCCACTGAGCAAACGGCCATGGGTTTTGGATAGTGACCAGCTCGGATTGTGGAACATGCCTGACGACGGCATGAATCTGACACTTGGGGCATTTTTGCACCAATTCGTGTGAATCTGCATTCATCGTAGGCTAGTAATAGCCTAATCTCACTGCCTTTTTGGCCAATATACGTGCTCCTATATGGCTTCCTCATGATCCGAAGTAAATTTCTCCCAACACATACGTTGCCTATTTGGAACCTACACATCGTAACCAATGCATGAGATAACCTTTTTTAAACAAGATTCCATCTTTGATAGCATACCTGGCTGATCGTAGGACCAACTTCTGAGCTGAAACCTTATCATGTGGCAATTTTTCTTCTGCAAAAGAACTTGTAAATTGGAGTCATCCAAGTATCACCCACGTCTTCAACAACTAACACCTGTAGCTTTTCAATACTTCGAGTTGGGAGGATCTCAACCAAAACTTTCTTTGTGAGGTGAACATATGCTGATGACGCCAGTTTGCTGAGCACATCTGCTCATTTGTTTTGGGCACGGGGTACTCATTCAATTAAGAATTCTTGAAACTTTTTCTTGAGGTCTTCAATTTTCTCCAAATATTTCTTCATATTCGGGTCTCGAGCTTCATAGTAGTTACCTGGTTTACGATGAGTTGTGAATCAATGTAAACTTATAACTTTTTAACTCCCATTTGATAGGCTAACTCCATCCCAATTATTAACGCCTCAAAATCTGCTTTATTATTCGTTGCTTTGAACTCAAATCGTAAAGCATACGTGAATTCTTGTCCTTTTGGGTTTGTTAGTATTAGCCCAGCTCCTGGACCATCCTCACTCGATGCTTCATCTACAAACAAAACCCAAAAACCTTTTACTTCTTTGAAGGAATTCTTCACGTCTTTTTCCTTTAAAAGATCTTCTTCAGTAAGTGAAGTTTTTGCTATGAAGTCGGCAAACACTTGACCCTTGATCGCCGTCCGAGGTGAAAATGTGATATTATGTTCACCCAATTCAATTACCCACTTTATAAGTCTTCCTAAAGAATCAGGTTTTTGCAGAATTTGCCTTAGTGGTTTATCCGTTAAGACATGAATTTCATGCGCTGGAAAATATGGTTTCATTCTTCTTGAAGCATGAATGAGTGCTAGTGCTAATTTTTCCATCGTAGGATATCATTGTTCGGCTCCCTGCAATGATTGACTTGTGTAGTATACTGGCCTTTGTATTCCCTAATCATCTCTTACCAAAACCGCGCTGATGAGTGAGAGGGTAATTCGCCACCTCATCCACGAAAGAAGAAAGTACTTGAAAGACACCATTTTGTTTTTGTCGCAAAGTGGGTGGCAAGTCGGATTGACCTATATCACCAAATTGTATGTTATGATCTCTTGGCTGCTCATACGGCATATATATGTCACGATGCTAACCTTCTTGCCACGTACATTGATGATAATGCGTATGTCTCTCATTTCTTAAAGGAGATCTTGATTCTCTTATATGAGACAAAATTGAAATATGATCACGACTTTTCCTCTTTGCACGTTCTTCAGCTCTCAACCGGAGTTCATGCTCTTCTTGAAATCTCTGAAGAAGGTCTCGTTCACGAATAGCCTGGTTTCACTCTTCTTGCTATTGTGCTTTACGGGCTTTTCGTTCAGCCAAATTAACTGGAGCACGATTTGCTATCTTCGTTTGAATTCGTTCTCCGTTTTTGATAAAAAAAAACTTAAGCACTTCAGGTGAATTTAAATCGATAAATTGAGTTGAGCTTCCATCTTGATTATGAGGACCAGAATCCTTTCTGTTCTGAATAGGAGTATCAGTAGATGAATTAGCAGGATCTTTCTCCTCTTGATTCCTAGGATCAGGAGAGTTCTGAGCTGGTTTCTTGTCAAGTTTTGATTGTTGTAACCAAGTAGTAGGCATGATTTTGTCTTCGTGCCCCACGTTGGGTGCCAATTGATGTGTCTCGAAAACTCACGTTGTTTGCATGTCTTCTGGTCTTACAAGGTACACCGAATACCTGCACAAAATCCCCGGGCTTGACCCAAGGAGTAACTCTGATGCCTAAGTCAGTAATGAGCATTAAGTTTTAAACGATATGTAATCAAGAAAAATGTAATGTCTTGAATCCCCTTCCAAAGTGGTGGAGGGGATGCATTTATAGGATCCATTCCTGAGTTTGAGTTGTATTGAAACTCTTAGTAGCGTATGTTAAGGAAGGGTTTTCAGAAGCTTAAGAGTTGTAGTAGGATTGTAACTCCTAAAGATGTATATGAAATAGGTGTAATAACTGAGAAGGAGTGAGACTCCTATGAGATGAGGAATACTTATTGCATTGCAAGTTTACTTAGGAGGTGTTATACTCAGAGTAAAATTCACCCTCATCATTCCACTAAATGGAATTTAAATCTGTAATCACGAAGGGAATCTCGCACTGATTCTGTTGTTCGTAACAAGAGCTTCTCATGAGTGTCAGGTTTTGTTCTATCATGATGATATTAAAGGTGCATCTTCGCAAACAGAGGACTTTCAATCGTATGCAGCTATGTTTTGGATGTTGCCTTGAAACGATTGTTGAACAAGTATTACGGAACCAAAACATCAGAAACAACAGCAACAAAAAAATCAGCAACAACAATATCTAGTTTAAGTCTGTTGTAACTATTCTTCTTCTGTTGTAACTATTCCTCTTTTTATGCATATATTCTCTGTATTTTCGTTTCAAGCTCTTGTATATATTTGGCAATACTAATGAATGAAAAGACATCAGTTCATCAAATTTTCTCATGGTATCAGAGCCATAAAAGATCAATCTTATCACTGATTTCCATTTCTTCTCAATTTCCTTATCAATATGTCAGACGAAATCAATACTCCTCTAGTCAAGTCTGACCCATTTGTCATTCACCACTCTGACAATCCCTTTGTCATTCTCGTCACACCTCTACTAACGGGCGATAACTATGGTTCATGGAGTAGATCCATAACCATGGCATTACGGGCAAAGAGCAAATTTGGGTTTGTCGACGGGTCGCTCCCAAAACTCGATGAAGAAAGCGCAGCAATCAATTGGGGACGCTGCAATGATCTTGTCAGTAGTTGGATCCTCAACTCCGTCTCCCCGGAGATTCGTCCCAGCATCCTTTATGCCGAGACCGCTAATCAAATCTAGACCGACCTCAAGGAGCGCTTTTCTCAGTCTAATGCGCCAAAAAATTTTCAGCTCAAACACTCCATCTCAGTCCTCAAACAAGAAGGTATGACTGTATCCTTGTATTTTACCCAACTTAAATCACTTTGGGACGAGTTGAGCAGCATCATCACTATGTCTCCTTGCATCTGCGGCAACGCTAAGAGCATCATCGAGCAACAGAATCAAGATCGTGCCATGGAGTTTCTCCAAGGACTCCATGACTGTTTTTCCACTGTGCGCAGTCAAATCCTTCTGATGGAGCCTTTCCCAACTGTTCAGCGAATCTACAACTTGGTTCGACAAGAAGAGAAACAGCAAGAAATCAACCTCTGCACTGTCCCGACTATTGACTCTGCTGCTCTTCAAGCCTCCAGACAGCCCAATCGTCCCCATGTAAAAAGGCAGCGCCCTTTCTGTGACCACTGCAATAGGCATGGCCATATGCGTGCGACTTGCTATCAGATTCATGGCTACCCAGACAAACAGCAACGTCGATCTGAATCAACAACGAATATCCTATCAGCGATGAACAACCAGCTCACGTCTGATTAGTACAACAAGCTCCTCACACTTTTAGCTCAGACCGATCCAATCGAAGACTCGGCTCACTTAGCAGGTATTGTTCTCTCGTGTACATCTCCTCGTTGGATAATAGATTCAGGTGCTTCCAATCACATTTGCTCATCATTATCGTTATTTTCATCCTATACTCCGTTACAAAAAATCATTTCTGTCCAATTACCTGATGGTTCATGTGCCTCGGTGACACACACTGGCATTGTCAAATGCTCTCCTTCACTCATTTTGAAGGATGTTTTCTTCATCCCATCTTTTAAGTTCAATTTATTATCAATCTCGCAACTAACAAAACAACTTAATTGTGAAGTAATTTTCTCTACCAATTGTTGCTCATTTCAGGACCGTTCAACGAAATTGACGATTCGTCGGGTAAACTTAGATTCGGTCTTTTCTACTTGGACGACGTTCCGAATTTGAATCATGCTTTTTCTTTTAAGCATTTAAATAATTTTAATCTTTGGCACTCTCGCCTTGGACATCCATGTAATTCTCGTTTTAATTTTCTTGTTAAGAATTTTCCATTTATTGTTGCGAATAAAGATTTTATTTGTGATGTGTGCCCACAAGTGAAGCAATCACGTAATTCATTTCCATTGCGTATTACACATACATCTAAATGTTTCGAGTTGCTTCATGTTGATATTTGGGGACCTTTTTCAATATCATCAAAAAATGGTTCTCATTTTTTTCTCACCATTGTGGATGATTACTCTCGTTGCACTTGGGTTTACTTGATGAAAACAAAATCACAAACCTTTGACATGCTAATCCATTTTGTGAATCAAATTCATCGACAATTCAATTTACATATATCACATATCCATACTGGTAATGGTGCAATTTTTATCCCGCAACTCCAAACTATTCGGTCCGACAATGGATCCGAATTCCTATCCACTAAATTTCAAAATTGGTTCCATACCCATGGTATCATTCACCAACGCAGTTGTGTATTCACACCTCAACAAAACGGGGTTGTGGAACGCAAACATCGCCATTTACTCGACGTCGCTCGGGCTTTGCGATTCCAATCACACCTCCCACTATCTTTTTGGGGGGAATGCATACTCACAGCTGCGTTTCTCATCAACAAACTACCAACTCCTTTTCTCAAATTTAAGTCTCCGCATGAAATTATCTTTGGTACCGCTCCCTGTTACTCAGATTTGCGTGTTTTTGGCTGCTTATGTTTTGCCAAAAATATGCATATTCAACACAAGTTTGATGCACGAGCACAACCTCATATCTTTGTTGGATATCCCTACGGGCAAAAAGGGTACCGTGTTTACAACCCCGCTACTCAACGCTTCTCTGTCTCACGTGATGTGGTTTTCCATGAGTCAATATTCCCATATCAAGATATTTCCCTATCACGTCATCCTTCCGATATCACTATCACTCCTATAGATGATGTTCATCCTGTTTCCACGGATACGCCGGACTCACCTTTGATTTCTCAAGAAAATTCTAACACTCCAGCACTCGATGATGCTGTCATATCTCCCATCAATGAATCACCTAGTCCCGTTGTCTATGAACCTGCCCAGTGGATCCGTCGCCCACCTCCTCATCTCAGCGATTATATATGTACTGCCACTTCTAATATTCCTTTTCCCTTAGCAAACTATATCTCGCTGCAGAACATGAGTTCTTCTCACCGCATCTTCTTATCCAAGGTCCTTGATCACACCGAACCTCGGACCTATTCCCAAGCATCTCAATCCACTGTTTGGCGCGATGCCATATCTGCTGAGCTTCATGCTCTTCGCTCAAATAATACTTGGACCCTCTGTCCCTTACCCCCTGGTAAATCTCCGATCGGATGTAAGTGGGTCTACAAAATCAAGTTTCGCTCCGACGGATCTATTGATTGTTACAAAGCACGTTTGTGTGCCAAAGGCTACACACAAGTTGAAGGCATCGACTATCACGACACATTTGCTCCCGTCGCAAAATTAGTCACCGTTCAAGTCCTTCTTTCCATCGCCTCTATCCAAAATTGGACACTCCATCAACTCGATGTGAACAACGCTTTTTTACAAGGTGACCTCGACGAAGAAGTCTACATGACACTAGCACCTGGTCTTTCTACTACCTCCGATACTCGGGTATGCAAACTTCATAAATCACTTTACGGGCTGAAACAAGCTTCCCGACAATGGTTCTCCAAATTCTCATCCACACTTGTCGCTCGTGGTTTTCGTCAATCTAATTCTGATTATAGTCTCTTCACGTACATTCGAGGTCCCATTTCCGTGTTCGTCTTGGTTTACGTTGACGATATCATCGTCACTGGCAATAATGAGCATTTCATTCTCATCACCAAACAGTTCCTTGCTCGCTCCTTCTCCATCAAGGACCTAGGCCCCCTTCGATATTTCCTCGGCATTGAGGTCTCTCGCTCCAAACAAGGACTGTTTCTCTGCCAACGTAAATACACTCTTGACATCCTAGCTGATTCCGGAATGCTCAGTGCTCGTCCATCTTCTATCCCTATGGAACAAAATCTCCATCTCCGTACCACTAATGGCACCCCTATTCCAGATCCCTCAATCTATCGCCGACTCATTGGTCGCTTACTGTATCTTACTGTTACGCGGCCCGACATTCAATTTGCTGTTAACACCCTCAGCCAATTCATGCAGAATCCATCTTCGTTCCATCTTGATACCGCCCACAGAGTGCTTCGTTATCTTAAGGGCACTGTCGGCAAAGGTATTTTCCTTTCCGCTTCAAGCTCACTCTCCCTAGTTGGTTTTTCCGACTCCGACTGGGCTGGTTGTCCTGATACTCGCCGATCTACTACAGGTTACTTAACAATGCTAGGTAACAGTCCCATCTTCTGGAAAACCAAGAAACAACCAACTGTTTCCCGGTCCTCTGCCGAGGCTGAATATCGGGCCCTCGCTGTTCTCACTTCCGAATTGCAATGGCTACATTATCTCTTTGCTGAACTTGGTTTTCCACAACTCCATCCTACCCGTTTGCACTGCGACAATCAAGCTGCTCTTCACATTGCCGAAAATCCGGTGTTCCATGAATGAACTAAACACATTGAGATCGATTGCCACTTTGTTCGTGAGAAAATTCAATCTGGACTCATCGTCCCTACCTACTTACGCTCATCCGAACAACTGGCCGACATCTTCACTAAACCATTGGGTGGTGATGCCCTTAACAACATTCTTCCCAAGTTGGGCGTGGTCGATATTTCTCCCCCGGCTCCAACTTGACGGGGGGTGTTGAACAAGTATTGCGGAACCAAAACATCAGAAACAACAACAACAAAAAAATCAGCAACAACAATATCTAGTTTAAGTATGTTGTAACTATTCTTCTTCTGTTGTAACTATTCCTCTTTTTATGCATATATTCTCTGTATTTTCGTTTCAAGCTCTTGTATATATTTGGCAATACTAATGAATGAAAAGACATCAGTTCATCAAATTTTCTCAACGACCAAGAGATTTGACAGGAAGTCGTTTAAGGATCTCAATCAGGAGATCATGATTAATCAACCCCATGGATGGTCGGGCTATGTTAATTGGGGGGATTACTGAAATCAATTTTTATGGAAGGGAAAGAGAATTATATGATTAAGTTTCTAATTCACGAAGACGTAAAAAGAAAAAGTTCTAATAATTTATAAAATGCAAATGACTCATTACTTGACTTTTGTCTATATTCTTAAAAAAGTTATATTTTCCACGCTCATTATTTTGCAATTTTAGTTTTCAATTATTCTTTATTTACTCTTCAAGTAAGAAAAGTCTTAGTTAGTTATCAGTCAAACATGCCCTAATTATATAGTTTCTTTTACTAAGCTATCTTTATTATAAATTTGAATTTTTTGGTAAAGGATCAAGATTTTCTTTAAAAAAAACTATATTCACATGATTTTAAGTGTATATAATTTATTCTCAACTCAATAAAAAATTATGAAAATGGTTAGATTATTGTAAAAAGGTATAAATTTTAAAAAATCACAGTTATAGTTGATTATAACCTTATTTCTCGCTAAAAGTTTACCATTTTCTAAAACATTATGCGTGCGTATATCTAAACTAATAGATTTCGATAAAAATGTAGAAAATTTAAAATTGAAATGTTTCAATTTTCATTGACTATAACCATAGTTTTGGGAAAATATTAGAATTTTCTAGAAGAACTATGTTCACGTATTTTTCACAATTTGTTTATTATTACACATAATTTACCGTACACAATTTTGCATTACACTTACTCAGGGTGTTTCTAACAATTGTGTCGTAGGTTTTCATGTGTTACCGATTGTCACTACTACAGAATTCACTTTCTAAAACGGTTAAAAGTAGTTATTTAAAACGGGTTTTAGATTTTTCAAACCATTTTAGATATGGGCGGACTAGAAAGTCCTACATTTTTTAAAACGGTTAAGAAACCGTTCTTAATACTATTTTTTACAACGGTTAAGAAACCGTTCTTAATACTACTCTTCCGTATATAACCCAGAACAGCAGAGACAGCATCACTGCTACGGCAACCATCACCAGCCCAACGTACACCCATTTACTATACCTCTGCAGCCCTGGACAATACGTCCCGTATATCTCCGTGAATGTTTGTCTCACGAATGAGCAATCTTGCAAGCTCACCAGATTTTAGTCGCCAAATTTCATAACCCACTTCCCACTTCTTACAATAACATTCAAAATCTAACATACATGCTCACAAAAGTAGAGAAAATCCCTTTATGAGAGATTTCGTCAAACAGTTAATAAGCATTGAATATAAACGCTATAACAATCACATTTCGATTAACTTTCTGAAATCAAAAGTAATTTCAAACACACCAGCATCATTCCTTCAGTAAACTGATAGGTTACATAATCCATTCATCAAATTATCAAACAAAAGTAGTGCTAAGACAAAAGATACATCATTCCTTCAGTAAAATCGCCACCAATGTATAAAAATATAATAGGATAAATCTCACAAATTAAGAAATATCAATATATAAAAAAAATTTTAAAAATTGCTAAGACAAAAGATTCAAATTAAAGTCTAAAGCAATTTTACAATACTATTTAAAAGGACATCCCCATTAAAATAACAACTCAAATAACATATTTAGTACCATAAGTACTATCAACCAAAAAAAAAATTGTAATAAGAACAAGAAATATGATGTAACTATGAAAGCCTAATCTACCGCAAGCACGGAAAGCTACATTCTCTACTCGGAACCATAACTTATAGCCATTAGTGAATGTTACACTCAATTGGTGGCCAACTCGACGAACCAAGTTAGTTCAAATGGATACAAATTAATATTGCCAACTCGACGAACCATTCCTAGCCCTCAACACATCGCCTTCTCCCGGTTCTCCCTCCAAAATATCTCCAACCCCAACTGATGAAGCTCAAACTTGCACGTCGGGTTATTTAGAAAGAACCGAGCAGGAAGACCGAGCTCTAGCAATAATCACCAACTAAATCTGTAAAACAGAATAGCGTTAGAGCAAAATCCCGAGGTGGTCATCGGGGATTCCACTCCGATGCTTAAGTCAGTAATTGAATTACCCTTTTTTCTGAATGTAACCAATATTTATTCAAAGAAGTGCTTACTGTTCCCATTTACCTGTTTCCTCATATCTCGGTTGACTTGCTATCAAGTGGTTGTAACTGTCTATGACTTTTTCTCCTCTTATTTAGGGAATATCTTAATCATGTTATATCAATACCTCCTCAGGTCGGTATTAATTCTTTACTTCCGACCTGACCATAACATATAAATATCCCCGAACTAGAATCCATTAACTCTTAATAAGCTGAAAACCGATGCTTCGATATTGAAGAAAAACAGACTTTTGATTTTCTAACATAGATAACGCTTCGTAATTGGGGAAAACAATGATTACAGCTTATTACTTCTTGCACGCATTTCCACTCCCCTTGAGCTGTAACGGACACATCGCCATAAAACTTCAAAATTATTTAAAATCTCTCTTCGCCAACTTGAATCTACTTTAATTCATATCTCCGCGTTATCCTCTCTGGTCTAGCATTCAATTTTAAAACAAGCGATAAAGATAATTACAACTTCTTTATCTTTTCTGTTGTTCATTGAATAAGTCATTGAGTTTCCTCTTCATCAATTGCAGAAAATTTTCCAAGGCAATCTTCCAATAACAGGTATGTCTTCTGAAGAACACTCTAATTCATCTGAACATATCCCCTCTGCAAGCTATGTAGAACCTTCTGCTTCTCACACTCCATCAATGAATGTGAGTTTAGAATCCGTAGGTAACAAGAATTTATCCCCATCTACTCACAGTGTGTCACTCCCAGTCAATAGTGAATCCCCAATTTCTTCTAAAGTAACAACTCCTCTTAGAAGGTCCCTTAGGCGCTCTCTTAAGATTAACCCTTCAACGATAAAGCCAACCTCCAAGGAAGCTTCCGAACAACTGGGTGTTGAGACACCCTTTGAGCAAAATAGTGAGAATACCGAAACTCACGAGGTGAATGTTGAAGAAAAAACAACCGAGGGGATTTTAGCTGACTCAATTTCGTCTAGCCTGAGTAGAGAAAACATTAACCAAATTCTGACAAAATATTTTATCCCTGAAAATTTACCTGTCAAAGCTCCATCAAGAGATGACCGAGCTACACACCCTCCTCAGGGTTTTGTTTCTCTTTATGAACATCAGCTTCACGCCGGCCTTAGGATTCCCCTCTCTAATCTGCTTTCAAACATCTTAGATCACTACAAAGTGAACTTAAGTCAACTGACCCCAAATTCCATTAGAACAATCATATGCTTTGATTTGCTCTGTGTTCATTACAAAGTGGTTCTTACCCTATCTCTGTTTAGGCGTTTCTTCTCTTTAAAAACTGTCCCTAACGAATTAGGATGGTTTTATTTTAATCGTCGTCCCAATGCAACTCCCCTACTACAAAATTTACCCAGTTCCATTCACAACTGGAAGAAGCGGTTCTTTTTCATTCACTCAGAGTTTATCAGGCAGAATCATCCATGGAAAGAATTCAAGAGCATAACTGATAAACAACCTAAAAAATCTTACAATAAAGTGGGGAACAAACACTTGAAAGTTTTAGGGGTTACCTTTGTGTTCCCGATTATCTGAGAGAATTTTTGATTCAAGGCGGGGTTAAGTTCGCTATACTCGATTCTAAGTATAAAGGCTCCAAGAATAGATATGGGGTTGAATGGTAAGTATCCTTTATTTTGTATTATAAACTTCTAAGACTTTTACCGCTGAAATTCTCTCTTTCTGATGTCCTTTGTTTCTTTTTTTTTTACCGTGATGGATATTCGCGCAGCTGATCATGTCGAGGAGGACCAAGACGGTTGACCTGCTGTTCTACCTCGGGTAAATCCAGCCCCGGGATCTTCTGCTCCACCAGTAGTCCTAATGCGATACTGCACCTCCATTGAGCCATTCACCCAACTTAACGAGCTCAGGTTGTCAGCTCGGGTTACCTCCACTACCCGAGGAGAAAGATAAAAGGAAAAGAGGGTAGTAAGAGGAAACCAGAACCTCAGCTACGCAGAGTGCCCCACCAAGCAAGTCACCAACCTACCCTACGGGGATGCCCACGCAAGACACACCCCTCGAAGCAACAATTCCAACTCTCCTTTTCTCGGCTGTTCCTCCACTTTTCGTCCAGATTCCAACTTCGGATTTCTGTCTCATTTTAATCTCCTATGGTCCCTATCTCTTACGGCCCTGTTACCCACCCAGGAGATCAATTCTGCCCGAGTTGGGGTTTTAATCGAAATTCAGAATACTCACCCCCAGCATTAGCTCATCAATGGTTGGCGTGAAGGATTCTGCCCCGAGACTTAGAATCACTGAGGCAGCTGAATAATGATTAGCCTGATTAATATCAGTGGCTTTGTACATTGCACAGGTTTGTGGTTAAATAACCATGTTGTCATATTATCGCGTAGTTCTTATAATTTATACTCTTCTGTCCTATTCGCTTCACAGGACAGGGGTTATCTGCTAGGGCCATGAAGTTATTCGCTCTATCCGAGCCATTTGAATATCTTCAAGCCGAATTAGACAAATGAGAAGAAAAAATTTGCTGACCACTCCAGTCCAAACTAGAAAATGACCTGGAGTTAGAAAGGAAGACTGCTGCCAATCTTCGTGCTAATTGGGAGACTGAGCAGAAAAAATCACAAAATCTTCAATCCCAAGTTCAGCAACTCACCTCTACTCTTGAAGCCGAGCAAAGCAAATCAGGAGAGCTTCGTTCAGTGGTTCAAAAATTGACAACTGCTGTGGAAGCTGAGCAGAAAAAATCTGATGAACTACGTACTGACAATCAAAAATTTAGTTCAAGTATCCTGATTTGGGAAAGACACTGTGAGAGCTGGAAACGCAAATACAATTTCCACAAAGAGCACGGTTCAACTCAGGCAGTAGAAAATTTCTTGAAATCTTCTGAATTTGCTGAGATGGCTGCAAAGATGAATGAACCCGTGGCTCAGCTCGGGTACAACGAAGCGGTCAGAGTTCTCCAAGAGCAATATCTTCCCAACCAGAGTTTAGAGGAACTGGGTTTTGAAGCGGATGCTGCAGATAAAGTCAACGCTGTTTTCAAGGAATTAACCGGAGGCGTTCTCGGGATTTCCATGAAACAGTTCGTCCCATCTACTCCTGTTCATGAAGCGGCTGAGGTGGACCTTCTTCAGCTGGAAAAAGAAAATGAAACGAAATAGTTGTGAAAACTTTTGTGTAATCTGAACAATCTCTTGTTTTATAATTATTCTTTAAGATTGCATTCGGATTTTATAAATTTTCATATAATCAGAGATTTATTTTCTCGGGAATTCATTTTACCCAAGGCTTTAGCTCGGGTTTTTATATAGAATTTCATATAATTTATTTCCAGAGATTTATTTTCTTGGAATTAATTTTACCCAAAGCTTTAGCTCGGGTTTTTATGATAACGCCACTTGAAATCTTACTTAGACTTGCTATCTTGTTAGGAATAAATTTCTTTCCTGAGATTAAGTTTCTCTGGAATTGTGCCTAATTGAAGATATTTCACAGAGTTCATTCTCCGAAATACTCATCCAACAAATTTTTATTCGAACCAGACGGTTTTTATTGTTTTCTGAACGAAGAGTCAAACAACAACGATATAAGAACACTAAACTGTGAACAAATACAACTAAGAAATAACTCTCGAGCTAATAATACTTCCTCAAGCTTTGGAAGTTCCATGTTCTTGGAATTATTTTTCCATCTAACCGAGCTAATCTACAGTACCCAGTTGAAGATACTTCTTTTACTCGGTAAGGCCCTTCCCAAATAGGATCAAGCTTTCCAGTTTTCCCGACTCTGCTAGCTTCCACTTTCCTCAATACTAAATCTCCAATTTTATAATGTTTACTTTCACCCTTTTGTTATAAAACCGAGCTGCTCCTTCTTTATACTTAGTGTCCCTTAACTGCGCGAACATTCTTCTTTCCTCCAAAAGATCCAAATTTACTTGAAGTTCCTCTTGATTTTCTGCTTCTCGGAAAAATAAGATTCGAGGACTCGGCAAACCAATCTGTGGGGGTAAAACAGCTTCAGTGCCGTATGTGAGATTATAAGGGGTTTCTCCTGTCGCGGTCCTTGGCGTGGTCCGGTATGACCATAATACCATCGGCAAGTGTTCAACCCAATCTCCACTAGAACGTCCCAACCGTGTCTTTAGTCCTTGCAATATTATCCGATTAGATACCTCCGCTTGGCCATTGGTTTGGGGGTGTGCAGCAGAAGTAAATTTCTGTTGAATCCCAAGAGAATGGCACCAGGACTTAAATGGTTCTTCCGCGAACTGCCTGCCATTATCAGATACCACCACCCCGGGAATTCCATACCTGCAAAGAATATTCTTCCAGAAAAATCCAATAACATTCTTCCCTGAAATATGTACCAATAGTTCTGCCTCCACCCACTTGGTGAAATAATCGACTGCTACGATAACGTGTTTATATCGACCTCGGGCTTCTGGGAAAGGCCCGAGGAGATCTACTCCCCATTGATAAAATGGCCAAACGGATACAGAAGAGTGTAATGGGACCTGAGGGTTATGAGTCTTCACGGCGTACTTTTGGCATTTCTCGCATGTCCTGACTACTTGGGCTGCATCTCCAAACATCGTAGGCCAAAAATACCCGAACAGAAGTGCTTTCTTTGCCAGCATCCTAGACCCAACATGGGATCCACATATTCCTCCATGAATTTCATAGAGCACGTACTGAGCCTGTTCAGGATCCAAACACCTTAGCAAGGGCTTTAGGTACCCTTTCTTGTACAGAATCCCATCTTCAAATACATATCGAGCAGCTCGCATGCGTATTCGCCGAGCTTCAAATTTATCTTCTGGTAGATTCCCCGACCTCAAAAAATTTATAATCGGGGTCATCCAATTTTCTGTACTTCCTATATTCATCACCTCCTGTACAAAAATACTTCGTTCGGGAAGTGTTTCCAACCATACCTGTTTATTTAAATGTGAAAAAGTGGAGGATGCGAGCTTGCTCAGGGCATCGGCTCTTCTGTTCTGAGATCTGGATATCTTTTCAATATTGAAACCTTCAAATTTCCTTGTCAATTTCTGAACTTCGTTCAGATATTTCTTCATTATCACATCTTTGGTAGCATATTTGCCTGTTAACTGTTCGACTACCAACTGAGAATCACTGTGGGCTCGGACATGCTGAGCTCCTACTGATAGCGCCAACTTCAGCCCGGTGATTAACGCCTCATACTCTGACTCATTGTTAGAGGCAATGAATTCAAACTTTAAAGCATAAGCTAGTTCGTTACCTTCAGGGCTTATCAGCGCTAAACCCGCACCTGATCCTTCTCCTGCTGAAGCTCCATCGACAAACAACTGCCATTCTCCTTCTGCCCCTGGTCGGATTGCTTCCACTATAGGCGCTTCCATCTTACCTCCTTTTCGTGGCATTTCAGCAATGAAGTCAGCTAAAACTTGGCCTTTTATTGCCGTTCTAGGTCTGAATATGATGTCATATTCTCCGAGCTCAATAGCCCATTTAGTCAACCGTCCAGAATTTTCTGGCCTATACAGAATCTGCCTGATAGGCTGATCCGTTAGTACACAAATTGGATGACCTTAAAAATAAGGTCTTAACCTCCGTGCTGCGAAAACCAAAGACATTACTAATTTCTCCACCTCTGGATACCTTTGTTCCGCCCCTTGTAAAGCCTTGCTTACAAAATAAACTGGCTTCTGTATCCCCTCATCTTCTCGCACCAAGACAGCGCTAATTGTGAGCTCTGAAACAGCCAAGTACAAAAATAAGGGCTCGCCGGATGTTGGGACAGATAAAGTGGGTAACTGTTTGAAATGTTTTTTCAATGCTTCGAAGTGCTGCTGATATTCTTCATCCCATTCGAAATTCTTAGCAGTCTTTAAGAGTTTAAAAAATGGTAAGCCCCTCTCTGCTGCTCGGGATAAGAACCTATTTAGAGCTGCCATACATCCGGTCAACTTCTGCACCTCCTTTATACTCTTAGGAGGTTCCATTGCTATTATGGCTTCTAGCTTCTTGGGATTAGCCTCGATTCCCCTTTTTGACACCATAAACCCGAGGAATTTCCCTGAATTTACCCCAAATACACATTTCAACGGATTAAGCTTCAGTCCGACCTGACGAAGTGTTGTGAAAGTCTCTTTCAAATCATCCAACATGTTCTCCTCTGCCTTACTCTTTATCACCATATCATCTATATACACTTCCAAATTCCGACCTATCTGCTTTTGGAAAATTTGATTCACCAGGCGTTGATATGTAGCCCCGGCGTTTTTCAGCCCAAAAGGCATCTTCTTGTAATAAAAAATCCCCTGATCAGTTATAAATGCTGTCATTTCAGCATCATCTGGGTTCATTAAAATCTGATGATAGCCTTTGTAGGCATCCAAGAAACTCAGCGCCCCGAAACCCACGATAGCATTAATAATCTGATCGATGGACGGTAGGGGATAGCAATCTTTTGGGCAAGCTCGATTTAAATCCGCAAAGTCGATACACATCCGCCATCCACCATCGACTTTTTTAACCATCACTGGATTAGCTATCCAGGTCGGGTACTTTACTTCTCCGAGAATCCCGACCTGAAGCAGCTTGCTAACCTCCTGCTGGATCACCTTTTTGCGCTCAGGAGCAAAACTCCTCTTCTTCTGTTGCACTGGTTTTACATCTTCATGGATATTCAAAGAATGGGTTATCAACTCGGGAGAAACTCCACCCATTTCCTTTGGATCCCAGGCGAATATGCCTTTGTATTCCGTGAGGAGCCTTAACAATCCATGCTGAACCTGTTCGGATAGGTGTTTACCGATCTGGATTTTCCTTTCAGGTCGGGCACAGTCAACTGAAACTTTCAATATTTCCTCGTCGTTAAAATCAAAGTCTATACTCTTTACAGGATGTTGTTCCCGTACCTTCATTGGGCCTTTGATTCCTGTCTTTTCCTGCACACAATTTACACGATTGTCTCGGGTAGACTGATTCTTCCCTCTCATGGCCACCATATAACACCTTCTGGCCACTTCTTGATCCCCCGTATCGTTGCTATTCCCGCCTCGGTCGGAAATTTCATCACCAAGTGATATGGTGACCATATTGCCTTCATCTTCACCATAGTAGGTCGGCCTATTATCACATTATAAGGAGAAGGTGAGTTCAGCACTGCAAAATCCGTGTATACCATCCCACTCCTGGGGTATTCTCCTATGGTAACTAGCAATGTTACAATTCCCATGGGTTGAACTGCTTCCCCAGAGAATCCGACCAACGGAGTTGGGCTCCGTCGGAGGTATTTGGGATCTACCTCTAGCTGCTCAAATACGTTGATGTACAGAATATCTACTGAACTGCCGTCATCCACATAAATCCGATGCACTAACTTGTTGGCAATATTAGCTTTGATTATGAGAGCATCTGAGTGTGGAAATTTCGTGGGAACAACATCTTCTTCAGAAAAGACGATGGTTTCTGAAGATTTAAACCTCTTTCCCATAGGCTCTTGCTCGGGAATTCTTCTGCACCTATTCTTCCGCACAGAATTACTTTCTCCACCTTCCAGTCCCCCAAGAATAATGTGAACTTCACCGGTGACATCCCGAGCCGGGGGATAGTTGTTAGGCCGCTGACGTTTGTCCTCATTTCTAGCAACATTCCTTCCGAACTGAGGTCGATATGGTGAATGCCTTTCGGCAGATCGGCCTCTCCGGGCTACTTTGTAAGTTGTTTTAACAAACTCTTGTAAATACCCTTCACGAATGCAGTCCTCAATTTCCTTCTTCAGGTCGGTACAATTTTCAGTGTCATGCCCATGTTGCTGATGAAAACTGCAGAACAGGTCCCTGTTTCTTTTATGATTAGGGGCGTTCATCTTTGCAGGGGCCTTTAAGATACCTTGTTTGCCTACAATGGCTAAAATTTCTGACCGAGTCCTGCTAAGGGGGGTAGTTATCCTGTCCTTTATTGTTGGCTCCGCGATACGCCGGGGAGGATTCAGACGATCAAATACCTTTGATCTCCTATCCGACACTAGATTCCTTCCACCTTCATCGCGAGTTCTCACGCCCCGCTTGTCATTATCTTTTTTCCTCTGATCTGCCTCTTCCCCCTTAGCATACTTCTCTGCCCGGTCCATCAACTCTTCCATGTCAGATGGTGGATCAGTAGCCATTTTAGTGTAAAACCGTCCAGGCCGCAAACCATTAAGAAATGCTCCTACCAGTACATCTTCAGAACAGTTTTTTACTTGCAAACTCTCATCATTGAATCTCCCCATATAACTACGAAGGGATTCATTATCTCTTTGACGGAGATTCAACAACTCAGCCGTAGATTTATCAAATTTCTTTCGTTGCAAGAAACGGTTAAAGAAAAGGTCACATAATTGAGAAAAAGAATTCACACTCCGTGGTCTTAATCCTTCGTACCAGAGACGGGCTTTCCCTTCTAGGGTAGTAGGAAAAGCCTGGCACTTTGTTTCTTCCGGTGCCTTTAAAAAATCCATCGTAGATTCAAACCTGTGGATATGATCATTAGGATCGGAATCTCCAGTGTAAGCTTGCAATTGTGGTAGCTTGAACCGAGGCGGTAAAGGAAAATCGGTAATTTCCTGGGATAAAGGGCTATCCCTCCGAGACCTCCTTTTCCCTGGATTATTACCCACATCTCGATTGATATTTTTAATCCCTCCAGTTCGAAGAAAAGGTTGAGTCTCAGACCTTCCGTCATTCTCTCCTCCAAACTAACTTTGGATCACCAGGGGTTTTTTCCCCGGGTCTTTCTGTTGATCCTGATTTTTCTTCCGGACTTCTTTTACTATGGCTTCCATTTCATCATAATGTTCCGCAAATATTTTCATTAACTCAGGGGTAATCCGATTCTCCCCTTGCGGTGTCTTCTCAGGAGCTTGCTGATTCGTAGGCGACGACTGTCTCCCTTCTTCACGCCTACTGGTTTGGGCAGCTCCTCCCTTCGATCTTGTATTTGCCATCAGACGATAATCTTGTGGTGAGAACTTTTTGTCCGGTCCCCACAGACGGCGCCAATTGATGAAGCTCAAACTTGCACGTCGGGTTATTTAGAAAGAACCGAGCAGGAAGACCGAGCTCTAGCAATAATCACCAACTAAATCTGTAAAACAGAATAGCGTTAGAGCAAAATCCCGAGGTGGTCCTCGGGGATTCCACTCCGATGCTTAAGTCAGTAATTGAATTCCCCTTTTTTCTGAATGTAACCAATATTTATTCAAAGAAGTGCTTACTGTTCCCATTTACCTGTTTCCTCATATCTCGGTTGACTTGCTATCAAGTGGTTGTAACTGTCTATGACTTTTTCTCCTCTTATTTAGGGAATATCTTAATCATGTTATATCACCAACCAAAATATCACCGTTGGGCATGATGCTCACCATATGCGACGTATCTCTCCAACCAGCGTAATGGCGATCTAAGGGTGGAGTTGGGATTGGAGTTGAAGCTGACATTATCTTAGTCCAAGAATTATTGATCCCATACTCCATCATCGACCAAAGCTCCAATCTGATCTCCTATTTGTTTTGTGGAGACCATTCCAATCTGTGTTGTGGAAACCACCATGACTGAGCATAAAGTCGTCCTCCCAAAGCCTTCAAAGAAAGTTCACTCCAAAAGCACCGACCAGACGGTAGTTGAATTTCCACAATTTTTTCTGTAGACAAATTGAAAGCCAGAATGGCTTTACGTTTTCCTTTTGGGTTTTCTTTGTTTGCTATAAAGTGGACAGCACCGTTAATTAGGACGGTATGTTGCGAGAAAAATTTATACTTGTGAGGAAGGCCTATTGGAACGATCCTCCAAGAATTGGTCTTGAATGTGAAAACCATTACATCAAAGTTGTGCGTGTACTCATGAAGAACGTTATCAATTCTGACAATTTTGTAATCCTGCACTATTGAATCAAACCAAATCCACAGATGTTTATAATATCTATAAGTGCAAAATCCATACGAAATTGAATGGGTGGGCCAAAAATTCTTCTAAATTTTCGTGTGGTAGGATTCCATAAGACAAGATCGTAATCATTATAGCCTTTATAATACTGCAAGAGAATCATACCATCGCAGGAGCCCTCGTACCAATAATCCCTGGAGCCGAATCGAGGTGGAGTTTGCAAAGTTGTAAATTTCACAATCCCATCTACAAGACGACATTCGTGTTCCACTAAATGGAATTTAATTCTGTATATACTCCCGGAATTTGACACTGATTCTTCTGTTCGTAGCAAGATCTTCTTCTCATGAGTGTCTACCTTTGTTTTCTCATGATGATATTGAAGATGCATCTTCACAAACAGAGGACTTTCAATTGTATGCAGCCATGTTTTGGATGTCACCTTGAAACGTCCAAGAGATTTGACAGGAAGTCTTTTAATGATCTCAAACAGGAGATCATGACTAATGAACGCCATGGATGGTCGGGCAATTTTTATTGAAGAGAGAGAAAGAGAATTATCAACTAATAGATTTCTAATAATTCACAAAAGAGAAGCAGTTTGGGCAGAGAGTGTGTGTGTGGGGTGCTGTGGCTGGGTGTGGGGTGCTGGGGTTGGGGTGGGGTTTGAGACCAGGTACTCTGTCCAATATTTATCCTGTATTATTCTGTTTAACGTTCAAAACGACGTAGTTTCATTAAAACTATGGATTACATGCATAAATATAACTAAAATTACTTTACAATTATTAGACCCTAACCAAGATATTAGTTAACCCTACAACGTAGTTTTGATTAAGACAGATAAAATCTTGTACAGAAGATCCTGTGTCGAGGGTCTGCATCTGTCCCGCTAATGATTTTTGCCAAAAATAACTCTTGAAGTACTCCTATAAGATATGATAGGTAAATTATGTTTTATACGCTAATATTTTAATTTTTTAACTTCGAATTTCTTCTCCTTTTAATTTCCCTCCAAATATTTTATTAATATAACACTTATTTTTTACCTCCAACTTATAGAAGAAAAATCATATAAAAATAATGTAACACTTATAATTTTTATTAATAGCTTTTATTCTTAATTAAATTATAAAATATTTCCCAATATATAGTTCAAAAAAATTCTAGGCTTTGTTTGTTTAGCATTGTTTGTGTTTTATTTCAAAATTTCAATTTGACTTTGTTTTTTGTTCATTTTTTCTATCAAAATTTTAAAACAAAAAACAATGCTCATTATTTTTTATGTAGCATTTTTCTATATTTAATAAATAAATTATTAAATTTTAAATTCTTAATAAAAAATTATTCTTTCTGACACAATTTTTTACCAAAATAAACTTATAAAATATTAATTCAAATATAAATTTTAAAATTTTATGAATAAAAAAAATCACCAATATAATTGTATTAGAATTTGTGAGGTATACATTCCCTAAATTCTTGGATGAAATTAGAGTTTGTGAGGGAATACATTCCCCAAATCCTTTAATATTTTGGAATTATAAACAAATAGGGTGTGTTAGAAACCTTTATAGGTAGAGGAAGAGCAGTGAAATAATTAGAAAAGAAATACGAAAAGTCCGCTGTGAAAATTCGGTTATTCAGCTACAAATTAAACTGGTTATTCAGCTACAAATTAATTTGTAGACATAACTTCTACTGTTCAGATTAAATAAATTACAAGCTGTATACAAACTATTAAATATCACAAAATTTCTTGTGAGTGAATGGAAAAATAAAAAAGAAATATTCCACATCAAATAATAAGATCAGTTAGAAAAAAAGTGTTTTAATTTTCAAGGTTGGTACTTCTAAAGGATAAAATCGTTGAAATTCAATAGATTGGAATGAATTATACACCCAAAAATCCAATTAAAGTGGACAATCCCCTTAAATCCATGCTACATCAAATAGCAAAGTATAGGCAAAAATTCATGATCAAATGTCAATATCTACAAGTTTTGGTTTCATCAAATCATTGCCAAATGGCAATGTATAGAAGAGATTATTAAACTAAAGCAACCATCATACTTCATCAAATGGCAGGCAATGTACACAAGAGATTATTATACTAACGAAAAAAGACACTTGGATGAGTTGTGGCCTAGAAAATCAAACTCTCCACATATGTTACAGCTTTCCAACTAAGACCACTAATCCATTAAGTATGCAATTATCGACACTTTCTGAAACCATTTCATGATTCATATATAAAACGAATAATTAATATAATTAATGTTAAAATTATAGTTCTAATTTTCTGTCACTTTTAAGATGGTTAATTTGCATATATGAATAAACTTGTTTTACATGAAATCAGTTAAACAAAAAATCACAATTTGCCAATCAGCCAATGTAAGTGAACAAGTTTTCAAAAACGAAGTGGAATCAAAAGAATCTTAGTCCATGAGTGATATTCTATCACTGACCAACCCTCAAAATTCTCTTTTGGATGAGACCATTTCAAGTTTATATCCTTAAAATTTTTTCCAAAAAAAATGTCTAGACTAACCAAATCAACATGTCACCTATCACCACCAATGTGTACAAATATAACAGGATAAGTCTAAAAAATTAACAAGTGGGTAAATGATTCCAATGGTCCTCAATTTGGAATTGGTTACGTTTTGATCCTCATTTTTTTAAAAAGTTTGATTATGGTCCCTTAACGTTTATTTATGATCCCTTAACTTGGATTTTGTAATGTGAACAATCCCCAATCAATTTTTCATCCACTTGCATAACCGTGCATATGTTATTTTGAGTGGCAAACAATAAAAAAAAAAGACTCACCATAGGTTACACACGTGAGTACTTTGAAGAAAAAAAAGATAATAGAATTTTTTATCTTATATTTATTAATTATTTTAAAGCCCTAAATCACGTGTAGACTCTAGAAAATATGTGCATAGTTAGAGAGATTTATTTTTTTCCCGTTATTTTCCCTTCAAAATGACATGTGCACAAAAATAGATTGGATACTGTTCACATTACAAAATTTAAGCTAAGGGACTATAATGAAACTTTTGATAGAATGAAGATTAAAATGTAACCAATTCCAAAGTTGAGGGGCCATTGGGGACCCTTAACAAATATTGTATGTTAAAAAAAATCTAAGAAAGAGGATTCAAATTAAATACCCAAATGATCTTTTGTTACATTTGTTACATTTTTCTATTCTTTCCCTGTTTCAATCCATGTGGAACCATTTATTTAATACTTATTTATTAAAATTTACTAATCACTAGATAGGTTTTTAGGTACCCAGTAATGATATAGAGTTTATAAAATACAGGAGAGGAATAGAAGATCCAATCAAATTAGAGTCCAAAGAAGTTCTACAATACTATTTAAAAGGGCAATCCCCATCAAAATAACTAGTGAAATAACATATATATTTAGTACCATAACATACTATCAACAAAAAAACAATAGTAATGAGCACAAGAGTTATGATTTAACTGTGAAAGCGTAATCTACCGCAAGCACCAAATGCAACACTCTCTACTCATAACCATAACTTACCGACTTTCTATTGGTAGCTAGCCAACTCGGCAAACCAAGTTAACTCAAAAGGATATCAATTACTATTGTGGAAAGCCAAGTTAGGTTGAAAAGGATACCAATTAATATTTGCCAAATTTGTCAAGTGATCAAATTATTTGGGGACAATAAACTCTCCACATATGACACTGTTTCCCAATAGAAAGCACCAACATTTTCAAAATTCTCCAGCACAGTCTTCATATTCAGAAGTCTTGTTTCAGTAAATTCTTGCCTTTTCATGTCATACAGCAAGAGTTGGATTGCACCATTCCTATCCCTCAACAAATCGCCTTCTCCAACCAAACTAGCTCCACCCCCAACCAAAATATCACCGTTGGGCATAATGCTCACCAAATGCAATACATCTCCCCAACCAAAGCCTGAAGATGAGATTGGATTTGAAGCTGACATTATCTTGCTCCAAGAATTATTAATCCCATAATCCATCATTGTCCAAACCTCCAATCTGATCTCCCGTTTGTTTTGTGGATACCGCTCCAATCCGTATCGTGGAAACCACCAAGACTGAGCATAAAGTCGTCCTCCCAAAACCTTCAAAGAAAGTTCGCTCCAAAAACACCCACCAGACGGCAGTTGAATTTCCACAATTTCTTCTGTAGACAAATTAAAAGCCAGAATGACTTTATGATGATTTCCTTCTGGGTTTTTTTTTTCGTTGCTATAAAGTGGACAGCACCGTTAATTAGGACGGTAGGTTGCGGGATAATTTTATACTTGTGAGGAAGGCCTATTGGAACGATCCTCCAAGAATTCGTCTTGAAGGTGAAAACCCTTATATCAAAGTTGCCCGTGTACTCGTGACGAGCATTATCAATTTTGACAATTTTGTAATCCTGCAGTATTGAATCAAAACCAAATCCATAGATTTGTACAATATCCAAATAGAATTTAATGCGTGGGCCAAAAATTCTTCTAACTTTTCCTGTGGTAGGGTTCCATAACACAAGATCGTAATTATAATCCAAGAGAATCATACCATCACAGGATGAGCAGTCGGCGAGTAAAAAATACCTTGAGCTGGGTGCAGGTGGATGTTGCAAAGCTGTAAATTTCACAATCCCATCTTCACGACGTTCCAGTAAATGGAATTTATATCTGTAATCACTACCGCAATTTCCCTTAAATTCGTCTGTTCGTAGCAAGATCTTCTCATGAGTGTCTACTTTTGTTCTGTCACGATGATATTCAAGATGCATCTTTACAAACAAAGGACTTTCAATTGTATGCAGCCATGTTTTGGATGTCACCTTGAAACGACCAAGAGATTTGACAGGAAGTCTTTTAAGGATCTCAAACAGGAGATCATGACTAATGAACGCCATGGATGGTCGGGTTGTGTTGGTAGAATTACTGAAATCAATTTTTATGGAATTGAAAGAGAAAGGATTCTACGATTGAAGTTCTAAGGGGTCGTTTGGTTGGCAGGAAATTAATGTTTAATGGGAATGTGATTCTTGGGATTTTAATTTTGAGGAAAATGAATTTTTCCTGATCATCTTATTCTTAGGAATTTAATTGTGAGGAATCTGAATACTTACCCTATGTTTGGATATATTCTTAAAAAAGTTAGTATGATTCTTATTTTATTATTTGATTTAAATTATTGAACCAAATAATGTTATTTGAATTCCATTTGTATGTTATACTTATACATAACCATTTTTATAGTTTTATTTTAAATCATATCATGAAACTTAATTATGTATTTTTACCTTATAATAAATATTTTAATATTATATTTTATATTTTCATCATTGTAAAAATGATCATTTTTAATTTAATTAAATAATTAAACTATTAACTACAACTTATAAAAAAGTGTTAAAATAAAAATTTTCTTTGTTAATATTATAAAAAAAAGAATAGTTTATTAAATAAATGAAAAATAATTGACAAATTAATATTAATAAAAATAGCTAAAATTTATTAAACAATAAGTATTGAAAATATAAAATGTATGAAAATTAATTAAGTAAAAATATGATAGAAAAAGTCTAAAGCAACATAAATACAATTTTGAGTTTTTTAAAAAATATATATAAAACCCCCATAATGTTAATAATTTTAATAATAAAAAAACAACATACCATCAATCTATTTAACTCTTTTTACATTGAATTACATTTTTAAAGTCAATATAAAGACATTTATAAACTACTAAAATTTTAATTCTAATTAAGTAGTAAATTTAATAAAAAAATAAAATTATTTGACTAAATGAATTAGAATTTAGCATAAGAAACATATGAAACTCAAAATATAAATAATAAATATAAAGAAAGAGCCACATAGTCAAAATCCTCAAGAGAGAAATCAGAATACCAACTTTTAAAGAGGATTCATAATCTTGGAATCTTGGAGTTATTTTCCTTGGTTCAGGATTCTTTTTACTTTCCCAGGATGAAACAAACGCAGAAATTTAATAATTAGGAAAATGATTACTTTCCCAGTTTGAAACAAACACAGGAATATGGAAATTAGGAAAAAGATTTCTTTCCGAACCCAGATTCCCTGCCAACCAAACGAGCCCTAATTCATCATGAAGACGTAAAACGAAAGAGTTTTAATAAATTTATAAATTAGGAACCCTCGCGTGGAATGGTCACATATGCGAAATTGCAAATATGTCATAATTTATAGGGCGAATTCCATTTTACTCCTTGTGGTTGGGGGGTTGGGGCAAGTTTTCTTTTACCACCTCATAGTTTTATAATATCTATATATCCCTTGTGTTTTGAACTAATGGGTAAAATAGATAGAAACCGTCTAAACTGACGGAATTATGTAAAAATATGCACTTTTTCCTTAAATTAGAAGGTCATTTTACTGACGTCTATATTTTTTAAAAAAGAGTTCTATTTTCGTCACTCATCTCGGTGTACTTTTATTTTTCAATTATCCTTTATTCAAAATGGAATGGTTTAAAGTAAAAGAACAAATTCAAAATTAACCCCTAAATTAAAAGATAATTTACGTAATTTACTTATATTAGTGTGAAGGCAAAACTAAAAAAATTATTATTTTTTAAAAATGGTATAAATCTTTTCTTTATATATAAAAGATTTGGGTTTACAGTTACTAGTGCAAAAATAAGAAAACAACCAATTTTTTAATTTGGAAGGATTACTGAAATATAAAGGATTTAGTGCCCACAGTGAGACAACAATTGGTATAACAATATGTGCTTTACTCTATAAACATATACACAAAAGTGTCATATGAGATAAATTAGCAGCAATTATTAACCCAATGTGTCTCCGCCTCTAAAGAACTATGGGAATAATTTACCCTTTATGATTTATTTAGAACTCTTTCGTTTCATTACGTCTTCATGATGAATTAGAGCTTTAATCATAGAATTATATATCTGTCACTTTCTCTTACATAAAAATTGATTTCAGTAATTCCACCAACACAACCGGACATGGCGTTAATTAACCATGATATCCTGTTTGAGATCCTTAAAAGACTCTCTGTCAAATCTGTGGGTCATTTGAAGGCCACATCTAAATCATGGCTGCATACAATTGAAAGTTATCGGTTTGAGAAGATACATCTTGAATATCATCGTCACAGAACATGAGAAGATCTTGCTAAGAACAACAGAATTAATTATTGGATTATGGGATTAGTAATTCTTGGATTAAGATAATGTCAGCTTCAACTCCAAGCTCAATCTCAGCTTCACGCTTAGATCTCCGGTTGCTGTAGTTGGAATGATACGTTGCATGTGGTGAGCATGATGCCCAACGATGATATTTTGCTTGGAGTGGGTAATATTATGGTTGGAGAAGGCGATGAGTTGAAGGCTAGTGAAGGCGTAATCCAACTCTTGCTGTATGACACGAAAAGGCAACAATTTAGTGAAGCAATAATTCTGAATTTGGAGTTTGTGCTCGAGCATTAAGAATGTGGGCTGAGTTAACCTCCTGACTTGCCAGAGTCGTTAATAATAATTGGTATTCTTAATTTTGAACTAACTTGATTTGTCGAGTTCACTACCAACAGAGAATATTGTAACCATCAATAATAAGGGCAAGTAAATTATGGTTGTGAGTAGAGATAGTGATGCCTTAGGTGCTTGCGGTAGATTATGCTTTCATAGTTACTCTTTCTCTTCTCTTTTAAGTGTCTTTAAATAGAAAAATTCTCTTTTAAGTATTCCTGAACAGAAAAATACACAAATTAAGGAGAAATTTGACTGATTTGCCCCTAATAATGATAACTGCACAAATTCTATTACTTTGATTAGTAATTAATACTATGAGATATCTAAAAATAAATAAGGTTAGAATTGAAACTTTCTTTATTTTTTTTTTTGTATTAAAATGTGGAAATGAACACTTATTTGAGAAAAAAAAAATGTGATAGTTAGAATATTTAAAAGAGAGCAGAGGGAGTACATCATTAGACTTGTGCTTATTACTATTTTTTGTTGATAGTACTTATGATACTAAATATGTTATTTCAGTTGTTATTTTGATGGGGTTGCCCTCTTAAATAGTATTGCAGAACTGCCTTAAAACTTTAATTTGAATCTTTTATCTCAGCAATTTTTTTTCGGATTCTGATATTTCTTAATTTGTGAGATTTACTCTATTGTATTTGTTTGTAAGATTTACTCTAATGTAGTTAATTTGAATCCTATTTCAGAAAAATTTTTGCATATTGATATTTGTTAATTTGTGAGAGTTATCCTATTATATTTGTATACATTGGTGGTGATAGCTATTGTAATAAATGTCATGGACCCTTTATCCACCTTTTTTTACTTGGCAAATGGCTGCAAACCTTTTGCCCACCCTTCTTTACTTTGAAGAATTTGGATGGCATACGAAATCTGCTCCGCATGCAAAATTGTAATTGCCGAAGCATGCGTCTAAGCCTGCGTCTAAGCAAATGCCAGCATTCTTTTGCCTATAAAAGGGAAGGTTTGCAATTTTCAGAAAACACACCAAAGAAAAGGATTTAGCTTTTATCTCTTAAGTCTTTCTTCATTTTTCAAATTCTTTTGCTTAAAGCCTTCTGAAAATGTGGTGTTCTATTTTGTAAATTGTCTCCACTTTTTTTTTATATCACCCTTCACTACTACAGAATATATAATTTAAAACGGTTTATTTAAAACGGTTATTAAAAACCCGTTTTAGATAATTGGGGCGGTGGCATTTTTGTAATAAGAATTAGAAAAACACAAACTTTCTAAAACGGTTACATTATAACCGTGTTAGAAAGTCTCTTGATGTCAGTTTCTAAAACGGTTCGGGAGACAACCGTTTTAGAAACTGTTATCATCTCCGTTTTAAGAACGGTTTCTAACTAACCGTTTTAGATAATTTACCGATAAAAATCTCCCCCAACATTAATTTTCTTCTCCTGTAGAACAGATCTATAGATCTATAGATCTGAAGAAGTAAAAACCGAGCGGCGCAGTCCAAAGGGCTTATGTAGGAAGATTGCTCATTGAGAACCCAGTTCAAAGATTAGGTGCGACAGGCGCTGCAGAGGTTATTGCTCTCCCATAGTTTTCCTGTCGTTTTTCCAAGATATGATCACCATAAACTCCAAAGACGAACTTGAATATATCCATTTTGTTTTCCAGGTCAAAAGACACCATTTTTTCAAAGATATTAACTGGGGCACACTGGCTAGGCAGAAGGTAGTGATCCCTCTCTCTTTCTTTGATGCTTCTTCCACTGGGAATAGTTTTCGTCTTGACAAACTTTGACACTTGAGGATATTTTCCCGTCGATAGGCTGCATTCATTCCATCAGCTGAACCCCAGGACACTAGTTATTTCATGAGTCGTTACATCTGGAATCCAGAGGATGAAAATGTGTACGGTGCTAGTGATTTTGATGATTTGTCGGATTCTGGTAGTGGTTCCTGCAGCAGCAGTCCATACAGCAATTTACAAGATGAAGATGTATGCTTTCATATTTTATTTATATTTATTTATTACAGAGTTTCTCTTTAAACCGGGATATCTCTCTTCCAGTTGTTTGTTTCATCAAGCAGAAGTTTCATGAGAAAAACAGTAAAATCTGTGTGTTGTCAACTTTTCATTAATGCAAATATTAAGTGTTCTTATTTCCGTTGCCTTACTTTGTATTCTTGGAAAATCATGGTGATGAATGTGGGAACTTGGCAGACTTTAGCACTCCATCCCTCAATAAAATCATGGTGATGAATGTGGGTAATTGACTAGTGCATGGTGTTATTTTCTGTCTTGTTGAAATCGCAGAAGCAACTAACTCATGGATTCTTCTATCTTCTTTAAACAATTGTTCCAGTCATTTTATGGGCTTCATGACTTTTGTATTTTAGACTTTTAAGAACTGTTCATCAACCGTGTTAGAAAACAGACTTTTAAGAACGGTTCATCAACCGTTTTAAAAAATGTAGGACTTTCTAATCCGCCCATATCTAAAACGGTTTGGAAAATCTAAAACCCGCTTTAAATAACTACTTTTAACCGTTTTAGAAAGTGAATTCTGTAGTAGTGCTTACAATTTGACATCTTTTGAACTTCAACCCATTTACATGCCAATGGCCTAATGGGGGGAGGTTCAAAAGGTTAATGCAAAAGCCAAAAATGTGGAGGACTTCCTCCATTTACATCAAGCCCTAATATTACAGTCAATACAATAATTGGAAGAGTGGACCATATTGTCCAATCTATTCTCTGATTTCAGCATTCACAAAATATCCCAGCATGGGACCAAAATACTTAACTCCCTTTGTTCAAAACTCTATAATAAGGGAGGGAATATTGCTCAGCTGGAATATCTAATCTACACGTTTTGAACTTTACAGAGGCATAACATTTCATGGGAAAATGGCCTAACTCAGCAGCCAAGGCCCTCTTGTAGCAGTGACACAATCAGCAATGTGAAATAGTAGGAAAGTCTACCTTCTCCTTACCTCTTTCTGATTCTTTTAAGGCTTGGGAGTTGAGCTGTGTCCTTTTGTATTATCTTCCTAAAGGTATCATCCAGTGTAGTTTGGATTCCATTTTTTGCTAACCAATCCGCAGCTCTGTTTTCTGCAGTAGGCCTAAGGGACAATACACACTTTTGTTGTAGCTGTTCTAGCTTTCTCCCCTGATTGGCCATTGTCCAATGTATTTCAGCTTTCCCCTTGATAGCTTTGAACAGTCCCGGGTGACTTGTTTCTAGAATTAAATTGTTCCAGCCTCTTTCATAGCAGCATTCAAGTCCTTGAAAGGCCATGTCAAGCAATCCATTGATGGTCGCTATACCTGCAGGTTTGATCCAGTCGTATTGTGCATATAATATTCTCAGAATCTCACCTTTGGGGTCTCGGATTATTCCAGCTGCAGTTAACAAGTTATCAACACTTTTATGAGCAACATTAACTTTTACCCATGCAACTTCAGGTTTCTTCCAGTGGAGTATCTGAATCTGAACTTGAGTTCTATAGTTGTTTACTAGGTCCCAGAAACACCCCTATTTGGTGGAGTCCCATTGCAGCTGGGGGAACTTTCTCTGGAGAATACTTGAAGCCAGAGCTAGAATTTGTGGACTATTTGCAGATTGTTCACAATACAACCTTCAAACATAGCCTTGTTCCTAGTCTTCCAAATTTCCCAGCAAGTGATGGAGAGGAGGACTCGTAGCAGTAATTTGTGAGCTTCATTTTTTGGAGGGATCTGCCACCAGTTCCTGCATACCATTCTGACTAAATTCGAAGTATATGTCACTCCCATTTTTGCAGCCAATGCTCTCCACACCTGTCTTACAGTTGTACAGCTTGCAAAGGTATGGTTAATTTCCTCTTCATTATTAAAGCAAAAATAGCACATAGAGGAGCCAGTAAAACATAACCTGTGTAGTGTGTCTCCGAGGGGAATTCTCCTTGCAAGCATACAATGCATGAAATAGAATATTTTTAATGGAATATTGGAACACCGGATTTCATTGAATATGTTACTAGTACCTCTTCGTTGTCTGATTTGCTGAAAGGCAGATGGCATTGTAAAGATACCATTCCCATTTAAGCTCCATTTCAGTTCGTCTCTACCTTTGATAAGAGGGGCAGGCATTGAGAGTATTTTAGCCTGTATGTGACCAGGGAGGTCAGAAACTGTATCCAGATTCCATTCTCCATCCTTGATCAATTCATTAAGCCTCTGATTTTCAGTGTTAGTGTGTTGCCTGTCTAGAGGACCACTTCACATCCAGTTATCAAACCAAAAGTCACACTGCCCATATCCCACTTTGATCATTATGAATTTCTCAGCAGCGGTGGCAAACTTCAACATCCTCCTCCAAGTGTGAGAATCCCTCCTATGAGGAGCAATCTGAGATGGATAATAAGGGATGCAGTACTTTTGTTGCATGAATTCTGCCCACAGTGTCTTCTGATTTCTAAATCTCCACCATAGTTTAATATTTTGGACAGCTACAGTATCTTCTAGAGTTCTGAGTCCTGCACCCCCTTCACTAGTAGGAAAGCATAAATCTTTCCATTTTATCCAATGATAGGAGTTCTCATTCCCTCTCTGCCACAAGAATCTAGAGAAGATTGCTTCCAGTTGATCCAGGACCCTTTGGGGGGGGGGGGGCGGAGAGCCATAGTGGAATATATGGGAATGGCAGTCAATACGCTTTTGATTAAGGTGAGTCTTCCACCTTTAGACAGAAAATTCACATTCCAGGCCCCCAGCTTATTTCTGACCTTCTGAGTCAGTCCTTCATAATGCGATGCTTTGATCTTACCATAATGTAATGGACTCCCAAAGTAAGATATTGGCCATTGTCCTTTCTGAAATTTTGTGGTTTTGGCTATCATTAGCCTCTTCTGGCTGGACAATTTGTGATGGCTTAGGAAGCAGCTCTTACTCTCATTTATTTTTTGCCCTGAGATTTCTTGATAATGCTCCAGATCCTGCATAAGCTGAGATAGAGTATGACTATGTGTAGCAGAAAAAATTATAATATCATTGGCATAGGCTAAGTGTGATATCTTTGTGCAATTCCTAAGAACAGAGAAATTTGGAACAGCATCCATGGAAGCATTTAGTATTCTAGACAAGTAGTCTGACCCAATAATGAATAACAAAGGTGAGAAAAATGGGCACATTAAGGCTACCTACTACAAATAGAAAAATAAAGAAAAATATAAAAATGAACAGAATAACAGCAACACTGCCGAAGCTAGTGTAGTTGCAGATAAAAATGAATGGAACTTTGTTTGTAGTAACAACAAATAAAGTCAGGTCTAAAGATGAGTAAATTTTAAATTTTTGTTGTTCTTACCACATGAGTCTTGAAAGGATTATTTCTTCACATGTGAAAAATATAATGGTGAGGTTCTTTTGATGGGCAATAATGCTCCATGTAAGGTTGTTGGTAGGGGAATAATCCAGATAAAGATGTATTATGAAATATTTAGAACACTCACAAATGTTAGACATGTTCCAAATTTGAAGAAAAATCTCATCTAATTGGGAACCCTTGATTCTCTCGGATACAGGTATTCGACTGAATGCGGAGTTTTAAATCTTTTACGAGGTGTTCTTGTATTGATGAAAGCTTGCAAGTCTGGTAGTTTGTATATCTTGTAGGGATCTATAGTTTCAGGTACTGCAGCATTTTCCGTATTATCAGATGCCGACATTACCAAATTGTGGCATATGCGATTGTGACACTTGAGTGAGAAAAGCTTAACGTTGTTAAGCAACAGGGGCCTACTTTGTGGACAAAGTACTAGTAAGATGGACTTTTGTGAACATTTTATTTTTGGGAAACAGAAAAGAGTCAGTTTCAGTTCACTTGCAGTCCATAAAATAAAATGTACTTTGGATTATATCCATTCTGATCTTTAGGGACCTTCTCGTATTCCTTCTAAGGGTGGTGCAAGGTATATGTTAACCTTTATTGATGATTATTCAAGAAAGGTTTGGGCGTATTTCTTGAAAAATAAAAATGATGTTTTCTTGACATTTAAACAATTGAAGGCTTTGATTGAAAAGTAGATAAGAAAACATATATATTAAGCGGCTGCGGACTAATAATGTCTTGGAATTTTGTGGAACGGAATTCAATGAATTCTACAAAAATGAAGGAATTGCTCGACATTGTACCGTTAGAATGATGCCTCAATAGAATGGTGTGTCCGAGCGTATGAACCGAACTCTTTTGGAAAGAGCTCGGTATATGATCTCAAATGCTGGTTTGACTTCAGATTTTTGGGTGGAAGCTATCATTACAGCTTGTTATATTGTCAACCATGTTCCGTGTACTCCTCTTGATTTCAAGACTCTAGAGGAAGTGTGGTCAAGTTCTCCTGCTAATTATTTCAATTTAAAAACATTTGGGTGTCTAGCATATATGCACGTTAACGAGGGAAAGTTAGAGCCTTGGGCTAAAAAATGTATTTTCCTCGGTTATGCTTTAGGGGTGAAATGATACAGATTATTTTGTCCTGATCCTAAATCACCTAAATTTGTAATTAGCAAAGATGTTACATTTGATGAGTCATTCATGTTAAATTCTAGAAAAGAGTCTTGTAATCTTTGTAATTTAGAAAAAGAATATAGCACACATAAACAGGTGGAGTTAGAGATCATAAATTTCAATTCTTTTCAAAGATCTTCTATAGACCAATGTGATGAACCAGACCATGTTAAAGATGAACCAGTAGAAGAAGAATATTCCATTGCCAGAGATAGACCAAGAAGAGAGATTCGACCACCATATATGTATGCAAATTTGGTTGCATATGCTTTATAAGTGGTATAGGAAACAGGTGGAGATGAAGAACCTTCTACATATACAAAGGCTATTTCAGGTGCTGATTCAGATAAGTGGGTAGTGGCCATGAATGAAGAAATGGAATTTTTACATAAGAATGGTACTTGGGATCTTGTGATGCTATCGAAAGGAAAGAAAATTATTGGTTGCAAATAGGTTTTCAAAAGAAAAGAAGGTAATTCGGGTGTTGATAAGGTATAAGGCACGATTAGTTGCAAAGGGCTATAGTCAGGTACACGATATTGATTTTAATGACGTTTTCTCATCTGTTGTGAAACATAGCTCTATTCATGTATTGCTTGCATTAGTAGCCATATTTGATTTGGAATTGGAACAACTTGATGTTAAGACAGCATTCCTAAATGGTGAATTAGATGAACAAATCTATATGAAACAACCTGAAGGCTTCGAATTTGAAGGTAAAGAAGACCATGTTTGTTTGTTGAAGAAATCTTTGTATGGATTGAAGCAATCTCCAAAACAGTGGTATAAAAGGTTTGATTTATTTATGTTGGGTCATGATTTGTCCAGGAGCATGTATCATAGTTGTGTTTACTTCCGGAAGTTAAAAGATAATTCATTTATTTATCTTTTGTTATATGTTGATGACATGCTCATTGCAGCTAAGAATCTTGCAGAAATTCACCAGTTGGAGGCCTTATTAAATGATGAATTTGAAATGAAAGGCTTGGGAGCAGCTAAGAAGATTCTTGGTATGGAGATAAGACGAGATATAGGAGTTGGAAAATTATATCTGACCAAGAAGGTTACCTTAAGAAAGTTTTGGAGAAATTTGGTATGTTGGATGCCAAACCAGTTAGTACTCCTCTCGCTAGCCATTTTAAGCTATCTGCTGCTCAATCACCAAAATCAGAGGACGAGAAAAGTTATATGGCACGCATTCCTTATTCTAGTACCATTGGCAGTATCATGTATGCAATGGTTTGTACTCGTCTAGATATTTCACAAGAAGTTAGTGTTGTTAGCAGGTATATAGCAAATCCAATAAAAGAACACTAGCATGCTATGAAATGGATACTCAGATACTTGAAAGGTTCTTCAAACTCTTGTTTGGAGTTCGGTAGAACCAACAACACTTTGGTTGGCTTTGTGGATTCAAACTACGCCGGTGACCTTTATAAGCGCATGTCTCTTACAGGTTATGTATTTTGCATTGGAGGTTGTGCAATTAGTTGGAAAGCTACTCTACAACATGCAGTGTCTTTATCCACTACTGAAGCAAAATATATGGCAGTTACTAAGGGTATCAAAGAAGCTTTATGGTTAAGAGGTTTATTCGGCGAATTAACTCTACAAGAAGAGGTTAATACCATTTACTGTGGTAGTCAAAGTGTAATTCATTTGACTAAAGACCATATGTATAATGAGCAGACAAAACATATTAATATCAAATTCATTTCATTCGAGATACCATCACTGAGAAGAAGGTCCTTGTTCAGAAGATCAATACCAAGGACAATCCTGCCGATATGTTTACGAAAGCTCTTGCAATATACAAGTTCAAGAAGTGCTTGGACTTGATTGGTGTCCATAGTTTGTGATTCAGCCCACTGGGGCTTTGCTGGAGATGTGTTTGATTAAGTCACTATTTTTCGGGTTCTATACCAAGGTAGAGATTTGTAATAAATGTCATGGACCCTCTGTCACATTTTTTGACTTGGAAAATGGCCTGCAAACCTTTTGCCCACTTTTTTAACTTGGAAGAATTTGGATGGCATACGAAATCGGCTCCGCATGCAAAATTGTAATTGTCGAAGCATGCGTTTGAGCAAATGCCAACATTTTTTTGCCTATAAAAGGGAAGGTTTGCAGTTTTCAGAAAACACACCAAAGAAAAGCATTTAGCTTTTATCTCTCAAGTCTTTCTTCAATTTTCAAATTCTTTTGCTTAAAGCCTTCTGAAAATGTGGTGCTCTATTTTGTAAATTGTCTCCATTTAATAGTGAATTTTGGCACCGCCTCCGGCCGTGGACGTATGTCACATTGACCGAACCACGTAAATCTTTGTGTCTATTGTCTCATTTATTTTTCTAGTTACTATCATCTATTATTATTTTTAGCTATTAGATATAACGTGAGATCCGTTTTTCCCTAACAGCTATGTTGACATGTTGATTTGGTTAGCATCTAGACATTGATTACGAAAAAAATTTCAGGATATAGACTTGAAATGGTCTCATCCAAAAGACAATTTTGAGGTTTAACTTGGTCAGTGATAGGATATAGCTCCTAGACTAAAATTCTTTTGATTCCACTTTGTATGAAAAATTGTTCACAAACTTTGGCTGATTTGCCAAATGATGATTTTTTGTTCAGCTAATTTCGGTGAAGTAGATTTATATAGGGAAATTGTGATTTTAACTACAGATAAAAACCGGTAAGAGTTTAATTTCTTAGCAAGCTGCAACGATTCAAGAATATGTGTTGAAAGTTTATAAGTTTATGAATTACATTATCTTATTTTTTAGAGAAAAAGGTAATTTTGGTTCCTAATATTAAGGCATGTGACACTTTTGGTCCCCTAATATTTATCAAGTTGCTAATCTGGTTCCCAATGTTCCAATTTGTGATCAATTTAGGACAATTGATAGATTTTATTCGGTAGGTAACGGGAATGATTATGTGATATGCACCCATGAAATGATCATGTGGGCAATGATAAATGTCTTATTTATGGTCTATCAAAGTGATTCAAACGATTGTGATAGTATTTAACTAAATAACATTTATAGTAATGATTATAGTAATTGAATAATAGTGATTATCCCTTACCAAATGGCTCCATTTATATCCATTTTAATTTGTATAATGTGAAATTTAATTATGTGCAAAAAAATTTCTTACATGAAAAGTGAAGTTCATCCTCTTACATTTTGAGTTTTAAATCATCCTCGGGTCTGTTTTTCGTCAATGTGTAGATAGATTATGTCTTTCATTTGAGTGCCAAATGACAAATCGAAGGGCAAGATAAACCAATTTTGTTTGTCATTTATTTAGTTCATGGTATATTTTATTTATTTCGTAGTTATTATTCTTTATCTTCTTCTTTTTTGTCATGTGGCACACACATGAGAGACATAATATGTCTACACATGGACAAAAAATAGACCGATGACGACTTGAAACTCAAAATACAAGATGAGAGACTAAAATAGAACGTTTTGAAGTTGATGGACAAATTCGAAATTAACCCTTAGTTTGAGAGACTAAAATAGAACGTTTTGAAGTTGATGAACAAATTCGAAATTAACCCTTAGGTTAAAAGACGAGTGACGTAATTTACCCCACTAATAATTTTAAACTATTACTATTAAATTGCTTATTACTATTCTTATATAGTGCGGTGGAATTATTAATGTAAAAATATTTTGAGATAATATTGAGGTAAAATGTTTTGAGATTTTTTTTGGTGGAATTATTAATGTTATTTTTTAAAAAAAAAAGAACATAAACAATTTTGTCTAATGATTTTTTATATATAAGTAATAGGGGTAAAAGTGGAATTTTAACTAATTCTTATTACCATAGTTGATTTGAACCAAACAACATCAATCACAATATTACCATTATAGGATTTTGAACCAAACACCAACAATGCAATTATATTCTCATTATCATTGACTTCTTAATCAAACTCATTGTGATTGCCATTGAAGAATTTGAACCATATGCCTCCTTAAAATATGTATTTTTATGACTTGAATATATAATAACATTATTTTATCTTTACTATTTTATACAATTCACATATAATTTTTATTTAATGTATGCATTTTTATGTATTTCACATTTAATAATATTGTGTTACTTTTACTAATTTGTAAAATTTGATAAGTTTTGTTGATTGAGATAATTCATGAAAATTAAAAGAATTAAAATAAAGTTTTACCATTTCGTTAACTAAATTTATCTTAGCAAAGTAGATTGCCATGAAATAGTACAATAAATAAAAGCACATGATGTAATTGCCTCAGCCTGCTATTCTTATCTTTTCTAATAGTTATATAAATTTTTAAAATTTTATTCCTATATCTTTATATTGGTAGTTTGTAGATTATAACGTGACTTTCAAACAATACCAGCAAAGTGAGAACATCATTAGTTATAAAAATTTCATAACAAACTATGCAAATGTTTATATTTGGAAATTGTTAAAAAAAAATATTTATTAACTTACAAAATGAATGTATCACTTGAGAATGGTATAATCAATTTTTTTGCAATTAACCAAACTTTCTAACTCTGCCACTACTTGGGAGTTTGTTTGACCTTTGTCACTATTTTTTAAAAAGTTATATTTTCATATCTCATACTTTTATTTACTTTGGTTTTCAATGATTATTTATTTACTTTTATGCAAAAAATAAAATCCAACTCCAATTACCATTTCATGATATACATATATTCAAATCTATCAATTTTGATGTCATTCTATTTGTCATGTGTGTTAAATAGTTGTTTAAATTGGATTTTAGGTGAAAAAAATAGAGGAGAATTCGAAATCCAAATTGTTACACGAGGAACGAAGATGAGTTTTTTTAAAGGATGGGGACAAATTTTCAAGTTAAGAAACGATTAAAGTAACTTACACGTCATAAAACGAAATTATGTTAAAACATTCTACAAATTCACACTTTCACGTATCAAAAGTGTTTCACATGCTAATATGTTGATATGTGTATCTTTATCTAGAAGTATTTTCGCGTATCACTTTTCATTTCATAATGATACTTGATATGTCAATCATAATGATACAATTTTATAATTAATATTAATTGGTACTTTATACATTATACACAAAAAATTAATATTTTATACATGATACGCTAAAAATTAATACTTTATATGTGAAAATTAAAATTGATACTTATACATGATACGTTAAAAATTGATACATAATGCGCAAAAAATGATACTTTATACGCCACACAAAATAATACTTGCTATGATACTTTATACGTTAATATTGATTCTTGATAAACAAAAAATTGATACTTTTTACGCGAGGGTGTAACAGATGTGTGTGTGGATATGCGTCATTAAACCCGTCACATATATAAACCCATTGCATAGGAGTTTTTGTGATTTATCTATATCAACATTTATACGATAAAAATCCACATCCTTTGAAGTTTATTTTAATATAAAAATTATCTTTTTAATTTTATTTTATATTTTAAAACTATTTTTGATGATTTTTTTTTCTTTTTTGTGAATGGAAAAGGTAAGAAATTATAAAAAAAAATAGTTTTAAAATACAATTTTTATATTATAATAAACTACAATAAGTGTATGTTTTAATGGTATAAATATTAATATAAAATAGGATAAATGATTCCAATGGTCCCTCAATTTTGGAGTTTGTTACGTTTTAATCCCCAATTAAACTGGTTATTCAGCTACAAATTAATTTGTAGACATAACTTCTACTGTTCAGATTAAATAAATCACAAGCTGTATACAAACTATTAAATATCACAAAATTTCTTGTGAGTGAATGGAAAAAATAAAAAAGAAATATTCCACATCAAATAATAAGATCAGTTAGAAAAAAGTGCTTTAATTTTCAAGGTTGGTACTTCTGAAGGATAAAATCGTTGAAATTCAATAGATTGGAATGAACTATACACCCAAAAATCCAATTAAAGTGGACAATCCCCTTAAATCCATGCTACATCAAATAGCAAAGTATAGGCAAAAATTCATGATCAAATGTCAATATCTACAATTTTTGGTTTCATCAAATCATTGTCAAATGGCAATGTATAGAAGAGATTATTAAACTAAAGCAAGAGTGATTTTTTAAAATATGACTGTTTTATAAAAGTTTTCTAATAATAGGATTGTTTCAAAGCCCTATTCTAAATATAGAAAATTCGCATTTGCTGAATGCGAACTTTTTGAAATCGCATTCAGTAAATGCGAACATATAGGAAAAAAATAATTGAAAAATAAAATTAAAAAACATTAAAATAATATAATAATATTTATATTAGAAATTAAAAAAAGTAATATATGAATAGGAAAAGTTTATTTATCCGGACGAGTGAAAGAAACATCCGGTCGTCTGGATGTTACAACTGGACGAGTGAAAGAAACATTCGGTCGTTCGGATGTTTCTTAACACACATAATAAATGAAACGAAAACCCTCCTTTCCGACATATTCTTCCCCCCACTTTAAATATTTTTTACAAGTATGAGGTGAGTTATTATAATGTTTTTCAAAGATTTTTTTTTTTATAAAATCCATATAAATTTGATACAAACGCCCGGACGCCAATACCGGACAATATGTCAATTATGTCTGGATAAAACATGGGGAATCCTCATACTTGGAAAAAATTATTGAATAAAACATGTTTTTTTTTAGATAAAACATGATGGATAAAAAAAAATCATGTTTTATCCAAGTATGAGGAAAAACATCATGTTTTATCCAAGTATGAGGATTCCCCATGTTTTATCTGGACTTACATCCAGATGAGTGATATATCATCCAGTATTGGAGTCCGGACGTTTGTATCAAATTTATATGGATTTTATAAAAAAAATCGTTGAAAAAAATTATAATAATGCACCTCATACTTGTAAAAAATATTTAAAGTAATTATATAATTACATATCAAATAATTTAGAAAAAAATTTGAACTCGCATTTGGTGAATACGAATTCTTTAAAATTATTCCGGACGATAGTTGTCTCTTCCGGATACCAAATCCGAATTCCCCGTATTTTATCCGGACTTACATCCGGACGAGTGACATATCGTCCGGTATTGGTATCTGGACGTTTGCAATTTGATTGATATGGATTTTATTAAAAAAAATCATTGGAAAAAATTATAATAACGCACCTCATACTTGTAAAAAATATTTAAAGTAATTATATAATTACATACCAAATAATTTAGGAAAAATTTGAAATCGCATTTGGTGAATGCAAATTCTTTAAAATTATTCTGGACGATAGTTGTCTCTTCCGGATACCAAGTCTGGATTTCCCATGTTTTATCTGGACTTATATCCGGATGCGTGACATATCTTCCGGTATTGGCGTCCGGATGTTTGCAATTTGATTGATATGGATTTTATAAAAAAAATCATTGGAAAAAATTATAATAACGCACCTCATACTTGTAAAAAATGTTTAAAATAATTATATAATTACATATCAAATAATTTAGAAAAATTTGAACTTGCATGTGGTGAATGCGAATTCTTTAAAATTATTCTGGACGATAGTTGTCTCTTCCGGATACCAACTCCGGATTTCCCCTGTTTTATCCAGACTTACATCCGGATGAGTGACATATCGTCCGGTATTGGCGTCCGGACGTTTGCAATTTGATTGATATGGATTTTATAAAAAAAATATAATAACGCATCTCATACTTGTAAAAAATATTTAAAGTAATTATATAATTACATATCAAATAATTTAGAAAAAATTTGAACTCGCATTTGGTGAATGCGAATTCTTTAAAATTATTCCGAACGATAGTTGTCTCTTCCAGATACTAAGTCCGAATTCCCCATGTTTCATCCGGACTTACATCCGGATGAGTGACATATCGTCTGGTATTGGCATCCAGACGTTGTATCAAATTTATATGGATTTTATAAAAATAAAATCTTTGGAAAAAATTATAAAAACGCACCTCATACTTGTAAAATATATTTAAAGTGAGGGGAAGAATATGTAAGAAAATGGGGTTTTCGTTTCATTTATTATGTGTGTTAAGAAAAATCAGGACAACCGGATGTTTCTTTCACTCGTTTGGTCGAAACATCCATACAACCGGATGTTTCTTTCAGTCGTCCGGATGAATAAACTTTTCCTATTCATATATTACTTTTTTTAATTTCTATTATAAATATTATTATATTATTTTTACTTTATTATTTTAATGTTTTTTAATTTATTTTTCAATTAATTTTTTCCCATATGTTCGCATTTGTTGAATGCGATTTCAGAGAGTTCGCATTCAACAAATGTGAATTTTCTATAGTTAGAATAGAGCTTTGAAACAATCTTATTTTCTAAAAACTTTTATAAAACAATCCTATTTTAAGAAATCACCCCTAAAGCAACCATCATACTTCATCAAATGGCAGGCAATGTACACAAGAGATTATTAAACTAAACGAAAAAAGACGCTTGGATGAGTTGTGGCCTAGAAAATCAAACTCTCCACATATGTTACAGCTTTCCAACTAAGACCACTAATCCATTAAGTATGCAATTATCGACACTTTCTGAAACCATTTCATGACTCATATATATAAAACAAATAATTAATATAATTATTGTTAAAATTATAGTTTTAATTTTCTGTCACTTTTAAGTTGGTTAATTTGCATATATGAATAAACTTGTTTTACATGAAATCAGTTAAACAAAAAATCACAATTTGCCAATCAGCCAATGTAAGTGAACAAGTTTTCAAAAACGAAGTGGAATCAAAAGAATCTTAGTCCATGAGTGATATTCTATCACTGACCAACCCTCAAAATTCTCTTTTGGATGAGACCATTTCAAGTTTATATCCTTAAAATTTTTGCCACAAAAATGTCTAGACTAACCAAATCAACACGTCACCTATCACCACCAATGTGTATAAATATAATAGGATAAGTCTAAAAAATTAACAAATGGGTAAATGAGTCCAATGGTCATCAACTTGGGGGTTGGTTATGTTTTGATCCCCTTTTTTCAAAAGTTTTATTATAGTCCATTAACTTGGATTTTGTAATGTGAACAGTCCCCAATTAATTTTTCATCCACTTGCATAATCGTGCATATGTTATTTTGAGTGGCAAATAATAAAAAAAATCTTACCATAAGTTACATACGTGAGTGGTTTGAAGAAAAAAAAAAGATAATAGAATTTTTTATCCAATATTTATTAATTAATTTTACAACCCTAAATCACGTGTAGACTCCAGAAAATATGTGCATAGTTAGAGAGATTTATTTTTTTCCATTAATTTTCCCTCAAAATGACATGTGCACAATATATGATTAACAAAATTATTACATAAGTGGATGAAAAATAGATTGGATACTGTTCACATTACAAAATCTAAGCTAAGGGACGATAATGACACTTTTGAAAGAAAGATGATCAAAACGTAACAAATCCCAAAGATTATAATGAAACTTTTGAAAGAATGATGATCAAAACATAACCAATTCCAAAGTTAAGAGACCATTGGGATCATTTACCTTTAATAAATATTGTATGATCAAAAAACTAAGACAGAGGATTCAAATTAAATACCCAGATGATCTTTTGTTATATTTTTCTATTCTTTCTCTGTTCAATCCATGTGGAATCACTTATTTAATTCTTATTTCTTAAAATTTACTAATCAATCGATAGGGTTTTAGTTAAAGAGTAATGATATAGGGTATTTACAAACTGATCGATACAGGAGAGGAATAGAAAATCCATTCAAATTAAAGTCCAAAGAAGTTCTACAATACTATTTAAAAGGGCAATCCCCATCAAATAACTACTGAAATAACATATATATTTAGTACCATAACTATACTATAAAAAAAAAAAACAATAGTAATGAGCACAAGAGTAGCACCAAATGCAACACTCTCAACTCATAACCATAACTTAACGACTTTCTATTGGTAGCTAGCCAACTCGGCAAATCAAGTTAGCTCAAAAGGATACCAATTACTATTGTGGAAAGCCAAGTTAGGTTGAAAAGGATACCAATTAATATTTGCCAAATTTGTCAAGTGATCAAATTATTTGGGGACAATAAACTCTCCACATATGACACTGTTTCCCAATAGAAAGCACCAACATTTTCAATATTCTCCAGCACAGTCTTCATATTCAGAGTTCTTTTTTCAGTAAATTCTTGTTTTTTCATGTCATACAGCAAGAGTTGGATTGTACCATTCCTAGCCCTCAAAAAATCGCCTTCTCCAACCAAAATATCTGCAACCCCAACCAAAATATCACCGTTGGGCATGATGCTCACCAAACGCAATATAACTCCCGAACCAAAGCCTGAAGATGAGATTGGATTTGAAGCTGACATTATCTTGCTCCAAGAATTATTAATCCCATAATCCATCATTGTCCAAACCTCCAATCTGGTCTCCGGTTTGTTTTGTGGATACCGCTCCAATCCAGAATGATTTTATGATGATTTCCTTCTGGGTTCTTTTTCGTTGCTATAAAGTGCACAGCACCGTTAATTAGGACGGTATGTTGCGGGAAAATTTTATACTTGTCAGGAAGGCCTATTGGAACGATCCTCCAAGAATTCGTCTTGAATGTGAAAACCCTTATATTAAAGTTGCCTGTGTACTCGTGACGAGCATTATCAATTCTGACTATTTTGTAATCCTGCAGTATTGAATCAAAACCAAATCCATAGATTTGTACAATATCCAAATAGAATTTAATGCGTGGCCCAAAATTTCTTCCAACTTTTCCTGTGCTAGGGTTCCATAACACAAGATCGTAATTATAATCCAAGAGAATCATACCATCACAGGATAAGCAGTCGGCGAGTAAAAAATTCCTTGATCTGGGTGCAGGTGGATGTTGCAAAGTTGTAAATTTCACAATCCCATCTTCAAGACGTTCCAGTAAATGGAATTTATATCTGTAAATACTACCGCAATTTTGCTTAAATTCAGCTGTTCGTAGCAAAATCTTCTCATGAGTGTCTACTTTTGTTTTGTCACGATGATATTCAAGATGCATCTTCACAAACAGAGGACTTTCAATTGTATGAAGCCATGTTTTGGATGTCACCTTGAAACGTCCAAGAGATTTGACAGGAAGTTTTTTAAGGATCTCAAACAGGAGATCATGACTAATGAACGCCATGGATGGTCGGGTTGTGTTGGTGGGATTACTGAAATCATTTTTTATGGAATTGAAAGAGAAATAGGATTCTACGATTAAAGTTCTAATTCATCATGAAGACGTAAAACGAATGAGTTCTAATAATTTTATGAGCAGGGGAGTGAAATTCTGGAGTGAAATCCCCTAGTGAATGACGTGACAGTGATAAAAAGACAAACTAATACCCTAACCAAATGATGAGTGAACCCTAATGGGTAAGGGATAAGTTTGTCTTCTTATCACTGCCACGTCATTCACTAGGGGTGGCAATCTTGACCCATGACCCGCGGGTCCAACCCAACCCGCCCATTATTTTGACTAGTTGGGTTGGGTCAAATGGGTCACGGGTCAAATGGGTCATGGGTTAAAAATTAACCCATATTTAATGGGTTGGGTTGGGTTGGGTCTTGGGTGACCCGCGGGTCAATTTGTTTTACACTTAATTTACATTTTCACACGTTGTTCACTTTTTCACACACTGCACACTTTTTCACACAGTACACATATTTTACACACGCTACACATATTTTCACACACTACACATATTTTACACTTAGTACACACATTTTCACACACTACACATATTTTACACACGTTACACATATTTTCACATACTAAATATATTTTCACACAATACACACATAATACACATTTTTTCACACACTACATATATTTTACTCATAGTACACACATTTTCACACACTACACATATTTTCACACACTATACATATTTTACACATACTACACATATTTTACACATACTACACATATTTTCACACAATACACATATTTTCACACACTACACATATTTTCACACACTACATATATTTTACACACACTACACATATTTTACACACACTACACATATTTTCACACACTACACATATTTTCACACACTACACACATTTTCACACACTACACACATTTTCACACACTACACATATTTTCACACACTACACACATTTTCACACACTACACATTTTTTCACATGTGTAGTGTGTGAAAATATGTGCAACGCGTGTAAATATGTATAGTATGTGTAAAATATGTGTAGTGTGTGAAAATATGTGTAGTGTGTGAAAATGTGTGTAGTGTGTGAAAAAGTGTGTAGTGTGTGAAAATATGTGTAGTGTGTGAAAATGTGTGTAGTGTGTGAAAAAGTGTGTAGTGTGTGAAAATGTGTGTACTATGTGTAAAATATGTGTAGTGTATGAAAAAATGTGTACTATGTGTAAAATACATGTAGTGTGTGAAAATGTGTGTACTATGCGTAAAATATGTGTAGTGTGTGAAAAAGTGTGTAGTGTGTGAAAAAATGTGTACTATGTGTAAAATATGTGTAGTGTGTGAAAATGCATGTACTATGTGTAAAATGCGTGTAATGTGTGAAAATGTGTGTAGTATGTGGGTCTTGGGCCGTGGGTCGTATGTCGTGGGTCTGGGTCGTGGGTCGTGAGCCATGGGTCGTGGGTCTTGGTTATGGGTAGTGGGTCATGGGTCGTGAGCCATGGGTCTGGATCATGGGTCGTGGGTCTGGGTCGTGGGTCATTGGTCTGGATCGTGTTAATTTGTGTAAATTGTGTGAAAAATATGTGTAGTGTGTGAAAAATATGTGTAGTGTGTGAAAATGTGTGTAGTGTGTGTAAATGCGTGTATTGTGTGAAAATATGTGTAGTATGTGTAAAATATGTGTAGTGTGTGAAAATGTGTGTACTATGTATAAAATATGTGTAATGTGTGAAAATGTGTATTATGTGTAAAATATGTATAGTATGTGAAAATATGTTATGTGTAAAATATGTGTAGTGTGTGTAGTATGTGAAAATATAATTAGTGTGTGTAATATGGATAATAAACATTTAATTTAAAAGTAACAAAAATTAAAAAGAAAAATTTGAATTAACTAATGTATTAAGGAAGTAATAGTTAAATTGACCCGCGGGTCAAAAAAAAGTAATACTTAAATTGACCCGCGGGTCAAGAAAAAATACCTAAATTGACCCGCGGGTTGAACTAGTTATAACCCAACCCGCCTTTGACCCGCCAATAGGCGGGTTGGGTTGGGTCATGACCCGCCAACTACCACTCCTCACTCAACCCGACCCGCGGAGTGACCCAACCCGCCCATTTGCCACCCCTATCATTCACTATGGGATTTCACTCCAGAATTTCACTCCCCCTATCATTTCTCTAATTTTATAAATTAGGCACCCTCATGTGGAATGGTCACATATGCGAAATTGCGAATATGTCATAAGTTCTATTTTACCACCTCATAGTTTTATAATATCTACATAACTCCTTCCCTTTGTGTTTTGAACTAATGGGTAAAATAGATAGAAACTGTCTAAACTGGTAGCGCCTAAAAAAATATGCACTTTTTCCTTAAATTGGAAGTTCATTTTACTCACGTCTATATTTTTTAAAAAAAATTTCTATTTTCGTCATTCATCTCTGTGTACTTTTATTTTTCAATTATCCTTTATTCAAAATGGAATGGTTTAAAGTTGAAGAACAAATTCAAAATTAACCCCTAAATTAAAAGACAATTTGCATAATTTACCTATATTAGTGTGAAGGCAAAACTAGAAAAATTATTATTTTTTAAAAATTGTATAAATCTTTTCTTTATATATAAAAGATTTGAGTTTACAGGTGCAAAAATAAGAAAACAACCAATTTTGAATTTGTTATTTTTAAAAAGTTTTATTTTCAATGATTATTTATATACTTTTATTTACTTTGGTTTTCAATGATTATTTATATACTTTTATGCAAAAAATAAAATAAAATCCAACTCCAATCACCATTTCATGATATAAATATGTTCAAATCTATCAATTTTGATGTCCTTCTATTTGTAAATAGTTGTTTAAATTGTTTTAAATTGGATTTTAGGTGAAAAATATGGAGAGTTCGAAATCCAAATTGTTACACGAGGGACGAAGATGAGTTTGTTTTAGAGGATGGGGACAAATTTTCAAGTTAAGAAACGATTAAAGTAACTTATTGATGCGGGATGATCGAGGCTTGATGTCATAGACTACCGAGTTCACCAACTTTGTAGGACCATGTTAGTATAAAAACAACCAAACGAACAAGGACAACAATGTGGAAATGAAAAGTTATTGAAACGAAAAAAGATTTGATATTAACCAATCAAACCCTCACGTTTGTTACAAACGAATTAACTCAACTTATGTAAATCAAGAATTTGAACTAATAGGTTTGGCTTATTCTTGAAATCAAGAACTTGTAGGCTCACCTAGAGGTCTTAGCTAAAGGCTCGCGGATTTTATGAAGAACAACTGAAATCAATTGAACTTCAAAGGTAGCAAACGAATTTGCAATTTAGCAAAGCTAAACGATTTTCTTATCTCTTGGATTATGAAAAAAAAAAAGCGAAAACAATGTCTTTAATAGGTTACAAATTCGAAATCCTAACGGTAGTCAATTACAACTTGACTACTTAACTTACCAATCCAATTTTAGGAAACTTCCAAATTGGAGTTGATAACTAAACTAACTAACTTTCCTAAAAAGTAACAAATGAATTTAGTTTCCTAAATCCTTCCAAACAGATTTAGTTTCCTAAAACTACCATTAATGAGTTAAAAATCCATTACATACCATTATCATGCAAGATAACTTGGGGCATGTAATTAATTAAGTAACAAAATATCAAGTCCAATTAATAACATTCTTGGACTTAATTTATTACAACAATAATTAAACCTAATTATTACTTAAAGAATGGCGTGATTCAATATGGCAAAGCCCAAGCACGCCATCTTGGTCTTCAAGGTTCATGAATATTCTTCAAGGCTCTTAATGCATGATAAGGATTCTCTCTTTGTATGATATGGATCAAAGTAGCATATAACAAATCTTTGCATCTCAAGAATAAATGAATCCTAATCCCATTAGGATTGTGAATCCTAGTCTCATTAGGATTTAGTTGAGAAATCTCATTCCCATTAAGATTTGGAGTAGATTGCTTGGATGGATTCTTATCAATTACTCTTCATAAAACGAAATTATATATGTTAAAACATTCTACAAATTCACACTTTCACGTATCACAAGTGTTTCACATGCTAATATGTTTATATATGTATCTTTATATTTTCACGTATCACTTTTCATTTCATAATGATACTTGATATATCAATCATAATGATACAATTTTATAATTAATATTAATTAATATTTTATATATTATACGTGAAAAATTGATAATTTATACATGATACGCTAAAAATTGATACTTTATACGTGAAAAAATGATATTTTATACATGATACATTAAAAATTGATACATAATGTGCGAAAAAATGATACTTTATATGCAACACAAAATAATACTTGATATGATACTTTATACGTTAATATTGATCTTTGATATGCAAAAATTGATACTTTATGCGCGAAAGTGTAATAGATGTGCGTGTGGATATACGTCATTAAACCCGTCACACATATAAATTCGTTGCATAGGAGTTTTTGTAATTTATCTATATCAACATTTATACGATAAAAATCCACATCCTTTGAAGTTTATTTTAATATAAAAATTATCTTTTTAATTTTATTTTATATTTTAAACTATTTTTTATGATTTTTTTTTTACTTTTTTGTGAATGAAAAAGGTAAGAAATTATTAAAAAAATAATTTTAAAATATATAATAAATTTTAAAAAATAATTTTTATATTATAATAAAATACAATAAGTGTATGTTTTAATGGTATAAATATTAATATAAAATAATATAAATGACCTCAATGGTCCTTTAACTTTAGGGTTGGTTACGTTTTAATCCCCATTCTTTCAAAAGTTCCATTATGGTATCTTAACTTGGATTTTGGAATGTGAACAGTCTCCCAATCAATTTTAACGATTCTATTAATCATGTCAATGATGAAAAAACTTTTTCAACCAAATATGAGAGATGAATTTGTATCATTTGAAATGTCAAAGATGAAAAAAGTTTTTCAAGCAAAATGTGAGGGACGTTTTTTTTTCAATTTTCCCTACCCTATATATATATATATATATATATATATATATATATATAAAGAGGTAGCAATAACCACATACTTACGATGTAATTATGAATGGATAAGTAATAATAACATTACATTATGAATAATAATAAGGGAAACTGTCAAAACAGTCACTGACATTGTACAAAAATATTTATTTTGTCATTCACATTAAAAATAATGCATTTAAGTCAATGGCATTTAAAAAATACACCAAATTAATTACCAACAAAATTCTGTTAGGTTTTTAACAAAGAAAAACACGTTCACATCATGTACCACTCAATAAATGGGTAAAAGAGAAAATCGATTTATTTTTCAAGCATAATTGATAGGAATCCAGACGCACTTGATGGTGAACAACATTCAATTGACCCGTTACGTGGAATTGGTGGACCAATGACTCGAGTTAAAACGAAAAGGTTCAATATGGCTCTTAATGGTTTGATCATGGAAGTGATGAAGGATGCATACAAGTTGCTGGAACAAGGTTTCGATGAAGTGAAGACTGACTCTAAGCCTTGGAACCTCGCGGTTTTGGCATTACATAGAGAAACTTCGTTGGAGAGCAAGATTGGACAAGTGTTTGTTAATCGAGCTTCCGCGTCGCGACGTCTATAGCTCCACGTCGCGACGTGCACTGACGTCGCGACGTCCACCCAGCTCCACGTCGCGACGTAACTCTCTGGAATTTTGAAGTTTGAAAATTGGAATTACAAATCCAATTTTAAGTCACCGGCGTGTATTTCCGCACGTCGCGACGCGCGACCTTCCACGTCGTGACGTCCACACATGTCACGACGTCCATACCCCGACGTCGAGACGTTGGGAAAAATCGGTAGATTTATTGTTTTCCGTTTTAGTTCGATTTTGTTTAATATTTTCAATAAGAACCATGATCTAATGTTCTTGCATGAACATTGACATGTTATTCATGTTATTTGCACATGGCTAAAGATCTTACATGATTGAGGCATGTGTTAGTTTTTATTTTTAGAAAGTAAAGTCCTATTAGGAAACTACTTAATTGGTATTTAGGGTTTATTTTGTTTGGAAGCCTTTGTGCCTATTTAAAGGCTTGTAAACCCATGAATTTGAGGAGTTGATTTTTTATATTGAAAGTTCATTATTTTGCAAGACAAAATTTGAATCCCAAACCCTTAGAAACCTTAAGCTAAGTTTGAGCTTTTGTCTTCTAAACCCTAAAGTGAGATTAAGACCATTAGTCTTGCTTTTGTTCTAAGTTTGAGAACAGCCAAATCTGGTTTGATTCAGGTGCCGCCCGAATCAAGTTGGTTTTGTAATAACGTTGGGGCTTTGGACAAGTTTCCATTGAATCGCGTTCAATATCTTTCTTGTTTGCTTTTGTTCTTTCTTTGTTTGTTCTAACCATTATTCTTCTTGTGTTTATTCGTTTGTGATCTTGTTGTTGAATTTTCCAACCTAGACCTGTCCTGTGGTTAAATTAAGGTTGTCAATTCGCCCAAAGGTGGATCAAATCAACGAGAACCTTATCAATAATTCTTCACAATTTATTCATACTTTGTCGCTAATGGAAAAATAGTCCACCATAGAATATCGTGAATGATGAATAACATTACATTATGAATAATAATAAGGGAAACTGTCAAAACAGTCACACACATTGTACAAAAATATTTGTTTTATTATCCACATTAAAAATAATGCATTTGGATCACTGGCATTTAACAAAATGCACCAAATTAGTTACCACCGAAATTCTGTTAGGTTTTTTAACAAAGAAAAGCACATTCACATCATGTACCACTTAATAAATGGGTAAAAAGAAAAATCGATTTATTTTTCAAACAGAATTCTTTACAATTTATTCATACTTCATCGCTAATGGAAAAATAGTCCACCATTGAATGTCGTGAATGATGAATAAATAATTGTATTTAAGGGCTTTTTCTGAAGAATAAATCGATTTTTCACTTTTACTCTTTCAGTAAGTCGCACGTGATGGGAACGTGTACTTTTTCTGTTTAAAAAGTTAACAGAGTTTAGTTAAATGACTAATTTAGTTCGTTTTTTAAATGTCAGTGACTAAAATACATCATTTTTAATTGAATGACAAATTATTATTATTATTTTTTTTTGTGTAATATCAGTTACTATTTTAACAGTTTTTCCTAATAATAAAGTTGAATATTGATGCTAGCTGTGATGAAAACCTGAATTGAGGGGGGAAGTGGGGGATTATTGCGTGATAATAAAAAGGTGCAATGTATTTTGGTTTTGCATGTAATCTGGGCACTTGCTCAAATTAAGTGTCCGTTGATTATTGATGCAATTTGAAAAGTGTATATTGTTTGACGAAAGCAAATATACCAACAAATAGTTTGGCAAATTATGAAAGACAAATTCACACGTCAATATGCTAAATCAATGAAGCGGGTCTATTGAAAATTACTTTTTTATTTTATGGGATGGACCGGCTTGAGGTACAATTAGACTAGATAAATTTGGATTCCTCTCTTTTAGAAAATGTAAAGAATTAACTTTAATTTGATTATATAAGTAGATGATTGTATGTTTTGTAAGGAGGCAACTCTCTAGTGGTCTATTTTTTGAACGAAACAATTTATGGGTGGGTTGAGATGTAATTAATTTTCTTTGATTTTATTTATAAAATTGGAATTGACATCTTCTCTTGCATGAGACCGAATCCTCTGTCTAATATTATCTTATCTTATTTTGTTCAATATTCAAAACAATGTCATTTTACTAAAATCATAGACTAAAAGTTTAAATATCACTAAAACTAAATTTACAATTATTAGATTATAACCCAAATATGAATGATCGAAGTGGTTTTAATTGTGGTTTAATAAAACAAAGTCATTTTGGTTATTAGATAGAATAATGGTGGACAGAAAATCTCATCTCCTATTGGCTAGGTTTTCTCGAAGTCAAATAATAATAATAATAATAATAAATAATTATAAGACAAGTTTCTTTTTTCCTGTTCTGAATATGTTACCAATTGGTATAAAGATATTTATACTTCCCAATATTACTTTTACATAATATATATATATATATATATATATATATATAGAGAGAGAAATGATAGGGGGAGTGAAATTCTGGAGTGAAATTCTGGAGTGACTGACATGACAGTGATAAAAAGACAAACTTATCTCTTACCCATTAGGGTTCACTCATCATTTGGTTAGGGTATTAGTTTGTATTTTTATCACTGCCACATCAGTCACTCCAGAATTTCACTCCCCCTATTATTGCTCAAGTCTTTGCCAAACTGCATCTAAAGCTAAAATTATTAACTAATTTGATTTTGCAACATTGGCAATATTCCTAGCTAATTAAGAAACCATTCATATTTGTCATGAAGTGATTAAATCATGTGGATATAATAAACTCTCCACATATGACACTGACTCCCATTGCAAAGCACCATAGACTAATGAGTTAAATCCACCAAATTCAGAATTCTTGATTTCACTAAATTCTTGCCTTTTCATGTCATAGAGCAAGAGTTGGGTTTCCCCTTGTCCAACCAAAATATCACCATTCGGCATCACTGTCACCATATTCGACAGATCTCTCCATCTATTACCACCACCAAAAATTGAATCTGACATTATCCTAATCCAAGAATTACACTTCCCATAATCCATCATTGTCCAAATCTCCAATTTGTTTTGTGGAATCCACCATTGTGCATAAAGTCGTCCTCCCGAACCCTTCAAAGAAAGTTCACTCCATAGACACCCGCGAGACGGTAGTTGAATTTCCGCAAATTTTTCCGTAGACAAATTAAAAGCCAGAATAACTTCATGTTCTTCTCCTTCGTTTATTTTCTTTGCTACAAAGTGGACAGCACCGTTCATGAGGACTGTACTTTGATTGAAAAATTTATACTGGTGAGGAAGGGCTGTTGGAGTTACATCGAACTTCCAAGAATTCATCTTGAATGTGAAAACCCTCACATCAAATTTGTTCGTATACTTGTTAAGAAGATTACCGATTCTGACGATTTTGTAATCCCTCAGTATTGAATCAAATCCAAGTCCAACGATTTCTACACAATCCCCACCGTATTCAATGGGCGGGACTAAAATTCTTCCAAAGTTTCCTGTGCTGGGATTCCATAAAATAAGGTCATTATTCTTAAAATTATGATAATTCAAGAGAATCATACCATTACAGGAGCACTCGTACAAATAATCCACCGTTGCCTCCAGTTTTCGAGTTGGAGCTTGCAAAGTTGTGAATTTCGCAATCCCATTTGCAAGACATTCGTGATTTAGTAAATGGAATTTAAAACTGTGAGATTGAAGTACTCCTCTATCATTCCTTTCTGGCTCTAATAATTCTGTTGTTATTAGCAAGATCTTCTCACGATTTTCTACCCTTGTTCTGGCATGATGTTCAGACTGCATCTTCGCCATCAGAGGACTTTCAATTATACACCGCCATGATTTGGATGTAGCCTTGAAACGAATGAGAGATTTCACAGGAAGTCTTTTGAGTATCTCAAAAAGAAGGTCAGAACCTATGAACGCCATGGATGGTTGCTGCTGCTGCTGCTGCTGGTACAAATAAAATATAAATAAATAACTTTGAGAAGAAATTAATTACAACATGTTCTTAAATTTATAGCTTTGTAATTAATATTTCATTAATCGTCTTAACTAATTTATAGAAATCTCCATAAACAATAAAAATACTCAAAATTGATTACAATTGGAGTTCCTTAGAGCGAGAATAAGAAACTTTCCTTTTCCTATTCGAATTCGTAAGCATATATATTTAGTGAAAATTACTCCATCTGATTCAATATAAATAACGTTTGGAAACTTATTAAAGAGTACCTAAAGACAACTAAAAAAACTCCTGTATAAGTCATTGGAAAGGGTAAATTTGTAAGTAAATTATTTATTATAGTCAAAACAATATTAATTTATTTTGCAAATCGAAACAACATAAAAAAAAAGTCATTTATATTGAATGGAGTATAAGTTTGAAAATTTTAGTGTTAAAAGAATTATTGATGTATCATAGGTTTTGAAATTATAGTTCTAAAATGTAATTGGTAGAAAAAAAAAATTAGAGAGAAATAAGAATTAATTATAGAAATTTTAGAGTTTCAAATTAGAATGGTAAAAAGTAATTGGAGAGATAGAGATTAACCTAAATTCTTATCTAATTATCATATAAACTATTTTTTATTTATGCTAATATAACTAAGACAAATTCTTTTCTATATATTTTATGTCAATAGTCCACAATAGTCAATTTTTTATTCTTAGTTTTTTTAACAAACAAACGTGGGTTATAGACGGCAAAGGATTCTCTAGATCAGAATTTGTGTATCAATCTATGTAACACTTGTACGATTGGCCCACAATATCAATAAAAATAAGTCAAATTAAAGGATCAGTTATTAATATTAAATAACTTGATGATGTGGCTCCAATTATACAGGTGTAACAGAGAGTGATATATCAATTCTATGACAAGGGATTCATTGCCGTTATTGACCACGAAAAATGATGATTTTTAAAAAAAATACATTTTTATTTTTTTTAACACCATTCACTAGATAGTACATTACCAATACAGGTGTGTGAAAAAAAAATGACAAGAAAAATGTCTACAATAGCAAGTTTTAGAGTCTTGTCGTTTTCAACAAAAAAAAACGTGTGTTATAGCCCACGAAAAATGATGATTTTTTAAAAAATTACATTTCTATTTTTTTAACATCGTTCACTAGATAGCACATTATAGTGGTTGTATATTGTTTGTACAAATCGATTGTTCATTCTAGAAGAGTATAAAAAACTTGTTCAAAATATATAGCTAAAGTGATAATCTACATAGATTCTCGATTGTAAAATAAAAACTAAAAAAAAATTGATTATGAATTTGACATTAATTGTTCGTCATGGCCTGATTCATGAAAAACAAAATTTGTTTCCTTTACCAAGTTAAGAGTAAGCCACATTTGTTTTGCAAAATCTTCACTTTTAATGTAATTTGGCCATCTGTTAATTTAATCAACCAGAGGAATACTTAACCTTTCAAGATTCTATTTGAAGACAACGAAAGGAAGTAGTACTCTGCTCATTATCTTTTATTGTACATGCATGAGATGGGAGGTTTTGCCTATATCTCCTCCCATCTTTATCATTTTCATAAAAACTTATATAAAATAGGTTCATATATGAAACGTGATTCATATATGAAATGAGTAGCTAATGAAGTGCATTTACGCACAAGTTTGTATAGTTTTACATTTTTTTTCTTTTTTCTTTTAATTTTTCACTTTAACTTATTGAAGGCGAAAAAAAGGTGGCATGCACTTCAATAACCAATGGGTATCAAAGGTTTCATAGGGGCCATTCTCAAATACCTTGTCCCTCTCTTGCTCATTATCAAACCTAAATACCATCCACCCGCTTTCATGAATGGAGAAAGTATGATGGGTTTTTCAAGATACCCTCACCTTATGAATTGACTTCAATCCGAGAAACTGCCCTAGTACATACCCAACTAGGCAAAATCCAAAAATCCCTTATGTCATATTGACCCACTCGTTCCAAGTTTTGGCTCCAACTTAGACTTTCAAAATTTAAAAAACTCTGGAGGGAAACGCCTTTTTTAAAATTCAACCAAGCTTTATGGATCAAAAAGTAGAATGTCTTATTCCTCACCAATACCATACAGGAATTCAGCCAGCAAGCATAAAAATAGAACTCCAAATAACCATATTAGAGGTCCTTAAATACACTTAAGCTAACCCATATAATGAGGAGCAGCTAAGAGTACAATTACCTTGAGATTTTATCCACCAAATAGGTTTGTTGATTTTTTTTTTTTTTTTTTTTGAGGAAACACCATTCTTATATATATATAGCAAAATGTGATGCTGGATATACCCGACGCATCGCTACAAAAGATATGAAAAAAAGGCAAAAGTAAACGTGGAGTACTACTCCATTACACGATTGCTTAATCAAATATGTGCTATGGAGTAAAGAAAGCGACTAATCTAGCGATGACTAGAGTATTGCTTTCTTTGTCCATTCAAAATAACCTATGCAGTTCAAGAAAGATTACACAACAGAAAATCTGTGAACCATTAAAGGCAAAAACAAGGACCATCACATGAACACACTTGAAGCACATGAAAGCGAGTGTCACACAGAATGATCAGCAGTTCCGCTTACAAATTCACATTCCACCAAATAGGTTTGTTGATTAATCCGTCACAACTCCAATGCAGCTTTGACGAATGAATCACAGCAGCGAATAAAACCGAGACCTCCTCATAACTTCAAGACTTCGTGGGTAGAATTCCAAGAAAATCCGAAGCCTTCAACACAATAGCCTTCAATGCCGAGATGATGATCGCATAATCCAAGTTTAGTTGTTCAGTTTTGATGATATTCTTGATATAATTATTATGATATGCAAATATCTCAATCTATTAGTGAATTGTAAAAGTAGGGAGTTGAGAGCACTTCTCTCTAACTTTCTCTCACTTCACTACTGAGAGAACGAGAGCTACTGAGAGCAATTGCTTCTAAAACGCTTTATCATATTCATATTAAATAAATTCCTTTAGTTTATTTTGGACAGATAAGGAGAATTGAATCGGAGTTTTCTTTTGAAGAGTTCTACACATTCTCTATAACGCTTCAAGAGACTTCCAACATGTTCCAAAACATTTTCAGCAGTTCCAAATCCATTCAAAATGTTTTTCTTTAGGAAGCTCTAAAGCATAACAATTGGCAATGCTTTTTCCTAAACATATATATAGTTAAATTATAAATGCTGATAACATAATAATGCATGCACTTTATATTTACTTTTATCATTTTCTTTAGAGTTTTAGTTGACTTAGATTAAAGTAAACAAAGAGTTTAATTAGATTTGTTTGTTTGACCCAATAATTTATTCCTCTGTTGGCTGCTTGTACATGTTCAATCAACTTATTGCTCACAGGCCAAACTAAAATGCAAAAGAGTAGCATAATTGATCATTAAGTCATCATTTTCTTCATATACATTATATATATACTCTTGTCAGTAAAAGAATAATAAAAAAGGAACAAGTGTAAAACTTTTACAATGGTATGAAATTCAAAATTGAAGACTGCCAAGAATCTCTACTTTCAAATAGAGTATGAAGATGTTTATCATATTCAGATCTTCATGGCTATGGAAAAAATCCACAAACTCCACAGCCCCCCAAAAAGAAAGAGGCTCACCTGCTAAAAAAAATGATAAAATTAGGAGCTAGCAAGGCAGAATTTGTAAAAACAAAACTGCTTCAAAATATCAGAATAAATAACAGGATCTTTGTTTTAAAAGTATAAATAACAAAGAAATCGGTATGGTTACCGCACCTGAGGGCCATTTCAAGTTGTTAAACACGATCTCATCGAGTTATTGCATTCCAACATCGAATTTGTGTTCGTCGGGTTGCTGCTACCATGAGTGACCATTGACTTAACACATCCAAGTATGTCATACTCGTGCAGCAAAACTCAAATCTTCTTCCTGCTCCTCCTTGTTACTCATAGAATAAGTACCTCATGAAACAGCCAGATATTACCCGCCCAGAGATTTGAAGGGAAAGCCCGGGCCAAGATATCATCAAATGTGGTGCTGAAGGAAGTTGCTGTTTGAAAGGCATCAAGAATCAAAAAGAGAGTTTAAAAAGAAAAATTCCAATCCTAAAACCCAGAAAGATGAAGAATAAGTTCCATGGCATGTTCAAAAAAGAACAAAACTCTGAGTATTGATGACCACCAATGGGGGCATCAATTGACATCGTGCATTAAGCAATGCCCTTGCAAGTTTGGAAAAGTAGTTTCCAGCGAAAAGCAAAAAGATCAAAAGAATTTATCTCAAATAGGTATAGCAAAAAGTGAGGTAGATTGAAAATGTTGCAAAGTGGGTGGGAACAGGTATAGCAAAAAGTGAGGTAGATTGAAAATGTTGCAAAGTGGGTGGCTGCTGTTCCCACCTGCCTAACTCAAGATTAGCAATAGGAATGATAATATCAAGTGGAAAGGAAGCTAAGTGGTTGGAGAGAATTTGTTTTAATTAAACCAATGATAAGAAAAGGCAGATGTTGCGCTGGAAGGGCAGAAAACATACCGTTGTTGATCAAGCTTCCTGGTGTGAAGTACTGCTGAAACTTAGAAACATGACGTTTTAAACTGTATCTCATATGCCACTCAAGCGAGATAGGATCTGCAGGCAGATATCCATATACTGAAACAAAATTGTCAAATATAGTCCAGTTTGTATCTTCTTCCCTTTGAGCCAAGACTGCCATGCATTACCGTCGGTTGTCAAAAAAAAAAGAACCGACAGAGATGTTAATACTCATTTTTAATTCATCATCAGCCAGGCTTTGCAAATGATCTTTCAGGAAATCCTTCAGAGGATCGCAGCTCAACACAGGAAATGTAATGAAGAAAAAGCTACAAACACTATTCGCTTCCTTTGGTGTTATCACTGTGTTGCCAATCAATATCCTGCTTATTTGAGAATTTAGTTGTAAAGTTTGGTAAGAGTATTCGAAACAACATCCAAAGAAATTTAAAAAGTATACATACATATATATATGTAATGTAACAATTAAAAAGTAGGTGCAAAACATGCATATCTAAATTAGTATTGTCATGGCAGACTATCCATTTGCATTACGAAAGAGAGAGATAGCAAAATGAAAAGGACTGCAATTTCTTCTTCCTCTATTAGCTTTAACATTAGAATCTAAGGTTTCACCAAGTATATTAAACACTTCTGGAGAATATAATTGATACAGAATGAGGCAAGGCCTTATTAGCTGTTTATCATGAATATGCTATCCTAACAAAATTTAGGGATTTCAATGTTCTACTAGTTAAGCATCATTAGTCATGGTTAATTATTTAACAGCAGGAAAGCACCACGAAAACTTGAGGTCTGAGTTCCCTCAATTGCAGTGATGCTTTGGCTGTGTACGTGTATAAATCTTATGCAAAATACAGAGGTAAATCCTAAAAAGTTTCACTTGGAATTCTTTGATACTATTCAATCTCTTCTTTTGTTTCTTTCTGTAAAATCTGCAACCCCGACTTTTCACCATCTTCTACAGCACTTTATTCTTGTTTAATAATTGACATCCCCAAGCAAAATAACACCATATAAGCCCACTTGCATTCATTTGGTTTCACAGATGTGATTTTCAAGTCACATATAGCAAAAGAAACACCTCAATAAGGCGGTTAGATGATTAGATGGAGTCATCAGCTTTTTAAAACCCTGGGTGTATATTTAGAAGCCAACATTAGCCCAATGAGATTTCTCAGCAGTCCCAAGATGGCTTTTGCTGGACATGTCTTACATAAAAACATGCTCAAACAATCTCCTAAGATATCAAGCTAAATTTGTGAATAAGTACCAACAGAATTCTCAGCTCTACAATACTAGAAGTATACATAACTAGCTCTAACTTAATATTTAGGTAATGTAAAATTAAGGCTTACAATTTCATCAAGATGTTAAGGACGAAATTAAAGCCTCATCATGGAAGATTGACATTGAAAATGAGATATACTCTATCTCCACTAAAAACACCAGGTGCAATGTTCATACTGAGTTCTTCTGGAAAACCAGGTAATGGCTAGGATGACTATTATTGATAAAAACTATCAAGCCGATAGAAAGTTGTGTCAGACAACAATAATATTGATAGACATTTCACAATCACATAGGGAAAAAGAACGGTGAGTTTGTTGCTATATTCTGTATTTCTGTAGGCTCGTTATTATTATTGCTGTTTTCAACTGCTTGAATTTCTTAATCTGTTCATTTTTGCACATATTTTTGTTTTTAAAATGAGAAAACACAGAGATAGCAAATGCTTAACATCATGACAATAAAAAAATAAACAAAAAATCATGCATTTACTAGTAGAAAGTAGAGTAGGAGTTGAGAGTTCCGCACCATGTGGCATAAGCTCTCCAAAAAATGAAGTGCGCTTTCCCATCTATTGGCCCTTATAAGCCCTTTTATAAGATTAACAAACACGCAAAGCTCAGGAACTAAACCCTTGTTTATCATGTCCGCATACAGCTCAAATGCTTTCTCAACTTTGCATGCATGGGACAGACTCTCAATCAAAGAAGAATACATATTTGTCGAGATAGATGCTGATAACATTGATGATGATATCTCTTTATGCAGCTCAAGAGCCACTTCTAGTCTTCCAGCCCTGCTGAAGCTATCAATGAGAAGTCTGTAAACTGGAAGTATTGGAGTAGAATCCCACTCATTTATTTCATTTAAGAGGCCGAGGCTCATTAAGAACTCTCTACTGAAGCCTTCAATGACCTTACGGTAGCTTGACATATGTCTCGGCCAATGAGTCTTTTTCATTTCTTCAAGGAGCTGGTATGCTTCATCCAAAAGACCAGCAGCACAACAATGGTTTACTAATACTGCATAGGTGATGTAGTTCGGTGCGCAACCTTTTGTACTCATCTTCTGAAACAGTTTGATGCATTTATCCAGTTTACCAACTTTACCATACCCATCTATCATAGCAGTATAAGTCACAACATTTGGACGGCAACCCTTTTCTTCCATCATTAACATAAGTTTATAAGCTTCATCTGTCTTTCCAACTTTACAAAGGCCATCAATCATCTCTGTGTATATAACAACATTAGGAGCACAAGAATTTTCAAGCATTTTAGACAGTACTTTTATAGCGAGATCAAGGCGTTTATCCTTAAACAACCTGTCAATAAAAGAGCCATAGGTATGAAGACTGGGATTGTACCCACGTTCAAACATCTTGGCATATATTTCCTGTGCTTCGTCTAGCTTCCCGGCCTTGCAAAATCCATCAATAAGAGCATCATATACAATCTGATTTGGCTCACAGCCTTCGGCTGACATAACATCCAAAAGGTTTCGGGCCTCCTTTACCTTGTGTATTTTGCACAAACCATCCACCAAAGCGCCATATGTAAGGACATTCACCTCCGTAGAGGTTTCATCACAACCCATGAAATATAGGTCCACATCCGGAATGCTTTTATTTCCCACCATTCTTGCATAAATTTGGCATGCCTTTTCAACATCTCCAGATTTGCAGTGACCATCAATCAAAGCAGTGAAGGTGACAACATTAGGCATGCATCCTTCTGACAACATCAACTCAAATAGATCATTTGCATCAGAAGTTTTCCTTGCTTTAAGGTAGGCGTGAATAAGAGCAGTATATGTCACCACATTGGGCATACATCCTTCCCTTCTCATTTCATCAAACCAGCTGCGTGCCTGTTGAATAAGGCCAGCTTTACAAAAGCTATCAATAAGAATTGTATAAGTATAGATGTCCGGAACGATACCAATGCGTCTCATTTCCTTGAGCAAAAAGAAGGCCTTGTCCAGTTTGGAGGCATTACAGAGAAAACTTATAACTTTTGAATACGTACTAATGTCAGGTATAAAGCCCTTGCTCATCATTTCACGAATCACATTCATAGCTTTCTCAAATTTTCCAATCCTGCAGAGGCACCAGGTGAAATTGCAGACATTGACTTTGTTTAGAACAACTCCCCGATCAAGCATTTCATCATAAGATTTTTCAGCAATTTCAAGAACATCCAAACTGGGTAACTCCTCATTGCCACAAATACCACCAATCAATACGTTGTAGACAACATAACCTGGCTCGATACCACATAACACCATTTTCTTCAGCAATTTATAGGCATAAGAGTAGTCCCCCGACCTGCAATAGGCCTGAACAAGCGAATTAAAAATTTTAGGACGAGGATAACAACCCTCTGTAATCATCATACTAAGCAATCTCTTGCACCTACCTAGCTTTCTCTTATTCAAACAACCACACAACAAAATCTCATATGTTACATCATTAGGAATGCATGAATTAGACCGCATTATGTTCAAAAAATTCATAGCTTCCTCAAAAAGTGAAGCTTCACACAATCCTGATATCATGGCCGTGTATATCACGGTATCAGGCACAAAATCTTCCTTTTCAATTAAATCAAGAGCTTCTCTCCATTTACCCACTTTACAGAAAGACTGCGCAAAACACCCCAATGTATTCGCGTCCATCTTAAAACCTAAATCTATCATCTCCCTATGAACCAAAGCTGCCGTATCCAGCTTATCAACTTTCAAAAACACCTGAATCAAAGCATTATAGGTCGCCCTGGATGGCTTATAACCGAAATCCTTAAGCCTCCCCAACTCCTCCAATGCTAAATTCCACATCCCATTTGCGCAACATTTCCTAATCAATACATTTAGCAATTTCCCCAGCACCTCCCTGTCATTATTCTTTATTTCCTGAAGAAAACTGTCATTTATTCTATCATTTCTACTACAACCCAATAAAACTAATAAAGCGTCATAAACAGCTAAACTATGAGTATAGCCAATTTGTCTACCAGCCCACATGAAAAACTTTATACCAAGCTCAACATTCCGTACATTCTTTAGCACATCAACAACCAAAGGTTCACTCAATTTCTCCCTAAACTGTCTAAGGAATTTCTGGGTTTTTCCTCCAAACCCATCACTAGCATCCTTGATAGCATTCAGAATCAAAAAAGCATCTTTTGAACACTTACCGTCCTCAAAGTTTTCAGCTTTGGAACTGCTTTCAGAACCCGAGTCCAACAACGAATCCCTCAAAAACGAAAATTCCTCTGGCGAAAAAGAACAAGATGGAGACTTTTCAGCCGGAAAAGATTGAGATTCTGGAAATTGAAAATCTGGGTTCGTAAAATTGTTGAAATTTTTGTCACTTGTGATGGTTCTGGTGAAGAATTTGAGGGAATAGGAAAATGGGTTTTGGGAGAATGAGTGCAAAACTGAATTGGATAGAGCATTTTTAAGGAAACCTTTACTCATTCTCCCATATGAAGCTAAAACATTGAGCTTGGCAGCATAAACCGTACTAGGAACAGGGGATTGTTGGGGTTTTTGCTTTGGTTGACGGAAGAAGAGTGGCCGATTATTGTGTGAAAGAAATTTTGACTTTTGGGTGAAAAAACACTAATAAAGGGATTATTGTTCGTTGACAGTGAAACCTTTAGTTTAAGGGTAAATTACAATAAATTGCCTGTGTTTTAGGAAAATTTTAAATTATCTCATTATAATTTAAAAACCTACCTTTTTTTTATGGTTTGTTTTTTTGAAAAATACCAAATACATAGATTTAAAATAGGATTATCTTCAATTTACCCCCATGAAAGATGATTTTTAATCACTTTGCCCCAATCAAACATTTTTATTAGTACTTTGCACCGATAAGGATATTCTGTTACTATATTTAAATGAAAATTTTAAATTTTGCCTTAAAAAAATTACTTTTTTTATATTTTAGACTATTTTACCCTTAAATTAATTCTGAAAATCTTATCCTACTTTATCATCATTTTATTTTCTTTTTTCTTTATATATACTTTAACAAATTAAATTTCTTATGATTATTTTAAATAATAGAATAATATATATAATCTTACTAAAAAAAATTAGATTTTGGATACGGTTTATTATTTTTTATAATTTATTAACTATTTTTAATGTACTTGGTCAATAAAAACCTCATATGAATTATTTAATTTTTTGGAATGTAATAAAATAATAAATACTTTGTCCAATTTTTTTTAATTCTTTAATAAAAAATGAATGAAACATTTTATTTTACCACTCTAATATCTATGGATTTTTAATTTAGAGTGAATGGATTTTTAATTAAATTTATTAAGTATAAAAGATATCTCTATTAGAAAAATATATATTTATAATAAATATACACCTTACAACTAATAAGCAAATAATTATTTTATTTATTTATTTTGTCATTATATAATTTTATTATATTGATTAGATTACTTTAATATATATAATAATATAATAAAAAATTAAGATATTAAATCAATGTTTTAAATTGTCAATAATACAAATAAGATAAATAATCATATTATAAAGACAAAACAAACTAAAATGAGTAAAAAAAATCATAAATTACAATAAACTTGACATATTTATTTATATAAAAGAAGATGAAAAACAAGAAAAAGAAAAAAAATGAAAAAAATAAACAAGTATCTTATTTTGTTAAAAAAATTGATCAAGTATTTTATGCTTCAAACTAATAATATTTAAGTATTAATAAAAAATTATGGAGTAGATAAATTGAAATTAATGTTTAAATATAAGAGAGACAAATATAATTTAATTTATTTCTTATTGATGGATAAAATTGTCATTTAAAATTAATAATTAATGATGTTATCCGTTAGCATCTTTAATTGATAGTCAACGGTGCAAAGTGTTAATAAAAAACTTTTATGGGGGCAAAGTGATTAAAGAGCATCTTTCATGGGGGTAAATTGAAGATAACCCTTTAAAATATTTAATTTTTTTGTAAATTTATCTATTATATAGGTATAGTTTACTATTGTTGATTTGAAATAAATTGTATTATGTATTTTTCTAAAATTATCGACTTTTTTAATATTTTTCAAAAAAAAGATTAAATACAATAATTTGTAATCTTTTAACCATGGAGGTAAGTTGAAAATTTCCTAAAATATAGGAGTTTTTTTTTTAATATACCCATTTTATAAATACACGAGACCATATTTTTGTTTTTTATAAGGTCAAATTGCAAAATACCATCTGTACCCCTTTAAACTTATTATTAAGTAATGCGCAATTTTAATATATTTATTATAAAGTACGATAAAATAATTTTATTAATTTATATAATTAGTTAAAAATTTTGTTATCCTTTAAACCATATACCAGCCTCTGCTTAAACACTACTTATCCCGAATTTAAACCCTAATTCTTAATCCTTACAATTTTTCAATAATCATAAACTAATGGTTTTTAATATTCTAGTAACTGTCAAAATTCACTATCCACTCAATTTGTTTAATGATTTTTTTCAATTAGCATTTCAAGTTTTTGATTTGACGGGTTCTGTTTTGTTTAATTATATATAAAAAAACAACACAGATTGCAATACATATAGAGTTTGAAGCTTGGATGACCTAATGCTCTTTTCATGAGGTCCAATTAATAAATTGGGAATGTGTTGTAGTGATTCCCAAATGACTAAGGAACAGCTAAGGAAGAGCAAAATCAGTTATTGCATGTCTGGGTTTTTTTCTCAAAGTTCTGGGCATGCTTGGATTATCAAGTTATGAGGATTTAGGCATGACCCGAGACTATGATGAGTCAATTTTTCTTGAAAGCACATTAAACTCAGGAGGCTGTTTACCTGAACTATTTTTATTGTAACATACTTGAGCTTTTAGGAGAGTATCTAAAATTTGAGAATTACAGAGAACTTTTTTGTCGAGCATGCTTTGCAACAAGGTGTTGTTAAACAGTCTGATTGTAGCTGGATTGAGATTCGGGGCAACATGCATGTTTTCATGGCTAAAGATAATTAAGAAACATCCACATGCAGAAGAAAGAAATATATTTACTGCTCAAAAATTTAATTGAAGCTGTTTGGATATGTCCCTGATATTGGTGCTCTTGGTGCTCATGAGTAGGAGAAAATTGTCAAAAACCATAATATACCTCCAATTATGCATGTGCTTGCTCGTGTTGCATAATCATTAAAATCTAGTTTTACACATATGTTTGGCGATGACCCGGATAATAAAGAGTAATGATAGGGGAGTGGAAAATTAGAGTAAAAACGGAAAGTGACTGACGTGGCAGTTATAAAAAGAGAAATTAATACCCTAACCAAATGATAAGTGAACCCTAATGGATAATGTATAATGGATAAGTTTGTCTTTTTATAACTGCCACGTCAATCACTTTACGTTTTCACCCTACTTTTTCACTCTATATATCATTACTCGATAATAAAAAGGAACCATAATTAGTTTATTCTTATTAAAGAATTTTAAGGATAAAGGATTATGGTTTTAATTGCGAATAAAGATTTAAGAAAATTAGTGTTTAATTGCATGTCACTTTGTAGATAGCAGAAAGGGTAATAAAGTATTCAACTAACTGTATAAAATAATAAATGCATTTTGACGCCCTTAATAATAAATACATTAAAGTTGCACTCTACTTAATAATAACAATGTGAGATACGTTCTTAATACAAATTTTCCCAAAAAACATACAATAAATTTCTTACCGATAGTGAAAATTAAATATTTAAAACTAATTTACTATTATTATTCATTTTGTATTTCTTAAAAATACCATACAAGATAAATATCAATCATTCACATCTATAAGTCATCCAGTTACTGTTGTATTATTTAAACTTTAAATTAACCAAAAAATTATGAAAATTTTCATTTGCAAAAATAAAAATATTTCAAAAAGAGTTGTTAGTGATCACAGGCATATATAGACATGATTATGGTTCCGGAACTACTAGTTTCCGGTTTCATAGTCATAGAAGATGGAACCAAACTACCAAGGCGGTTTCGGTTTTGGAACCACCGATTCCAATTTCGGTTTGATTTTGGTTCTAGTTCGAGTTTTTAAATTCGGTTTCAATTTCGTTCCCACTCTTAATTTTGATTTTTATTGAAAGAATGATTGAACTATTAATTGTAATTCAAATAGTATAATATAATAATACAATTAGAATAATAGTTAGAAGTGAACTAATATATAGAGTTTTTAGAAGAATAGAATTAGGAAGGATTAGATAAGCGAGATAGAAAGATATAAAAATAATAATTGAACTATTAATTAAAATTCAAATAGTGTAATATAATAATATGATTAGAATAATAGTTGAAATTGATCTACTATATATAGATCAAGTTTTATAATAATATAATTAGGAAGGATTAGATAAGTGAGAAAGAAATATATAGAAATAATAAAGATATTGAAAGAATAATTGAACCATTATTTGGATTTCAAATAGCATAATATAATTATATAATTAGAATAATGGTTGAAATTGAACTAATATATAGAGTTGTTAGAATAATAGAATTAGGAAGGATTAGATAAGCCAGATAGAAAAATATCAAAATAATAATTGAACTATTAATTAATTAAAATTCAAATAGTATAATATAATAATCTAATAATATGATTAGAATAATAGTTGAAATTTATCTAATATATATAGAGTTTTAGAATAATATAATTAGGAAGTATTAGATAAGTGAGAAAGAAAGATATAGAAACAATAACGATATGGAAAGAATAATTGAACCATTATTTGGATTTCAAATAGTATAATATAATTATATAATTAGAATAATAGTTGAAATTGAACTAATATATAGAGTTTTTAGAATATAGAATTAGGAAGGATTAGAGAAGTGAGAAAGAAAGATATAGAAATAATAAAAGATATTGAAAGAATAATTGAACTATTATTTAGAATTCAAATAGTATAATATAGTAATAGTTGAAATTGAACTAATATAAAGAGTTTTTAAAAGAATAGAAATAATAAGAAATTATAAAAGTATTAAAATAATGATTGTCTACTAATTGAAATTCAAATAGTAATATATAATAATATAATTAGAATAATAAAAATTATAAAAGTTAATAACCTAAACCTAAACCCTAGAATAATAAAGATTAGAAACGTGAGAAATAGTATTAGAAAAAAAAATGTGATGGAGATGAAGAAAAATAGACATATTTGTAGATTCCTAAAATGAAAAATAAATATTTATTTTCCCCTTAGTTCGATACCGAACCGCTAAGAGATGGTTCGACGACGATCCTATTTCGATGGGCTCACAATTTTGATTTTGAAATTAAAATTGTCGGTTCGGTTCTGTATTACAACCGAACCTTTGTTAATGCTTACACAAGCCCAAGAAGTTCAATAGTAAAGGTTATTTATGTCATTTTCAATCAAATTTTCACCTAAAATTATTAAATTTAGCTAACTTGCAAAAAGTTAATAGTTTAGTGAGGTGAAGTATCAAATTAAAAGTTTGAAGGTATATTACAATCCAACTATAGTTCAAGGTGGTATGTTTCCCTTTTTTTTTATAAAGATTTTTTATGTATTTTACTTTAGGAGATAATCTATTGGTTTACATGTTTCCAATTGAGTTTTGGAACAAAAAAACAAACAACTAAAAATAAGTGTGTATGGTGTTTTGAATTCAAGATTTTCTTCATTCACGAAAATTAGGATTTTTAAAAAAATCAACTTTTCTTTTTTTTACTATAATTCAGTAATTTACATTTTTTTAATGTTATTTTAATTTCTATTAATCATGTAAGTTATTCAATAGTGTGTTGAGTAAGCTAGTTTGTTTTTAATTTTACAATCAAGAGTTGAAAATTAAATTAGATAGTAAATTAACTTATCATAGGTTTCATTGCCTAAGTTTAAATTTCTTAGCGGCATATAAGATCCTTAATTTTAAAGTATTTTAATTGGTTTAATTGCTGTAATATGAGAATCCGATGGTTTAGTTAGGATATATGTTCTTTGACCTCGAGAGAAATCGTAAATTAATTTATCATAGGTTTTATTGCCCTAAATCTAAATTTCTTAGTGGCATATAAGATCCTTAATTTTAATGTATCTTAATTTTAATTTCCGTAATATGAGAATCCTATGGGTTACTTAATTAGGATATATATTCCTTGAGCTCGAGAGAGATATACGTCTCACGCAAAACGGCCATCAGAACGAAAATCCATCCCACATCTCTCTGGATCGATTCTCTCTATACTCTTTTTTTTTAACACACACAGTGTCACATTTATTTTCAAGTAATCGAACTTTAAAGCTTAACTTCGAGATGTTATCTCCCTGATCATTGGGTTAACCCAATTGCTCAATTCTCTCTATAGTCATATATGATTGACATTGTTGTTCACAATCAATATTGCAATGAATTGACTCATGCTTAAGTTTGCAATCTTTATCTCTCCTTTTCTATTTATCAACAAATTTGAAGGCTTATTATCTCTATATTTACAATGAGACATCCTCCTTGGAATCCGCGTTATATTTGAGATTTTCATTTGAATTTTACTTTAATCTATAAAGTATAAAAAATTAGCATGTATAAAAAATTACCATATTAAAGTATAAAATATTAACATATTTCTATATAAACTATAATTTACGCATCAATACTCATGTAATTAATTTGCTGTCTACAATATGCATTGAAGGTAGATAATGTACTCTTTCCAAAACAATTCTTGCAACACCAGAGATAACACAAAATATTTCCGATAACTAAATAAATACGGTAGTCTGTAGAACACATGAATGAAAATAAATTGAACGCAGTGTTAGTTAATCAAATCAATGTAATAATGAACAAATTAATCATGACTTTGAGAGAGATTATATGCAATAAGATCGTCTAGTCTACTCTCTCTAAAGTTTAGTTTTACATTAACAAATTAATAATAAAACAGAAAACCCTAAAACAAAAAACACAATTTAATTTGGATTCAAAACAAAAGAGTTAGTTAAAACGTTAATCAACATAAACGCGATTTCTTGATGGGTGCAATGGTTTAAACTTCATTATGGTCCTGATCAACGGTTTGATTAATGTTCATCCCCGGACCCAGTCGCAATTCTAAGTCGATTTCCTTAGGCTCGTGAAGACTGGACGCACCACCGTCATGATCAGATGATGTGGATGTTACGACGCTGCTGGAGGTGGTGGCCTTGGCGGTTGTACTTGTACTGGGCTTGAGTTTGATGACGAGGCGGAGGCTGGGTCTCGCGTTAGGCTCGCTATTCGCACACTGTCCGTTGAGGGTCGGTGCTTGATCCAAGTGGCGGCGTTTGTGCCCTCCTAAAGCTTGCCCAGTGGGGAATGACTCGTGACAGATTCCACATACATGGGACTTTTCGCTAGGCTTATAAAGAGCAGAAACATTGGAATCTTTAGCAACGTCTATGGTGGTGAACGATGATGATGGGTTATTGTTGTTAATGTTTGGAACGGGGGCACGCTTTCCGTGGCTAGATTTATGGCCGCCCAAGGCTTGGTGTGTCCGGAAGATTTTGTTGCAAACAGTGCACTTGTATAATTGGTTCCGATTCGATGCTTGTGGCTTCGAATTTGCAGCGATGACTTTGTCGGAGGAGGATTCAAACGTTGAATCAACATGGCCGCTGCCGCTGCCGCTGCGGGAAAGCGAAAGAAGAATGTTGGCGTAGAAAAGATCTTCTTCCGAAGGTGTTTCTTGATCATTCCCATTATCAACACAAAGAGGAACCGCGGTTGAAGAATTGTACAATAACTTCCTCTCATTATCGTCACATGAGTATCTAATCATCAGTGATTCTTGCAACCCTGGTGATGTTAATGGTGGTGAAAGTAGTACTGTTTCATTCGCCATTATATTAGATTTTGGTTGTTTGCTGTGTTAATTTGGTCACTGTGTGAGTGTGTGTTTTTTTAGTACGCGGAGAGGGTTTGAATGTTTGTTGCATGGCAACAAAGTAGAAGAGAGAAAGGTAAGAAGAATGCCCTAAATGTATGTTGAGTGAAGTTTAATTAATAATTTATTTATAGTAATAAGAAGAGTATTTAAAAGAAATAGGAAACATTAATAATCCTAATCCGAATAGAAGTTAGTTTGGATGTTTTATATTTAGGAAAGTCGGCTAAATTAATGTTAACTAAAAATCAACATATATATTATAATTACGTTTAATTATTAATGCATTTAAATATATGATTATTATTATAAATAAAATAACCTATATATGATTCTGTTGTTCAAGTGCTAATGATCTAACCAGTGGCAGAGCTAGAAAAAAGTTTTAGTGGGGGCAAAATATATAATATAAATGAAATTGTTTTGAAAATTAATTCACAAAAATAATAAAATTATAAAAAAATATAATACTTTTTTTGTTATACAAAATTAATATTCAAATATTGTTTTATAAGACAATATGATACTTAAATTTAAATTTTTTAAATTTTAGTAATAATTATATATTTTAATATTTTTACTATGTCACTTAAAATTATAACCACACTAGAAAATAATAATTTAAACATTTATTTGACTCAACAATTGAAACAATTTACATAACAATATAATTATATAAAATGTCTATTAAAAAATTATACAAATATACTTATATAGTTTTTCAATAAATATCAATTCATCAACAATAACAAATATATTCTCAATAGTATTTTTCATACTTTTCTTCCAAAAGTATTCAAAATTAATATTTTATTTTTTATTCTCATTTTTTTCACTTCTCTAAAATTCATAATAAGTTGTTCCACTTTTATATTCAAAATTTTTCACTTATTCTTCTAAATTTATAATAAGTTGAAAGGAAGAAGAAATATTTTTTTTAGAAAGACAAATAGAACAAGAAAAGGACGAGGAGGTTCAAAAAAATATGACAAAAAGATAAATAACATTTTTTTTTATTTCAAATAAAATTTTTAGAGCTCGATAGTATATTTGAGGATTTTTTTTTTATTTGGTCTTTACTTTTTATATTAAAAAATACCTATTTTTGTTTTTATAATAGATATCTTTTAGTATAGATGATGGGCTACAAACCAATAAATAAACTCAATTTTTATCATATATGCACTATGGGTTTTAAATGTATAAAAAGACTAGACTTATTAAGTGCTTTATTTTCTTATAATGAGGCAAATAATTTAAATATTTTAAATTGAAATATAATTTAAAGGATATTAAGGTGTGGTCGGTGGGGGCAATGGGGCTATCTCCGCCTCTGGATCTAACGGATTCAAAAAAATTTTAAAATAAAAAACAATGCTACATACATTAATTATTTTTGCCCCCATTGCCCCCACCCTATCTCCGCCTCGACTATGCGGTTTTTTTCAGCTGCAGATGGAAGCTTCTTCCATGATGACATTCTATAGCTTCCAGTAGATGAAGCAACACTTCTGGCCGTACTAACCCTCCGAATTTTCATAGTTTTCTTCTTCATGTTGGTGCTTAATAGTATCAAGTTCTTCCTTGTCATGTACAGGGCTTTCTGTATGCTGCTTAAGTCCTGGTTGCCAACCCCAAAAATTCGTTCTGAATATATAGAACCCGAGGTCACTAAGCTGGTGGGAAGCAAGAATGTCATCAGCTCCAAAATATTCCTTTCTTATATAACAAATTCTAAAAAAAAAAAGAAATTCATTTTGAAAATAAAAAAATACCTTATCTCAGCTATGACTTACTATTTTTGTTTTTTTTAATCATAAATTAGCAGTTTACATATTTTTCATTGAATTAAAAAAAACATAAACGGAGTGGTTAAAAGTATTTATGCATAGTTCTTTAGAAATCAGGATTTTCTATGAGACCCAAAATATAGTGCAAAAAATTTAGAAAATCTCACATACATAGTAGTTTTAGAAAAGTGAGATTAATTTTCACCTGAAAATTCAAAACTAGACAACTAAAACTTAATTTTTCAACGTTTTTACGTTTTTTTAAATTTTTGTCTATGATATAATATACCATTTTTGTATAGTCTTAATTAACTTTGAAGCAAAAAACCAGAAGTTTAAAAACATGCACACTTTTAGATACTTACAATTTTCTTTTAAAAAGATTTTTAGAGACTTAATTTTTTTTAAACATTTTTACTTTTCTTTTTTATTATTATTTACTAATTTACATATTTGGCAATTGAGACAAAAATAAAATAAAATAAAATGAAAAGCATGCGTGCATAAATGTTTTTATGTCATTCTGATACCTAAAGTTATAACTGAAGAAAATTGAAATATTCCAACATTTTTACTTTTTTTTTACCATAATCTAGACTTTACAAGTTTCTCATTGGATCATGCTCAAATTACAATCAGTAAATATTACACATACATAATATCTTGAAAAATCTAGATTTTCAACCAAAAATCCAAACTTTTCCTACCAAAACTTGATTTTTCTAAGTTTTTACTTTTTTTTATAATTTTTTTGTTATAATATACTAATTTACATGTTTTTTTTAATTAAAATAGAAACAAAAAATGGATGGTCATGTTTAGATAACTAAAGATTTTCTCCCAAAAATACACTTCTATAGAACCCACAAAATGAGAAGACTGGAGAAGTATTGAAGAACTATGAACATATAGGCAATTTGCCTTATGGATGGTAATTATCACTACAAGAAAAATGCCCATCAGTGACGACAATATATAGTGAATAATTCTAAAAATGTAGTCACTGTAACATAACAGTGACAAGTTTGGTGTCGTCATTGCATGGTCAATACTGCCCTGACGCAGTATCTAGTCTGTGACGACATTTATATCGTCAATAAAGCTTTGACATTTTGTGACGACACAAAGTCGTCAATAGCACATCCTACATGGATTTTAATGCCACCGTGGCATGGGCAACAAGCTTACGTGGCATGCTGACGTGGAAGGTCATTAGTGACGACATATTGCCGTCAATAGCAACATTGACAACATTTAGGTCGTCAATGCATAAATGTATCAGTCACGACAAAAGTCGTCACTGAGCACAAGTACTATTTTTTTTTTGCACATTTTTGTACAAATTATTGTCACTTAAATCTGACCAATTAATGCATTTACAAAAATATCAAATCAAATGGTTTAAAACTCATTTGCACTAAATAATATCAAATATATTTCATTCATTCAATAATAGTATATAAAAGTATGATGGAGTATCATCATCAAATCCAGCTAATTATCTAAACACGCTATGAATTCAATCACAAAACCTAAAACAAACTCCTTTCTCACAAGCTCGATATAAGCTAAACCTTTTTGTTTACTTCTTCCTGCAAGACTAGGCCTACAAGAAGCATCATCAGCTTGGAGGGGAGCATCATATTTCAGTTTAGCAGGGAGGATTGCACTCCCCATTGCTTCATTCATCAATCTTTCCTGCATGATTTCAAAATGGATGTGAATGGTTATCTAGAAAAACTAGAGACTAGATCTATAGCATCTCAAGAGTAGGGTTCAAACTAAACAAAATTTTATAATTTGCAAGATGTTCTACCTCTAATATAGTATTAAAGCGCTCTGCCAAGTTTGGTAACTTCAATGCAGTAACCAGCTTTATGGCACCTTTTACTGATTTTTCCACCGAGAGAAGTTTCACAAGGTCAATGGCTCTCACAAGCTTATCAGCTGATGAAAACAAAAGCAATCAGCCTTAAGGTAGTCTTGGACGACCTTTACATTGAAAAAAAAAAGGAAAGAAAAAAGAAAACCCAAATTTCTATGAGAAAAAGGGATTTCCAGTCGAGCTGAAATTATTATCCTGAGAAACTCACCATTGCAGCACAATGCAATAAACCTCAAGATGCATCTATCGAGAGCTGCTTCAATGTTGAATTCTTCATCATTTAGTGAACCCTTGTTCTGACCAGCAGCTGCAGTTTCCTCTATTTTTTTCTGAATCTGGAGGCATTATTTAAGAAGTTGATTGGAGTTGAGATGTGATTGTTTACACATCAAGAGTCAAAACGGTTCATTCTAACGACAGTGCAGACACCATCTTGTAAATAACCAACAACCACTTTCATAAATTGTTAGTAATTTATTCATAGACATCCATGAGTGCAAGAAATATATTAGGAAGATTACCTGAAACAGATGCATGTTATTCAATATAAATTCATTCTCGAGGTTATCGGCTCCAAGATCAGAAGCAGCAAGAGAAAATGAAGGATCTAACAGAGTGAGAATGGGCTTGGGAGTGGCCTGCAAGATATCAGGGGAAAATAGGTCAGAAAGTTGCTATTAGAGTGTGAATAGTAATGCAGTATAATAGAAGTCAGCCATACCTGTGGGAATGAACAAGGAGATTTGCAGACTATGCTAAACAGCTTCATAGCATTGAATCCAACAATCCAATAATTCTCATCTGCAGTATAATAGAAGTCACAATCCTATACTAAAGACAGATCAAGTAGAGGGTGGATCAAACAGCCTCAATATTGTACCCAGCTCACTTTTATTTAGAAACGGGATAAAAACCTCACTACTACATCCTCTCTATTTGGTATTTTAAACTTGTAAAAGGGGAAAAAAGAATCATGCAATTTAAGTGGTAAGACATTTAAACCTAATAACAAGAGTCGTGAAAAAAAGCAAACAGTCTAGTCAGGCATAGCAAATAGCACTTCCACCTCCATAATTGGCAGGAACTTAAATTCTTTTATATATTTAATAGATACCATGGCAGAGACAACAATGCATAGGGAGAATCAATAAATGCAAGCAAAACAGCAAACAAAATGTTGCATCACTTTGTTCCCAGAAAAATTTTTCTCTTCCAAACTCAAGTTATTTGAGTAAGTTAGGTCAATTTGTCTGATAGCTTGGTAAAGGACAACCTTCAGAATTGAGTAACTAAGTATGAATATAACCAAATTATTACCTGTTGTTCTGTCATCTGCATAAACGCAATAGTGTAGTACAACAACTCCTTTATATTGTGTGCAACAACCTGGATCAATAATTTTAAAACATTCAGATTAAGTACAAATATCACATCTGCAGATAATAAAAAGGGAGGAAATTCCGAGGCTAAGAATACACCTTTCCAAACTTTTTGCTACCCACTATGGTCAATAGAGTCTCGAACAACTGCAAGAGCAAATACAAGAAATTTTCCATTCATAGTGGGTCCCACAATCAAATTATTATAAATTTTAAACCCAGATTAACACCAGTAAACATAACAAGAAGTGAGAAAAAAAGAATCTGAATGTAACGAAAAGAAGTAAACAATGTATGAGTGATATGTCCAATCTATGATTCAATATGATAGCATAAGTGAAAGAAAAAACATTGAGAAGACAGAGAGCTTCTGGTATGTCCTTGTCCAACATGGAAATTAAGAAATTTTTCTGAAACTTTTGGAAAGATTATATAGTATTATATATAAAATACATGCCAAGGCAAAAAGAAAAACTTGTTTCACCCTATTTTCTTTCCTCTTTTCCTGATACTATTAACTTGAAGAAACGGAACAGCTAAACCCCAAAAAATAAGAAACATTACACTGTTGGCCTTTTTAAGTCGTAAGGGAACCCTTTAAGCCATTTGCCTAGGATTAAGAGATAAGTGTCTAAACAGAGAAATAACCAAAAGCTAGGGGTTGCATACCTTTCGGTGTAAAAGTTCACGAATAGTGGCAGACAAAGGAATCAAGGATTCCTGATTCACACTTGAAGACCTAAATCATGTAAAGTTGAAATCAAGATCCCTAAAATCATCTATAAAATACAGGGAAAATATCAACATAAATTGAGAATTACCAATTAGTACTGAACAATGTACTTGTGTTATTTGTACTGAACAATGTCTGATAACAACCCTTCACAGGTTGTGTGAATAACTTTACTATGATTACTATCATGGTTCTTGTCTCTATTTCAGAAATTTTTTTGGATGCTTCCTCGGTGAATTTTACTAGCATGTGTCTGCTGTATATGAACACTGTTTTATGGAGGCATTAATTTTAAACGAGTATGTTATAGTGAAAAAACGATCAGAACAACATCCAGCAATGATCTTTGCAGATAATACTGTGTTTGCCTAGATAGAAACTGTGAAATAAGGCATACGTAAGTAATTAATCTTGTGCAGTAAAACAACAGCAGAAGCAGCAGCATTCTTAATCCCTAAATACTTTTTCAATGATGGAATTGTCAGTCAATGCTATCCTCTGCCTGTCGGTCTACCTTGCCAAAACCTCTCTTGTAAATTAGTTCCTTCACACTCTTCAAATTAGGGTACCTGAAAACAAGGAAAAGATCTTGACATAAAAATGAGAACAAAAAAACACTTCAAGAATGAATACACCATTAAATATTTGCAATTGGAAGAGAATATAAATGAAGACAGAGAGCGAAGAAAAAATGGTAGACAACAGGACCAAGTAATCAGCTGAACAACTTTTAGATAGCATAACAATTATTGTTAATAATATTAGAAAAGGATTACAGGCTTTAACATCTATACTCCAACACATTTTAAAATTACCACATCATTTAAATTTCAAACCCGAACCTTACATGAAGGCAACATCCTCATCCTCAATCTCAATCTGCCCAATTTTCTATTATCTGCCTATGATTGATTAGTAGCCATAGCTCTCTTTCCTTCCTTAAGGTTACACTTTTTGATTAATAAATAAACAAATCACGCATTGTATATAAAAAAAAGTCACAAGGTTCAATGATTCTATGAAAGAATATTCATTCAGCAAAAAAAAGCAATAGCAACAGAGACTAGACTGTGTAACCTTTGATGCTAAATTTAACAATATAACTTCCAACTTTCTAATCTCAAGAATACAAAGAAAGAGATATGGAGTTAAAGATTCAATTCAAGAAGATTGTCAAATAAACAGAAGAAATGACAATCAAGAAATGATTCCCAAAACAATAAAAGATTACACTTAATTAGCAACACTCCTTAAAAAAAAACAAAAAATAAAAGAAAAGAAATTCATTTCCAAGCCTTAGCTAGTAGGAACTAGAGAAACAGAGTGGTGATGAAGTGTAAGAAATCAACTAGTGGAGTAGTTTTTTAGACCTTTTTACTCTTTGTTCTTCTTTATTCCCTTTTTTTTCCCTTGTGCATTTAATCACAATGTTAATTTTCAGTTTAAAATCTTGTTGTTTTGCAACTGATATGGTATTGAACTTTAGGGAGAAGTTTTTCTATAAAATCCCATGAAGGATTATCCTGAACTGAAGCAAAGAGAATGAGATTCTTTTTTTGATTGAAAAAAGCAACATTGCTATCTTGAAGGAAGAAACAAGAAGAATATGTTAAGACAAGGATAAGCTTGATCAGTATAAGTGAATATTTTCCAAAGTAAGGACAGATTCTTCTACCAACATAAAAAAAATGTTTCTATTCTTTGCCCAAAGTCCGAGTGGATAAACAATAAGAAAGATAGATTAGAATGAGAGAATCAACCTCAAAGTTGCAAAATTTATTCTTTTATTTTGATAACTAGTTTTAATGCATTCCAAATCTATGCAATGCCTAATTCCATTGAAGAAAGTGAAGAAGAGCTAGCCTCCCCTCCCTCCCTTTTATGCCTTTCTGTTTCTTTCCTTTTCTTTTCCCAAAATATATAAACATATAAGGCACAGCCTACACAGTGCATCAGAAGATAAACAAATGTTTAAATATGAGCATTTGCACTTGCATAAACAAATGCCAAAGAACACTTGCACTTTTAGACTCTCTCCAGTCTCTCCCACTGAATGTTCATAGTTAAATTCACTGTATAATGCATTATTGTCAGCTTAATTCCATCAGCACACACTTAAGTAGAGTTCTGACTACCCTAAACCAGTAATATGGGCAGACAACCTTCATATTGTTGTTCGATTTTCCTTTGTGCTTTTTCAAGCTTGAAAATTGAACTATAAGTTCATTTATACTTCTAATCTTTTGTTTGAAATTCTCAAGACTTAAAAGAGGAAGAAGTATTTTCTTTGGCAGATCTTAGAGGCAACATTTGTTTTCGAATAGAGCGAAGAAAATGTTTGAACAAAACCAATTAATTAACTACGTACTTCAATTATTAGCTAGTGTCCTAATTAATGAAGTCATGCATCCATCTGTAAACCTCACTACCTGTATATATACTCCACCACAAAGTCACAAACCAAACCAAAACCAAAACCAATTTATTTATCTTAAGTAGGAGTATTATGCATGCTTCTCTTAATTTCCACATTATATACTGCAATTGATTCACGTTAACACTTTAACCAAATTAAGTTGGAAGAGAATGCTTTGCTACTTTATACTATCAACTTAATTTATTAATAACAACACCCATCATATCTATCTACATTCCATAATATTGCAAAAATTACTACTCAAATGAAAATCCATATATATATATATATATATATATATATATTCACCACCAAAAGAAAATGAAGATATAGAGAGAGAGATAAAAGAGAACTACTTACGTATTAAAAACATAAACCCCAAAAAATTAATTAACAATGAACCTCAATTATCCCATTATATATATACTCAAACTTTAAAAGGGATTTGGAATTTGCAAAAACAGAAAAGAAAAAGAAGACTGGATCAAGATCATGAGCTACTATTGTGAGTCAATAATAGATGAATGTTAACCAGCTGCTGATTTAGCAATGCAAAACAAAAAAGGCGCGCACACACACACACACACACAAGTCATTATACAAATAAAGCTTATACAAGATCAATTAATCATGTTATCATGCCTAGCTAACAAGCTACTCCTACTCTATATGTTTGTTTCTTACATCATTTTTAGAAATCTAAGAATCAAAGCTCCTGGTAAGTTCCTCATGTCGGCACCAAGAAATAAAATGAAAGAGATTATTTAGATTAAATATAAGATTCTTCTCACCAGAATTATTTATTACATCAGAATTATTATAAAAAAATTAGAAATTAATTGAAAGAATTATATAAAAGAAATTAATTGAAAAAAAATTCACCTTTTTGTAGTCCGCACAAGAGCTCAGTGGTGTAACAGGAAAAGGATTTCGCGAGGAATTCAAACACGCCTTTCGATACAGAAAAAGAAGGCGGCGAGTCAATGGTGAAAAAACACGGTTTGTCGGAATCGGGAGATAGAACTGGAGGTACTAGCCGACTTTCATGCAAGAGGAAAAGAGTTTGGGGAAATTGGAAATGTCGAAGGCGGCGTGGAATAGAGACTCAGCGGCGGGAGAAAAGGTGAGGAGTGGCGCGGTTGTGAAGGTATTGGTCTTTCGTTGGACGGCGGCGGAGGCGGAAATTGAAAGATGGCAGCGGTGTTGCTTTGCAATCGGAATGCGGCAGCGAGAACATGAAATTACCGTGAGTAGAAGTGTTAGAAGTGTTTCTGCAGAGAATGAGAAATTAGAGAGGGATTAGGGCTACAGTATGAGAGCGACTGTGAGTGTGTGAGGAAAGAGAGATTAGATTTTTTTTTTCTCAGCTTTTGAAAACACTTTTTGTAGTCTCTGTAAAATGAAATTACTGTGAGGGCATAAACTGTTGGTATCTCAACGATTCATGCTCTAATTGAATTATTAAGCAGTAGCATTTCAAATTCTGTTGACTTAAAATTTAGATTTTTTGGAGCCTCAAAAGAATTCCCCATATCCTTCGTAGAAGTTTTTTTTTATTATTATTATTATTTATTATTATCAATGTTTTCAACATATATAAGCCGAGTGGGTTAGATTTTGATTGTGTTATAAAATCTAATCGTGGTTTAATTTTTATGTTAATATATATATATATATATTTTATGTTAATATATTTTAATGTTCAAAACCTGCATACCACTTTTTAGAGCCAAATGAGCAAATCTTCCATAATTCTACAATGTAAACGTTTTATTGTTTAAAATGAACTTATTTGAAATTTCTAACTTCTCTTGTATATAAATATCTGTTCACGTTTACATGAACCAATCAATCTACCCCATAAATATAATCAAAATCTGATTGATGATTTCATGATTAACAAAGTTTGATGAATAAAAATTAATATACATTATTATAAAATAAGTAAAATGGATAAAATAAATTTTGAAATGAAAATATATTAAAAATGGATAAAATAATGTGGTTTTCACCCATAAATTTGTTAACGTGGAAACTCATATTTGTTATTTTTTCAAAAAAAGTTTAACCCATTTCTTTGAAATTGGATTCTCTGTCCAATGTTAAATATGTTACTACAATAAAACCTAATCCATAATATATAGATCTACCAGTGAGAATTATTTTTATTTGAGAAAGGAAAAAGAAAAACAATAAAGAGGCTTTTTTTTGCTTCAGTTTTCAATTTATTTAAATTGATAATTATTTTTATTTGGTATTAAAGCTTTTTTTTTCTTGTTCCATATATAGAAAATATATTATACCATTTATTTTTACAATTATATAAAAAATACAAATTAAATACAAAATTTTCATAATAGTTCATCAAACTTTAATTTCTACTACAAATTTAACTAAAAATAAATCAAAATATATTAATTTAATATTTTTAAAAATTAGATATTTTGTAACATCAATTTCTACTAAAATAATTTTAAAATAAACAATTATTTATTGACGACATTTGACGTCAGTAAGCCTTTGACGACATTTGTCGTCAGTACGTCTAGTGTTTTATTGACGACATTTGCCGTCAATATGTCTTTGACAACATTTGTCGTCAGTACGTCTAGTGTTTTATTGACGACATTTGCCGTCAATATGTCTTTGACAACATTTGTCGTCAGTACGTCTAGTGTATTATTGACGACATTTGCCGTCAGAATATTTTTGACGACATTTGTCGTCAATGTACAACTCTTTGACGACATTTCTCGTCAGTACATCTTTGACGACATTTGTCGTTAGTATGTCTTTGACGACATTTGTCGTCACTACCAATCAAACAATTCTCAATAGTGACGCAAAAACATGTCGTCAAATAGCTTGTCAAATAAAAATTCCAACGTGGCACACTTGTTGACGGCTTAAAATGTCGTCACTAACGTTTTGACGACATATGTCGTCACTAATACTCAACATTATGACGACATATGTCGTCGAAGAGTTGGTACACACACGTATTGACAACTTAAAATGTCGTCAATATATATTTGACGACATATGTCGTCACTAATACTCAACAGTATGACGACATATGTCGTCAAAGCGTTGGTACACACACGTATTGACGACTTAAAATGTCGTCAATACATCTTTGACGACATATGTCGTCAATAATACTCGTCCAACTCTGACAACATTTATTTTGGTGATTAATTACGATTTTTAGTCACTAGTTTTTTGTTGTCACTAGACTTTTCGTCACTAAAGATCATTTTTCTTGTAGTAAGGTATTTAGATTGAAAATTATTGGGTAAATTACATGAATTGTCCCTTAACTTAGAGGTTGATTTCAAATTTATCCATCAACTCCAAAACATTTCATTAATCCTTTATTTTACATTTTGAGTTTTAAATTGTTCTCAGTCTGTTTTTCGTCCATATGTAGACAAATTACATCTCTGGTGCGTGGCACATGATAAAAAGATGAAGGTAAGGAACAATAACCGTGAGAGACGTAATATGTATACACATGGACGAAAAACAGACCGATGATGACTTAAAACTCAAAATGCAAGAGAGGGAACTAAAATGGAACGTTTTGAAGTTGAGGTAACAAATTCAAAATCAACCCTAAATTAAAGGACGATTGGTGTAATTTATCAAAAATTATTCATTTCAAGAATAGACCCTTTATGATATAGCATCTAATTGTGAAAGCAATAACTGTTTGCCTAACAAGGTACAGATGACAAAGATTGTTTGCAGTTAAAAAACCCTTTCAAAGTACATAATTGTGTGAAATTTTCTCCATTTTCCCTAAGTGTATAATTTTCTCTATTTTTTCTAGGGAAAATTTTGAAAAACGGCGTGTCTCACGTCATTATTATAAAATAGGGCGTAAGTTTAACGTATTTATTATTAAGGGCGTTAAAATAACTTTATTATTTTTAATAATTAGTAAAAGACCTTTTTGTCCTCCCAAAGTTAATTTAGGTTCAAAATTTATCTTATTTAAAATTTTTATCCAACTATTATCCAACTATTTACACAATCTGTTAATGCCCGAGTAAAATGCAATTCAAAGAGTGAAAAATAACACAAGGATAGATGGCACAACAGTCATAGTTCTTAGCCTTCTGATATTGCTTCCATTCAACAACTCAAGAAACGATCTCATAGGAGACAGAATCCATAGAATATTAACCTTGTACTTTTTTTGTTAACAAGATACAGCACTATCATAGAGAATGCGTAAAACCATCAAGGATTTGACAATAACTAAATGACATTTCCGAACATCAAATACCCCAAACAAAAATTTCTATTGACAAGAGGAGAAATTGTAAAGACAATGAATAAGGTAATATCATCAGTAAAAGAGTTGCCATCAACTTCGCCATTGTCATCAAAGCTTTCATCAACAGGACATAAATCACACCATCTGCATAATCAGGCCGAATAAAAACACAAACAATAAAGATAGACAACAACAGCAACAAGAAGTAAGCCTTCACCCTACTATGTAAGGTCGGCTAACATCAAAGAGAACCATTACCATATAAATGTGCTTTATCTTCATGAAACTATGTGATGAAATCCTTATTACAATATTTTCTCAAAAATGCCCATCTATGAATGCCTCTACTGGTTCTGAATGCTAGTAAGAAGTGACTCAATGAGAATACTATCAGTATAAATTTTGTGCAAACCAATTCAACTGAACAATGCAAGTGGAGAAAGTAAACTTCAGAGTATCTAAGCATTTCCTTACATTATTTCTTTCAAACACCTCTGTAGAATCATAATTGGCTCGCTTAGAGGACACAATGGCTGTGAACTTTAGACACTTTGAATGTACTAGCATAAGATTCTCAAAATAACTTACTAAATGTTAAGGCTAAGCAACCTAAAACAAAAACAGGGAGAAACAATAGAGTAGCATACAAATAAAACATGCGATAACTAATCAAGAAAATTAAACCACAAGCCAGAAGATTAACTGAAATTTCCACTAATTCAACCATCTTTAAAACCAAAAATTCCAACAGTCGTATACAACTAAATATCATTTGCTTTAAACTAGTAATCATTGAATTTGTAATTGAAGCCTCGAAAAATCCCACTTTTTGCTATTTGTTTCCTCAGAAATCATTGAATTTGAGCGTACAGAGATGGCAATAACCCTCGAAAAATCCCACTTTTTGCTCTCTATACCCTCATTCATCCTCAAGAAGAAGTGAAAGAGGATCATGGAAAGCATTCTTTTGTAATTGAAGCCATCAAGCTCCATTGGGACTATGCCATAATGGAAAAGGCTCAGATCTATGAAATAATAATGGGGCAAAGAGGAAGACACCGCCATGGCCGCATCTCATCCGAGTTGCCCCGCCAAGATATGGGTCAAACAACCTCAAAATGCCCGAAATGAACTCAATAATGAATTTTGATCATCATAGAATAATGGAGTGAAGCAAAACCCAGCTCACAAACGAAGTGATAGTGGTGGTGGTGGTGGCTTGTGTTGTTGTGGTGTACATCATCCATCAATGACAGTAGAGCAACTGTATGAGAAACATGCCCTGATATGTGTGTGTATATATATACATGCGATCAAAGGGCTGTTAATTTTGTTATGAAAATCATTGGGCATATAGATCGGCAACAATCCTTACCCTTACAGAATCCCACTTCCTCTCTGTACCCTTATTCTCTTTTTTTAGAACCCGCTCGTATCATTATATCTTTAGAACTTGTTCACTCTCCACAATTCAACTCCTCAAAGAACTCCAATTGCATGGAAATCCTGATCATGATGAAGTCCTCTTTTTGCTTTCTGATGAGTCTTGCAAATCTTCCAGTAAACAATATAATTTTAGGGTTTAAAGGTTACATTTTTAATTTAGCATAAAAATTTTAAATAAGATAACGTTTGAACTTAAATTGACTTTGGGAGGACAAACAGGTATTTTATTAATTATTAAAAATAATAAAGTTATTTTAACGCCCTTAATAATAAATACGTTAAACTTACGCCCTATTTTATAATAATGACGTGAGACACGCCCTTTTCTAAAATGTTCCCTTTTTTCTAATCAATAAAATTGATGATGGCATCCTCCCCGGTTTGCCAATTAAAAAAAAAAAAGAACCCCTTCAAAGTACTCTTAACTATGCAATTGAAAGCACTAACATTTTAACAATATATACAATGAAGTACCTTCACTATCCATTCTTTATTCCTCATTTTAAATAGTATGAATTTAGAGCAATTGAGTATCTAGTTTTAGGAAAACGAATTATGCAGCAAGGAACTCCAAGGAGAAAGAAGAGTTCTACAGCTTCAGCCAAGAAAGGCATGTCCTTCTTAAACTGATCATTTGCCATCATTGTCACCACCATATTGTGTAGAATTCCCGTTCCAGAAGGCGTTTCTGTCACCAAAACGATTGTCATCTTCGTCGTGTTTTAGTGTATGGATATTACTTCCAAATGCCGGCCTTGTTTGCTGCCTACTACTGCTATTGCTACTTTGTCCGGTTGTACTCTGATTTGATGAGGATACTCCAGAGGATCTTCCTGTTGCTCTGAGATTAGCCTGAAGTGAAGGGTTTGAACCTAAACCACAAAAGACACACCAAATTAAAAACGAAGTTTGTAAATGTTCGTAAGACATTTAAAACCAAAAGTTCAAGAGAAAAGAGGAATGACAAACGAAGTAAGTTTTCAAGAAATTACTTCCCAGTAAGTTTTCAAGAAACAACCAACAATTTATGCATGGAATCAGTCTTTCAAGTTTCATCAAGATAGAAGATTAAGGCACATAAAAAAGATTTAACATTGATTATCAAGAAATAAGTGGGATACCAATGGAAACAAATTTAGGCTCATAAGTCTAACAAGTCTTCACTTATTAAAAGAGATCTAAAGTCTAAAATGGGTGCCAAAAGATTAACAATTTTATGGCATTGACAGCTTGCAGAAAATCAAATGAAATGTTCAATGAATGCACAAAGTGGTTATCAAGTAAATCTCAAAATATAAGATTTTTAGGTTACAGATAAATCATGTTCCAACTCATTGAGGTTGCAGATAGGATTTCAATACCCGATTCTTTATATAAACAAAAAATTGAAAACAACCTGAAAAAAGAGGTATTCAAACTCACTATATTGCCTCATGCTGTTTTGAGAATCCAGTGCAGCATCAGATGAATTGCCATTCCCACCCAGGTAGGAGAAAGGATTCACGACAGATAGAATTCTTTTCATGTATTCCCAATAGCCATCATTGCTTCCACTGGAAGAACCATCTCTGTCAAAATTAGTTTGACCGCGTAAGGATGATACTGCTTTAGGCTGAGATATAGCACGATGATGCTGAACCACTATTAATGTTTGTCTTCCAAACAAATCCAGATCCTCTAGCGTCTTGCTCAAATCTGTAAATACCCAAAATAGAAAATTAACTAAGCTTAAAAGTTCATTGGCAGAATCAGCTGATATTACAAACTATTATGTACAAAATGAATAACTACCCTTTTTAAATAATGTTTAACTTTTTCTCCCCCAACTTTTTTGAGTTGAAGATTTCTTAAGCCAAAAGTTACATCTACTATATTCTTGAGTCATGCAACTATATCCTGTAAGAAAATTCTATCGTATTTGGCACTTGACTTAACATGCTTTGTCCTAAAAATGAATTAGGTTTTTAGGAAGAGTCATTAAATACCAACGGAGTTTCTTTATTTTAGGAGAGCTGACTGAGTTGTTTAGGAATATTTTGTTCCTATGCACGCGCAAATTCAAAGTTAAGGTTTGATAAACCTCCCAGACATTATAATGAGATACTAGTTCTGGTCAAATTACAGGTGAATATAAAGATAATCTCAACTCACTTTCACTTGCCAGATCAAAACTATGGTTTCCAGTGGCACAGTGACCTGTTAATTCTTTCCATGAAACAATGTGCTTGTCATAAAACCAAAGAATGAGGATAGAGAAGCAAATTCATAAGTAAAAAATTTTTGTCCTCTTCACCCTCAATAAGTGACATTTGAGTATGGGCTCAGCCAAAGCAGCTTCTACAATCATATCAGAACTAATTATTTAAGTCAATAATCAGCCAAGTGTTTTTTTTTTTTTATTTTTTTTATTTTAATAATCAGCTAAGTTGATGGCTAAATTAATGATAGCAATGGCCATACATAACATAGCCCCATACTATGATTATGGGGCCACGTGAAAGTGGGATCCACCAACTCAATTGATGAGTTGGTGGTTACCAACCACCAAATACTTTCTCAATAATCAGGGTTCGTAAAACTCAATAGCACTATGCTTCTGTTTTTCTACATGAATGTGCAGTTCTGTCACAAGCAAAATTTCTATGTTTCATAAAACTCCTAGCTGGCACAGAAATGACCAATAAAATGATTCATCTCCCCCTCTTGCCCTTCCCACCCACACAAAAAAAAAAAAAAAACAAAGAGAGAGAGAGAAGGAAAAACTCATAAACCATCACAAATCTGCTAAGTCAACTAGAAAAGAGTTTGCAGCGCGGGCCAGAAATCTATTTGGTCCACTGAGATGAAGCTTTCAAGATTTAAAACAATGAGAGCAAATGAAAGCTAAAAGATTAAAAAGTTTAATCATTTCGGTCCCATACCTTGTTCTCCAAAAACCTTGCGAGGGTAAGGAATTGCTAAATCATAGGGACCAAAGGTGCTCGTCTGATTTTCATCCACATAATCTTTGACCATTCTCAAAGAGTCCATCACAGTAAACATCACTTGCAAACTTGATCCATCAGGCAACCTGATGTTTAAATGGACATCATTAGATTTACTAGCAGAGGGCTCCAACACATTATCCATTTTAACTTCCACATTTTCATCTCTGTAAGCTTCATCATCTTCTTTTGCAAACTTTGCAGAGGCCTCCCTTTTAGCTTCTAAATGATGATTACTCTTAATCTCTGTTGGAGTAACAGATTCATTGGTCTTGCTCAGATCTGTAGCACCAGGATTTACAGAAACTCCTGCTGTCGCAGTGGAGCAAGTATCGTCCATGACGTTACAATTTCGAACTTCATTGACCATGGACGACTCAGCTAATGCCTTGTCATGCAGTTTAGATTGTTCCTCCTACATATTTTAAGATACAAAAGAAAAAGCAAAATGTTACAAAATCAGATGGAAGGACCAATAACAGAAGCTGAATTTTACCTTAGATGCAGGTTGAAGAAGACTACTTTCCTCCAATATCTCATGATTTGTTGATGGTCCAACCTCTGGAGGATTATTTTGCAGGTTCCTAGGAGATGACAAGACATTTGTACTAGAAGAACTCCCTTGCTCAGCTGAAGTACCATCAGAAGTTTCAGAAGCAGGTTGATTTTTTGAGGCAAGCGCAGCAGTCAAATAAGTTGCAGTTGTCTCCTAGAATAGAGCACAAATGAAGTTTGATCCAACTAGCAATGCAGGAACTCAAAATAGATGCAAACACAGTAGAAAAATAAATTCAAATGATGTGTAAACCAATGTATTATCAGAAAACTGGTCATTGCTACCATTGAATATTTTGACCTTCTATATAAACAAAAACAAAGTCAAGTCAAACTAACCTCCCAAGGAGTAGCTCAAGGAACTCTACTTGTATCACATAATTACACTATAGTCTTAGTTTTCTATGGTTTATGTCAAGAGACAAACAAGGGTAGTTTTACAAATTGTATTAAGTAGGTTTTCCATGTTTTCTAGGTTTTCTCTATTATAAATTATATTGAGTCACCCATGTTAGGTAGGCTGCTTGTGTGCTTTCTCCTTCTAAATTTTTTGACAGTTAAACAGCATTCTTCAATTTCACTTAATTGAGTAGGATATTATAGAAGAAAATTTACATTTGTGATGCATACAACAAAGAACTCAAGGAAATCCAAAAGTAAGGATTTCCATAATTGTGCTGAAGCAATTATAGCTCCTGCAACTTGGGAGACAAACAGCCTGGTTTGGGAGTCAGTCCGAGTCATTTTAGAGTCTTTGTTTGAAGTTTAACTAGTAGGAGTTCAAGTCCAAAGGTTTTACATAATTTCTGAATTTCGGTACGTATATTATGGTTTTTTTCTTTGCAAGAAATTTCTGGTTTTAATCTTTTAGAATGTCACTATTTCATTTTTAAGTATGAGAAGCTATGGACAAATCCTAATTTAATAGGAAATGGTTTAGTATCTATAAATATGTAGTTCATTTCAAAGAACAAACAGACAAGAGATTCGTATTAACAAAACTTGCAGACATTTGTGTCTTCTTTGAGAATTGTGTGATGCAACTTGGCCTTGGGTGTGATATATAAAGGTCCATGAGCCTGATGCCTAAGGATTTCTTGGAGTGATTCCTAGAATTCCTAATTTGATTCTCTTCTGCCTCAATGTTACTGCAATTTGTTTTCCAAATTTTCAACTTCTCAGTATCTTCTCGTTGTAGCCTGTTGTGTTTCCAAACCTTAAGAACCAATGCTTGTGCTGTTTAACTAAACCCATGCTTGTGCTGTGCCAATTTGTTTCCAAGGCTACATCTATATTTGGCAATGAAATATATGTGGTTTTGTTTAGTAGAAACCCATCTTGGCAACTATCTTATCTCCCCAGTACCAAAAGAAAACAGGAGGAAGACAATAATGGACATGCCATAGGAAGAGGAATGAATTGTGAAAAATGTTATATCATCTGCAATTGCATCTCCAGACAAAATCTGGAAAGTACTCTATCAAAGTCTTTCTCCATAGAAACTAGTCTCAGCTTTTCTGTTTCTTTTCCCATACTAAAGATATGCAGAGAATCTCATTACGAAACTCACAGCCATTGGTTTATGCTTGTAAAAGGGAGGGAAAAAACAAAGAGGAGATGTTTCACATAAATCTTGATAGCATTTTACTTCAACAAATATGCAATTCACTTTTTTCCACCCACAAAACAATGCAAATTATAATTTTTTCTAAATCAATCTTCTATTAAACAGAGTCAAAGAAGTCTTATAATTCAGTCACAACAAATGCTCTAGACTATCCCAAATTTGCTGAGTTCCGGTTGCTCATTGGTGCAGAATGATCCAAGGATCTTTCTATGTGAGTAACTTGTTCATTTTATAACATACATGCAACAACACGTAATTAGGAGACACAAAATCAATTGGTTGCGTAGGTTGAGCAGGAATCAGGATCATGCCTCGTTATTGCTGCAATGGGACTCTGGAATGGGTTTATCAATGACTTTAAATCTCAACATTGAGGTACATATAAAGGTGCCTATTATGTTGACTCATGGAAGTTTTCATCCATTTTCTTCGATAAAGGACGACTGCAGGTACCTTGTGTGCCAGTTGCATAATGCTAAAATGGCTTATGCATTCCAAGGCAAATAACTATGGAGACTTTTCAACAAAGATAGGACTATATCTGGTTTGAAAAAGTATTTTAATTTTTGTTCCTCATTCTTGAACATCTTTTACAAACTGCAGAAAATGGGGCTTGGCTACTAAGACTCATTCAAAATTTCTACTTAATGCATCTCCTTTTCTACCAACAAAACGGAAAAAGAATGGGAGTACCTCAGCACTGTAACTGGCCAAAACTTTAGGTCCACAAGAACCTAAAGAAGCATGCAATTTCAAGTTGACAGTATATAAAATTGGAGATATTATATCTCAGGTGATATGCATTACAAGACTATAAAAACATTGCACATGACAAATCAAAACATTCAAAAGTCAAAATAATAATTCCAAAAATGCAAGTACAACTCAACAAAAAGTAAGTACAAATCACAGTCATGTAAAGCATATAGTTCAAATGGAAGTAAAATATAGCCCACTGGTACAGCCAGAAAGGGGCACCGGATAGATGTTGCCAGACTGTGTGACAATCAATTACCAAAAATACCTGAATATGAAGACTTAACCATGCCTTTTCAATACCAGATGCTACAATATCAGCAGTAACAAAGCCATCTGTTTATTTGTCACATGGAAAAAATACATTAGATATTTACCCCATGACAGTCAATAAGCAGAATCCATTCTAAAAGCGTTTCATACCATACTGCCAGAGTAATACACCGTTGTATCCGATGGCAGTTATGCATGGGGGAGGCTGCTGGGGATCTATGAAGATTGGTTAAGGGAAATGCATAACCTATAAACAAAAATTATCTTAACTACTAATGCAACATAGAAGCAATCGTCAACAATGAAATTTCGGTAAGAGGGGGGAGAGGGGGGACACGTTGGAATGGCATCACAAAAGGTTATTAAAATAAGGAAGGAATGGAAGTGCACAAAATAAATAATCAGACCAAACAAACAATGGATGAAAAGCTCCAGAAAGCTTAAAGAAATTAGGGGAATATATACACACTAATATTCTTTGACGATGACAAGAAGCAATTAGATGGTCTGATTTTTAGTCACAGATGACAGAATACAAAATTTCCATTACAATGCTAAAATTCAGCTTCTGAAGAATCAATATATAAGAATAAATTTTGTATGGAACAGATGCAAAAGAGAGCTCTATCTTCTTAAACATATTTCTTAGTAGTGTAATACATTTTGTTGAGCACTTTGACAAAATTTTCCTACAGGAGCATCCAATCTCCTCGTCTAGTACCAAAACCTCACGTCAGTTAGTAGGCAACGCTGTATTGAATATTATTACCATCTTAGTTTCTATTTTAACTTCCATTTCTTGGTACTAGCCAATAGAGTAAAACGAGGCTCAACTACAAGATAAATAGGCCACTTTCAAAACAACAAAAAGGTCATCAAGCAAAATAAACCAGTAACACAAAAGACATTGGAAAAGTGCAAGCGAAATATAAAATGGACAAGTTCAGTCGACTCGAAGGTCGTCAGCCAAAATGAAATAAAAACAATCATCAGAGATTGTATTGCTTTATCTTGAAGCATCTGTCCGTTGGCCAATGCCCTCAGCATTTGGATAGATGACAAAAGATTAGAAGAAGTTCACAAATTTTAAACAATCAAACAGGAAAGCCGAGCCAAGCACATTTTGAGCAGAGCCAAACCCCTTAACTAGCTTATTTCAACTTGCTTTGAAATGTTGGCTAGATAATCCAACTTTTGCCCACATAATAGTAAAAAATGTAAGTTCGTGACAGGAAAATAACATTTACCTTTAGATCAACTTAATTTACAAACAAACTTGTATTTTGTTCAGTTATTGAGGATTATGGCTTGGTAAAATGATGCTGTCAGTGGATTGATTATAACTAGTTAAATTATGTAACATGTAGACTTTCAGTGGCATCCTCTCATGTCATGTTTAATGAATTAGTCAAGTACTAAGAAATAGCTAACCACCAAATTAACAAGTAAAAGTTTATGATTGATATGCTAATAATTAGCTTGAACAGGTAAAGAATGCAAGTTAAGATCGACTAAATTATCCCTCGCATAAATTTTTTAACACATTCAAATAGAAAGAACTTACCAAACCAAAGCTGACAAATATGAATGAAAATGCATTTAATATTTTAAATCCAAGTATGATTGCACTACAAGGAGCCCAGCCCATATAATGGGATAAAGACTTAGTTATTGTTGTATGATTGCGTATCAAGGATACATATAGCGGCGAAGTTCGCAGCGTCTGTACTCTCTAATGATAAGTGTAACAAAATGCAGAACTTCGATACTGACTCTGCCAACTGCATACAGAATGTGATCAACAGGAAAGCAAGTCAACAAAGTTTTCTAAATCAGCAACAATATGTCATAACTAGCATTTCTACATTTTTTTTATCAATGAAAACAGTCATGAGAGAAACCCTACTCTTGAATCTGTCCACGTTGATACTGCTAGATTATCTGACTCTGGATTGTAACCTAGAATAGAAGGCATGGAGATAAAAATTAAAATCCATATTAACTATATTCTAGCGGATGATAGCATTGCAGAGCTCTTGCTCTTTTCTATTTCAATTATCCCCATTACATCCAAACTCAAGCTCACAATGCAAGTACAGCGTTTGAAAACAAACCGCTGCATTTTTTAAAAGAAAAGTTAGGCAGAAGAGGAATACACAATCTTCATTCCTACCTTGTGCCTCTGTTGGCCTTTATCATCATGCACAACAGAATACTGAAATAGCAGTTGTTGAAGATTTGCAAAATTAAGAAAGAAGTACCTGAGATATAAACGACAAAGAGTTTCTTTTGCTGTTTGGCTTCAGCAATTGCTTCCGTTATTGAACCTTTGAATGTTAGGTCGGAAAGAGATGGCTCCATCTGTACACAATCAACAAGAATGAAAAAAAAAAAAAACTGAAAATTTAGCATATGAAAAATTTTAAAGAATCAACAACAAAGTTCCTTTAGGTTGCATTTACATTGATTGCCTTTGCTTAGAGACAGACAAAATATAAACAAAATAAACTTCTAATCCTTAAAATGTAAATTGAAATGCTTGATATTGGGTTGATTGGATAATTGAAATCCACAGTCTGAAAAGCCATCATTGTGCAATTAATCTGGCTTGCCAACAGTTTCACTTGGGTTCCAAATTTTCTAACACCAACCTCAAAATAATTCATTCCATGCACAAGAACTTTTCAACCATAGAAACTTCACTCAAATAAATATAGAAGAATGATAAAAAGGTATGGATTTAGAATCCTTCTGATTCAAACCCATAAAACCAACCAACGGAATCGTTAACTTGCTGAAATTGAAATTACAAGGGCTCCATAATTCAACAGATAAATTTCATTCAAAAATCAATTCTTTCCTTTTTTTTTTCTTCGTGGGAAACTATTAGCGATTGCAATTTAAGAAAATTTTCACCCTTACAGTTTCCAAATTAAAAACCTTGGTTCTCAATCTAGAACTAAAAATGAGAAACAAATAAAAAGAATTCAAAAAAAAAAAAAAAACCATATCATCTCACTTCAAATTAGTTCACAACTCACTGTACAACTACAAACAGCCAAGGTTTACGTAAACCCATATGCAATTTCATCAAGAAACTCAAATTCATAAGTTTTCCACTTCAAATAAAGCAATTCCATCCATATAACAAGATATTTAACTTGAAAATATGCTATCTTATCGATTTTTTTTTCAATTCTTGATCGAATTCGCTGAAACTAATCAATAACGAGAGAAACCCATATCTTAATTTAATCATCCAATACAGAGTAAAGAGAGAATTCGTACCTTGGTTGGCAGTTTTTTGGGGAATTGAAGACTCTTAGTGAAGATAGAAGAAGGGAGAGAAAAAAAGCCAGACAAAAATATGTACTCAATACACTGGTGGTGGTGGTTACGTCGACATTATGTTTACTCGGAGGTTTTATTCAATTGGCCCAAGTAATGGTCTAAATGAATAGAACGGTTCGCTGCTCTTAACAATTTTGTTTTGGTACATGTTCGGTTCATTATCATTTGACAGCTAATATCTTATAAACGAAGTCATTTATTCAACGTTATAAAAAGGTAAGAAATTACAATTGCGATTTCAACTTTACAAAATCGGTAATAAATTACAATCGCAATTTCAATAGCGAATAATTGTCAATTTTATATATAAACCACACTTTATATCTTAATCTGTTTGACAAGAGTTTTTGTGATCATTTAATCAAATAACAACATAGTTTTGGACTCGAACAATAAATGAGCAAAGTTTATTGGTGAATTTTTGTTTATTTGGTGAATAAGTAGTATAAATAATAAAAATTTAATTAGTCTTGAATTTTTAATATTTTAAAATCTCTCTTTCAATAGAATAGAATTGTGTAATTGTTTCAATTTTGGGGGTGCTAGTTCAAATTCCTCGATTGCATCACAGTGAGTGTAATTAAGAGGTACATGAGAATCATGATTGCATTGTGTTTGCTTAATTAAAGGTATTATTATGATTGATAATGATTAGTTCAATCTTATTCTAATAATAATAACGATAATTAATCAAAATTTTAATTTTACACCAACATTTCTTATCATATTACTTAATATCTCAAATATTTTCCTATGTGCAATATGTGTAAATATGTGAAAATGAATATAGTATGTGTATATATGTGTACTGTGTGCAAAAATATATACAGTATGTAAAACTATATGTAGTATGTGAAAATATTTATAGTATATCTAAAACATGTGAAGTATATAAAAATATGTGTTTTAGGTGTAAAATAAGACGGATCAAGGGAGAGTGGGGGTGCGGGATTTAAAAAACTGTATTATTTTCTTATAAAAATTTAAAATTTTCAATTGGGTTTTTAAAAAAAATTAGAATTTCACCTCTCCCAAAATTAAAAACAACTTTTACCAATAATCTCATTTGGTTTGTAAGGATTCTGATGTGGGAAAGTATTCTATTTTTTTTTTTCATTTTCAATTCCCATATTTAGTTTCAACACAAAAATTCTTATGAAATGAGTTCATATATAAGAGATGTTTCTTATATAAAATCAACAATTAATGATAATTAAATTCATAATTTTAATTTCTTGCAATTTTTATTGTACGCTAAAATCGTGATTGAGTTTTGTGTACATGTAACCACCTGATAGTTCAATTTTAGAACTTTTCTTTTGAAAAGAAAAAAAAAACTCTTCAAATAAGGAAAGTTATACAATTGTTATTCCTCAACCCAATGTTGATATTCTCATTACTTAGCTCATGAATTTAATCAACAAAACATGTTGTTTTTCTAAAAATCTTTTTAACCCTTTCTTTTTCCTCTCTCTTTTCACATTTCATTTTCTTATACCTTTCAACTAAAATTTAATTGATTTTATTGAGCATGACTGCTGTCATTTGTATTGGTACTCTTCACATCAAAGAATGTTTTAAAACTATTTGCATTATAAATTTTTTATTAGAGACATTTTTGAGTACTTGCTGTGGGTTTGTTTTTTATTATTTTGTTTTCTAATACTGTTTTTTTTTTTTTTTTTTTGGTTGAGCTCCAATTTGTGTTTTTTTTTTCAAATTAATTCATTTATAATATATTCATAGTTATATTGTTGGTAAAAGATGTATATGAATGATAGGCATCTATCTTCAAGAGGTTAGACATTTTTAAAATTTTAATTCAATTTGATGAAGAGTCTTCAACCCTGATATACATACATACTTAGGGCTCGTTTGGTTGGCAGGGAATCTGGGTTGGGAAAGTAATCTTTTTCCTAATTTCCAGATTCCTGTGTTTGTTTCAAATTGGGAAAGTAATCATTTTCCTAATTATTAAATTCCTGCGTTTGTTTCATCCAGGGAAAGTAAAAAAAATCCTGAACCAAGGAAAATAACTGCAAGATTCCAGGATTATGAATCCTCTTTAAAAGTTGGTATTCTGATTCCTCTCTTGAGGATTTTGACTATGTAGCTTTTTGTTTATGTTTATTATTTATATTTTGAATTTCATATTCTTCTTATACTAAAGTCTAATTCATTTGGTCAAATAATTTTATTTTATTTTTAGTTTGATATTTTTTTATTGACTTTACTACTTAACTGAAATTAAAATTTTAGTAGTTTTAAATGTCTTTATATTGACTTTAAAAAGGTAATTCAATGTAAAAAGAGTTAAATAAATGGATGGTATGTTATTTTTTTATTATTAAAATTATTAACATTATGGGGGCTTTATATATTTTTTCTAAAAACTCAAAATTGTATTTATGTTGCTTTAGACTTTTTCTATCATATTTTTACTTAATTAATTTTCAATACTTACTGTTTAATAAATTTGAGCTATTTTTATTAATATTAATTTGTAAAATTAATTTTCATTTATTTAATCAACTATTCTTTTTTAATAATATTTACAAAGAAAATTTTTTATTTTAACACTTTTTTATAAGTTGTAGTTAATAGCTTAATTATTTAATTAAATTAAAAATGATAATTTTTACAATGATGAAAATATAAAACATAATATTAAAACATTTATTATAAGGTAAAAATATATAATTACGTGATAGCAATCCATCCACATCCTTGGTGCCAAAGCCGAGCTTACATGATCCTTTGATGAATCTTGATGGACCAATGACAAGATCAAGGAGCAAAAGGATGAAAGAAGCTTTGCACACTTTGTTGTTATCACACATTGGAGATTTGGAGGCCGAGACTTGCACATCATCTCATCATGGAGTTCTTTGGCATGTTTCTTCAATCACAATTCATGAAGATGTTCCTCAAAGTTCTACATTGGAGCTTAAGTAAATTCCACCTTGAAGAAGCTTGCAAAGGCCTAGAGTTCAAGTCCATGAAGAGGCGTGTATTTGGGCTTGATATGGATCACGCCACTTTTAAGTTATTTAGGATTTATTTTGCTTTAAATAAATTAAGTCCATTGGATGTTAATTAATGGGCTTATTTACGTTAAGTAGTTATTGTTATTCGTTTAGGAAAGTAGTTTGTTATTGGTTTCCTTTTCCAACTTGGAAACTAAGTTGTAATAGGATTAAGTTAGGGTTTTCTTTCCTTATTCTTCAAGCAAGAGCCGAACTCATCTCTATAAATAGAGAGCTGCCTTGTAACGTTTTGAGGGGATTTGATGAATGAAATTTTAGCTTTGCTAAATTGTGTTTAACTCTTTGAGTTGACAAAGCCTTTAAGAATAGTTAATTCTTAATTGTACGAAAAAGCCTTTAGCGTGACCTTTAGGTGATTTCGACCAATGTTCTTTAGTTAAAGAACAAGCCGAATTGGTTTGTTAGCAACGTGAAGTTATCACTTGCTGATCAATCGTTCGTAATAACGTTAGGGTTGATTCATACTTGAAATCAGCTACGCGTTTCCTTAGACTTCGATTCCGCCAATTGTTTTGTTTGTGTTTTTATCTTGAAATTTGACTATCAACACGATCCACATGCTTGGTATATGTTTGGTCCAGGTGCTCGAGCCTCGCCCGATCATATCATTACGTTTCATGATATGATTTAAAATAAAACTATATAAATGGTTATGTATAAGTATAACACACCAATGGAATTCAAATAACATTATTTGGTTCAATAATTTAAATCAAATAATGAAATAAGAATCATACTAACTTTTTTAAAAATCTATCCAAACACAGGGTAAGTATTCAGATTCCTCACAATTAAATTCCTATGAATCAGATGACCAGGAAAAATATTCATTTTCCTCAAAATTAAAATCTCAAAATTCACATTCCCATTAAACATTACTTTCCTGCCAACCAAACAAGCCCTTAGTAGTTTATATTTGCGAAGGACTCTTCAAGACTTCAACCCTGATAAGCAGGCATAATTAGTATTTGGCTTAGATATGTCTTTGGCCATTCTGAGTTATTAATTGTGGTAGATTTGGTTTTGTAAAACTCAAGAAAAACTTGAGTTTACATCATTTGGTTATTGAGTTATTTGTATTGCATTGAATTTTTACTAATTGCACTTAATCTAGACTAGATACATTATTTTCAACGTCAATGAAAATATGGCTTTTGATTGAAAAAACAGAGGGTAAAATACACTAAATTCCCTTGTACTATTGTTTCGTTTCACAAACACCTCTTATAGTTTTAATTGAAATATTTAACCATCTTAATTTTCTAATTTTAGAATGATTAGTCTAATATGTTAATTGCCCTTAAATAATTAAATGAAATTGAACATATGATTTTATTATAGAATAATAAAATGACAAAATTAACTTCAAAATAAAGAATTATTTAATAAAAATAATCAATAACTGAAAATAAAAAATTTGACAAAAGAATAAGAAGGAATCCTTGTATGCTTTTCTTAGGAAGAAATCATAACAAATATTGTATGATATATCATGAAAAATCTCTTTCATTGTTGGTGAATTTCATGTCAATGTATTCTATTTTATATTTTTCAGAGTATAATTGGGTGTTTTAAATATTGAACAATTCTTATAGGAATACAATTAGTGTTGTAAGTATTGAACAATTCTAATAAGGTTAAAATTATATTTACATTGGCTCTATTCATTTTTTTCATAAATTAATTGGTTGCCAAAAGTATTGAAGTGTTTTAATCGGATTAAAATTATATTTATATTAACTATATTTAACGTGGTTATTGATTTTCTTTAACTTGAAAAGTTAAGAAAGTTAATTGTTGTAATTAAAACTATATGGGATAAGGGTGAAATAGAGCAATAGTATAGGGGGTTTAGTGTATTTTACCAAAAAAAAAAAAAAATGCCCCAACCAAGGCTCCTCATCCTTATTTCATTTTTAGCACAATTTTCTCTCAATTTAAATTCTCTCAAATACTCTCTAATCACTCATAATCTCCTATTATTTTAAAATTCTCATATATATTATTTATTTCTTAATTGTTGTTGTTACTTATTCATTTCAGTATATTTAATTTTTTTAATATATTTTGTTTTATTCAATTCTTTTTATGAGTGTTGATGTTAGAATGGCGAAAAATAAAGGAGAAGGGTTATCCTATCATTTCTATTATTACAAAACATATTTTTGCAACTCTAGTATCAATCATAGCGATGGAGCAAACTTTTTAGTGTAGTGAAGGATTATAGACAAGCAATAGTCTTGTTTATTGCTCAAAACGTTAGAAATTCAAACATTAGTAGTCAATTGGGGTAAGGTGACATTAAGGGTATAAGAAATGAAGAAGAAAGATGACATGAACTTTAATTACGATGCCCATATGTTCGAGGTTAGCATAATTAATACCATCAAATTTAACTAGAACAAGCCAAAATACGGATATGGAAACAAAAATTTAGATGATTAAGATTAAAGTCAATTAATATTTTATAGACGTGTAAATGATATTTTTTTTTCATTTTATAATTTTTTTTTATGTACATGGTCAATTAATATTTACGACAAAATTTTCTATTTCTATAATAAGATGATTATTTTTGAATTATATCAAACTTGTATATTATTATTATTATTGTTGTTGTTATTATTATTGGCATATAATTAGAATCAGCAATTCCGAAATTGCAACCATAATCAGCCACCTAGAGCCAATTCCAGTTTCACCTAGGGACTCATAAATTGTGGTCATGTCTAGATTGATACATAAAAGGATTTCTCTCATCTTTTTTTTTTTTAACCTTTTTAACTTTTTTTCTCATCAATTTTCCATTAGGAAATATGCATATATAGAAACAATTATTAAATATACATAATCCAACTTTAGATCTAGGCTGATTGCTAGTGTAATTATTTGCATTGAGCAAGGATTCCTACATTGCACAAGTTGATTGTTATTGTAGGCTAAACCACTAACATATAATAGACCAAATGTATTTTCTCTGTTTGTATATTGGATAGACAAACATCACAAACAACAACATTAACAATACTACATAAAGATTTTATGCCCAATGGATCTTCGGTAACTCAATTCGTATAATATTTTATATAAACGTATCAAGTATTTTTTAATTAAAATTAACAACAGTTAATAATTACCATTATAATTAATGAAAAGAGACATAGTGCATTTATAGAAAATGTTATAGAAAGTGAAACATGGAATATCACACAAGATTCAAACTGGATTTTATGTACAAAACAAGATAAATTACGAAGTTGCAAGATCATGATCTACAATGGAACAGAAAAATGTGAAAATGGAGGAAACAAAAGTAAGAAACAGTTAATGTATCATAATGTAAATCACAGTGAATTGCGACGTTCATAGTTAATTTGATTCTCTTCTGATGAACTGAAGTTTTTTTCATCCTTGAGCTGTCCCTCTAATGGATTGGCTTCCCAACCACCATTCTTCCAATAAGTATAATATACTTCAGGAATGTTGGCAACTTTCTTGTAGTCTTCACCATGCTGTTGTATTTTCGCGATGAATCCTTCTGGCATGTCGAAAAATTCAAGATATTTCATGTTTGAAAGCCATTCAATCCCTATTGGCACACTTTGGAGGGAATTGCATCTTTGAATGATCAGCTTTTCAAGATTAGGCATTGCTCCCTTCTCAATGATCACCAATCCCAATGGTTCTACCTTGTCGAGATTCAACAGTTCGAGTTTCTGAAACTTTGCAGCCTTGAAATGCAGTTCTGCTCCAATATATCCCACAAGAAACTCAAGGTGAACAAGATTAGGCAAGTCTTGGAGATACTGAAGTGGATCTTCTTCTAATTGACTCCATCTGAAATAGATTTTGACAAGGCAATCAAGAGACTGAATCCATTTTGGGAAGTTCGCGAAACGTCCTTTCAAATAGAGTCTCTGTAGAAATGGAGGAGGAGATGATACATAGTCCAAATCAAGGACTTCACACTCTGATATAGATGATAAAGATAATGCGCGAATCTTGTGGAGCTTCTGAATGCATTTGCATAGTTGCATCCCATCTTCTTTTCTCAATTTCAGAATTGAAAGTCTTCTCAGTTCTTTCATCATCTGTAATTGTGAAAATATGCCACTTCCATGATTTGCATCAATGAAGCTAAGCTTTTGTAAAGATGTTAATCTTCCAATTCCAATGAGTGCTTTGAATCCAAGTATACAGTGAAATGGTAGATATGAATACTCCACATGGCGATATACCAAAAGATGTCGTAGATTTCGAAGATTTAGGATTTCCAGGGGCAACTCTGTTATGTAAGTGTTCTTAAGATCTAATGTCTCCAGCTTTCGAAGCTTCTCTATGGATCTTGGAATGAATTTCACTTTGGTAGACCTCAAGCTGAGATATCCAAGATGCAACAGCTTAAAAACAGTCTCTGGGATTGTCTCAAGAGGGGCTCCTGTGAGGTCTAAAACTTTCAGCATTCTACAGTTATTGAGCACAAGATTGAAGTTTGACATGGATTGAGTATCTTCCATACCAAAAGCAAGCAAAGAAAGCAATTCAGAACCACACCTCTTGAGCTGAAAGTTTGCCAATTTGCCGTGGATGGATAAATGTCGAACTTTATTTGGCAATGCCAAGTTCTGCTCATTGGAAGTGATCACATAATTATGATCCCTTGATTTCAGAAGAAGCATCTCCCGAAGAAAATCGTGGAGACGTCCACTCTTCAAGCTTCCATCATCATTGTACTTCACAATGCAGATCAAGTTTCTGTTAACTAGCTCATTGAGGTAGCCTTCAGCAACTTCTTCCATTGTCCTTCCTTCCCTTTGCTTTGCAAAGCCTTCTGTTACCCAAAGCCGAATAAGTTTGTTTCGTTTGAAGACATAATCTTCTGGATATATGCTCAAATATAAGAAACAGGATTTGAGGTAGTAAGGCAAGTCATTGAAGCTAAGAGATAAAATCAATTTCATGCTCTCAAGTTTGTCATTTCCTTCAAATTCAGCTGCAAGACTTTGATTAAGTATCACCCAATCATCAATTCTAGTTACACTTTTAGTTGCCAAAACTCCAGCAACAGCCACAATTGCAAGTGGCAAACCTGCACACCTTTTTAAGATGCTTAGAGAAATTTCCTTCAAATGTGGAGGACATGATGATGAGCTACCTCCAAATGCCTTTTGGCAGAGAAGGCTCCAAGACTCCCTTGCAGACAATGGTTTCAAGTCATAGACACAACCATCACTTTGCCTACTCGTATAGGAAGCTACGTTGATGAGGCGTGTTGTTAGGATTACACGGCTGCCACAGTGATCATTAGGCAGTGCATATTTGATATCATCCCATGCTTGAATGCTCCAAATATCATCGAAAACCAGAACATATCTTCTTTGCCTCAAAAACTGCTTGATTGTCGCCTTGAGCTGACAACCATTCGAGATAGTCAGTTCTTGTGGAACTGGTTGCTTGATTTCATCGAACAGTTGCTGAATCATTTCTTTGAGAAGATCCTCAAGTTTGAATGACTGAGAAACTGTTATCCATGCATGATTCTGGAAATTCTTCTTGAATCCAGCTTCATCATAAACTTTCTTCACCAGGGTTGTTTTTCCCAAACCCCCCATCCCAACTACTGAAACCACTTTGAGGCCTGAATGCCCTTTCATAACCAATTCACTGAGCTCTTTTCTGCGACTCTCAATGCCTATAAGATCAGCTTCTTCCAGTAACAATGCATCGCTTCTACGCTCATTGACAGTGTTCTTGACAATAACTGAATTCATCAAACCATGATCCGCGGGGATATTAAACTTGTCCTGATATCTTCGATGTCCTTCAGTGACATTGCTCATTCTAGTCTTGATGCTTCGAATTTCAGCACTCATTTTGTGATTCATCATCAGATTCTTCACCGAACGAGTAAATTTTACCCAAAACACGTTGAATCTGCTGCGATGAAGATCATTTTGCATCAAGTGTAGCATGCATCTATCAAGAAGAGCTTCAGTATCATAAGCAACATCTCGAACTTGCTTCACCCAAACTTTGACCTGTGGATCACTTTCTTCAACTGCATCAGCAACTCGCAAAAAAGCTGTCATTCGCTCCAATTCATCTTTGACATACTCAACTTCCTCCTTGAATCCCTTTACCAAATTCACTTGTTCTTCTAAAATCAACGAAAGCTTTTCCAGGAGAAAATAGACTGCAGCCTCTGCCATGATTGGATTAATTTCTCTCTGAAGCTACAGACAATGCTTCAAATTAAACTTCAGAAATTCTTTGTGTTTGTAATTTACTGTCAAAACATTAACCATTTTAGAATTAGTCTCCCATAATATAAAAATAGTGGTATATCTTAAGCATAGAATTTTGTGTTCCGATCATTTCAAAGGCATCAAAAAATGGTTACCCTCCACAAAGAAATTGTCACAAGTTGGCTTATCAACAGTCTTAGAATCAATCAACCACACATACAATCTGATCTAAAATAAATTCTTTTAACAAGAAAGGCTAAAGTTTTCTATTAGAATTAATCAGATTCAACTGTGAAGTTTCCTTGAAGATTAAATATTTGTAATACTTCCCTTACAAAAATAGAAAAGTTTATATTTGAAATTTACACTAAAATTTTATTTCACACACACACACACACACACAAAAACATGTTTTTGTTTAGTGTATGGACTAGTTAAGGCCAAAATGAGAAAAGAAATACATCCCATTAGGTGATTTAGTGTATATATATATACAGTTGTTCAAAGGACTATGGATGATCTTTACAGTCTTCAAAGTTTTGTCATGCTAATCTTTTTCCTTCAGTTTTATTTACGGGTTGGAATGAATTGTTGATGAGATCCTATGAAACTCCAAATTTACCAAGAAATTAATGATAAAGAAAACATAAAAAGAGCATGGATCAATGAAGCTGTACCTTAAGCAGGCAGACAGAAATCCAAAAATCCGGCAAACACTGGAAACTAGACCATAAAGTAGTGAACAATTCACGAAGTGATCGAACAAAAGCATAACGAAATCCCAGTTCGTTTGAAGATCAATGGATTCTATAAATGCATAGCTTAAGCTGAACCAGCCTGATTAAGCATATATATAGGTCTCTTGCAGTGGATAATGAACTCTAAACAAGAACATTTTTACGATTGCATGATCACTTCTGTGATAAATCGAAACAGTTGAATCTGTTTAATGTATGGCCAAACAATTAGGAGAGCTTAATTTGGATGTTTAATTACACTGAGATGCTATGATCATAAGCCAAACTAAGTTGGAATTTTGTAACTGAGCTTACTAGAGTGACATTTCTAGTTGACTGCTTGACTCCTTTACTTTAGCATAGGAATTCCCAGGAAACTTCAAAAGGATAAAAGTTTGAAGAAATATCCAAATCTCTCATATATTTTTCTAAAAGTTTGAAGAAATATCCAAAAGTTTGAACCGGTTAAACAGTTTGGTGGGGTTAATTGGTCGGATAGGTATTAAAATTCAGTTGATGTCATATGAGTTTAAAAATATATTATTTATAATTATATTAATATTAATATCTGAATATACTTAAAAATAAAAATATAAAATGAAAATATCAACATATTTCTCATCCTATAAAAAATAATATTAATGCCAAACTAAATAAAAAATTAATCATAAATCTGACATTCAACTTCTTATTTTATTGAATATCAAATTTACTTTTCTCTTAATTAGTTTTTTTCAAAGAAAATTGTTTAAAAAAAAATCATTTTTGTACCACTTTGAAACAAAAGTGAACTATAACTTTGTTTGTTAATTTATAATTATTTATAACGAATAATACATGAATAAATATTGTTAGAGTTAGTACTTTGAATTAATTTTCACTTTCAATTAATATTGCATGGAATGATTAAACCAATAAAATGTTTGAAACTTATGAAATCAACCTAAAATAATAATAGCATTCTGTTGTTTAATTTTCATTGTTTTATTTCCTATTTTATTCTATGAATCTATACCAAATCTATACCAAATCTATACCAGGTGTATTTAACTAAAATCATATTAAGTGATTACTGAATTCTAAAGAAATAATTGTTAAATACATGTATCATTTATCCATAAAATGAAATAAATAATGAAATATTAAATGTAATAGAATATCTATTGTAATTTGTTAAATTTTTTTACTAGGTCCAATTTATAAACCCACAATAATGATATGATACTATTGTTTAATTTCTTAATTAAACCTAACTTTTAAAACCAAAACTTTCACATCCAAATAGTTAAAAAACAAAAGCCCATTGGCCCAAAGTCAAAATAAAAAAAAAAGTTTTTTAAAAAATCAGATTTTGGACTATTTCCTGTGTTTCGGGTTAAACTCAATTTTTGATGGATTTTAATTAATTTTTATTAGTATAAAATCATGAGATCAGATCCTTTGTCTAATATTATTTTTTTCCTATTCTGTCTAATATCCAAAATGTCATAGTTTAACTAAAACTAAGAACTAAAAATATAAATATCACTAAAACTACTTTACAATTATTAGACCCTAACCAAGTAAACTTACGACTTAATTTAATTTTAGACATGATAAGACAGAGTTAATTTTTTTTTAAAAAAAATCTCAATTCTAAAATCATACCAAATCGACAAATGGTTTCCAATTTGACCGATCAAATTGACCTATCCGAATTTAATAACACTGGCTCTAATTAATTATAAACTACCATCTACTCCTTCTGGTTGGATTTTAAAACCCTTTTTGCAATTGTCATCTTGTCACGAAAATGGACATATATTATAAAGCAATTATTGATTCGTGTTGGACTTTGCAAAGACCTTTGAATCTTTGCCTCTAGAAGAATATTGGATTTCTTTGTTGACCATAAAAGTCTTTGTTTATTTTAGTCTTTGTGTGGAGGGCAACGTGCTAACACACTCTTTTATCTATGCATGCTTAGAAGTATGTTTTTAAGTTAAACAATTAATTTGTTAACACGATTATCTGACATAAATAAACATGAATAAGCTCAAAATTAAAAATACAATTTGATTCATCTAAACATAACATGTGTACATTGTAATGTGTTCTTGGAAATATGAAAACATAGTAGATAAAATTTGAGGTTATGGATCCATTGCAATTATTTACAAAAACAAACAAAAACAAAAATCAGAAAAATCTTGCTAAACTAGTTCTAAAATGTTTTGGAAATCAAATGTAAGTTTTAAAATGAAGCAACTTGATTTCAATAATTATAAATTATCCACCATGGTCCCTAACCTCCAATCTTATTTAGTAAATTTTTAATAACCCTACCTAACTTTGAAAAGCCAAATAACTTAATGTACTACTTTTTAAATGTAAAGAATTTTTTCTATTTCACTGGTTTTCAAATATTGAGGACATCTCATATGCATCACCATTCTTGAAAAGAATTTGGGATTCTTCTCCTCCCATTAAAGGTATGCATCACCATTCTTGAAAAGAATTTGGGATTCTCCTCCCATTAAAGGTATGTCATATGCCACGCACACAAGATACATAATTTATCGATAGAAAATATACTAAGAACAATTTAAAATTCAAAATGCAAGTTAAGGGATTAAAATAGAATGTTTTAAAGTTGAGGGATAAATTCGAAATTAACCCCTAAATTAAGAGATGATTGACGTAATTTACCCTTTATTTTACATACAACTATTAAATCTTTGCATGAAATAGAAAAAGCAAATTTGAAATTACTCTTCAATTGCAACTTCCTTGATTGTTTTACAAAAATTTCATCAAGCAACATTAACCAACATCACAACATAAATTGATCATACGTGAGCATTCAATGATGAACATAAACAATCTTGTAGAAGAACATATTGATGCCAAAGTCACAGTTTATTTAACTTGGAGAAATGGAACTGAAAAGTCTTGACATTTGTAAGCATTAGTCTGTATGAGATTTTGTTGCTGTGCCTATACCATTCAAGTTTCATATGGGAGGCATTCACCACGACCATGATCAAATTGGCCAATATTGGCGCAGACATAACCATTACAGCAAAAATAATCCAGCACAACCTAAGGTATCTGCTGTGTCATAACTCACTTCTGTTCCTTCAATCTTAGGCGAACATAGAACTGCAGATTATATGGAAATTAAGACAAGTCAGCAAAAAGTAAGAGAATATATATTAATTTCAATTAAGCCCCAAAGAAAGTGAAAATGTCTCAATAGATATTTTCAACAAATTGTAACTCCTAGAAATATCAGCTGGTATCCTGTGAAGTAAATTCATATATGCAACGACTAATTAATCGTGATTTCAACTCGCGATAAAAGAGACAGGAAATTAAAATCACAATTTTAACTATAATTAATTGTGTATTTCATATACAAACTACACATTATATATGAATCGATTTCACGAGATTTTTTGTGTAGAAATATTGGAAAACTGAACATTCAATTAAATAACTATTTCTTATTTTTTTGGGTCAAAAGCAATGTTTTTCATAGTCAGAATAAATTACTTTACAAATTCGTCTACTGGCTATGAGTCTACATGTACAGTGTGGAATGAAAGACAAAGACGATGATTCTATTTCATCATATTGACTTGTGAAGTACAGAATATAAATAGGATGAGAATTTCAATCGCTTCCCAGAAATCTTCTATCCAATCTTCTATATATGGAAATAACAATAAATCAGAAATAAATTACGATCTCAAGATCAAAACCACTCAAAGAATTGGTTCATCCACTCTTGAGAAAATCTAGCATTACATGCTATTTTTGCCAATGAGTAGTTAACACTATTAAATTAATTTTTTATGAATGTAAGAAAAATTGCATCGCTCAAACATTTGTAGACTCAACTTGAAAACAATAAAGTGATACAAAAATTTTATTTGTTAGTTTAGGATTAGAGGATCCAAGTCATGTTAAAAAAACTCATCCAAAGTTCGATTACCATATTGTATAACTTGACTATCCAATTCAACACTATTTAAAAATAAATAAATAAATAAATATGGGATATTAATTTTAAGAGGTGATCTCTTGTAAAGCGGGTTCATATATGAAACGAAAGTTAATCGCGACTTTAACGAACAATAAAAGTGGTAAAAACTTAAAATCACGATTTTAACGATCATTAATTATGCGTTTCACATATGAATCACGTTTCATTTATATTTGAACTCGTTTCACAAAAATTTTTGTGTATTTTTTAACACATATCAAGGTGTGACATGGGTTCTTACAATTATTTGAAGGGGGTAATGCACAAGTTTTGGATGCATGCTTAAGCACTTCATTAGGGGAATAATTAAGCACTTGAGAATTGAGGGGCTCAAATGTAACTCAAGTAAATTGATTAGAATAATTCACAAAATCAAACCAGATGCTGTAAATGATTGGATTGATTCAAAGTGTAAGATAATTCAATGAAAGTAAATCGTTTGCAACATGACATATTGAATACTACCACTCTCCTCCCCACTTGGAGACGCATGTTGGAAGTTCGAGAGAAAGCTGAATCCCATATTCAATTTATTGTAAGGAGAGGGAATGCAAATTTTTGGTGGGATAATTGGCTCAAATCGAGACCTATAGCTTGGAAGGTGAAAGATACTGGAAACCATTTGGTTAATGAATTTGCTCACAATGGATGCTGGAAAAATGAATTACTAAAGCAGTGGGTTCCTCATGAAATCCTTTTGGAAATCCTAAAGCACTCCCCTCCTTGTCTGCCAAGTTCAGATTCTATGATTTGGTCAGCTTCTGATTCGGGAAGTTTCACTACTCTGTCGGCTTTTGAGGTGATTCGTAAAAATTCTCTAATACCTCTATATTGTTTTCTAAAATATGGCACCTTTTTATGCTTAGATTACTTAATTCGGTTTAGAATTCCTGTTGATTATTCATTACTGCGGTTTGGTTTCGTCGGACCATCTAAATGTTTTTGTTGTTTCTGTTGGATTTTAATTAATCCACGTAAAGCAAATTAATTAATGTTTTGCATAAATCATAATTGTTTAGATCATAGAATAACATGATTTATACATAGTACTGTTATAGTGAAACAATACCTTGATCCATAGCAATTTAGTTAGTTGTGTTGGGCTTAAATACTTATGTTCCTTCAACGTGAATTACTTTTGTTCCTATAACCTTGATCCACTGTAAGCCTTAATGATTCCTGCAAAGAAACCTTTTGAATAGGAAAGAAAAGAATATCGGGAGAAAGATAATTGGTTTCTCTCTCTTGACCCCGATCAGAATGACACACTATTGATGGAGATGTTACGTGATATTTATGGGTAGAGAGAGGAACAATTACTATCAGAGTCGTTATCCCTACTTCCCATCAAAGTAGGCTGTTAGGTTTTTCCATTTAATTGATAAGATAAAATCTTATCAGTTATTCAATTATTATTGATAAGATAAAATCTTATCAGTTATCTTTATTGATTAAATCACGTGGGTCATAAATTTGCGCTAACATTCTCCCACTTGACCCATGTGACAGAGTCAACTTAATGATTTAATCATAATATGTATAACAATGCTAATTTCTTACTTGCATTGTTTATACCATAAATATTATTAAATAAAACTAATATGGATAATAGCGGTTCCATGTCACATTCTTTGACATAGTCCCTTCTATGTATCACAATACTAGCATTACTTAACATTATTCATAATGGGAAATAAAACAATTACGGTGCAACAATAATGTCTTTGTCAGAGACAAATTCAATAACCAATTATATCATCATTCATGTATATACTATAAAGTCAAGAATGAAAAAAGGAAAACAGAAACAGTGCTTAAATGAGCTCAGAGTGTCAAATATATAAGGTGTTTAAGAACTTAAACGTAATATCAAGAATGGTATCCGGTAATACCCATTCTTTCAACATGTTCATTAAAAGCCTTCGGATTTAATTCTTTTGTTAAAGGATCTGCAACCATAAAATTTGTGCTAATGTGCTCAAGTGACACTCTTTGTTTCTGAACTTCTTCTTTAACGGCAAGGTATTTCAACTCCATATGTTTAGCACCTTTTGAATACCTGTCGTTTTTGGAGAAGAAAATTGCTGCGGTATTATCACAATAAATTTTCAGCGACTTGGCAATACTGTCGACAATCCCAAGTCCTGAAATAAAGTTTCGCAGCCATAATCCATGAATAGTGGCCTCAAAGCATGCCACAAATTCAGCTTCCATAGTGCAAGTGGCAATGACAGACTGTTTTGCACTTTTCCATGAGATTGCTCCTTCAGCCATCATGGACAAATAGCCAAATGTATATTTTCTAGTATCTACGCATCCACCATAATCTGAATCTGAGTATCCTATCACTTCGAGATGATCAGATCTCCTGTAAGTGAGCATATGATCTTTTGTTCCTTGCAAGTATCTTAATACTTTCTTTGCAGTTTTCCAGTGATCTAATCCAGGATTACTTTGATATCTGCCTAGCATACCAACAGCAAAACTAATGTCTGGCCTGGTACAAGTTTGTGCATATATCAAACTTCCAATTCATTCTGTGGACATTGCTTAAGGCTGAATTTATCTCCTTTCTGAATTGGAACAACACTTGCAGAGCATTTCTCCATTCCGAATCTCTCTAAAATTTTGTTAATATATGCTTTCTGAGACAACCTTAATAATCCTTGTGTTCTGTCACGGAATATTTCAATTCCAATCACATAGGATGCCTCACCCATATCTTTCATTTCAAAATTTTTAGAGAGAAACTTCTTGGTTTCATGAAGTATACCAAGATCATTAGCAGCAAGCAAAATATCGTCAACATACAGAATTAGAAAAATAATCTTGCTCCCACTGACCTTCAGATATATACATCGATCAACGATGTTTTCCTTAAATCCAAAGGAAGTGATAGTATTATTAAACTTAAGATACCATAGCCGGGAGGCTTGCTTAAGTCTGTATATTGACTTCTTTAATTTACACACTAGGTGTTCTTTTCCTTTAGTTAAGAAACCTTCAGGTTGGGCCATATAAACATCTTCCTCTAAATCCCCATTCAGAAAGGCAGTTTTCACATCCATTTGGTGTAACTCCAAATCATAATGAGCTACCAATTCCATAATAATTCTAAAAGAGTCTTTTTTAGAGACAGGTGAAAATGTCTCTTTGTAATCAACGCCATCTTTCTGAGTAAAACCTTTGGCAACGAGTCTGGCCTTGTATCGTTCGATATTACCATTTGAATCGCGCTTGGTTTTAAAGACTCATTTACACCCGATTTGTTTATAACCTTCAGGCAATTCAACAAGGTCCCAAACATCATTGTGATCCATTAATTTCAACTCTTCTTTCATAGCATCCAACCATTTATCAGAATTAGTATTTTCTATAGCTTGTGAAAACAAATATGGATCTTCATTAATTCCCGAGTCAAATTCTGACTCTTGTAAGCAAACCACATAATCATCAGAAATAGTGGATCTTCTTTGCCTTTCAGATTTTCTTAATGCTATTTCTTGTGGTTCAATTTCTATAGGTTCATTATTGACAACTTCATTATGGGGTACTGGATCATTTATTTGTTGTTCTTGAAAGTTATTATTTTGTTCAATAACTGCCGGAACAACAACTTTAGAAGAAGTCGCAAGCAAAGGAACTTGCACCCTAACTTCTTGGATTTCTACCTTTCGTAGTTTTGTACTCCCACTAATTTCGCCATTTTCAATGAACCTAGATGATAGGAATCCAGACGCACTTAATGGTGGACAGCATTCCGTTGACCCGTTACGTGGAATTGGTGGACCAATGACTCGAGCTAAAACCAAACAGTTCAAGATGGCTCTTAATGGTTTGATCATGGAAGTGTTGGACGATACGTCTAAGTTGTTGGAACAAGGCTTTGATGGAGATACGACTGATTTTAGGCCTTGGAACTTCGTGGTTTTGACATTACATGAAGACACTTCGATGGAGAGCAAGATTGGACAAGTGTTGGAAGCTCAGAACTCCACGTCGCGACGTGCACAGCTTCACGTCGCGACGTCCACCGACCTCCACGTCGCGACGTGTGTCTCTGAGAATTGAGTTTCACGTCGAGGGTTTCCGCACGTCGCGACGCGACGTTCCACGTCGTGACGTACACCGACGTCGCGACGTCCAGACACCCCACGTCGCGACGTGGGTAGCTGTTTCAGTTTTATTTTGGTTTTGTTTTTAATTCGTTTTTGTTTGATCTTTTCAATAAGGAACGTAATCTAATGTTCTTGCATGAACATTGATATGTTCTATATGGTGTTTTCACATGGCTAAAGATCTTGCATGATTAAAGCATGTGTTAATTACATTTTAAGGAAGTTTATTCCAATTAGGAAATTAATTTTAGGAAAGTAGGGTTTTCTTTGTTAACAAGTCTTTGTGCCTATTGGAGAAGCTGGAGGCGATCGGAAGTTTCGACCTTCCGATCTGAGCTCCAAATCTGACCTGAGCTTTTCAAGATCTGAGCTCCAAAAAGAAGATCTGATTCAAGGACGATCCTCACCGACTCCAAGCTCGCTGCCTCAGGTCGACAGCGTCACTAAAAACGGGAGCTCTGACAATCCGGAGCTTCGCCAGAGTGCCGACCAGAAGAAAACGCCCACCGAAAAGATCTGAGCTTTCAGATCTATCGAGATTCCTCCGAAGGTTCATCGAAGCTTTCTCTCAGAGCATCATTTACTCGAAGGGATAATCTCGGTCAGATCCGGGACCCTATTTGCGGACCAATGTTTACATCTTCGAAACCACTTGCTCTGAACTGTTGCTTCGGACGAACTGACTGGAGGATACTCAGATCAGAAGGCCAAGGACCTCATTTCTTTCTGGTAGGTGGTTACATTTGTGGCTGGATTAGTGTGCTCTTGAATGGTTGACACTGAGATGCCGAGAAAAAACCTCAAAAAATCCAGATTTAATTCCTCTGTCGGCTTTGCATACGCTTCGTGTGGACTTTTAATTCTGAATTCCCAATTAATCTTAATTGTTGTTTGGGCGAATTAGCTGAGCTAGGCGCCTATGTTGTGAAACTATGGTAAACTAAGTGCCCACTGAATTCGGATATCTCTGTGTTAATGGTTATGGAATCATGAATATGAATCTCCATGGCTACTTTTCTATTGTGGGTGGTTTTTACATTGATTTTGTGATTAGTCTGTGAAGTGAAGGGAGATGGCTACCGTTATTTCCTATTCTTTTGACCTTGAATTGGTTCCTATTGCTCTGCATTGCTGTGGCTCTATGTTGCTGATGTTAGGTGGTGAATTGTAAGAATGCCACTGCAATGCGTTTCATGTGCTTCAAGTTTTGTTCTCTGGTTACTCTACTGGATTGGATTGGGTTTGTTATGGTTTCTTATGATGCAATCGGAATCCAGCACATATAATCTGTACTTCATTCAAGGCTGGACTGCGTGGAGAGTGTGATTATCTAGTGCATCTGCTGGACATTGTGGTTTGTTTAATGGCATATACTTGGTTGAAGAGGCTTCACCATTTGCTTTGATTATAACATAATGACACTGTTTAGCCATAGTGAAGTGGACAGAAGATGCGCACAATGCATAATTCTTGGCTTTAGGCTGAGAGCGTCCCATCGAAACACATACTGGAACTAGAATCGTGTAATTTGCATCGTATTGTTGATTGGAAAATAGAAAACTATACTCTAGTTGCTGTAGAGTAGACATTTTCTGTTTTTCATCTTACTCATTTAATTTCAAACTCATGTAATGGAGTAGTACTCCAAATTTTCTGCCTTCTTTTTGTAAAGATGCGTTAGGGTATATCCAGCATCGTATTTTGCCTACTATATATATATATATGCGCTCGGTTTTAAAAAAAAAAAAAAAGTCTTTGTGCCTATTTAAAGGCTTGTAAACCCACGAATTTCAGTAGATGATTTTTGTTATTGAAAGTTCATAATTTTGCAGTGCAAAATTTGATCCCAAAACCCTTAGAGACCTTAAGCTAAGTTTGAGCTTTTGTTCTTCTAAACCCAAAGTGAGATTAAGCCAATAGTCTTGCTTTTGTTCTAAGTTTGAGAACAGCTAAATCTGGTTTGATTTAGGTGCCGCCTGAATCAAGTTGATTTTGTAATAGCGTTGGGGCTTTGGACCAGTTTCCATTGAATCGCGCTCAATATCTTCTTTGTTTCTTTGTCTTTCTTTTGTTCTTTCTTTGTTCCTTGCTCTAACCCTTTTCTTTGTTTCTTGATTCTTTCTTTGTGTTTATTCTTTTGTGTTGTTAGTGGGATTTTCCAAGCTAGACCTGTCCTGTGGTTAACATAAGGTTGTCAATCCGCCTAAAGGTGGATCAAATCAACGGGAACCTTATCAAGTGGTATCAGAGCATTTTGTTGCTTGAAAAATTTCAGGTTAAATTTTCCATCTCATAAACTTTTCAATCGTGATTGAATCTCGTGAAATTGGATTGACTTTCGTGCTGCTAAATATTGAGTGATTGAATTCTCTTGCTGATCTTCAAAAAAAAAAGGAAGAAATTTGTCAAAAAAAAAAAAAAATTATGTGACAAAAAAAAGGAGAATTACGTGAAAAAAAAGAGAGAAAGTGTTGCAGCAAAAGTTGAAAACGAAATTCTGGTTATACAATCACTGTTGAAATCTGTTCTTGATATTTGATATTAATTCTTGGTGTATCTATTTATTTTCTTGCTAACTTGTCCAAAATTGTGCCTTAACGTGTTCTAAATTGCAATCCTTCATAATTCTTTCCTCAATTCCTTACTTGATTTGTGTGGTATTTGAGTTGAACTATTGATAGGCGATTTAAGAACTTAGTACTTGCAAAGCAAACTACGAGGGACCCCATATTTGGAGAGTAGATTAGGGAGAGCAATTATACACGAGAATAACCATATTAAAAGGAGTGAAGTGACCCGACCATACCTAAAGTGAGAACCCGTGAGAAGCCGTAATTTTTATTATTGTCTCTTGTGTTGTTTTATCTAACTTGCAGGTATCTTAAATGGCGGAGGAAACTTCAAAGAATCAATCTGAACAAATTTCAAAGACTCAATCTGAACAACAATATCAGATTGATACCCTTAAGAACATGATGCAAAAGATGGCTACCCAATTACAAAATCTGACAGAAGCTCAACAATCAGCCCCTAGGCAAAGGCCCTCAAGGAGAATTGAAGATGAATTTGATGAGGCCGATTTTGATGAAGAGGAGTTTATGGAATCTGAACAGTCAAAGAGCAAGGGCAAATCCGAGTTTGATGTGGCTTCAGTTAAGTTGGATTTCCCAAAATTTCATGGCACTTCAGATCCTGACACATTTCTGGATTGGATTTATACCGTGGAGCAAATTTTTGCTGGAAATTCTTATTCTGAAGATAAGAAAATGCGATTGGTGACCATACACTTTAAGGATTATGCAGCTCATTGGTGGACTCAATTGGTGAAGGAAAGACAGCTCAATGGAGAGCGTCCAATTCGAACTTGGAGAGAGATGCAATCAATTATGAGGAGGCGATTTGTGCCAGCTTATTTCGCTAATGAATTGCGGATGCAAGTTCAAACTCTCACCCAAGGAAACCGATCAGTTGATGATTACTTTAAGGAAATGCAGTTGCTCAAGATAAAGGCAAATATTGTGGAGGAACCTGAAACAACAATGGCAAGGTTCTTGGCAGGAATGACTCCCGCATTAGCATACAAGATGGGTTTTCAGAAGTCCTATGATTTGACAGAGATGTTGCATAATGCTATTCAGATAGAGCGTCACATGAAGCAAAAGGGACGACTTACATTTCGTCAACCTCCTTGGCAAAAGAACAACCGTCAGCCTCCACCTAATCCAGTTATGAAGAACAAGCATTTTGGAGGTAATGCTACCCCCAAGCCGGTAGAAAGAACACCACCATTTGCTCAGAAGTCAGCCCAAAACACACCCCAAAGATCTAGTGAGGTTAAATGTTATAAATATCAAGGATATGGTCATATGCAATCAAATTGTCCCAGCAAAAAGGCTATTTATTTCCTTGACAATGGGGATATAGCTAGTGTTCATTCAAGTGATGATGAGATGTCCGAACTTGAAGAAAAGACTTATGATGAAGAATATGATGAAGATACTCTAGAAAAGTTAGAAGTTGCTGAGTCTCTTGTCACCATGAGGACCTTGAGTACACAACCACAGTTGGATGGTGAAACAGTGCAACGTGAAAACATTTTCCACACCAAATGCATTATTCAGAAAAAGCAGTGCAGTTTGATTATTGATGGTGGGAGTTGCACTAATGTGGCGAGTACATTGTTGGTAGCCAAGTTGAAGCTTACTTGTTCAAAACACCCCAAACCATACAAGCTTCAATGGTTGAATCAAAGTGGAGAGGTTAAGGTAAACAAACAGGTGCGCTTATCTTTGTCTATTGGAAGGTATACTGATGATATTCTTTGTGATGTTGTTCCAATGGAGGTAGCGCATGTGTTACTTGGACGTCCATAGCAGTTTAATAGACATGTCATGCATGATGGACGGAAGAATCACTACACCGTGGAGAAGGATGGTAAGAAGTATGTTTTGGCTTCTTTGAAACCATGGGAAGTATATGAAGATCAAGCCAAGATCTCCAAGGAATGTAGGCAATTGGTGCAAGCTGAGCAAATAAAACAAGAAGTGGGAAACACCTCTACCCCTTCTAGCAATAATGCCAAGAAATTAGAAGGCCAAAAAATGAAGCAAGAGGAGAAAGAAAAGAGATTAACAGTTTTTGCAAAAAAAAGTGAAGTTAAAAGTGCAATACTAGATAGGCATGAGATGTTTGTATTAATTTACAAAGACCTATATTTGCTGCCTAGTGATCACCTTTCTACTTTGCCTAGTGCTGTGATTTCTCTTATACAAGAATTTGAAGATTTGTTCCCGAGGAGTTACCAATTGGTTTACCTCCTATTCGAGGAATAGAATATCAAATTGATTTCATTCCTGGTGCTTCAATTCCCAACAGACCAGCATATCGAGCAAGTCCCGAGGAGAAAAAGGAAATCCAAACACAAGTGGATGGACTCCTAGAAAAAGGTATTGTTCGTGAAAGCCCTAGTCCATGTTCTGTGCCTGTTATTCTTGTTCCTAAGAAAGATGAAACATGGAGAATGTGTGTTGACTGTAGAGCCATTAACAAGATAACCATTAAATATCGTCACCCTATCCCTAGGTTAGATGACATGTTAGATGAGTTATATGGTTCTAAAATCTTCACAAAGATTGATTTGAAAAGTGGCTATTACCAAATTCGCATGAAAGAAGGTGATGAGTGGAAAAATGCCTTTAAAACTAAGTATGGTCTCTATGAGTGGTTAGTTATGCCTTTTGGATTGACTAATGCACCAAGCACATTTATGCGTTTAATGAACCATGTACTTAGATCTTTCATAGGGAAATTTGTGGTAGTTTATTTTGATGATATACTTGTTTACAGCAAAACACTTGAAGAGCATGTATCACATTTAAGAAGAGTGTTTGTTGTACTTCGTGAAAATCAGCTTTATGCAAATTTTAAAAAGTATGAATTCTGTACTTCATCTGTTATCTTTTTAGGATTTGTTGTAAGTGCTGATGGAATTTCTGTTGATGAAAATAAAGTGAAAGCAATTATAGATTGGCCCACACCTAAGTCAGCTAATGATGTTAGAAGTTTTCATGGTTTAGCTGGATTTTATAGGAGGTTTGTGAAGGACTTTAGTACAATTGCAGCCCCCTTAAATGATCTTGTTAAAAAGAATGTGACTTTTGTTTGGACTGATGCTCAAGAAAAGGCTTTTAATACTTTGAAGCAGAAATTAACTAATGCTCCTGTTCTTATGTTACCTAATTTTGAGAAAGCTTTTGAAATACAATGTGATGCCTCCGGGAAAGGTATTGGTTCTGTTTTGATGCAGGAAGGCAAACCCGTGGCATACTTTAGCGAGAAGCTTATTGGAGCAACATTGAATTACCCCACATACGACAAGGAGTTGTATGCATTGGTAAGATCTCTACAAGTTTGGCAGCACTACCTTTGGCCGAAGGAATTCATCATTCATTCGGATCATGAGAGTCTTAAGTTCCTTAAGACCCAAGGTAAGTTGAATAAAAGACATGCTAAGTGGTTGGAGTTTATTGAGACTTTTCCTTATGTTGTTAAATATAAAGCTGGAAAGGAAAATGTGGTTGCTGATGCATTGTCGAGAAGGTATAATTTACTTACATTCTTGCATACTAAACTGCTTGGATTTGATGTCATGAAAGGATTGTATGCTGAAGATGTTGATTTTAAACTTGTATATGAGAATTGTTTGCATAAATCCGAAGGAGAGTATTATTTGCATGATGGTTTCTTGTTTAAAAAGGACAAATTGTGTGTGCCTAATTGCTCTATTCGTGATTTATTGGTTATTGAGACGCATGGGGGAGGACTGATGGGACACTTTGGTGTTAACAAGATATTACATATTTTGCAAGAACATTTTCATTGGCCTCATATGAGAAAAAGTGTTCAATCTGTTTGTCAAAGATGTATTGTTTGTAAACAGGCAAAGTAAAAAATAATGCCTCATGGTCTATACACGCCACTGCCCGTACCTTTGCATCCTTGGTTAGATATTTCAATGGATTTTGTTTTAGGGTTGCCTAGGTCACCAAGTGGTAAGGATAGTATCTTTGTGGTAGTTGATAGATTCAGTAAAATGGCACACTTTATTGCATGTTCCCGAACCAATGATGCTACGCACATAGCAGACCTTTTCTTTAAAGAAATTGTGAGATTGCACGGTATTCCTCAGACTATTGTGAGTGATAGGGATGTCAAGTTCCTTAGTCATTTTTGGCGTACTCTTTGGAGTAAATTGGGAACTAAATTGTTATTTTCTAACGGATGGACAAACTGAGGTAGTTTAATAGAACTCTATCTGCATTATTGCGTGCTATCATACAAAAGAATCTAAAGAAATGGGAAGATTGTTTACCACACATTGAGTTTGCTTACAATCGTACTATTCACAGTTCTACTTCTTTTTCTCCCTTTGAGATTGTATATGGCTTTAATCCTTTGACGCCTTTGGATATTTTGCCTATTCCTATTAACGAGTTTGTTAATGTTGATGGTGCAAGCAAAGCTACTTTTGTTAAGGACCTTCATGCTAGGGTTCGAGACAACATTGAAAGGAGGAATGAGCAGTATGCCAAGCAAGCCAATAAAGGTAGACGCCGCATGGTGTTCCACCCGGGAGATTGGGTTTGGGTACACTTGCGTAAGGAAAGATTTTCTGAGCGACGGAAATCAAAGCTTCACACAAGAGGCAATGGACCATTCCAAGTTCTCGAGCGCATTAATGACAATGCATACAGCATTGATTTACTCGGTGAGTATGGAGACGTTAGTGCTATTTTTAATGTTTCTGATCTCTCTTTGCTTGATGCAGGAGATTCGAGGACGAATCCTTTTGACGAGGGGGGGAATGATAGGAATCCAGACGCACTTAATGGTGGACAGCATTCCGTTGACCCGTTACGTGGAATTGGTGGACCAATGACTCGAGCTAAAACCAAACAGTTCAAGATGGCTCTTAATGGTTTGATCATGGAAGTGTTGGACGATGCGTCTAAGTTGTTGGAACAAGGCTTTGATGGAGATACGACTGATTTTAGGCCTTGGAACTTCGTGGTTTTGACATTACATGAAGACACTTCGATGGAGAGCAAGATTGGACAAGTGTTGGAAGCTCAGAACTCCACGTCGCGACGTGCACAGCTTCACGTCGCGACGTTCACCGATCTCCACGTCGCGACGTGTGTCTCTGAGAATTGAGTTTCACGTCGAGGGTTTCCGCACGTCGCGACGTACACCGACGTCCTGACGTCCAGACACCCCACGTCGCGACGTGGGTAGCTGTTTCAGTTTTATTTTGGTTTTGTTTTTAATTCGTTTTTGTTTGATCTTTTCAATAAGGAACGTGATCTAATGTTCTTGCATGAACATTGATATGTTCTATATGGTGTTTTCACATGGCTAAAGATCTTGCATGATTAAAGCATGTGTTAATTACATTTTAAGGAAGTTTATTCCAATTAGGAAACTAATTTTAGGAAAGTAGGGTTTTCTTTGTTAACAAGTCTTTGTGCCTATTTAAAGGCTTGTAAACCCACGAATTTCAGTAGATGATTTTTGTTATTGAAAGTTCATAATTTTACGGAGCAAAATTTGATCCCAAAACCCTTAGAGACCTTAAGCTAAGTTTGAGCTTTTGTTCTTCTAAACCCAAAGTGAGATTAAGCCAATAGTCTTGCTTTTGTTCTAAGTTTGAGAATAGCCAAATCTGGTTTGATTTAGGTGCCGCCTGAATCAAGTTGGTTTTGTAATAGCGTTGGGGCTTTGGACCAGTTTCCATTGAATCGCGCTCAATATCTTCTTTGTTTCTTTGTCTTTCTTTTGTTTTTTCTTTGTTCTTTGTTCTAACCCTTTTTCTTTGTTTCTTGATTCTTTCTTTGTGTTTATTCTTTTGTGTTGTTGGTGGGATTTTCCAAGCTAGACCTGTCCTATGGTTAACATAAGGTTGTCAATCCGCCCAAAGGTGGATCAAATCAACGGGAACTTTATCACTAGATTTCCAGATTCAACAATTTTCATACTATGGTTAGAACAGTAAAATCTATACCCTTTAGATTTTTCTGGATAACCAATGAAATAACTACTGATTGTTCTTGAATCCAGTTTCTTTTTATGTGGGTTATAAACTTTCACTTCCACTTGGCAACCCCATACATGCAGGTGCCTTAAACTGGGTTTTCTTCCTGTCCACAGTTCAAAAGGAGTATTTGAAACTGCCTTACTAGGAACCCTATTTAATAAGTAAGCTGCAGTCTTTAATGCTTCCATCCACAATGATAAGGGTAAAGATGAATGGCTTAACATACTTCTAACCATATCCATTAGAGTACAGTTACGCCTTTCTGCTACACCATTCTGTTCTGGTGTGCCTGGCATTGTGTATTGAGCACATATGCCATGTTTTTCAAGGAATTTAGCAAATGGACCAGGGCATTGTCCATTTTCGGTATATCTTCCATAATATTCACCACCTCTGTCAGATCTGACAATTTTCACTTTTGTATCTTGTTGCCTTTCAACCTCATTAAAATACCTCTAGGGCATCTACTGATTGAGATTTTTCATGCAACAAATAGATATATCCATAACGTGAAAAATCATCGATAAATATGATAAAATATCTTTCTCCACCAAAAGATGGAACATCATAAGGCCCAGATATATCAGTGTGTATAATCTCAAGAAGCTGTGTGCTTCTTGTGGCTCTTTTCTTATTTGTGTGTTTTGTAAATTTTCCCTTAATACAATCCACACAAATATCAAGCTTAGTAAAATCCAATTTTGGAAGGATTTCATTCTTCACTAATCTTTCCATTCTTTCTTTAGATATGTGACCCAAACGTTTATGCCACAAGTAAGCTGAATTTTCATTCACTAAACTACGTTTAGTGCCAACATTATGATGCAAGATTAATAAGGATTCAGAAAAAATATTGTCAAGCTTTAATTTGTATAGGCCATCAGAAATAATTTCAGAACCAATAACGTTATTATTTTTAAACAAACTGAAACATCCATTCCCAGAAGAAAAATCATATCCAAGTGAATCAAGTTTGGATAAGGAAATTAAATTACGAGAAACAGAAGGAACATAAAGAGTATGAAAAAGGTCTAAATAATATCCAGTGTTTAAAATCAAACGATAGGTTCCAATGCCTTCAATTGAAGCTTTGACCAGGTTCCCCATGAAGATAAATTTCTCATTTGGGTTTATGGTTTGGATCGTAAGGAATCCCTGCATCGTATTAGAAACATGAGTAGTGCATCTAGAATCAATCCACCAAGTATTATAAGGAACTTCAGCTAAGTTTGATTCGAAACATACTAAAGCACTAGGCTTACATTTCTTTTTGAACCAAGCTTTACGCTTCAGGCAATCTTTAGCGAAATGACCACGTTTATTGCAAAAATGGCACTTCTCATTTTTTATGTCCTTCTTGTGGATTTGAATGGATTGCGCTTTCATCCTTGATGCTTCTTTCTTATCCTTTTGGTGATTCTTCTTTTCAGGTTTCTTATGACCCAAGAGGTTAACTGAGTGAATTCCTTGTTTCTTAAGTCTTGTCTCCTCTTGAATGAGCATGGATTGAAGTTCATTGGCACTCCATTTATCTTAATGGTGTTATAATTTATTTGAAATGGACCATACTCAGGAGGCAAGGAATTAATAATAAATTGAACAAGGAAATTTTCACTCACTTCCATCCCCATGGATCTCAATTTTGCTGCTTTGTCTTATCATTTCAGTCACATGCTGATGCATGGTACGTGTACCATCAAACTTACTGTTGTGGTTAACATTTCCCATTAATGCCCCCAGCATGGGAACTTATCAGGCTGACTCATACTGAGAACGCTTTTTTCAAAAATTTATATATTCCCTAGCACTTCAGTTTTTGGAATTTGTAGACTTGATGTTGTTTGCAATTGTCATTCGCTACAAACATCAGACTCAATCTATTTGATCTTTCCCAACTTTGATGGAAAATAGATCTCTCTTCAGTACTGCTTTCATCAGTAATAGCATTTGGCCTTTCATTTAATAGTGCTTAGTCAAGATCCAGAACACCTAAGTGAAACTGAACCTGCTCAGACCAATCTGGATAATTAAGGCCATTAAACGTAACAATAGATGAAGCTTGCGAATGAAGAGCAACATGCACAGATACTGCAGGCAACATAAATACTTACACATTAATGCTTTGAAGTTAACACTTAATGTAGATTCAGATAAAATTTAAACAATACTTAAATGTGTATTGAAGTTTACCTTTGGGCAATTCAACAATACACCATAATACACATAATTGATGCTTAACTTTAATTTTACATAATCGGAAATTAAATTTACCTTAATTAAATATGTCTGTTATCTTTGGATATACTAAACATATTTAACCAAGAATATTAATTACCTACAATTCTATCATAACTTATAAAATTAATTCATCAACCTTTGGGTGATTTTTAATATTTTATAATTTATGAATTTCAATATACTCATATAAGAAAATTCATTATGTCATTATATTATAAGCATCTCATAATTATGAGTAGTTAAAATTAATTTAAATGTTTAATAATTAAAAACTTTAAGGTTTGGCCACTTTGGTGACTAACAAACCCACATAATAATTATCAAATTATTTAAATATATAAGCACAAGAATTTATTCAATTTCATTTTATTTGAATAAAATATATATAATTTCAATAATAATCTGTTATTATTGCGTGTATAAAATAATACTTAATTAATCATATGTTATCATGTACTTAATATATATGTATATAAAATCATATCTTACGTATTTTTATTATACTCAAATAAATAACAAGAATAATATCTTAACTATTCTAGTTATAATATAAGTATAATACTTTATTATTATTTTAATATACCATATATGAAAATAAATCGAACAACATATATTAATTATCACTTTATTATTATTTAATACACATTCCTTAAATAATAACAGATCAATTCAATTAATGAAATTTTTACAATTCTATAATCAATAAAATATTTAAGAAGCCAAATAATCAATCATTCGAAAAACATCATCATGCGACAAAATTAATGATGCATCAATAATAAAATTCATCATGTATGCATATATGCATCAATATCCATTAATAATAATAAATTAAAACATAATCAGTATATATGCATTAATAATAAAACATCATCAGTATGCATATATGCTGTAAATGCATTCGGTTACGAAAGTAGGTAAGTAGGGTAGGCTATTGGCCCCTGATTGCTGGTGTTAATATCAGTTTGGCCATTTTGTAAATCTGCTGTGGTGATGATTTTGATCTTCCGTGATGGGCCTTTGCATGAGGTTTGATGTTTTGGTTGTGCTGGAGTGATGTTGGTTTGGTTTGATTGCTATGGTTTGGGAAAATCTGCTTGCTGAACTAAGAATGTGATAAAACCAGTGGGACTTAGGATTGTTGGTGGATAAATGCATTGAAGGAAAACTGGATCTTTCTGGGTCTTGCTGTCTCTGAATTGTTGGTGGAATAAGCGTGCATAAGGGGAAATGCTTCCCAATTTTTTGGCATTACACTCATGCTTTGGTTAGTGGAGCTTCGGTCATTCTCCTGTGAATGGATTGATCTGGGGGATGCACCAAACCTGTTTCCTGATGTTTAGAGAGTAGGAGTTAGTGAACTTTCAATTGATACATAAACTTGTTGCCCGATTTTAAGTGGGTAGCTAATACTTTTGTTCACGCATGATTAGGGAGCAGTTGAAATATGGAGTGAGATTTTGATATAATCTAGTTTGCCTAGTGGTGATCAAATTATTCAAAATCTCAATCTACATATATACTCATAGTTTGTTTTCTAGAAATTATGTAAATGAGCTCTACTCCATTTTGCACATTGAATTGTATGTAACGGAGTAGTACTCCAACTTAGTGGCTCTCTTATTTTGTAATGAGGTGACGGGAATATCCGGCCCCATATTTTGCCCATGGTTATATAAAATTTTAGTTTTCAAAAAAAAAAAATCATTAATAAAATATCCATTAATAATAATAAATTAAAACATCATCAGCATCCATCATGATTCATCATTATGATCTATTCATCTTATACGATCAAAATCATGAAATTATCAATATCAAATATTCATCATCATAATCATTTCATCATCAACATCAAATATTCATCACATATTCACCATCATAATCACGTCATCATCAACATTAAATATTCACTAAATGAATTACCAACATAATTAAATTACAGTAATTAAATTACAATAATTGCGGAATTAATTTGTGGTAATTATCTTTAAAGAGTAATCAAAATAATTATGAATTACAATAATTGTCTTTATAGATAAATCATGAATTCTTAACCTGGATTTAATACCAATTGTTGGATTTTAATTAATCCACGTAAAGCAAATTAATTAATGATTTGCATATATAAATCATAATTGTTTAGATCATAGAATAACAGATTATAACAAATTGTTGGCAATATTTCTTTGCTGAAATTTCTGTTTTGAAGTCGCCAACAACTCTGAAAATTGTTTAGTGCCTGCCCCCCACTGGAATGAATTTAACTTTTTATGAGGACTATGGCTTCTTACTTAGATTTGGAGGTACTGTGCGGAATGAGTTGGGTAGGTTGGTTTTTGCTTCCTATGGTTTCTTGAATAAGGAATCTAGGATTTTGTCTGAAGCCAAATCATTAATTTATCTTGTTGGCTCTTTTCTAAAACTTGGTTTGAACAACTGGATAATTGAAATTGACTCCAATCGAACTAGCTAATACTCAGTGGCGGAACCAGAAAAAAAAAATTAAGAGGGTGCTTATGAAGAGTATAAAATAAAAATAAAAAAAATCTTGTGAAATCGGTTTATTAATTAGACTTGTTTTATATATGAAACGGACAATTAATAGCTGTTGAAATTATAATTCTAATTTTTTATCACTTTATTGTTTGTTAAAATTGTGATTAACTCCCATTCCATATAATATGGCTTCATATGTAATAATGTGAAATAAAAATTTTTCATTATATATATATATATATATATATATATATAAAACTAATAAAGTATCAACTTGACAAACATAATATGAAAATATAAATATATACACATAATAAACTTTGCAAAATTTATTTATTTTAATCATATCTTCAATGTATGCTAAATTCTTGGTACAATAAATTTTTTTATTAAAAGAAATGCCTTAATAATTACCCCTAATAAGAAAAAAACTCATAAAATAAATTTAATTTAGTGTTTCAACATATTCAAAATTTTGAGTATCTTCTCAATTTAGTGTTTCAACATATTCAAAATTTTGAGTATCTTCTCAATTTAATGTTTCAACATATTCAAAATTTTGAATTTTGAGAAGATAGACAAAAATAATTCAAATTTAACTTATGGGCATATAGATTTATTATCAGTTTGAACACTTTCATTAAGTTGTTTATTTTTCTAAATTTGGTAAAGAAAATTAACTTCTTTATTTTATGATAAGCCAAGTAGTTAAAATCAAATTTGATTTGCACTTTTCATTATCGTGAATTAAAAGATAAACGAGAAGGGGAGACCACATCCTATCTCTCAAATTCTAATAATCAAACTAATTACAAACCAATTCATAAGATTCACTTCCCCCTCTATCTCTACAACCTTTACCTATATACAACCACCATAGATCAATTGCAGAGATGTTTCTGTCGCATTTTTTACTATATTGGCAGACTGAGAGGCGAGAGTCACTAGTGCTAAACCTATAAAAATAAGAACAGTAATCCTCAATTTCGGAAATAACGGGGGCGAGCCCTTAGTTCCACCCATGCTAATGCCTTGGCAAACTGCCAAAACTATTATTGGAAAATCTCAAATGAAATAGAGAAATTCTTTGCTATACTCCCAAATGTCTCAACCTTACATTGTGTTAGCAAAGCTAATCGTCTTGGACTTCCTCTTTTTGTTGGAATGTTAATCTCTAGATGATAGTTCAAAATTTTAAAATTATAATGTAGTTTATTGTAAGTGAGTAGTACTCCTAACTTAAAATGCTTTTGATCATTTACATTGGTGATTTGAATATTTTCTTCACCAACGATCTCTTTTAAAGTAATAAAATTTGTAGAGTTGCGCCCCTCCCCATGCATGGGGTTAGAAAAAAAAAAAAATACTATCCCTCTAATGCTTAACTATTTTGCCATGCATATTAGCCTTTTTAAAGCTTTACTTCCCAAATAGCCAAATTGAAAAGAAAAAATCTAAATATATATAAGCATAACAGTTTGAGACAGATAAAGAGAGAAATAGAAGACTAACAAGTTGAAATGATGATTAGAACCATTGCGAAAATGCATTTAGCTGCAGCCTTCTTCATATTTGGTAAGTCCGTGATGATGATTGGAAACTTTTGATTGCACTTTTGAGATAATTTTTGCAAAATTTATAAGCACCAATTTATGTTAGAACTTAATTAATTAAGGAAGGCTTACAAGTAAATATGTCATGATCACAATGATGAATGAAGATATATATTCCACTTTTTGTCTTTTATATATTGAGAATGGATCCTTAACTTATCAATGACGATTTAAACAATTTACATTTTGCCGAACTACTGTCTAAACCACATTAAGACTGGGAGAAAAAACATCAACTACTTACAATAACTCAAAACCACATCATCCATTGGGGTTAGCCCAGTGGTTAGGGAGTTAGCTTCCCGACCTACAGGTCTAGAGTTCGATTCCTGTAGGATGCATGTGAGGGTGTGTGTGTTAAAAAAAAAAAAAAAAAAAACTCAAAACCACATCATCATATCATATGAGAAAATATTCTTGTCTTAAGGGAATATCAATATCATACTTTCAAACCCAAAAGTTCAATTTGACAATTTGTAATATTAGCAGCATTTTTAAACTTGTTCAATATTATTTTAATTAATTTTTAAATAAATTTAAAATTAAAAGAAAAAAAAAACATAATTTTATTTGATTTTTATTTCGAAACACTTACATACCTAAAAGAAATATTCTATTACAATTCTAACTCCAAACTCTAATGGTAAAGGTAACTCGTTAAAAAAAAAAATATGGTTTTAAAATTTGGTGTCGCCTCAAAAGTTTATCATATTTACCAGATTATGAATGCTATAATTTTTAATAACGAATGCTATATTTTGTTAGGTGCCTTTTCCTCAAAAGGCATTTTCAATCCCTTTAAACAATTCAATTTTGAATTGCATGTAAATTTATCTATTTTACCTAAATAAAATTGAAGTTGGCATCCTCTCCCGTCTAGGATTTGTCGACTAAAAAAAAGTTGTCTCATCCTGCTACTATAATATAAAGCTACTAATATACTATAGACAGGTGTTCCTAGAACGCAAGAGAATTGGAAAGTCAATTCTGAACGGGGAATTGACGGTTCTATATTTTTGAATTCAAAATAATACTATGTATTCATAGATCAGTAGGGTAGAATAATAGAATGTTATTGGAAATATGTTATCACTTTTGAATGTGGTACATTGTAAACCTATTTCTCTATAATTCATAAATAAATTCTAAATGTTTACATAAGAAAAGAAATTTCAAATGCTTAACCATTCATTGTTATTAGAATGTTATTTCTGTTTCTTATTCTGAGTAATTCTATTTTTATTTACAATATATAGGTGAACCAATCGTCATATTAATTTTTAGAGCTTAAATTATCCAGTGATAGAATAAAAATAATTTAGAGCAAAATACAATTACTCTACACGTCAAACACATACGCTTATAGTAAAGTTCTATATCTCCAAATTTATCGAAGTAAAACTTCAATCTTCCATTGCCAAAAATTCAAGAGATGAAAAACAAAATAAATTATCTCAAATTTTGAAATAATTTAAAAGATTTAAAAAATATATACAATATCAAAATTTTCTAATTTCCAATAAACTAAAAAGTCATCATTGTTACTATTGTCTTCTTTTTAGCATCAGTCATGGGTGATCTAATAAAACAAGCATTGATAGTGGCGACTAAATCAAAATCTTCCGCTACCACTAGTACAAAAATAGCCTGTTAAACCAGTTAAATCTGGATATTTACACCGGTTATTTTGAAAATGAACCGGTGTATATACAGGCGGGGTAAAATGTTCATATTTTTTACACCGGTTTTATAGAAATTATAGAAATGCATCCAGCCACCAGAATCCAATCAACTAACGCACAAATTCCTTTCACGGTTACTGAATCCATCCATAGCTGAACAACATCCATCCATCATCAAGGAGGGTATCCCGCAACTCCAAAAAAACCGCTGCTTACCATCGGGATAGGGGGCTCGAATCTGGAAGCACACATTTGATGGGCAGGTCGGAGCACACGTTTGGCAGATCTGAGCCTTGTGAAATGTTTAAGTAGTATTAGTTGGATCGATAAGTTGTCTCCTTCACAAAAAAGTAAAGACAGCAAGCAAAGAACATTTTTTATTAGATATCAGTTTCTCTAAGAACAAAATAGAACTCACCAGTAAATATTTGACAAGCAAGATATTTGTAATAAGATAATTAAAACCCAAAACAATAACGAGTCCTCCTCAAAGAAAAACATTCCTTTCAGGAAAACAATGAATGAAAGGGAAGAAAAAAATATTTAGTCTGACGATTGATAGACTTATCTAATTCTCAAACCCGAAAACTTCTCCACCTCAGTGGTATCCTCATTTGAGCTATTCTTGGGTTTGAACTTGAGAGCGCGGGAGAGAAAGAGTTTTGGTAGGATCGATCTTGCCAGGTCTTTTAAAAACAGTTGAAACTTATTTACACCAGTTGTAAGATAACCGGTGTAAAAAGTCACTTTTTTCCAAAAAAAATAAAAAATAAAAAAAAAATATTTACACCGTTATTATATAACCGGTGTAAAAGGTACACTTTTTACAAAAAAAAAATAAATAATATATATATATTTACACCGGTTATTATATAACCGGTGTAAAAGGTACACTTTTTAAATAAAATAATACAAAACTCGTCCATTTAACGATAAAATAATAATACAAAACTCATCCATTTAACAACTTTGACATAATTTTCTCCTTACAGATAAGAGATAACCTCCAGCATCTACTCAAATAAATATGTCATTATCAACAATTTTAAAAAATATTAATCCCAACCTAATCTAAAATAAACATAAATAAATCCCAAAATATTAATACATATGATTCATTAATATAAATAATTAACAACAAATTCAGTTGATGAATTAATGATTATTAACCAATTAATGTTTTCACTAGTATACATATATATAGTTCTATTTCTTACCACAAATAAAGCAAATAGCTAATAAGAGCCAGCAGAAACACATGAAAGGGTATGTAAATTCAAGAAGCATGTCCTTTTCAAGTGTTTCTTGGGTTATAAATTAAAGGTGGTTGTTCAAACTCTATCCTCTCGTTTAATTGAGTCCTTGTTTTGTAGTATAAATTAGTAAAAGATATATCAAGTATCATCAAAGATTTGTGGCTTAAAAAAATAAGGGCTTTAATCAACTCTAAATAAATGTTTTAATAGAAAATATTGGATTAAAACCTAAAGTATAAACAATTATAATATATAAATGCATATAATTGAAGCATCTTCAATGAATTAAACCTATGTATACTAATAGTTATAGAGCTGAACATTTTGTTTTGATTAATTCTAAGTTTCTTTTTGTCCTTAAAAGTGCCCTAGTTTAAAAACACTCCCGATCTTCTTTTAGTTGAAATTTGTTTCATTTTATAAATAATGCAATAGAAAATTCTCTAGGATTTAAAAATCCCACTTAATTGGTCATCTTTGCTTATACAATCATCAACTTAGCTTCAAATTTTTTTTCAATATCTATAATCAACTTTTTTTTTATTATTTATTTTTAATTTAGATCAATTACTTCCCATCCAATATCCTCCATCCACCATAAAAATTTAAAAGCATAAATAATAATCATTTAGTCCCATAAATAATCTAGAATCTATTATATCCCTAATTGAACAACAACACATATGGTACACTAGAATCTATTATCATCTTTGCTTGTCATTTGAGACTCCACTTTTTACACCGGTTATCTTATAACCGGTGTAAAAAGTCACTTTTTTCCAAAAAAAAATATATATATATTTACACCGGCTATTATATAACCGGTGTAAAAGGTACACTTTTTACAAAAAAAAAAAAAAACTATTTACACCGGTTATATAATAACCGGTGTAAAAAAATTATACTATTTACACCGATTATTATATAACCGGTGTAAATAGTTCTCATGTCACTTTAATATTACGATTATGCCACCGCGTTTTAATAAATTACACCGGTTTTTGTTTAACCGCTTTAAAAAGGGCGGTTTAAATTCGTCATTTTGTAGTAGTGTACATTGAGTTTTTGCTCTTTACTAGTGCTTTTAAACATCTAATCTACTAAAAATTGAATCTCTAAGAAACCATCGCAACTATTTTTTATTCAAAATATGGTCACCTTAACTAAAAACTTTTTCAATAGCAATGGTTAATGACCAAGCTACTAAGATTTCTTTGGCGATCGCAGAGTTGACGTAATACATTTGACTTTTATTTTTCCACTCTTTTAATACTTTGAAGTTTTTAACACTACCACTCTCAAGTTTGTTAGTCAATTAATAAAATCAATGATGTGATTACACATTTCTCAAGTTAAAACTGTTAAATACTAACTAAAATGGGTTCAATTTGTATCACTCAAAAATTTCAAGTCATTGCCGATCGACTATCTACAAAACATGGATAAAGTTTCAATTAAATCCATTCTGAAGGCTGACTTTAGCTATAGAGGATATATAGCTAAAAATGTTGCAAATTTTCATGAAGGAATCGTGATGTAAAATTGTTAAACAGTAAAAACTATTGTATCCAAGAATGTTGGCAAAGCTGGGTGCATTTAGTGCATCAAGCAAAGCTTTTGATGAGGAAGCTGCCATCCCGGCCTGCAAGAATCGAAGGAGCTATACGATTTGACAGATTACGGTTTCCTTTTGTTAGAAAATCATATATTCATTAATACAAATATATATCTAAAATTGAGGTTCCTTTTTTGTGTTAAGGCAGTTATATTTTAATTTTTGAGCGGGCAAAATTCTAATTTTTTTTTTAAAACTCAATTAAAATTAATTAGAAATTCTAGCTTAATTGCTTTCGAGTGTGCAAAGGAGTAGTACTCCTCATTTATATGTTTTTGCTATTATAATATTCTATGGTTGAGTATGTTCGCCCTCTTGTAATCTTTTAATTAATTAAATTTGAGAGTCGTGCCTCTGCATAGGATTAACCTAATAAATAAAAAAAAAATACAATATTGTATCCAAATTTGAACCAATAGAGCCAAACAAATATTGCACTACTTTAATTTGTTGTCGAGCAAACATTTCAAATACATTATTTATTCAATCATGACAACTTAAGAACGTAGACATTTTGTGTCGAAATTAAGGCCAAAGTAAGTACAGCAAAACAAAATCCATTTTCAACTTGAAGATCGAAATCGATAAAAGGGAATCAATCCAGATTAGCAACCAATGCATGATTGAACATCAATGCGTATATGCCATTAATGGAGATTAATTCAACCATTAGTGCTACTGAGGCATTCTCCAAGGTCATTTTCCATGCCATCTGAATGCTGGCCAATATTCGCACATACGTAACCATCACAGGGGCAATTGCTATCGTCGTAACAGTAGACACCATCGCATTGTGTAGCTGATCCATCTTTATTCAGAAAAGCAGCCAAGTCTCTTCCTTCACTTTTAGGCAAACATAAAACTGCACATTATATATATATATAGGAATTAATTAGAACAAATATATATGTTAGCAAAAAGATTTTACAATGAAATTTCTATCAAACCCTTAAGAATAAGCAAATGTTTTGTTAATTTTACTTGAAAAACTTGTAAATTTATGGTATAAATTTGGCTCCCAAACTGTGTTATATTAATCTCAGTTGAACATCTCTAAAATGAGAAATTCTTAGATGCATGGCCTGTGGACATTGTAAGTTTTTCATGCTTGCGAATTGCGATCCCAAATTATTGATATAAATTTCTCCACTTTCCAAGCAAAAGTCAGATGTTATTCCCATGTTTACATCCAAGTAACAATACTCCCGTCAGGATAAATCTGACCCCTTCCCCTGTTCCCGCCCACGTATATAGGATATTTTAAGAAGTGAACATTTTTCTTAGTAGCGGGGTTGGGAAAAGAATAGGAAAGGCCATTTCACTATATTTCTGACCGGGAACGGGGCCCTATCACAAGAATATTTTTTTTATTGGGTCGATAGCTCTGAAAAGACAAATTGCTTATCTTTTCTTTAGTTATTCACTAGAGCAATTATGATATGATCTTTTCTTTAGTTATTCACTAGAGCAATTATGATCTGGAAGTCGATTCGGGGCAAGTGTTTTACCTGTTTTATGCAAGAATTTTCTCCACAAAATTCATTTTAATGTTTCCCTTTCAACCTAATAAAGCGGTGAAACAAAATCTTAGAATTATTTTACGAGCTAGCTTTGAAAGAATTGAAGATTCCGAATGCATACATGTTTGAGAACTACACTTAGAGAGTGACTATTAAATATTAATTAATGGAAACGCTCAAATGGAAGAAGTGCTCAATATATATAGAATTGACAAGATCAAACTATATAGCTAGAAAGAGTGCAATATTTGTGGGGATCTGCCAATTTATTTGTGTGTGCATAAAAAATGGAATGAAGTGATCAATTGTTTAAGAAAACGATAGAGAGATTGAGAACTGACAAGCTAAAATGAAGAGAACCAATATGGAAATGGATTTAACTGAAGCCTTTCCCATTTGTGATGATCACTGCAGGAAATTAACAATTGTTGATGCTTTTGAAAACATAAAAATGGGACAAATTTATAGGATGAAATTGATAAGAATGATACATTCAATGCAAATGATGCTGATTAATTGGTAATTGATGCTGTCATTATTGAAGATTGATATTGTCATATGTCATTATTGAAGATTGATATAGCCATTATGATGATTGGTGATTAATGTGAATAATTATGGTAATTGAATATTGATATTACCATAGTTATGATATTTTCATTTATGATGATTGATCATTAATTAGATTGATAGAGTGAGTGATTAATTTAATTAATGTAATAGATTTTTATATGATTTTATCATTTTACTCCACCCCTATATAATTAGGGTTGCATTGTAATAGATTCAGTAAAGAAAATACAACAGTCTTTTTCTTCACTTCTAATTTCTTCATGTATCAGAGCCTGTCTAGTTATTCAAATATTAGATCAACTATGAAGAACCCACTCTTACCATTCAATCTTTTCATCAATGTGTCAGTTTGGTATCAACCAAATTAGGCTCAAATAATTATCTTATTTGGAGATTCACAAATCCTCCATTTGTCTCGCAGCCTAGGAGTTCTTCATCATTTACAAAAGGATGGTGAAAAACCAAACCACTGCTAGATGACAATGAAAAAGGGAGAATCCGGGCCATATCTTCTTGTGGTTAACAAACGATGGACTTTTTATCTCATGGTTACTTAGTACAATAAAGGAGAAGCTCAACCCTCAATTGGTGAAGAAGGCCACTGCCTATGATGTATGGAGTTTATTGGAAAGAAAAGCTATTGCCAACTACGATTGAAAAGGAAGGACTTCTGAAAAATGTGTTGATGACTATCAAAGAAAGGATCAAAATCCTTAGATGAATATTCAAAAAAATTCAATTCAATCTGTGATAATCTTGCAGGCAATCAAAGAAAACCAGTTGATGATCTTGATAAAGTTTTCCAATTTGCTCGCGGAATTAGGAGCAAAATATAAAAGGATTTCGTCTTGCTATGGTAACAAAACCACCTTATCCAACTTTCAATCAATTTTTGATTTCTCTTCAGGGGTACGAACAAACTATTGCTTCTCAAAAAGAAGAAGAGAAAAGTTACATGAACAAAAATCAAGTGTTCTTTAGTCAACGAGGACGAGGTAGAAATGGTGGCGCAGGTAGACGAGGCGGTTTTAGTTCCAGAGGTAGAGGATTTACCCCAGCAGGACGATATAACAATTTTGGTTCGAGTTCAAACAACCTTACAAATGGAGGAACCAAAGAACTTGAACGACCATCAAGCAAAAGGTGACAAACCTATTTTCCAAATTGTGGTAAAATGAATTCATGTTGCTAATTGATTGTTGGTACAGGTTTGATTATTCATATCAGTCAGCAGATTATACCGCAAGCTTTGGCTGCTTTTAAGCTTAAAACACAATGATCCATCTCTCTATATGGATTTCAGGGGCAACAGCGCACATGACCAATGATGCAGGTATCTTGTCTAAATTTAAAAACCATATCAAGGAAATGATGTTGTTTATGTGGTGATGGGAATAAATTGCCTATTACACATAACTGGTAACTACATCTGTTGGAGAAGTGAATTTAAAGGATGTTCTTGTTGTACCTCAATTGAAAAAGAATTTGGTTTCAGTAGGTAAGGCTTACTACTGATAATACTTGCACAGTTGAATTCACGCCCTCTGATTTTGTTATTAAGGATCAACACAGGAGACAAATAGGGAAGGGGCGTAAGCCATGGACAACTCTATGCCTTAAATTCAAATTTTCAAGAACATTGTCAGCAATAAAGAAGGGTGACTCTTTTCCTTGTGGCATCAACGTCTTGGACATCCAAGTGCGAAGATACTTTCTTTATTAAAAGGAAAGAAATTATTGATTTTTTGGCAATGTTAAACCAATCTATTTGTGTTAGTTGTCAGTTTGAAAAAAAGTTGCAAGCAACCTTTCAGCTTGAATAATAAAATTTCTGATTTTCCTTTAAAAAAAGTGCACGTGTGATCTTTGGGGACCAGCCCCTAATGTTTCAAATCAAGGCTTTCGTTTCTATGTTATATTTATTGATGATTTCTCAAGGTTTACATGGATGTATCCATTGAACATAAATCAGACTTCTATTCTTGCTTTCTAAAATTTTAACGATTAGTTGAAAATCAGTTTAATAGAAAAATCAAAGATTTTTCAATGTGATGGAGGTGGAGAATTCAACTCTCTTGAGTTTCTTAATCATATTGGTCAGTGTGGAATTCAACTACAAATTTCATGTCCAGGAAACACCAGAACAGAATGGAGTTGCTGAATTGAGACTGGTTTAAACAATGTTGTTCATGCTAAATTTGCCTTTATTTTTTGTGGATTGAGGCTTTTCTTGTAGCCACTTATTTAATTAACAGGATGCCGTCACAAGTTCTCAAAAATCAGTCTCCTTACACAAGTTATACCAAAAGGAACCTGATTATCAAAAGTTTGCGGGTTTTTGGATGTCTATGTTTTCTTCTTGAGATATCAAGGAAGAAATAAAATTTGCTACAGAAAAACTTATCCATGTGTGTTTCTTGGATATAGCCCAGTTCATAAGGGGTATCGATGTTATGAACCTCAAACAAAAAGAATTTATCTATCCAGGACATGTTATTTTTGAATGAAGGCAAATTTCCATACAAATCAGTTTCACAGGAATCAACTTCCATGTCTTTATCTCTGGCTGAATTTCCATCACTTGACGAATTTGTTCAAAGCAAAAGCAAATAGTGGTCCTACAACCATTCAGCAAGAAAATGAGACTATGGACAACTCTACAAATGTTAATGTTGATATTTGTTGCACTGATGATTCTTGTGATACAGGTATTGGTGGCTCTCCTCATAATCCATGCAACTCTGTTCCACCAGAAAATGATGAAGAAGTAATTGTTGATACAGGTGACAATATTAATAATGATGTTCAGACACGTCCGCAACGACTTCGACAAGCTCCAAGTTATTTACAGGATTATGAGTGCTATTCAAACCCATTATTGGTTGAACCTCAACATTATCTAATTGCACTCAAAGATCCTCGATGGATGCGCTGCTATAGAGAGGAATTAGAGGCACTTCATTCAAACAAAACTTGGTCACTAGTTCCTCGACGCTCTGATGCAAAATGTCGTTGGATCTAAATGGGTATATAGCCTTAAAACAACGTGAGGATGGATCCATTGATCGATTCAAGCTCGACTTGTTGCTCGCGTTTTTTTCTCAAATTTCAGGTATTGATTTTGATGAGACTTATAGTCCAGTTGTTCGTCATACTACAATTAGACTTGTTATTGCTCTCTCTACCTCTCAAATTGGTTTATGAGACAACTAGATGTGAAAAATGCATTTTGCATGGTCATCTTAAAGAAACAGTGTATATGGAGCAGCCAGCCTGGTTTGAAGATCCAAACCAAATCGGATTCGTCTGCCTTTTTCCATAAGTCAACTTTATGGTTTGAAAACTAGGCTGCCTCGAGGTTGGTTTTGATCATCTATCTCAATTATCTACTTGCATTGCATTTGGGTTTATGTGTTGTGAGTAAGTCTTGTTTACGACAATTTGCAAGGAATGTTGTCGAGAAGGTTTTTACTAATAATTCGATATTCCAAAATCATTCCATTCAGGATGCTTGTACTCTATCAAAAACGTCGGATTTCTAAATTTTCATTAGGGTCCCCCTGGAATTCCTTCCAGAGCCCTGTTGTATAATTTTTATGGATTCTGTCATTTCGACCGATTCGTACTAAATAACGGTGCTAACGAATCGCCCTTCTTTTTGGCCATTGAACCTCCCAATCCAATTCGTCGTAACACTCATAATGATCAACTTTACGAAGATCCATTGTATTCCGGAAGCTCGTAGCATCGGTCCTGATAGAACCCCAATTTATTGCTTCTTCCCCGCCAACAATTCCTACGCTCTCAACCCGTTCTAAAAAAATAGGATTACGTGTAATATAGCTTTTGATAGTCAGTAACCCCTGTTAAAAAGTAATCGCAAAAATCCAAACATTTATCTATCCGGCCATGAGGTAGATCAGCAGCTACTCCCCCGATACGAAAAAAATTATGCATCATTCGGCATACCAGTGTAGCAGCTTCGAATAGGTCATATATCAATTCTCTTTCTCGAAAAATATAGAAGAAAGGGGTCTGTGCGCCAATATCTGCCATAAAGGGGCCAAAGCCATAACAAATGGGAAGCTATCCGACTCAACTCCAACATAATGACTCGGATATAGCTAGCTCTTTTAGGTACTTGAATATTGCCTAATTGTTCAGGCCCATTTACGGTTATTGCTTCTGTGAACATAGTAGCTAAATAATCCCAGCGTGTTACATAGGGCAAATATTGTATAATTGTTCGATTTTCCGCAATTTTCTCCATCCCTCTATGTAATAACCCAATATCGGTTCACAGTCAATAACATCTTCACCATCTAGAGTAACGATGAGTCGAAGAACACCATGCATTGATGGATGGTTGAGGGCCCATTAACTCTCATGAGGTCCTTTCTTGTAGCTGGTACATTCATAAGTTTTTTACCCATTCATTCTTCCATGAATTGCTGAAAGTGAAAAGAAGTTAATTCAAATTTAAACCAATAAAAAAGAAAATTAAGTACTAAAAATTAAATTGCCATGACTTTTGTAATCTTGTAATTAACGAGTTTTTGTCTCTCGAATACCCAACTATTATTTGTCTATGATAAAAATCTGATCAAGATGATGCTTCTTATCTATGTTGATGATATTTTGGTGACTGGAAATAATGAAACAGCCATTTCAGATTTGATTTTGTAGTTGAGTTCAGAATTTGCCATCCAAGATCTTGGTTCTCTAAGTTTCTTTCTAGGTGTCGAGAATAAATACTTTCCTGAGGTGTAATTCTTTACACAAGGGAGTATATTATCAGATCTGCTCGCAGCCGCACTGGCATGACTAACTGTGCTTCCGCTGCCACTCCAATGGTTCTTAAGGATACATCTTCTGAATCAAATGAAATATCTATAGACGTCACTTACTACTTAAGTGTCGTTGGGGCTCTTCAATATCTTACATTTACTCGTCCAGATATTCAACATGCAGTGAACAAAGTTAGTCAATTTTCTCACAACCCTACTGCAATAAATCTTCAGGCCGTCAAGCGTATTCTTCGCTACATTAAAGACACGAAAGATTTTAGATTACGTTTTATTTCTCGAAGTCCACTTTCTTTATATGCATTTTCAGATGCAGATTGGGCTGGATGTTATTTGACTCGACGAAGTACAACCGAATTTTGTGCATTTTTAGGTGCAAATTGCATCTCATGGTATTCTAAAAAGCAACCTACAGTTGCTCGCTCGAGTTCAGAAGCTGAATATAGATCCATGGCATCTACTGCTGCTGAATTAACATGGCTTACATGTTTATTGAGGGATATTGGTATCAGTCTACTTCAGCCTCCACAATTATTTTGTGATAATATTAGCGCGCTTCATATGTCTGTTAATCCATTGTTTCATGCTCGAACGAAACATATAGAAATTGACTATCATTTTGTTCGGGAAAAGGTTGCCATGGGAAATCTTGTTACCAGTTTTGTGCCCTCTAATCAGCAACTAGCTGATATTTTTACGAAATCTCTGTCCAAATTCTCATTTTTCTACTTTCGAAGCAAGATCGGACTAGATTTGCTTCCCGTCTCCATCTTGAGGGAGGCTGATAAGAATGATACATTCAATGCAAATGATGCTGATTAATTGGTGATTGATGCTGTCATTATTGAAGATTGATATTGTCATATGTCATTATTGAAGATTGATATTGCCATTATGATGATTGGTGATTAATGTTAATAATTATGGTAATTGAAGATTGATATTACCATAGTTATGATGTTTTCATTTATGATGATTGATCATTAATTAGATTGATAGAGTGAGTGATCAATTTAATTAATGTAATAGATTTTTATATGCTTTTATCATTTTACTCCACCCCTATATAATAGGGTTCATTGTAATAGATTCAGTAAAGAAAATACAAACAGTCTTTTTCTTCACTTCTAATTTTCTTCAGAAATTAGCCATTTCTTCGGCTAAACAACTACATTCATCCAAATACATAAAAACAGAATAAACAAACATTTCAAAGTTTTCACAAACATTTTGGATCAAACCTTCGACCTTCTAATCCATTACATCGAGAAAGTCTACATCCATCCAAATACAAAAAACGGAATAAAAAAAATATTAATTCAAAGCATGCACAAGCAATTTGGATCGAATTATCGACCGTTTAAACCATTACTTCGAGAAAGTACATATAACTACGGACAATAACGCAAATAGAATCGTTGGTGTATTAAATTAAAGTTAATTAATTATTAGTTTTCTAAAACGGTTCGTTTTTTAAATATAAGCTAATTTCTTAATAGGTTTTGTTTTTTTTTAATTATTTATTTTTTATATGGATTAACAAATTTCCTAATAAGAGACTAATTGAAGCAAGATGTCTTGCAAAAGGAAACGATTATGAGGAATTGTAAGAATTTTTCAAAATTGAGGAAGAATTATTTTGGATAAAGGGTTGTACCTTATTTTATTTTAATTTTTAACACACAAAGTCACAAATTCTAGTGAAATGGGGTTATATATGTGATGGGTTTAATGTCACGCGCCTATGCATACATTTATTACTCTTCGCGTATAAAGTATCAATTTTTTTATATATATCAATTTTTCACGTATAAAATATCAATTAATCACGTGTCATGTATTATTTTTCACCTCTCATGTATAAAGTATTAATTTTTTGCACAATGGGTCTCCATCACTGATGATGGCAAGGTATACCAAATACTTAACCACATGCTTAACAAAGAATCGAGCCCTCTGCTGCGCAATTGGTTGGTGAAGATAGCAAACTTTTCTAACATGGTTGATCGCCCAACAAAATAGTTGTTTAGCGAATGACTCAACCTATACATCCAGTATTTACACACTTCAAGGTGTATCACTTAAACTATTTATTCCCCCTACCCCTGTATTAATGAAAGGCCCAGAAAAGTTACCAACCAAGGCCCTATTGATGAATGAAAGAAAGGGTTTATGAGCCCTAAACCTGAAAAAGTCCATATATAGTGTCAGTCTTGTAATGAACTAAAGGGAAGCTTGCTCGACTCTGAATAAAAGTGGAAACTGACTCCCTCTCCAAATTGGTCGTACAAGACTCTCTTCACGATTGGAGAAAAATGCTTTTTAAGCCAACACTAAAAAAATCGGGAAGTTGGACTCTCTCTCAAAGATGCTTTCGAACTTGCAACAAAAAGAAAAGGCAGTTCTTATTGGGCCAGCTTGGAATACCCCAAAAATTCCTGGCTCGTGAGTTCCTTCTTTTGGCTCAATGTTAGCTCTGTTTTGTCGAAGGGGAACCCTATTTTTCACTTTGTCAAAATATGCAAAATTTCTTCCTTTTCGTGGAGGATTAGATTCAGTTACTGAGGTGTATGGTTGACCAATATTGCACACTAAAATTTAATTAGCTAATACAATTCTTTTTCTGAAGGGGTCACATGCATAGGACCATCTGGGGCTTTGGTCATGGTTTGAAAGATGTCTTAGAAGCTCACAAAGGGTCATCTATATTTTAGTCGTTAGATTCTGGTTATAAATATTAGAGTTTAGCTCTGATTGAGAAATACAAGTTATAGTCTCTTATTTCATTAAAAGTCTTTCTAAAGTTTGAGCGTTCTTGAATTTATTTCATAGATAATCTTTTCACGAATTGTTACTTTTCATTATTTTATCCATTTAAAAATTTTCTGTTTTTAATTCATTAAGTAGTGTTTTTCTGCCTTTAATTCATTAAAGTAGATTAGCATTAAATTCTTCTTTCTATTAAACACTTTTTTTATTTTTGCAATTAGTAATACAAAATTATTCCTTCAAATTAGTTTAGTTTAGTTTTAGCATTAAACAGCTTTTAATGTTAAGATTGAAAGCTCCATTAATTTCCAGTAGTTTAAAATTTAACTATTGAGTAATGGGAATAGATTTAACTTGGAAGAAGCTATAGATCACGTTAAAAAAATTTCAGAACATAAATTGCAGAAGTTCATTGATCGTTATTGGCAAAGTTGGACTCATTTTTTGAATTCAATTGGCAACTGTTTGCCCAAATAGAAGACTACTCCAGAATTAAACGATAAGCTTTCTGATGAAGCTCAAATTCGCACCTCGAGAAATAATCCGAGCTGATATAATCCGAGCTGAATAATCCAAGCTCCAAGCAATAATTCTGGTTCTTATCTGTAAAACAAGATAACGTTAGAGTAAAAGCCCGAGGTGATCCCCGGGAGTTCCACTCCGATGCTAAAGTCAGTAAAAGTTGTATGAGTAATCATCCTCCCCCTATTTAGTAAAAACAAGTGAATATATAAAATCAAGAATAATGTTACCGTTGCTCATTCATATCTGTTCCTTGATATTATGTAGTTTGTTGTAATCCCATATCTTTGACTGATTCTGCCCAGATTTAAATAGTTATCTGAATATTGTTATATCACCAAGTTTGACTTATTCCTCTATATTAGGAAATGTTTGAATCGTGTTACGTCAATACCTCCTCAGGTCGGTATAAATATTTTTGTTCCGACCTGACAACAACACCCAAATATTTTTGAGCTGATCTCCTTGATTCTCATCATGAAAAAATGATGCTTTGATATCAGAAAAGATGAGAGAATAACTTCTGATCTTAAATCCTTGTACGCTTTTCTTCACCATTTCCAGAATTTGTTATTTTTCCCCAGAGTTTCTTCTCGGAGATTCTAATAAAATTTCCCTTCCTGAAGTTTCTTTATTTCCTTATAATTCTTTACAAGGAATTCACCTCGGGAATTTTGTCGTAGTTGTTTTATAGATTTTCACAGAGTTCTTTTCTCCGGAATTGCCATAGCAACATCAAAAAGCTTTATCAACTTACTACATCTCAAGAAAAGAATACTCCACTAATAATATTTCCTTAAATTCTGAAAATTCCGAGTTCTTGGGATAGATTTCTCTTCCATTCTTGACATCGTGCTTGACCTTATTTGGTTCCAAATCCGAGCTTTAATCTTCCTTTCGAGGCATTTCAGTAATGAAATCAACTAACGCCTGACCTTTAATCGCTGTTCGGGGTTTGAAAGTAATATCATTATCTCCGAACTCAATAGCCCACTTGGATAATCGTCCGGACGCCAAATGTTGCAACTCAACTATTCACCTCGGGAATTTTATGACCGAGCTAAGGAGTTTGTCGACCTCCGAGCTAAGAAGTTTTATGACCAAGCTGAAATAATCCGACCTCCAGTGCTAAGAAGTTTTTTTACCTAGCTGCAATAATCCGACCTCCAGTGCTAAGAAGTTTTTTGACCGAGCAGAAATAATCCGACCTCCAGTGTTAAGGAGTTTTTCTTTGTCCTAGTTTTACTGTATTTTGGGTTCCTATTTCCCAAAATTTTATTGACATTTTATCCTTAGAGATTTTGTCCCTGGATATGGATGTTTTGTTTCCCTAGAATTTTGTTCTCGGGATTTTATCACCTTTGTTTCTCTAGAGATTTTTTCTCTGGAGTAGTTGAATATTTTCCCCAAAATTTATTCTCGGGGTTTTGTGTCATTTGCTTTTTCTAGAGATTATGTTCCCCAAAATTTTGAGCTTGCCACGTATGTTGGGATTTTTCACAGAGATCTTTTTCCTCCGGAATTAATCACCAAAGATATTTTATTCAAAAAGAACTGACTTGTTCTTATTACATTATTGAATAAAACTCCCGATCTAATAATACTTCAAAAAATCCCGAGCTCATAATACTTTAAAAAATACCGAGCTCATAATAAAAAAAATCTCGAGCTCATAATACTTTAAAAAATACCGAGCTCATAATACTTCAAAAATTCCCGAGCTCATAATACTTCAAAAATTCCCGAGCTCATAATACTTTAAAAAATACCGAGCTCATAATACTTCAAAAATTCCCGAGCTCATAATACTTTAAAAAATACCGAGCTCATAATACTTCAAAAATTCCCGAGCTCATAATACTTTAAAAAATACCGAGCTCATAATATAAAAAATCCCGAGCTGACAAAGCCTCGAAATTCCGTGCTGATAGAACTTCAAATTTCCGAGCTGACAAAGTCTCGAAATTCCGAGCTCTAATAATTCTTCAAACTCCTGAGCTCTAATAACCCGAGCTCTAATAATTCTTCAAACATAGTTGACCAGAAATATCCGAGCAGCACGCATACGTTTTCGCCGAGCTGCAACTTTATCCTCTGGTAGATTTCCCGACCTTAAAATATAAATCGGGGTCATCTAATTTTCGGTTCCTTTTCCCCTCATCTCGAATTTTTATTCCTCTTTTTTCGTTATCCTTTTTCCTTTGGTCCGCCTGTTCTCCTTTGGCGTACTTCTCTGCTCGGTCCATTAGTTGTTCCATATCACATGGTGGATCAGTGGCCATCTTTTTATAGAAACGTCCAGGTCGTAATCCATTGAGAAATGCCCCCACCAGAACATCTTCAGAGCAATTTTTCACTTGCAAGCTTTCGTCATTGAATCTACCCATATAACTCCAAAGGGACTCACTCTCTCCTTGACAAAGATTTAGTAACTCTGCCGTAGACTTGTCAAATTTCTTACGTGGCAAAAATCGGGTAAAGAAAAGATCACATAATTGAGAAAAGGAAACCACACACCTTAGCCTTAAGCCTTCATACCAGAGACGAGCTTTTCCTTCCAGTGTGGTAGGAAATGCCTGGCACTTTGTTTCCTCTGGTGCCTTCAAGAAATCTATTGTGGATTCAAATCTATGAATATGATCGTTAGGATCCGTGTCCCCCGTATAAGCCTGCAGCTGTGGTAACTTAAACCGTGGAGGTAGAGGAAAATCAACGATCTCTTTTGATAGGGGGCTGTCTCTCCTGGGTCTTCTCTTTCCAGGATTTCTACCCTCATTATTGTTTGTAGTTTCCCCACTTCCAGTTCGGGGAAATGGATGCGTCTTAGATTTCCCTTCGTTTTCTCCATCGTACTCGGCATGGATCACCAGAGGTGTTTTCCCCCGGACTTTCTGCTGCTTATCTTTCTTCTTCCGGGCCTCCTTAACCATAGCCTCCATTTGATCGTAATGTTCAACAAATATTTTCATCATTTCCGGAGTGATGTGATTACCTTCTTGTTGCGATTTCTTTGGATCCTTCTGGTGAGATGGTGACGATTGTCCTTCTCCTTCTCGCCTGCTAGTCTGAACATTTCCTCTCATTGATCTTGTGTTTGCCATCACAATGATAAATTTGTTGTGTGAACCTTTTGTTTGGTTCCCACAGACGGCACCAATTGATGAAGCTCAAATTCGCACCTCGAGAAATAATCCGAGCTGAAAAATCCGAGCTCCAAGCAATAATTCTGGTTCTTATCTGTAAAACAAGATAACGTTAGAGTAAAAGCCCGAGGTGATCCTCGGGAGTTCCACTCCGATGCTAAAGTCAGTAAAAGTTGTATGAGTAATCATCCTCCCCCTATTTAGTAAAAACAAGTGAATATATAAAATCAAGAATAATGTTACCGTTGCTCATTCATATATGTTCCTTGATATTACGTAGTTTATTGTAATCCCATATCTTTGACTGATTCTGCCCAAATTTAAATAGTTATCAGAATATTGTTATATCACCAAGTTTGACTTATTCCTCTATATTAGGAAATGTTTGAATCGTGTTACATCACTTTCTTTACCCTTTCTTCTTCTATATTAATTTTATTTACGTCTTCCAATAATTGCTTTTGTGTTTATGATAAAATGTTGTAAAGTAATTTTATTTTTTGGCATTAAAATAATGAAGCACTAATTAATATTTAATTATGAAACCAAAATGAGCATGATAAATTAATGTTTCATAAATTTTAAAAATTCTCTATGCATAATGCTTGTTGTTTGGATTCTTTAAATACTAGCAATGTTTAATTAATCTAAATAATTAATCTCCCATTAAATATCCGTATTTAGTGGATATGACTAATTAGTGGTAAAGCTATTGTCAAGTAAATGAGAATAATAAGTTGATAAATTATCACCGCCAATTTTGATTGCAATTTGTTAAAATTGGGTTCCTTTAGTTCTTAATGTTGTTAGGACATTAAATTCGGTATTGGTTGATTCTAATGGAGTTGTGTTTTAATTAGAGCAATAATTAATTTAAGGTGATTCTTATTAATTATAGATTAACTAAGAAGCAATTTGGTTACGGTGGAACTGATTCTCATTAGCTTATAACTGATTGGTTTATGTGTTGGGACGTGTCTTCTATTTTTTGGAGTTTCTTGCTCTACAAGATGAGGGTTAGAACCAAAAAAAAAAAAAAGATGAGGGTTAGAACAAAGAGATTTGTAGAGGTTATATCCCAATCGGTTAGAGAGAATGTGTCAATCCATAATAGATCCTATAAAAAGATTATGTACTGAAATCTTTTAGACAAGTCAATCAAGCCAATTAATTGAGTGATTGGGCCTAAGGCCCATGTAGGGGCCTGTTGAGGCACCTTTTGTAATTGGGGGTTGATTTGGTTTCAGCAGGCATAAGAGGTATTAATATCCATTAAGAGATATGAGATAGGTCTCTTAGCATAATATTAATATTTCATATGGGATGAGTTAGGCCTCTCAGCGGAATGAGATATTAGTATTCGTTATGAGGGTCAGACTTCATATTTCTTGTGTGAGTCTGTTGTTGGCCTTATTTAGGCTCTTGTGTGTGTTGGGTTTGCCCTTGTTGGGCTTTCGTGTTGGGTATGTTGTTGTGGGTTTGTGGAATATTTCCACCGTCGTAATTCTCCTCGTGATTAGTGAACTTCTCCTTGTGGGCCATGGGCGTAAGTCATGTTGACCGAACCATGTTAAATCTTGGTGTTTTTCTTTATTGTTGTTCTCCATATTGTTTGTGTTTGAATTATCAATTTGTTTTCACATATTAACTGAGCTTAAATTTCCCAACATTATGAACGCTAATTAATTATTGACTCAATGATCAATGAATAATTAATTATTGTAGATTTACTTATTTTCCAAACTTTAAATTCTGATAATTTTATTATAATCATTCTAGTTAATTTGTTTTGTTTTACGTTAAATTATTTTGGTTTAATCATTAAAATTTCTTTGTGACATCGCTGGTGGATACTACACAAGAATAATTCTTGATTCCCACATTTGTTGGCTACCTTAAAAGACTACACAACATGTTACTTACCCTATGTAGTAGCCACCATCTCTTTTTATCATGTGCCACACAAGTGAAAAATATAATTCGTCTACACATAGATTGGAAAGAGATCAATGACAATTTAAAACTCAAAATGTAAGATGAAGAACTAAAATAGAATATTTAAAATTGATGGACAAATTCAAAATCAACTCTTGTACTTTAATTTTTGTCGAACAAACATTTCAAATACATTATTTAAGACATAAAATATATCATACATTATTATTCATTCATGAAAATTAACTTAAGAACGTAGACATTTCGTGTCGAAATTAAGGCCAAAGTATAGCAAAACACAATTTATTTTTAATTGGATTAAATACTGTTTACTATCCTCAAATTCTATATGAGGTGCAATTTACACTATCAATGAAATAAATAAGAAATTTAACCCCTTTGATTTAAATTAACTAATTACAAAATTACTATATTATAATTTTTAGTATAACGTCATACATACCCATTTTAGCAGTAGTTGATTTTCTTTGTTAGTATTTAGAATTTCATTAAACATTGGTATAATTTTAAATCTTATAAGAATTTTCTTATAGCAACTTCTTTAAAAGATTCTAAACATGTTATTCTTTTAATATTTTATTTATAAAAAATATAAAATAGTGTGATAAGTTCTTTTGGTATTTTTGAAATTTTCATTTTTTATTTATAAAAAAACAAGTGTGATAAATATTTTTGCTATATTTGGAATTGTAGTTATTTAACTTCTATTTATACATTCACGAATTTCACAAACATATGCTTTCTATATTCTATATAAACGACGTTGATCATGTGTCAAATTTTTTTAACAAACTAGTTCACCATATAAATCATTTAGTAAAAGGATAATTTTTTGTTTATATATTTTAGAATTTATAGATTTGAAAACACCTTGTGCTCAATAATAAAAATTGAAAAAGCTTACAATTAATTATGATGAAATATAAATGCTGTATTCATTTACTTAAAATTTTTCATCATTTTCAAATATTTCATATTGGTAAATATTACAAAAATAATAATGTATAACTATGTCTACAATATTTTTAAAGAATTTGTTAAAAGAAAATTCGCAAAATATTTAGAATTATACACATATTTAATGAAATTCTAAAGGATAACAAGAAAATCAACTATGGCTAAAAAGGGCATTTATGATATTATACTAAAAAATTATAATGTATTAAATTTATAATTTAATTAAATTAAATCAAATGGATAAACTGCTTATTTATTTCATTGATGGCACAAACAGTACCTTTTATACAAGTTGATGTGTAAACTACATTTAACCCTTTTTAACTTAGACGAAATAGATAAAAGGAAATCCAAATTAGCAAGCAATGCATGATTTAATATCGATCAATGCACATATATGCCATTAATGGAGATTCAACCATTAGCTACCAGTACAGAGGCATTCTCCAAGGAGAAATTCGATTCCATTCCAATACTTGCCAATAATCACACATTCGTAACCATCACAGGGGCAATTGATATTGCCGTAACAAAAGCTACCATCACATTGTGTAATTGACGCATCTTTCTTCACAATAGCCACGTATCTTCCTTCACTTTTAGGCAAACACAAAACTGCACATTCTATAGAGAATTAATTATACCAAATATGATAGAAAAATAATTTAAAATGAAATTTATGTTAAACCCTTAAGAATGAGCAAATATCTTGTTAAATTGACTTCAAAAACTAGTGAAGTTATAGTCTAAATTTGGCTCACAAAACTATATATGTTATAATCTCAAATGGATACATCTCTAAAAGGAGAAATTGTTAGATGCATGGATTGTAGACAATGTAAGTTTTTTCATGCTTGCGATCATGACAACTTTTAAAGCAAATTATTCATATAAATTTCTCCACTTTCAAAGCAAAAGTCAGATGTGACGATTCCCATTTTTACATCCAATTATTCATCCGGTTAATGCAAGAATTTCCACCACTAAATTCATTTTTCATGTTTTCCTTTCAACCTAATAAAGGGATCAAACAAAATCTTAGAATTTTAATTAAGAGCTAGCTTTGAAAGAATTGAAGATCCCGAATGCATGCATGAATGTTTGAGAACTACACTGATCAGAGTGACTATTAATCGAAAGGCTCAAATTAATATTGAAAGAAGTACTCAAACAAGAAAGAGTGCAATATTAATTGTGGAGATAGATCTGCCCATTTGTAATTGTGTGTGCATGCATATATATATATATATATATATAATGGAATAATATTGAAGTGATCAATATATAGTTGAAGAGAAAGATAGAGAGATTGAGGATACTGACAAGCTAAAATGAAGAGAACCATTAATATGGGAATGGATGTAACTGAAGAAGCCTTTCCCATTGTGATGATCACTGCTGGAATTTAACTTGTGGATCGATGCTTTTGAAAACATCAAAATTGGGACAAATTAATTTATAGGATGAAATTAGTCGTTTCTTCGGCTAAGCAACTACATTCATCCAAATACATAAAAACAGAATAAAAGAAACATTTCAAAGCATGCACAAGCATTTGGGATCGAATTATCGACCTTCTAACCCAATATTAATTCGAGAAAGTACATTAACTACAGACAATAACGCAAATCGAATTGTTGATGTATTTAATTAATTTGTAGTTTTTAAAAGAGTTTGTTTGTTTCTTAAAGTATAAGTTACTTTTATATATAATATGTTTTGTTTCTTAATTATTTCTTGATATGAATTAGGAAATTTCTTACCCTATAACTAGAGGGTACGTAGTAGCTAAGATTTTTGTAATTTGGAGGTGATTGAAATATTTAGAGAATAGTAAAGATATCTCAAAGAAGTGTGAAAGAAGAAGCTTTCACAGCTTGAATCCAACATACTAACGGATTCGGTGTCGTGTGACTGTTGTGCATACACGTGATGTTGTGATATTATTCTCTCCTCCTAAACATATCCTTGATATAGATAAATATATAGCATTTTTGTGTGTTTATATTTTGTCGAAGTCGTATTAGAGTCAGAACAAATTCATGGTTGTCCATCGGAGACTGAGAAAAATTCTACGTTTTTATAAGAGAGTCAATACACTTGATTCCTAGGTGACTGGCCGAGATCTAGAAAACAAAAGATCCTATTGAGTTTATTTTGTGTTGGACGAAAGAACACTGATAAGTTAGAGTTTGTGTTAAGACAGACTTTTCTTCATGTCAGAATTGATGGGTAGGAACGAAAAAAACATTATCCTATCAGAATATTATTTTAGTTAAAAAATTTGCAAATTTTTTATCCAATTGAGAACTATATATAATGGCTAGAAGGATTGAAAAAATATTGAGCGGCATGGACAATCAAAACATTAAGAAAAGAGAAGAAGAAAGAATGAAGATTTTCAAAACAACGTGGAGAATGAAGATCAAAATTATATATAAAGTTGATGTTCATATTATTTTTTATTTGTTTGTGTAGAGAATGGAGATTTGTTTCTGTCACACCTATTCGAGGAATTTTCACTATTCTCTCTAAATATTGAAATTCCCTTTAAATTACAAAAGATCCGACCATACCCTCTAATTATAGGGTAAGAAATTTTTTAATCCATAGACATAAATAAGAAACAAATTAACCTATTATAAAAGTAACTTTTACTTTTAAAAAGCTACTAATTAGTTAAGTTTAATTTAATACACCAACAATTCCATTTGACTTATTGTCCACACCCTGTTAGAACTTAAAACAGTTCTTATACCAATTTGATAGAATACCCGGAAGCAATATTTATATAGTTCAAAAATATATTTGAGAGGATAAGAACGAAATTACATATGTATGTCACAACCATCACGGCAAACAATCACTTATTTGCAGAATTTCTCCTAACAGTATAGTTTCTCACATATCTTTCAGATATCACTCTTCCTACTCCTTTACCTAATTTACAAAAACTTCTAACTCCCTTTATTTATAGAGAACGATAACAAATTTAAAATATAAAACAACTTGATAAATGTATACCTCCACAAATTCTAATTCCTAACTTGAATGGATGTAGACTTTCTCGAAGTGGTGGGTTAGAAGGTGGAGGATTCGGTCCAAAATGCTTGTGCACGCTTTGAAATGTTTCGTTTATTCTGTGTTTATGTATTTGGATGAATGTAGTTGCTTAGCCGAAGAAACGGCTAATTTCATCCTATAAATTTGTCCCATTTTTATGTTTTCAAAAGGATCGATCGATCCACAAGTTTCCAGTGATCATCACAAATGGGAAAGGCTTCTTCATTTACATCCATTTCCATATCAATGGTTCTCTTCATTTTAGCTTGTCAGTATCCTCAATCTCTCTATCTTAATTTCTCTTAAACAATTCATCATTGTTGGGGAAAATTTCAAAGGATTACAACAATGGTAAATTAAATATTACAGGAAAGGAAATCTCACTAATTATTACATGAATATTGCAATAAATATAGAATACTATCTATTACAATGAATTGCAGAATACATAAAACTCTTCAAATCATGCAGTAATTGCATTTTCCTTTAGACTATATTTGTTACTTTATTGTGCAGTAATTATCTGAGCAAAAAAAAAAAAAAATTATCTGAGCAAATACCCTTTAGGATAATTTGAAGTAATAAGAAATACGTATTGCACTATACATATCTCTATACACTCAGGACAAAGGAAGAGTTTGGCAAGAATAAGTCTTTTTCTCAGAGTGAAAGTCTGCAAGTCTTTCTTACTTTGTGTCAATCCCTTTTTCTTTTCTTTTCAATGTTTATACGTAGAGATTGTTTTTCCAGTTATTAGTTGGAAAGTATTCCAACACATTCCAACAGTTAAATAACCAGTTGGAAACATGTGTCTGATTTCAGACACATCAAAATAACTGATAAGTAATTAATCTGAAAAACTGTCAAAATCTCAACCAATTGAGTTTATGTCAATTTTCCCAGATTTACCCGACGTCGCGACATACAATTACCCCCACGTTACGACGTCCAATTCTAAACAGTTTAGAATTGTAAAACAGTAAGCCACATCGCGACGTGGAGATCTCCACGTCTCGACGTCCAAGCAATTTCAGTTTTTCAGATTTTATTGCTTTGATATTTCAAATATTGAAAAATATCCAACAATCCTCCACCATTTTCAATATTTTGAAAAGTCTTTAAAAGAGTCACAGACTACTCTTGATAATCTATGATTTCAATAATGGTGTCTTTCGATTGAACCACTATTTAAGTACAAAAATCAATAACTAATCATAAATTGGTAGACAAACTTTGAACTAATCATATATGTGACTAGCAACTTTAAATTGTACACATAGATTCAACACTTCCAAATGTTATATATTTTGCATGGTCTTTTGCACTAATCCTTTCATGAGTGATCACAAAGTTAAGTCCATTAAACTTTGTAGATGCCACAAATCTTACACTCATATAGGCAAGCTCTTGATGCCTCCACCATTTTTGGCATTTCCAAGACTTGTTAAGAACCTTTTGATCAACCTTTTCCTCTTGGTGGATAACACAACATTACTTCTCTTCTGGGATGATATTTTGTAATGTTCAAATCACTATAATAGTGTACTTTCATTCATTGAATCTAAGACTAGATGTTGTGACTAGCGTTAGATTGAAGTTTCCACTACTAGTGATTTTATAAAATGGACTTCCATCCCTTTAAAATGTGTTCTAAGTCACATTTCTATTTAATCCTTTTGGTTAAGGATTTTCCAAATTTTCAATTACTTTTAAACTTCACAAAGTTCATAGTAATTCATCACTTGTGATTAATCATATCAAGTCTTAGACCAATATATCTAAACTTATTATTGTGCACTTTTAGCTAGCATAAATGCACTACCTTCTCAATACTTAATTCTATAAAGTATTGGAGTTAGTATCACAATTATTTGATCACATCATTTTTATGTCTTAGACCAAAGTGTCTAGACATACCATTGTGTATTCACAATATGTTTTAGCTTGTTTTAGCTAACATATATACACAATCTCATACAACACTTAACTTTATACTTTAACAAGTATAAATTTATAAGTGTTTAAGTACATTACATTTTAACCTTTAAAAGTTGATTAAGTTTTCAGCTTTGTAAGCTTCAAACTTTTCAATCACTTTTCCTTTAAAATGTAATAAACATCTTTAGCAAACTTTTGTTTGACCACATTACATTTTAACTTTTAAAAGTTGATTAAGTTTTCCAACTTTGTAAGTTAAAAAACTTTCCAAATCACTTCTACCTTCAAAATGTAATAAAAATTGGAATCATAATTGTTTAACATTACATTAGTACCTTTAGAAGTTGATTTCTTAGTTTTTCTAGCTTTGTAAGCTTAAAACTTTAATCACTTCTCTTTAACAATGTAATGAACAATCATACCCAACTTGTACAAGTATTTAATAAACAAAGTTTTACTTATTAAATAAATTAAGTTTGTACAAGTTTCTATTTATTTGGTCTATTTTCTTTCAACTTAAGAAAATAATTGCAAGTAGGTATATGCTTTAATTAGCATATTTATTCAAACACAAATTTGTCCACATTACATTGCAAAAATTAAGAAGTAAATTTTCAAGTCATTAATTTTACAACTTTTCAAATACTTCTTTTTACAATGTAATAATTTAACATAGCAAAACTTTTTCAATCATATCAAGAAAAGTACCATAATACTTTTATTTTTGAAAAATAAATATATGCCATGTACTCATATGCATCATATCTACTTATTTGATTTCCTTCAATCTTTAAGAAAATAACTTGCCTTGTTATTTTAACAAATATGCAAATTTCTCATTTTCTCTTCTTCTTATAATATGGCAAAAATTATGTTTTATCAACACAACATAATCTATTATGCCATAATAAAAAGATTAAATCAAATAAGTAAATTTAAACAAATAGTTTAAACATTACATTACAATATTAATTGCATTAAGGCACTTGTCCTTTTTATGGATTTTAAATTCTTCAAGAATTCAATATTCTTTAACACACATTTAGTGGAACTTTTATCAATCTATTAAGAGAAGTCCTCCACAATATTTAATTTGGAAATTATTGTAACAAAAACTTTAATAATCATCTTTGGATGAATTTTCCATATTGAACCCTTTCTTGTTCAATTAATAAATGACATTCTTTTGTAATGTCCTTCTTGTTACAATAAAACACTTTCCCTTTTGTTAGATTGACATTTGCACTTTATCTTGGCCTCTTGCCTTAGATAGGCAATTTTGGTTGGCCATTTCTACTTTTCCATAATGTGTACTTTGTTAGAAAAAAATACTTCTCTTTCTCTTCTTGCTTTACTTGAGGAAATTTATTTTCCTCTATACAACATTCATTTTCTATACAAATGAATTAAGGAAGTCATTCCCATTTCAGATTTCCTTGAAATCTTTCCAAGAAAGAAATTTTTTTTTTTTCTTTTCTATCTATGTCTAAGGACAAAACTTCTATTATAGAAATTACTATAATAGTTTTCTCAATTTGCAAGTCATGTAGATTAAACTTTTTAGAAAAGTTTCAATTTTAGAAAATTGATTCATCACATACTTGCATTTATCATTTCATAACTTAAAAAGTTTAAGGCAAGAAAGTCTTACTTGAACATCCTTTCAAGAATGTACCTTTCCTTGTGTTCTAGTCCATTATTGTAGAACTTTGTAGACACTCCTTTGTCTTCTTGTCTGATGATCTCCATTCCATTCAACCTTTCCAATTTTCTAGTATTGGAAACCAAGTCCTTTCCTTCTCCTACCATTGTACTACAAAATATAGTCTAAAGATTGTTGGGGAAAATTTCAAAGGATTACAACAATGGTAAATTAAATATTACAGGAAAGGAAATCTCACTAATTATTACATGAATATTGCAATAAATATAGAATACTATCTATTACAATGAATTGCAGAATACATAAAACTCTTCAAATCATGCAGTAATTGCATTTTCCTTTAGACTATATTTGCTCCTTTATTGTGCAGTAATTATCTGAGCAAATACCCTTTAGGATAATTTGAAGTAATAAGAAATACGTATTGCACTATACATATCTCTATACACTCAGGACAAAGAAAGAGTTTGGCAAGAATAAGTCTTTTTCTCAGAGTGAAAGTCTGCAAGTCTTTCTTACTCTGTGTCAATCCCTTTTTCTTTTCTTTTCAATGTTTATACGTAGAGATTATTTTTCCAGTTATTAGTTGGAAAGGATTCCAACACATTCCAACAGTTAAATAACCAGTTGGAAACATGTGTCTGATTTCAGACACATCAAAATAACTGATAAGTACGTAATTAATCTGAAAAACTGTCAAAATCTCAACCAATTGAGTTTATCTCAATTTTCCCAGATTTTACCCGACATCGCGACGTGCAATTACCCCCACGTCGCGACTTCCAATTCTAAACAGTTTAGAATTGTAAAACAGTAAGCCACATCGCGACGTGGAGATCTTCACTTCGCGACGTCCAAGCAATTTCAGTTTTTCAGATTTTATTGCTTTGATATTTCAAATATTGAAAAATATCCAACAATCAGTTCATTCCATTTTATTTTATGCACACACAAATGGGCAGATCTCCACAATTAATATAATATTGCACTCTTTCTAATTTTATCTTGTTAATTCTATATTGATCATTTGAGCCTTTCCATTAATAGTCACTCTCTCAGTGTAGTTCTCAAACATGCATGCAGTCCAGATCTTCTTTCAAAGCTAGCTCTTAAAATTCTAAGATTTTGTTTGACCTCTTTATTATTAGGTTGAAAGGAAAACATTAAAAAAGAATGAGTTTTGGTGGAGGAAAGTCTTGCATAAACCAGGTGAAAATGGCCAATTATGTCAATTATTCCTTAACTTAGGAGTTAATTTTGAATTTGTCCATCAATTTTAAAAGGTTCCATTATAGTTCCTCATCTTATATTTTGAGTTTTAAATTGTCCTAAGTTTGTTTTTCGTCCATGTGTACGTAGATAGATTATGTCTCTCACGTACGTGATACATGACAAAAACGATGAAGGTAATGAACAATAATCATAAAATAAATAAAACATACAATGAAATAAATAAATAGTAAACGAGCTAGATTGATTCATCTTGCCCTTTGATTTATTATGTGACACGCACACGAGAAACGTAATCTGTTTACAGATGGATAAAAAATATACCGATAACGATTTAAAACTCAAAATGCAATATGAAAAACTAAAATGGAACGTTTTAAAGTTGATGGACAAATTCAAAATCAACTCCTAAATTAAGGGACGATTTATATAATTTACCCTATGTAAATATATATGGGATAATGGGAATCAAATCTGACTATTGCTTTGAAACTGGAGAAATTTATATCAGTAATTTGCTTTCAAATATGGCAAGCATGAAAAACTTACAATGTCTACAGGCCATATACATCTAAAGATTTTCTCATTTTAGAGATGTCCAATTGAGCTAGAGAGATTATTATAACATATATAGTTTTGGGAGCCAAATTTATACTATAAATTCAGAAGTTGATGAAGTTAAACAAAACATTGATTTGCTGTTTCTTAAGGGTTTCATAGAAATTCCATTTTAAATCTTTTTGCAAAGATATTTGTTCCAATGATCATATATATAATTAATGTGCAGTGTCATGTTTGGGTAAAAGTGAAGGAAGAGACTTTTTTCGGGAAAGATGCATCAGCTACACAATGCGATGGTGTCTACTGTTACGAGGATAGCAATTGCCCCTGTGATGGTTACGAATGTGCGAATATTGGCAAGTATTCGGATGGCATGGAAAATGACCTTGGAGAATGCCTCAGTAGTACTAATGGTTGAATTAATCTCCATTAATGGCATATACGCATTGATGTTCAATCATGCATTGGTTGCTAATCTGGATTGATTCCCTTTTATCGATTTCGATCTTCAAGTTGAAAATGGTTACTTTGGCCTTAATTTCGACACGAAATGTCTACGTTTTTAAGTTGTCATGAATGAATAATAATGTATGATGTTATGTTCTACAAGAAAGTGCAATTGTGAGTCTCTCTATTTGTTGAAATTTGCCTTTTTGTTTTTCGTAGTTAGAGCGCATATTTTTTTTTTAAAAACCGATAATATATATATATATATATATATATATATATAATTTGAACAAAATACGGTGCTGGATATACCCAAACACACCGTTACAAAAGTAAAAGTAAAAGCAAATTTAATGCTTGCAAGAAATGACTTCATGGATACATTTGTTTAATGTTTAACAATTTTAAATCACGATTCCTTTATGAAAAGTTGCAAATATATATATATATATATATATATATATATATATATAGACACACACACACACTAGAGATTGAGCACGTGCAATTATAGAATTTATTTTTATGGTATTTGATTGTTCAATGTGTTAAATTTTAAAAAGATTCACAATATGGAAATATTGGGTTTATTAAACAAGCAATTATAATATCCATGACAACATCTAAATTAAACAAAAATTTTAATTTATGAATTTAGATTTATAATTTCTTGCATATATAAACGAATTAATATATTTAAACAATTAAATTGAAATTTAGAATATTGAACAATTCAAAATTAATGCTGCAATTATTTGATTTTCATCTTATATTTGTTCTAAAAGTTGGTACTCATTGGTAGGCCTCTCTTTATAATACAATTATAATTGCTTCCATTGTGCATAGTTTAAATTAATTAATTATTCTGAATATTTAGAAATAAATTATTAGTTAATGATTTGAAAATAAATTCAATAAAGCATATCTTTTTAATCTTTCATTTATGATAATGATTCTCTTTTTAGTTGATGTTTTTTATATTTTGAAGATGAAAAGATTTTCACCTATTACAATTATAAATCCTACTATCTTTGCATTAGGCGAATAAGAAAATAGAGATTAGTGGAGGGGCAAATTGTATAATTTTAATAGTAGAAGTTATATTTAATTTTTGAGTGGCAAAATTTTAATTTTTTAAAGAATCTAATAGACAATTTTTTATTTGCAAGGGGAAAAGATAAAAAATTTCAATTTGGAGAAGAGGGATTTGTATTATAACCTATAATTTGCTAAATTTTATGTGACAATGTTAAACCATTTGAACACAAGAAAAGCTATAATAATACTTTCAGTACTCTTTTATTCATTAACGTCTTCTTTTAATAATAAGGTTAATTGAAAGTGCATACAAAATAATAATTTCAAAAGTTAAAAATACAGTAATTTCTTATTGTTTGGCATTGTTATGCCACCATATGAAATTGAATACGAAACCATCTCTTATAATATAACAAACATATTATTAACTATTCCTTTTTCTATGCACTTTATTTGATTAAAAGATTATTTTACTTGAATGTTTTCTCAATAAAAGTAATTATCTTATTCAAGTCAATATTTGCCGATTGATAATTATTTATTTACTGACGAAAATATTTTTCACAATGTAATGTATCACATTAGTATGCTAATATCAAAAATTTATTTGAGAATTAAATTTCTATTTACTTAATTTTTTAGTTTTTAAGTTTAAGAAATTATTATATGTTTAGATAAAATATACCACAATAATTCAAGATTTTCAAATTATATTTCAATTCACAATGCAAAGTTGCCAATAATCACGTTTAAAATTGGTAAAAACATGCATAGATTGATTCTAATATTTTAAATAATTATTCTACATTTTTATTTATCTAGATTTCACATTTCAAATTATAATTCTAAAAACATTGCTTCAAACCCTTTGTTATTCATTATTTTAAATCTAGTAATTTTTTAAATTATATTTAGTTTGTTCAATCTTGTCATCTTTGATCGTTTTGGTATTATGTTCAGTAAATGATATAAAATTTTAAGTAAGACTTCTTAGCTAGTTGATTAAGTAATGTTAAAATTTTGTTTTAGACTTATTAGTTTTGTGAAATTAAAAAAAAAAACTTATCCACTTTTCTCCATAAAGTTTTTATCTGCTTAAAAAAGCAATATTACAACTCATAATATTGTTAATGGGTACTCATATGAAATGATTTTTGTATCACTCACTCATTCATTTACCTTAAAAAATGAAATTTGTCAGAAATTAATATATTAAGAAAGTTATATGAGACATATTGAACTTCTTAAGAAATAAATTATTAAATAATAACTTCATAAATAGGAACATATAAGACATTATTTGCCAATTCTAAACATTCTGACACTTTTTTTCTCTTACATGAATAAAATTACTTATATTAATTTTTTAACTTTCTATTTAAACATAATTTTATAAAATATTTTTGTCTTCTAATAATTGTAATATTATTTGAAGTTAAGTTTCAAAATTTGTAATTGAAAGTTGATTATTAAATTATTTATTTTTATATTGAGGAAATTGGGATTTATAATTTATTTTTTATATAATTTTACAAACATAAATATATAAGAGATTATCTATCTACATATCTTAAATATTGTTTCTTTTAATCCTCTTTTATTCAAAGTTAAGTTTTTAAATTTTTAGTCAAAATTTAGTTACTAATTCCTTTTCATTGAAAAAAGTTAATTTTGATTTTTTATATCTTTTTAGATTAATTAACTATATAATATTGATAATATTACCATGGAATCATTTATTCATATCTATTAATAATCTTTTAGTGATAGATAGATTAGTGTCATAACCCTCTTAAATCATACTCAACCGTCAATGGAGGAATAGTTCACAAGTAGGAAACGACTGATAATCAATAAATTGATTATAGTGAAAGATTTTATTTTAAAATAAATTGATTTTTCACTTTCACCAAATATTAAGTAGCCTATATGAATCGATATGAACATGTATTTTTTCTGTTAAAAAAGCTAACAAAATTTGGTTAAGTGACTAATTTGGTGCACTTTTTAAATATTAGCGACTAAAATATTATTTTTAATGTAGATGACAAAATAATTTTGCGTGTAATGTGGGTGACTATTATGACAGTTTTTCCTTCAAGAAATTTCTTGAATTTAATTAATTTTTCTAATTTTAATATGGTTAAATTTTTAAAATTAAGATTAATTACTTTCTTAAATTGTTAGATTTTCACCAATAAATTTTGGTCGCTAAGGACCTGTTTGATAAAATTGGAATATGAAATTTGAAGTATTAAATATGAAATATAATATCTGAAATAATTAAGTGTCTAAATTTTAAACAATCAAATAATCAATTTTAAATGTCTGAATTTTAATGTTGAAATAATTAAATTTGTTTCATAAATATATTGATATAATAAATTAATGATTCAAATAGTATATTTTGTCTTTCAATTATTTATTTTCTCAATAAATGTGCAATATATTACTTTAAAACAACTAATCATATTATTATAAAAATAAAATTTTGTAACGAAATAAAATTACAAAAATTTAATAATTTTTAAAATAAAAATATTATCATAGAAATGCATATATTTGTAACCTCTCCATATTTATGGTATTCTACTATATTAGATGTTTTATTTTAAAATGTTTAAAAATATAATTTTAATTTACCAACATTTTATTTAAAAAAATAGAGAAGCTAGACAAGATTAACCATATTATAAAATATAAAAAATCTTTATAGAATCAAATATATTGAATAAAAATATTAAAATATAGAATGAAAAAAAGAAAATATATTAAATAAAAATCTTAGATTATAAAAGAAATAAAGAAAATGAGAAGGTAAAAAGAATATATTGAAGAGATATTATAGGTAGTTATATTATATTATAAAGATATTGTGAATAATTATGGTGTGTTGAATTTTATTTTAAAAGCTTTGATCTTTTATCACTTAAAATCAAAGAAGAATTTTGCCTAACTTTTCAGATGCTCTTAATTCATTAAGACATTCAATTTTTAGTTATCAAACAAACTTATTTATTTCTGGTTTGAATCAATAAATTTTCAGATTTAAATTTAGTTATTAAACAGGGCTTAAGTCTAATTCCAATAAGTTCAACACTTTCTATTATTACTCTAGATTAATTAAGTTCAAAATAATTAATTAAATTCAACACTTCCCTAAACAATCTAAATTAGATTAAATCCTAACAAATTAAATTGATTTTAGTCTTTATTTCTTTTTGACTAAACAAATTCAAAATTATTAAATAAATTGTAAAATCTTTATTGCTTAAAAAATTAAAAACCAACTAACATTCCTAAACAAATTAAAAATCATTTAAATTATGAAATATATTTGTAATAGGTGCTAGACACTAAAACCAAGTGCAATTAAAATGCTAAAAAAAATAGTTGATCAAATCACTTTTATAAGTGAAGTAATATTTAAATATGTAGAATATGTGGTATAAAGAGGAAAATGATAAGAGAGTTAAAAATAATAATTATTTACGATATATTCAAGTTTGTAAAGTTATATGACAAAAAAAGCTAAGGTTCACCTCTTTCTCAATATTAAAAAATGAAAAATGTAGTAATTAACTCTCAACTAAACATATAGAACTTAACTTTGTCGATACTTTGGTTTAATTTTTGGTATATTTTAATTTAATATAGTTGACATCTAAATTGTTATTTTAATTTAGTAGCCATTAAAACATTAGACATTTAAATATAATTATGGATAAAATGTTGACATAAATTATATAAAAATGCGTAAAAATATCTTTCCTGAATATTGTTAATTTTTCTAATTTTATTATGATTAAATTTTCAAATTAAGGTTAATTAGTTTCCTAAATTATTAGTTTTCTAATTATAACCACCAATCAAATTTTGTCATTAAGTCTTACTCCAATAAGTTCAAAACTTTCTATTATTACTCCAGATTAATTAAGTTCAACACAATTAGTTAAATTTAACACTTTTCGAAACAATCTAAATTAGATTAGATCCTAAAAAAGCTTAAATTAGTTTTAGTCTTTTTTTCCCTAAACAAATTAAAAACTCGAAAATAAATTGTAAAAACTTTCCTAAACAAATTAGAAAATCAAAAAACATTTTCTAAGAAAATTAAAAATCATTTAAATTATGAAATAGAGTTGTAATAGGTGCTAAACACTAAAATCGAGTGCAATTAAAATGCTGGAAAAAGAATTGATCAAATTACTTTTATAAGAAAACTATTATCAGAATATGTACTAAAGAAGATGATAAGAGATTTAAAAGAAATAATGCTTTCTTATATATATATATATATATATATATAAGAATTGATCAAATTACTTTTATAAGAAAACTATTATCAGAATATGTACTAAAGAAGATGATAAGAGATTTAAAAGAAATAATACTTTCTTATATATATATATATATACATATATATATATATATTCAAGTTTGTAAAGTAATATGACAAAATAAGAAATTAAGGTTCAAGTTATATATTTATATATATATATATATATATATATATATATATAGATTCAAGTTTGTAAAGTAATATGACAAAATAAGAAATTAAGGTTCAAGTTTTTCTCAATATTAAAAAATGAAAAGATGTGGTACCTACTCTCAACTGACACAAATAATTGATATAATTATGTCTTTAAAGAAAATTACAAAAATTGCAAGTAACTTCATATATAGAAAAGCTTTTTGAATTTCACGAGAAAAAGTAAATTTTAAACAAATTTTAAACATTTTTTAAATATATAGCTAGCTAATAGTCCTTATTTAAAATTTTATATAATTTACTGAGTATATTACCGAAAAGATCAAACATGAAAAAATTGATTAAACCAAATATAAGTAAAACATTTACCACATTTAGAATAATGAATAACATGGGGGTTAAAGCGATTCTTTAATATGCTAATTTCTAATAATTCTTATGACAAAATTGAAAGAAAAACAAGAATAGAGGGTTTTGTCACAATTTCAATCACTATAGTATAAATAAACAAAAGTTAAAATTCTATTATGCCATTATCTTTATATATAGTCTATTCAATTTCACTAATGAAACATAGTTATTCTCATTGTCAGTTGTTATTCAGAATTACAATTTCATTCAATTTAATTAATTAATAATTATAAAAGTAGACGAAAATACTAAAAATAATAAATCCAAAATATAAAATAAGTTTATAGTATACAAAAATAAATTAGACCACAAGAACTTAAAATCACTTATTAAAAATTATTAAATCAAAACCACACTAAACAAATTCAATAGTTATTAAGAGTTCTATTGGTAGTCCAAGAATATGAAGAAATTCTATCATTAACATCATCTAATTAATTGTCTGGAATACAAAATTATTTATATATTACTAAAATTTGAAATTTTGTAGGAAAAACTTTATACCAACCTACTTATTCAGGCACGCATTGATTATCTCATTCTGTTTGTCTTGTGAAGCAAAGATATTTGAATATGAAGTATCATCATTTTTTTTTTTGTAAAATACGAGATATTAAACTTGATGTTGAAGTAGTTTTGAAGAATTACATAATCTATTCACATCTAAATTAGTTGAACCAAATAATAAAAAAAAAATCAGTAAAAGTTTGCTCACATTGAAATATTATAATCAAATATAATAAGGAATTGAATAAATTTTGTCAAATATAATTAAAAATTGAAATAATTTCTATTAAATTAGGTAATTTAAATACATTAATAAAAAATTAAATTTAAATTAAATTAAGTTAATTACATTAAAGATAAATTAAAAATTGAAATTATATTATCATTTTTTTATAATTTAATAAATTATTTGAACCAGCTTTCCTGAATCAACTCAATCAATAATTTGAGAATCTAATTTTTTTTTTCTAAGTCAAATCAATTAAAGAATTCAACCAATACTTTCCAAATCTCAACAATTCATATTAAGTTCAACACTTTCTATTACAACTTTAAATTTAATTATGTTCAACATGATTAATTGAATTCAACACTTTCCTAAATGATACAGATTAAATTGAACAGTTTTGTGAAAAATTTGATATGTTCGCCTAAGATTGAAGGAGAACAGAAGTGAGTTATGACACTGCAGATGCCACAAGTTGTGCTGAATTTTTATGCTATGTCGATTATTTTTGCCATTGTAATGGTTATGTCTGCGCCAATATTGTGGCCAATTTGATCATGGTCGTGGTGAAAGCCTCCCACCAAGTGAAACTTGAATGGTATAGGCACAACAACAAATGCTGCATGCAATTCTTGCTAATGTTAGGATTTTTCAGTGCTATTTCTCCAAGTTAATTAAATTGTGACTTTGGCATCAATATTAATATGTTCTTCTACAATTTTTTAATTTTTTTTTGGTTCTTCATTAAGTGCTCATGTATGACCAATTGGAAAAATGAATTTAATCATTCCTTTAATTTGGAGATAAGTATCGTTTTGATTCTCAATTTTGAAAAAGTTAAATTTTGGTAGCTAAATTTGAATTTTGTCATAAAAATATTTCTCAATTTATTTTCTATTCATCTGACAAATAGTGTCATTTGTCAAGTAACTCTGTTCATTATTCAAAATCGTGTCGTTTTGTGCTACATGACTAACGACATTGCTTATTAAATGAATAAATAGAAATGTGTTTTTAAATTGACACACCCTTACATTAGATTTGAAGGTTAGGACAGTAATTTTCTAACCACTAAGCTAGCCTAAGTGGCTTTTGGGGGGGAGGGGGGGGGGGGGGGGGGGGCGGTGGTTTCATTTTGGAGAATAAGGTAGAGGTATATAATTTTGCCTTCATCGCCCACCTTATGGTGATTCTGTTAGGGCGCCGCTTGGAGCTCTTGGTTGTTGCTGCTGTTCTGACTTCTGAAGTCTGAAGACGATGAGGAAGATGTGATTTTTTTTTTAAATCTAAAGTAAAACGACGTTGGTGATTCTGTTAGGGCGCCGCTTGGAGCTCTTGGTTGTTGCTGCTGTTCTGACTTCTGAAGTCTGAAGACGATGAAGAAGATGTGATTTTTTTTTTAAATCTTAAGTAAAACGACGTCGTTTTACTTAAGAGTTAAAAAAAAAAACAAAAACACATTACAAATATGATGGAGTAATATCTTCTAACCTAATCCAATACTCTCTCCAAAACTACCCACCACTCGTTTTACTTAAGATTTAAAAAAAAAAAAAACACATTACAAATATGATGGAGTAATATCTTCTTACCTAATCCAATACTCTCTCCAAAACTACCCACCACTACCACAGCCCCCTCTGCCCCTTAGCCCCTGCTGACTGTTGTAGTATTGTTGGCATTGTTGCTCACTTGCTCTTGCTTTCAATTTGTTGCAACTTAGCGTCCATTGTCCATTCTCTATTAGCTTTTCTTGAGGTAAGTTTTTATGTTTTAATATATATTTTCAATATTTAAGAATAAAGTATTTAGTCATATTTTTTTTTAATGTAAGCTTTTAGTAATACTTGAAGTAAGTTTTTTATAGAGTGTTTATTTTTCTAATATTTTAATTTTTTATGTAAGTTTTTAATAATATCTTTATGTAAGTTTTTGTAATTTTTAATTTTTAGTAATATTTAAATTTTTGTGTGTATATGTTTGTGAATTGTATGATTAAATATTTATTAATAGTTTATATGTGAATTTTGATTAATTAATTTGAAATTTATAAATTATAAATATTTAATTACAAAAAAAAATAGGAGACTTATTAGTGAGTTAATAAATGTTCTAAAAGATATTAAGATATTTTATGATCTGGTGAAATGTAAATTATGAATATTTATTTGTGTAATTATTTTAATATTGTTATAATTTTTTATTTGGTAATTTTGATGAATTATGATAGGTTATGGATAAATTTTTGCCACAATTCAGAATGAACAAATTTTGCAACGTTTTCAACAAATGTAGATTTGTAAGACACAGTTGTCTCCTCTTATTTGTACATCCGGCGCTAGTAGTTCAAGTGTGAACAAATAACAGTTTTATTAGTATATAGATATATTTATATTTTTATTACTATAATTCTCAATTTGATACTTTAGCAATGAATTTTTTTTTTTACAAATACAATTGGCTGCAGTGCTATATATTTTGAGGGGGATCAATTAGTTCAAGAGCTCTTATATTAGTTCAATAGCTCTTATTTAACCGATGTGAGATATTATACTTTAACAGAAACGAATAAGGAAATCATGAATCAAGCATGTCTCGTTTAAAATCATCAATCACAATAGCAGGTAAAGGATACCATGCAGTGGTTTCGAGAGCTTCACTCATTACAGAGTGTGCTTTTGACATTAATCCTGCGCTTCTCCACTTTTTGTATCTCTCTTGATATCTTTGAGGCTTCATATCCAGCAATGAAGGTTGCATTCTTAGCCTTCTTCCCCATTACTTCCCGCCTCACCTGTTTATGGGACGATGAACATGATTGAGAATACTACTATGATCAAAAGAACATCAGATAAAGCAGTTCAATTTATACACCTCATGGAAAGGCTGATATCTAATATCAAATAAAGCAAACATTAATGCTACAAACACAGGACGAAGCTTCCAAATCCTAGAATCTACTTAAAAGGATTAATGACATTATACAATTCTTTCTTTTCTCTTTTTGGATCTATAAAGTCTTTGTGGAATCAAGCAAAGTATTGAAACCATGTTTTTATTTTCACTTCAAAGATCAATCATTGCATCTCTCTTCTTTAGGCAAAGGTAAATTCTTTGCTTTACTTTTGTATAAGAAAGTAAGAATTACTTGTGCACTTTAACGATTCTTAGAATGCATCAACTGCCAAGTATTGATTCTAATTCTTGATGAGTTCAACTATATATACCACAACAAGTTTCTTCACAAACCTTAAAACTTACCCTCTACTGCATATTACAAAATTCCCTTTTTTTTTTTCTTTTTTGCAACACTTCATCAAGAATCACTCTCATTTGATCATCAGCCATCAGGGTTTGTAAGTATAATATGAATTCAATTAATTATTTTTATATAAATCTTTCTGCATGAGTTCATCTAATTGATGAGAAAATTGATATCAATTCCTGGCTATCACTCTGTTCTTTCTTTCTTTTCTTTTTCTTTTTAATTTTTAATCCTCACAAGCTTAGTGTTTGTTGGTATCCAATATTTTTAGGAATTATTCTACTTTGCAGCCCTCAAGTTTTTATCATTTTCACTTTGAACCATAAGGTAAGATTCTCTAAATTAAAACTTTATTCGTGAACGCAATATTGTTCAACCATGTCGAACATGCATGAATTTCTCTTTCAACTTTAGTTATTAGTGATATTCGAATGTCTAAATTTATGTTGGTTGTATAAAATGTTAGACATTAGGCTTTGACATTAATTGGACGTATAGAATTTATGGGTGAAAATTGCCTAATATCAAACTTCAAGGTGTGAAATTCAAAATGAGAAAATTTTTATTATGCAAAATGTACTTGTCTTGTTTTTCTCTCCTCTAAATATTTTTCAAACTCCACAAGTAAACTCATTTTCATTTTGGGTGTGTTTGTCGGCTAGATATTCATTAAAGAAATGGTCATTTAATTGTCATTTATGTCGTTCTCACATTGCACATCCATTCATTCAATAATCAGATGACTGTTAATAGAGTTAATTAAAAAATCACATGGTATTTTGAGATTCCATTGTAAAAAAAGAATAATTTTAATTAAAAAAAAAACTCTTCAAGTCCTACAATATAATTTTTTTTTAGCCTCCTTTTATTTTCTCTTTCATTCTCTCATCGTTGTTTGACTTTAAATATTGATTTTGTTTTTGTTAATTTATGTAAGTACTAGTAGTAATATTAGTTTTATCCAAATGGTGGACGACCTAAAGAATGGAGAAAAGAATTTGTAAAAATTAAATCGAAAAAAAAAACCTTTGTGAATAAATAAAACATGAAAAAGAATTCCATAATATTTTTCTTAATTATTTGTATCAAACAAACATAGATATGTGTTTTATCAAATAAATAAAACATGAAAAAGAATTCCATAATATTTTTCTTAATTATTTTTATCAAACAAACATAGAAATGTTAGTGTATTTAAATATTAAATATAAATATTCTTTTATTATTGTTTTTTTTGGTCTGATTTCAATTAGATTGTAGTTCATTACTATAATCTATAATCTATAATCTACTACAATAAATTGTGCATAGGTTTGTACTGTATTATTTGTTTAAATGTTATGTTATGATTTATAATTTCAAGATTTTTTAAAAAAGACTATTAGTCTAATATCATATTTTAGTTTTCAAATATCTCCATTCCTGTTTTTATTAATTAGATGTGTCCAAACACAGGGAAAATAATTTAAAATTTTATTTAATGGTGAACATAACATATTTAATATCATATACTCATCTACCAATTATCATCCATGGCCAACAAATACACTGCCACATTTCCTAAACTCTACAAGTAGAATCATTTTCTTTCCAAACAATGCATTATATATGCACAATGATATTTTTGTCTGTAGAACAATAATGATTTTCTTATGAAGAATTGAAGCATTTTTCAGTTTCTTTATCTTTTTTGAGATCGATGAAGCACCTGTAGTGTGATTTTTTTCTTAAGCAAAGCAAAACTATACAGAGCAGAACAACCAAAGAAGTGAGATCAAGATCAACGCCATGGATGAGAATATTGTTTCCATCACCATGGAGACTCTGTGGAGTTTACTAACAGAAGAAGCAAAACTCTTGTATGGGGTGAGTGATCAAATCAATGAACTCTACCTGGAGTTTAAAAGAATGTAATGTTTCCTCCAAGATGCTGAGGCAAGGCAACACAAAGAGGAACGCGTGCGAAATTGGATACGAGAAATTAGAAATCTTGCTTTTAGAGCTGAGAATATTATTGAGAATTATGCTGTTGAAGTTTCATCTAGGAAAGGAAAGGGATTCAAAAAAGTGTGCATAAGATTTGCTTGCATACTGTCCGAGGCCAGAACACTTCATAAAATTGGCATTGAGATTGAGGATATTAAAGCGAAAATAGCTGGGGTAACAACAAGTTTGGATACTTATGGTATCAAAGCTCTCGGCCAGGCAGAAAGCAGCTCAAATGCAACAACTCGTGAGACAGAAAGGTGGCTGCGAATGACTTATCCTCACGAGGTGGTTGAAGATTCATTTGTGGGTATGGAAGATGACATTGAGCAACTCATGTCCCTCATACTCGATGAAGAAACACACCATCCAGTTGTTTCGATCTGGGGAATGGGAGGCTCTGGAAAGACCACAGTTGCAAGAAAAATCTACAATGACGAAACAATTAAGGGTCATTTTGATGCATTGGCTTGGGTGTGTATATCTCAATAGTGTCAAGTCAGAAAAGTTCTTGAGGAAATCATGCAGCAATTGTTGAATGATCAAAAGAGGATGGAAGAGATTAAATTGATGGGAGATGTAAGATTGGTGGATGAGTTGTACAAACAACAAAAGGGGAACAAGTGTTTGGTTGTTTTGGATGACATTTGGAAGGTTGTAGATTGGGATTGCCTACAATCAGCATTCCCAATTAGGGAAGGACAAGGGAAGATTTTACTTACTAGTCGTATCAGAGAAGTGGCAGAGATTGGATTTGCTCACAACCTCAGTTCTTTGACTGAAGATGAAGGTTGGGAGCTACTGCAGAAGAAGGCTTCAATTCACTACTACATGATTGTACAAGGTTAGTCTCTAAATCCCTGAAATACTACTTATTATCATGATCACTATAGTTTGTGTTATATGTTTTATGGAATATTTTTATTGTGGAATCTATATTGGAGAATTTCTAGATTTGAAAATCATTAGTACCAAATTAGAATAGTTTTTAGGGTTATTTTCTTGTTAAACAGGTCTTAAACAGGTCTATATATGTGACTTGCGTATCAATTCAAAAATTAGCGTATCACCAATGACATTTTTAGTTTAACGCATCAAGTGTCAAATATTAGTGTATCAAATATAAAAAATTAGTGTATCAAATTTCGATCATCAAACATTAGCATATCAAACATAAAAAATTAGCGTATCAAGTATAAAGTATAAAATATTAACGTATCAATTATCAAGTACAAAATATTAGCATATTAAGTATCAAACATTAACGTATCAAGTGTAAAAAAATTAGCATATCAACTATACAAACATTCGCGTATTACAAAATTCGTGTATTACATCGCATATATAAGTTTTTGGGTATTTTTTAAGTTACAAAGAAATAAATAATCCTCAATCCTATTACATGACATTTATATTAATATTTAAGTCTCATAAATTTAAGTGAATGAAAATTTGGTAGCTTATGTCATGATTGGTACAAGTGATCTACATAGATAATGGTTTTCATTAATTTTCTGGTGATTTTCATTATTACAGTAACTCCATCTTCTCATGTTTCCAATGTGATGTTTCACAAAGTATTAGAGATTAACTCATCAAGTACCCTATTTTATTACATCTACATTCACACATGCAAACAGTTTTAAACTTTAATCCTATTAAAAATATAATTTATAATTAATTTGGTTTAATTCATTACATCAACAATAAGGCTATGTTTGGATTGAGGGAAAGGGAGGGGAGGAAAGGAAAGGAAATAGACAGATTAGAATTTTTGTGTTTGGATAATTTTTATTGGAGGGAAAGAAAAGGAAAGGAAGGGATTAGGAGGGATTACGTATAACTATTTGAGTCCATTTCTATTTCTGTCCAAAAGTGGGTAAAAACAGAAGGAAACGGTTTATTGTAAATAATTACTCATTATAAAAGTATCTTTTTTAACTGAAATTTTTGTTTAAAAATTATAACGTAAACTTTTATGCGTAAGAAACTCTTATAAAGATTGGAGAAATTTAATCTCTTGTAATTATATCTACCTCTAGAGTTCTAGTTTTATTAAAATTTGATTTGGTTTTTACAACTTTAATAATTCTTCATGTGAATGAATATTTAACTACAAGATTATTCAAATTATATTGATAATAGATAGCAAATTGTTTATAATGGAGTTAGTTTTGATAATAAAATATGTGAGGATGAAGACAAATTTTGTTATTGTTCAAGTTCGGTTATAATCATATATAGGACTTGTACAAGTTAATAGGCAAATAAAGTAAATGCCTAATGGAGGAAAAAATTGAAGAATATCCAATAGTTTACATGTTCTTAGATAAGTAGATAAATGACAATGATTTTATTGTTAAAATAATAAACATGTAGTAGTAATTTTGCAGATTCTAACATTGAAATGGAAAGGGAGGAGATGGGAAGGAAAATGGTTGATAAGTGTGGGTATCTACCATTGGCAATATCAGTACTTGGAGGGATTTTGAGAAAAAAACAATCTTTAGATGAGTGGAGAAAGGTAAACAAAGACATTGAATTTTATTTGAGCAGAGAAGGAGCATATGAGAATAAGGGCATAATGTCGATTTTGAGTTTGAGTTATGATGTTCTGCCATACCATTTAAAGCAATGTTTTCTTTCATTTGGCCATTACCATGAGGATATGCAAATAGGTGTCCATGGTTTGTATTTTAATTGGATGGGTGAAGGAATAGTTTTGTCAAAAATTGTGGGAAGAGGAGAGACATTATTAGAAGTGGCAGAAGAGTATTTGAGTGAGTTGGCTAGTAGATCCATGGTGATATTATCATTAAGGAGAGGATATAATATATCAGGATTTAAGTACGAGTTTTGCCAACTTCACAATCTTATGCGTGAACTATGTTTAAACAAGTGGTCGCAGGAAGATTTTGGGAAGAAGGTGGATTTTGAAGGTGAATCGAAATCAGAGCCATTCTCAATAGAACAACTTAATCCGTATAGACTGGCAATCCATTCATATGGTTATCTGGATCAAAAGGCTCATATTAATACTCTTACTCAAATTGCCCAACAACAAAACTCTCAACATGGATATCTATGCTCCCTCATGTTCATAGACACAAGTACTCGAGGTCATCAGCCAACACAAATGGAGCCGAGCTGGACCCAACTATTCAACAATCTCAAATATCTTCGAATTTTATTGTTTCAAAGGTACAAATTTGTGGACAAGGCAACATTACAATCTATTCAGAAACTAATTCACCTTAGGTTTTTATCTTTCCAAGATTGTTCAATGGTTGAACCACCATTACTATTATTAAACTTGCCCTACTTACAAAGCATACATATTTTTAATTTGGAGTGGAATAATCCTGCCAAAAGCACCTAACAATATGATGTGGAAAGCAAAAAGACTGAGGCACCTTATGTTCTATGTTCATAAAGTTGATAAGGAGAAGAAACTTGTTGATCAAGGAAAATTAAGATTGCAGGGTTTATTTCAGCTACAACTTTTATTTGGTTTCAATACTGGGAAAATGGAAGCTGCAGATCTTTCTGAATTAAGCAATCTCCGATGGTTCAATGCAACTATTTTGGACAATGACAGCCTTTATTTGATTCTCAACTGCATTGAAGACAACAGGTGGCCTCACATACAGATGGTTGAGTTGAGTATCTCGGGCTGTCATTTGAGTAGCTTAAAAGATGAACATGATGATGATGATGAAGATAAAGATGGGATCATAACTAATTCCATTAATCTCATTGGTAAGGTTTTCAATTGTCGCAAACTTCATCTGTTGACTGTTGATGGAAGTTTAGGCAACAAGTTACCCAAGTATGAACCACACATTGCTTCCTGTCTGACTCAGTTGCAACTGAGAAACTCTAAAATTGTGGAAGACCCCATGAAAACCCTGGAGAAGCTTCCCAATTTAACAAAGCTTGGTCTCCGTGAGAATGCCTTTGTGGGGCAAGAAATGGTTTGCAACAAGATGGGCTTTCCCAAGCTCCAATTTCTTGTGTTAGATAGGTTACACAACTTGGAGAAATGGAGAATTGAGGAAGGAAGCATGTGCAAACTTTCAACACTTCATATCATTTGCTGTGAAATGTTGGAAATGATTCCTGATGGCTTGAGGTTCATCTCCACACTTGACGAATTAAACCTTCAATCCATGCCACTTGAATTTGTTCGTCGGATTCATTCAGCTCATCAAGGTAATGAAGGAGCAGATTTTCATAAAATTTTCCATGTGCCAACACTTCATATATATTGATTGCATAAAAGTAATCAATTCCAATAATCTCAATTAAGCTCTCTTAATTATGATGCATATATATATATTCTCAAGTTGGAGTTCATGTAAATATTACGCAGGCTGCTTAATTTCTTAATACTCAATTCATAAGTCATTCACTTTGTACAATTAATTATTATTATTATATATTGTGCTTTATTTAATCATTCCTAATTCAATATTCTTGCATTAATTCCTAGTGTTCAAATTGTTAAATTAAAACAATAGTAACAAATCTGATTTGTTTCACTACAAATTTCTTCAATTATTAATTCCTCCACTTAACAGGAGGACCATGTATAAGAACCAAAAATCGAATTTGGGTCTGGGTCTTTTAATTTTCAATTTAAAACCAAATAATCAAATAATTAACCAAATAAATAAGTTTTTTTCATTTATTTTGTAAAATAATTATATTTAATTAATAAATTATTCATAATTTAGATAAATCTGAATTTCAGGTAAGAAGTTTATGTTTTGACTTTTGAATAAAGTAATTCTCTTTTATGATTGAAGAAACAAATTGATTTTAAATCCATATAACAATTAGCTAGTGAATGTAGTTTTTATTTAGAAATAAAGAATAAAGAGCAATAATAATTGAATTAATTTTTACTAATTTTTTTTATTTTTAGTTTTTGATTTTCTTCAAATTTAAAAAAAAACAAAAATAAATAATTGAAAAAAACCAACACTATTTATTTTTCACAATGACTTCTATGAATATTGAGAATAGCCAAAATAGCTCCCATGCCATGTCCATGAATTCTCTAATGTACTTGGATTCTTCCAAAAATGATGGTATGTATACCTCTTTGTATCTTTGTCAAATCTTCCTTCTTCACTTTTGTGGAATGGTTTGTCTTGATATCGTGTTTATATCGTTGTATTAAACGATATGACTGGCTGCTTTCTGTTCATATAATGCAATGCAACTCTGGTTATATTCCCCTCATTCCTATTCTTTCAACTCATGTCTCATATAATAACAAAAAACTATGCAAAATATTCACTTTTCTTAGATTGAATTCTTGAAGAGAAGCTGAAGCTTGCACAATATGATAACTTTAAAAAGATTTCAAGAAACATGATGTGACTAAATATTACGCGACGAAATGGCATGCTATTCTCCTGCAGTTTATCACTAAAAAATTTCGGCAATGCAGTTAAGCAGACTATGAATATAGTGTATGTACAGAAGAAGACCAAAGTGTTAAGTAACAGACCCCAACTGCACAAGAAATGTAAATGCTTCATTATCTGCACCGACATGAATTTCCATCAGCTTAATCCTAAGATCAGCAAGAGTATACTCTTTTACAACCTTCGGTGTGGTGAGGAACTTCCCTGGGTTATCCCTTGATGCTTCCCATTTCACGTAAACATCCAGATCACCAATTTTTCCATCTGATGGTTTGTAATTCTCCTTTGAATCCGTGATACTCTCAATAGAGCTGATTGTGTTCATTTTCCTGTTTATAATTGGCGTTTGGTAATTTTCAGGATTATCCAAGGCCGAGAGATCCTCAGACCTCTTTTGGCCAGGCATAGGAGTTCTGCAGTGCTGAGAAAGCTCCCTGTAATTCCCACAGAGGGTTAATATATTTTGTATTCTCATTTGCCTGGAAGAGCCATTGTTGTCTTGATCAACATTTTCAGGCTCACTCAGTGATCCAGAAAGCACAAGCTTCTCAACTTCCGTGTCTATCCAGATTCTGACATGAATCATTAGGTGAAGCTACAAGAACATGTGCATTCATGATGTTAGAGTTGGTTACCAATGTGCTTGAGCAAACCTTCTTTTCCTCTATTACCTCCTTTTGCACTTCCTCATCAGAGAACTTCTCTTTGTTATCCCTATTATCTTCTTCTTCTTCCTCCTCCTCAAATACTGTGCCCAAGCATGACTTGCTGTAATAACTTGGAACAAGAATATCATAATCTTCTTCAAATCTTGAATTATTTCTAATGTCAAAACCCAAAACACTATTTTTTTCGGAGATTCCTGCTTTATACACCATCACATCATGCTTTCCAGCATCCAAGTCATATGATTTATCCAAATCCATTGAATTCACCATCCCCGGATCTTCGGAATATACCTCTAACAGCTTTCTAACAAAGTTGTTTCCATCGATATCAAGGGATCCACCTCCAACCCTTGAATGGCTCACCTCATATTCAATCCTTCAAACGCTGTCTAAGAATTTCAACTTCTTGTTGCTGTTGAACTAGCAGTTTTTCAATCTTATTCTTTTCCATTTCAACAAATTCATCAGCTATTTTCTGACATTCGCGTATCCTCTTTTCCAACTCACTGTTTAGAGTAAGCTTAGCTCTTAGTGCAGAAATTTCTTCTTCTTTCTTCAGAAGTTCTTTTCGGGCCTCATTGCACTCTTTCTCTCTGAGCTTGTTCTCCATCTGTAACTTGGAAATAAACTGGCCCATTGCTGCAATCCTTGAACCCAAAATAATAGCTGACGTCGAATCTTCTGTACCCTTTTCCTTGATTGGTGTATGAGGACCACGAACTATGCACTTGGCCTTTGCTCCATATTCTAGAGTTGATATGGTCACTACTACAAAATGGCGAATTTAAACCGCCTCTTTTAGAGCGGTTAAACATAACCCGCTCTAATTTATAAAAACGCGGTGGCATTATCGTAATATTAAACAATAATTTGCACTTTTTCGGACTTTCTAGACCGGTTGCACTTGAACCGTGTTAGAAAAGTGAAAATTTTCATTTTCTAACACGGTTAAGAGTTTAACCGTTCTATAAAACTGAAATTTTTGGTTATTTAGTACGGTTAGCGTGTAACCGGTGTAAATAGGTAGTGTAAAAGGGACCACTCATTTTCGCTTCTTCTCAAACTTCAGTAAGTTTATCCTTCCGGCGAAGAACAACGAATTTTTTACAAAAAGCTACGCACGAACTCTTTTTGAAGTCCAAATCAGAACTGCAGCAAATTATAACAGCCATATGAGGTAAGCCTGTTAGCCTGTTATATTGATCCATTGCATAATACAAATTTATTAATTATTACTGATTCTGTCCTTCATTGAATTTATGGTAGTAAATATTCATAGCAAAGTCGATTTGCCCCAAATATTCAACAGGAATTGATGATGGAAGACGAAAAAACTTCTTCCGAAGAAGTAAATATTATACAAGATTCTTTATCTCCAGAATCAATAGAAGCAAATGACCAACTAGATAACATCAATCTCCATGATGGACTTGAGTTGAATAAGATACACTTTGAGGAAGGAGAGCTAGATGCCGACCCAGAGATCCAAAAAGTTATTGTAACTATGCTGAAAATTATGTATCCGAAATTTTTCTAATCTGAAAATGTACTAATCATGTAGAAGTTTTATCAATTACCTTGTTTCTATGTTAGTTAATTCCTAGCATATCAGTTACCTTGTTTCTAATCTGAACAATGTATTAGCCTTTATACGTCTATTAATATTGTGATCTTATCATCTTCTCTAAAATGTTTGACTGGTGAGTAGTATAGAATAAGACGAATGAGGCTAATTATTGTAAAAAAGTTACCGAAATTCTAACTGATCGATACATTAGGAAAATGCAACCTTTCTAAAACGGTTACTTTATAACCGTGTTAGAAACTGCATAGGGCCGGTCGCATTTTTTCAATAAGAAATAGGAAAACGCAAACTTTCTAACACGGTTACACTATAACCGTGTTAGAAACTACAGCATATATAATTTAAAACGGTTTATTTGAAACGGTTATTGATAACCCGTTTTAGATAATTGGGAGCTCCGTAAACTTTCTAAAACGGTTACATTATACCCGTCTTACAAAAACTCTTGATGTCAGTTTCTAAAACGGTTAGGGAGACAACCGTTTTAGAAACTGATATCATCTCCTTTTTAAGAACGGTTTCTAACTAACCGTTTTAGAAAACGTACCCATAAAAACCTCACCCAGCATTTTCAGGTCCTATAGAACAGATCTGGGTATCGATGTGCAACTCTGAAGAAGTAAAAACCGAGCGGCGGGCTTATGTAGAAAGATACAACTACTTGCATTAAGTTCTACCCAACTTTGAGAGGTTATATATTCTTTACATTCTTCGATATTGCTTCTCATTTGATAAACCGCATGTCGTCATGACTTTTGTATTTCAGACATTTTTTTGTGGGATTGAAAATTTCGTGTTGATTTGAATAATGATCGATATATGCTTCATAATGTGTTAATATTAATTTGATACATGCATGTAGTGATATATTTCCATAATAAATTGCACATTTATTCACTTATTTGACATAATATTTGTTCCATTCAATTAAAATACATAATGTTCTTATGAAGTATGCATTCTATTCGGTTGGGTTTCTTATTATAAATCATGTCTTTTTATAATTTACAGTTTACTAAAGTAATGGACCGCAAAGATATACTATTTGGTGATCGGACAACAGATGCTTTTGAACATGAGGTTGAGAAATTTATTGAATTTGTTTTTAAGGATGTTAAGTTCGTATATTGCCCGTGTAAAGATTGTAAAAATTTTGCCGTATACGACAACCCTAATACGATACGGGACCATTTATATCGTAGAGGATTTGATCCTGGGTATAAAATTTGGAGATGGCACGGTGAGAGTGGAAGTTCATCAATTCAAGAAAATCATGAAGCACATGATGATGAACCAATTAAGAAGGATCGATTGGATGACATGATGGATGATGTGGTCGGTGGTTTTGGTGATAAGCCCGAAGTGCTTGCTTCCCTATTAACTGATAGAGAAAAGCCTCTTTATCCTGGGTGTACAAAGTACACACGGTTGTCTGGAGTTTTGAAATTGTACCATCTGAAAGCGGCAAATGGGTGGAATGATACAAGTTTTACAGCTTTATTGAAGTTACTGAAGGACATATTACCGGATGGTAATGAATTGCCGGATCGCATTTATGAGGCTAAAAAAATTATGTGTCCTTTGGGCTTGGAGTATAAAAGGATACATGCTTGCCCAAATGATTGCATACTGTTCAGAAATGAGTACGAGAAACTACAGGTATGTCCTAAGTGTCAGACATCTCGTTTCAAAAAAACTTTATCTTCTGTCGATGGTCATGCACTGAGGAAAGCTTCTCCAGCAAAAGTATTATGGTATCTCCCTATAATACCGCGATTTAAACGATTGTTTGCCAATTCAGAAGATGCTAAAAATTTGACGTGGTATGCAAATCGGATTATTCCCCTGGAAGACAAGATGATAAGGCATCCTGCTGACTCGGATCAGTGAAAAAAGATTGATTCAATGTATCCGTCATTCGGTAGAGAGACAAGAAATTTGAGACTGGGTTTGTGTACAGATGGGATGAATCCTTATGGCAATCTAAGCACCACACATAGCTCTTGGCCAGTGATGTTGGTTGTTTACAATCTACCTCCTTACTTGTGCATGAAACGCAAGTATATACTTATGTCATTAATGATTCCAAGTCCACGGCAGCCAGGAAATGACATAGATGTTTATTTGGCCCCATTAATTGATGATTTGAAAAGGTTGTGGGATGAAGGGGAGTTGATGTTTGATGCATATCGTCAGGAGTCATTCACTTTGCGTGCCATGGTATTCTGTACTATAAATGATTTTCCTGCTCATGGTAATTTATCCGAATTTTCTGTCAAAGGACACAAAGCATGCCCTATATGTCAGGAGGGTACGGATTCCTGCCAGCTTGTGCATGGGAGCAAGACAGTGTATCTTGGGCATCGTAGATTTCTTCCTGATTCTCATCCGTATCGCCGAATGAAAAGAGCTTTTAATGGGAAGCAAGATTTCAGGAACGCTCCATCTGCAGTGAGTGGTGAGACTATTTATTCTCGTGTTAAAGACACCAATGTAGAATTCGGCAAACAAGGTGGATAAGAGTTGTTGGAAGAAAAAATCTATCTTTTTTGATCTTCCATATTGGGAGAAACTTGATGTTAGACACTGTCTCGATGTAATGCATATTGAGAAGAACATATGTGATAGTTTGTTGGGTACTCTGTTGAACATACCTGGAAAAACAAAGGATGGTTATAAAGCGAGACTTGATTTAGTCGATATGGGCATACGGGCCTATCTAGCACCTCAGCTTCGAGGACATTGCACGTACCTACCCCCTGCATGTTATACATTGTCACGTAAAGAGAAACAGAGTTTGTGTATGAGTATTCATAGCACCAAAGTCCCATCTGGATATTCTTCAAATGTAAGCCGAACTGTTTCGATGAAAGAACTGAAATTTGTTCGATTGAAGTCCCATGACTGTCATGTGTTGATGCAGCAGTTGTTACCTATAGCTATTCGAGCCATCTTGCCAAAACATGTTAGGTATGGTATAACCAGACTTTGTTTATATACCATTTTTGGTTGGTTATGTTGAAAATTCACATATTTGTTTGTTTTTTTTTTTAATTTACAACATGATAGGATTGCCATAACCAGACTTTGTTTCTTTTTCAATGCGATATGTAGCAAGATTGTTGATCGTGACAGACTTGATGAGTTACAAGATGAAATTGTCGTGGTTTTGTGTCAGCTTGAAATGTATTTTCCACCTACTTTTTTTGACATTATGGTGCACTTGGTGGTTCATTTGGTGAGAGAGATTAAGATATGTGGTCCTGTATATTTGCACTGGATGTATCCATTAGAGCGGTATATAAAAGTTTTCAAAGGTTATGTTAAAAATCGCTATCGTCCAGATGCTAGCATTGTTGAGAGATATATAGATGAGGAGGTTATTGAGTTTTGCATTGGGTATCTGTGTGACACCAATGCTATTGGAATACCTAAATCTCGACATGAAGGAAGGATGAAAGGAAAGGGGACATCGGTTGCCAAGTTGTGCACCCCCATGAATGATGAATTGCAAAATGCACACCTTTACATCCTTCGCAACTCTGAAGAAGTAGTGCCATATGTGACGGCTCATATGAGTCAAATAAAAGAGTGTAATCGGGGATGGACTGACAAAGATGTGCTCAATGAACACAATCGGACCTTTGTCAACTGGTTCAGTAGTACTATTGCTGAGGGGGAAACAGTGTCAGAGACGTTGAGGTGGTTAGCATATAAGCCCAACCATGTTGTGTTATCATATTTGGGCTATGACATAAATGGATTTTCATTTGCTATCAAGAGTCAAGATGCTCAGAGTACAACGCAAAATAGTGGGGTTACATTAGTGTCTGAGGCATTACATGTGGCTAGTTCGAAGGATAAAAATCCAGTATATGCCAATATGTCCTATTATGGGGTGATAGAGGAGATATGGGAGCTTGACTATGTTAAATTCAAAGTACCCGTATTCAAGTGCAAGTGGATATTATGTCATGTGCTATATGCGAATGATCGCACTCTATCCAGGCATAGATCACTTGAGTCTGACCATGGTATTCGGCTTGTTTTTCAATTTCATTATTAATGGTTGCATGTGTTATTATAATTTTCTTAATATCTCAATCAACTACAATGAACTATTGTTTTTTTAATGTTTTAGCTCTTCAAGAAGGACGCGAAACCATTTCCAGACAAAGATTTGGAGGAGGTTCGAGAAATATGGGGCAAGTTTGCAATGAAATGTGAGCTCAAAGCATTCGCAATTGAATAGATTTCACTACTACAAGTTTGATAGAACATACTTGCAATTATGTACTGTTTTTCATTCATTACTATATATGATAGTATTTTTTCTGTAGATAATAGTTTATTTGTTGTATATATATAGTTTATTTCTTGTATGTACGGCATTTGTTTTTTCAATTTGAAATGGATGTGTTATTCATATGTATGCTGTGTTGCGAACTTTAGGGAGCAGTCAATTATAAGAAAAAGTTCAAATAATATATATTTGATGTGTTATTCATGGACAGTGTTAAAAAACTGCCTTTTAACACGGTTCGTGAACAGTGTTAAAAAACATACTTTTAAGAACGGTTCATGAACCGTGTTAGAAAACCACACTTTTAAGAACGGTTTATAAACCGCGTTAGAAAACAGACTTTTAAGAACGGTTCATAAACCGCGTTAGAAAACAGACTTTTAAGAACGGTTCATCAACCGTGGTAGAAAACAGACGTATAAGATTGGTTCATCAACCGTGTTAAAAATGATTTTAAAGACGGTTAACTTAAAATATCTAGAACGGTTATAAACCGTTGTGAAAAAATACTATTAAGAACGGTTTCTTAACCGTTTTAAAAAATGTAGGACTTTCTAGAACGCCCATATCTAAGACGGTTAGGAAAATCAAAAACCCGTTTTAAATAATTCATAATAACCGTTTTAGAAAGTGATTTTTGTAGTAGTGGGTTTTATGCAGCTCCTTAGGATCAGAGCTGGCACAGAGTATCATCAGTATCTTGGACTTGTCATCCTCAAATGAATCTGATGAAGCATGATGCCACCACCTTTGTATCATAAGTGCGACTGAAAGGTAAACAAAGACATTGAGTTTTATTTGAGCAGAGAAGGAGCAAATGAGAATAAGGGTATAATGTCGATTTTGAATTTGAGTTATGATGTTCTGCCAAACCGTACAGACTTGCAATCTGTTCATGTGGTTTTCTGGATCAAAAGGCTCATAATACTCTCACTCAAATTGCCCAACAACAAAACTCTCAACATGGATATCTACGCTCCCTTATGTTCATAGACACAAGTACTCAAGGTTGTCAGCCAACACAAATGGAGCCGAGCTGGACTCAACTATTCAACAATATCAAATATCTTCGAATTTTATTGTTTCAAAGGTACAAATTTGTGGACAAGGCAACATTACAATCTATTCAGAAACTAACTCACCCTAGGTTTATATTTTTCCAAGATTGTTCAATAGACGAACCACCATTACAATTATTAAACTTTCCCTACTTACAAAGCATACTTATTACAAATTTGGAGTTGATTAATCTAGCCAAAGTACCTAACAATGTGATGTGGAAAGCAAAAATACTGAGGCACCTTATCTTCTATTTTGATGAAGTGGATAAGGAGAAGAAACTTGTTGATCAAGGAAAAATAAGATTGCGTGGTCTATTTCAACTAGAACTTTTATTTGGTTTCAGTAATGAGACAATGGAAGCTACAGATCTTTCTGAATTAAGAAATCTCTTTTGGTTCTCTGCAGATATTTTGGACAATGACAACCTTTATTTGATTCTCAACTGCATTGAAGACAATAGGAGGCCGCACATACAGATGGTTGAGCTGATTATCTCGAGTTGTCATTTGAGTAGCTTAAAAGATAAAGATGGGATCATGACTAATTCCATTAATCTCGTCGGTAAGGTTTTCAGTTGTCGTAAACTTCATCTGTTGATTGTTGATGAAAGTTTAGGCAACAAGTTACCCAAGTGTGAACCACAGATGGCTTCCTGTCTGACTCTGTTGGAACTGAGAAACTCTGAAATTGTGGAAGATGCCATGGAAACCCTGGAGAAGCTTCCCAATTTAACAAAACCTTTTCTATGTGAGAATGCCTTTCTGGGGGCAAGAAATGGTTTGCAACAATATGGGCTTTCCCAAGCTCAAAATTCTTAAGTTAGAAGAGCTAAACAACTTGGAGAAATGGAGTATTGAAGAAGGAAGCATGTGCAAACTTTCCAAACTTTATATCATTAGCTGTAAAAAGTTGGAGATGATTCCTGATGGCCTGAGGTTCGTCTCTACACTCAAGGAATTAACCATTATATCCATGCCACTTGAATTTGTTCGTCGGATTCATTCAGCTGATCAAGGTAATAAAGGAGCAGATTTTTATAATATTTGCCATGTGCCAACATAATTTCAATTAAGCCCTTAAGAATGTGAAAATGTCCCAATAGATATTTTCAACAAATTGTAATTCCTAAAAATATTGGAAAACTCATGAACATTCAATTAAACAACTAATTTTTATTATTTGTCAAAAGCGATAGTTTTCATTATTAGAACAAATTACTTTTCAAATCAGTCAACTAACTATGAGTCTACATGTACAACTTGTAGAAACCATTCGGAGAATTTATTCATCTACTCATGTGATAAGTCAGTTTCGTATTGACTTATATAGAGTAATTTGCTGAGCTTTTGTGAGTTTTAAGATGTGCTTTTGACATATATTGTGTTGTTTTTGTTAAATCAGGAAATGAGTAATAGTAGTGGAGTTTGTGAAAAATATGTAAACAGCGGTGCATAAATACTATCATTTTGCTTGTATCAATTGCAATGCATATGTTGACACACAAATGCACTCACCAACTCATAGCACACACGAATAACTCATAAGCACTAATAAGTTTCACAGCGCACAAAGCACTTGAGCACAACACTCAAACACCACACAAACACAACACATGGACGGACGCACAGACACACCCATACACAATATGGGTGAACGCACCGTGCGTTCACTCATGCACGCACGCACACACGGGCGGACGGACAAACACAAACACCGGGTGCGTGCCTCCGCACCACCATGCACACATACTCGGGCAGACGCACCATGTATCCGCCCTCACACACACACACAGAGGGTGCGTCCGCACCCTGACACACCCTCACGCACTCACACATGGGTGGATACACTGTGCGCCCGGCCCATTCGCACACATGCACTCAAAGCACTCACCACTCACCTCGCATAACACTCTGCGCACACGATGCGTACACTCCACACACTACCGCGCACTACTCGCACCTCACCAGCACACTCGCACAGCATCCTCGCGCACTCTTAGGTACGCATGCACGTACGAGCACTCGTACTTATCAAAGCCTATCCAGTGCACTGCGATAAACTTCTCTCAAGTGTTTGATATTTTTTTCCTTAAACTTAAGAAATCCTTAGTGATCTGGAAAAGAATGACCTCACTCGTTTCTATATTTACTGATTTGTGCAGGACACGCATCGCCAATTAAATGAAGAGAGAGCATGCAATGATCAGGATATGGCCACATGAGCACCAAGAAGAGAATCATTTTATAAAATCCAAAAAAGACAACAGATTGAGAGGAGATTGGAGGAGACCGAGCCACACAAGAGAAAAAGAGGGAGAGAAAAATTAGGTTTTCTTAGTTTAGGCTAGTTTAGGCTTGTTTTCTCTATTCCTCTCTCTGTACTTTCTCTCTCTAGATCTCATCAAGGACTGAGAGATTCTTTATACTGGATTCATCAACATTTGTATTGAGGGAGTTTTTGGAGCTAAAAACTTGAGATTCTATCGGTACAAAGTTTTTTGAATTCATGAATATCCCTTTGTTCTCATTCCTTGTTGTTGACTTTTGACCCAATCGTGAATATGATCGGCTAATTTTGAGCTTGCCTTGAGGAACTTGTGTTTTAATGCTCATTCATAGTAGAGACAACATGAATCTCACATTTTAGGTGATTGCATGTACATTCGTTGATTTAGCTTGTGCGAATTCGTGCAAATCTGTTGGAATTTGGCTATACTTGTAGTATCAACTAAGATGTGGTTAGGTTTAGACATTTAGTGTGAGTTCATATTTGTCGAGATTGATGAATGTTGAATTGAGTTTCTATGCCTTATTTTATCTTCACTTTCATGCATGCGGTAACAACTGATGAATGTTTGTGAAATCTTATGAAAAATGTGTAAAAATGCTTACTGATGTGAGTTGAGGTTACTGAGTTGATCTTTTCCTTGCCAAATGGGAGTTTGGGGAAGTAGTCTAGATTCATGATGTCAGTAGGTAGGGATTTGCAAATTAATTTTGTGTTGATATTTGTCTCACCTGAGAAAGTAGTGGAATTTTGTAGAATGGATTTGGTTGAGCCAACAGGCTAGCTGAATTTCAAGTTACTAAGCAGATAGTGCTCTGTTTTTGTGTGTTTGTTTTCTCCTTTGTATTTTCGTGCATTTTTAGCTTTTGAGTCGAGAAACCATCATTTTCAATACCACCTCTTCCCTGTAGATAGGATCCCTCTTACCACTTCTACATTAGTGTTTAGGGTAAAATTAACGGTATGCGACTATCTGGTTCAATTTTTGGTGTTGCTGCCGAGGAATGCACGGTTGTTGGAACTTGTTTATTTTCTTGACTTGTTAATTTGTGTTTTTGTCATTCTATTTTTGTGGTGTTTTCTTCTTACTTGTGTGTTAGTTTTGTGTAGTAGTTAGTTTCATGTGTTTTTTTTGTCTTGGTTTAGTCTACTGGTTTAGTTTGTGGAATGTGCAGGGAATACTTGGAGGTTGACTGTAATTGAACATAGCACACCACAAAAGATCAAGTATGTCTAAGTGGTTTGGGGACTTTGTTGAGCCTTATCATGGTTGCCCACCAAATAAAATGGTTAACACACGACCAACATTTGGAGTATTTGGCAACTTCTCTCCACCAATATATCATGAACTATGGCACAAACAACAACAGAGCACTGGGTCTTATCTCATGCAAGAACAAAAACTTTCTATGGAAGAAATGTCTCAAATTTTGGACAGACTTGATAGAAGTGCATATGGTGAAACAAGGTTGGCTTAAATAGAAGTGGAGGTTCAAGGACAACAATAGAGAATTGATCAAATCAATGCTTTAATAAGCAACATATGGGAACAAATTGAGATACCAGGTCAAGATACTCAAGTCCATTCACAAGTTATATCTCTCCTTACTAAAACACCAACTCCTGAGGAAAATCATTTTGATATAAATGCAAATGTTGATTGTGGTTTAAAGTATCCAAGGGAGTTGGAGTCTACAAATATTGAGGATAGTACACATGAGTACTCTATTGATGATTCTTTTGTGCATGAAAGTTTGAGCTAGCCTGATGAGGATGGTGTCTCTTGTAATGAACTTACTAGTGATGAATTTAGGGCCTTTTGGTTTCTTACTGTCAAAATGGGGAGCGTGTCCTATGATGAGTCTTATATTAACTCTATGGGTTTCCATGAGAACAATGATGTTGGTGGACTTACTTTAGATGTTTCTTCACTTGACTACCCTCTGAATTGTACAGAGACACCTCTTACTGAACAATGCGTGAGTATGAAGGAAACTAATATTGCACTTGCTAATAAAAATGACAACATGATCATTGAGCACTTTGTTGAGGCACCAACTCCTGAAATTATGAATGAATCTAAAGATGTAAAAGGTGGCCAGTAAACAGAGAACAATGAGATACCTTTGTTAAATGTGCATAGTGAATCCTGTTTTGTTAACAAAGAAAAGACATCAAATGATCCCTATGCTAGTTTAGGTGATGAAGACTTGATGTTTTGTAAAGAAATATCTAACATAGTGGAGAATTGCTTTATTGATGCATCCATCTTTGAAATTACTGATGAGTTTGTTGAGACAATAGATGCACAATCTTTGGTTGAGTCTTGTAGGGTTTTAGAGCCAAGCTTGATGGAAGAGGAAAATGAGGTGTTTCCTATGGGGGAGCATACATGGTTTAAGGTGGAGTTTACAGGAGGAAAAATAGTGCTTATGAAAGAACATTTTTCTAGTACAGAAATGGGTACTCCAAATCTTGAAGGAAGAGTCTTCAAAAATAAAGTCTAGTTGGATACTAAATAAATCCAAATCTACTTACTTTAATTTTCTTGAATAAATAGTTGCTTGAGCTCTTAGACTTTGGTTTTTAGTGGTTAGTGTCGTCTCGTGTGCAGGAGTTTCAAGCAAAAGCCACACAAATGACTAAGTGTGAGGGTGTTGTCAGAGTGCTATTAACAGGACACATTATAGACCACCAAGACTCAAGGTTATAGTGTGGCACTCGCTTTCATACCTCACTTAATCTCTACTCTCTCTTGCACATCACAAGCCACAACTTACACATACTCACAATATATTTATGTAGCACTACCACTTTGATAACAAGTTTCCAACAAGTCACTATTCACTCACAATTTCTTACAACATAAAGTATGAGCTCATTCCCTTGTGATTTATTGAACTCTATTCTCTATGGGAAATACCTTGTTGAACTTTTATTGTCTAATTTGATGTGAATGCTTTCTAGTTGGTTAGTTTTCATGCGTATTATAAAAAATGTGAAGTGATAACCATGTGTGTAGTTTAAACTTGCCATAAACATAGTGCATTATTAGGACGCCTCTATTACATGGAGTTCTACTTTAGGATGGAATACATGGTGAGTGTGCTTACATGAATGTATGTTTTATACTTTATATAGTGAATTGTGTTATTTTGATATAAGGATTCATGAGTTCAAGTGTGGGGGTCTTCAAGTGCAAGGGTAGACCAAAGGAGAGCCAAAACTGTTGAGCATGGTGCATGTGAAATTTAAAGGACTACAGTCTTGAACGAGAAAGTTGAGGATAAGAGCATTCAAACCAGCAAACATTGAATATCATTGCCTACAAATATAAGGGAGTTCTTGAACCTATTCTTTTACTTTACATTGGGGACAATGTAAATTTTAAGTGTGGCAGAGGGAATGTTTGCTATGGCTTGTGCCTTTTGGAATTCACATGCTTATTTTTCTTCATGAATATAAGTTTTTTCTTTGTGTGTTTTTGTGCAACTGTGTGTTTGTTAGAAGGGATTGGTGGTGGTGTGTTATATTAGTATTTTTAGGAGTGTGCTTATGTATCAAGTGTGTGAGTAGGAGAATAAAAAGGCAGTGAGCAGCACTTGCCTTGTGTGTAGTAGCAATGGTTGAAAATTTCAAGTGTGTACTAATTTGCGATAAAAATATGCCATAATGAATAAATTGTGTGTATTGTGTGAAGTCTTTCTGGTTGTCCACTTAAATATCAGTAAATTATGGTGCCATGATCCAAATCCATTTTCTTACACTTTGCATGCGAAATTTTTTTTAGTTTTGGTTTCGGAACTGATGTATCTAATACAAGTTATTGGTTAAAACATTATGTTAAAGTAAGATAGACATGCCAATAATGTCTATTAGACATAGGAGGGAATTTATGTGGAACTTAATCTTGGTTATGCATACTACTTGTGAACATTTATTCTTGTATTGAGTATATAGTCTATTGAAGACACACATAAACATGAGGTGCTATGAGAAAGGATATGGAATGAGAAAAAGCCTGTGGCAAATAAAGGGAAAAAAGAGCCATAAAACCCCGGCAGCCTAGCACCAATGTGCGGCAAGTTAAAATGCACCAATGTGCACAAAAAGAGAAAAGAAGGGAAAACCTCACAGAGCACCAATGTGTAAATAAGATACCATTGATCTTTAATTCTAAGTGTTAGTGTGTGTGGACAAAAGGATTGTAGTGCAAGAATTCCCAAATAAAGTGTTGACTTGAGTACTATACACAAACAGAGAGGGTGACCATAAGGAACCTCAGCACACACTTCACGTTGGCATCTTGGTCTTTATTCATTGTCCTTTGATTGATAATTGGTATGAACATGTGTTGAAAATCCGAAGCCAGAAAGGAACAGACTTTGGTGTGTACAAAAAGTTTTAGAATGGGATAGGTTAATGGCACTACAATGTTGATCTGGTGTAATTAAATAAAATGACATATTGAGTCTGGTGTTTTGCTTGGGACAAGCAAAAGTTCAAGTGTGGGAGGATTTGATAAGTTAGTTTCGTACTGACTTATATAGAGTAATTTGCTGAGCTTTTGTGAGTTTTAAGATGTGCTTTTGACATATGTTGTTTTGTTTTCGTTAAATCAGGAAATAAGTAACAGTAGTGGAGTTTGTGAAAAATGTGTAAATATCGGTGTATAAATGCTATCATTTTGCTTGTATCAATTGCAATGCATATGTTGACACGCAAATGCACTCACAAACTCATAGCACACACGAATAACTCACAAGCACTCACAAGTTTCACAGCACACAAAGTACTTGAGCACAACACTCAAACACTTCACACAAACACAACATGATGCGTCCGCCTACACATGCACACACAACACAGGCAAACGCACCGTGCATTTATGAATATACCTTTGTTCTTATTCCTTGTTGTTGATTTTTGAGCTGATCATGAATATGATAGGCTAATTTTGAGCTTACCTTGAGGAACTTGTGTTTTAATGCTCATTCATGGTAGAGACAACATGAATCTCACATTTTAGGTGATTGCATGTACATTCGTTGATTTAGCTTGTGTGAATTCGTGCAGATATGTTGGAATTTGGCTATACTTGTAGTATCAACTAAGGTGTGGCTAGGTTTAGACATTTAGTGTGAGTTCATATTTGTCGAGATTGATGAATGTTGAATTGAGTGTCTATGCCTTGCTTTATCTTCACTTCTATGCATGCGGTAACAACTGATGAATGTTAGTGAAATCTTATGAAAAATGTGTAAAAATGCTTATTGATGTGAGTTGAGGTTACTAAGTTGATCTTTGCCTTGCCAAACGGGAGATTGGGGAAGTAGTCTAGATTCACGGTGTCAGTAGGTAGGGATTTGTAAATTGATTTTGTACCGATAGTTGTCTCGCCCTAGAAAGTTGCAAAGTTTTGTAGAATGGATTTGGTTAAGCCAACAGGCTAGCTGAATTTTAAGTTACTAGGCAGATAGTCTTCTCATGTTGGTTATAAAAGTCAAGGAAGCCATGACTAAGTGTTAACTCACAAGAGTACCTTAAGGTAGCATTTTCTTATTTGTTTTTGTGTGTTTGTTTTCTCCTTTGTGTTTACATGCATTTTTAGCTTTTGAGTTAAGAAACCATCATTTTCAATACCACCCCTTCCCTATGGATACGATCCCTCTTACCACTACTACATTAGTGTTTAGGGTAAAATTGACGGTATGTGACTATTCGGTTCATCATGTGAAGATTTAACATTACATGCTACTTTTACGAATAAGTAGGTAACAGTATTAAATTTTTAATGAATATAACAAAAATTACACATATCAAAGTCATAAAAATTTCACATCGGATCTGCTGTTTCATTTCCTGATGTATTTTATAAATACATGCCACGTATATTTATCTAAAACCATATCAAGTGTTAGCAAACCCTAAGGGCTAAGTATTAAATATATGGCATGAATTTATATGAGTGTAACATGGATTGCAATAGGGAATGCAACAAAAGATCCTCTGGGTAAAAATTTAATAGTAAAGTTTCACAAAACTTTTATTATTTAGTTTAGAAATAGATCAAAATCATGTTAAAAAACTCATCCAAAGTTAGATGTTTTCCATGAATATCCAATTCAACACCATTTAGAAAAAATAAATATGGGATATTGTTTTCAACACATCTCAAGGTGTTACATGGGTTCTAACAATTATTTGAAGGGGATAATAATGCACAAGGCTTTGGATGAATATTCCTAAGCACTTCATTAGGGGAAAAAGCACTTGAGAGTCTCAAATGTAACTCAGCAAATTGATTAGCATAATTGACAAAATCAAACCAGAATCTATAAATGATTGGATTCAAGTGTAAGATTATTCAAGGAAGGGTAAAAGGACTCCAATAGTCCCTTAACTTTGAGATAAATATCATTTTGATTCTAATTTAAAAAGTTATATTGTAGTCCTTTAACTTGAATTTTATTGTACAAATAGTTTCCAATTTATTTTCTATCAATCTGACAAGTCCTTTAGTCATGTGGCATAAAACGACATCATTTTGAATGATGAAAAATGTCACATGACTATAACGTTACTTGTCAAATGGATGAAAAATGAGTAGTTGTGTAACAAAATTTAAGTTAAGGGACAAAAATATAACTTTTTTAATATTGGAGATCAAAACGATACTTAACCACAAATTAAGTAACTATTAAGATCATTTAGCCTTAACTGAAAGTAAATCCTTTGCCAACATGACATATTGTATACTATCACTCTAAAGTTTAACTATTTTGCCATTTGACATTTTAAAGCTTTACTTGCCAAAGTGCCAAATTGAAAAGAATATAAATATATATATATATATATATTATATATATTTTGTACAAGTCCAAAATGAAGATAATTATATTTTTGTCTATGTTTTTCTATTGTCTTTTTTTAAAGTAATTTTATTTCCTCTTGGTCCAAGTTTAGAGCAATAGTTTGTTCAACTGTCTTGATAGTATAGTCTAAAGTAAAGTTCCATTTAGGATCATGGTATATTTCTCTATTAGAATGTTTTGGAATTTTTCAATTGTCAATAGATTGATTTATGTCTTGTAAGTTTACTTCTTTTTTTAAGCCACTGTTTGTAGAGGATGAATTAGATGAAGAGGACCTGGATGAAGATGATCTAAAGAATGCAGCCATAGCAAGATTCTGGAAGCAAATTAAAAGATAATAATTTTTCAAGAAAAATACGCTTTAAAACTACAGAAATGTCGTTTTAAATCAATAAGTTGTATTGTTCCCTTTCCCTAAGGATCAGAAACCTGCGGGATCCAAGGAGAATAATTAAGATCTTTTATAGGTAATAATAAAGTTAGTTATAGATTTATCAGGTCAGATCTTTTACTTAATTATGTAAATTTTTCGTCTTGGATTTCTCCAAAAACCTCAATATCTTAACAATCAGGTATTACACAATCCTCACTGCCTGATTCAGATATTGACACTTACTGAAAAATATACATATTGTTCAGATCTGGCCTTACAGACCTATACTAACAAAATTATTGTATACAAAAGATCATAACTATCACCCCACTTCCCCCTCTGGCTCTGATACCAGACGGGCTAGGGACTTGTTAAAAGAACTGTAAAATACAGAGAAATGAGGAAGAGGGTCGCAGTAGGACTGTCTCTGGAAAAGGGTTTAGGCGGTTAAACCAGCCATGCAGTTAATGATGACAGATAAAGAATAAATAAAGCGAAATAAAGTAGATCTAAAGGTGGCTCAGCCAACCATGGATCAATATTAAAAACAAGTTTAAAAAAAGTACTCAATTGATAAAAATGATTACAAATGATTACAGAATAAAGCTGTCTCCAGAAGAACTCCAAAATAAAACAAAGAAATTAGATAACTGATTAGGGAGAGGGATTTTTCAGAATAGAAGTATGCTGAAAAACTTGTTCTTCCTCTCTATGGCTGAGTTTAGGGGGGTTTATAGAAAAATTTCCAGATTGCTACAGTGACTTGCTACAGTGCTCTACTACAGTGCTCTGCTATAGTAACAGTATTTTTTCCTTGTCGTGTTTGCATAGTATTTTGCTGGAATTCTACAGTGCCTTTTTCACGGAATTTGGGAAAATATCCCAAAGTCTTCGTCTTCTTGTTCAGAGTCAGTTGAACAGTCTTCTTGTTTGATTATTGTTGCAGCTGGCTAAGTTTCATCAAGCTGAGATATGATGTTTTTTAACTGTTTCACATACTCATTCTTGCCTGAAATACCTGCTAGCTTAGCTGTCGTCATGGATTTTTGTTGGAGAAACATGGATGTCTCTGCAGGTTTAATTGCTGTTGGATTTTTGTTGAACCAACCTTGGATGTGTTGCGGTTGGATGAAGTTTGTGTCAAACGTCGACCACCATTTAGAATATCCTTGTTTGATTAGTAATGGTGAGAGAGTCTGCTGGTTTAAGAATTCGAATTTCCACTGGTAAACCCATGCAACTGAAAATATTGAGAAGTAAGACAAAGTTATGGGGATATATTTATTTAAAGGATTAAACCTTTGTTTGAATATTTGAAACCCATAGTTTACTTCTGCTGGCATAATTCCTACATTATGTCCATGAATCTGCCACCAACTATTAAACCAAGCTGGGAAATCATACTTGTTTTTCTTGAAGAAGTAAAATAGCCAAGAGTGTTGGAAAAGCTGGTTTTGGAATGAGAAAGCATGAAACCATGCCGCCTTATAGTCCCAGTAGGAATAACCCGGGAGAGATGGAGGAGATAGGGGAGAAGTAAACTGTTTAGGTTGATTGAGGTTGTCTCCCCACCCTAATGGTTTAATCACTTTAAGTATTTGGGCACAAGAGTGGGTAATATATTTGTCTATCAATCTACCCCTGTCATCAGTAATTTTTCGAAAATAATCCTTGAATATTACTGACTAGGAATCAGAAGGATTTGTCTGTAATATGCTTGTGTTTTGGTGAGAGTATAAGGTAAAAAATTACAGTTTGTTGGCAGGATGGTGTTTGCAGTTTGGACCGAATTATCAGCTAAGAAATCAGGTTCTGTTTGGGCAATCTTAATATATCCGTCATGTTTGAGATAATGAGTTTGGGGTTTAGGAGTATTCTTCCTAGTTTTGTAATGAGAAAGTTGGGATGTTTTGACTAATTTTCTCTGTTCTGGTTAGGGGATTGACAATGATTGGGTTGTTGGTTTAGATAGTTCTTTAGGGTTTTGAGGTTGAGAATGTTTAAAACCCATAGCTAGAGCCCATTGTTCAAAGTTAAAAGTTTCCACTGAATTTTGTGCTTCCTGCTTATCTGGGTTAGCCCATGTTGTTAAAGTCAAAGAAAGAGGATGGAATTTGTTTGGAGTTGGTGGAAATTCTTCTCTTAGAGGAGATTTATATATATATATATATATATATATATATATATGCATAATATTTTGTGAGAGAGAAAGAGAGAAAGGGAGGACTAACAAGTTGAAGTGATGATTAGAACCATTGCCAGGATGCATTTAGCCGCTACCTTATTCATATCCATAATGATGACTGGAAACTTTTGATTGTACTTTTGAGACAATTTTGGCAAAAATTATAAGCACCAATTTAGGCTAGATCTTAGAAGGATTACAAGTGCATTAATTTATTCAAATTCAAAAAAATATATTCCATTTTGTCTTTATATATCGAGAATGGATCCTTAACATGTCAATGATGTTTTAAACAATTTACATTTTGCCGAACTAACCGTCCAAACCACATAAAGACTTTGATGAAAGACACCAACTACTTACAATAACTAATGGCCACATTCTCCTGTGAAACCGTCTCATATATAACATTTGAGTATGAATTTCACTTTATTGTACAAAATATCAAATTAAAATTAACGTATAAAGTATCAAATATTAGCATATAAAATATAATAAAAATTAATGTATTAGCATATAGTATAACGTATAAAAAAATTAGTGTATTCACATATCATGTCATATATATGATACGGTGTCATAAGAGTTTTTATGATAATTAAAAGGACATCGAACACAAGTTGAGACTATTACCCAAAAATTTAACTTTATTTTGCTTGTCTTCACTGTTAACAAAATGGATACGAGTAAGTTTACACTCGAGAATTAATAGTATATTTGGGATTGTTTATCTATAAATTTTTTAAGAATCCGTAAAATAAGCTCTGGTATTAAACCAAAAAATTGATAAACAAAAATCAATTGAAAGGAAATTAAATTATTTGGGTAAAAAAGTTTAGTCGTCCTTCAATTTAAGAGTTTATTTCATTTTTATCCTCATCTTTTAAAATGTTTCATTTTTATTTCGCATGTTGCAATTTTAGCTGTCAATAGTCTTTTATTCACTTTTTATACAAAACAAAAAAGAAAAATCAACTCTAATGGCCATTTATATGTATATGTGCAACTCTATGGATTTTTTATCCCCTTACATTTGTTAATGTACGTGAAATATTTGTTTAACTTAGATTTTAAATGGAAAAAAGTAAATAAAAAATGATTTGAAACTCAAATTGCAATATGTGGGATGAAAATAAAACTTTTTAAAGATGAGGATAGAAGTGAAATGAATTCTTAAATTGAGAGAAATTTGAAGTAATTTAACCAAATTATTATTTCGCCACTTGGGAACCATTATATTATTTAAACAATTAAATTCGAGATACTTTTTGCCATTTAGAAAAAAAAATGCACTTCTTGTTGCGTTTTCTTAACTTGGAAACGATTATATGATACTCTACTTCTAGACCTTAAGTATCACCTTATCTAGACCTAAAGTGGAATAGTTTTTTCACCACGGGACAAATATATATCCAACTTCGTCAATTTTAAGCCTTTTGTTTATGATCATATAAGCATCAAATGATTATTCAACTTGGATTTTGAGTAGACAAAAATGAATAAAAGACAACTTAGAACCTAAATTGAACATAAGTATCGAAAATAAAAAATTCCAAAAATTTAAAACAAAATCGAGATGTATCCTAAAATTAAAAAATAATTAAAGTAATTTACCCTAAAGGCTCAAATGAAAAACAAAAAAAGAGGGCACTATGGAGATATGCCCATTTTTCTGTGCCGAAAATGGAATGAACTGATAAAGAGTGACTTACAAGTGAAAATGAAGAGAACCAATATGGAAATGGATGTAACCGAAGCCTTTCCCATTTGTGATGTACACTGATGATGGCTGGAAAGTTTATGGATGCTTTTGATGAAAACATAGAAAAAAGGGATAAATTTATAGAATGAAATTAGTCGTCTCTTCGGCTTTACAACTACATTCATCCAAATACATAAAAACAAAATAAAAGAAACATTTTATGCATATGGACAAGAATTTTGAATGCAATTAATTAACCGTCTAGCCCATATTATGATTTCCAGAAAGTATATTAACAACAGACAATAACTCAAATGCAATCAGTCAAATGAATGTTAAACTGAATATCATTTTGAATGTTAAATAATATCACACGATTCATTAGTTAGCTAAATGAAAAATAAGTTAAAAATTGTTCATCACATAACAAAATTTGAATGGAGAGATTATTATATAATTTTGAGTTGATCATTAAACTATGGTCCCATTTTTAAATACCTTCTAAACAGCTGAACTTTTAATTTTAATATTTTACTATTATCAACAATTAATTTTTTGTAATATACTATATTTTGATAAAAAATTGTATATATTGTAAAAAAAAATAGAATCAACATTTATAAATGTTAGTTGCCAAAAGTATCATCATTTGATTGTATTTAATTTTCATAATCTGATTCAATCCAATAACTTTTTTTCAATGTTAAAACTCTTTTTTTTTGTCCAAAAATTTATAGAAGTTTTGGAAAGAGACAAAGTTTTAATGTTGGGAAAAAAATATCGGATTGAATTAACTTATAATAGAAAATAAAGACAACCAAAAGATGGTGCTTTATGCAACTAAAATTTATAAAGGATGATTACATCTTTTCACAATACAACTTCTATAAAAAAAATTGTAGTACATTTCGAAAAATTAAATATTAAAAGTAGTAAAGTGTTAAAATTAATAAAAGTTCAGCATGTATTTTATGATCAAAACATCGGTCAATGATGTTTTTGCAATTAATTGTATAACTTTTTTAAAAATTAAAGAAAATTTAAAATGATATTTAACTCCGATTAAATAACCACTTAAATCATTTGCCCTTTTCTTTTTTGTTTGCTTATCAATTGAAGAGAATCAACCCATGCCCATATGATATTGCCTTAAGGCAGTTTGGGGTTGGAGGTTGTTGGATTCAAATCCCTCACCAATATTTCTCTGCTCCACTTTGTTTGAATGCCCTATTCCAATATTTTTCCCCTTTTGTTTGAATGCCTATTTCAACGCACCTGTAGCGATTCTACATCAGTAAGAGGTCTCGAAACTTAGGACAATTTCAGGTTGCGGACTAAATTAGGAAGAGTGCGACCTAAATTAGGAAAGATTGTAGAGAATCATTAAATGAGAATATAAAACTTTGTTTGAATGCTCTCTTCCAATGTTTTTCCCTTTTGTTTGAATGCATAGCAATCCTACATCAGCTACTAAAGATTCTTACTTGCACAAAGATCTCTGTTCTTTTTTTTCTTTTTTTTGTCTTTTTTGGTATGGTAGCTTATGAAAGTCAGAAATTTAAACCTTCCACAGATGCTACAGCAAAGGTTCCAACCAGATTGTGTTCAATTCCTCAGTTTCCTCGGGTGTGAATCTGCACGAGTCAAGTGTTAGTTTTTTTTTTTTTTTTTTTTTTTTGTTGTTGTTGTTATTATTATTATTACTATTTATTATTATTTATTTTTATTGTTGCTGTTGTTATTATTATTATTATTTATTATTATTATTATTATTATTATTATTATTGTACTCGGTACGCCAAACACAGCACAAAGTACAACATTCTCTAATCTTTTACGTGGCGTCCCTCTCTCTTTCTTTTTTTTTTTTTCCTTGCAAACGCAGCGGGAAGACTTTTCCCTTTTTCTCTCACATTTCTGTCTTCCCTGATCTGGAGTCATTGTCTTCTGTTATTTTTCAAGCAAAATTTCGCCACTCATCTCTAAAATTTCAAGTAAATGATCCAATCCCTCTCGAATTTTATTGTTTTTTTAGGCAATTTCTTTGGGTTTATAGCTTGTTTTCTTGTGGGTTCTGTTCATTTTGATTTATTGTCATGACCCTAAAGCAATAATATTGAGGATCGGTTTATTTAAATTCTGATGGATGATTATTATTATTATGTATGGATATTCAGAGATTTTGTTATGCTAAATGGCAGCATGTGTTTAATGCACTTTTATTTATTCATATATATATATATATATATATATTTTCAAGGATGAGTATTGTTTGTGATTTGTGGAGTTTTTTTGAAAACATTTTATTGGGGGGTTTCTTTGGGCTTGATGGCTGACCTGAGACCTTATGGGAAGTGGGATGATGGAGTGAAAATAGTATCTTTTTTGTACCCCTTTTCTGTCTGCTTTGGAACTTTATGGCTTTTCATGGGTAGGGATATGGGGGGTTGGGGGGTTGGTGTTGGGTTTGTAGTTTGCAATTTATCTGAATTTTAATGGGTTTGAAGTCTAATGGGTATTATGCAATGAATTTATGTCTGTTAATTTGTGTTTGGAATTCAGTTTATTGTAGTTCTTCAATGGTTGCTCTGTGGTTTTCTATCCTTCTGTATAATGTTCTTTGCTGAGTGATAAATCTTTGACCTTGGGAATTTTGAGTGTTCCTTCAGGAAGACACTAAGTTTCTTTATGTAGATGAGTAATTGGAACTTGCTAATATTTTGAAGTTTTTATCCTATCCCCTTGTGTTTTCCAATACATGTAACTTACTAGAACAATATAGGATAAAGACACTATGCCTTAATCAAGTAGTATGGCAAGATAAATTGGGATGCATTGTGATTCAATGTCTAGGAGTCAGTGTGATCTTCACTTCACCGGTGGATGACAAAGAATTGATCTTGCGGTTTCTTGCAGCCTGTAACGCTATGTAATCTTAACTAACATATCAGTTCCTCTGGCACAGATGTTATTAATATAGTAACCCAATTTAGTGTCTGACATTCGATGAACTTTGATATTGGTCCTTTTATTTGTATGACGAAACTTCAACAAGCTTAATGCTTTCATTGGTGATTATTAAGGGAATATGTATGAGTTAAGTATTAGAGAAATGGAAGTCGACAACTTGAGAGATGGAAATGAAATATCTCTACCCCCCCAACCCTCTCAATGCTGAATGGATTCCTAGTGATATGTGGCTTATGGTATTAATGATCTAATTTTTGTATAGTGCCTATTTCATTTTGTTTTTTTTTTTGGGATGCCACAAACTGTCCTTCTTGACCATCTTGATTTTTTCTCTTTTTCCTTTATCAATTTGAGCCAACAATGCTCCTCAGAAAAAAATTACTACTTTTCTGCACAAAGTCATTGAAAATGATGGCGACTTAGATTAGTTTCTTAATTTTCATTGGCCTTGATTGATAGATGCGACGGATAATTTATAATTGTGAAGTTGGTGCATGATAATTGTGTTTTCTGCTACCCGTTTACTTGTTATAGTAGCCGTTTCTTTTTCCATGATGGACATTATTGTAGGCTGAGTGATGCAGCACCGAAACTGTTGATCTCTTTTTAAACTTGTTTGGCATTTACTTGTGTGTAAGGACAAGTAACAAATAGCTAGAGAGAAATTAAGGTTGCAAATAGAAGAAAGCTGCAGAGAATATGTTATGATAAGGTGAGAAGACATAAGCAATTGCCTAGGAGTCTCAGACACCACACATTCTCAAGAAGACTCACTGATCTGCAGGCATCTTTGCAATTCGATTCTGTAGCTTAAAGAATAGAAGTAAATATGCAGGCTATAAGATGTTTTTCATTTATGTCTAGCTTGAACAGTTATATTGTTAAAAGAATTGACTCTTCTTCTAAGATATATCCTAAGCAATGTAGTAATCCTAATTCAACTGTTAGACAAGGCATAAGAAATGCTCGATTATCAACACATGGAGTTGCAGTACGTTGGCATTGGGCTAAACCCATAATAATAAAAAACCAGAAAAAGAAGAAAACAATATAATTCTACTTCTGCTCTATCCTAATGTATATCAACGTAGATGTGCAAAATTAATGTTTGATCCTTTGAAGCATCTTTGCCACACCTTTCATGAACCTTAGTTTATTGCTGCTATTTATCTCCATCATTGAGAGAATGGAATAAAAAATAGAACTAGCCGAGGAATGGAATTGCTAAGAAATGTAGTTTTATTGTTGGATTGAAGTCATAAGCACCAATTGTGTACATTTTGAGAGGATATAGTACCTCATTGGCTTTACCTTTTTTTTTCACTTTCATTTAGTTTATTTGAAGTACTTGAATTTTCTCATATTTGGTGTCAAATGTAAGGCAATTATTTGCAACCAAATTTGTTTGTTGAAAACCAGTTTCTCTCTGGTTCATTTTTAACTTACATTTGGTATTTTCAATTACTGAAGTTGGTCATATTTGTTTCGAATGTCTGACACAATTATCTGCAATGATTTCAGGGGTCTTTTTGATAAGAAATTGGATATGGCATCGTTTCGAGCTTTCTTGAACAGTCCTGTTGGCCCTAAAACAACACATTTCTGGGGCCCCATAGCCAACTGGGGATTTGTTGCTGCAGTATATTTCTTAGCTGTGAAGTGTATTCTGGAATTGGTTTATTTCTGGTGAAATGTGTGTTTAAATTGTCTTGATGCATTTTGGCAGGGGTTGGTGGACATGCAGAAACCGCCAGAAATGATATCCGGAAATATGACTGGAGGTTGTAAAGAACTTGTTTGGTAAGGGAAGAGTACATTGATTGAGTTTTCTGATTGTTCTGAATTCCATGTTCTGCAGCAATGTGCATATACTCAGCACTGTTTATGAGGTTTGCATGGATGGTTCAACCTCGTAACTATCTTCTTTTGGCATGCCATGGGTCAAATGAAACGGTTCAACTATATCAACTGTCCCGTTGGGCAAAGGGTCAGGGGTAAGTATTCAGATTTTAAAGTAGTTGGTCATTTTATATGTTTTTCCGTTTTCTCAATCCTTTTGTTCTATTTATGTTTTAATATATATATATATATATATATGTGTGTGTGTATATATATATATAAAGGAATGTAAAAATGTGCGTAATATGTAAATAGATAGAATACAACGGTGAAGTATAATCAATATAACCGACATCACGTAGTAGGATAGAGGCTTAGTTGTTATTCTTGTTGTAATATGTGTAATGTGTGTAATTATGTATGTGTGAATTTATTTGTTTATTTGTTTAAAAGATTGTGTGAAAATATGTAATATGTAAAAATATGTGTAGTATGTGTAAATATTTAGTATGTGTGACATTGTGTATAATGTTTTTAAATATTTATAGTATGTGTGACATTGTGTATAATGTGTTTAAATATTTATAGTATGTAAAAATATTTGTATTATGTGAAAATATGTGTAATATGTACAAATACGTCTATAACGTGAAAATTTGTGTAAGATAAATAAATATATGTAATGCATGAGAATGTGAATAGTAAGTATAAGTTCATGTGGTTTGTGAAAATGTGTGTAATTATGTATGGAATAAAAACTTTTATGTGTGTTTCTAAAGTATCAAGAGAATCAAATTGTGTTAATCATGACATAGAAAAATATTTTAGAGCTCTACATTTGATATTGTTTTAAAATTAAACATTAAGCAAGATTTTATCGTGTAAAATTCGACCATGGTTTTCTAACGTTCTCAAATTATCTTTCTAGACGTCTAGTCATTCAGATTCATAATTTTAGTTATCAAAACAATAGGCTAAACGGCTTTTTATCTCTAAATCAATTGATTTTCAAATCCGAATTACGTTATCAAACAGACTCCGATGTCTTTTCCATCTTACTTTCTGGAGTAGTCGCATTAAATTAGAGGCGTTGATCTTCGCTGTTAGTTTATCCTGTCTTAGTTCTGTTGATGCACAAGATTTGTAACATGTATAGTACATGATGCATTAAAGATTGAAAACTTTGTGTTTGTTATCATTGTAGGTATTTACAGAAGAAGGAAGACAAAGTAGCATCAAAGTGATCAATCTTGTTGTCCTTCTTTTTCTACCTTTTGGTATCTTTCTGCAATTTTTTACTTTGTTCTCTGGACGGTTCCTGCTACTGTTTGAAGCCATATCTGTAAATGGTTTGAAATCAGACAAGCAAAATATGGAAGCACATCAATTCCATCTTTTTGGATATACTAATTGTGTAATGATGAAATTTTCAATTGAGTAAAAACTCAAGATTTTGTAGTATTGTCTCATGGATCATACTTGTTTGGACTAGGGAGTGTGTTCATGGTGCAATTTTTGCACTTAATAAATTTCCAGCACTTTGGAAGGTAAAAATCATATACTATGGATCTTTTGATTTTGCTGTAACCTTTAAATCTTCCAACCCCAACCAAGTTGGACGGAACCATGATTTGATTTTGCTCTCTCTCTCTCTATTCACTGAATTTTTTTTATCATGGTTCCGCCATCAAATGTATATAAATGAAGTATAAGAGGGCAAAGTGTCGATCATCTCTAAGTTTTTGAGGCAAAGTGTAATTACTCTTTATTCATTCAATCCAACTTTATTTAATTTTGTAATAAGAGTTTGAACCATGAAAATAAAATTAAAACCTTTTAAATGGATAAGAAATGAAGAATTCTTAAATTTTTTTTTACTTTCGTTTTGATTTCTTTACGTATACTCGTATCCTTGAACCATAATAAATGACTTTCCATTTCACCATAGGAAATAGAAAATAGAGAGAGACAAAAAAAAAAAAAAAAAAACCCAAAGCAGAAAGTACTTTATTTTATTCTCTTTGAAATTCAAAAGCAAAACATTTGAGATTGTGAATGATTCATAGTTTTTTTTACTTTTCATTTCAATTTCCTTATACCCACATTTTCAAACTAAAACTAGTTTCAGAAATGGACAATTCTACATGCCATTTCTTTACTGTGATTTAGATGTTGCATTTATCTATCAAGCATTGTTTTCGTGAACCAATTCCCAACTTATCTATTAAGCATTATTTTCGTAAAACTAACAAATCTGTCGAGCATCGTTCTCCTCGACTATCTATCAAGCATTGTTTTCTTAACTCCTCAACTCTCAACTTAGCCATCAACTATTGTTTTCGTGAGCCCGACAAACCTACAGATTCCTTAGTAAATTTTAGTGCATCTAACTCTTCATGCATATTGGTTTTGGATTAGATTTGTTTTCCATTCAGAAAGTTTAAATGTATGTATTGGACTAACCTGGTTTAAGTTTTCCTTAATTTGGTTCTGAATGATTTGTTATCTTGTATGAAAAAAATTCTATAACTTATAAAATTAAAAAAAAAAAAAAAAAACTAACTAAAAATCAAATTTGAGGGTCATTCCAATTTTATGACCATTATAAAATTGTGTTGCAAAAAAAAAAAAAAAAAAAAAAAAAAAAACTAACAATTAAATGAAACTGATTAAATTCTTAGAAAAGTCATAGAAAAAGCAAAAACTCCCACAAAATCAAGCTAACTTGAAGGAAAATGAATAAAAATCAAACCATAATCTTCACTAAACACTTTTCATAGGCTGCATAGCCTTCCTTTGCATACAATGTAGGTTCTCATGGTACCCATGTATTAAAGCATGTGAACTATAACCACTCACAATTAGAACACACAATTGCCCTCAGCACTAACACTCACTCTCACACAGCTAATTTTTCCTTCTTTGCTCATTGAACATATAATTATCAACAGCATATTAACCTATATATTTCTTACAAATCCCAATTAAATTGGTGTAAAGAATGAAATTAATTAAACATATAATTTTACATTAGTAACCGCTTACATGTACAAGAATCGATCAGTCGAAGCTCTAGCATCCAGCTGCTTTCAAAAATTTGTCATATGGGCTTGAAGGTGGTAGTCTAAAGGACTGTTCTTGTACAAACTCCTGTGTACAGAGAAGCTGATTTCGACCGTGAATTAGTTCGTTGTGTGCGAGTGTTAGTTCTCCAGATAGCTCCAATACCTACAAAGCAAAAGAAAGAAAATTTTTGTGATAAATCTTCACAATAACATATACGTTGCACAAGCTTTTATTAACCAATTAAGCAGGTAAATTTAATATCTTTAATATGAGCATGTTTCAACAGGATAGTTCGCTAATCGTCAGCCACCTTAGTAGCAAGTCTACAATTTTATGGTGTCCTCCCTCTACAAACCACAAAAAATAGGGATGAGAGAGAGATTCTTACTGCGTTTGATAACACTTTGCTCTTCTTTTCGCTTTCACCTGAAAAAAGTATAGCCTTTGCTTCTTGTTGCAACTTCAAACTCTGCAGGGCAAGCATTTTTTGTTCTTTACCAGTTACAAGGGCCTCACACTCCTTCTTTACTTGATCATAGGGTATCGGAGTAGAAGAAACCGGGAGGCTTGCAACTTGGAGAGCTGTTTCCAGGACCTGTTCATGACATAAAATAGTCATTGTCCAACAATCTAAAGAATCTTTAATGCTGTGTGCCCAATAATCAATGTAGAAATAAAATGACATTGGTTTCAGAAGCAAAATAACTATTACTTATCCACCTTGACAAAGATTTGAATGTTGATAGAGAATTAAACCTGGTGCAGTTGGCTAGAAATGATCTACTGAATGATGAGCATTCCAAAAACTCAGTTTCAGATCTCAAGCTACTTCAACATAGGTACATTTGGAAACAAGTCTTTCAAGGACACAAACTAGACTTGAAAATGAACATCGCTTTGATCACCTAAGACAACAAAGCGCTGAAATAAAAGGACCACATACAGGTAGTTGACTTCTATTGATAACACTTCAATAGATTGAGCCATCATTTTACTGTTAGAGTTCTCTCTCAGATTAATTTCCAATAGTTTAAGAATTTTCAAATTTCTATCTAGTGCTGCTTAGTCCACAAAAATGTTTTACTCATTCAACTTGTTTGAAGTGTCATTTACACTTGACTCTGTAACTATACCCTTGAGAAAGATTCTATTGTTTTATCTTATCCTTCAAAGCACAAAAAAAAGAGCAAAGGCAAACCCTTTCCTACAGATATCTCTCTTCCATTCCTCATCTGGTTCCTTACCAAATTATCCATCAACAAAAGCATTATTAATAAGACGCAATAAAATGGTAATGCAAATCTCAGAAGTAGCAAAATCCTATTAAAAATCTACTTTTGGAAGTGAATCTTTCTGAGCAAAGAGACACTATTTCCATCAGAATTCAATAATCAGAAAAAACGACATACGAGCAAGGCTTTAAATATTAGGCAAGAGATGACATGTTATATGACCTTTTCATCTGAAAATCTAAGCATATATTACTAAAGCAAACCACATCAAATTAGAAAAACAGTTCATTTTACATGATGCTACAGTTAATGTCACTTAAAAGGTACCTTTTCCAAAATGGATGTTGAGATTTCACTTCTAGGACGTGCTAGAATTGGATCCTTTTTTGCAGATAGGACCATTTTTTGTCATAGAGGATTTGCTATTTAGATATTACCCATACCACAAAAATAGGCAATGCCACAAATTCTCTCTTGAAATACAGTCAGACCACTATATTGAGTTACAAGTTTCCATTTTTCCTTTTTAAACCATCAAAGTTTGTAAGTCTACCTTTCAACTATCCTAGATGTATATCCAATTTCAAAAAGTACTGCCTTAGATTTTATTTGAAATCTATACAGTGCATACGTTAGTTTTAATAATCAACTACAGACATACATACAATACCACACAGACAAAAGGGTAAGCCTGACAAAAAAAATAATCACAACTAAAAAATCAATTTACTTACAGATTCCAAGAGCTGGTTAACACCCAAAATGTCAAGTGAGTTGACAGAAAGAGATGTCTTACGCCCTGACTGACTACCACTTGCATCCGGAAATGAATCTTCATCCATTAACCCAGCTGGTGCCATGATCTAAGATTCATAATTTGAGGCAAAGTCAGTAAAATGCCAGAGATAATCAGAGCAAAAGCTAATTAAAGGTTCAACATAACCTCGTCAAATGACTGAAATTCCATCTGGGCAAGTGGAGAAGACGGGCATGGTGTCTCCATGAATAATGAGGCTCCCAATTGATAAGCATCATCTGGTGAAAATCCTTCTAAAAGTTGACTCCTTATATTTGATAACTCATCCTAAGAAAAGTAATATATACCAGAGGTTTCAAGAATAAAGATACTGTACTTCTAAAGCAATTTACATGAAAAGATATACATGAAGAAACCTCCTGTAAATGTGGAAAAATCAAAAAGACAAAGATTCAACATAAGCTACAAGCCTGCTTCTATAAATCTTGTGGTTCTTACTTATAATCTCTAAAACGTCAAACAAAATTGTATTTGATTACCATATACGAGACCAAAGTTAGCCTTTAATATTTAACATTTTAAAAGTAGATCAATCAGAAATACGCAGAACCAATCAGATATTCATTCATTTGAGAGAGAAATTATTGATCAAAGGAAACTGAATATTATCTAGAGAAAACCCCAAAAAGGACAGAAGCTGGTTTGGAAAGCAGCATACAGTTAAATTTTCGGATGTGCTTTAAGCATACCACACATGCAACCTAGGCTTATCCAAGACTCAAACAAGCGGGTAGCACTTGACCAAAGGTCTCTTCCTGATTTTAATCTCTTATTATATTAGGAAAATCATCTTGAAAGTTTTGTACATGATTATGCAACTCTAACCTGTACTTCCCTTACTACATGTGTAATTCTAGAAGTACCTCATACCAAACCATGAAGAGCACAATTTCTTAAAGAAGTCTACCAAAAGCTTAGCGGGATAAATAAATTCTGGTGAGGCAGCAAAAATGTCAGAAGAAAAAAGGAATTTGAATTCCTCATTTGACATCAATTAAATCTTGGAAAATATTGAGACAAATTTAGCTTGAGGTTAAGTTATCTATTGTACTCCTTCGCCTCTTTTTTTTTCTCACTTTCAGGTATCTCTGCAGTTTTTGCACAGTAGAAAAATTGAGATTGGTTTTCTTACTTTACCCACAAAAGTATGAATTGGTTGCTAAGCTTCCACAATGATTTTATGCAAAAGGTAATTATACATGTGGGCCCAGTATGAATTGTTCTTGTAATAGAATCAAACTTGCATGAATCCACGTGACATCATTCCTTGAAATAGAAAATGCAGTCTTGGAAACCAACATATGCAAAAATTAATGGGCCCAACAATTTAGATAGAATTAGTAAAACCAAGGGCAAAAGTTGGAAATTGGTGAAAGTATTGTTTGCTATTTTGGATATGCAACAATGGTTTTTGGTTTTGGGACATACCAAAAAGGAAAGAATATTAGTATCAATATGACAGAAGGAGTAGTAGTACTCGTATTCCTGGTGGAAAATGAAAAATCGACATCCCAAGTTCTGTAAGAGAAAGTTTCGTGTTATCCCAGTCTGGTCAACTAAAAACTAAGGAAAGTGGAAAGCAGATGGTGTCTTTTGAAGAACATAATAGAACTATATAAACATATATGAGAACTAAATTACATTGATAATTAATTGGAAGTTTAACACTGATTGGTTGAGAAGTCACACTCTACTCTTCTCTGGATTCAAGCTGTACTGGTACATCTAGGCGTGTATAGCATGAATCAGAAAGATAAATTAGTTCACATGTTTGTATTCCTGCTTCTTTAATTAGGATGGTATTCATTAAGTGGACAATGAAATATACAGCACACAAATACTGTTATATCTTCGACATTCTTCTCATAAAGAACATTAGAGGGAAGACTGAACAAGAAAGAAGTATATAACGCACAAGTTCTGCTTTATCTTCGACTCTCTTCTCATGAAGAACAAAAGTGAGAAGCTGGAACAAGAAAGAGCACTAAAAGAGTAATGAAAACAAACATTCACACCAAGGAGACCCATAATTTGGACATCAGAGAGAATGTAGCCCAATTTGACAAGCTTTGAATTTCTTTGGAGAATACCACATAAAAGACTGATTAGCAAGTGAATTTGTATTAATAAAAGCATAAATCCACTCCTATCATCGCATTTGGAAGATCTAAGTTATTGTATCTCAACCAGCAACAATTTCCTCATTGTTAGTCCTAAACCCCTGATCAATAGGTTACAGAACAAAAAGTTAGAAAGTTTATCAACCAACACATAAGGCATTTACAACACGACAACTGAGGAATGTCCGTATCTTTCTGTACCTACAACATGCAGTCCTCGCATGCAAATAGAGAATCATCAATACTTTACATATTAAGCAGAAATGGATAAACTATATTATTTTGTAAACAGACTTCATTCATAGTAACAACAATCCTTTAGGGCAAAACTTGGGAGCACCAACAAAGAAAAATAAATATCTGCACCAGTATGACCATAGAATAACAATATCTTTGGTTGCTAAAATAAATGCAAGCAGCACTTTTAGATGGAAGTCAAATAACACTCTGGGATGCTATTGAAAATGATTAACTTAACTGACAGCACAAACTGAGGGAGCAGAATTATTAGATTACCTCAGACAATCTTCGGTACTTGGTGCTGAAGTGAGATATGACAAGTTCTTTTAGTTGTTGGTCATTAGACTGTATTGCTGAAAGAGATTTCAATGCAGCAACTTCATCTTCCTGTGACCCATAGTCTTTAGTTTCCCTAATGGCTGTTGAAGACAGAGCCTGCAGCCTAATATCCTCAACTAATTTAAGGTGTGGATCAACCTATCAAATGAAACGGTCTCATAATTATCATTGTGGATTTTAACAGAAATGCATGAAAGAAACTTCAAAATCAAATGTTTGATTCTATCACCAGAAAAAATGACAAACTAATAGTTGACGAGTTTGGATACTTACTGTTTCATCAGTCAACGATGATTTAATAACAGGAATTAACACTGGAAGATTGCATGCCCTAGCCAAAAATAGAAGCATGTATGAAGCCAAAGTAAACAGAGACCTCCTCTGAGATAGTTGAAGGCCACCTTCAATATCCACCAAATCAATAATAGTTTGAATTAGGAGATATCAGAGGGGAAATTCAAAAAGGTAAGAGCTAAAGATTACTTCACTCTCTTCTAACAGGAAATGGTTTGTTTGCATCATCCAATAAAAACATAAACCGCTAACTTTGCACCTATTGCAAGCTAGTGGTATCAAGATGAAGACATTTCGAGATTTAAACATAATAATGTTGGCATTGTTAGTCAATATGTCATTGATTGAATGGCACTTAAACACATCTTAGTAGGACAAATTTATAAGTAGAAAATCCCTCTTTCAATAAAACCAAAAATAGATGATAGTAGACCGTGGGCTAATTTCTTCCCCATCGCAAGCTAACTACATAGCAAAATGAAAAGACTTATGATGATCCAATATAATTGACGTGAAATACCACGTTATGCGCCCTAATCCAGTTTCATGTGTAGTAACACCAGTCAACTATTTTTGCAGGATTTAAGGCCAGTAGATCATATTTTGTTTATTGCTGTGGACTTGATGTGAAATTTTAGCAGCATTCCTTTTCTTCTTTCTAGTTGGTCATCTTCTCAACTAAAGGATATTCAGAAAAGTACATGCAAAATGTCCTTGTTTACATACTTTGACATGAATATGCATGGTGCTAAATATTTTATGGAGTAGCATACAAGAGACAAAATACACACACCATACCCTAGACTATAAGTTACAGGCCACAAGCATTGGGTATTTGAAGTCGGATATAAAATTCAGTCTAACAGACTACATTGATCACAGTTTAGCTAATTGATCACTTTAACTTTTCTGGGCTATTCCTTGCTTTCCTTGTTAGAGCTCGTTTACTGGTTCGACTGCTGTTTAGTGTAAATATGGGACGTTTATCCCATTCAATGTACGAAACCTTATGGATGACAACAGCTGTCAACCTAGGAATAATCAGAGAAGTGACATTTTATCAAGATATGTGCATAGGAGACCTCTAGATGCACCATACGGCGTGTAAAAAATAGAGAAACATTAATTCAAATTAAAAGGGAAAGGGGGGAACCTTAAAAGAATTGGAAAGAAACAATAGAAAAAGATATGATACACTTAAATATAAATGAAAATGTGCGTATAGATAAAATATGATGGCGAAGTATGATCCATATAGCCGACCTCACATAGTGGGATAAAGACTTAGTTGTTGTTGTTGTATCCATTAAGATAACCACTCGCCATGATAAAAGGTAAACCACAGACAATTAACCAGCTATACATGAAATAATGCAGAAAAATAAAACCAACTTACCATCATTTTCAAGAGAAATACTCCTAAGAGAAAAGGCAAGCTGGAAATATCGGACCAAGACCATGTAACTGGAATTCTGCATTAATCATAAGTAAAACTTGTGACCAAAGATAACAAATGCGAGTGGAAAAAAATTGAAGGATGACAAGATGAGAAATAGAGTATCTTTTGGCGATCTTCGAAGTGAAAAGAGAAAAGGAAAAAGAATTAGCAACTAGCAACATAAAGTACTTCATAAAACATTTGTAAGCATAATTAAAAAAAGTCATTGCAACCAACAAAGTCTTTACTAGTTGAAAAGAAAAAGAGAGGGAGGCAACAGATCCTACTCCCTAAGAAGAGTAACAACTTATTAGTTCTGATTTTCTGCTTATTTCTGTGCAGCAAAAAGTATATCCATTGTAGAATTGTACAAAAGATTAAATTTATACTATCTGAGAATTGAAAGGGAAGAGAAAAGGATCAGCATTTGGTAGCATGATGTACTTCATAGACATTTGTAAGCATGATGCACGTCATAGGTATTTGTAAGCATAAAATATTCATTGCTATTACAAATAATATAGCTTTCAAATATACAAAAAGAGAATGGAAAGGAAACGACTGATTAATTCAGAGCTTATGCCTTCATGATCAAATATGTCAATTGCACATCTTGGATGCAGATTCGCATCAAAATCAAGGGATTCAACTTATATTCAAGTATATACACAAAATTTCACCGTTCCATAAAAGAATAAAGCTCTAATAGGAAAACAATTATGATAAACACAGCTTTACTGCAAAACAAAAGGATTAACTTTTAGAATAAAAATCAGAAGTACCAATAACCACCAATAAAAACATCTTGTCCTAGATTAAGATGGACTTCTATGCTGACTGTGTTTACTAAGATCAAACAAACATGAGTTAAACAGCAAGAGTATGCTCAAAAAGGAGTGTGAAATATAGTTTATTTTCATGCACTGATTCTATTCTTACTTGTCCTATGGCATTCTGGAATAGTGATCCATGGAACAAACCCCTCTTCTTTATCTATATTCTTGGACAACACTAACTACCTAGGAGGGATTCTAGGAATAAACTCCTGTTTTAGTCCACTTAAAAGGAAAAAAATAACACCTATTTTATCTGCAAGCCTGTAACTATAAGATACACAAAAAGGCCCAGATTTCTAAAGAATTTCATGTATTAGTCATAAGACCCAAGAACACTCATGCCATCATCCCTTCACCCTTCCTGCATCTGTCCACATAAAACTTTCAAACCAACTGTTTTCTACAACTTTACCTTTACCACAGAATGCCACAAAGATTTCCAACTTTTCTTACACCAGCCATTAGAACAGTTAGCTTGAGTAATGTTGTCTATACTCTGGCTGTAAGTAAAGTAGCTGGGTACTCAATTGCAAAGATGCCACATCTTCATGCAATTCACCCAAAATACAGGAGCAAAAGTAAATTTGCGTGGCTAAATCTTGATTAAAGGCATTGGCCATTTTAATTGACTGTTTTAATACAACGGTAGAAGCAGAAACATGAGAATTAGTGTACCATCTTTTATTCTTTTATCAACTCGGTTCTTTAGTTCAAGCATAAATATAGGTACCAACATAAATAAGAAAGTTACAAGTTCAAATACAAAAGGGTGACATCCTAAAATACTTCTGTGGCATGGGAAACATTCACCTTTCGATCGACTAAAGAGCAGAGCGATAGCAAACGTGTGAGCCATTGCCTCAAAATTTGCAGGAGTATTTTCTGCTGATGTTGCCTGAACCCATATAGAGGAGAGAAGAAGACTCGCTTGGTGACTACTTACTCTAAGGGAAGTATGCCCCTATATATTTTCAAATAAAAGAGACATTAAGATAAGAAATAATAATAATACCAACAACAATAATAATATAATAAAAGCTAACAGCATAAATGTAAGAAATTCTTCTCTAGAAAAAAATTTTGACCACTAGAGGCATTATTGCTTCCATAATCAGCAGGTAACGGTCATAATTTCAATATATATATACACACACACACACATGCATATATGTCTGTGTATTAATTGTGTGGACCAGCATAGGCATTATTATTGTCCGTACTCTTTTCCCATGCAGAACAGAATCCTTAGAGCTATTGAGTTGGCCTTCTGGTGTACTTTTAGCAGATTGATCTTCAAGAGAATCCATGACCTGAGTTTCTTCATCTCCCATTTCTCCATCTGAAAATTCAGATTTGGCATTGCTTTCATTCAAAAGGGAGAAACTTCTGAATTTCACCCTTGTTGACACCTTAGGAGACTGCTCTGGAAAAGTACAAGAAAGGTTTCTGTCCATGCTTGACAACATAGTGCTGAGAGATGGCATTAGCACAGTGGAGAAAATATGGTGTGCCCCAGCTCGTGTTTCATGATCTGAATGAGCCATGGCCGAGAGCAAGTGGTGAAATAGTGCATCAGGAAAAGCCTGGACAAAAAATTGGCAGCAGATGTCATTTGAAAAAGCTTTGACAAGAAACCTATCATGTCAATGGTAATTGTTCTTACCTTCTTAAAATATGTTATATTAGGAACTGAAGAGACAATCTGCGCAGTTCGATGTACAGCATAAATTGTTGCTCTAGCAGCAAGTGCTCCAGTTGGAACGCTCTCTAGCACCACACTCATCATGTCCAGGATAGGTCCAGCATCTGCAACCTGTTTATGATACAAAATTTTGGGTAGATTGTCAAGTTCATCTAAATTCTAACATAAGTTGATTGCATTGACAACAAAGTCTGCCAAACTGCAGCTACTTTAATGGAATTAATTTGCTAACTTGCTTGAACCTATGCCATAACTAGAATTTCTATGACCCAAACTAAACCATGGATAACAAAGAATGCAAGATCTGAAGCAGCAAAAATAAGATCAGTGAAAGGCATAATAAACAGATTTCCAGTTAGCCAATTGGTGCATCTTAACAATCTTTAGACTCTTATGAATTGACACCAGATCCACAAGCAATTATCAGAGGGGAAGTCTCTAAAGCTTTTTCTTCATGGAATAAAAACACAAGTTTGAAGCTAGGGCCCCCTCGCAAGTGACTGAATCATAACTCAGAAGCTGGGGCCCTTAAAACAAGTGAGTGAATCAACAAAAACAGGAGAGGCATTTCCAGTTCTTCAATATTGCAAGCTGACTATGAGTAAAGTACATCCAAGGGATCCCCAGTCTCAACCCCCAGAACTGTAGAGATAAGAATACAACATTCATTGGCATGAAGGGAAAAATGGAGTTACTAGAGAATAATTTAGGAAAGAGATGAAAGTACGTATGTTGAATTGTTACAAATAACTGATAGAAATATGGAGCTCTATTATATATATAGATAGATAGATATAGATATGTATTGATTACACTAATGAGACCAACACAAACCTTGTCCGAAAGTTGTGAAATGCACTTTTCTAATGCAGCCTGAAGTTCTTTGTTGCATTTATCTGAGCCCTCTTTAGGACTTGACGCTTCAGATGAATGTAGAATGCATCTCCGTAGATGTTTAACAACGTCACTTAGTGCACCAACAATTGCAACTGAGGCCTGCTGCTTTGCGTTTTTTGCAAGCTTTGTTGTGACATGAACAATGTTTATCTGCATATCATGCTGTTTGACAACATTCTTGTGATCCAAATGTTTAACCAAGATAGATAGTAAGAGATGGGAGTTTTCGCCTGGTACGAAAAGTAGCGGCAAAAAATGGCAATCAGAAAAAAGAAGCAAACATTTTGATGAGAGTGAAAAGAGGTAATATAGTCACGTGTTTAACCTGACTCCTCCAATAATAATTGCAAATAGGCTAACACTGAGCATGCAAGTCCTTTCTCCGGGGACCAATAATTTTCAGAGTCAAAACAGTTAAAAAGAGGTTCAAGTACACGGCGTACAGTTGTCGCTTCCTTTGCCAATTGTGCCACATTACGCAAGCAAACCCTGGACCAGTACGAGGGATTCTTGCTTGCCTCCCTGTTTAAATTTAGAAAACATCTGAGCAGTCAAAGAATGTAATAAATGTGAAGAAAAGTTATTGATTTCAGATGATCTGTCATCTTACACCGTGGCACTCATTTCCATCTTCGAATTAGTGATACTTGGTAAGGACGAATCTTTCCGGCTGATGTCAGGAACAGATGAGTCATGATTTTCTGCCTTCACTCCTTGGCCCCAGTGTTCCAATGAATAACAATTTTTTGTCTCTGGTTTGGAACGATCTAAATTGGTGGGAAGCTCCAAGTAATTCTCCAAAGTCACTGTTATAATCTGTATCAGAGCCAAATATATCAACAATGATTTAGAAAATTACAATGCGTGTGTCAGTACAAGTAACAGTTTGCATAAAGTTTTCACTTAGAGGATAATCCATTGATCAGAGGGTGAAAATTTTACATGGTCAAAGTCCATTGACATATGGGAGTTCTTCCCCATAAATTGCACCTAGATCATAAGAATGCAGAAGAGAGATTATCAGTACAGCGCATATAAAATAGAGACACTAACACAAATTAAAACAGGAAGGGTAAGACTTAAAAGAATTGAAAAGAAACATTTAAAAGAGACATGATATACTTAAAATATAAATTAAAACATGTGTGTAGATAGAACATGATGGTGAATATGATCCATGTAGCCGACCCCACATATTGGGATAAAGGTTTTGTTGTTGTTGTTGTTGTCGTAAAAAAAGAAAGAAAAAAAACAAGGAAAACGACCATAAGCTAGACACTGATAAAAAGAAAAGAAAAAAAAGGAAAACAACCATAAGCTAGACACTGATAAAAATGAAAAAAAAAAAATATATATATATATATATATATATATATCTTTAAGAATTTCATGCTAGTCATAACTTACGCATGCGATTTGATAATAACTATCTTTGTCATGCTGGGAATCAATTTCATATAATACCAAATACAACAATCCATAATTTACCAACTTAAAATCATATCACTTAACTAAGAGGACTTCTTCTCACATTGCCAGTTCAAAGTTGAAACAATGAACAATAACAAAAAATTATAAGAAATCAGCGCATGACAAACAACCCATAAAAATCCAGGAAGATTCTAGAAGTGAACAGTAACCAAAAATGTATAAGAAAACTGTGCATGACAATTACGGGTAAGTTAACTTGATATTGTAGTATTTTTTGACAGTTTGATCCCTTGAATAAACTTTTACTGCTGTTAAAAGAAACTTGCAAAGAAATTAAACTATGAAAGAAATCAAGAAAAATGATAAAGCAGAAAAGAAAGATAGCTAAACTGAGTCACAAGATTAGTATTTGGTGAAAACCAAAAAAGTTCACATGTCGAACCCCATGTTCATTTCCCAAACACGGTTCTTACTACTTGTAGCGCTGACAAACCACAACCCTGTCCCTTTCACTTCTCCCATGTTCCCCAATCTCTTCTCCTCTTGGCTGTGAATGGATATATGCTAGGAAACTGTAGAAGTTTGATTGATCTGATGGTGCAATGAGTTGCACCACTAATAAAGGTGAATGTCTTTTGCTTTTCATTTTCACTTCTTCTTTTCCAGCGACTTCTTCCTCCGCCAAACTTATTGAATTATAGGTTTTCATTCTGCCCGAGGCACTTGGGACGTACACCTACACACTAATCAGTGCTGGAAGTGTTGTCACAGAGTTAAGTAGGCAAATCCCCATTCCTCCCAGTACCTAAAGGCAACATTCACAAGCCCCCTAGAAACACTCTTTAAACAATCAGATATGTGTGTTTTTGTGTGAATGGGTGGGTCTGCACAAGTGTGACCTTCACAATTTTTCAAGGATGTAAAATTCTCATGATAGCTGATCCAACATAGTGGGATAGAGGCATAGTTGTTGTTGTTGTTGTTGTATGTAAAATTCTCATGAAACTGCAACTAATAAACCCTCAATCTTGGAAATTATAAATGTTGAGCATCTGAAATAACAAGACATCTAATAGAATTTATAAACTACAGTTAACGCCCATAACAGGTACAGCAGCAGCAGCTGGCTCTTTAATATTGACAATCAACAGATACATACAGCATCCTTCCAGGCACTATATCCCTTAGAAATTCAAAAATGGTATTGTATGAGATCTGCCTTCACCTTACTGATTACATCACAATTCAATTAAATACTATAAATGAGCAGATTCAAGGAGAGAAGTAAAAGATCTTAAAGTATGATTAGAAACATGCCCCTTTCTTCCCTCCGCCAACCCACCTTCTTACCAAGTCGCACAGAAAACTGGGGGAAAAAACCACGTTGATCCTGCAGTCATCCAGGGCCCTAGCATGCATGTTTGTAGGTATACAAAAAGGCCAAGGCAGTAAAGGGAAAAAGGTAAGTATACCATGACAGCCAAAACTTCCATTCCGGTAGACCTTAAGCGCACTGCTTTATCATCATCTCCAACTTCTCGGGCTAATTGACATAATTTAGGTATGAGTCCTTCCAAGTTGAACATATATGTACTATCCAACTGCTTAAGTTAGAAAAGATGTCAGATATTTTCACTGATATGACAGGTGAATGAACAATATAAACATGAGTTAACTTAATTCCTCCATAGATGGCACTAAATCATACTGCGTTTAATTAATGACTCTGACAGGAATATTTATTTAATAGTTCTGTTAATTATCAGCGAGATTCAATAAAGAAGCGTACAATGAACATGCACCCAGACAATGCCAGCTTAACTCCTGATAAAACATGCCATCTTCTCTCAAACAAAAAAAAACCGTTTTTGACTGAACTTCTCGTAGCTTTTGGTATGACCTAAGTGAACACCTACCTGGCCATTTATAAAGTCCACAAGAACATTGCAACCAAGGATCTGCATTTCATTATACTGTGGTTGTTCTAGAAGGGTGCGAACTATCCCCAGCAAACTACTAGCAAATAGGGGCCTGCAAAAGTTGACAGACTGTGATTGTTATTAACTTATTGTGTGGTGAAAGAAAACAGCGCAATAGGAAGAATTTTAATTGCTATCCTCTTAAACATTATGGACAAAATTCTAATTCAAATATGCAAGCATGAAGGACACATGGCCCCAATTGTCAAATTATATATTCTAACCATGGTACAGCAATTTCTGGTAGATAATGGAATAATAAGATAAACACGCTCATTCTAGGCAAAAAATCAGAAAGAAAATTTTCAAATTGAGCAATGCGGCCAAAGTACTGAAAAATAAAAACTTACATCTGTTCCTTACATGAGGATAGCAGTTTCCTGTAAATCAGCAAAACAACTTTCACGGAGCCAAAGTGCTCATTTCGCAAATCCTTGTAAAATCTCTGCTCCAAGTAATCAGTAATCTGGATCACACAATAATTGGCAATGCAGAGTCAGATGAATGTTATACCACTGGCAAATCAATATTCACCATGATTTGGAAAACAAAATAAGCAATCTTCCGTGTGCATTTGCTACTATGATTGTACAAAAAGACATCTACAACCAAATTCTGACATCAGACATACACATAGTACTCAACTGCATACACTATCAGGCTGACAAAGAAAACAAAATGATATAAAAGGAACATACACTCCACCTATATTGTTTAAAAGTGGGTATTAACTACTTGATTTTTGAAGTGCTCCATTATAGTTAAACTGAGAACTAGTGGCAACAAATTTATGGTTCAGTTACATGGAATAGAGAAACCCCGTACGAATGATATATCTGTTCATTGTCACATATCTGTAGAAGCTAGCAATTCGACAATGTGATACAATTTCAACAGATTCAGGATTCAAAATGAGGTCAGAGAACTATTATGTGGATATTAAAAATACTGTTGATGCTTGAAAAGATAGATCCACTCTAGATGAAGCAACCAGCAAACGAATAGCCCAACCTACAGAAAAAATAGTAAAGCAACCAACAAATAAAACTTGCCTTAGGTATCCTTAGAGGATTTTTTGACGCGTAGTCACAAAGTTTCCCGATCTTTCGATCATTTGGTTCTGCATCCTGCCAGAATATTTTAGAGATTAACGACACACAAAAACTAACTACCAATATATAAACACATAATGAACATGAATTGCCATCACCGCAGTGTAAATTTCCAATCAAAAACATCTTTTTGTAAAGTTTAAATTAGTTGTCAAATGAGCATAGATAAAATTCTTAAGTCAAAACAGTTATAAGAAAAATACTCCATAGTGATACACAAACATTCTTTTCAGAGAGCTAAGAATCAGAAAAGGAGCTCTGCATTTCATCTGTGCTTGCTGATTCAAAGTGGCAACACTAAAATTGCAACAGCAGAAGACACCAGTTCATGAAATGGCCAATGCATTGTCAAAAACATATTACTACTTCAAAAAGGAATAAAAAAGAGAATATACAACATAAAATTCACCTGTGAGCGAGGAAAGATATCGGCAAGGAGCTTCTTGTATCGTTTAACGGGCTGTCTTGACCTTGCCCGTAGTGAAGGACAAAAGAAACAAAGGTTCCCACATGCTGGTACAACCTTCCTTGACATTACCCCCATTTTATTTTCTAATTATTATGTGCTAGAAGTTCAAGCCTCTCCTCTGTTTATAACAGATCAAAAACCATCATTTAGGTGAACTTAATTTTCCAAATGATCAAATGAAAAATAATTTACAAATAAGAAACTCCATTTTCCATTTGATCAAAAGAACAATAATTACACAAGTACAGACCAAAGATTATATAGTACCAGAAAGTTCAATTCCCAATTGATCAAATGAACAACACTCCACAAAAATATCACCAAAAATTCTGGGCTATTGCTGGTGTGATCCTAAAATGTTCCTTCCACAAAAATAACAAAAACCCAATTGAAATAAGCAACAACTTAAACCATAGGAAATGGGATTACACCAAATTCCAATATAAATAAACATATTGAGTAAATAAAACGCAAACAAAAAAAAAAATTGATAAAGAACTATTCACGATGATCACGAAGCATGCAAAATTCAAAGTGATTACATTAAACAGAAACGAAACGAAAAAACACGCAAGATTCAAATAAATTAAAATCCCATGATCAAAAAAATAGTTTAATCTCCATAATTAAAACTAAACAAACAAAAATTTGTACAAAAATTAAAGAATGCCCACCAACTGTTTGATTCAACGTGCCTACGGCGATCTTGATCTCGTGCAGTTCATAAGCGCTGCAGATTTATATGAAGGGCCCTCAAGATTGAATTATTTATCTACAAACAACAACAATTGTCAGCTAATTAATATCACTACAACGCAAAAATTATAATTTTGAAATAGAAAAAAAAAAGTAATTAAATTTGGCATTTAATTAAAATTTACCTTTGGAATTTTAAGATTTTTGGGGAGGCAGAGAGGCTTGAAATCTCCCGCTGAAGGTTTTTCTCTATCCTCTCAAAAATTATATTTAACAGCCAGAAATTATTTAAATTAGTTTTACTTTTAAAAAAACTTTTTCAAAAAGATTAAACTTTGAAATAATTAATTTTATTAAAATAGTTTATTAAATGAAAGGTAATGATAGAGTCACATGTAGGTCACCTACCTATTCTAATTATACTCACGCAAAAAATCTTTGTAATATCGTCTCATAAGACTTGATAAATAAATTATATTTTTTGTATTAATACATTAATTTTTTATATATTATACGCTAATATTTGATACTTTTTATATTAATATGCTAATTTTATAATTTATACTTTAATACTTTATATCTTAAAATATAATTCATAGGCAAATTTATGGTCTCACACAAGAATGCCTTTATACTAATATGTGAGAAACCTTTTCCTTTTCAATTTTAAGATAATTTGTCTATTGTTATTAAATAAATGCATAAATAAATTGATTACTTTATTTTTATAGTTTATAAAATAAAAATCAAATCTATTTTGTTTATAATTGTATTAATATTTATTTTTGCTTTATCCATTTCTTCTACTAAAATTTTGAAAACCAAAAATAATGTTCAGGTAATTATTCTTACTACAGTGTTTTTTTAAATAAAATATTAAATTTGAATTTTTAATAATAAATAATTATTTCTAACACAATTTTTCACTAAAATAAATTCATAAAACATTAATTCAAATTTGAATTTTAAAATTTCATTAATAAAAAAATCTCCAATATAAATTTTCTTCAAAACAAACTCATCAATCCAAACACTTTCAAAATATTCATTTATTACAACATATTCCAATAAATAAGATACTATTACAAAACCAACAAAAAATACCCATTTCGAGCGGAATTACATGAAGATAATTAAGGGTTGGAACAAAAACTCCTATGAAAACATTTCATATACAAGACATGTTTCATATATGAAACAAACAATTAATAACCGTTGAAATCATAATTCTAATTTTTTGCACCTTTTATTCAACATTGAAATCATAATTAAGTCTCATTTCGTATATAAATTTTTATTGTACGTTGAAATTATAATTAAGTTCCGTTTCATATATGAACTCGCTTCACATTATACCGGTTGATAAGTTGGAAAGCCTCAATAATTATACAAAATTTTATTTTATTTTATAGTTTATAATATCTTCATTTTTCTAAAGGAATATTGTACCCCAAAAGAAAATTCAAATGAGATGTAGACAAATACAAGGTACTGTATATGAGAAACAAGTTTGGTCATCTATAATCAATTCTGCCACATGTATTGTATGCGAAAAAGAACAAATTTTGGAACCAAAGTAAAAAATGATACCTTAAAATGGCTTATTTGACTATTTCACAATTAATATTCAAAAGAAAAGATTGTAAGATTAGAACCTTGTAGGGTTAATTACATTTACCACCCTCTAGTTTGGTGAAAATACTAAACGAACCCTATAATTTCAAAAAATTACGGTCACCCCCCTACTTTTAAAATTTACTAATAAAATTGATGAAAAGACCAAAATGCCATAACATCTTTTGTTAAAAAAATAACAAAAATATATGAGTAAATATGAAATCATAATAAATACTTTTTTACTGTTTAATTTTTTTGTTATAAATTATCAATTTCATATTCTTTATTATAAATAGGTTTATCAAACTAATCAAGCTTTAATTAAGAAAATTTTTTCTATATAAATTTTAAATTTTGGAAGAAAAAAATTATTTTTGGAGAATAAAATAATTAGTTTGATTAATTAAGAAAGAATATTTTTTCTTTTTGAGTTTTTTTGTTTGTGTAAAAAAACTTTATTTGCTTTTATTTTAATATTTAACTTATGTATTTAGTTAACTAAGATAATATAATTATTATAGATAAAATTTTAAGGGCATATTAGGCAATATACACATTTTTTTTGGTGGGAGCGGTGGATTTGTTAAACGTTTGCTCAGTCAGGGGGTGACTGTCATTTTCTGAAACCACAGGATTCGTTTGGTACTTTCATCAAACCTCATGGGTGGTAAATATAATTAACCCTATCTTGCATATATGAAACTTTTCAACATGTTCAAGATTTTCATGTGTTCAATTCTTCAATCAATTGCTTAATTCGTGCCTAAAATTGTGACACACATTGCAATATCCTGTATATGAAAACTTTACAAAATCGTATGAAGCATGTTCATATATAATGCATAGTCCGTATATAAAATAGACAATTAATCTCCATTGAAATCGTAATTTTAATTTTCTATTGCTTTTATCGTGCATTAAAATTACGATTAACTCGCCTTTTCATATATGAACTAGTTTAACAATAAAGTAGATAATGAAACTTTTCAAAATGTTCAATTCTTTTTCAAACCATTTGATCACACTGATAATATTTTGTATATGAAACTTTTCAACATATTCAAAGTTTTGATATGTTCAATTCTTCTTCAAACCATTTGATCACACTAAATAAAGAATGAATGAATTGGTAAAAAATGAGAAGCACTATAGAATAAAACAACTTTTGAGCTTGTAACTGTTACTATCCAGAAAAGGACAGTTTGCTATATACATTATTATTATTATAAGTGACAACTAACTAACTGTGAGCTGTGGGCTGTATAGGCAGAATGTTGCAATCATCATTAATGTGCACACTCACTCACTGACTGTAGATTTGCCTCGAGAACTTGCAATGCTGCCAATTCAAAAAGTCAAAAAATACTATGGTCCATTTGGGTAGTCCTGCTGCCCACAATTTTTTTAGAATTAAAAATTTTGTTCAAAGATAATTTAACAAAAATCAATATATTTTAGTCTGAATACTGTCTCTCTCTATTTAATCTTGATGGTTGAATTTTTTTCAATCATGTGTTTTGTTGGAAGTAATTTTATTCACTTGTAATTTTATTATTACTAACTAAATGCCCCAATCAAGGTAAAGATAGAGAATTATTAATTTAAATTTTAAAAAAATGATGAAAACCAAAAAAGAATTTAAAAAATCATAAAAAAATATATAGTATATTCAAATATAAATTAGAAAATGAGATTAGATGAAATACGATCTCAAAGTGTGATCTATATAACCGACGTCACTTATGGCCTAATTGATAAAACTAAATATTGACTGAATATGAAATTTAAAAATAATAAGTTATTAAATTCATTAATTTTATTTGTTTGATAATCTAATTGATTTTCACATATGAATATATAATATGTGAAAATATATAGCGTACCAGAATTTATACCGTATGTATAAATATATAGTGATACGAAACCCGGATCGATTCACTCCAAATCCTGGCTTGTATGTCACGGAAACAATTGCAGGACCTTCAAATAAAACCAATGACCAAGAACAATCTAACAAGTAGATTGGAATTTACGCGCCAATTGATAAAGCCGCTTCGCGCAAACTAATCAATTCTCAAGATTTGCTAGTTTGAAAACCCTTCGCAGGAAATCAAATTCACAAAAGATAAAACAATCGTTGTCTTATTTCTCAAATCAAAATTCTTCTCTAAAAAAAACGCAACTAAGATGCCTATTTATAGGCTACAAGCTTACCCTAACTTGCTAAACAAGTAGTCTAATTGGAAAAGGAAACTAACACTTAATTAATCCAAATTAGAAAACTTTTCCTATTTGGAAACAACTTATTAACCTAAATTCCTAAAAATAGAAAATTATTATCGCCTACTAATTCCCGCACGTCTTTGAGCTCTGATCCGCATCAGTCCCTCCGTCGTGAAAAAGATTTGTCCTCAAATCTGCGACATTATTTGGAAAGACACCAACAGCTGTGCATATCAATGCTTGTTTGGTACCACTATCTTTGTGGCGGTCTCCGACTCCCTCAACGGATTGCATATCCTGGGCAATCTTACACTGATCCTTGTACACCTCCGACGGATGAAGAGATGTTAATATCATTCTCCGGCCATCCTTTTCGACAGAATACACATTATCTCGCCCAAAATGTCTCACCTCGCGATCATACATCCATGGCCTGCCTAGAAGGACATGACCAACTGTCATTGGGACCACATCACATAATATTTCATCCCGATAAGCTCCAATTGACAATGAAATCAGAGCTTGTTTAGTAACCTTTGTCGATGATTCTTGTTGCATCCAGTGCAAGCTATAGGGATTAGGGTGATCTTCCACAGGTAGCTTCATCTTATTCACCATCAAGGTACTAACAACATTAGTACAACTTCCACTGTCCACTAGCACATTGCAAGTCTTACCATTAACTGTACCTCGGGTATGAAAAAGTTGTGCACGCTTGTAATCTTCAGTCTCTAATATTGGATGTGATGTTAAAACCTGTCGAAGCACTAAAAGTTCTCCATTTTCTGGCTCACAGCACACTACCTCAGACTCTTCAAGAGCTGGCATTTCGGGAACAAAATCTGTTTCTTCTACCACCACGAATGCACATTTGCTAGGACATTGAGCTGCAACATGTCCAATTCCCTGACACCTATAACACTGAACTGATTTAGCCTTTGAAGTCACATTGTCGGGTTTAGTCTTGACTTCTTGACTCGATGATCCTTGTGTGGCTCCTTTGAAAACAGACTTTCAAGATCGAGCACCTTCAATACCATTCTGTTTCTCTATTTCAAGTTGTCGTTCCACTTCCTTGGCCTTGTGAAGCAAATCTTCCAAATCAGTATATTGATATAAAGCAACATATTTAGCAATACCTTGGTTCAATCCACTGAGGAATCGCGCTATAGTCGCCTCTTTTTCCTCATGAACTCGTGCTCTACTCATGATAATTTGCATCTCCTGGTAGTACTCCTCAACGCTCTTGTCTGCTTGGGTTAAATTTTGTAGTTTCAACCATAATTCTCTAAAATAATGAACTGGAACAAAACGGTTCCGCATTAATGCCTTTACCTCATCCCAAGTACGAATTGGTCGCTCTCCTAGTAAATCGCGTTGAATGAGCAAATCTTCCCACCACGTGCTAGCATATCCAGTGAACTCCATAACCGCCAAACTAATCTTAGTTTCCTCAAAATAGTTGTAGAATTCAAAGATTTTGTTCACCTTTCTAACCCAATCCAAAAACACTTCCAGACTTTCCTTACCAGAAAACGGAGGAACGCGTATCTTGCCTTCTTTCTCGGTAAAACCTCCCTTTCGGCCTTGCCGGCGAGCACTACCATCGAAGTTAGCTCCTTCCTCTTCCAAACCCTCAAACCAAGGATTTTTAGGTGGTGTTTTTCGTGGAGTACTCGCTCTAGATCCTGACTCTAACTGTTCAAATCGCATCTTAAACTGTTGATTTTCAATTGATAATTGCCGTAACTGTTCACCCATAGTAGCAAGCATACCCTCTAGATTTTGATTAACATTAGTACCTTCTGCCTGTTTACTCATGTTGACAATTAACCAAATTTCCCCACAAATATCAAATATGTTCAAACCAACAATCAATAAAGATATAATTGCTGGACACCAATCACAAAATAAATTTTATGACAGGCTTGCGAATACCAGATAATTTGAATTCAATTTTATAAGGAAAAATTGAAAACCTGATTTTGTTCAAAGAACCCGTTCTCTGATACCACTTGATACGAAACTCAGATCGATTCACTCCAAATCCTGGCTTGTATGTCACGGAAGCAATTGCAGGACCTTCGAATAAAACCAATGACCAAGAACAATCTAACAAGTAGATTGGAATTTACACGCCAATTGATAAAGCCGCTTCGCGCAAACTAATCAATTCTCAAGATTTGTTAGTTTGAAAACCCTTCGCAGGAAATCAAATTCACAAAGATAAAACAATCGTTGTCTTATTTCTCAAATCAAAATTCTTCTCTAAAATAAACGCAACTAAAATGCCTATTTATAGGCTACAAGCTTACCCTAACTTGCTAAACAAGTAGTCTAATTGGAAAAGGAAACTAATACTTAATTAATCCAAATTAGAAAACTTTTCCTATTTGGAAACAACTTATTAACCTAAATTCCTAAAAATAGAAAATTATTATCGCCTACTAATTCCCGCACGTCTTTGAGCTCTGATCTGCATCATATAGTGTGTGTATATGTATAATGTGTGAAAATGTATTTAGTATGTAATTTATATAATCAACCACACTTAATAGAATAAAATCTTATTGTTGTAATTTTATTATTATTGAATAAAGAATGTTTATTATGAATAAATAAATGAATAATTGATGATAAAACTCTAAGTTTATAAAAAATATGCAAGAAAAGCACTTTTCATTATTAATTCATTTGCTCTCCTTTGAAACACGTTCATATATGCAACATCGAGTTAATTGCATTCAATTATGATTTTAAAGAGAAATAAAAGCGGTAGAAAATTAGAAGTACAATTTCAACGGTGATTAATTATCCATTTTATATATTAACCGATTTCGCATTATCTTTTGTATTATCGATTAATGGACCTTCACGACTACTTTGTCAAAAACCCTTTTCTTTAAAAACTCCCCATTCTCTCTAAAACCACAAAGCCCACAACAAGAAAATAAATTGGAAGGGGTGGCTACTGCCGCCTCCCCACCACTCCACATCGAATTATTCTATATTGTAATTTTTGTTGTGTTTCCCAAATGGGAGCGTGAGTTTTCCTTATGGGAGTATTATTCTTTTTCAAGAAGAGAAATGTCTCCAGTGTTAGAGTTTTTTTCTTAATAATGTAAAAAAATTTGAAAAAAAAAATCAAATTCCCCCATATCCAATCGATTATTGCACTTTTAGATCTAGATAGATGTCTTCAATCAATATGGGAAGGAACAAGCTTCAATCTCCGTCTGAAATTTGGAAAAAAGCCTCTACAATTGCTTATCTAAGTTTATCTCCAAACATAAATTTTCAACAAAGGAGAGACTCATTCGGTCTTTCTAGATAAAAAAACTTGTTTCTAATTTTCTTGATTGGAAGGCAATTTTTATTCTTGACAACGAAAGACGGATGAGTGAAAAATTTGGCTTGAGCGGGCCGATTTTTTGGTTTTTTTCCCATTTGTAATGATTATTTCTTTGTTTTCTAATATGTTGATTATAGTGTCTACTTTTTATTTTTTTCAATATACACAAAAGGTATTGAAGGAAACAAACTATTAGGAAAAAAAGGCAATACATATATTTTGTCAATTTTACATCAATTCCAGCTGATTCTTAGATTTTGAAAGTAATGTCTAAGAATTCCATATTTATGGATTGATAATTTTCTATTGATTCCATGCCAGTTGTTACATTGTAATACACTGACCACTTGTTTTAAATTTTCGATCGGTTAGATAAATTGTATATATTTTAATCCAATTTGGCTATAATGCAATCTTTTATTATTATCAATGAAATATCACTTTTGAGTAAGAAAAAAAAATGATGCCTAATGATTTAGTGCCAATAATTCATTAGAATCTTTTCATTCTAATATTTTGTCCTAAGAGTTATCTGTATCTATCAAATTTATTATTCTTAAAATGAAACTCTATTTGATCAATTGAGAAAGCAATTGTTGAGAAATGTCAAAATTTATCATTATTAAATTAAAATAAAATAAAGGTTGAATCAATCAATCAATCCATAAATGACAGAATGCCACCAAACAGTCCGCAAATTATGGGAGGGAGGAAGTGTACACTTTTTGGATTAGAAAAGATGTTGAAAGTTGTACTTGTTATTTTTGGCATTGAGCCTCAGTTTCACACAATTTTAGGCAACTACCCGTCGTCGTATCCCACTTTAGAATTGTATCATTGTATCCACCGCCTACAGCACGCCATTGTTTCTCAATTGAAATATTTAAATATGTGCAAATCTACCTTTTGTAAAAAATTACAAAAATCAATCATTGACATTTGTTTTAAAAAAAAAAACTTTTTTAATTATACATATTTAAAATAATACAATTTCTTCACCTTTCTTTAAAAATTATGTCAAATTAATATTTTTATATAATTTCTGTTTATTTTTTTTGTAAAGTATACACATGTACATCATATGACACGTGTATATTTTTTGTTAAAAAAATAAATGTAGTTAAATAAAAAAATTAATTTAATGCAAATTTTTAGTATAAATAACAAATTTGTATTATTTTAAATGTGAGTGATGAAAAAGTATTTTTTTTTTCAGTAAAAGAGACGTCTTTTGTAATTTTCCCTTTTAAATAACTAATGTGTAAAAATTATTCCTAACAATAATACACAAGTATTTTAATGTATGACTCAGTCAACCTTGGCAGATTGACTGGATTCCTTTGATCCTCAGTCAAGCCTATTGTTTTAAACACAAGGAAGGAATTTTTAATAGAATATTTTTTTTTTGTTTTGTGACTTATATGATTTGATATGTTAAATATTGATATTGCAGTAACGAAGGAAGGAATTTTTAAGAAAGAAAAGACATACTAATATGAAGTTAGAAAGAAAAGTATTATTATATGATTATTAATCATTTAGAGTGATGAATAAGAGGTAAAAAAATTATGCTATTAAATAAATATTTTAGTGAATTATATATTGACCATTACATGTGGTTAACTATTATCTTAATTATCATTTTTATTGATCATCAATATAGAGTCTGTATGGCATTTTTGTTGCACTTCAATTAAAAAAATTACTCATGATCAAGATTTAAAATTGGCAATTTTTTTTTCTCAAAAGTGTCTATTGGTTCTAGTCATTTTTTTTTAAAACGCATATATACTCACTTGTATATTACATATTGAAAGCTAACTCCCTAACTACTGGGATAGTCCAATGGCTGGTTCTAGTCCTTTTACCATGAAATAAATTGTTTCATAGACATTTAGTTGGAATATTTAAGCTCTTTGCTAAATTTCATCTTGTATTTCACAGCTCCAAAAGGGTTTAAAAAGTGGGGAGAGGAAAAAAGTAGGGAGAGAAAAAAAGTAGGGAAAATTTGTAATAAAAGCAGTAGAAATTATCAAATTAATAAAATGGGTGTAACTTTTTATAAATTAGTAAGGGAAAATTGCCAAAATAGTCACTGATATTACACAAAAAAATTTATTTTGTCATCGACGTTAAAAATGATGCATTCTAATCACTGACATTTAAAAAACGTGCCATATTAGTCACTCAACTATTCTATGTTAAATTTTTTAACAGAAAAAACACACATTCACATCACGGGGGATTTAATGAAAGATTAAAAGTTGAAACTCGATTTATTCTTCCAACAAATTCAATACAATGATTTATTCATTATTCACAGCCTTCTATCGGTGGACGGTTTCTCAATTAGCGACAAAATACGAATAAATCATGAAGAGTTTTGTTTTAAAAATAAATTAATTTTCTCTTTTTCCCATTTATGGAGTGGTAAATGATGTGAACATGCGTTTTCTTTGTTAAAAAACCTAACAAAGTTTGGTTGGTGACTAATTTGGTGCATTTTTTTAAATGTCAATGACTAAAATGTATCATTTTTAATATAGATGACGAAATAAATTTTTTGTACAATGTCAGTGACTCTTTTGGCAGTGAAAAATTTCCTACCAAACAGTTATCTATTTCTTAAATAAATTTTTTCCATTAAAATTTTCAAGCTTATATATTTATAAAAAAATCAAATACATATTGCTCAATCAATATTAACCTAAAAAAAATATCATTACTAGTTTCTAATTGCTTAATTATATATTATTCATAAATTTATTTTTTAGTGTTGTAATGTATATAAAAATTTATGCAAAAATTATATTTTTTAGATTGAGAAACTAAAAGAGAAGTTATCTAATCAAACAATAAAAACTAATAAATCTTATAATACTTTTTTTTGGGTACTTGATTATGAAATTTAATATTTGTAAATGTAAAATAGGATATTTAATATTTAAATTTATTAAAATTTTGAAATTTGATATTAGACATAAGTATTGTAGTATCATTTAATTTTAAAATATTTCTTTAATATTTAATTAATTTTAGAAACACATAAATATTTCATTGAGATGTCTAGTCTCAAATTTAAAATTTTGAAAATTTTAAATGTTAAGTACGTAGTTATGAAATTATAAATAGTTATTTTCATACTTTAGTAACCAAAAAATTATGTATACAATAAAATGGTATAATAATGCTCTATTAGTTTTTTAATTTTTTTTAAAAAATACTTCTTTTGATCATACATTCTAATGTTAAATTATAACAGGAAAAATAGTTAATATTTTAAATTATTTTTTCTCACTATATATTAAGAAATGATCAAAACTTAAAAATATTGAATTGTTTAGTTTAATACGAAATAAATAATGAATATTTAATTTTTGCTAAATACATAAGCAATGCTTTAAAATTAATTACCTAACCAATCTTGTTGTTAAATAATTATTTTTCTTGATATATTTCTATTATTGTTTGGTATAAAACATATTTATGCTCTTATTAATAATTTAATAAAACTTACACCTCTTTATTAATTTAGTAACTTCAACTGCCATTTTTAAAAAATTTCCCAAACTAAAACCCCAAAAGGGTTTAAAAATGGGGAGAAATAAACTAGTTTTCTATAGGGGGACATTTAAATAAAATAATAAATAAAGATGATGTATACATTTTGATAATTAACAAATTTTATTTTTCATTTTACATAGTATGTCGACAAAACATGATGGTAAGATTATATGAAAACTCGAAGACAAGATTACATGAAAACACTATGGTAAGATATAATTCATATAATCGACCTCATATGATGAATTAAATGTTTAGGATATTACTATTAATGAAACTTTGGTTTAGTTGTCAATCTCAATGATATGTATATTTTTTTAATTTTATTAATGCTTAATCTAATTTGGTCACGGTACATTAAAAAAGCGGTAAATAAGGGATACTATCCCTTTACAAAAAAAATATGATAATACGCTATTCAAAAACCAAAAGCCGGTGTACCTAATTTGTCTAAAATCACTGCTCCTTGCACATTCGAAGGAAGATGGGATCGTAAACTAAAAGTCCGAGTCAATTGAGATGCAACTCCAAACTCTGCTAACAAGGTAGCAGGCATTCATATGCACATATTGAACTCCTCTAAGGTACTTCACCCCGCATATCCTACGAACTAAAATCTGCACCGACCAAGGAGGTAGTCTACAACCTTGTAATATTTCCAACAAACAATTATATGATATGTCGACCATAACTATTAATCCCTAAACAGCGCACAACTCCAACCCCTCCAGAATTGCACCCGCAAAACATTCATCTTGACCAACTGTTTAGAAGGCTTTTGCCAATAAACTTGATACACCCCACGAGGTCTCTCCCACACCAATGCCACATCCACCATATGATGCTAGTCACAGTTCTGGAAGCCATGTCTGAGGGAACTTTAATTTCGTGTATTGGAAAACATCCAACAGCACCCTTGTTCTCACTACTTCTAAAGAAAGAAATTGCTCATGAAAATGTGCTAAATTCCTCCTCTTTCACAGGTGCCACACAACGAGCATAGGCATCAATCAACACATAAATGGCAATAGAGGTGATCCTTTCTTATTCCACCAGCCTAACCACCATCCTCGCCAACTATTACCCACTGGTCGATTACCACATGCGTTGCCAAAGTGTGCCCAAGTCAACATAGCAAGAGGACTATCGCCAAACACGTGATAAAGATTCCTCAGCCAAAAAACCACAACATTTGCAAGGAAATGGGCCAGCAATGCCTATCTTCACAACCTCAATGATATTTGTTTTTAATGTTTTACACTGTTTTTGCTTGCTGCACTTTGATTGTTTGAATGTTTCTTAAATCCATTCTCCAAATCCCATTTCAGATGGGAATTCATAAGAGAATTGTCAATTAAACTATATAAGTAATGTTGAGCATTGCCAAAATGAATTCAAAAGGAAGCAAAGAAAATTCCACAAGCTGAAAGAAAAGTAAGATTCCACCAAAAGTGACGCAGAAAGGGCTACAAAACTCAAGCAATATGCTCAGCAAGACTAAGAATCTTGACATGTTTTTTCTTCCTCAGCTCATGTGGGACTGGACCAAAAACTCTGGTTCCAATTGGTTCTCCTTGCTTGTTTACAAGAACCACTGCATTGTCATCAAACTTGACTTCACTTCCGTCGCAACGCCCTCGCTGCATTGCAGCACGAACGACAACACCATAGACAACTTGTCCCTTCTTCACTTTTCCTCCAGGCTGCGCTTCCTTTACTGATGCAACTATCATGTCTCCCAATCTTGCTCCTTTCTTCCCTTTCAATGCTTGTATGCACATTACCCTCTTTGCCCCAGAGTTGTCCACAACTTTGAGATTGGTCCTCATCTGTATAAAAGTTCTTTGTTGCTGGACGAGCAGAAACGGACAATTCATTATGAAAAAAAAAGATCAATATATACAAAGCTCAAAATAATCCCATGACTTCATCAAAACATCAAGTCAGCATTCTATCACTCGATAAGAATGCCTATAACTTTAGACACATCTTTTGGCATACTCATCAAATTTTGAAAAGCTCAGTCATGAAAATATTAATTACAACAACAGGGAACATTGTGGCCATATGTTTATTAACTTTAAGTGGTCAAAAGGAAGATGTTTCTTTACAAGCCATATGAAGCTTCATATCTTTTCAGAAATAAATAATCAATGTGTGAAAAGAATGTATCCATTAGAAACTGATTCTTATCATTGAGCAGCTTGGAAAACCATTTTCCCTCAAGGTTGAGCCATTATAGGAAAATGCGAAGAACAATTAGTGAAACATCCTCTTTATGTATTTTTTATGATTAGGAGAGGAACAATTAATCGCTTGAAGGAGTTGAAAGGCCACTACAGCGACTAAAGGATGAACTGTGGAGTTGCCTTGCTTTGTGGTTCAGTGAGCAATATCCTAGGGAAACTTCCTCTTTATGTATTTTTTATGATTAGGAGAGGAACAATTAAATGCCTTAAGGAGTTGAAAGGCCACTACAGCGACTGAAGGATGAACTGTGGAGTTGCCTTGCTTTGTGGTTCAGTGAGCAATATCCTACCAATTACATGTGTAACATTTCTGGATAGAGTTCATTATTGCATAGACAGAACATGAAAGTTTCCTTCTACAGAGGTGGCAAACATTTGGTGCCTTACGAACATAAGTACTTTTTACCTCCCAAAAAAGTTAACTTATCAAACCTATCGAGAAGGGAGGTCATTGAAAGTACAATATATACGCCAAACAGTGATCATAATATTTTCTTAAAGAAGGTGAACAATGGGACATGATGCAAAACCAAACAAGCAAAGTTGAGCTGGTGTGGTAATGTTTTGCTAGGGGGTGATAAGTGGTGAAATGGGTTACTAAACAAGCAGAGTCTCACAATTAAAAATGAAAAGATGCTAAAATCTAGGGAAGATTTTAGGGAACAAGGATGACGAGTCTAGAACTTGTGCCTAGAATTATTCAGGAAGCATAACCTAAAAGGTAATATCCAATCTAGAAATGTGGTTCAACTAGGTATCTTCCTCCATCAATCCACCAGCAACCAGCAGAGACCACAAGGATAGGAGGATAATATTTGGAATGGTTAGAGCATTGTGAAGGAAACAGATTCCAGATCAAGATTCAATAGACATTCAGATGGGATCAATGAAACAAGATATATTATAGCATACGAGGAAAACAAACTTGCAATGTACAGAATCTGAAAATGTTCGCCAGATAATTTACCAGGATGTATCAACTCAAAGGATCTTCAGTTAAAGTTGTCAAAAAATGTAAACAAGTGAGAGCAATTAGGTTTATCTAAGTTGCTTAGCTTGCCCCTTTCTCAAATTCCTCCTTCTCAGCAGTAAGCAAGCACTCAGTCAAATGGGGAAAATCCAAAACTACAGCTCTTTTTATGATACAATCTGATTCTCTTTGTATTGGTTTGAAGGAGGCAGGTAATAATTCATCTTGAATCTTTTGAACATACATCATACTCACGTTGTTATCATTATTCTTAAACATTTGCTTAGTTGTAGAAAAAATTAACAGACTCCTTCAGATCCGAAAGTTCACACATGCGTGTCTAGCTCCCGCACACAGGAAGACAAAGAATGAGGTATTTGTATGTGTTACCTCCAAGGCAAAGCAGGTAATGTGCTGAATATATAAGTAACAATATATAAGCAACAACTTGCTTCTAAATTCTAGACAACTTAAAGAAACTAAGTGCCAAGCATAATAGTAAATGTTTAATGAAACTTCTGCTGTGTTAACTGAAAAGGAACCTAACCTGAGAGAAAATGTCAATGCAGGAAAAGCCACTTGATGTTCTTATAAACCCGCTAGGGTTGTTGCTGAGGCCTCCAAACAATGAACGACCAGCTGATGTTGTTTACAAAGGCAAAGCATTTTTTCAGAAGGAAGGGAGTGAGAGGGAGAGAGAGAGAGCATGAGATGAGAAGGGCATGGAGAATAAACTCAGAAACAATCTTAAAACATTTTTGAATAACATTTAATTTGAGGCAGCTATTAACCAAGGCATATTAGATTTAAGAAACCAAGACTCCAGAGAACTCAACTGACAAGCACTTTATGGTATGCAGCAAAAGATAATGTATCTAAAGTACAACAAGTAGCATGGAGGTTAATAAATCCTTATGCAACAGATCTAGACAGATAGAATATAGCTTCATAATTATTTGCATCATAGAAAACCAGTTGCCTAACCATTTTTCATGTGAACCACAATCCAATAGGCTTCTAATATATAAGAGTACCTTGTTCATCCTATATAAAGCAATCCCAGGCCTATGTTAGCATAAGAGATGAAACTTCAAACACAGTTCACATTTAGATGTGTAAGGGTTTTTTATCTGCTTACCAAATGATGAAAAGAAAAACTAATTCCAAACAAGTTTTCAATTTTTCAAGATGCTGTATGCCTAAAATTCTGGTTCTCCAGATATCATTCAGAGTGTCCAATCCCTATCCAGAAGAACCAACTCCTTTACGCAATCTAAGCTACTACTGCCATCACTTTTTTTTTTTGTTCTGGCCCCCCAACTCCCTTGATATACCTGTATATACATGCATATATTTTGAAATAATGTTGAATAACACATATGAGATGGAGCAGTCATACATTGCTGAAGAAACCACAAAACTGTTATATTCTATTGCACTCGAAATGCTACAAAACTGACAGATGATTGTTCCCTACAGCCAAAAAAAGGAAGACATCTACAGAGATTGAATGTCTATCTAATGTGGTTTTGGCTTGTATCCATCAACAGCAAAGTTTCGTGTGGCAGCCGGAATTGCCAACCGAATTCCATCAATATCCGGATTTGCAATTATCTGGCAGCCCAGTCGCGATGTCTCACTGAGGCCAAAAGCAAGGTCTAGCATATCATTCTCCTCGTCAGTTGGATCTTCCAGTTTATTGTAATAATTCATATCCATCACAATTACATGGCAAGTGGAACAGGCAAGGGATCCTTCACATGCTCCTTCCAGATCCACATCATTTTCATGTGCAGCCTCCAACATTGACATTCCAACTGGAACTTTGATATGCTTCTCCTCTCCATCTTTGTCTACAAATGTTACAGATATTTTTTGTTTTTCTTCACTTTGTTGCTCGAAAGTATTATCAGCTGCTGTACTACAAAACCTCTTAAACATCAGGGGCAGTAAACTTTGATTTTGACCCAGAGATGTATGTGATTTCCTCAATGTGGAACCCAGTGGAGCTTTTAGAACATTCTTGACTGCATAAGCTCCAAGCTTAGAAAGTTCAGAAATGAACGGTATCCTGGCACCTTTTGTGACAAAAGTTGGACAATGAAACAAAAAGCATACAAAAAAGCAGAGCAAACGCGAGCACAAGTTTGTTTTGCCAAGAGACTCTGTCAAAGAGAAGACCATAAGCAGTTTGGGGAAAGGGAGTGGGCAGTCTCAAACTCTCTTGATGTTCATGTTCTCTACTACTGCCATCACTATAGTTTCAATGAACAGCTATGCTATCCACCAACTCACAGTCAGCACATAAGACCATTAAAAAATGCGCCTGCTAACCCTTTTCATTCCTCCATTTTTCCCTTTCTCCATCCACTCTTTGCAATCGTAATTCTATCAAGAACTGAAACTTCAGCTCCCTTTCTTTGTTTATACCAAGTTTTCATTTTCTTACATATAAAACCAAAAGCAGCTACTACCGAAAAATCATGTACTTAATCTCAAGAAACTAAGCAAAATACAAAAGTAAACTTTAAGTAGAGGCCATAAGAATTCAAGAAAAGACTACATCAAAGTCTATGATCCCTGAACCTTCAGTTCCACCCAACTTAACAGCCATCAACATAATTCAAGAAGCCATATTCACCGGTCACCGATATATTTTTATTTATAACTTTCCTACAGTCTTACTAGGTCAAGCACTTCAAGACAGAGCATAAAGCAATGCACGATATACTATTCCCTCAAATGATAAACTGCCAGCTAAAGAACACAAAATCAACATAAAGGCAGATAATGAATCATTAAAAAGTTGCAAACTTGACAATGTTCCAATGCAAAAAAAAAAAAAAAAAAACAACGACAAACAAAATAACAATTTCTGATACGGAATCTAATGCAAACAAATAGAACCCATAATTAAAAGCAGCAAAAACAAGCAGATAGGGGTGTAAAATCGCCAATTACCTCGAAACAATTTCGAAGCAGCCGATGCAGCCATCTTCAAATGAGATTAGAGCATAAACCAATGACACAATAGTAAAGCCCTTCTTAACTTCCACTGCAATTTGGAAAAAATAAACAAAGGTCAGGTTCACACACAAATCTTCAAAACAGAAAAAAACAAAAAAACAAAAACGAATCATTTTGTATTCCCAGATCAATTCATCCCATAAAGTCCCACCCTCTAATTTTCAGGACTAAAATCAAACCCAGAAAATTGCTCAAAAATCCCAACTGAATGGAGCCATCCCATCATCAGTTCATCAGCAAACAACCCAAATGGGCACCACTATAATAACTGCAACTCACCTGGCGTGCAATTTGAGTGTGGGTTTTTAGATGGAGGGTATTGGGGTTTATGGGCAGAGAAGGGAAGAGTGGCAGAGGCTCGAATGGACGGCTGGGATTCAGTGAAGAAATGATTTTGAGGGGTGACTGATTGTAGTTTGCTGTATTCCTTCTATTAAATTAATTTTCCTTTTTTTAAAAAAAAAAATTGTCAAAATAATCAGTTGAGAAATCCGAGACCGGTGTCATGCACCGGGATCTTCTGTCCAAGATTTTGTCCGTCTTATTCTGTCCTAATTCAAACTACGTCGTAATTCAAACTAGTAGTAGGGTTCACTAATCTCTTGGTTAGGGTTAATTTTAATGATATTTATGCATTTAGTCCCTACTTTTAATGAAACTACGTAGTTTTAAACGTTAGACAGAATATGACTGGATAAATATTGGACAGAAAATCTGGACTCCATGCACCTTTGGGATCGTTTGATTGATAAAGAATGTGAGTTGGGAAAGTAATTTTTTTCATACATATCATATTTATGTGTTTGTTTTAAATTGGGAAATTAATCATTTTCCTAATTATTAAATTTCTGTGTCTCATTATATTGTAAAGAAATCAACGCGATAACAACGCCATTGAAAATATAACAATTATATTATAATTGATTTTCAAAGGAATATAACAATTATATTTGGGTGTATAATTTATCAGAATCATCTCGATAAACTCTTTCACAGGCACCAATAATTGAATGTCATGTAAGCCTTTTTTAGTGTTACACAATAATAATAATAATAATAATAATAATAATAATAATAATAATAATAATAATAATACACTCATGTAAGCATTTTCTAGTGTTACACCATAATAATAATACACCCCACTTATACCATATAATTAATTAAAACCCTTAAATTAAGGAAAAAAAATTAAATACACAAAGATAATAAATCTTTCCAAATTCATCCATATTATTTGTTTAAAATTATCATGTATTTAATCGATCCAATGTTCAAATCTCTACAAAATTAAAAAAAAATAAAATATCACCAAAATTAAATCTATAATTATTAAACCCTAATTGAGTGAACCCTACGACATTGTTTCATTAAAATAAGGAATTAAAAGAATAAAATATTATTAAAATAAAATCTAAAATTATTAAGCCCTAATACAAATGTGAGTGAACTCTAGGATATTGTTTCACTAAAATCTGGAATTAAAAGAATAAAATATCACAAAAATTGAATCTACAATTATTATGCTCTAACTCAAATATGAGTGAACCTTACGATATGATTTTAATAACAGAATAAAATCAAAGATGTTTGACAAAAATCAAAGATGTTGAAACGTATATATTTAATTTTTTTTCATGCTTAATTTAGTGTTTAAAGGCTTTTCATGCTTAATTATATAGTGTAGGTATGGTGTATTTTTATTAAGGTGGGAGTTTAAAAAATATTGGCATGGTACAAAATGAGTGGCGCCTGACAAGGAGTTTATCAGGATGATCCTGATAAATGTTTTTCTCATTAGATTATAATTGATTTCCACAGGACCTGATAATTTATATAAAATATATCTCGATAGATGCTAGCAAAATCTTTGAGCGAGGTTAATCGATCAACAAATTCGTCCAGGGAAAGTAAACGGAATTTTGAACTAAAGAAAATAAGTGCAAGATTCGAGGATTATGAATCCTTCAAAAGTTGGTATTGTGATTACTTTTCTAAGCATTTTAATTATGTGACTCTTTTTATATTTATTATTTATATTTTGATTTTCATATGTTTTTTATGGTAAATTATAATTCATTTGGTCAAATAATTTTATATTTTTATTTTTTAATTTGATATTTTTTATTGAATTTTCCACCTAACTAAAATTAAAATTTTAGTAGTTTTTAAATTGCTTTATATTGGCTTTTAAGATAATTCAATGTAAAAAGAGTTAAAAAGATGGATGATATGATATTGTTTTTACTTTTATTTTTTATTAAAATTATTAACATAATCAATGTTTTATATTTTGTTAAAAAAAATCATAATTGTATTTATGTTGCTTTAGACTTTTTATTTCATCCTTTTACTTAAATAATTTTCATACATGTTATATCTTCAATACTTATTGTTTAATAAATTTTGGCTATTTTTATTTACATTAATTCGTAAATTTGTTTTCCATTTATTTAATCAATTATTCTTTTTTTAGCAATATTAATAACTAAAAATTTTATTTTATCCTAAGGTAAAAAGATATAATTAAGTTTCATAATATGATTTAGAATAAAACTATATAAATAGTGATGTATAAGTATAACATACAAAATACGGGTTTTATACCCCACAAAAAATAGAGGTTTGGTGATATATATATGACATTTACTTTTTTGACACAATTAACTCGAATGCACGTTTACAATTATGAAGGGTGGAAAAAATAGCATGAAAATAGCCAAAATCGTCACGTTTATAAACATTGTTACTTTCAGCCAAAATACATGTGCTATCGCCCACAAAAATAGAGGTTTGGTAATAAATATGTGTGTTTCACTTTTTTGACACTGTTAACTAGAATGTACGTTCACAATTGAGGTGAGTGCACAATATGAGTTTCACTTTTTTGATACCGTCCAGAAGAATGCTCGTTCACAATTGAGGCTGGTGCGAAAAATAGTATGAAAATGGCCAAATTAGGCATGTTCTTTGACATTGTCATTTTTGGTCAAAATACATGTACTATAGCCCACAAAAAATGGTGGTTTGGTGATAAATGAGTTTGACTTTTTTGACATAATTCACTAAAATGCGCATTCAAAATTATGATGGGCGTTAAAAATAATACATAAACAGCCATAATCGGCACGTTTTTGGACATTGTCATTTTCAGCCAAAATACATGTGCAATCGCCTACAAAAAATGGAGGTTTGGTGATAAATATGAGTTTCACTTTCTTTGACACAAATCACTCGAATGCACATTCAAAATTGAGATAGTGTAAAAACAATACGTAAACGACACTTTTTTGGACATTGTCGTTTTCGGCCAAAATACGTGTACAATACTCGACAAAAAATGGAGGTTCGGTGATAAATATGACTTTCACTTTTTTGAGACAATTCACTAATATGCACGTTCACAATTAAGATGGGTGAAAAAAATAACACGAAAATGGCCAAAATCAGTACGTTTTTAAACATTGTCGTTTTCGGCCTAAATACATGTATTATAACCCACAAAAAATTGAGGTTTTGTGATAAATATTTTTTTTATCCAAAAGCGATAATGTCATTAATAATGCAAATAAAATACAACATAATACAACTAAATAGCTGATAATAGGTGCACTGAATTAATTTGGCTAACTCATATACTCAGTGCAAACAAATGATTTGCATAATATGCATAGATTTAAAACCTCATAGATTTGAGTTATAAAAAACTCAAAATCATTCGCAAGTCATGAAAACAAAAAAAATGAAATAAAAACTTGGTTTTAAATGGAGCTAAAATTGGAGTGTCTTCTCTTCTCACAAAGCTAAAACTAAAGTAAATTTTACTCCCCAGTAGCAGAGTTGGAATTGAAATTTTCCTCCCTAACAACTGATAAAAAACCAAGCTTTAATCCCACAACATACCTAAATCTAAAGTTTTCTTCTCCCATGTACCAAATTCAAAATCAGCCTTAAAAAACCAAGATCTAGATCTGAGAAGGAAAGATAAGTTGGAGGAGAAAAACTTGTGATTCAGCCGCTTGAAGAAATGTACATTCTTCATCTTTTTTTGTCTGTCGCAAAATAGAGACTTCAATGAATCCATCCAAGATGCAAATTTTTTATTTCATATTGCAAAAATACTCCAAAAATGGAGATTAGAACTCTCAAAAGAGAGAAGAACACTCCCAACAAAGGAGACAAATCACTTCCACAAAGGGAGACAAGACAACATTTTGAATTTTGAGGGAGGTGGGTTGGTGGAGAAACGGCGACAAGGAGGTTGCCGCCTCCCCTTAGGGTTTTGGATTATGAGAGGGGAGAGAGAAAGGTTAGAGAGAAGTTTCTTTCTTCCTTTCTTTCTTTCTCAAAAGAGTGTATCTTGTGATAAATATAAGTTTCACAATTTTTGACACTGTTCGCTAGAATGCATATTCACAATTGAGGTGATTGCAAAAATTAGCATGAAAATGGCCAGAATCGGCACGCTTTTTAACATTATCATTTTCGGCCAAATACGTGTGCAATAGCCCACAAAAAATAAAGGTTTGGTGATAAATACGAGTTTCAATTTTTTGGCACAATTCACTAAAATGCACATTCACAATTGAGATGAGTGGAAAAAATAGCACAAAAATAGCCAAAATTGGCATGTTTTTAAACATTGTCATTTTCGGCCAAAATACGTGTGCTCTAGCCCACAAAAAGTGAAGATTTGGTGATTAAATATGAGTTTCAGTTTTTTACACCGTCTACTAGAATACACGTTCACAATTAATGTGGGTGCAAAAAATAGCACAAAAATAGCCAAAATTGGCATGTTTTGGACATTGTCATTTTTAGCCAAGACACGTGTGCTATAGCCCACAAAAATGGAGGTTTGGTGATAAATATGAGTTTCAATTTTTTTGATACCGTTCAATAGAATACACGTTCACAATAGAGGCTTGTGCAAAAAATTAGCACGAAAATGACCAAAATCGCCATGTTTATAAAAGTTGTTATTTAAGGCCAAATTACGTGTGATATAGCCCAAAAAAATAGAGGTTTGGTAATAAAAATAAGTTTTACTTTTTTGACACCGTTAAGTGGAATGCACGTTCACAATTGAGATGAGTGCAAAAAATAGCACAAAAATGACCAAAATCGTCACTTTTTTACATTATCATTTTCGGCCAAAATATGTGTGGCTATATAGCCCACAAAAAATGAAGGTTTGGTAATAAATATAAGTTTCACTTTTTTTTACACTGTTCAATAGAATGCACATTCACAATTGAGGCGGGTGCTAAAAGTAGCACAAAAATGGCCAAAATCGGCACATTTTTTGACATTGTCATTTTCAGCCATAATACATGTGCTATAGCCCACAAAAAAATGAAGGTTTGGTGATAAATATGAGTTTTACTTTTTTAGCACCGTTACTAGAATGCATGTTAACAATTGAGACGGGTGCAAAAAATAGCACGAAAATGGCCAAAATCGGCATATTTTTTGACATTGTCATTTTCGGGCAAAATATGTGTGCAATAGCCCACATAAAATGGAGGTTTGGTAATAAATATGAGTTTCACTTTTTTGACACAATTCACTAAAATGCATGTTTACATTTGATATAGGTGGAAAAACTAACACGAAAATGGTCAAAATCGACACGTTTTTAAACATTGCCATTTTTTGCCAAAATACGTATGCTATAGCGCACAAAAGATGAAGGTTTGGTGATAAATCTAAGTTTAAATTTTTTTGACACCGTTCACTAGAATTCACGTTTACAATTAAGGCGGGTTCAAAAAATAGCACGAAAATAGCCAAAATTGGCACATTTTTTTGACATTGTCACTTTTAGCAAAAATACGTGTGGTATAGCCCACAAAAAATGGAAGTTTGGTGATAAATATGAGTTTCAATTTTTTTGACATAATTCACTAGAATGCACATTCAAAATTGTGATGGATGTTAAAAATAATACAAAAACAGCCAAAATTGGCACGTTTTTTGACATCATCATTTTTGGCCAAAATGCATGTGCTTTACCTCACAAAAAATAGAGATTTGGTGATAAATATAAGTTTCACTTTCTTTGACACAATTCACTTGAATACACATTCAAAATTGAGATGAGTGTAAAAAAACAATATAGAAACGGCCAAAATTGGCACGATTTTGGATATTGTCATTTTTTACCAAAATACTTGTGCTATAGCTCACAAAAAATAGAGGTTTGGTGATAAATATGAGTTTCACTTTCTTTGCCACAATTCACTCGAATGCATGTTCAAAATTGACATGGGTGTAAAAAGCAATACCAAAATGGCCAAAATCGGCACGTTTTTGGATATTATCGTTTTCGGCTAAAATACATGTGTTATAACCCACAAAAATTAAGGTTTTGTGATAAATATAAATTTAACTTTTTTTGAGATGGGTGCAAAAAATAGCACGAAAATTGCCAAAATTGGCATTTTTTTGGATATTGTCATTTTCGGTCGAAATACGTGTGTTACTAAAAAAATGGAGGTTTGGTGATAATTATGAGTTTCACTTTTTTTTGAAACCGTTCACTAGAACCACGTTTATAATTGACGCGGGAGCAAAAATTAGCGTGAAAATGGCCAAGATCAGAATGTTTTTTACATTGTCATTTTCGACCAAAATACGTGTATAATAGCCCACAAAAAATGAAAGTTTGGTGATAAATACGAGTTTCACTTTTTTGACAAAATTCACTAAAATGCACGATCACAACTGAGATGGGAGGAAAAAATAGCCCAAAAATGGCAAAAATCGACACGTTTTTAAACATTTTTATTTTTGGCAAAAATACGTGTGTTATAGCCCAAAAACAATGAAAGTTTGATGATAAATATGATATTTATGTTTTTTCACAGTGTTCACTAGAATGTACCCTCACAATTGAGGCGGGTGCAAAAAATAGCATGAAAATGGCCAAAATCGACACATTTTTTACATTGTTATTTTTGGCAAAAATACGCCTGCTATTGGCAAAAAAATGAAGGTTTGGTAATAAATATGAGTTTCACTTTTTTGACATAATTCATTAAAATACACTTTCAAAATTATGATGGTGTTAAAAACAATAGAGAAACAGCCAAAATCTACACATTTTTGACATTGTCATTTTTTTGCCAAAATAAGTGTGTTATAACCCACAAAAAATAGAGGTTTGATGATAAATATGAGTTTCACTTTCTTTGATACAATTCACTCGAATGCACATTCAAAATTGAGATGGGTGTAAAAACCAATACAGAAACTACCAAAATTGGCACGTTTCTGAATATTGTCGTTATTGGCCAAAATACGTGTGGTATAACTAACAAAAAATGGAGGTATTGTGATAAATATAAGTTTCACTTTTTTTGACACTGTTCACAAGAATGCATGTTCTTAATCGAGGTGGGTGCAAAAAATAACACACAAATAGAAAAAATCTCCACGTTTTTGGACATTGTCATTTTCAGCCAAAATAAGTGTGCTATATCCCACAAAAAATGAAGGTTTGGTGATAAATATGAGTTTCACTTTTTTTGACATTATTCACTAGAATGCACGTTCACAATTCGGGCGGGTGCAAAAAATAACATGAAAATGGCCAGAATCAGCACATTTTTTGACATTGTCATTTTCGATCAAAATACGTGTGCACAGCCCACAAAAAATAGAGGTTTGGTGATAAATATGAGTTTTACTTTTTTGACACAATTCACTAAAATGCACGTTCATAATTGACATGGGTGAAAAAAATAGCACAAAAAGGACCAAAATCGGCACGTTTTTAAACAATGTTATTTTCGGCCAAAATATGTGTGCTATAGCCCACAAAAATTGAATGTTTTGTGATAAATATGAGTTTCACTTTTTTGACACCATTCACTAGAATGCACGTTCACAATTGAGGTGGGTTAAAAAATAGAACGAATATGGCCAAAATTGGCATGTTTTTTGACATTGTCATTTTTGGCCAAAATATGTGTGCTATAGGCCACAAAAAATGGAGGTTATGTGATAAATATGAGTTTAACTTTTTTTTTGATATAATTCACTAGAATTCACATTCACAAAGTAGGCAGGTGCAGAAAATAGCACGAAAAAATCAAAATCAACATGTTTTTTGACATTTTCATTTTCAGCAAAAATATGTTTGCAACAACCCAGAAAAAGTGGAGGTTTGGCGATAAATATGAGCTTCACTTTTTTGATACAATTCTATAAAATACACATTCACAATTGAAATGAGTGAAAAAAATAACATGAAAATGGCCAAAAGTGGCACATTTTTAAACATTATCATTCTCGGCCAAAATACGTGTGCTATAGCCAACAAAAAAAATGAAGGTTTAGTAATAAATATGAGTTTCACTTTTTTTTGACACCGTTTACTAAAATACACGTTCATAATTGAGGCGGGTTAAAAAAATAGCACGAAAATGGCCAAAATATGCACATTTTTTGACATTGTTATTTCGGCCAAAATACGTGTGCTATAGCCCACAAAAATGAAGATTTGGTGATAAATATGAATTTTACTTTTTTTTATACCGTTCACTAGAATGCACATTCACAAATGAGCCGGGTGTAAAAAATAACACGAAAATGGTAAAAAATTGGCACATTTTTGAAATTGTCATTTTTGTCTAAAATACATGTGCTATAGGCCACAAAAAATAAAGGTTTTGTGATAAAGGTTTTTTGACCCCATTTACTAGAATGCACGTTCACAATTGAGGTGGGTATAAAAACTATCACAAAAATAGGCAAAATGAACATGTTTTTGGACATTGTCATTTTTTGCCAAAATACGTGTGCTATAGCCTACAAAAAATAAAGGTTTGGTGATAAATATGAGTTTCACTTTTCTTGGCACAATTAACTAAAATGCACATTCACAATTGAGATAAATGGAAAAAATAATACGAAAATGGTCAAAATCGGCATGTTTTTAAACTTTGTCATTTTCGACCAAAATATGTGTGTTAAAACCACAAAAATGAAGGTTTGGTGATAAATATGAGTTTAATGTTTTTGAAACAGTTCACTAGAATGTACGTTCACAATTGTGGTGGTAGCAAAAATTAGCACAAAAATGGCCAAAATCGGCACATTTTTTTACATTGTCATTTTCGGCCAAAATACGTGTGCAATAGCCAACAAACAATGGAGCTTTAGTGAGAAATATGAGTTTCACTGTTTTTGATACAATTCACTAAAATGCACGTTCACAATTAAGATGGGTGAAAAAAGAGCACAAAAATGGTTAAAATCGGTAATTTTTTAAACATTGTCATTTTCGGTCAAAATACATGTGTTATAACCCACAAAAAAATAGAGGTTTGGAGATAAATATGAATTCACCTTTTTTGACAATGTTCAATAAAATGCACGGTCCCAATTAAGGTGGGTGACAAAAAGCTTAAAATGTCAAAAATTGGCACGTTTTTTGACATTGTCATTTTTGGCCAAAATACGTATGCTTTAGCCCACAAAAAATTAAAGTTCGGTGATAAATATGAGTTTCACTTTTTTTGACACCATTCACTAGAATGCACGCTCACAATTGAGACGGGTGCAAAAATAGCACAAAAATGGCCAAAATCAATACTTTTTTTGACATTGCCACTTTCGGCCAAATTACGTATGCTATAGCCCATAAAATGGAGGTTTAATGATAAATATGAGTTTCACTTTTTTTGCAAGAATTCACTGGCATGCAGGTTAAAAAATTATAAAAGGTGTTAAGAACAATATAGAAAGAACCAAAATCGGCATGTTTATGGACATTGTCATTTTTGGCCAAAATACGTGTACTATAGATCACAAAAAATAGAGGTTTGGTGATAAATATGAGTTTCAATTTCTTTGACATAATTCACTCGAATGCAAGATCAAAATTGATATGGGTGTACAAAACAATAGCCCACAAAAAAATGTGTGATAGCAATCCGCCCATGTCCATGGTGCCAAGGCCGACTTCACATGATCCATTGGAGAATCTTGATAGTCCAATGACAAGATCAAGGAGTAAGAGGATGAAAGCCGCCTTGCAAACATTATTGTCAATACATTGTAGAGATTTGGACAATCTTGGCGTCACCACCATCACCATCTCAACATGAAGTTGTTTGGAACATTTTTTTAATCATAATCATGAAGAAGTTTCTAGGAGTTCTACATTGGAACTTAAGGAAATGCCACCTTGAAGAAGTGTTCATGGATTACATTGAAGACTAAAATGGCGTGCTTGGGCTTTACCATCATGGATCACGCCATTGTTTAAGTCTTATGATTTATTTGCTTTGTAAAAAATAAAGTCCATGAAATATTAATTTGGGCTTATATTTTCGTTTAGTAGTTAATCAATTACTTGGCCCAATTATCTTGCATGATAATGGAAAGTAATTCTTTTAGAAAGTAACTTCCTACTTTTTAGGAAAGTTTAGGAAAGTAAGCTCCTACTTTTTAGGAGATAGCCGTGTCCTATTTTCAAGGAGCAAAACCGTGTTTTACTTGTGTTAGATTAAGTAACTATTTAGTTAAGTTAGTTGTCCATTCCAATTTGGAAGTTTCCTAAAATTGGATTGGTAAGTCAAGAAGCAAAGTTGTACTTGGCTTCTACTAGGGTTTCTTTGTTTCCTTTTTGTCTTGGCCGAATTTAATCCTATTTAAGGAGGCCATTCATACGTTTTTTATACATGAATAATTGAATGAAATCAGATTTTAGCTTTGCTAAAGTAAAAACACTTTGTGTTTTGAGAAATCCCGCGAAGCCTTTAGTGAGGAACTATAGGATTAGCCAACCCGTTCTTGATTTAAGGAACACGCCAAACTAATTTAGTTTAGCTCTTGATTTACATAGGCTAGATTAATTTTGTTTGTAATAACGTAAGGGGTTTGATTGGCTTAACATCATTCCTTTTCCGTTCCCTTTGAATTCTATTCCGCCATTGTTTGTTTGTTTTGTGTTTTCGTTAAGTTTTATTGCAACACGGTCCAAAGGTGTGGTGTACTCAGTGGTCCAGGACTTCAAGCCTCGACACATCCGCGTCAATTGGTATCAGAGCTCACGTTAGTTGCAGCAAAATTCAGGTCAACTTTTTTCGTTTTTTGTGTTTTTCATTCTAGCCGCAATTTTTGTTGATTTTTGCGTGTTACCTCTTGCTGCTGTTTTGCGTTTCTTTTGCTGTTGTTTAGAGTCGTTCTTATTGCAGTTTCTTCGTGTCATATTCTGCATTATTTTGTTCATAATCATAGTGCTGAATTCGTATAAAATCTGTTAGTTTTTTAGCGTTAAAAATTGTCACAAGTTAGCTTGTTGTTTTGCGTCCATTTTGTGTCGTATTGCTGCTGTTCTTGTTCGTCCTCATAACATCATTGTTCTGCTATAATTCTGCACGTTGTTTGTGTCCTTCTTGTGTTGAAACCAAATAGGATTGCATGCTTTAGGATTAAGCTTCAAAACGTCAAAATTCTAGGGTTGGGGTTTCAGATTTTAGACCTAAAATTCCAACTTTCTTGTTTCTTGTCCGTTTTACTTCATTCTTTTTGCAATTGTCCTTATTTTATTTCTATAATCATATATCCTTTGGTCAAGTTTTGTTTTGTGTCAAAAAGATAAGTTCTTGATCACTTTCTTGAAGTTCTTGATTTTCTTGAATTTCAAAGTTGCTTAAAATTGAAATCTTGAACTATATATTTGTTCCTTGGCATAAATCTTGAAAGATTGTCTTTTGTGGCATATTGAAATTCTAATTGGTTGGTGAGTTCTTGTTTAATCTTTGTGGCTGAAAATTTTAAGGTTAAGACAGCATAAGACAAAACAAAAACCCTAGGTTTTGTCTTAACAACCTTAAAACCCTAGGTTGTCTTAAACCCTAGCTTATCCGAATTTAAATAAAAAATAGTGGGCCGACGTTAAAAAAAAAACTCAACGTCAAAAAATAAAGGGCCCAATACAAAAAAAAAGGATTCGGACCATACAAAAAAAAAATCGCAGCCCAAAAATAACTAAGTGTTCTAATTTTCTTTTTTAAAAACCACCATAATTGAAATTGCCATAACTTGCTCAATTTAAATCGGATTTGAGTGATTCAAGTTGCCAAATTCTTGTCTCTCTGTCTAGTTTCTATTTCTATTAGTTCTAGTAGCTCAATCAACTTATACCCTTGCGTTGTATAAATACTCCTTACGATTTCTTGCCTAAAATACTCTAATTGATTTTTCTTGTGTTTGTCTTGATTGATTGAACTTGTTAGTTAAGACTTGTTCCTTTTATCAACGAATTGATAGGTATTTTATAGCTTAGGTGATTCAATAATAAGAGTATAGTTAGGGTATACAAGAGAAAAGCTACTTATAAAGAGTGGTGTGTACCTACTCATCAAAGTGAGAACCCGTGAGGAAATATATTGTTTTCTTGTTATTTTTCACTAACATTACAGGTACAATGGAGGGTGGTGATAACAAAGCACCTCAAGGAGATCAAAAGTTCACCAATGATGTGATCTTTAACATGCTCCAAAAGATGCAAATCCAACTCGACAATTTGGAGTCCACATCTAAACAAACTGCCACTAAGAATTCCATCTCAAGGAGAATCGACTTTGATGAGGCCAAATATGATGATGATGAGGAGGAAATCATGGAGTCTTCTAAAAGTGGTAAAAAGTCCGACTTGTCAATTGGTTCTTTCAAACTAATATTACTTACTTTTCATGGAAAGGCAGATCCCGAAGCATACTTTGATTGGGTACGAGACCTAGATCATCTATTTGAAGACAATAATTATCCAGAGAATAAAAGGTATTGCCAAGCCTTCATGCACCTCAAGGATTATGCTAGTTTATGGTGGGATGAGATAATTAAAAGTAGATGTCAAGATGGAGAAAGACCAACCCGGACTTGGATTCAAATGAAAGTTCTCATGAGAAAGAAGTATGCGCCTTCACAATACAATAGAGAGCTTAATCAAAAATTGCACTCTCTTGTGCAAGGAAGTCGAACTGTGGAAGAATATTACAATGAGATGGAAGCCCTCATGATTAAGGCTAATGTTCAAGAGGATCCCAATTCAACAATTGAAAGGTTCCTTTGAGGTATGAATTCCGAGTTAGCTTATCATGTTGATCTTTAAAGTTATGTTGACATTAATGAGTTAGTGCATAAAACTATAAAGATTGAAAGGCACATAAAAGGAAAGAACAGGTTCACACAACCACAACCACATTGGAGGAGGGATTCAAAGCCGAATACTACTCCATTCACTCCGCCACCAAAACCAAGGCACTTCACGCCAAATCCACCTCAAAGCACATTGTCCAACATCCAAAAACCAGTTCCTAAAGCCACTGAATCTACCTCTCAATAGGCATCAAAACCTACACAAAGGTTGAGGGAAATTCGATGTTTTAAATGTCAAAGCTATGGTCATATTCAATCCAATTGTCTTACTCGTAAATTGATGTATGTTCTTGACAATGGAGATGTGGTAAATGATAATGATGATGAATGTGATGACATGCCCAAACTGGAAGAGAAGTATAAAAGTGAAGGGAGTGAGCCGAATGAAACATATGATGTTGGTAATTTTTGTTTGGTGACTCGTCGAATTCTTAATGCACAACCACAAATTGATGATGATTTGATCCATAGAGAGAATATTTTTCATACACGTTGTATGGTTAAAGATAAAATTTGTAATGTAATCATTTATAGTGGAAGTTGTACTATGTGGCAAGTACTCTACTTGTCAAGAGGATGAATTTGACTTGCATAAAACATCCAAAGCCATATCGACTTCAATGGCTTAATCAATCGGCCAAAACAAGAGTGACCAAGCAAGTAATGTTTCCATTCAAAATTGGAAACAATGTTGATGAAGTCTTGTGCGACGTGGTTCCAATGGAGGCCAGTCACATCCTTCTTGGAAGACCTTGGCAATTTGATAGAGATGTGATTTATTATGCCAAGAAGAATTACTACACCTTGAAACATAAAAGTAAAAGGTTCAACCTTCAAGCCTTGAAACCGTGGAAAGTCTTTGAAGATCAAGCAAGGATTGCTAAAGCTTGTAGTGATATGCGTGATCAAGAAGCAAAAGAAAAGAGAGAACAAGAGAAACAAAAGAATGTAAACACTAGCATAGGCCGCGAACTTGTAATTTCAAGTAGTAATAGCCGAGATAGTGTTAGTACTAGATCTTGTTGTTTTGCTTCTATGAGTGATATAAAGAGAGCAATACTAGATAAGCAACCATTGTACTTATTGTATCGCAAAGATGTACTTATCATTGACAGTGATCACCTTGCTTCTTTGCCTAGTGTTGTTTTGTCTCTTTTGCAGGAATATGGAGATGTGTTTCCCGAGGACTTGCCAATAAGTTTACCACTTATTCGAGGCATTGAACATCAAATTGATTTCGTGCCAGGAGCTTAAATTTCAAACCGTCCAGCTTATAGAGCAAATTCGGAGGAAACAAAAGAGATTCAATGTCAAGTTGATGAACTCCTTGACAAAGGTATAGTTCGAGAATCTCTAAATCCATGTTCGGTTCCTGTTATCTTGGTCTCTAAAAAGGATGAATCTTGGAGAATGTGTGTTGATTGTCGTGCTATTAATAAAATCACAATTAAGTATAGACATCCAATTCCTAGATTAGATGATATGCTTGATGAATTGCATGGTTTTTGTATTTTTACCAAGATTGATTTAAAAAGTGGCTACTATCAAATTAGAATGAAAGAAGGTGATGAATGGAAAACAGCCTTTAAAACAAAGTATAGATTGTGTGAATGGTTAGTCATACCTTTTGGTCTAACTAATGCACCTAGTACTTTTATGAGGCTAATGAATCATGTTTTTCGCCATTTTATTGGAAAATTTTTTGTAGTATATTTTGATGACATCCTTGTTTATAGAAAACCCCTTAATGAATATGTTGAACATCTAAAATCTGTGTTTGCTATATTTGTGAGAACTAATTATATGCTAACCTTAAAAAGTGTTCTTTTTGCATGGAATCAATTATCTTTTTGGGTTATGTTGTTAGTTCTCAAGGTATTTCTGTTGATGAGTCAAAAGTCAAGGAAATCATGGATTGGTCGAGACCTACTTGTGCTAGTGATGTTAGAAGTTTTCATGGTTTAGCCAGTTTTTATAGAAGGTTTGTTAAAGACTTTAGTTCTATAGCTGCACCTTTAAATGAACTTGTTAAAAGGAATGTCACGTTTGAATGGAAAAACGAACATGAAAACGCCTTTAAAACATTAAAAGACAAATTGACTCACGCCCATCTTCTTGCATTGCCGATTTTTCATAAAGCTTTTGAGATACACTGTGATGCTTCCGTGATAGGTATTGGTGCAGTTTTAATGTAGGAATCAAAACCCATGGCTTACTTTAGTGAAAAGCTTAATGGGGCAGCTATGAAGTATGCAACTTATGACAATGAGTTGTATGCTTTGGTAAGATCATTACAAGTTTGGCAACACTATCTATGGCCTAAAGAATTCATTATCCATTCTGATCATGAAAGTCTTAAATTCTTAAAGACACAAGGAAAATTGAATAAAAGGTATGCTAAATGATTAGAATTTATTGAATCTTTTCTATATGTAATAAAGTACAAATCGAGTAAAGAAAATATTGTAGCTAATGCATTATCTAGGAGATACACGTTATTCACTTATTTGCATGTTAAGTTACTTGGTTTTGATTTAATTAAAGATTTGTACAAAAGTTTTGCTAATTTCCAAACCATTATTGATCAATGCACGTCAAAGCCGAATGGTGATTGTTATATGCATGATGGATTTTTGTTTAAGAAAGATAAATTATGCATACCCTCTTGTTCTATTCATGTTTTACTTGTTAAAGAAACCCATGGGGGAGGGTTAATGGGGCACTTTGGAATTGCTAAAATACTTGCTGTTTTAAATGAACACTTTTATTGGCCTAATATGATAAAAGATGTTAAAAGTGTTTGTGATAAATGCATTGTGTGTAAACAATCAAAATCAAAAGTGATGCCTCATGGTTTGTACAGGCCTTTGCCTATTCCTAGTCAACATTGGATTGATATTTCTATGGATTTTGTACTTGGATTACCTAGGTGACGCAATGGTAATGACAGCATCTTTGTAGTTGTTGATAGGTTTAGTTAAATGGCACATTTTATTGCATGTTCTAAATCTAATGATGCTACATATATTGCCGATATATTCTTTAAGGAAGTTGTTAGATTACATGACATTCCACAACGTATTGTTAGTGATAGGGATGTTAAACTCTTGTCTCATTTTTGGCGTACTTTATGGAATAAGTTAGGCACTAAATTGTTATTTTCTACTGTTGCACATCCACAAACTAATGGACAAAATGAAGTAGTTAATCGCACTTTATCTACCTTACTTCGTGCCATTATTCAAAAGAACTTAAAGAATTGGGAAAGCTGTTTACCTCATATTGAGTTTGCATATAATAGGACTTTGCATAGTTCTACTAATTGCTCACCTTTTGAAGTTGTTTACGGATTTAATCCATTAACTCCACTTGATATTTTGCCTTTTCTTATTAATGAGTTTGTTAATGTAGAAGGTAAAAAGAAAGCTGATTTTGTGAAGGAGTTACATGAGAAGGTTTGAAATAATATTGAAAGGCGTAATGAACAATACTCTAAACAAGCCAATAAGGGTAAAAAGCAAGTGATATTTGAACTGGGTGATTGGATTTGGATTCACTTAAGGAAAGAGAGATTTCTCGAGAAAAGGAAATCTAAGCTTCATCCAAGAGGATATGGTCCTTTTTGAGTTTTGGAAAGGATTGGAGACAATGCTTACACGATCGAACTACCAAGTGAGTATGTCAATGTGTCATCTACATTTAATGTTTCTGATTTATCTTTGTTTGATGTAGGTGATTCGAGGACGAATCCTTTCGAGGATGGAGGGAATGATAGCAATCCGCCCATGTCCATGGTGCCAAGGCCAACTTCACATGATTCATTGGAGAATATTGATGGTCCAATGACAAGATCAAGGAGTAAGAGGATGAAAGCCGCCTTGCAAACATTATTGTCAACACATTGTGGAGATTTGGACAATCTTGGCATCACCACCATCACCATCTCAACATGAAGTTGATTGGAACATTTCTTTAATCACAATTCATGAAGAGGTTTCTAGGAGTTCTACATTGGAACTTAAGAAAATGCCACCTTGAATAAGTGTTCATAGATTATATTGAAGATCAAGATGGCGTGCTTGGGCTTTACCATCATGGATCACGCCATTGTTTAAGTCTTATGATTTATTTGCTTTGTAATAAATAAAGTCCATTAAACGTTAATTTGGGCTTATATATTCGTTTAGTAGTTAATCAATTACTTGGCCCAATTATCTTGCATGATAATGGAAAGTATTTCTTTTAGAAAGTAACTTCCAACTTTTTAGGAAAGTTTAGGAAATTAAGCTCCTACTTTTTAGGAAATAGCCGTATCCTATTTTCAAGAAGAAAAACCGTGTTTTGCTTGTGTTAGATTAAGAAACTAATTAGTTAAGTTAGTTGTCCATTCCAATTTGGAAGTTTTCTAAAATTGGATTGGTAAGTCAAGAAGCAAAGTTGTACTTGGCTTCTACTAGGGTTTCTTTGTTTCCTTTTGTCTTGGCCGAAATTAATCCTATTTAAGGAGGCCATTCATACGTTTTTTATACATGAATAATTGAATGAAATCAGATTTTAACTTTGCTAAAGTAAAAACACTTTGTGTTTTTTTTAATCCCGCGAAACCTTTAGTGAGAAACTATAGGATTAGCCAACCCGTTCTTGATTTAAGGAACACGCCAAACTAATTTAGTTTAGCTCTTAATTTACATAGGCTAGATTAATTTTTATTTATAATAACGTAAGGGGTTTGATTTGCTTAACATTATTCCTTTTTGTTCCCTTTGAATTCTATTCCGCCATTGTTTGTTTGTTTTGTGTTTTCGTCGAGTTTTATTGCAACACGGTCCAAAGGTGTGGTGTACTCGGTGGTCCAAGACTTCAAGCCTCGACATATCAACGTCAATGTGGTTTGGTGATAAATATGAGTTTCACTTTTTTGGACATGAATGCACGTTAAAATTTGTGATGGGTGTTAAAAACAACACAGAAACAGCCAAAATCGGCATATTTTGGGACATTGTATTTATCGGCCAAAATATGTGTGCTATAACCCACAAAAAATGGAGGTTTTGGTGATATTTCACTTTCTTTGACACAATTCACTCGAATGCACATTCAAAATTGAAATGGATGTAAAAATTAATATATAAATGGCCAAAATTGGCACGTTTTGGATATTGTCGTTTTCGGCTAAAGTACATGTGTTATAACCCTCAAAAAATAGAGGTTTTGTGATAAATACAAGTTTCACTTTTTTTTGATACCGTTCACTAGAATGCACGTTCACAGTTGAGGTGGGTACAAAAACAGTAAGAAAATAGCCAAAATCGGCACGTTTTTGGACATTGTCATTTTCGGCCATAATATGTGTGTTATAGCTCATAAAAAAATGAAGGGTTGGTCATAAATATGAGTTTTACTTTTTTTACACTATTCACTAGAATGCACGTTTACAATTGAGGCGGGTGCAAAAGATAGCACGAAAATGACCAAAATCAACAAGTTTTTTGACATTGCCATTTTCAGCAAAAATATGTGTGCAATAGCCCACAAAAAATGAAGGTTTGGTGACAAATATTAGTTTCACTTTTTGACACAATTTCACTAAAATGTACGTTCACAATTGAAATGGGTGAAAAAAATAGCACAAAAGGGCAAAAAACAGCACGTTTTTAAACATTGTAATTTTTTGTCAAAATACGTGGGTTATAATCTATAAAAAATGGAGGTTTGGTGATAAACGTCAAACGTGAGTTTCACTTTTTTAATATTGTTCACTAGAATGCACATTCACAATTGAGGAAGGTGTAAAAAAATAGCTTGAAAATTGCCAAAATTGGCACATTTTTTGAAATTGTTATTTTCGTCTAAAATACGTGTGCTATAGGCCACAAAATATAAAAGTTTTGTAATAAATATGAGTTTCACTTTTTTTGACATAATTCACTAGAATACATGTTCAAAATTGGGATTGGTGTTAAAAACAATACAGAAACAACCAAATTTGACACGTTTTTGGACATTGTCATTTCGGCTAAAATACATGTGATATAGCCCACACAGATTTTGGCCGTTTCTGTATTATTTTTTACACCCATCTCAATTTTGAATGTGCATTCGAGTGAATTTTTTAAAACAAAGTGAAACTCATATTTAATACCAAACCTTATTTTCTTATTGAAATTAGTCTACAATTATACTGGAACGCTAATTTAAACACTTTTTGTTGCTTGGTTTGGCTTGGCATCTGGCATCTGGCAAAAGTTTACTTCTAGCTATGCTTGAATCAGGAAGACTAACCAACACTGTGAAGATGCTAAGGCTTCTCCCAACATATTATCATATACCCAGAGGATAAGTTATACTACTTTTGTTTTGCAGATTTTGAGGTACCGGATTTGGCCATTTTTGACTCGTTTTTGGATATTGTCATTTTCGGCCAAAATACGTGTGTTATAACGCATAAAAAATAGAGGTTTTGTGATAAATATAAATTTTACTTTTTTTTATACTGTTCACTAGAATGCATTTTCATAGTTAAGGTGGACTCAAAAAATAGCACGAAAACAACAAAAATCGGCACATTTTTGGACATTGTCATTTTCAGCCAAAATACGTGTGTTATAGCCTACAAAAAATAAAAGTTTGGTGATAAATATGGGTTTCACTTTCTTTGACACAATTTACTCGAATTCACGTTCAAAATATAAATGGGTGCAAATAACAATACAGAAACAAAAAAAATCGGCACATTTTTGGATATTGCCATTTTCGGCCAAAACACGTGTGTTCTAACCCACAAAAAATGGAGGTTTTGTGATAAATGTAATTTTCAGTTTTTTGACAATGTTCTCTAGAATACACGTTCACAGTTGGGGTGAGTGCAAAAAATAGCGTAGAAATAGTCAAAATCGGTATGTTTTTGGACATCGTCATTTTCGGCCAAAATACGTGTACTATAGCCCACAAAAAATGGAGGTTTGGTGATAAATACGAGTTTCACTTTTTTGATACTGTTCACTAGAATGCATGTTCACAATTAAAGTAGGTGCAAAAAATAGCATAAAAATGGCCAAAATTGGCACATTTTTTGACATTGTCATTTTCGGCCAAAATACGTGTGTTATAGCCCACCAAAAATAGAGATTTTGTGATAAATATAAGTTTCACTTTCTTTGATACAATTCACTCGACTGCAAGTTCAAAATTGAGATGGGTGTAAAAAATAATAAAGAAACGCCCAACATCGGCACGTTTTTGGATATTGTCGTTTTCGACCATTATCAAGAATGCACGTTCACAATTCAGGTGGTTGCAAAAAATAGTACAAAATAGCCAAAATCGGCACATTTTTGGATATTTCCATTTTTGTCCAAAATACGTGTGCTATAACCTACAAAAAATGGAGGTTTGTTGATAAATATGAGTTTCACTTTTTTAACTCCGTTCACTAGTAAAAAATAGAACATACGGGCTTTTTTCAAGATTGGAAGGGTGGGATAGGCCAGACCTCATCAGATAACATACGGGCTCTTTACTCGTGCCCAACCGAGGCTTATTATTAAATACGGGAAAAACATCCCGCCTTCTAATTCTAGAATTACTATCAATTCATTCCCACCCACCCTGTACTGTCCGTCCACTTCCCGTCCATTTTTAGTTGATCGATCGGTTAGTTTTTAGTCGATCGAGATTGCAATCTATCGTTTCAATCGATTGTTTTCGGATCGAGATCAGTGAAGAAGAACAGGAGAAATTTATTAAGAGTTTAAGTGATTTAGATCAAGATCATACCAGAGGTGAAAAAGAAGATCAAGAGGAATATCTTGGAGTTAAAGTGATATAGTTTAACCACGTTGCGAAATCTGTGGACTAAGATTTCCTTTGTATCCTACACCTTGGAATATGTAATAAAATTAATAAAGTTTGCTGATGGGGCTTCCTTGAGTGTTCTTGCAGCATTAGCATATCATTTAAGCATCCTGCCACCTAAAGCCGCTGAAACAGTTACACTTCTGGAGCTGCGTGATCGAAAACTTTCTTTCTACAAAGGAAGATCTATTGCCATGGACGAGAATCCACAGAAGTACCGACTTGCATCTAATTTTTGCAAGGCTTTTGGCGTTTCTTCAAGTACTTTCCACCGCTTATGCAGTCCTTCCATCGCTTTGGACCCTTTCTCTAGCATTTCAGCCCTTTCTCCAGCAATTTCGCCCCTTTCGCATGCCACCCCCTATCATGCACTCACTGCACACCCCATCCCCTGTTGCCCATTTCTTGCTGTTCAACCCACCCGATGTCATGCTGCTCAGCCCACCCTATGTTGCCCAGTTCTTGTTGTGCAGCCCATACCATGTCGCCCATTTCTTGCTGCTCAGCCCATCCCATGTTGCCCATAATGTCCACCCAATTTGTCACGTCTATAACAAACGAAGACTTTGGGAATTTTGTTGGGTTTTATGGCACCCATTAGATTTACTGTGATGTGGAGTATATTGATTCAGTAGTAAATCTTATAAATCTTGAGATATTGGGTGGTCATTGTTTTCTTTCAGTTTTGAAGTAAATAGATAGTCTTAGATGGATGAGATAGAAGTTCATATCCACCCTATCTGTCACGTTTATAACAAACGAAGGCTTTGGGGATTTTGTTGTGTTTTATGGCACCCATTAGGCTTACTATGCTGTGGAGTATATTGATTCAGTAGTAAATCTTGTAAATCTTGTAAATCTTGAGATATCAGGTAGTCATTGTTTTCTTTCAGTTTTAACTGTTTCGATAGTAAAGCAGTGTTAACTATAAAAAAAACACAGTTCACTAGAATGCACGCTCATAATTAAGGTAGATACAAAAAAGCAAAAAAATGTCCACAATCGGCACGTTAATTTACATTGTCATTTTCAGCCAAAATACCCCGTGGTTTTGAAAATTTTCAAGTTATCATCTATCTTATTGTTTGAATTTATATTTTTGTAGATTTATTTGGTACAATATTATAAATATAGCTCTCTATTGTTGATTTGCAATAAATTTCACAGTCTTTTTTCAAAATCATCGATTTTTTCAATTTTTTTTAAAAAAACTACAATAAACTAATTTGTAGGTTTTTAAATGATAAAAAGATAACTTGAAAATTTCTCAAATCATAGGATTTTACTTTTGGGGCATTCTCATATGAAACGGATTCATATTTGTGACTTGCGTATCAATCAAAAAATTAGCGTATTATATATCAATTTTCATTCCAAAAATTAGTATATCAAGTATAAAAGATTAGCATATCAATTTTCATTTTAATGTATCACATTTTCACTTTAACATATCAATTTTTCACTTTAACGTATCAAATTTTCATTTTAGCGTATCAAGTATATATAAAAGATTAGCATATCAATTTTCAATTTAACGAATCAAATTTTTACTTTAGCGTATCAATTTTCATTTTAGCGTATCAAATTTTTACTTTAACGTATCAAATTTTCACTTTAGAGTATCAATTTTCACTTTAACGTATCAAATTTCACTTCAGTGTATCAAAATTTTAAATTAGCATATCAAATTTTCAAATTAGTGTATCAAATTTTCACTTTAACGTATCAAGTATAAAATAGTAGTGTACCAATTTTTACTTTAGCATATCAAGTATAAAAGATTAGCGTATAACGTTTCATATATGAACCCGTTTCATAAGAGTTTTTGTGTTTACTTTTTGTAATTTATCCTTTTTTTTGTGTTTTACTAAATTCTTGTGCCTTTACAAATAATTATTGCAAACAATTAATTAAGTCCCTTCTAATGGAAATTCCCACTTCCGTTCTTTCCTTTTTTTTCTTGTGTTTGTTTCATGTTGTTTTGGTGTTTTATAATTGGTTAACATTGTTTTAAAAATTTAAATTTTTAGAAACTAAAAACAATAACTTTATGGATATAACAATTAATTCCCAAAGGTGTAATTGAAAACAAATTAGATTACACCATATTTATAAACATCCATGTGCAAGTACATCTTTATACTAGAATATTTAGTGATTGTTTAATTTCCATATATTAACTTGTATAACCGTAAGATTCGACTAAAAGGATTATAGATGTAATCGTAGTGTAAACTTTTTTTTATTGATGATTGTGAAAAAAAAATATAATTAACATATTGAAAATTATTTTTATCACGCTTTTTTGCATTTGTATAAAATGTTGACGTGTAATATAATCATGGGTAAAATACACTAAACTCCTCTGTACTATTGCCCTGTTCCACCTTTATCTTCTATAGTTTTAATTACAACAATTAACTTCCTTAATTTTTCAAGTTAAAGAAAATTAATAACAACATTAAAAATAGTCGATAAAAAGATAATTTTAACCCTGTTAAAACTCTTCAATGCTTACCACAACCAATTAATTTATGAAAAAATTAATAGAGCCAATGTAAATATAATTTTAACCTTATTAGAATTGTTTAACTATACTAATTTTAACTATGTTAGAATTGTTCAATATCTACAACACTAATTTTAATCCTATTAGAATTGTTCAATATTTACAACACCCAATTAAACTCTTAAACAAAATAAAATAGAATTAATTGACATGAAACTCACTAGCAATGAAAGAGATTTTTCAAGGTCTATCCTACGATATTTGTCATGATTTCTTCCTTAGAAAAGCATAAAAGGATTCCTTCTTATTTTTTTGTCAGAATTTTTTGTTTTTAGTTATTGATTACTTTTATTAAATAATTCTTATTTTAAGATTAATCTTGTCATTTTATTATCTTATAATAAATTCATATGGCAGTTAACGTATTAGACTAATTATTCTAAAATAAGAAAATTAAGGGGGTTAAATATTTCAATTAAAATTATAAAGGGTGATTGTGGGACGAAGCAATAGTATAAGGGGATTTAGTGTATTTTACCCTATAATCATTTAATACTCTACCTATTCCAATAAATTGTTATTTTTTACTTAACCTTTTTGGGCAAATTTGTTAACATTGAGAGCTTCTTTTTCGAATTTTTTGAATTTTAAAAAAAGGTTAAGATTCTATTTGATAATTTTGCATTCAAATTTTTATAGTATAATATATTTTTTCCAAAAAAAAAGTAACTCAACGTTAATAATTGAGTAAAAAATGAATTAACTTGACTAAAAAAGCATAATGGATCTTCTGTATCACTCTAAAAAAGTCTCTCTCGTGACAATATATGATTGTATTTTGTAGAGTTTTCTCCAACAATAATTAAATTTTTATCCTATTAAGTGAATTTATATTCATTACATTTCGCGCCACTATACTCGTTCTAAACTCATTTGTTCATCTATATTTAAATATAAATATTTTCTTATAATTTCTTCATAATTCTATTTTAGTCTTCCTCTTTCTTTTTAATTTAAACTAATAATTATCTATCGAGGTATTCTCTGTGAAATAGGTTCATGCGATATGCGTATTAATTCAAAAATTAGCTTATCAAGAAATTAACGTACAAAGTATAAAAAATAACGCATCACATTTTATATATGATCCCATTTCATATAAGGTTTTGCGTTATCTATTTCTTACACATCTCAATGTATCATCTAAAGATCTGTTATGTAACGCAAAAACTCTTGTAACGCCGTCTCATATATGAGACGTGATACGTGAATTATACTTTATACATTATATGCTAATTTTTTATACGTTATACGCTAATATTTGATACTTTATACTCTAACAATTTTTTATACTTTATACGCTAATTTTTGATACTTTATACGTTAATTTTTTATATTTTATACGCTAAAATAAATTTATAAGCAAGTCTCATATATGAGACAGTCTCAAGCCCTTATGTAAAAAATGCAATCCTATAAATGCTTAATAAATATAATAATAGATTATCATAAAACAAAAAATAGAAAAAAATCTTAACAAGAAAATTCTTCCTAATGTGTTTACATTCTTTTCTTTTCTTTTATTATTATTATTATTAGAGTTAATTACAAAAAACCTCCATGGGGTTAGGCGATATTTTAAGTTACCTCCCTGACATATTAATACCTATAATTCGCCTCCTCGTGCTTTGGGTTTTTTTGAAAAATAGATGGAAATGAGCAGATGTGACGGAGTTAGTGTAAAAAGACAATATACCCCTCTAACAAAATTTTCCCCACTTGTTCTTTGACCAATTAATCAAACCGAAACAAACATGCTATTCTTCCCCTCTTCCTACTTTGACTCACTCAAGAAGACAATAACTGATTGAAAAATCTTCTTATTTCTTCCTCTCTGAAGCATTATGTATTGTTTTCACTAAAATCAATATGCAAATATTGATAAACCCAAATCTGTGATATTAATTAAAATTTCTATCAATTAACCATTGGATATTGTTTTCACTGAATGAATGAATAACGCATCCAAATTTGCCCAAAACTTCTAGCTAAAATTTTTAGCATCCAAATCTACCAAAAAATTCCAACTAAAATTGATCTGGTTCAATCGACCATCGATGCTCCACCTGCGGCAGTGTTCGCGGCGATGACGGCAGGACGGCGATGGTGGCAGCTATGGTGGCGGTTATCGTGATGGTGAATATGGTGGTGACTGCCATGAAATTAAGCTTTGCCATGAAAAAAGAATGTGCGGCTTCCCTTGTGCTCGGAAATGAATGAAAGATTACATCAACAAAACTCCATTCTCATCTAAATCCTCAAACGTAAATTTGAGATCATCTAAAAAATCCAACACTTTCATTTACCATATTGAAATTGACAAAACATCCATAAACGCCCAGAATCCAACAAAACTATCATCAAATCCCAAACCCCAACAAAAATCACAGACATCTAAAAGAAAACAAACCCACAAAAACACCCCATTAACATCAAAACTATGAACCCACCCAACAAGACCCCATGCCAATATCAAAAGACACGAAGGCATCAATACATGCATACTTCACTTGTTCAGGAGTCAACAAAATATTATCTCAATTCCCCAAAGTCACGCAGCTCGGCTTTTCCAATTTCCTGCGACGAACCAACATAGCCAACAAATCCCTCAAATCCATAATCCTCCCATTCACAGACAACCCCATCCCTTACTGGACTTGGAATTTCAATTTCTCTTGTTTCTTTTTTGTGGCCGTTTTGATGAAGATTTTAGCACTGGAGCCTGGATTTGTTAACATATTGGGGGTCAAGTTTATTTGCTGAGAAAGATCTATAGATTTGGAAAAAATAATAGAGCAGGGAGGCTAAATATTTCGTATAAAACATCAGATTTACCACCTTGACGCAATTTCAAGAATTATCATGATTTGAATGATGATCTTGGATTTAATCATCTGAAAAAATTGTCCGTGAAAATTGAGATGTGGAAAGATTAATTTCATTTACAGATCCAATTTGAGAAGATGAAATTTTAACTGGTCAAAAATTGGTAGGGTTATATTTGTCTTTTCAGTATCATTTTTTAATTAAAAATAAAATTTTAACTGTGATAAGGTGCGTGATCTACAAAATCCGTCAAGTCATTTTGTTACTTTTCAAAAAAAACCCAAAGCACGAGGAGGCGAATTAAAGGTTTTAATAGGTTAGAGAGGTAACTTAAAATATCGCCTAACCACACGGAGGTTTTTTTTAATTAACCCTTATTATTATTATTATTTATTTTTTTATTTGTTTGTTTTTTTTTTTGGGTACACTATAAAACTGACCTTTAATTCAGCCAATGGAGCCCAGGGACCATTGCAAAGTTGCATTATCCAAACACACAAACAAAATCCATGCACATCCATATATCCAATTTCCAATCAATATCATATCTTGGGCATATAGATATTTATTGATGAATGTTCAAAAGTTCTCACCAACCTCTCCTCTCTCAATCTCATTTGCCAAATACAACAACAGCATCACTAAATTCACTGTATGATGGCTTGCCAGCTGAGTCCCCCCTGTTCTTCCTCTTCTTCTACACTCTCAGCTTCATCATTTGATCATTACTACAACTCTACTTCATCATATTTCTTTAGGCAATTTGATCTTTTATCATATAGAACCACCCATTCTTCCAAATGGGCTTCCAGAATTTGTTTAAGAATCAATCCAAAAAAGCATTTTGAGCTCAACTCCTCAAATGGGTACCCTCTAAATGCAGTTCCTTTGCAAAATGGTGAGTCACTTTTAAACTTGTTTGTAGTATGTTTTAAGCTATGCATTTGTAAAAATTGAATCTTGATTGATTAACTCTGTAGTCTGGGTTCTAAATTCTGTATTTGCATTGCCTTTTTGGAATTTTTACTCAATTTCTAATGCTCATCAGGAAACTTAATTCCATTCTTGATCTCCCAAAAAATCAGGAACAGAAAAAGCTTTATGAAAATAAACAAGCAAGGTGATGTTAATCTATGATGGTATCAATTTTCGAACTTTGTGGCGTTTGAAAATTCTTGATTTGATGCCACAGCTGAATTGGAATTGGAATATGGAGAAATGTGACTGAATTACCATAGAATAAGATTCTGTACATAGCCTTGTGTCCTAAAACTCTAGCTAATATGGAAGAATTCAAATCAAGAAATCAGTGTGCACAAAGGATGATATAGTGTATTTTTAAGGACTTGAGAACTTACTCCATGTGTGAATGTCCAGAGCTCTTTTATTTGGTCTTTGTTGTTATACTAACCCCCTCTAATGAACTATTGACATCACTTGATCAACCATCTTTTCATGTCCTGAAGTCCTTTTTTTTTTGGGGTGGGGGTTAATGTGTCCTGAAGTCCACATATTTGTGGTGGTTCAGGCAGTTTTCTTGCATTCATGTTCAAAGTATTTAATGTTTAGAGGGCCACTCTAATTGAATAGACGTGTCTTTCAGTTTGTTTTTTGATGCCATCAATCTTGGAATTTGCTAATTGGATCTTTGATGGTTTAGAAAGTCTTTCTACGCTATTGTTCTTAATGATTCTTAGAAGTTCATGTGTCTCTTGTTTTTATAATTTTGTTTCGTTGTCTTTCTTATGAAAATATGAATTTCTTGAGAAGGTTCAATGGCCAAGCCTTTAGCAGAAACTGTTCCTACCTCAGGGCTAGGAGAAGCAGAGACCACTCTCAGCATAACTGTTGTTGGTGCCTCAGGGGACCTTGCGAAGAAGAAGATTTTTCCTGCATTGTTTGCTCTATATTATGAAGATTTTCTGCCAGAGGTTCAGTTTTCCATTTTTATTTATTTATTTATTTTGTTTTTGGTTGATCTGAGAATTGCAAGTATAAGAAAATAATGAACATCTGTTGTTGTTATGAGGGCTGGTAAAGCTGATGCTGAACCTTGTTTGGCTAATCAAAATTGTGCAGAACTTCATTATTTTTGGTTATGCTCGGAGTAAAATGAATGACGAGGAGCTGAGAAATATGATTAGCAGAACCTTAACTTGTAGAATTGATCAAAGGTAAAGCTTATTTCATGAATGGTTCTCAATATATTGTGTATACTCTGATGGATAAACTTTTAACCAAATCATGTGAATGAGAGCTTGCAGAGAAAATTGTGCAGACAAAATGGAACAATTTCTTAAAAGATGTTATTACCATTCAGGTCAATACAATTCTGAGGATCACTTTGCAGAACTGGACTGCAAGCTCAAAGAGAAAGAGGTGATGCCATTTCTCTTCTTTCTGCAGCAAATTGTTTAATGTGGGTGGAAGAATTTGAAAAGCTAACCTTTTTGTATGTTAATGGCATATATTGCAATGAACACAGATTTATTTCTTGGTAAAGCTTCAATTTTACTGTAGCTTGATTGGTAATTAATGGTGTGCCATTGTGGGGAAATCACACTTCAATATGAAATAAAGAGGGGCAACAAGTTTATCAGTAATATTAGAACACCTTTTTACAACTACTAATAGCCTTGCATCCTAGGATATTAGCTGAATCATCTGTGTTATAATTTACAATGTCATGTTACAGAAAGGTCAAATTCCAGAATTGCATGTGTTTCTACGTACTTCTTCTTCTGTCACCCATTTCCAATTCACAATTTTCTTGCATATAAGAGTTTGTTGTTTTCTGTGCTGAACATTGTGATTATTTCTAACCTTGCAGCCTGTACTTTGACATAGGACTTTTGCAGGGATTCCTCTTTGAATTTCATAATTCGATAGTATCCACCTTAAAAGTAAAAGATATATTAATGTTGTGAACGTAATGCTGCTAGCTGAAAGTTATTAAGCTCATTTATAACACAATAAAAGCAGTTGTATGTGATGTGGAAGGATGGCATACTCCGATGACAATGGCAAATTGGAAACTTAACCTATGGTTCTCATCTTTTAAATCTTAGAATTGTGTTTGAAAAATGGGAAATCAGGTTTGTTTTGTGCCATAACACATCTGCCCTTGGAAGTACCGTTTTAGAAGCCAGAACACAGGTTTAAGGAAACTGTTCCCACTAGGAAAATCCAACCAGAATTTGATGATATGGAAGCCCTTATTGGAATAAAATAAACTATAAATTCCTCTTTGCCTCAAATCATGTGAAACCTATTTCCATGAGAACTATCTTTTTGGAGAACTGGCATCTTGATTCTTCATCCATCTTTCTTTCAACACTTTTAATATTTCATGCATGTCAAGAGGCACTGTTCTTACTCAAGCCATAGTGCATAAATCATCATCGAGGAAATACGAATGAAATCTGTTTTTAAGTGACAAATTTTGATAAAAATTGGGAGTTGGAATTACACATGAAGCTAATCCAACAGGAAGCTATCCAACTCTTGATTGGTCTGTCATTCAGAATGATATTTGCATCTTGAAGGAAACATTAGCAAAGTAATTTTCATGTACATTCATTATTCACCAAAGAGAATGATCTAGTGCTACACCCACCCTATTTTTATTGTTTAAATCCATGCAGTCTTCCTCAATCTATGTTGTTGGATGGTGGACTACACGGGAATGGGCACTTATTAGCTTATCTTAGTCTATTCAGGGAATGTCTTGCTTCTTGTTTACTGTGATTATTTTAAACTACAGTGTATTCACTGAAAGTTTGTCCAGATACTTTTGTCTGTAAATTCAGTTTGTGTCTCCCAATATGTTGGCAGGAATTAACAAGAACCGTATGGCTTCTCTAATTGTTTTTCTTTGAAAGTCAATTCTATCTGAATCCCCTCCAGTTTGAGAAAAAAAACAAAAAGAAAGGCTATGAAACAGTTCACTTTCATGTTGAATTTGCTATTAATTTTGAACTTCTTCCTGTTCTTGACCCTTTTAACTTTATTAGGCCACTAAGCTAGGGATGTATCCATAGGTAATTAAAAGTGCAATATACAGTATACATCTCAGCTTCATGCATTTTGTAGACTTGAAATAATGATGTTGCAATATTGATATTCTCAGGGTGGTAGTCTGTCAAATAGGTTGTTTTATTTATCAATACCTCCAAATATATTTGTGGATGTGGTCAAATGTGCTGGAACTAGAGCTTCTTCAATGAGTGGATGGACAAGGGTCATTGTGGAAAAGCCTTTTGGTCGTGACTCTGAATCATCTAGTGAGCTGACAAGATCTCTAAAGAAGTATTTGTCTGAGGATCAAATATTTCGGTAGGCTTGGTTATACCTTTTTGCAATAGAGCTTAAATATAGAGATTGAGTAGTAACGTCTTAGTTTGTTACTTTTGTTCAGAATTGACCATTACTTGGGAAAGGAACTCGTTGAGAATCTGTCCGTGCTTCGTTTCTCAAATCTTGTTTTTGAGCCTCTTTGGTCGAGGAATTACATACGGAATGTGCAATTTATATTCTCTGAAGATTTTGGTACCGAAGGACGAGGAGGGTAAGCTTGACATGTATTCTTTTTGATGAATTGAATTTAACCCGTTTAACTCTTTGAGAAGATGAAGCCAATTTGCTGAACTTTGTTTGCAGATACTTTGATAACTATGGAATCATACGAGATATAATGCAAAATCATTTGTTGCAAATATTAGCATTGTTCGCAATGGAGACACCAGTTAGCTTGGATGCTGAGGACATTAGAAATGAAAAGGTATTGAAAACTAGGGAAAGATGCCATGGCAATAATTCATTGTGAATAAGTTCTTTGGTTGCATTCCGATTTCTTTCCATAAACTTTTTGTCAGAACTGAACTTTCTCTAAATACCTCCAGAACAAGGTAAAATCACTCAAAGGGTTGTGAACAACACCCCCAAAGATCATTTTTAAAAGCTACCTTCATTGAACTTAATGATATTTTACTAATAAGTACTGCAATGGATTCAGGTCAAGGTTTTGCGATCTATGCGGCCACTGCAGCTTGAAGATGTGATTGTTGGCCAATATAAAGGTCACAGCAAGGGCAGTAAATCTTATCCTGGATATACAGATGATCCAACTGTGCCAAAGGACAGCCTTACTCCTACATTTGCTGCTGCAGCCCTCTTCATTAACAATGCTCGCTGGGATGGAGTTCCATTCCTCATGAAGGCAGGCAAAGCTCTTCATACTAAAAAGTAAGTTAATCTTCTCTTCTTGGATATGGTTTTCAATGCTTTACTTTCTAATATGTGATTGAATAACAATCTGTCCTGATATTTTTGTCAACTTGAAAATCCAGAGCTGAGATTCGAGTTCAGTTTAGACATGTTCCAGGTAATTTGTACAAACGGAACTTTGGAACTGATCTGGATAAGGCTACAAATGAGCTAGTGCTTCGGTTACAACCAGATGAAGCCATATATCTAAAGATCAACAACAAAGTTCCTGGTCTTGGTATGAGATTAGACCGCAGTGACCTTAATCTTCTTTACAGAGCTAGGTAAGAAATTCCTTCATATCAAGATAAAGTTTTGAACACTTCGTCTTATCATTGTTTTATAATTCTAAACTCTCATTAGTGCTCCAAATTTCCCACAAGATGGAGCATAATTGGAGACTTTTCTTTATAAAGCTTTTAGTAATTAAATGATAAAAGAAGAGGAGCTGATTGGGGAAATACCTCACTTTCTAAGCTAAGAGAACTCTGAATAAGTAGTTGGATAGCAATAGTTTCTCATAAACACAAAACTAACATTAGATAACTATAACATTTAAAAGAACTTCATTCCACATATATCTGTATGTTAAGGTATACAAGGGAAATCCCAGATGCCTACGAAAGACTCTTGTTAGACGCAATAGAAGGAGAAAGAAGATTGTTTATTAGAAGTGACGAGCTCGATGCTGCATGGGCGCTATTCTCGCCATTACTAAGAGAACTAGAAGAGAAGAAGATTGCTCCAGAGCTGTACCCCAACGGTAGCAGGGGACCGGTTGGAGCTCATTATCTTGCTGCTAAGCACAATGTCAGATGGGGTGATCTTTCTGGTGAGGATTAGTTACAAGTTTGAAAACTGTCTTTTAAGATTTCAAGATTGAACTGTATGAGCAGTTGCCTTATTTCATACTCCTGACATATTCAAAGAACGGTAACGAAAAACAATACGACTTCTATCACCCAAGTTGACAACTAGACTTGAGATAGCAACCCCAGATATGATGGTGAAATCCACAAATTATGGGAATCACGGGGTGTTTTTTATTTATTTATTTATGTTTTCAACATCTATTCAAACAAGCCATTTCATACATTTTGTATTTTGCATAGAAAATCATTTCTCTTCAAAGAAATGTACTTGTAAATAATGGATGTGTAGTTTTCCTTGAAGTCTGTCAAGATCAATAATATCAAAGTTATTCAGGTTAGGTAAAGGAATTCTTGATATCTGTATGGACACTATGATGAATTTTATTGCAGAGCAGACATCAAATGAATATATCTCAGTTGACAGTGAATCAAATGAAGATGTATATATGCCTCCAATTCAAAGTGAGTCCAAAGACAATCCTCAGTCTTTTACAATATTGTTTCTTGCCAAGATATTGATGGTTAAGTCTAACAGAAACAGTGGGCGATTGCCAACACCTGAGAGATGAAACCAACCTTTCTTGACAAAGTAACAACGTAGAAACTTTTGAACTGCCATTTTTTCAAATCATCCACTTTTTTGAGTCTGTCTTTGGGGTTAAAAAAAAAAAAAAACAACAACAACAACATAGAAGCTTTTGAAATAAACGATTTCTCTTACATGGTTTCTTGATATTTGTTAGCATTGTTTGATCGTGACCAATATTCTCTTACAAGTTGTCCAAATAGTGAACCCTCTTCATTTATGAGCTTCATAGGTTTGTCACACTCCACCACTTTTCCTATGAAACAAAATATAGAGTTTTCTTCAAAATGGCAGCTGATCAAGGAGTAACGACAGAACTCACAGAAGTAAAGTTCCAAGTTAAAAAACTCAATACTCAGTAATAGAATTTTCATAAATCTTAGGCACCTTTTAAGTAACTAAAAACCTTGAAAAAAAATTCATAAATGGAACAATTTTGAAACTCACCATCTCCTAATGCAAGCACCATTGTGCAATCCATTACTGTTGGTATCCTGTGAGCCACTGTAATAACAGTGCAGTTTGCAAATTCACTTCGAATCGTTTTCTGGATTATAGCATCTGTTGCATTGTCAATTGACGCTGTGGCTTCATCAAGAACTAATATGTTCCTTCTTTTCAACAATGCTCGTCCTAAACAGAACAATTGTCGCTGTCCCATGCTCCAGTTTGATCCATCTTGTGTAACTATTTATATGTTGATGACACACAATTTAAACGCCATTCATTCTTGGTAATCAAATGAAATATAATGTTGTTAATCAAGCCTTACCAATGAAGTTCAAGCCCTCTTCTTTATTCTGAACAACATCTCGAAGCTGGCATTTGTCCAGAACCTATGCATTGTGTTTAACATGTTTTGAGTAAGAGGATTTATAATGGTTTTTTTTTTCCCTTTTTGAAGTAAACATTTAGATTTTGTTTATGAAATATAGAGAAATAAAGATTTGCTAGCCTTCTATGATGCCTTGCTAGCTGAGCAGCTATGGAGAGTGTTGACCAAGCATAAATCTGCTTGATTAGCTGAGTTCTGAAGCAAAAATATTTTCCAAATACATATGTGCTTAAGGCTGAAGCTAAACCACATCCTTTATGGATTTGGAAAAGTTGGATGGGAAGCTATGTATGTGTTAGAGAAAGGGTGTGGAGTAGTTGTGGAAGATAGCCAAACAATCAGGTCTTGGGATGATAAATTGGAATGAAAACACCAATTCCCAATCTGGCTTGTTCAGGCAGTGCAGTTGGATTCAGCTGATTTGTATTGTACTTATTTTATCAATGGAATGTTATTGCTTTTGATAAAAAAATGTATTTGAATCTCCAAAAAAATCCTACTTAAGCTCATAATAACGCATGAATTAGTTCTTGTGATCATGCAAGTTTTACCTCCCAAATGTTCTGATCAGTATGCTCCGATAAAGGGTCAAGATTGTATCTTATGCTTCCACAAAATAGTGTTGGATCTTGAGGAATGATTGCTAAATGTGATCTAAGGTCATGAATTCCAATTGTTGTAATGTTCAAGCCATCTATTACAATTGCTCCTTCTGCAGGTTCTACTAAGCGAAATAATGCAATAATAAGCGTTGATTTCCCACTGCCTGTCCTGCCAACTATTCCAACTTTGTGTCCTCCTTCGAATGTACATGTAATGCCTTGAAGAATTAATGGAGTATTTGGTCTGTATCTTACCTGAAAGTTGTGTGAAATAAAATTCCATTACAATAGGAAAGAAATTAATGAGAGGCTAACTTTGTTTAGTTTGAAAGTTACCTTCAAATCTTGGATCTCCACTTTACCAATGGAAGGCCAATGGGGAGGAGATCGATTGTGTTGTATTGTTTCTGGAGCTTCGCTTGGAATGTGCATGTATTGCTCTAGCCTTTCAACTGAGACAACCCAATTTTCTAGTCTGCACTGGGTATCGACAGACATGACAAAGTATAGGTTCAATGAAAGAGCATATGATAGAGCCATGCCAATGCGTCCTACACCAATTAAAAGCATTGAGAACGCAGTACTTGTTACAAGGAGATCCACTTATGATAGTACTGAAAAGGAATGATATGTTATAAGAATCACAGAAGTATTACAAATCACGCGGTGCTTTGACACCTTTTGGTGAGGACTGGACAATGACAACATGTCATGATCATAGCCATGTTGAAACTCTTAAGCTATAAGTGGCAAAAGGCCTGATATATATGGAGGATAGAGCGAAAAAAGTATTGATTTCTGACCTGATTCAGAAGCTCCAAGAGGTACCAAAGTAAGGGCAAGTGCTGAGGAGGACAGAATGATAGCGCATAGTAATTCCAGACGTTGTATCTACCACTCATTTGCAGAAAAGCTATGGAAGAATGAGCTTCCATTTTTGTCAATAAGTTTCATACATTCTGAGAAGAACCGATCTTCCTCCCCAAAAGCTCTAATGGTCATAGCTCCTGCTATAGATTCAGAGAGATAACTAGCAACTGAAGATTTGGTTGTACCATGAATCCTTATTATCTCTTTTGCAGAAGCAATGTAGAATATCTGGGTACAAAGCAGGACAGGTCAAAGTTATTCTTTCAGAAGACAAGCAAAGCATTCTATGCAACCATGAATCCTTTTTAGCATTCTATGTTTTTATTGGTTAATTTTACATTATCTTCTGGACATTTTTTGAAGCTTCATCTTCTGGGGTTGAGGTAACTTTTTGACATCATTTTGCAATTTTGCAAAGTCTACGTTTTACAACATATAAATCTTGCAGAAGCTTCTAATTTTGAAACTAAATGATCTATTTCAATCTGAATTGTGAGAAAAATGGTTCACCTCTTTTCAGAAACACATTAACATGATTCAAGGTCCTATTGGAAGTTACTTTGAAACCAGTACTTCAACTTTGTACCTGTAAGCGGATTGTTACGTAAACCATTGGTACAATGACAAACAAGATTGGCTGTGTAAGAGTTGCTAATATTCCCAAGCTGAAATACATGGTCATTGTTGTTGACATGGCTGTACTTATTTTTATTGACAGCATAAGGTCCACAATATTCAGATCAGAAGATACCTGCAAAAAATATGAATTGTTAGTAGTGAGATCTTTCAAAGATTGTTGTATGCAGTTAAATACTTGAATTCTGCTTCTTACCCTACTAAGAATTCTCCCTAGTGGTGTTGAATCAAAAAATGACATTGATGCGCGGAAAAGAGAGGTCAAAAGCTCATCGAAAATGGATCTTGATGCCTCGAGACTTAGAATCACAACTGCATAAGACTTTAGGAACAAGGATAGTGTCATGCCACACCCTATTAGTGAGTATATTGATATGAGTTTCAATTTACTAACACTAGAATTTTGTAAATTAGTAGCTAGCAAAAGTTTTGAACTAACTGGCCAACTAAATATGTGACATGAGATACTATGGCTAAAGAGAGGAACAAGAATCCTTTATTGTGTCTTAGATACTTTATGTATGGCTTAAGACCAGTATATCCGATTTCTTTTTCTTCTTCTTTGATCAACTGCTCTCCAGTTGGTGCTACTTGTATGTCATCAGAATAAATCTTCTGGCAAACATCCTCACAGCTTTTCTGCCTTTGATGAGAGCCATGTTCTCCTTCAGTCTTGCTTTTCGCGGCTTCACCATGTGCATTTACAAGGTTGTAAAATTCTTGACTAGAATCCAGCAACTGGATGTAGGTAGCTTTTGCTAGGATCCTCCCTTTAGACAATAGCTGGCAACAAAAACAGAACGATCATCAGGGTTATCCATTGAGTATTGGCTGAACATGCAATTCATATGTTTTCTGGATAATCAAAATGATCATATGTATTCGTTTTCCTATACATTTCTTGCAAAGAATTGAAAAAATATATCAGATGCTAATCGAGTATGATAAGACGACACACATTACTAACCAAGATTGAGTCGAATGCTGGAAGGAAATCAACTTGATGAGTCACTAGTAGTACTGTCTTCTTTGATAGGGCCTCCATGATATATTCCTACATCATAAATGTTCAGCTTTATTCAGAAGGAAATTCAGTAGGAGCATAAATGAGGTTAGGATAAGAATGTTGAACTTTAATTACATTGAATAAACTGACTGCAGTATGTGCATCAACAGCACTGAATGGATCATCCAACAGATAAATGTCTGCTTCTTGATATAGAGCACGAGCGAGCTGGACTCGTTGTTTCTGTCCACCACTGAGATTGAGACCTCTCTCTCCTATTATCGTTTGATCACCAAAGGGAAGCATTTCAAGGTCTTTAACTAAGCAACATTTTTGAAGTACTTCTTGGTATTTATGTTGATCCATGGTGGAACCAAAGAGAATATTTTGTTGGAAAGTCCCACTCTGAATCCATGCATTTTGAGAAACATAAGCAATTTTTCCTCGCACTTCAACCTAGAAATGAAGAACATACTATGAGCTTTTGCATCATTTTCGAGTTCTTAATTACCATTTATAGGTATAGCATTTCAAACTTTTTATAGTATACTTTGTGAATTTCTTCTGTTATGTTTTTCCAGTTAAATCTCTTCTAAAGATTGATGCCAATTTAGGCCTCTTATTCAGGATATCTCCAAACAGCAAGAGAATCTTCAAATATTGATAAAGAAGAAAGAAGTGAACTTTGTACTTACAGTGTCATCAATGAATGGAACTTCTCCAAGGATTGCAGCCAAAAGAGTCGTTTTACCTGAACCAACATCTCCACAGATAGCAACCTTTTCCCCAGGTCTAACCCGAAGATAAATATTTTCCATAGAGGGATTTAAAGAGTCTGCATCCCAAGAAATTTTATTAGAACTAATGAGTACAGAATGCTCAACCTCTGATCCCTGCAAATGTTGCTCAATGAGGCTGTTCTGCAACTCAGGTGCCTCAAGAAATTTCACAATCCTATAAAATGAAACCTTAGCTTCAAATGTTGCTCCAATAATATCTTGAATTGAACGTATGGGAATTTGAACTATGCCTAAAGTGGCAAGAAATGTGAAAACATTACTGGTAGTGAGAGGCACATTAAGCAAGTAGCAAGACCAGAAAGTAACTGCAGATACTATGATGGGAGTTGACCAAAACAACAGCATATTGTATCCTTCTGTGTCTGAACTCTTAGCAACCATTCCAAATGTTCTTCCCTTAACAAGCCAACAATGTTCTGAAAACGTGTTTCCCAAGCATAAAATTTCAAGATCTTCATATTTGCAAGTGCTTCTGTTACAGCCTTCATCATTCTGTCTTGCGAAACCATAATCTGAGTTAGATACTTGTGCTGTAATTTGGCCACTGGAGCATTCCCCACTGTGCATAATACTACTACAACTACAGCCGTAACAGTTGCAAGCCCGACAGCAAAGTATATAATCACCAATCCTAAACATATCTGAAGGCTTGTTGTCCATATCTGGTGAAACCAATACGGGAATTCGCCAATTTTATAGGCATCCACTGTGACATAATTCATAATCTCACCAGCGGAATGAGTATTCTTGGCAGTGTATGAGAGGCGAAGCTGTTTTTTGTATATAGCTGCAGTTAGCATAGATTGTACTTGATGGCCAATCAACCTAGTCCTAAACAGCCATTGTCTTTCTGCCACTGATTCCATACATTTTGCAACAAAAAGGCCAGCAGTCAGTGCATAACCTTCACACTTGAAGGCTTCTTTACCTTTAGCAATCTTGATGAAAGCATAAAGGAAAACAGGTCCAGTAGACAACGTTATTATCTTAATCAATGCAAAAATCCCAGAAACTAAAATGGCTTTGCGCTGGATGAAGAATATTGATGACAAAATAGAAGACTGATCACTTGAAATGTTTTCCTTTTGCTTATGGAGTTGCTCCTTAAACATGGAGTAACAAGTCTCAGCTGTATCCTCTGGCCTCAAATCAGGAATGTCCTGATCATCAAGAATCTTTTCCTTACCTTTCTTCAACAATGGATTCAACCAGGAAAATGACAGTTTACTGAGAAATTTAGCTTCAGCAAATGGAGTTACATTATCCTTTGAACTAATTCTAGTGCTCAAATTGGCTTCTTCCCCTTTCAAAGATTCAGAGAATTCCTCAATACATGAATCTTTGTCTTCTTCTGGATGCTTTTTATCCTGAATTGCCCACGTGAGTAGCAAGAGAGCAGCAGGCAAAGATAAAGAGTCTAAAACATCTTTTGTAGATGAAATTTTATGCACAATGAAATCCCATGTGGATGCAATGCAAACAAATCCTGCCACAAGAGAATTGAAAGAACAAATCTTCAATGTAGAGATAAAAGAAGCATCATTTGGTTTCTTCTTGCTTACCAACAGACATTGCAGCAGCCATGTCAAAGCTTGGAATAAAACTGAAATCCAAGAATGGAGAGGTAAAAGACTGTTTCCACTACTCAAGGTCTTCATAACCGTCCATATCTCATAACCAAAGTAAGCTAAAGCTAGACCTCCACTAAAAATCATGGAAGAAATGGACAAGAGAGAAATGACATGCGAATTTGAGGCACATAAGTTCCTACTTTTGGAGGAAAATTCTCCTTGAATGAGGACAAATATAAGGACTAATGACAGTAATACAGTTGCAGAGGTGATCAAAAGATGATTAAGGCATGAAGATGGATCCAGAATTCCTGCCATTAGTACTCCAGATCTGCATGAACTTCCAACTTTGTTTTGACATTCATTTTCTCCACAGAAAACCATCCAAAAATCCATGGTTCTTTGAGTAGAAAACTGAAATGAAAATGACCCAATAGTTGGGATCACAAAATCACAATAATACTCTTCACAAAAGCTTAATAGATGTTCAAATGCAACATCACAGACTTATCAAGAAGAAAAGAACAACATGAAGTTAGCTTGTGTCTTCTCTATTTGGTCAAGAAGATGAGTATACTATACAACATCATTACAAATATTACATGCATCTTGCTTTCCACGAGATTCGTTAAGTTTGAAAATGGCAACAACTACTCTATATTAATCAATGATTGGGGTAGTAATTTATTGAAATTTTAGCACAAAGTTTTCAATTTATTAATCACCAATCTTGATAATTATTTGAGATAATCCACATTTCAACCACTCCAGATCTTCTATCTTTTCATTAATTCTAATGATAATCATTAGCCGTTTGTATTTTTAATAAAAAGACATGGAATTCGTCTGTATAAAATGTTACGTGGATTGAAACAGGGCTGATCACAAAAAATCTATTCGACATTTCAAGAACACTAGATCTTCTGTAACACTTACACTTTCTATATCATTTTATAAAAGCAAGACACTGGTTTTTTTTATTAAACTTAAAATCAATACAAAGTTTTTTATTAAACAAATTTTTTTTACCTATTTGACATAATTTTGTATTAATTTGAAGTTTAACTAGAAATCACTTATTTCGTTTTTGTAAAATGTTACAGCAAGTAATACAGTAACTGCTACGGAATATCCGATGCCTAATTGAACTCATATAATGTGCACTAAAATGCAACTTATACATCTTGGTGAATCCAACTATATGCTAAATGTATATACATTAAATTGAATCGTTAGTTCATAATAATATATATATAAACTAATCTGAACAGTCAAACATGTTAGGTATGAATGCAAAAACGTGTGTTATAATATGGAATTTTGTATCCAAACTTTTGTCTGTCTTATTCTGTCTTAATTAAAACTACGTCATAGAGTTCACTAATCTCTTGGTTATGGTCTAATAATTGTAAAGTAATTTTAGTGATATGTATGTATTTAATCTCTATTTTTAATGAAACTACATTGTTTTGAATGTTAGATAGAATAACACAGGATAAATATTAGATAAATGATCTGATTTCGTCTGTTATAGGCTTATAGCCAATCAATTCTTACAATTCCTTATTCTCTTGGTTAACTGAATTTGAGTTTGGGGCACTTTTCCCTCAATTGTTTCCTTTTTTTCGCCACCTTCCAACTCATCTTTCACATTTCCTTTTTGTTCTGCATGATTCTGAAGTATGTCCCAAATTTTGCAGCAAGTGCAAAAAATTGGAAGTCTTTCAAACTCAATATGTTGCCAGAAGCCATTGTTCTCTTTCTCAATCAAGATTCTTTGTTTTACCTGCTCCCTTAAATCTTATTCAAGATAAATACGGGCTATGCTTGGACTTGTCCCTGCAATTTTGTTGTGTCAAGAGTGATTAGCTCTCTAATCGCGAGCTGACCTTATATTGCCTTCCTCTCGTCCTCATGACTAACGGAGGCCTCCCTTAAAGACTCCACCTCGGAAGATAGAGTTTTGATTTTTTGCTCCAAGGAAGCTTGCTTGGAGAGCTCCTTCACCATTACCTCTCCAAGGCGGGTTTCGAGACGTTCATTGCGACGAACGATCTCGCAAAAATTAGGCCCCTGCAAGAAAGCTAAGTAAGAAACCAAGTCACAACACGAAGACCAATTGAGCAAGCGAAGAGGAGATTACCAAGTGAAAGATGGGGAAGATGTCTTAAATGAGTTGTTGGGTGGTTTGAGACTCAAACCTCTCCAGGTTTGAGGCACCGACCAGGGAATACCCGGTAAGGAGAAGAACCCTGTCACCTTGAACCTCTGGTGACTGGGGAACGGACTCTTGCACGTCCTCAGCCTTTACGTGAAAAGCGGTGGAAGTTTCCACCGTGGGAATAGCCAAGTTCGCAGCCTTTCGAAGTCGTTTTAGAGGCCAGGAATCCTCAGGCGTAGCGCTGGAAGACACAACAGCAGCAGCCGTAGGACGGACTTCGTAGACGGGGATGGTGTCAAGATCCCCTGCCTCAGATCAGCATCCATGAAACCAACCGCTTAAAGATACCTGCAAAGTATAAAAAGTTTATTATAAGTATAAAAAGATAAAATCAGACGAAGGAATTAAGGAAATATACAGGAATAGTCGACGTCATGGGCAGGAGTAAGTCCAGCCCATACGAGCTCCGTCTTAGAAAAGTCAGGATTGACTAAGACGAAGGCAGCAGAGAGGAGATTCAATTATTCCTCGATCTCGGCGGATGCCAAACCCCGGAGTTTATCTCCTATGGCCCGCTGCGTATGCCACACATCCACGATTTGCTGTCCCTTCATCGAAATGAAGAAAAACTTTGATTTCCAGTCGGAAATCGAAGAGGGTCCTCCTCAGACAATAAGCGGAAGTCCATTCCTCTTGCTGAAGCAGAACCAGTTCGGCCTATGTCCGCTGATCTTCATCGAGTAGTATCGACGAAAGAGTTCGACGTTAGGTGGAACGGTGGCATATTTGCATAGGGCTTGAAAGCCCACAATTACCCGAATTGAGTTCGAAGTGAGCTGACCTAAACCTACTCGGTAGTGAGTGAGAAGGAAGCGAAGCCCGGCCATTAACTGGTCCAAGTAGACGTCGACATACCCCTCCTGAGCATATAATATGCGGTCCGAAGGTTTGGGAGAAAGAATGTCTAAAAATGAAGGAATGCAAAAACGGGTGTGGCATCTTCGCAAGTCGCTTACTTTCAACACAGATGGGATAAGGGAGGCGTCATACTCCTCAGAACTGGAAGCAACTTTTTTTCCCCTTTTTAGCAGCAGGAATCTTAGATGGAATTGCAGAATGATTTGGAGCAACTTTAGATGATGAGCTTTTACCAGTTTTTAAGGATCCAGTTGCAGCATTAGAGGAAGCCATGAGGGTAATCGAAAGATAAGATCTTGAGCGAAATGAGAGGTTGCAGAGCTGGGAATGCTAAAAGACCAAGCCAAAAATTCAGAAAATTTGAGTAAGCTGTGGATAGTCTGAGTTTGAAGTTTGTAAAAAATGTGGAAAATAGATAGAGGTAGGATTCTTAAATCAGAAGATTTCTTGATAATACACAACGGCAGTGCGGATATCAATGGACGGCCCGCGTACGAATATTGAAAGGGTCAGAAATTTTGAAATTCAAAATTATGATGACATCTGACAGCTGTCAGGAGTTGAAGTGGGTGACAGCTGGAGCACGTTGCCACACCAGAAAGAAGTGAATCGCAAGTCACCGCTAGCACTTTGTGAACTACGACTTGGGGGACTAGTTGATAGATCATGAATCCTGATAAGGATAAGCGATTTGAGATGATAAGTTCTGAGAGATTGCATAAGATATGCATGCTCTACAAAGATAAAAGCCATGCTTAAGTATTCTCGGGATTGAGATGAGACTTCTGTCATTTAGATAAAGATAAGAGCTATATCCTTGAGATAAGGATGAGTTATCAATTCGCAAGCATTATTATCACATCACAGGCATGTCTATAAATACAGAGGATACAACCCTGAAAGGGGCAAGCACAATTAACTACTGAGTAGTAACATTCTTTTATTGAGATCTAACTTAAGCATCGGAGTCTTCTCAGGAAAAGTCTCGTGGAAGATCTGACATTTGTTGTGGCCTCAGGTCTTCAGCTCTCACTCCGCACTTCGCACTTCAGAGTGGTGGTTCCACGCTTCATCAAATGTTCTTGCGTGATCGTTCTAGAAGAAGTGGCTTTCTCACAGGGTCTGGCCTCTTGAATATGATTCTGGCATATTTCTTGATTGGCATTATCTGGCAAAACCATAGGCAAACCAAAGGCATTGTGGTCTTATGGGTGTTCAGGAAAGATTCCAGGTCGGTGCTTTGAACATTGGCTGATAGAAGTAGGGGAGTTAAACTATGATTCTGGGCCTCAAGATCATGTTGAGTTGTTCCAAATTGAATATGGTTCAAGGGTGAAGAAGTGAATTTTTCAGTGGTGATGTCATTGTAGTTAGAGTTGAGCTTGAGCTGGGATTCAGAAGATTTGATGAAAATAATGTGAAGGAAATTTAGGAAGGCAATCCGTATATGAGAGAGGAATGGGATGGGAATTTGGGAGAGAAAGTCAAACCGAGCTCGAGTCGAGTTCGAGTAGTTCGAACTCGTAATCGAATAGAGCTCGAGCTCAACTTTCAAAGGATCGATTGCGGGGGTACTCGAGCTCGACTCGGCTAGATTACACCCCTACGTGGACCAATTGAAGCACGTAGAGCATATGGGTTTCTAACTGGAGCAGCTTGAATTCCACGTCTGGTCTAGTGGCAACGGAAGTACTCCAATCTATACAATGCATTTAATTCGTATTTCTTTATGAACCTGTGTGCAGTTAATGATCAGCATTGGCAACAACACCCCCAAAATTGTTCATGCAAGTTAATGCATTTCATTGTATGGCTGATCAAGTGACCATATTAAATTGAAAATCCACTAGCAAGGGACGAGGACGAAAATGAAATGAAACCAAAATTCATCCTTCCTCACAACAAAGACCATATTAAATTGAAAATCAACCCATTACATCACAATAAACTTAGAACATCAAATAATACTAAAAATATACAACAATAAATAATAATCATACCAGCTAGCTGAATGAATGTAGAGACTATAACACTGGTATAAGCTTCCTCCACCTCCAGGCTCCAGTCCTCCTCCCTCCTCGACTGTAAACTTCTAGTTCTAGGGGATGGGGAAGAGATCACTCGGGACTCATCATCTCAGACAGGACAAATGAATAGGCATAAGGAACAAAAATAGGCATGGGAGTAGAGGGTGATGGGTAGAAGTCTTCAAAGATGAAAACAGACTGTTACCTTACAATTGATTTTTGTCCATTTCGAACTCTTTAAGTAGTTTTCCTCTTGTATAAGATTTTTTTTTGTGTCCTGAATTCTATCCAGCTTCCCCAAGCTAAAATAATGTCATTTATTATAATTATGTACAGTGACAAATTAACAGAGTTGCCTGGAAACAATATTTGTAAATACCGAATATAAATACACTAATGGAAACAATAACAGAGAACCAAAAGTTCAGTTTGCTGGTTTTCTGATACTTTTGATTGACGTAGTTCATTGTGAATGTTGTTTTGGAAATTTCTAAGTTTAGTAGTTGGAATAGATGCATTGCTAATTTTTCTTTCCATCTTCTTTTGCTTTGGAATCTGTTAGTTTCACATCTAAGTAATATCCGATCTGATAGTTTACCATATAGGTATATACTTAACAACAACAACAACTAAGCTTTTATCTAACTATGTTTGGTCAGTTATATGGATCATATTTCGCTATCATATTCGATCTATACGCATGTTTTCATTTATATTTATATTTAAGTATACTGTATCTTTTTTTATCACTTTTTTCCAAATATACTTGACAACAACATTTAAATGAAAAACGATCTTACTAGATATCGGCAGTTGTCCAGTCAAAGCAGAAGAAAACATGTTGGAGGTCAGTAGTAGTTATGAAAAATGTGTTTTTGTTATTAAGAAAGATGGAAATGTCTTGAGAAATGTCTATTTTTTATTTTACTAGTGGTACAATAGAGTTATGCATGCTAGAAACTTGGACTTCTGTTGGGTCTATATCACCCTTCAAACTGTGTTCCCAGCCTCTTTAATTGGTTGTTTTTCCTTTTCTTTACTATTATTTCGGTATTCATTGTCTGCTTAGACCTTGTTTGACAGTCTTCTAGGAGCCTACTGAATATGGTTCTATTTTTCTTGTAAATTTGTCCCTGCTCATTGCTAAAAATAGTCATATTTGTTGTTTGATCATCCATAAGGTCCATTGGTTGTGTTACAGCTGAGCTTCTCTGAAGTCTTAATTGCTTAACAAATGATTGGTTGTGAAAGTTGTATTTATTTCACATTTAGAAGAGACTAAAGAGTGGGTTACAAATTACACTTCATAATGGGTCGAGTCATAAGTTGGATGTATGGATGCTGCATGCTCAGTTCAGTTTCTTAACGAGAAAAGAGTTTGGTTATATCTCACATGTTTGTTAAGAGTTTGGAAAAATAATACTCGTGCCTATAGCTCATTAGTTCATATTGGGGAATTGGAGTTCAAACGTGAATCATATACGAGAGATCAGAATGCTTTTAGTCTATTGGCCCACATTTGATCAGAAAAGACAACTGCTATTGTCGTAATTGGTTTCTGGCTTGCATGTAATCACAACAGATTCTTATATACTTCTCATTTTTAGTTTTATTTTCTCTCTCCTCCTTAGTTCTCCGTTGCTAATGGTTGATGTTTCCGACTATAGTATGAGGATAAACAAAAAATGAGGGTGGCAGAAATGAGAATGTTAAGGTGGATATGTGGATATAGTAGATTGAATAGAATAAGTAATGAATGCATTAGAAAGAAAATGGTGGTAGCTTCAATAGATGAGAAAATGAGAGAAACATGCTTAATATGGTTTGAACATGTAGCATAGAAGCCCTCTAGATGCAGGGAAAGGAGAGACTTAAAAAGAATTGGAAAGAAATGATAAAAAAAAGGATATAATATACTTAAATATAAATGAAAACATGTGTGTAGATAGAATAGGATGGCAAAATATGATCCATGTAGCCGACCTCACATAGTGGGATAAATGCTTGGTTGTTGTTATTGTTGTATTTTGTTCATGTTCAACAATCTTTTTAGGGGGAATTTTGAGGGATAAACTGAATCATTCAATTAATTCTTTCTTCGTAAAACTGTTTTCATAATCAAATGACTACATCCATTTTTGAGTCTTTTTCTACTTTTTGAAATAATTTTCACAAATGAACAAAATATATGATACTCAAAATGCCTTCTTTTTCTATTCATTTTCTCACCAAAACAGAAAATCATACTTTTAAAAGAAATCCAATCACAACCTAATTTCTAATTTTTCTTCTCATTGAGGCTGATTCTAATTGTAATTTGCATTTTGCAGAGCAACCCAAGGTGGGATTTGATAAGAAATGCCAATTCATGGATAAGCTTGTACAGGAAGTTCCCCAGCACTGCAAATGATCATGCATGACTTGCCTAGCAAAATTCATTCCTACTGGAACTACTACATAATTTGCATGGTTGAGTTTCCTGGATCATGAGGAGGTATCTCAAGTAATTGTAGGATACAACTCTGAGTTTCTTTATTAAAATTTCTTTGCCCTTAGAATTTTTAGGGCAACAAACACTGTGATATTCCATTTTTAACAGTTTGGTCTTGATTTTCCCACTGGATTGGATTTGCCCATATCAACTTTTGCTTCACTTGTGATTATGTGAATGGCCAAAAAGTGAGTAATGTTCTACACCATCCATGATGATAGTGCTACGTCTTTCTCAGAGAACTTATTTCAGTTGTATTAGGTAGTGCTCTGAACTAACAGATAACTGCACATGAGACCCCTCTTTAGACACGTGTCTGTGAATTCAGTTCTCATTTGATATCCCAGTCATAATAATAGCTTACCCATTAGTCAATTTACTCATATCAATAATGAACTTTTGATTTATTACTAATTTGGGAAGCTTCAGCAAGAATTGATGTGATTAAGTTTGTCATCTTTCTCTAATCTGCTAAATTCTTTGTGGCATTTATGGCTGTAGCATAGTTATTGTCAGTAATATATTTAGTTGGTGTGGAAATAGATTTCGAAATTTCTGTAAATGGTCAACCCTTTAATCAGTAAGCTGATGTATTTCCAGTTTTACTAAATTTGAAAATCAAGTGATCATTTGGATGGGTTGTGAATTGATTTGAAGGGGTAAATAACTTGGTTGCTTTCCCGCTTAGTAAATAAAGGTGTTTTGTTGGGTACAGAAGTTCTCTGCTTATATAACAAAAGAAGTCGGTATTGAAGATCAGTTTGAGCATAGTTTTTGGGAATGCATCTACGCTGTGTTATTTTGAAGCATATGTTGATCTGGAGGGACATAGGACATGTAGTAACATAGGTGAAAGTTGAAATGCAATTTGCAATCTTCCTCTGGATGGTTTGAATTTTGAAAACACGGGGAGAAATGAGATCCAATTAATGAGACGATAACCTTTTGCAATCTTCCTCTGGATGGTTTTCGGGGTCCTATCCTATTTACTGACTAGGACATAGAAGTTAACTAGGACATGGTTAAATTTTTGCTTGAGTTTCTACCAAATAGATGAAGCTCTGGAGAAGTAGTTTAAAAGTTCTGGTAATATTGCTAATGGTATTATTGGAGACAAGTTTATTCTGACAGGAATAGTGGTTGCCCTCTCATACAAAGTACTAGCAAGTTAATAATCAGTAAATGGACTTGCCGCCTCACTCCAGTCTACTTACTGATTCAAAGAGACATTGAAAACAACAAATAGGTTACCGTCCCATTTGAAGACGAAAGGAGCTTGTTGATTAGTCATTCTTTTGTTGTTTTAATAGTGGCTACCAGGAGGCTAAGTCATGTGTATTTTCTAGCGTATTATGTGGTAGGTAGTTTATCTTGCATCTATCACTAAAGGATAAATCCTGACCTGGTCTTATTCCTTCTTCTTTGAAACAAAATAAAGTCTAATGCTGAGAATCTCATGCAAAATCTTTTTACAGGCTCTAAACATTTGCTTGTGACACTTTACACAACAAATTTGGTGTTCAGCTTCAATTGTTGTTAATTTGACAACTAGAAAGCAGTTGAGAACCTGCTGTGAATTTATCTAGGACTAGCATACTGAACAAATATAAACATATCACTTTGCCTACAATCACTGATTGAATATTAAGCCCAGTATGCTGCTGAGGAACTCTTCCTCAAAGGTTAATCTTGTTATTATATAATTCTCACGCATATGACTACATATCCATTTTGGCCTTTCTCCATAACCAATTCTCTAGCTTCTTATTAACAAATATACAAAAATGAACTGTTCGGTACCTATATGGGCAATGGAACATAAACAGGTTACAATAGGTGTAGAAGTATATGTAGGTATATGTAGGCATAAATATGTGCAAGGTCGGCTAGGCAAAAAGAAGCAGTTAATGGTTACAACTTACAACCGAATCTGATTATCATCTAAGAGAGTGAATTTGCTACACAACTCTTGTAATTCTCTCAATGAAGCTACGTAATGTCCCTGAGATGGTGCCCCTTCTTCAACAACTTGAATAGTAAAGTTATGCAGATGATTATACCTTAGTACATCATGGTCATTTGCATTAGTGTCAACAAAACCTGCGTTCGGAATCTTTATTCCAATGGGGTAGTATGTACTGTGATAGGACTTCTTCTACATCATTATAATTGAGGACATTCAATGCATGTCTGCCACTGTAATTAAACAACGTACTTCCATTTGAGTTGTCTCATAAAGAACCTCCTACTGCCTAACCTCCTTTTTATTTCCATCTACTTCAACTCCTTTAACAACAAATGTTAGTATAGGCCCGGTCATGCTAACTTGCCTAGTGTTGAAGCAGCAAGCGTACATCCCTTCAACTTCAGTTTCGAACAATTCTCAAATATTTCCTTTGTATATGTTTTAGAAAAGCTGTAACTCAAAACTACATTTTGTTTTCAATTCAAAGCTTGAATTTCTGGAGTCGATATCTTTCATATGCTTTCTTTACAGCGCGAGGTCATACTTATCCACAAATTCCTTGGAAAGATGTATGTTTGTGTACATAACCATCAAAAAATGCTTTTGAATCCTTATTTTCCTTAACAGGGAACATTCTAACAAAAGAAGAGTCCTTTAAGTACACTGGCACCCATTATATAATGATTGAAGCCACTTACTATCCCCAAGTCCATGCTGACTGATTCAAACTCAGATATCTTTAGAGAGTCATAAACAGCAAAATTAAGCTGCTTCTTGATAGCTTCATATCCCTTCAATCCACCCAATTTTTTAGGAACACGCTGCATGATATATGACAATTGACAAGCCCAGGGAAAGGCCATCTCCAAGGGTTTGGACTGGTCAGTGATGATAACCTGCATGTGGATGCCATGACTTGAACATCCAAACAAACTACTCAACTGACTCATGCCCAAGAAAACACTGACTGTCCATGCTGGTTTACTCCTGCAAAAGAAACCAATGCCAACTCATACTTGTTAGTCAAGCTAGTTGTGCCAATTGCAATTGTGTCGCAGAAACAATTATATGAACTTCTGGACCTAGCTTGTTGTACCATTCACGGGTTATGGCCTGGGAACTACACCCAACCTGTCTCAACTGTGGATCACAGACTGCATATAAGGACATATCGGTATTTATTAGCAACTATTTAAAGTTTTTTCCGTGATCTTGCTAGTATAGATATGTTTCATCTTTTCTAAATGTGTTTCTAGACACAGGATGCAAATAAATTCCAAGCACGGGATTCAATTTGGCCAAATCTTGCTGCTCTTCTGAACATTTAGGATCAACATTTCTGGGCACATGAGTGGACAAAACGTGAAACTTGTTCAGAGAATAAGTACAATCAAAGTCAGTATTTTGAGCTTGCTATCAACTTAAGGAAAAAAATCAATCTGTTGCAGATCCTTCAAAGTGGAGGTATACTTCAAGGCAATTGATGAGTTGGTTTTATACCAATTATTTTGTGCTACATTTTTGAGTTTTTGTCTTGTGTTTGAGGCAAATGTGTGGTGATTTATGTGTTTTATGCGTATTTGTGGTTGCTAGCTGAAAATGCTTAAAGGGTGCAAAAAGGGTGGAAATGATGGTAAATGAAGTGATTTGTGCAGAGGTTGAGAATTAAGGAACTAAAAATGTGCCATTTGGCCAAATTAGGGTTTTTGGCAGTTTGGATGTGCAATTTGTTCTGTGAATAACTCTTTCAAGTCTAATCCGAATGGTGAGATTTTGGTAGCTATGGAAAGCTCTTTGTATGTACTTCAATTGTCATGTTTTAACTTTCTTCGAATTCTGAATGCATTCATGAGAAACGAAGGCTTCTTTGCTAGGCTTGGATTAGGATTTTTAGGGTTTTATCTCTCTGCCACAGTTTGATAAAATGACAATAATTTGAGCTATAGACCTCTAATTTCAGTAATTCATGATCCAATGGAATGCCAAGAGTTAAACCTAGAACTTCTATGTTTACCATCAAGTTTAATTCAGGAGTTAAGGGACATACATTTGGCATGGAAGTAGGGTCTTGTGCTGAAATGAATACTTTGCCATTTTAGATGTTCTTGCATTTGGCCTTTGCACTTGCTGCACACATGCAACACTTCTCACAACATTCTAGCACCCTTATTGCACTACACTCTCACACTCCACCCACACACATTGTGCGGCGATGTCACCTCGCCGCACAAGCACTCTCGTACACTACTAACACTACACACTCGCACACATGCACAACACTCTAGTACTCACCGCACACTAGCACTCATCTCTTGCAGCACTCTCGCACACACTCACGCTAGGCTCTCGCACACTATGCACTCACCGCACTACACACTCGCACACTAGCACTCACCTCATTTCACTCATGCGCACACAAGCACACTCTAATATAGCACACAACATGCGGCAAACTCACCTCGCCGCATGCATCACTTGCACACACTCTATGCGGCGAGGTCACCTCGCCGCATGCACTCACGCACACACATCCACTACCCTTATGCACACAAGCACTCACTCTCACGCACACACATTGCGGCGAGATCACCTCGCCGCAATACCCTCACATATCACACATCACTTGAGCACAACTTCACATACCACAATTGCATTTTCATTCATTTTCAAGAAATCTCATAGCTTTCACAACATTTTTTCATTCATCCTTCACAATATTCACAGCTTTCTTCACTTTGATTTCACAACATTATAAACACTCTCACCCTTAATGCACGAACATCACAACACACAGTCATGCATTCATTTGTATGATATAACATGAATTGGTTATGTTTTACACTTCTCGTTCTTATAGTACATATGAATTCCATTATTCTCCACTCTTACTTGTTTCCATTTAATCAGTAGTGCCATTTCATTTACAACTCATGCTTCACATTCACTCCATTAGACATTTACATTTCACTTCATGATTGCAATACACCTAAAACTCTCACACACTCTCGCACATAAGCTGGTGAGACCTCGCCACGAGGTCTCGCCAGAAACCACTTTGCACGGCGAGGTCCCGCCGCGAGAGCTTGCCAGCAAAATTTTTACACGGCGAGACCTCGCCACGAGGTCTTGCCACACATACGCTTTTCACGACGAGACCTCGCAGCGAGGTCTCGCCAGCATAATTGGCTTCAGGGTTTGGTTTTGGTGAACTGCAAAAATCCTTCTAAGTGTTGAGATTGTTTACTCTTGGTATATGTAGAGTTGAAGGCGTGGAGTCTATTGGCCTGAAGGCGTACGGAAGCTGAGTTCAGGAAAGGGGAATTGAGATTGGGAGCCCGAAGGCGTGTTTTACCTTGCTTATGAAGGCGTGGTGATTGCTGGACAAGAAGGAACTTTGGCATAAACGAGAAGGCGTGGTGGCTGAAGGCTTAAAGACGCTGGAGATGCAGCATAGGCGTGAGGGAATATGGCGTGAAGGCGTGAAGGTCGCTGAGCTCGAGGGTCCAAGAACGAGGAGCTTGGAGGCGTGGTCCGTGATAGCTTGGAGGCGCGCGGAGGCAACTGAAGGTGCAGAACCTCTAGCTCAAAGGCGCTGGAGTGGCTTGAAGATCTTCTACGTTGGAGTGTTTTTCGTTTACGCTATTTAAAGAATTTCTAGAGATGACACTATCGTAATATTGTAGTTATTTTACATTTCCGTACTATTTATGTTTTGTAACCTCTATAAATAGGGGATTAGTTAGCTTTTCACCGGTAACCTCTATAAATAGGACATTTCCGTACTATTTTTCTCGTTACTGTCTCTATTATTCTTTTGGGCTATTAGATACAATGTGAGATCCGTTTATTTCCTAACAAATTGGTATCAAAGCCATATCTCATTTTAGATCTTTTAGCCACGATGACAGTAACCAAGAACTCCATTGAAAGGTTTGATCGAAGTGTCAATTTCGGTACATGGCAACTCAGAATGGAAGCCATTCTTAATCAGGATGGGTGTGAGTTAGCATTTGAAGGGGTAGAGAAAAAGCCACCAGAAATGTCGATACAAAGTTTTCGAGATCTAGATAAAAATGCTAGATCAGGTATCATATTAAATATCTATAATGAGGTTTTGCAGGAAGTTACCGGTGAAAAGACTGCCAAAGGCATGTGGGACATGTTAAAGTTCATGTATATGAAAAAGACGGTGGAGAATCGGCTTTATTTGAAGCAAAAGTTGTACATGTTAAAAATGACTAAAGGTACATCTATTATCTCACATGTTGATAAATTTGATTCCATTATTTCGGATTTGGAGAATGTAGATGTTAAGATGGAAGATGAGGATTAAGCCATTTTGTTGTTATGCTCTCTTCCTGATAGCAAATTGAAGCCCAAACCAAAGCCTCGGGGGTCCTTGGAGTGAATCAATGGGTGTTTAAGGAGAATAGTTCGCGTTTGGAGGCCTAAAAGGACGAAAGAAGATAATTTCGACGTGGATAGCAAAACAGACACCCACGTCGCGACGTAGAGCTCTTCCGACGTCGCGATGTCTATGCACGTCACGACGTCCATCGTCGCGCGTCGTGGCATCCAGCAATACTGAGTTTTTTTATTTTCGCGTCTGTTTCCCGACGTCGCTACGTCGGGCTCCCCACGTCACGACGTGCGGGATTTTTAGCGTTAATTAATTTCCTTTTTTTGGTATTTTTAGGTTTTAAGTTAATTAATGTTTCCTTTTATGGTTTAGGTCGTCTAGGGTTAATGTTAGGCCTATAAATAGGCACTTTTATCAGTTTTAATGGTTAGAGTTGAATTTTGAAATAAGAACACAGAGTTGTTTCTTTTACGTGAGTTGATTTCCTGAGGAGGGATTTTGATTTACTTTGTGAAGAATTTTCCTGAGGAGGGAGTTTTTTTTACATGACTGTCGTGTTAATTGTATGTGAGGAGCATTCAATTAATTGAGCATACTGTCAATCTACGGAGATAGATTGATTCTACCTGTCCAATTTGATTCTCGAAAAGATCGCGACCAATATTCCGCAACAACTATCAATCTACCTGAGGAGCGTGGTGAGATCGTTTATCAAGTGGTATCAGAGATCAAGGGATTTTCGAAATCAGGTTTTTCAGTTTTCCTTAAAATTGAAACCCTAAATTGTTGTTATTCGCAGCCTTGCATGATTTGGTTATTGTGATAAGGTTACAACAATTATATCTTTATTATTGTTGAATTAGTATTGATTGTTGGTTTGAACATATTGGATATTCTGTTGGAATTTGGTTAATTGTCAACATGAATAAACAGGCAGAAGGTACTAGTGTTAACCAAAATGTAGAAGGTATACTTGCTACTATCAGTGAACAGTTACGACAGTTATCAGCTGATAATCAACAGAATAGGCAGCGGATTGAATAGTTGGAGTCGGGATCTCGAGTAGGCACTCCACGGAAGACACCACCTAGAAATCCTTGGTTTGATGGTTTAGAGGAAGATGGGACTGATTTTGATGATAGTGTTCACAGGAGAGTGCGCAAAGGAGGGTCTAATGATAAAGAAGGCAAAATACGTGTTCCACCATTCTCGGGAAGGGAGGGTACTGAGGTGTTTTTGGATTGGGTTCGAAAAGTAAATAAAATCTTTGAATTCTATAATTATTCTGAGGACACTAAGGTTCGTTTGGCGGTTATGGAGTTCACTGGATATGCCAGTACATGGTGGGAAGATTTGGTTAGTCAACGCGACTTGCTAGGAGAACGACCAATGCGCACTTGGGATGAGGTAAAGGCATTAATGCGACACCGTTTTGTCCCTGCTCATTATTTTAGAGGATTATGGTTGCAACTCCAGAATTTAACCCAAGCAGATAAGAGCGTTGAGGAGTACTACCAGGAGATGCGAACTCTCATGAGTCGGGCACGAGTTCGTGAGGAAAAAGAGGCGAATATAGCGCGCAATTTCTCAGTGGGTTGAACCACGGTATTGCCAAATATGTTGCTTTACATCTATACACTGATTTGGAGGACTTGCTTCACAAGGCTAAGGAAGTGGAACGACAGCTTGAAATGGAGAAGCAAACTGGATTTGATGGTACTCGATCTTGGAAGTCCGCTTTCAAGGGAACAACACAAGGATCATCTAGTCAAGATGTCAAGAGTAAGCCAGACAATGTGACTTCAAAGGGAAAGACTGTTCAGTGCTTCAGGTGTCATAGTTATGGGCATGTAGCTGCTCAGTGTGGTAGTCCCCGAGCTATGCTTATTAAACCTAATGGTGAAGTCGTGGAGGTAGATTCTGAATATGATGGGATACCACAGCTGGAGGGTCCTAAAGAAGAAATCATTCTTCCTGAGGATGTGATAGGTGAGGCATTGGTGTTAACGCAAGTTTTAGCAGCACAACCTAAGGCGGACGATGAGTATAAACGCCACCAATTATTTCATACACGATGTCTTATCAGTGGTAAGCAGTGTAATATGGTTATTGACAGTGGAAGCTGCACGAATATTGCCAGTTCATTACTTGTTGAAAGGTTGGGGTTGACTACAGTTGCTCATCCTAAGCCCTACAAGCTTCAGTGGGTTAATGCGGGAACTGCGGAGGAGGTTACTCGACAAATCAAGTTAGACTTCGCAATTGGGTCATATCGGGACCAAGTTCTTTGTGATGTGGTGCCAATGTCGGCGGGGCATGTGCTTCTTGGACGGCCATGGTTGTTTGATCGAGATGTTGTGCATCATGGGCGAGACAATACCTATGCATTTAAATGGCAAGGTCACAAGTTTTTGTTGACATCATTACATCCGTCTGAGGTATATAAGGACCAACGTCAGATATTAAATGCTTTACAGTCAATAGGAGTTGATGCTGGAGATCACGAGGACTTGTGCACAGTGGTTCTACATTCTAGAGTTGGTGTTGGGGACTTTCGACATGCTGGATCAGATTTGAGGACAAATCCTTTCGACCGGGGAGGGAATGATAGCAAATTGAAGCCCAAACCAAAGCCTCGGGGGTCCTTGGAGCGAATCAAGGGGTGTTTAAGGAGAATGGTTCGCGTTTGGAGGCCTAAAAGGACGAAAGAAGATAATTTCGACGTGGATAGCAAAACAGACACCCACGTCGCGACGTGGAGCTCTTCCGACGTCGCGACGTCCATGCAATACTGAGTTTTTTTATTTTCGTGTCTGTTTCCCGACGTCGCGACGTCGGGCTCCCCACGTCGCAACGTGCGGGATTTTTAGCGTTAATTAATTTCCTTTTTTGGTATTTTTAGGTTTTAAGTTAATTAATGTTTCCTTTTATGGTTTAGGTCGTCTAGGGTTAATGTTAGGCCTATAAATAGGCACTTTTATCAGTTGTAATGGTTAGAGTTGAATTTTGAAATAAAAACACAGAGTTGTTTCTTTTACGTGAGTGGATTTCCTGAGGAGGGATTTTGATTTACTTTGTGAAGAATTTTCCTGAGGAGGGAGTTTTCTTTACATGACTGTCGTGTTAATTGTATGTTAGGAGCATTCAATTAATTGAGCATACTGTCAATCTACGGAGATAGATTGATTCTACCTGTCCAATTTGATTCTCGAAAAGATCGCGACCAATATTCCGCAATAACTATCAATCTATGTGAGGAGCGTGGTGAGATCGTTTATCACTTCCATAGTCATTTAATCATTTTCGTGATATCATGATTTATGGGAAAGATTCTGTTTCATATAGTCATGTAAAATCTGCATTAAAATCTAAAGAGCAGATTGATAGGGATATTAGACTAGTGAAAGTCAGGCAAAGGGATTAGTGATACGGGGGAGACCTGAAAACGGAAATTTTGATAGTAGTAGATCCAAAGACAGGTCTAAATCCAGACATAAAAATAAAGTTTGTAATTATTGCAAAAAAAAGGGGCACATGAAGGCTGACTGCTATAAATTGAAAAATAAAAATATATATATAAATGAGTAGAATAATAGCAACACTGCTGAAGCTAGTTTAGTTGCAGATGAGAATGATGGAACTTTGTTTGTAGCAACAACAAATAAAGTTAGGTCTAAAGATGAGTGGATTCTAGATTCTGATTGTTTTTACCACATGAGTCCTGAAAAGGAATATTTCTCCACATATGAAAAATATGATGGTGGGGTTGTTTTGATGGGCAATAATGCTCCATGTAAAGTTGTTGGTAGGGGAACAATTCAGATAAAGATGTATGATGGAATTATTAGAACATTCACAAATGTTAGACATGTTTCAGATTTGAAGAAAAATCTCATCTCCTTAGGCATCCTTGATTCTCTCGGGTACAGGTATTCGGCTGAAGGTAGAGTTTTAAAAATTTCATAAGGTGCTCTTGTATTGATGAAAGCTTGCAAGTCTGGTAGTTTGTATATCTTGTGGGGATCTACAGTTCCAGGTGCTGCAGCAGTCTCCGTATCATCAGATACTGACATCACAAAATTGTGGCATACGCGATTGGGACACTTGAGTGAGAAAGGCTTAACGTTGTTAAGCAACAGGGGCCTACTTTATGGACAAAGTACTAGTAAGATGGGCTTTTGTGAACATTGTATTTCTGGGAAACAGAAAAGAGTCAGTTTCAGTTCACCTACAGTCCATAAAACAAAAGGTACTTTGAATTATATCCATTCTGATCTTTGGGGGCCTTCTCGTGTTCATTCTAAGGGTGGTGCTAGGTATATGTTAACATTTATTGATGATTTTTCAAAAAAAGTCTGGGTGTATTTCTTGAAAAATAAAAATGATGTTTTCTTGACATTTAAACAATGGAAGGCTTTAATTGAAAAGCATACAGGAAAACATATTAAGCGGCTGCGGATAGATAATGGCTTGAAATTTTGTGGAATAGAATTCAATGAATTCTGCAAAAATGAAGGAATTCCTCGACATCGTACCGTTAGAATGACACCTCAACAGAACGGTGTGTCCGAGCGAATAAACCGGACTCTTTTGGAAAGAGCTCGGTGTATGATCTCAAATGTTGGGTTAACTTCAGACTTTTGGGCGGAAGCCATCGCTACAGCTTGTTATTGTTGGAATGAATGTCCTAAAGTCAATCATTTGATGATTGTTTGACATTTTATTATAATGAATATTCTATTAATTAAAGGCATTTTATTATTGTCACAATTGTTTATAATTGTTATATGAATTATTGTAATAATAATGTCCCTAGAATATAATGTATATTCTTAAATGTCCTTAGTCGAGTATTATTAATAGGGACATTAATAATACGGTAAGACTAATGTGTAGTTGATTAATATGTCATATTAAGGACAATACATAAGTGCATAAATTAGAGAATTCATGTAATGTGTTGCTAGATACCGCTCATTGTTTATAATTATGAAATATAATTTTATAATTATTGCCAACATTACGGGAACCTACAGGGTCGCACACTTAGAATAGTAAGTAATTCAGAACGTTTAAATTCATTAGATGAATTTTATTTGAGCAATTAATGAACTTTCCTAGTTAGACTAGGATTAAGTTTTGATTTTGTCATAATTAATTAATAAATATATATATGGTATATATTTTAATTAATTTCCTAGTTAGACTAGGATTTGACTATTAATTGATTTCCTATTTAATTATTTAATTAATTAAGGAAATAAATTAAATAATAATAAAGGTATATCAGAATACCATTAAGAATAAGATTCTGTTTTGGTTAAGGTTTTACGAAACCCTAAGCCTATAAATACCCTAAGCCTATAAACATCTCATGCAACTGTCTGCCTCCAGAAGAAGAAGAAACATACGTTTCATCCCAAGAGAGGTCTGTGAGGCAGTTTAGTTTTGAGAATCAAAACTCTACTATATTGCTCAAAGATTAATTCAAGTGTTGAATTAATCAACTAATTAACAAGAATAAAGGGCTAGCACCCAAGTTCTTGTGAGTTCTATCCGGGTTCGTGAGACGAGTTCGGAGATTACACTGTTCGTGTGGATACCGTAGAGACACGATCTAATTGTTCGTGTTTTGTTGATGCTGCAACAGTACGAAAGGCGCACCAAAACGGTACGTTCTAAACATATAATAGATTGTTGTTTCAAACTGATCTTGGCTTAGGGAATTAAATTTTAAATTTCCGCTGCTTATGCCTGTTTAATTCCAAACAGTGGTATCAGAGACATATGTTTAAAACACTGTCTATTATGATTGAAAGTATGTAAATAAATTATTATATATAAGATATAATTATTTGTTGTTTGATAAGATCAAATTTACATGCTTCCTGAATACACGATTAAATAATTGCATGATTTTATGTAAACTATTTGAATAAAATAATTGCATCATTTTATGTAAACTGATGATTTCATGTAAACTGTTTACATAATTGTTTTATGTAAACTGTTTGATAATTATTTGCACGATTAAATAATTGCATGATTAATCATATCATGTTTACTTTGATGAGATCAAATTGTAAAGAATTAATAAGATTAATTCATAATATAATTTGATAAGATCAAAAATTATATATTGAATTAATGAGATTAATTTAAATATAAAGTAATAGTAATAATAAATATGTGATGTTTATCATTTACTTTAATATTATAAATTGATAAGATTAATTTATAATATATTTGATGAGATCAAATTTGATATAATTAATTCATAATATATTTGATTTGATTAGATCACATTGTATAAAATTAATAAGATTAATTTATAATACAATTTGATAAGATCAAATAAAATATAATTGATAAGGTTAATTTATAATATAATTTGATGAAATCAAATTCTATAAAATTAATATAATGGTAAATTATGATTTATTATTATGCATATGTATTATGTGATAAATTATAATTTATTTTCATGCATAATTATTATGTGATAATATTTATTGGGTCAATATGCACGTATTAATAAAAATTTTTATAAGATCAAATTAAATTAAATTAAAGAGTTTAATTCATAATTTGATAAGATCAAATTTAATTGAGTTAAAGAGTTTAATTCATGATTTAGTGAGATCATTCCTTATTAAAAAATATATTAAGTTTTTCCTTCCAATAAGTTATCTCTCGTCAAATTCTTGATCGAATTAAAGTAGTTTCCGCCAAAGTGGGGTGCTTGATTCTATCTTGAAAAGGCGTAGAGGAAAATGTAGAGTCTGCCAAAGTAGTGTACTTTGTTCCATCGATTAACTATTGGGTCGGACTTAACTAGTACAAGCCCAATAGGATTGGGAGTCTAGAGGAAAAGAGTTGGGCCTTCATCTATAAAATGAAGTTAAATAAAGAATTATTTACCCAACTGTTCCAAGAATTGTATAAAGATGCAATTAGCAAAGAGTTGCTTACCTAAATAGCCAAGTTTTGAGTTTTTCAGCCAAAACTGTCTCAATAATTGGTGAAATATGGATCTTGGCCTACTAGAAAGTTTAGAACTTTCAGAATTAATAAGAGGGATATTAATTCAAATAAAATAGTGGGAGAATTATTTAATAAAAGTCCTATTAAATAATTTAATTCGTGATATTTATACTGGCATATTTTTCTGTTATAAAATAACATGGCATCTAATACTACAAACAACGTATCTGTGCGATCCATCCTTGAGAAGGATAAAATGGTTGGAACCAACCTCATTGATTGGTACATAAGCGTGAGAATTGTTCTCAGACAAGAGAAGAAGTTGTATGTCCTAGAGCAAAAGATTCCTGAGGAACCCCCTGTAACTGCCCCTAAGACAGACAAAGATACTTACAAGAAGCATAAAGATGACTCTGGGGATGTTGCATGTTTCATGATAGGAGGTATGAACTCTGAACTTCAGAAGCAACATGAAAACATGGAGGCTTTTGAAATGATCGAGCATCTCAAGCAATTGTTTCAAGAGCTAGCTCGACAAGAAATGTATGACATTTCTAAGGCACTGAAACCTAAAGGAGGGGTTACAAAGGATGCAAAATGCTTCAATTGTGGTGAAATTGGTCACTGAAAGAGGAATTGCAAAATGTATTTGGAAGGTCTAAAGAAGAAGAGAAGTGAAACTTCTACTTCAGGTATTTATGTTATTGAGATTAATCTCTCAACTCCTACTACATGGGTATTAGATACCAGTTGTGGTTCTCACATTTGTTTCAATGTGTAAGAACTGAAAAATAGTAGGAAACTTGGCAAGGGCGAGGTGTACCTACGAGTGGGAAATGGAGCAAGAGTTGCTGCATTAGCTATAGGAACATATCATTTGTCTTTGCCCACTGGGCTTGTTATAGAACTTAATAATTGTTATTACGTTCCGTCAATTACCAGAAATATTATTTCTATTTCTTATTTAGATAAGGAAGGATATTATTTTGATTTTAAAAATAGAATTTGTTCTATTTATTTTAAAGGAATATTTTATGGTAATGCTACAATGATCAATGGTTTGTATGAATTGGATCTTGACATGCCCATTTATAACATAAATAATAAAAGGGTTAAATTAAACAAATCAAACCCGACTTACCTTTGGCATTGTCGTTTGGGCCATATAAGTGAGAAACACATTTCAAAACTCTATAAAGATGGATTTTTGGACTCATTTGATTTTGAATCATATGAGACATGCGAATCTTGCTTGTTAGGAAAAATAACAAAAGCCTCATTTACTGGACACAGTGACTTATTGGGTCTAATACATACTGATGTATGTGGACCAATGAGTTCACAAGCTAGAGGTGGGTATTTGTATTTCATTACATTTACTGATGATTTCAGTAGGTATGGTTATGTCTACCTGATGAGACATAAATCTGAATCATTTGAAAAGTTCAAAGAATTCAGAAATGAAGTACAAAACCAACTTGGCAAAAGTATAAAAGTACTTCGATCAGATCGAGGTGGTGAATACTTAAGTCAAGAATTTCGTGACTATTTGAAAGAGTGTGGGATAGTCTCACAGCTCACTCCACCAGCTACACCACAATTAAATGGTGTGTCTGAGAGAAGAAATCGAACCTTGTTAGACATGGTTAGATCGATGATGAGTCACGCAGATCTTCCAATCTCCTTTTGGAGATATGCTCTAGAGACAGCAACTTTTATACTGAACAGAGTTCCATCTAAAGCAGTTCAAAAAATACCATATGAGATATGGATTGGGAAGCGTCCTAGTATGTCTTTTATCAGATGTTGGGGTTGTGAGGCTTACGTAAAACGTCTAGCTTCCGACAAATTAGCACCAAAATCTGATAAATGTTATTTTGTGGGATACCCTAAAGAAACTAAAGGGTATTACTTCTACAATCCTTCAGAGAACAAAATGTTTGTTGCTCGAACTGGAGTATTTTTAGAGAAACAATTTGTCTCTAAAGAAACCAGTGGGAGGAAAGCAGAACTTGAAATTGTTCAAGAACCACAAGAAAACATAGAACCGATGATGAATTATGAGCCTGTTTCACAAGTAGTTGTGGAACCTGAGATAATTCCGCAAGAAGTTATGGAACAGGAAATGGCTCAAGATACACAAGGCCCACGTAGGTCAAGTAGGTCACGTAGGTTGCCTGCGAGATATAATTTTCTCGTAACTCAACCAGAGGACGTGATACTCATTGAAGAAGATGAGACTACAACTTACGAACAAGCTATAACTGGGCAAGATTCTAAGAAATGGCTTGAAGCCATGAAATCTGAAATGGACTCTATGTATACCAACCAAGTGTGGACTTTGGTTGACCCACCTGAAGGGTTAAATCCTATTGGATGCAAGTGGGTTTTCAAAAGGAAAACTGACATGGAAGGAAATGTGCATACCTATAAAGGGCGATTGGTTGCAAAAGGCTTCAAACAAGTTCATGGTATAGAATATGACGAAGTCTTTTCACCGGTTGCGATGCTTTAAATCTATTCGGATTTTACTTGCTGTTGCAGCATACCAAGACTATGAAATTTGGTAAATGGATGTCAAAACAGCTTTTCTTAATGGAAAGCTCCTTGAGGATGTGTATATAACACAACCTGAGGGTTTTGTTAATCCAAATACCCCTGGCAAGGTGTGTAAATTGCAACGATCCATTTATGGGTTGAAGCAGGCTTCTCGGAGTTGGAATCTTTGTTTTGATGAATAAATCAAAGAGTTTGGTTTCATACAAAATGAAGATGAACCTTGTGTATATAAAAGGTTCAGTGGGAGTACCATTATCTTCCTAGTGCTATATGTAGATGACATATTATTAATTGGGAATGATATTCCAGCTCTGCAATCAGTTAAGACTTGGTTGGGGAGTTGTTTTTCAATGAAGGATTTAGGCGAGGCTACCTACATGTTGGGTATTAAGATCTATAGAGATAGATCAAGAAAAATGCTTGGCTTAAGTCAAAGTACATACATTGATAAGGTGTTAAATCGGTTTAGCATGCAAGAGTCCAAGAGAGGACTACTTCCTATGTCACATGGCATCACTCTCACAAAAGATATCTGTCCAAAGACACAAGATGAGAGAGAACGCATGAGTAAGATACCTTATGCCTCAGCTATAGGATCTATCATGTATGCCATGGTATGTACACGTCCTGATGTCTCGTATGCACTAAGTGTAACAAGTAGATACCAAGGTAATCCTGGTGATAATCACTGGATTGCTATTAAAACAATCCTTAAGTACTTAAGAAGAACTAAGGATGTGTTTTTGGTATATGGAGGTGATGAAGAGCTCAGAGTAAAAGGTTACACTGATGCAAGCTTTCAAACCGACAAGGACAGTTTTAAATCGCAATCTGGATATGTGTTTTGCCTAATTGGTGGCGCTATAAGCTGGAAGAGTTCAAAGCAAGATACAGTTGCTGATTCTACAACAGAGTCTGAGTATATTGCTGCTTTCGAAGTAGCAAAAGAAGCTGTTTGGATCAAGAAGTTCATATCTGAACTAGAGGTTGTTCCTAGCATTGTAGACCTAATTGAGCTCTATTGTGATAATAATGGAGCAATAACACAAGCTAAGGAACCTCGATCTCACCAAAAATCCAAACACATACTTAGACGTTTCCATCTCATTCGAGAAATCATTAGTAGAGGAGATGTGAAAATATGCAGAGTTTCTATAGACAACAATAGAGCTGATCCATTGACTAAGCCTCTGACACAACAGAAGCATGATCAGCACACTGAGTCACTAGGTATTAGATATGTTAGTGATTGGCTTTAGTCCAAGTGGGAGTTTGTTGGAATGAATGTCCTAAAGTCAATCATTTGATGATTGTTTGACATTTTATTATCAAGAATATTCTATTAATTAAAGGCATTTTATTATTGTCACAATTGTTTATAATTGTTATATGAATTATTGTAATAATAATGTCCCTAGAATATAATGTATATTCTTAAATGTCCTTAGTCGAGTATTATTAATAGGGACATTAATAATACGATAAGACAAATGTGTAGTTGATTAATATGTGATATTAAGGACAATACATAAGTGCATAAATTAGAGAATTCATGTACTGGACCGACCCGCTATGAAATCATTGCATGGATCATGTTATGATAGTCATAAATGATTTCGTAGTGATGATGGTGTTGACTGTTCCTTAGACCTGAGGTCACCATGGTGCCCAACATAAAGAATTGTATATTTTGACTCCATCAAACGTTGCCCTTAACAAGGGGATTATAAAGATGGTGATTGGATATATAATAATTTATGTAGTGGGTTGTGAGTGATAAAGATGGGATTTGTTCTTCCTATAACATGGGAATGATATCTATGGCCTCTTGATTGAATTAAGCTAATAAGTGCATGGCCATGCCTAAATGATTTGTCATTTATTTTGATTAGCTAATTCAGGAATCAAGAAATAAAGATTAAACTATATGAGAATGACATGTCCATGTCTCGTGTTTAATCTAGATATCGAGAACAAAACGAATTTCAACATGGTAACGTCAGTCACAGTTTAGGTTGCTTTGAAGCATATAATTCTTCGTAATTTGGGTAGCAATGATGTGTTGCTAGATACCGCTCATTGTTTATAATTATGAAATATTATTTTATAATTATTGCCAACATTACGGGAACCTACAGGGTCGCACACTTAGAATAGTAAGTAATTCCGAACGTTTAAATTCATTAGATGAATTTTATTTGAGCAATTAATGAACTTTCCTTGTTAGACTAGGATTAAGTTTTGATTTTGTCATAATTAATTAATAAATATATATATGGTATATATTTTAATTAATTTTCTAGTTAGACTAGGATTTGACTATTAATTGATTTCCTATTTAATTATTTAATTAATTAAGAAAATAAATTAAATAATAATAAAGGTATATCAGAATACCATTAAGAATAGGATTCTGTTTTGGTTAAGGTTTTATGAAACCATAAGCCTATAAATACCCTAAGCCTATAAACATCTCAGGCAACTGTCTGCCTCTAGAAGAAGAAGAAACATACGTTTCATCCCAAGAGAGGTCTGTGAGACAGTTTAGTTTTGAGAATCAAAACTCTACTATATTGCTCAAAGATTAATTCAAGTGTTGAATTAATCAACTAATTAACAAGAATAAAGGGCTAGCACCAAAGTTCTTGTGAGTTCTATCCGGGTTCGTGAGACGAGTTCGGAGATTACACTGTTCGTGTGGATACCGTAGAGACACGATCTAATTGTTCGTGTTTTGTTGATGCTTCAACAGTACGAAAGGCGCACCAAAATGGTATGTTCTAAACATATAATAGATTGTTGTTTTAAACTGATCTTGGCTTAGGGAATTAAATTTTAAAATTCCGCTGCTTATGCCTGTTTAATTCCAAACAGTTATATTGTCAACCGTGTTTTGTGTGCTCCTCTTGATTTCAAGAGTCCAGAGGAATTGTGGTCAGGTACTCTTGATAATTACTCCAATTTACGAATATTTCGGTGTCCAGCATATATGCATGTTAATGAGGGATATTTAGAGCCTTGGGCTAGAAAATGTATTTTCCTCAGTTATGCTTCAAGGGTAAAAGGATACAGATTATTTTGTCCTGATCCCAAATAATCCTAAATTTGTAATTAGCATAAATGTTATATTTGATGAGTCATTAATGTTAAATTCTAGAAAAGAGTCTTGCAATCCTTGTAATTTAGAAAATAGGACAGCACATAGAAACAGGTGGAGTTAGAGATCATAAATTTCAGTCCTTCTCAAAGATCTTCTACAGACCAAGGTGATGAACCAGATCCAGATCTGGTTGAATATGAACCAATAGAAGAAGAATGTTCCATAGCCAGAGATAGACCAAGACGAGAGATTCGACCACCACAGAGGTATGCAAATTTGGCAAATTTGGTTGCATATGCTTTATCAACAGCACAGGAAACAAGTGGAGATGAAGAACCTTCCATATATACCGAGACGATTTCAGGTGCTGATTCAGATATGTGGGTGGTGGCCATGAATGAAGAAATGGAATATCTACACAAGAATGGTACTTGGGATCTTGTGACGCCGCCGAAAAGAAAGAAAATTGTTGACTGTAAATGGGTCTTCAAAAGACAAAAAGGTAATTTAGGTGTTGACGATGCAAGGTATAAGGCACGATTAGTTGCAAAGTGCTATAGTCAGGTACAGGATGCTGATTTTAATGATGTTTTCTCACCTATTGTGAAACATAGCTCTATTCGTGTATTGCTTGCATTAGTAACTATGTTTGATTTGGAATTGGAACAGCTTGATGTTAAGACAGCGTTCGTACATGGTGAATTAGATGAACAGATTTATATGAAACAACCTGAAGGCTTCGAATTCAAAGGTAAGGAAGACCATGTTTGTTTGTTGAAGAAATCCTTGTATAGATTGAAGCAATCTCTAAGACAGTGGTACAAGAGATTTGATTCATTTATGTTGGGTCATGATTTCTCCAGGAGCATGTATGATAGTTGTGTTTACTTCCGAAAGTTAAAAGATATATCATTCATTTATCTTTTGTTATATGTTGATGACATGCTCATTGCGGCTAAGAATTTTGCAGAAATTCACAAGTTGAAGGCCTTATTGAATGGTGAATTTGAAATGAAAGACTTGGGAGCAGCTAAGAAGATTCTTGGTATGGAGATAAGACGAGATAGAGGAGTTGGAAAATTATATCTGACCCAACAAAGTTACCTTAAAAAGGTTTTGGAGAGATTTGGCATGTTGGATGCCAAACCAGTCAGTACTTCTCTCGCTAGCCATTTTAGGCTATCTGCTGCTCAATCACCAAAATCAAAGGAAGAGGAAAGTTATATGGAACTTGTTCCTTATTCTAGTGCCGTTGGTAGTATCATGTATGCAATGGTTTGTACTCGTCCAGATATTTCACAAGCAGTTAGTGTTGTTAGCAGGTATATAGCAAATCCAGGCAAAAAACATTGGCACGCTGTGAAATGGATACTCAGATACTTGAAGGGTACTTCAAACTCTTGTTTGGAGTTCGGTAGAACTAACAACACTTTGGTTGGTTTTGTAGATTCAGACTACACCGGTGACCTTGATAAGCGCAGGTCTCTTACAGGTTATGTATTTTGCATTGGAGGTTGTGTAATTAGCTGGAAAGCTACTCTACAACATGTAGTGGCTTTATCCATTACTGAAGCAGAGAAGAAGGTCCTTGTTCAGAAAATTAATACCAATGACAATCCTGCCGATATGTTTACGAAAGCTCTTCCAATATACAAGTTCAAACAGTGTTTGGACTTGATTGGTGTTCATAATTTGTCATTCAGCCCATTGGGGCTTTGTCGGAGGTGTGTTTGAATAAATCACTATTTTCAGGTTCCATACCAAGGTGGAGATTGTAATAAATGCCATGACATGGGACCCTCACCTTTTGTTTTACAAAAGTGCTTTTTGTTGACTTATGGCAGCCAACAATCCATCATTGCGGCTGCATGAGATTTGGCGTGAAGAATTAGAATTTCGGTCGCGTGCTAAAGTTTCAGCTCATGATTTTTCTACAGCAATTCACCTTCAGCTTGCCTATAAATATGAGGCAACGCCGAAGTTCAAGAGCACCCCAAAAACATCCCAAGAAAAAGTGCTTCTAAGCTTTTCTCTTCTTTCTCCTCTCTCTCTCAATTCTTTTGCATTTTAGAAGAAACCTTTTGTGTTTAGAAAGTGGCCTATAATTAGTGTTCTAATTTTGTAAATTATTTCCACATAACAGTGAATTTTAGCACCGCCTCCAGCCGTAGACGTAGGTCACATTGACCGAACCACGTAAATCTTTGTATCTATTGTCTCATTTATTTTTCTCGTTACTGTCTCTATTATTCTTTTTGGCTATTAGGTACAACGTGATCCGTTTATTCCCTAACATATAGTCTCTAATTGAAAAAAGTTGTTCACTTTGGGATCTATTTGTTTTGCCAAGATAAATCTGACAAATTTATCATATTCTGAATTTTGATGAGATAAAACAAATTCAACTGATTCTGAGTTTAGAACACAATACTTACCATGAGTGGGGGAGCTAGAAATTTTGAAGGACAAAATTTATACTTTAACGAGATAATACGTCATTTTTATTATTATATCTTTTTTGTTTGGAAATTTTGTTAGTTTCTTTTTTGATTTAACTCTAAAACATTTTAATAATTAATATACATGTATGACTTGTAAAGTATTAAATTGTTTTTGGTAATTTTTAAATGCAAACATTTGTGGTGTGGTTTATTATGAATTATTTGCAACTAACATCTTTATCACTTTATAGATATTATTTAAAAGTCACATTTATAATTTACAAGCTTCCATTGAAAGATGTTGGAATAAAATTTCAAACATTTCATACAACTATTAGAATAGATAAAAATACTAAAGCAATTATATTACTTTACTTTTGTTTTATTATACTGTTTCATTCCACTTGGATTTGTTATCGTAAATTAATTAGTAGAATAGTAAAACTTTATTTTATTTTTTTAAAATTTTTTACAAGTTATCAATCATTGAAATTTATGATCTCTAACTCCACCTGTTTCTGTGTGCTATCTTCTTTTTCTAAATTACAAGGATTACAAGACTCTTTTCTAGGATTTAACATAAATGATTCATCAAAAGTAACATCTCTGCTAATTACAAATTTAGGTGATTTGGGATCAGGACAAAATAATCTGTATCCTTTCACCCCTGAAGCATAACCAAGGAAAATACATTTTCTAGCCCTAGGCTCTAACTTTCCCTCACTTACATGCATATATGCTGGACACCCAAATATTCTTAAATTGGAGTAATTAGCAGGAGTACCTGACCACACTTCCTCTGGAGTCTTGAAATCAAGAGGAGCACACGGAACACGGTTGACAATATAACAAGCCGTAGCGATGGCTTCCGCCCAAAAGTCTGAAGTGAACCCAGCATTTGAGATCATACACCGAGCTCTTTCCAAAAGAGTCCGGTTCATACGCTCGGACACACCGTTCTGTTGAGGCGTCATTCTAACGGTACGATGTCGAGCAATTCCTTCATTTTTGCAGAATTCATTGAATTCTGTTCCACAAAATTCCAAGCCATTATCTGTTCAAAGCCGCTTAATGTGTTTTCCTGTCTGCTTTTCAATCAAAGCCTTCCATTGTTTAAATGTTAGGAAAACATCACTTTTATTTTTCAAGAAATACACCCAAACCTTTCTTGAAAAATCATCAATAAATGATAACATATACCTTGCACCTCCCTTAGAAGGAACACGAGAAGGCCCCCAAAGATCAGAATGGATATAATCCAAAGTACCTTTTGTGTTATGAACTGCAGGTGAACTGAAACTGACTCTTTTCTGTTTCCCAAAAATACAATGTTCACAAAAGTTCATCTTACCAGTATTTTGTCCACAAAGTAGGCCTCTGTTGCTTAACAACGTTAAGCCATTCTCACTCAAGTGTCCCAAACGCATATGCCACAATTTGGTGATGTCGGTATCTGATGATACGGAGACTGCTGCAGCACCTGAAACTGTAGATCCCTGCAAGATATACAAACTACCAGACTTGCAAGCTTTCATCAATACAAGAGCACCTCGTGAAATTTTCAAAACTCCACCTTCAGCCGAATACCTGTACCCGAGAGAATCAAGGGTACCTAACGAGATGAGATTTTTCTTCAAATCTGGAACATGTCTAACATTTGTGAGTGTTCTAACAATTCCATCATACATTTTTATCTGGACCGTTCCCCTACCAACAACTTTACATGGAGCATTATTCCCCATCAAAACAACCCCACCATCATATTTTTCATACGTGGAGAAATAATCCTTTCAGGACTCATGTGGTAAGAACAACCAGAATCTAGAATCCACTCATCTTTAGACCTAACTTTATTTGTTGTTGCTACAAACAAAGTTCCATCATTCTCATCTGCAACTACACTGGCTTCGGCAGTGCTGCTTTTATTCTGCTCATTTTTATATTTTTCTTTATTTTTCAATTTGTAACAGTCAGCCTTAATGTGCCCCTTTTTCTTGCAATAATTACAAACTTTATTTTTATGTCTAGATTTAGACCTGCCATTGGATCTACTACTATCAAAATTTCTGTTTTCAGGTCTCCCCCGTATCACTAATCCCTCTGCCTGACTTTCACTATTCTCTCCCGTGATATCCTTATCAATCTGCTCTTTAGATTTTAAAGAAGATTTTACATGACTATATGAGACAGAATCTTTCCCATAAATCATGGTATCACGAAAATATTTAAATGACTGTGGAAGAGAGCATAACAACAAAATGGCTTGATCCTCATCTTCCATCTTAACATCTACATTCTCCAAATCCAAAATAATGGAATCAAATATATCAAGATGTGAGATAATAGATGTACCTTCAGATCCTTCTCAAAGATCTTCTACGGACCAAGGTGGTGAACCAGTTCCAGACCTTGTTGAAGATGAACCAGTAGAAGAAGAATATTCCATATCCAGAGATAGACCAAGACAAGAGATTCGATCACCACAGAGGTATGCAAATTTGGCAAATTTGGTTGCATATGCTTTATCAGTGGCACAGGAAACAGGTGGAGAACCTTCCACATATACAGATGCAGTTTCAGGTGCTGATTCAGATAAGTGGGTGGTGGCCATGAATGAAGAAATGGAATCTCTACACAAGAATGGTACTTGGGATCTTGTGACACCGCCAAAAGGAAAGAAAATTGTTGGATGCAAATGGGTCTTCAAAAGAAAAGAAGGTAATTCAGGTGTTGACGATGCAAGGTTTAAGGCACGATTAGTTGCAAAGGGCTATAGTCAGGTACAAGGTGTTGATTTTAATAATGTTTTCTCACCTGTTGTGAAACATAGCTCTATTCGTGTATTGCTTGCATTAGTAGCCATGTTTGATTTGGAATTGGAACAGCTTGATGTTAAGACAGCGTTCCTACATGGTGAATTAGATGAACAGATCTATATGAAACAACCTGAAGGCTTCGAATTTGAAGGTAAGGAAGGCCATGTTTGCTTGATGAAGAAATCCTTATATGGATTAAAGCAATCTCCAAGACAGTGGTATAAGAGGTTTGATTCATTTATGTTGGGTCATGATTTCTCCAGGAGCATGTATGATAGTTGTGTCTACTTCCGGAAGTTAAAAGATAATTCGTTCATTTATCTTTTGTTATATGTTGATGACATGCTCATTGCGGCTAAGAATCTTGCAGAAATTCACTAATTGAAGGCCTTATTGAATAGTGAATTTGAAATGAAAGACTTGGGAGCAGCTAAGAAGATTCTTGGTATGGAGATAAAACGAGATAGAGGAGTTGGAAAATTATATCTGACCCAGGAAGGTTACCTTAAGAAAGTTTTGGAGAGATTTGGCATGTTGGATGCCAAACCAGTTAGTACTCCTCTCGCTAGCCATTTTAGGCTATCTGCTGCTCAATCACCAAATTCAGAGGAAGAGGAAGGTTATATGGCACGTGTTCCTTACTCTAGTGCCGTTGGCAGTATTATGTATGCAATGGTTTGTACTCGTCCAGATATTTCACAAGCTGTTAGTGTTGTTAGCAGGTATATGGCAAATCCAGGCAAAGAACATTGGCAAGCTGTGAAATGGATACTCAGATATTTGAAGGGTACTTCAAACTCTTGTTTGGAGTTCGGTAGAACCAACAACACTTTGGTTGGTTTTGTAGATTCAGACTACGCCGGTGATCTTGATAAGCGCAGGTCTCTTACAGGTTATGTATTTTGCATTGGAGGTTGTGCAATTAGCTGGAAAGCTACTCTACAACATGTAGTGGCTTTATCTACTACTGAAGCAGAATATATGGCAGTTACTGAGGCTATTAAAGAAGCTTTATGGTTGAAAGGTTTATTCGGCGAATTAACTCTACAAGAAGAGGTTACTACCATTTACTGTGATAGTCAAAGTGCAATTCATTTGACTAAAGACCAGATGTATCATGAGCGGACGAAGCATATTGATATCAAATATCATTTTATTCGAGATACCATTGCTGAGAAAAAGGTCCTTGTTCAGAAAATCAATACCAAGGACAATCCTGCCGATATGTTTACGAAAGCTCTTCCTGTATACAAGTTCAAGCAGTGCTTGGACTCGGTTGGTGTTCATAGTTGATGATTCTGCCCATTGGGGCTTTGCCGGAGGTGTGTTTGATTAAGTTGTTATTTTTGGGTTACAGACCAAGGTGGAGATTTGTAAGTGAAAGTTGTGGTCAGCAACCACTTTTGTTGACATTTGGTGAAAGCACACAAATGCTGAAACAAACTTTTGGCCATTTTTTACTTTGGATGGGATGCCAAATTTCTTCAGCACGTTGTTATTGACTTAGGAGAGGTTGGTGGCATAAAATTCTTCAGCCTCTTGCCTATAAAAGGGACGGATTGCACTCTTCACAAAGCACCCAAAAATCCCATAACGAAGCTTGAGAGCTTCTCTGCCTTTCTCCTTTCTTTTGTTCTCTTTCTTTTGCTTCTAAAGCCCTGTGGAAATTAGTGTTCCACTTTTGTAAATTTGTCTCCACGTAATAGTGAATTTTGGTACCACCTCCGGCCGTGGACGTAGGTCACATTGACCGAACCACGTAAATCTTTGTGTTCGTTGTCTTATTTATTTTTTTCGTTACTATCATCTATTCTTTTGGGCTATTAGATACAACGTGAGATTCGTTTATTCCCTAACAACTGCCTTGAAAAGATTAAAGTCTTGGAGCACTGAGGCTGCATGTTCTTTCAATTCTCGTCCCTGGTTGAGAACCACTTTGCTAATCTGCATTTGTTTCCCTCCTCAAGGTGCTAGAATGTTGTCTTATATCCATTCTTATTTCATTATTCCATTTCTCAACTTAAAAAGAAAATGTTTTGAGGATCATGTTAGATTTATCAGGTGTATTTTTATAATTTCCGTTTTTGTCTGAGTCATTATTCTGAACTGTATAATTTTCTGGGATTTTGGTCAAGTTGCACTTTGAACTGTTATTAGTTGTGGTAGTTGTAGCATCCAAAAGGAATTCCTCTTTCAATACTTGTTTAGAATAGGTAAAAGTCCGTCTTGTTTCCTTGTTTTCTTGAATTTGATCTTTTTCATTTCTGCTATAGCACTGTCATTCTGCTGTTTGCTTAAATTTCATTTATCATTACTCTCTGTCTCAATCACTCGCCCAGGTCCTGTTTTCTATTCTTTTGGGGGTGCCTTGCTTTATGTATGAAAATGACACTTGAGTGCCGTATATTTTCTTTTCTTTTCCTTTCTCCTATTGTTCCGAAGAAGAGAAGTTGATTATGAGCAGTTGGTTCATTCATTTAGATGATGGTTTAAAGCTATTTGGGAATGAATTTTACTCTTTGTACAAGTCCATACATTGTTATTGTTGCTTCTTTTTTTTTCTTAAATTAATTATTCAAAAAGTTGTCACGGGAGGATGAAGCATATTGAGTTGGGCTACTTGTTAGTTGCTTCTGTGGTTTGATTATTTTGCCAAAAATACGACTAGTTCATTAGCAGCTGGTATTAATAGCATCTCATTGGGTTCCTTCTCAATATCAATTTGGCCCCAAGTTCAAACTTCAAACACAGCAAAACATGACAGTATAAAAGCTTTCCAAATAATGTTTTTTTATTTTCCAAACATATTGGTAGGATTTCATGTAATGGAGTTTCACTCCAATCTTTCACGTACTTTGTAACGGATTGCATGGGTATGCCCAGCTCCGTATTTGCATTATATATATATATATATATATTAAGGTATGTTTTATTTAAAAAATAATAATAATAAAAAAAGCACTTGGTATTTATCTACAACTACAGGCACAGCAAATATAAGCAGCTGCCGGAGAAACTCTCTCAATTATTTACATACATACATACATACATACATATATATACATACTGGAGCAAGCAATTGTAGCAAAGGCAGCATCATCAACCCAAGCAGAGGCTTTTGCCTTCAGCTAACGTCCACCAGTCTCAACTTCAACTTCACACTGCCCTGCCAGCTTGAACTAGTATTTCTTCCTTACTTAATTGGCTCCACCTTTAGGACTAGTGCTTCCTTGTTTAGAGAACGAACTACCACTTTGTCTCCTTCCTTTGGAATTTCAACTCTCTTTTCTGCTGTACAACTACTAATAAACATTTTAGCAACAAATAATGACATTGTCAAATTCTTTAAAAAAAAAGAACTAAAACCCCCACCCCCACCCCACAGAAGAAGAGATAACTCAAAAAAGATACCTGAAACCGCTTGCCTTGCATTGTTGGCAGTTACAGCAGTATCACTTGTGATGGAGGTTTCGCTTCTCTCTGCTGATCAGTAAATGCTATAGCATGCTCACTTCTTTTAGCTGCTGAATTATGCCCGCCATCTTTTGGAGATGCGCTGCGGAGTCGTGAAGCATCGAACGTGCTGAAGCTGCTGCTTTAGATATTTCTTCTGCCATCATATGTTTTTTATTGATACGGTGGCTCCATGACCTTGTTGCTGGTAGACAATAGATGTCGATGAAGATTTTTTGACAATCTGCGATAAAGAAAACAAACAGGAATTCATGGGTAACTCTAGTAAACGGGTAATACTATCAAAACTCAGACATAATCTTGGTAACTCAAGCCAGATGATGTTGTGCTTCCTGGATTTGCTTATGGAAATTCTGCTTGAATCTCTCCATTTCAACTATATCTGCACCATTGTTTAGAGCAATCAGGTAAAACACTACCAAAGCTAGCAACCTTTCACTGCGCATACATGCAACTAAAGTTAAACACCGGCAAGAAAACAAAAATATTGCATCATGCATCATTTACAATTGCAAGAAGAATGGCTTAATTGGTAAGCTATTGCTACAGAAAGTTTCATAGAATAATTTGACACAAAAATCTTGTTTAAATACAACAAATTATCGTCTAACTTAGTATAAGACCAAAAAGCATTGGGATAAGTAAAGATCGATTGATTGGCTACTCGAGATTCATTCAAAATCTCACCAACCCGATCAAGAACTGTTCTTGTAACCTTAAATGCACACAAAAAAATTCAAATTGTCTAAGTCATGGCTCCATTAACATTGCAAATTTGATCTCAATGCATATAAAAAGTTTCAGGTTGATTGTTATACACCAAATTCGGCGCGTTTTAATTTCAGGTAGTAGTGCACTGAAGCATTAAAATGCGTATAGAAATTAGAAAATTACGTACATTCACGATTCTATACAAGTTTTAATTTCAGGTAGTAGTGCACTGAAGCATCAAAACACGTTTTAATTTCAGGTAGTAGTGCACTGAAGCATTAAAACGCGTATAGAAATTAGAAAATTACATTCACGATTTTTTTCTACCACTCTTACGCTTCACCTTCACGGCCGGGTTTGTAAAGTACAATATTTTTAATTACTAGTTTTGGATATGCCGCACAATGTGCGACCCATGGATAAATTTTTTAATTAATTTTTTAAATGATGGTTAATATGAATTAATTTTTTTGTTGTAGGTATTATTGAGTATTATTAATTTATATGCATGATTTCAGTAATAATTGATATATCCATATCGGTATTTATGTTAAGCTGTAAAAGTATTTATTATTATTGATTTATATAAAAATTTATTTTCCTCCTTCAATAATAAGCAAAAGTTTTTTTTGGGTTGTTTTTTGCTTTTTATTGACTTTTTCCTACATCAAACATAGTTTTTTACATATCATTATTCTCTAAATGTAGTAATAATTCATTTTTAATTAGCATTATTAATTTTACAAAGTTCATATAATTAATAAGTAGCACTTTGGATAGAATTAAGAAAATTATTTTGTATATCTCCAAAAAAAATAACATGTACTACAAATGTTGGATGTAAACTATTAAAAATTGTAAAAGTGGAAAATATTTTAAATTATATTTAATATAAATATAGACAAAAAACTTATTATAAAACATAATTCAGAAACTATGCATAAAAGCAACACCATGCACCTTCTTAAAAATTACTTGCCAACACGTTATTAAACAGTGGAATAAAATAACAAATTAAAAATATATCCACAAGTTTACCTAAGAAAATAAATATACTATATGTAAATAACTTAAGAAATATATATAATTTAGAAAAGCTATACGATTGTATGTAGAATCGTTTTCATGCACCATTATCTAAAATATAATTATTAGCTACGAATAATAAATATTTTATATTCATACGTTTTTCACATTCAATTCATGCTAGTTATACCTCACAATATTTTTTTAGGTCATCTACTCCAAAAGCAAAATTGCAATTTGTAGCACTGAAAGAGAATATATAATAATTTTCTAAAATAATTTGTAGCAATGATTAATTAATAAATTTCCTAAATAACTTAAGAATTTAATTATAACAATAAGGGTTTAAGGCCTCTACTCTCTGTATTGCTTTTCCTTTTTTTCTAAAGCAATGTAAATAGTACTCAACGTCATTTTTTATTTAATTATTTAATATTTTATTAAAAGAATTCAAAGATAAAAATTGAGATTGAAGATTGGCATAATTGAAATTATCAATAATATGAATATGATCAAATATTGTTAAATTTCTATATTAATGTAACCTAAAAAACATAAATTTCTGATCGATTGAATTAGAAAAGTTTTTAATTGAATTATTTTTCTAACTTACTATTGGATTATAAAATTTAGATTCTAATGGTAAAAAAACTAATGAGATCATATGAAAGAAAATAAAAAACGAATTAAATCTTGAACTTTTTTATTAAATTGACTTAGGAAAGTTGGTTAACTTTTTTATAAACAAGAAGCTCCTATATAGATTATAGTCATCATTAGGAAAAATTATCATTAAAAACCCAGAACAATATACATGAGTTAGTGTTTTAGTTTTTAAATCCTATTCTTAATTAATTTGTTGGTTCACAAAATTTTGAGGAAGATTTTAGTGTTCTATGATTAAACACACAATTATTTATAAATAAAAATCTCATAAATAAATTATAATTAGGAAACCAAAACAATATAACATTAGGTAGAGATTCATTAGCTCATATATAATCTATAAATTTAATTAGGATTCGAATATCTAATACAATCCATAAATATATAATCATATAAATATTTTTTAATTAATTTATGGAATATTTTATACAATCTATAAATATATAATCACATAAAATACTTTTTTAATTCATTTATAAAGTATTTTATACAATCTATAAATATATAATTTAAAGTTGCAATCGAAAGTGTTTTAATTTAAAATGAATTGTGATAGAATTTAATGATTATTTAATTAATTTTCTAATAAATTTATGCTATTTTAATTTATGTTAATATAGAGTTTAAAAAAAATCACAACTTCAAGTCAAATTTAATTAAAAATTGTAATAGAATGTGTTTCAATTTAGTAAGAGTTGTGACAAAACTTAACGATTATTTATAATATATTTTGAAGCTTTATTTAATTAATAATTATTTTTATTTAAGAAATTTATTAAATGAATACTTAAAACACTCTTATTTCATGTATAATTGTAAAAGAACCAAAATCAAAACATCAATTCTATTTTATGATTATATTTGAGTAAATTTATCAGATTTTTGGTTGTATTGTAATAAAACTCAATGCCTAAAATAAAAAAATCATTAAATCATATTATAACTCATCTTAAGTCTATACAATTTGTAAATAAATACAATTATTTAAATTTATTAAATCAATAACTCAAAATGATATTATGTCCATGATAATAAATCAATTTAAATCTAACATTTAATTTTTCTTAGGAACTGGAAGTGGTAACCTTGGAAATGCAAGAAAATATTGCACAAACGTTTTCCCACTTGATTCGACCTCAACACTGTCATATGAAAAATAGCCAAAACACCACCAGTTATACATTTCTGTTGTATAGAAGGGCAAAGCTCTTCTTTTCTTGAAGAAATTCCATTCAACCAAAAACAATTCTTTAGTCCAACATTAATTAAATCATAGAAACTCTTTAGTGGAGCTTGTGCTCCACTATAATTTCCGGAAAATACTATACAATTATCATGAAAACTTGTTAAAAAATCATCCAACCCCACTAAAGCTTGTGAAAAAGGCCACCCATTCGCACTAACAACTAACAAAAGAGCACACAATCCCTCAATTAAAACTGCAAAGCAGAGGAAGAATCTTTCACCAAAGCAATCCCAAACCTCAAGCCATGGATTCACATATATAAGCCGCGCCTAAAGTTGCAAAAATAAGAGATTCAAAGGTCGGAGAAGTTTTTTTACTAATAAATTGATATACCGCATCAGGTAGTATTCCTAATCTGATGCCATCAACTAAGACTGCTTCTGCTTTCTTCAATCTTTTAACTCTACAAAGTGAAACAAGACATATGTTTAATGACGTAGTTGATAATGTCTCGAACATTCTCTACATCTAATCCACAGTATCACCCAAAACCTGCAACCAACATCGTTTTAACACTAAAATTTAGAAAATTATTGGAAAAAAAACCTCCAAATACAAAACTGCTGCTGAATGAACAATTCAATTACTATGCAGAAATGGAACATATCTAATCAAAAGTTGCAATCTTGGAGCATACAAAAACTCTTTTTGCTCACATTTTTTCAATTACTTAAAATTCAAAAAATAATAAATTTGAAAAACATAAAGATCAAAATAACAGCAAGAATCAAAACTTGAAAGAAATTACAATCAAGAAAATCGTGGGTTTATTGAAAATAATAGAAAGCAGACCAAAAACGAAAAAAAGGGAGATAAACATGAAGAATATAAAAGAATTGGAGAAGGCGGAGGAGCTAAAGAAAAGAAAAACGGCTGACAAAATAAAACCAATGAAATAGTATTTATACTTCTGCCAATATAATCCACTAAAACTCTAAAATGAACCCGGTAAAAATCGCCCAATAAATACACAATGTAAGTAAAAAAAGTACCGCAATAAATAGCGGCCCAAGGCCCAAACTCCACTTACCAAAAAAAAAAAAATGACCTGGCAAGTTAGAGATGATACGGAACGAGTGGTCACAACTCGCGCTTTATAATATTAGATTAGTATACCCTCGTTTTCATCTGGTCCAACGTTGCTCAACACCGTCAACTTCCCAGGCATAAGATGCCCGCTATTCTTTTGTTTTCATACGGACACGCATTTCGTTCACTCTTCTCTCTTCAGATCTCTCTCTTCCCTTGCAAACACCAAAGGAGTGATCCAAACAGGTAAAATTCCAATCTAAGTTACTGTATAATTTAGTTTTTAATTTTATGATATTTGATCTTGTTGAGTGTTGATTCGTATTATTTGACATGCGGAAGGTGAAATGTTTGCGTTAATTTACGTCCGTTTGAGCATGATAATGTTGAATTGAATACGTTCATTGTTGTTGTATGGATGTGTTCAATTATCATTAACTGAGGTTGATCTTTTTATGTTGCTTCTTCAATTTGATGCCTGTTACTATAACAATTTGTTAGATCTATTAGCATTTGATAAGATTTTGGGCTACGGCTTCTTGGAATTGGATAAGATTTTCGAAAAGATCTGTTGCCATAATCGAAGCCCTTTAAAATTCTTCCTCTGGTTGGAAGAAGCGGCTCCCCACGAAGTGCAAACAGACGTAATCTTCTTGATAAGATGTTGGGCTACGGCTTCTAGTAGATCATGTTGTAGATCTGACCAATCCTCCATGTTTTGTACTATGGATATGTGAGAAATCGAATAAGGATAATACTGATAACTAAAGAAGGATTTGTGAGGTAGACAACTTCGTTTAGATCCGAATAATAGGGTAACTTGCAGAACTTAATACTCGTTAAAGAAAGTTTTGTGACAAAATCTTGTGAACAAATTGACAAATAGAAATTTGGGTGGATATTGATCATAAGTATATGCCAAATTCGATCCATTTCTCTTTGACATAAAAACTTTGCAATTAATATATTAAGCACTCAAAGAGATAACTATCATTAATTTGTTAAATGTGGACGATATATATCATGTTTGTCAAAATTCATCTTTATGGGTTCTGTAGCTTGGTACGATTATTTATGGGAAAGCGACCTGGATTATCACGCCACAATATTTTATATTAAACGGATTAAAGAGTTTGATGTGGCCTGTCAACTGATTCATGAAAAACTTATAAAAAGACTTTTCCATTTCAGAATTTAACAATTTTAGTTTTTTTTTTTCGGGTTGAAAACAGATGGAATAATTTTTACAGTTAAATGAATATATGATCGAGATTTCTCTTAAAAAATGAACAGTCAAAATAAGCTAATTATGCATGGCAACCATAAATCAAAACTTGAAGAAGCACATCTACATATTAGTATATATATCTATATCTATATACATTACGTATAAGAGGGAGTTGGGTGAAATTTGTGAGCAAGCTGGTCTTCAACATGCCTTCTTGTAGAGGTAAACCTGTCTTTCCGCTACATTGGAATTGCTGGCTGCTGTTGTTCTTCACCGCTTCAAGACCATTATTTTTTCCTTTTTTTTCCTCAAATTCTAGAAACGCTTTTACCCTTTCCTTGTAAAACTTGGAGAGTTCTTCCAAGGAGAAGGGCAGCACTGTCGCCAATCGATTCATCAACTCCCCTATACTATCACTCACGCAATTCTTCTACCCCAAACCCACAAGTCTACATTCAAGAACCTCGATGATTACGGAAACGTGGATGCCGTTGCTGAAGTTCTTGATACCAATCCACTGGCAAAGCCATTGCTGTAATTGACCTCAGCGCCTGCCTCTGGGAGGGAGCTTATTGGTACTTCAAGTATTAAAAATTCTACTTAATTTCATTTTCTTAAGGAATCATTAAAAAAATGAAAGACAATTCCGAATCTGCTTTATCTACAAAACCCCAGTAGTCTTAGCCGTAAACGATGGCCTTTCTGCAAGGACCGAGAGATTGGATCTAGCCTTTTCTTGTAGCTGGTACATTCATAAGTTTTTTACCCAAGCCCTGGTAAGGTTCTTCGCTTTGCATCGAATTAAACCACATGCTCCACCACTTGTGCGGGCCCAAGTTATTTTTTTATTTTTTATTTTCATTTCCGGTAGAAAAAACAATCTCCCCTCCTGCACCTCAACAAACATGCATGATGCATTTTGCAACTCTTGCAACTGACAGCTTTAGAGCTTTCCAGGTACCCAAAGTGAAAAATCTATAGATTTTTTCACAACAGAGTCAATCGTAATGCCCCAATCTGCATTTTTTGCCTAAAACTTAGATGGAACTACTTGAAAACAACATCATCCACGCAAAGAAATGCAGCAAACTTTCTGGCAACTCCAAAAAACTGCACCAACAGAAGAAGCGTGGCTAGCCTTTGAACATCTAATGATAACAATGCACAACACCAATAATTTCAATTTTCAAGAGGAATGAACAGAAAGAACTTCATCAGAAAGCAAGTGATACGAACCTAGAAAGCTCAGTATTTGGATGTTCAATAATGAATTGGTTCATGATTTTCATTCCATCCATTTGTGACGAATCATATAGTTGGAAGCCGGGAATCATGTTCAAATCACAGTTTCCAAAGGTTCCATGGAGGTTTGGCTCTTCACGACATTTAAAGTGTTGCCACCATGTAAATTACCTTGCTGAGGACGTATGCCACAGTTCAGTGTTACGGCCATATCTCCCTCATATGATCTTCAAATGTGCTGATTCAAGCGGCTGTAGAAACCTAAGAGACATTTCGTTAAAGAGCAAGATTGGCCAAGGATTGGAGTCACAGAGCTCCAAGTCGCGACTTCCGTGAGCTCCACGTCGCGACTTCGGGCACTGTCGGATTGACGGATGAAAAAAATCAGAATTTTTGAGTCGCGATGGAAATTTCCGCACGTCGCGACGTGCGACCTTCCACGTCGCGACGTGCACCGGCGTCGCGACGCCCAGCCCTTCCCGCGTCGCGACGCCGGGATCTGGGACAGTTTTTAAGTTTTGTTTTCAAATACGTTTTTATATGTTATTTCTATTTTTAAGGAAAGTAGGGTTTATTTTTTGTTGACAAGTTTTTGTGCCTATTTAAAGGCTTGTAAACCCATGGATTGGAGGTTGTTGAATTTTGAATTAAGAAGTTTATAATTTGCAGAGCAAATTTTGAACCCAAACCCTTAGAAACCCTAGGCTTAGTTTGAGCTTTTGGTTCTAAACCCAAGGTGAGATTAAGACCATTAATCTTGCTTTTGTTCTGAGTTTGAGAACAGCCGGTTCTAATCTGATTTAGGTGACGCCCAAATCAAGTTGGAATTGTAATAGCGTTGGGGCTTTGGACGAGTTTCCATTGAATCGCGCTCCATATCTTTTCTTGTTTTATTTTCCTTTTCTTTTTTTTTGTGTTCGTTCTTGTTTGAATTCTTAAGCTTCCGGTGAATTATTCAAGCTAGACCTGGTCTGTGGATTATTAAGGTTGTCAAATCCGCCCAAAGGTGGATCAAATCAAGGGGAACCTTATCAGCAAGCCTAGCATTCAGTATGTCATTCATGACTATTAGACCATGAGTGCTGTTTATTTTCAAGTCCAGCAAGGCAAAAGGTTCTTCACAACTGTTGTAACGGGATTTGATTCGCAAACTTTTACCCTTTTGTTCACCCTTCATTTGTTCTTCCTATTCCAGTCCCCGCTTTTTCCACCAGTTTTGTGCTCAAGCTGTACCTTTGTAATTTGGATATGCTTTGAAGCAGCTTTACACATATCGTACACAGTTAGGCTGGCAATAGTAACTGCTGTCATGGCTTCCATCTCCACACCAGTTTTTCCGGTTGAAGTAGCTTCACCTTCAATATCAACACTAAAATCACTTGGGTTCAGAGATAAATCCACACGAACATGGGTCAAGTTGATGTTGTGACACAAAGGAATGAGATTGCTTGTTTGTTTAGCTCCACAAATTCCTGCAATTTTTGCCACACTGAGGACATCCCCTTTTCCTAACTGGTTGGATGAAACAAGACCAAAAACCTCCCTGCCTAGAATTACTTTGCAGCTGGCAACAGCGACCCTCTTGCTAATCTCTTTAAGAGAGACATCCACCATCTGTGCTTCGCCTATGCTACCAATATAAGACAATACAAAAGTAGGCCTATTGTCCCCAAAACCCTGTGTCTGAATCTGGGAATTGTTGAAATTCATGGCGATGGAATGGTTTCCATTAGAACCACCAAAACTGGAAGCAGGCGGCTCACCAAATACGAATTCCATTTCCTTATTAAGCTCAACAACAGCTTTGTCAAGATGATGGCCACCATCACTGCTAAAAAACCTTCTACACCAAGGCAATCTAGATGCAACTCATCAAATAGCCTTTGTTTGCTGAAATGCCCAAGTAGGTGTAGTTAATTTTCAGAGGTCAAAGTCTCAGAACTCCTCCATAAGTCTGTCATGTAATGAAGTGGTTCGTTGAGCCCGTGAAAGTGTGTTCTTAGTTAAATTCAAGTTAAAACATCAAAGCAAAGAGTATACACAGAAGGGTATCAACATATCAAATCATTTCAGTTCAAGTTGGTTTTCTTTGTACTATTTTCTAGCAATGGTGAAAAACAAAATCTTTCATATATCAGAATGCTTCCTCAAAACGTATGTCTTTTTCAGTTCATTTAAGAGCATGATCAAAAAGTGCCTTTTATCTCAAATAAATTTGAAAGTAGTGTCTTGATCCAATGGTCTGACTATTTAGCAAGAAGAAGTCTGACAGATATTTTATATATTTTGATGAGTCATGAGCAATCATTTATTCTGCTTGCTACAGGAACGTCACCATAGCCAATGTCTAATTCAGTTCTATCAAAGCTTCCAAAATCAGAAAAATGAATCATTCATAATCAAAATTAACATATCCACTTTCCAAAAAAGAAAAAGAAAAAGATGAATCATTCATAATCAAAATTACCATATCCACTTTCCAAAAAAGAAAAAAAAAGATGAATCATTCATAATCAAAATTACGATATTCACTCTCCAAAAAAAGAAAAAAGGGGTTCAGCAAATTTTGCATATTTTGGAGTTCAGACAATCACAGGAAAATTTTCGTTCAAGACTATACACATGCATTACCCAATTGCATATTTCCTTACCATCAAGCTGAAAAAGTACTACTTTTTTTCTCCCATTTCTACTTTCTCTATACACAAAATATGCAAAGTTAAAACAAAGCCAAGATGAAAACTTTAACAGTCCTGAAAATGGATTCCAAAGAAAGTATAAAACTCATTAAAAAAGGGGTTCAATCTAAAAGTATCAATAAGCTCCCTCCCAGAGGTAGGCGCTGAGGTCAATTACAGCAATGGCTTTGCCAGTGGATTGGTATCAAGAACTTCAGCAACGGCATCCACGGTTCCGTAATCGTCGAGGTTTTTGAATGTAGACTTGTGGGTTTGGGGTGGAAGAATTGCGTGAGTGATAGTACAAGGGAGTTGATGAATCGATTGGCGACAGTGCTGCCCTTCTCCTTGGAAGAACTCTCCAAGTTTTACAAGGAATGGGTAAAAGCGTTTCAAGAATTTGAGGAAAAAAAAAGAAAAAATAATGGTCTTGAAGCGGTGAAGAACAAAAGTAGCCAGCAATTTCAATGTGGCGGAAAGACAGGTTTACCCCTACAAGCAGGCATGTTGAAGACCAGCTTGCTCACAAATTTCACCCAACTCCCTCTTATATGTAATGTATATTATTGGTACTTCTAGATTGAACCCCTTTTTTAATGAGTTTTATACTTTCTTTGGAATCCATTTTTAGGGCTGTTAAAGTTTTCATCTTGGCTTTGTTTTAACTTTGCATATTTTGTGTATAGAGAAAGTAGAAATGGGAGAAAAGAAGTAGTACTTTTTCAGCTTGATGGTAAGGAAATATGCAATTGGGTAATGCATGTGTATAGTCTTGAACGGGAATTTTCCTGTGATTGTCTGAACTCCAAAATATGCAAAATTTGTTGAACCCTTTTTTCTTTTTTTGGAGAGTGAATATCGTAATTTTGATTATGAATGATTCATCTTTTTTTTTTCTTTTTTGGAAAGTGGATATGGTAATTTTGATTATGAATGATTCATTTTTCTGATTTTGGAAGCTTTGATAGAACTGAATTAGACATTGGCTATGGTGACGTTCCTGTAGCAAGCAGAATAAATGATTGCTCATGACTCATCAAGATATATAAAATATCTGTCAGACTTCTTCTTGCTAAATAGTCAGACCATTGGATCAAGACACTACTTTCAAATTTATTTGAGATAAAAGGCACTTTTTGATCATGCTCTTAAATGAACTGAAAAAGACGTACGTTTTGAGGAAGCATTCTGACATATGAAAGATTTTGTTTTTCACCATTGCTAGAAAATAGTACAAAGAAAACCAACTTGAACTGAAATGATTTGATATGTTGATACCCTTCTGTGTATACTCTTTGCTTTGATGTTTTAACTTAAATTTAACTAAGAACACACTTTCACGGGCTCAACGAACCACTTCATTACCTGACAGGCTCATGGAGGAGTTCTGAGACTTTGACCTCTGAAAATTAACTACAGCTACTTTGGCATTTCAGCAAACAATGACTATTTGGCGAGTTGCATCTAGATTGCCTTGGTGTAGAAGGTTTTTTAGCAGTGATGGTGGCCATCATCTTGACAAAGCTGTTGTTGAGCTTAATAAGGAAATGGAATTCGTATTTGGTGAGCCGCCTGCTTCCAATCTTGGTGGTTCTAATGGAAACCATTCCATCGCCATGAATTTCAACAATTCACAGATTCAGACACAAGGTTTTGTGGACAATAAGCCTACTTCTGTATTGTCTCATATTGGTAGCACAGGCGAAGCACAGATGGTGGATGTCTCTCTTAAAGAGATTAGCAAAAGGGTCGCTGTTGCCAGCTGCAAAGTAATTCTAGGCAGGGAGGTTTTTGGTCTTGTTTCATCCAACCAGTTAGGAAAAGGGGATGTCCTCAGTGTGGCAAAAATTGCAGGAATTTGTGGAGCTAAACAAACAAGCAATCTCATTCCTTTGTGTCACAACATCAACTTGACCCATGTTCGTGTGGATTTATCTCTGAACCCAAGTGATTTTAGTGTTGATATTGAAGGTGAAGCTACTTCAACCGGAAAAACTGGTGTGGAGATGGAAGCCATGACAGCAGTTACTATTGCCAGCCTAACTGTGTACGATATGTGTAAAGCTGCTTCAAAGTATATCCAGATTACAAATGTACAGCTTGAGCACAAAACTGGTGGAAAAAACGGGGACTGGAACAGGAAGAACAAATGAAGGGTGAATAAAAGGGTAAAAGTTTGCGAATCAAATCCCGTTGCAACAGTTGTGAAGAACCTTTTGCCTTGCTGGACTTGAAAATAAACTACACTCATGGTCTAATAGTCATGAATAACATACTGAATGGCAGGCTTGCTTTCTGATGAAGTTCTTTCTGTTCATTCCTCTTGAAAATTGAAATTAATGGTGTTGTGCATTGTTATCATTGGATGTTCAAAGGCTAGCCACGCTTCTTCTGTTGGTGCAGTTTTTTGGAGTTGCCAGAAAGTTTGCTGCATTTCTTTGCGTGGATGATGTTGTTTTCAAGTAGTTCCATCTAAGTTTTAGGCAAAAAATGCAGATGGGGGCATTAAGATTGACTCTGTAGTGAAAAACATCTATAGATTTTTCACTTTGGGTACCTGGAAAGCTCTAAAGCTGTCAATTGCAAGAGTTGCAAAATGCATCATGCATGTTTGTTGAGGTGCAGGAGGGGGGATTGTTTCTTCTACCGGAAATGAAAATAAAAAATAAAAAAGTAACCTGGGCCCGCACAAGCGGTGGAGCATTTGGTTTAATTCGATGCAAAGCGAAAAACCTTACCAGGGCTTGGGTAAAAAACTTATGAATGTACCAGCTAGAAGAAAAGGCTAGATCCAATCTCTCGGTCCCTGCGGAAAGGCCATCGTTTACGGCTAGTACTACTGGGGTTTTGTAGACAAAGCAGATTCGGAATTGTCTTTCATTTTTTTAATGATTCCTTGAGAAAAAGAAATTAAGTGGAATTTTTAATACTTGAAGTACCAATAAGCTCCCTTCCAGAGGCAGGCGCTGAGGTCAAATACAGCAATGGCTTTGCCAGTGGATTGGTATCAAGAACTTCAGCAACGGCATCTACGGTTCCGTAATCGTTGAGGTTTTTGAATGTAGACTTGTGGGTTTGGGTAGAAGAATTGCGTGAGTGATAGTACAGGGGAGTTGATGAATCGATTGGCGACAGTGCTGCCCTTCTCCTTGGAAGAACTCTCCAAGTTTTACAAGGAAATGGTAAAAGCGTTTCTAGAGTTTGAGGGAAAAAAAAAGGAAAAAATAATAGTCTTGAAGCGGTGAAGAACAACAGCAGCTAGCAATTCCAATGTGGCGGAAAATTAGGTTTACCTCTACAAGCAGGCATGTTGAAGACCAGCTTGCTAACAAATTTCACCCAACTCCCTCTTATATGTAATGTATAGATATAGATATAGATATATAGGTTTTTAAATTTTCTTAGTTTCTTGATTATTTTTTTATTAGCTGAAATAAAAAAGCTATTTTTTATTTTCTTATTAGTTATTATTTTTATGATAAAATATAGTAAATTCACATAAACTATGAACTTGTCTTGCATTATTTAAAATTAGAATGAAAATTTTTAATGAAGTGTCTGTTGAAAAAACGAAAAACTTCTTTTAAGATAAAATATAATTATTCCTTAATTCAAATGTACGCAAAATATTAATGTGTACACAAAACTCGACCCAAATAAAAAAAAGTAAAGGATAAATCCCCTTGTATTTTAGGAGATTTCTTAACTTACTTTACTATTTTTAAAAATTTACAATTTTTTTATAATTTAGTATTTTTAAATAATAAAACAAAAATAGAGAATTTTGACATAAATTCACTTCAAATTGATAACAAAGTAACTTATAGATTACAATAAAAAAATACAATACAAAATAAGTGTATTAAACTCATATATTTTGTGTATTAAAAAAATATCATTAAGTAATTCATAAATTTCTAAATTATAGGGAATAAAGTTTAAAATCTCCGAAATTGTAAGAGTTTTTGTTTTTTTTGTAATTTATACAAAATTAAACGATGTCGTATTATTCTTTTCAAAAATTTCCACACTTCCCTGCTGTCCCAACTCCCAACTCTCAGTTCTCTTCTCTCGTCTCCCAACGATAATCCATTCTCTTTGAACATGAAGAAATTTGGCGGAATACTGTTCTAGAAAACTGCACAATTTATCCCGTGAAGTTGATGGTCCCAGTGAAAGTTTGAAGAAAAGGGTTGCTGCATTGGAGCAAAAGAGAAAGAAAAGAGATCCCAGAAAGAATCAGTTGTTCGTTGAAGTTCTTGAATCAAGAGCATTTCTTGATACTGCTTCTATGCCAATGATACTCACTGTGGTTGGCACCGCTCTTTTTGCAAAGATCCTCATGATGGTATTGTGTTCCTTCAATTATTTTTAATTTATAAATTTTCCTTCAATTTGGGTTTTTCATTTTTTTTGCCAATTATTGATTTTCTTCCATTGAAAAGCATTAAACTGTTGTGTTTAGTATTTTGGTTATTTGTTGAACTTCTTTTTATTTATGTTTTTTTGGGTTTAGCCATATGCTAGATATCAGATTTTCGTATGGAAAAACTAAAAATGTGGCCTTTTTTAGCAAACTTTAAAACCAATGACTGGTTTGAATGTTCAATCTTGTAATTTGCAGTGTGTATGAACAAGATTTTATGCTGTAATTGAAAGGGCTTTCACTGTTAAAAAACATCCATGTCCTCTCTCTAAAACTTCCTTTTTGATGCAATATGTGATGCAAGACCCATTGCCAGACCGCTCCTCGTCATTCTTCTTTAGTCTCCTAATTTTTTGTTGTGATTTCAATTATATACAGTTTCAGATCTTCTCCAATGCTAGAGGGATTTCTTCTTTATTATTGCCTACTTTATTTTGACATTTGAATTTGTGTGCCTATTTTAAATAATGTATGCTGGATCTCTAGTCATAAAACTGTTAAAGAAGTGAGCTGCTCATGGACAATCATCGATCCCTTCTGCTTGTTTGTATTAAATGAATCCCCTATGTTTGTTGTCAGAATGAAGTTTATCCCCAAATTAAAATTAATTGTTATGCTAGAATAGCTCACAAAAACTCGTGCTGGTTGTTTGAGCACCTAAACTTCACTCTTATGTATTTAATTTGGGAAATTTGTGATTACAGTTATATGTGTATATTGAGTTTTTTGACAAACTTATGTGTACATATATACATATACTAATCTGTGTAGTCTGATTTTTTCCCATTTGAAATTTGTATATAATTTTCTTGTAAAATCTTATACTGCCAAAAGTGATGTCCAAATTCATTGTTGTTAACCTCACCAAAAAAATAAAAAATAAAAAAATCCAATAATAATGTTATTGAGCATGAAGTTATCTTGAGCATGAACTCCATTTCGGCACTTTTACATAATTAATCTAGGTGAAGCTTGAGCTTGTACTTGAGCTTTGAAAGATCTGATCAAGCTAATGTTGAGTTCAATTAAAACTTAATTTGACTGGTACTCAAGTGTGATCAAACCAACGTTCAATTCAATTAAAACTTAATTTGACTGCTTTGTTATCATTATGTCATTCTTTTTTGTACGTCTTGAAATATTTAACATCAATCTTACATTGTCATCTCAAATTAGACAAAGAATGATTTTCTCTCTCAATCCATTTCAAATTAATATCTCTTCCTTTTTATGCTGATAACATTTATACATATATTGTGTTCTAAAAAGTTTAGAATGCCCAACTCTCACATAAAACAAAAAAAAAAAACAAAAATCAAACTTCATAGCTCCACATTACCCCCCACGTGCGCCCCTGCACATCGAGCAGGCTTTGCCCCTAGTATATTATATATGATAGAAAGAAGAAGGAGACGTACGATGGTTTTCCACCTTCAAACTTCTTGGACTTGGATTAGATCTTTTGTCCGAATCCTAAAGGTTTTCGTAGTACAACATTTCCGTCCGAATCCTAGTACTGTAGTACAACAAGCGACCAATGTTATGTTTTGGGACTTTAATAATTTTGATTTAGAGTTCAATTGGGTTTTAGAACGTATAATTAGACTTTGGAACATGTTAAAAACCATGGCACTAGATGCTCTTTGTGACAAACGTAAAAAATATGGGCCAAGATACTGTTTATAAACAGTTTTTCCAAGAAATGATAGCCCAAATGCTACTGCCTTAACAACTAACAACATTAAATAAGTAGAAGTTTTTCTCAGATTTTGGGCTACTTTAATTAATGGGCTTCTCATATTGCAGTTTGCGCGGAATTTTTAGTTTTTCCCTCTTTAATAAGAGCTTGAAATAACTGTCATTGCAATTAATTTTGGGAACGAAATTAAAGTTTTCATTGCTAATAAGTTTGGATTAGTTTTATAATGTTATTTAGTAATAATTACTGGTTGGATTTTCTTAATCTTTTTATTGATAGTTGCTATAAATTTTTGGCACGTACACACATATGTGAAATATCATAAACCACTTAATGGGCTTGTAGCTGTCTAAATCTTAATTTCTAGTTGACGAATCTTTGTGAAAGTTTTGATCTTCAAATTTGAAATATGAGTTTGATCATATTTTCATTATTGTTTAGCCTATTACAGAATTTTAGTGTTTTTGAAACAAATTGCTTAGAATACTGATTGTGGTGAGGACGTTTTTGATCCCATTGGATCTCTTTTTACACTTTTGTGTATCACTCTTCAAATTTTGCCCATTGAATCTCTTCTTACCGTTACAAAATTAGATTATTAACTAAGGAGTTACTTGGTTCATTTTATAAAAAAAGGTTGAGCCCCAACCGCCCAGCCCCTAGGGCCTTGTGGAGGAGGTAAATCGAGGGATGTGCCTCAGTGGCCAGGGGACTCTAGGTTGCCTGTACACCTTTTTTTGCTGAAAGGGATCCGCCTCCCGCAAGAGTCGAACCCCCACCCTCCCGCTCAAAGGCAAGGCTAGCATCACAATACCCAAGGCTCTTAACCACTTGGTTCATTTTATAGATACACGCAATGTGTATTTAACTAATATCCTATAAAATGATTAGTGAGTGGCAAGAGATAAATGTTGAAGACACAATACATCTTTGGTTATTCTGTTCTTAATGGAAATCCTAAACCAAAAAAGGTAAAAATTTAAGGATTCTAACATTAACACCATTTAAAAACTTTCTTATTATCATATCAAAGATCCCTCTGCAGGTAATACGCGTAATCTTTTCTACCCTTAACACGATCTCCTACATCAAGTAAGGAGTGGCTGCAATATCTTTTAGACTAGGCCAAGATTTTCTCTTTTATTTACTTGATGTTGTGGTAGATTTTTCTGCATCAATAGCAATAGAACCAATCTCAAATTTAGCAGCATTTTTGGTTCTTGACCTACTCCTCTTCCTTTTCTTTGTGTCCAACAAAGTTACTACTTTCATGAATGGAGTTGTAGGACTATTTAAAACACAGTTATTGATGCTTATTTCTTTGGAAGCAATATCCTCCTTCTTGGGCAAGGGATCACCTTTACTTGCTGTCGTAACATTTGCTTCTGCACATTCCACAGGAGTCAATTTAGTGAGATCTGATTTGGGAGGCAGTTTGGCCTTTAGTGAACATAATTCTTTCATAAAGCCTTTGGGGGTTCACCTTTTTAAATTTTGATGTGAACAAAAATGACACTTGTAAACCACATTGTTCTTGGTGGAAAAACTCCGTTTCTTGCGTTTTCACTTCGCCTTTGATTTAATCTTCTCAATCCTAACTGTACATTTATAGCCAGGTTGAAGAATAAATTCACACCTATAGAAGAATGAAAATTAAATCAATTCAAATAAAAAAAAAACAAAATGTCTTCTAGAATAATGTACTGCCATGGTGCTAATAATAGAAGAAGGAAATGACTATCTGGACTTAAAAGGATCCAAAGTAGGCATATGTCAACCATCAAGTTAGAAGGAGAATCTAGTCTCTCATACCCCGCCCTCATACTAGAAAACACAGTCCATTTTTTCAATGGCATCACTTTATATCCCTAAAGACTGACTTAACACTTGCTAGTAACTTGTGTTTTTAAGAATGCAATACACTTCAGAGACTAAAACAATGAGAGAAATTTCTATTAGTTAGTATTCAAAGTTTTTTAGCATTGATAGCCCAAATTGATCAACTGTCATAAGGAGGATATACCAAAAACTGTTTAAAGGAAATGATATGTGATACCTTTGGCAAGAGAACAAAGAGGGTTCAGGAGGAACACCCAAGGCTTCAGTAGTGGCAGCCAAACGATGGCCAAAAACAACACATAGCGAAGTTACGAAAGCTTCACCACTAGCCCAGATAGAAATGCTTTTCAAGTGATCTAGTTTCAACATGGACTTGACATTTAGATTGTTCTGTTTCTTCCCACTAGATTCTTCTTTCAATGTCATTGAAGACAGCTGCAAGTGTGAGCAGGAAGATGTTAATGCTGCTGCTCATCTCTTCTTGCCCTTTTTTTTTTTTGTAGAGTTTGTCAAATTCAAAAATTTATCAGATTTCTCCAAATTTCTGCTTGAACTTGACTCAAGATCAACTGGTAGTCCTCCTATTAAAGGCAGTAAGAAGATACTTAAAGTACCAATCCAACAGCAGAGGTTGAACAAATTATCGTCTAACTTAGTATAAGACCAGAAAGCATTGGGATAAGATGGCTACTCGGGATTCATTCAAAATGTCAGCCACCCAATCAAGAATTGTTCTTGTTACCTTAAATGCACCCAAAAAATTCAAATTGTCCAAGTCATGGCTCCATTAACATTGCGAATTTGGTCTCAATGTACATAAAAAATTTCAGGTTGATTGTTAAACACCAAATTTGACGCACCAAAATAACCTCTCTTGTTATCTTAATAGCTTAAACTACAATATTGCATCTCTAAAAAACAGTGTATAAAGTTCAAAGCAAGAAATTGAAGAAGTTAGATAATTGTATTCGCCAGTTGAAAATAACTGAGCCCCACAAACCCAATCGAAAACATCTTAATGAATTATCAAAAATATCATAGAAAGCTCCTCAAACTTAAGACAAAATATAAGTTGCAATCTTCCATTCGCTACATCTCCCAAGAACATAATATAAACAAAACAAAAAAAAAAAGCTGGATTATTTGATAAGTTAGAAAATTACCAAGAAAGATAATTGAGGGAACTCCGCAACGACGAGAGAGACGGAGGGAGCGGCAAGTGCCCAGTGGGTAGAGGTTTTGTTAAGCCGATTGGAGGGAAATCCCTGCTTCTGTTACAGTTCTTGTTTCTTTTTGTAACATTGTGGGGCATATGAAGAGTCCAAATCCACAAACACTCGCCCGGCAGAGTTTGAGCCTGAATTATGGTGAGATTTTATTTGATTTGAATGACATAGTAAATGATTTGATTTTTTTTGGGGCAAGTATGCTTCCTTCGCATCAGTGTGCTACTTAACAAGCTCCTCCAGTGCTCTTTGCTCTTCATCATCATCTATTTCACATTCATAATTTGATTTCGCTAACTCTGAAGCAACATATTTGTGCAGAAGATTTGATATCTTCTTATTTTTCTGTTCCAACATCTCATCCAGGTCGCAACAACATATTTGTTGCTTCTCACTTTTGCCTTGTCTAAACAAGTCTGGAAAGCCTTAACCTTTTTGCACTCCTCGCTGAAATGTCTCTTTTCTCTTTCAACTTACTTATTTCTCGAAAAAGAAGTGCCTTTTTTGCTTCTTTCACAATCTGTTTTCAAAGAGTTTGTAATTCCAACTCAGACATTTCTGTTTGCTTAGCCAAAGTTGTAAGCTCAGATTTAAGCTTTTCAACAATGTTGTCTTGAATAGTTGGGATGATGGCGTGGGTGGTGAAAATTAGGGAAGAAATTGAATGGGAGAAAGAGAAAAAAATAAGGAAGGGAAGAGGTGTGTACAATTTTTGGGAGCAGTAATAGAAAGAAAGGAAAGAAAATAAGATGTGAGAGATAAGTGGTGATAAAAAAGAAATAAAGTAAAAGAAAAAGAAATAAAGGAAATAGAGTAGTTGGGAAAGGGAAAAGAAGAAAAGAAAGAAACAACAAAAAGGGAAAGAAATAGAAATTTAAAAAAAAAAAAAGATTTAAAGTTATAGAGGTTATAACGAGAAAGAAGTATATTAAATGTAAAAGGAATGTATTTTAGGAATTGTATGATTATTTAATGAATTTGGACAATCACACTTTTAGAAATAGGAGTACGTAACACAATTTTTGTCAACTAACTTATTTTTCGTTACTTTACAATTAAAATTAAAACATATGGGGTTCTTAGTATGAAAACACATGAGAGTTATAAGAAAAATCATCAAACTACGTAAGGGTTATTGAAGTCATTCAAATCAAATAAAATCTCACCATAATTCTGGCCCAAACTCTGCAGGACGAGTGTTTATGGATTTGGACTCTTCATATGGCCCAAAATGTTACAAAAAGAAACAAGAACGGAATAGAAGTAGGGATTTCCTTCGGGTTAACAAAAACTTTTCCTACCGGGTACCGGTCGTTCCCTCCGTCTCTCTTGTCGTTACGGAGTTCTCTCAATTATCTTTCTTGGTAATTTTCTAACTTATCAGATAATCCAGCTTCTTTTTTTTTTCTTTGTTTGTTTATATTATATGCTTGGGAGATGTAGTGAATGGAAGATTGCAACTTATGTTTTGTCTTAGTTTTGAGGAGCTTTCTGTGATATTTTTGATAATTCATTAAGATGTTTTCGTTTGTATTTGTGAGGCTTAGTTATTTTCAACTCGCGAATACAATTAACTAGCTTCTTCAATTTCTTGTTTTGAACTTTATACACTATTTTCTAGGGGTGTTCATTATTCGAGTTAAACCGAATATTCGAATGATTCGAATTCGTTTTCGGTAAACCGAATTCGAATTTTGGTTTATGATTTGGTTTTCGAGTTTAGCTTCCAATTCGAAAACCAAACCGAAAATCGAAAACCGAATTCAAATATTAAAAATATATATTAATATAAAATATTTTATAAAATATATAATATTTAACTAAATTATTGTTTTGAATCTTGGTCGTGTCGTTATGCCACCAAAATTAAAATATACTCTTCACTAGTATAACAATGGAGTAAGGTCGTCTCCCAAGGGAACGGATGTATCTTTTCCTTCAACTTGTCACAAACAAATATTATAAACAATTGAATAAAATAAATTACTAGAGAATTAAATTAATAAGAAAGAAAATCCAGTTAAATCATTGAATCCACACTAATTAATCACTTGATCCTTGATACAAATATTAAACATGTAATTCAAATAAACCAGTTATAGTTACCGGGAATGCCACTGACATAACCTCATTTCTCCTTACTTGTTGGTAATTAAAAGGAATGCCTTATTAATTACACTCTAATTAATAAATAACCCAAGAGGAATATCTCATTAGATTTAATCCATTAACAGCATTAAGATGAGAGAAACCCAATTATGATATGCCCATATGGACGCCATATGCCCATACCATCCCCTTATGTCCACTATCCATGAATGATAGTTTTACCACCTATTAAAACTAAATAGACAATTACACGGATGTACCGTTTTAATTGGCATTAGAATTCCCTACAATATATTAATTATTGCGCATTATTCAACAATCATAGATAATTCATAAACCCTCTATCACAAGACATAAAAAGGTACTTAAATTACATATTATTTATTTGCAATTAGATCTCACAAGTTGTTAATTAGTGCTTCATCAATTCATTAACTGGAATACTAATTTATAATGAAAACATAATTAAACAAGACATAAAAGAAATGAATAAAAATAGATTCATAATAAAAGAAAAACCTGTTGTAGACAATCTCTTGTAGATAATTATGGTTGAAGATAATCCAATTCCAAATGCAAATGAAATAGAGAATGCTTGCCCAAGAACTTATCCACTCAATTATCTAACTAAGATTGCTGAATTTGGAAAATAATGAAGATTCAATTAAATTCAAAAGATAACTTGAATTATTACGTGAAAGCAAAATAAATTCTCTACTTATTAAGAAAAACTAAGCTAAGCTAATGACTCTACTCCTAATGCTTGAGAAAACTAGGCAGCCCACTCCTCTATTTAAAGAATTCTCTCAGCAAACAATAACTAAAAATCATGAAGATAGTTCCTAACAAACTCCAAGATCTCAATCTCCAAAAGATTAGGAGATTTGATTACAAAGAAAATATTCTTCCCAACTAATCATAACCACATCTTCCAACAAAATCTCTTCCTTTTAGTAAAATCCTTCCTGGTAAAATCTTCTCTTTCTAGTAAAAATCCTTCCTTCAAATCTTCTCAACTTCTTGCATCATTTTAGCTTTTTTTTCACCATTCCATTCATCTTTCTCATAAATATGAAAATATAACAAAATCGTGAATTACCACACATGAATGCTAATAAAAAATGCATAAATATCATAACAAATAAATGTAAAATATTAACCTTATCAATTCCCCCATACTTGGACCATGCTTGCCCCAAGTATGGTTTATTCCAATAAGACACTAAAAAAAACAAAACAACTTGGACTCAACATCATAATGCCCTTAACTAAATAACCAACAAGATATAAATTGAAACTCAACCTTCTTACCACTAACCAATCCTTGTATCAAATAATGCAAACATGCCCTTTCATTTAAGTTAAAAATTGCAAGAATAGAATTAAGCTCACAGTTCCACTCAATAAGGGCGCACCAATTATAAAGCAATGTACATCACTCAAGCTAGGTATTATCATAAGTTTGCAATTCAGTCACATCTCCACCATAATCCAATAACCATATACATAAATCAAAAGGTCTTCATGAGGTTGTAATGGGGCTAAGGTGAAAGGTAGAATAAAAGGATAAATATGGCTAAAATTTATCAAAGAAAAAATGTTAAGTACAACTTATTTTCACAAAATATACTTCTTACATAGCCACACTTTCAACAACTTCTTTACATCAACCAATACTTACAATACTTACTCTTACACAACAATGCTTTACTTTTTTTTTCTGAGCATTTTTTCTTCTCTTTTCTTTTTATTTTTTTCTATTTTTTTTTCTTCTTTTTCTCTTTTTTTTTACGTAATGAAATGTAAAATTTAACTTGCAAGCAACATTTCTGCACAAAATATCATCAGTGTGGTTATATTTTTTTCAAGAAGTATTTAACTAACTATAATTAACATATTCTTTAATAAATAGGTTGAAAGAGAAAGCTAAAAGCAAGTTTTATGGCTAATGTTTCTTGGGTGTTTAACAAAGAAAAGGTCTAGGCTCAAAAATGGTTCACTAGGGGTCTCATTAACATGGTAGAAAGTGTTTTAGAAAGCTGAAATTGTTTTTTCCTAATTTGCCTTTATGTATATGATCATTTATGGTTTCAACATGTACTTCAAAGCAAACTTTATAATACCAAATGCATTTTAATCAATCTCTCACAATAAAATTCAAAAGTACCAAGAAAATGGTTCTTGTGTACTTGAGGCTCAAAAACTCACTTATTGGGTGGAAGAAATAAATTCTTGCAATTTTATCATCCTAAAATACATATAGGGCAGTTGCATTAACTAAAACAAAGACATCCCCCAAACTGCCCAAACATGCTTCAATCTATATCAAATTTGTTTATAAAGTTTAGGGGCATTATGACTTATTTTAAAATCAAGACCAACATAAACTAACTACATGAACTATCCTAATCATGCAAAACAGAAATTAAAATGAAATAAAACTTAAACCTAAGCTCCCCCATACTTAAACAATACATGATCCTTCATGTATAAAAGAAAAAATTAAAGCACAACATAAAAGGATGATATAAAGTGAAAGAAAATATGAGAGTAGTGTAAAAGAAAGCTCATGATTTTGGGTGTTTAAACCCTTGAAAATTGAAGTATCCTTGAATGGTTTGCTCCAAAATCGTGATCCGTTCATATATCTTTTTCATGGATTCTTGGAGCGTAGCAATTTGAGAAGATGAAAGTGAGGAATCAACACGTTTATTACCTGTGGAAGGAAGAATAGAAATTTAGATTTTGTTCTTGTCATGATGAGAAAAGAGAAAATCAGTGTTTTTGAAAAACCCCAGAATTTGCCGCACAATATTTCTGTCAGAAAAGAGTGAAATATGAGAGAAAAATTTACAGCTATGAAAATAATATAAAACTAACCCTAGTAATTTGCCGTATGCAAAGACACAAAAATTTATTTTGGACTGAAAAAAGACTCTTTTTTTATTTTTATTTTTTTAACGGCAATGACGTTACAGGATGTCGCGACGTGCGACCGTGCACGTCGCGACGTCTAAGGGGTCCCGACGTCGCGACGTAACTCTCTGGAACATTTCAAAAAATGCACAAAAAAATCGACGAAAAATCACATTTTATTCATTTTGTCCACGTCGCGACGTGGGAGTGTCCCGACGTCGCGACGTGGAGCACACTTTGCTCTTTATCACGATTTATTTTCAAACAAAACTTCACAAAAATATAAAAACAACATAAAAACCATTCTTAACTTCTTTATTACCTGCAAAAGATAAAAGAATGAAGTTAGTTATTATACTGAAAACTAAAAAGGAATGTAAACTAATTAAATGCCAAGTAAAATGAGTTGCCTCCCATAAGCGCCTTAATTTATTGTCTTTGGCTAGACATGAACTTTTGTAGATCAAGTAATCGGCGTGGTATATTTCAAATGGACAGGAAGAGAACTCCAACTTGAGTTTCAAAGTCCATTTAAAAGCATCTTGCACAAAAGTATGTTGCACAAATTCTTCAACCAGGGATTCAATAACATTAACATTAAAAACAAATTCCTGGTTATTTAGGCATTTCATAGCCTTGATGAGTGGGATATTGGTCTCCACTTTTTGGAATATATTCAAGAGATCTCGTGTCTCTTCTTCCTTTTGCTCTTGAACAAACCTGTCAGAAAAAGGTGATGTCAAAACAACTTGATGCTTAATAACTGAAGGTTTGCTACTTACCTCGGGTTTATGTATTGAGTCTAATATAGACATGTCGCATGACTCTGAAATGGTCATTTGGTCATCTTCTCCCTCGTCAAATTCACTATCAAGCGTTATAGCACTTACATTCTCCCATGTATTCACCTCCACTTGTGCTGGCAATTTACTTTGATTAGTTTCTAACCTGGCTATTGCATTGGCCCTTTAAGTGAGTTGTGTGCTCAGATTGGTAAAAATGGCCATTGTCTCTTGTTGGAATTTGAGATTCTCATCTGCCAGAGTTTTAATCATATCTTCTAAATTTGACTCTGGTATGGGCGCAGGTGGTTCATAATACCAATCAAGATTGTGTTGGTTAGGAACTGGTTCATAATGCCATTGTGGTTCCTATGTGGACATTTCATCTTGTGGAGTTGAGCCCATATATGTTAGATAATCATTCATCCAACTTCCACAAGTTTGTTCCTCATTCATTTGGTAGAATGTATCTTCTCCAAAAATTTGCCCATTATTGGCCATTTCAGATATCAAAGTTTGCAACTCCATTGTCTTTTTTTTCCTCACCTTGCGAACCTTTCAATTTATGGATTGTAATTCAATAGTCCTGCAAGATTAAAATGTATCATAAACCCAAAAAAGATGAAATAAAATAGGGAGAACGACCCTAGAAGTCCCTCACATATCACCCAATAATTTGTTTGGTCCCTCACATTTAAAACAGGGCAAAATAGTCCCTCACAATTCAAAAATGTACTTTTTCAGTCCTTTTGACGGAATCTGTTAAAAAATCTGTTAAATGTTGTCATGTGCACATCACGTGACTCTTTTTCAGGGGCAAAAAAGGAAGTACAACCCTTAACCCCCATCCTCTATCTTTTCCTCTTCCTTCTTCCTCACCAACCAAATCTCCACTAGTATCTCTTTCTCCCCCTTTTCCTTCGGCAACCCATCTTCCACAAACTTCAACTGACTGTCATCTTGTCCATAGCTTGAAATTCCAGAAAACACAAACCAAAGATCTAGATGAATCAAAAGATTCAAGACCATGTTTTTAAACAGACTCCGCATCCCACTCAAGATCTCCACAAGCATTAATCACTATTGACAAAATGTAGTTATCTAACTCAATGCCTTCAGCTTGCATTCGGTACATGAGTTTGAACGCCTCTCTGCATAGCCCATTCTTGGCATAAGCTACAATCATTGCCTTCCAAGAAACCAAATTTCGCTCAGGCATGCTATCGAAGACATGGATTTTCTCAGAGAGATGTCCGCATTTTGCATACATATGGATCAAAGCACTGCCAACAAAGACATTAGATGAAGCAGGGGGACGAGTGAATCAGTTTCCAATGTCTAATATCCTCCAGTTTGAGCAGAAGCCTTGAGAGCTGATGAATAAGTAAAATGGTTAAGATCCACACCTTCTCCCAACATTTCCTTCAAATATTCAAGAGCCTCGTGCTCATGGACAAGACGAGCACATCCAGAAATCATGGAGGTCCAGGAAACCACGTCTCTCAGGGGCATGTCCTGAAGGACCTTAGATGCACTGGAGTAGTCCCCACATCTACAGTACAGCCACACAAGGGCACTCCCAATGTAGATATTGCTTTGCACAAGATTCTTGAAAATTTGTGCATGGACTTCCTTCCCCGTAGATAAGGCCCCAAGTAAGCCACATGTCCTGAGAATGCTTACCATGGTCAAGTTATTTGCAAAGATCCTCCGTCTTTGCATCAATCTAAAGTATCTAATGGCTTGTTCACCAAGCCCATTTCGAGCATATCCTGCAATGAGAGATGTCCAAGTCACCATGTTCCTCTTCCTCATTCCATCAAATATCAACAAAGAATCCCCCATTTCCCAACACTTAGCATACATATCCACACGTGAAGTGCCCACAAAAATATCCATTCTATACATCCTCTTAACAATGGCGCCATGTAATTGCCTTCCCAACTTCAACTCTTTTTCTTCTCCACAAGCATCCAAGACACTGCACACTGTAAATTCATTTGGCTCAAACCCATCAGCTAACATTCTTGAAAACATAAAAAAGGCCTCCTCTCCCCTACCATGTTGTGAACAAGCACTAATCATGGTTGTCCAACACACAACATCCCTCTTTTTCATCAAGTTATGCACACGAAAAGCGTTTTCCAGGTCACCGAACTGCACATAAAAATGTACTATAGCACTATCCAATATCAGCCCACTAAAACAACCCTTTATTAAGCAAGAACGTACGTGCTTCCCAAGTTCAAAATCCAACCTTTTACCACATAAATTCAGCACGCATACAAAGGTTTTTGAATTCCATTGAACTCCAGTTTGAGCAAACTCCGTAAAAAGCGTCGAAGCATCATTATCTAATCCAAATTTTAGATATACATTAAGCATAGCAATCCAAGAAATACCATTTTTCTCCAGCATTTTATCAAACACGTTTCTGGCCTCAACCAACCTCCCATATTTTGCATATTGACTAATCAAATTATTGCCAAATCTCTGAACCTTGCAAATACTTCAAAACAAATGCATGGATTTTCCTGAGTTCTTTTACATTACAACAAAATTGAAACCACTGGGCAACTAAATAGGAGTTATTGCCTAATGATGAATGGTCAAAACAAGTGGGAGTCTTATAGTTATCTGAGCTATTCGGGAGCGTCGTCGGAGTGTTCGAAGTGTAATTATCAAATAAGAAAGATGGGTTTTCGCAAACAACAAAAGGGGTTCTTTTGTTATTGGTGGCGTTGATGTTCCTGCTGTGGGTTTGTGTTTTCTGGAATTGCTTCTTGTATTTAGGGGCAGTGGTTGGTTGAGTACCAAGAAGGGAACAAGATTGAGTTTCAAAGAGAAATAGCTGTGCTAGGGGGATGCTGGGGAGAACATGGCCTGTATTAACAATGGAATTCGGTTTCCCGCTTAAGTACACTTGCAAACTCTCCGTCGTTTCCCAAAGAATAGGAGCCGTGGCCTAGTGGTGGATATTGGTTGGGGAGGAAAAAGGAAGAGGAAAAGATAGAGGAGGGGGTTAAGGGTTGTACTTCGTTTTTTGCCCCTGAAAAAGAGTCGCGTGATGTGCACATGACTACATTTAACAGATTTTTTAACAGATTCCGTCAAAAGGACTGAAAAAGTACATTTTTGAATTGTGAGGGACTATTTTGCCCCATTTTAAATGTGAGAGACCAAACAAATTATTGGGTGATATGTGAGGCACTTATAGGGTCATTCTCCCAATAAAATATTAATGAAGAAAAGAAATTACTAAAGCCGCTCCCCGGCAGCGGCGCCAAAATTTGGTCGTGTCGTTATGCCACCAAAATTAAAACCTACTCTTCACTAGTATAGAAATGGAGTAAGGTCGTTTCCCAAAGGAACGGATGTATCTTTTCCTTCTACTTGTCACAAACAAATATTAGAAACAATTGAATAAAATAAATTACTAGAGAATTAAATCAATAAGAAAGAAAATCCAGTTAAATTATTGAATCCACACTAATTAATCACTTGATCCTTGATGCAAATATTAAACATGTAATTCAAATCAACCGGTTATAGTTACCGGGAATGCCACTGACATAACCTCATTTCTCCTTACTTGTTGGTAATTAAAAGAAATGCCTTATTAATTACTCTCTAATTAATAAATAACCCAAGAGGAATGCCTCATTAGATTTAATCCATTAACAGCATTAAGATGAGAGAAACCCAATTATGATATGCCCATATGGACGCCATATGCCCATACCATCCCCTTATGTCCACTATCCATGAATGATAGTTTTACCACCTATTAAAACTAAATAGACAATTACACGGATGTACCGTTTTAATTGGCATTAGAATTTCCTACAATATATTAATTATTGCGCATTCTTCAACAATCATAGATAATTCATAAACTCTCTATCACAAGACATAAAAAGGTACTTAAATTACATATTATTTATTTCCAATTAGATCTCACAAGTTGTTAATTAGTGCTTCATCAATTCATTAACTGGAATACTAATTTATAATGAAAACATAATTAAACAAGACATAAAAGAAATGAATAAAAATATATTCATAATAAAAGAAAAACATGTAGTAGACAATCTCTTGTAGATAATTATGGTTGAAGATAATCCAATTCCAAATGCAAAGTAAATAGAGAATGCTTGCCCGAGAACTTATCCACTCAATTATCTAACTAAGATTGCTGAATTTGGAAAATAATGAAGATTCAATTAAATTCAAAAGATAACTTGAATTATTACGTGAAAGCAAAATAAATTCTCTACTTATTAAGAAAAACTAAGCTAAGCTAATAACTCTACTCCTAATGCTTGAGAAAACTAGGCTGCCCACTCCTCTATTTAAAGAATTCTCTCAACAAACAATAACTAAAAATCATGAAGATAGTTCTTAACAAACTCCAAGATCTCAATCTCCAAAAGATTAGGAGATGTAATTACAAAGAAAATATTCTTCCCAACTAATCATAACCACATCTTCCAACAAAATCTCTTCCTTTTAGTAAAATCCTTCTTGGTAAAATCTTCTCTTTCTAGTAAAAATCCTTCCTTCAAATCTTCTCAACTTCTTCTCAACTTCTTGCATCATTTTAGCTCTTTTTTCACCATTCCATTCATCTTTCTCATAAATCTGAAATATAACAAAACCATGAATTACCACACATGAATGCTAATAAAAAATGCATAAGAATCATAACAAATAAATGTAAAATATTAACCTTATCAAATCCTAAATTGTAATATAATTTGATAATTTGATTTAGGTTAAAAAAACTAAATTCGAGTCTAGTTTGTTTACTTGAATTCGGTTAATTCGAATGAAGATTTGATTTTTAAATTCAAATATCATTTTCGGTTTATTCAAATTCAATTCGAATTCGAGCCAAAAACCGAATTCGAATTCAATTCAAATTGGTTTGGTTTTCGAATTTGAGTTTAGAGATGTTCAAACCGAATCGAACAACTCGAATAACCAGAAAACCAAACCGATGAACACCCCTACTGTTTTCTAGAGATACAATGTTGTAGTTTAAGCTATTAGGATGACAATGGAGGTTATTTTTGGTGCGTCGAATTTGGTGTATAACAATCAACCTAAAAACTTTTTATGTGCATAGAGACCAAATTTGCTATGTTAATGGAACCATGACTTAGACTATTTGAATTTTTGTGTGTGTAAGAACAGTTATTGATTGGGTTGCTGAACTTTTGAATGAATCCTTAGTAGCCATAAGAGGTCAATCGATCTCTACTTATCCCCAGGGGCGGATCTAGGCGGGGGCTGGAAGAGGCTGAAGCCCCCGCCATCGTCGCCGAAAAAAATGGAGTAGTATTAGTATTGCTGAAGCCTGAAGTCCGGCCGCTACTCTGCCTCTGCGCTGAAGAGTCGCTGAAAAAGTGGAGCTGGAGAGACGACTGTTTTGAGGGGAAAAAAAAGTCACTTAACAAAACGACGTCGAAGAAGAAGAAGAAGAAGAAGAAGAAGAAGAAGAGGAAGAGGAAGAAGAAGAGGAAAAGGAAGAAGAAGAAGAAGAGTTTTTGAATATGAACTAATATTAGGAATTTTGAATTTAGACAAGATATTTTAGATATAAATCATAGTTTAGAAACTCTAGTTTGTTAATTTTATTTCTTCTTTTTTTATTTAGAGTTTTTTTATTTAAATGTTGTTAATTGTAGTTAATTTTAATTATTAAGTTAATTTGGGTAATTTTATTAAGAATTTTATAAACACATAAATATTTCATTGAGATGTCTATTGAGAATTTGACATAATTCTTATTAATAAAGAGTGTGGTATATATAATACCAATACAGCTGGAAAATAGTAAATACCCAAATAACTAAATGAAGAAAATTATTGAAATAATCCATCCTAAATATGCTTTAATATGCCCCCTCAAGATGGAGTTCCCGAAGTAACACCAATCTTGTTACAAATTTCTTGCAATTTAGGACCAAAAAGTGACTTGGTTAGCGCATCCGCAAGTTGATTCGCAGCTGAAATATGAACCACCCGTAGAGCTGAAGACTGAACAAGTTCGCGGAAAAAGTGATAATCGATTGCAAGATGTTTCATCCGAGAATGAAATACCGGATTGGCAGAGAGATATGTGGCACCAAGATTATCAGAGTAGAGTGCCGGTGTTGCTGGATATTGCACACAAAGTTCAGACAGGAGAGATTTCATCCATTGAAGCTCAGCAGCTGCAGAAGCAATAGCGCGATACTCTGCTTCAGTAGAAGAGCGGGCAACTGTTCGTTGTTTGGTCGACCGCCAAGAGACTGGATTGGCCCCCAAAAAGATGACGAAAGCACCAGTGGAAGTACGATCATCCAAATTGCCTGCCCAATCGTCATCCGAAAAACCATGTAAAACAAAATGAGTAGATGCAGAAAGATGAATACCCATATCACGAGTACCATTAAGATACCGTAATAGACGCTTAACAGCAGCCCAATGAAATTCCGACGGAGCATTCATAAACTGAGACAGTTTATTGACAGCAAAAGAGATGTCCGGTCGAGTCATCCGAAGATGTTGCAAGCCACCAAGTACTTGACGATACATTGTGGAATCAACAGAAGGAGCACCATCATGAAGAATAAGTCTCAAGCCTGGAGATAAAGGAGTCGGAACTGGCTTTGAATCAATCATGTTATGCTTGGCTAACAAGTCTGAAACATACTTGCGTTGACTCAATAAAATTCCATCCGAAGAGGGAAGCACCTCAACTCCACAAAAAAATGACAAATTGCCTAAGTCCTTCGTCGAAAATTTCATGTCAAGATGACGAATAAACTTCTCAATCAGAGAATTATCATTGCCGGTAATAATTAGATCATCCACATATACCAAGAAATAGAGAATAATTGTACCTTGAGAGTAAACAAAAAGAGAAGTGTCTGATGTTGTTGGATGAAAACCCAAGGTACGCAAGAAAGCACGTAATTCCTCATACCAAGCCCGTGGGGCTTGCTTTAGACCATAAAGAGCTTTCTTCAAACGACAAACATGATCCGGAAAATCCTTGTGGAACATTCCCGGTGGTTGCTCCATGAATACCTCTTCCGAAAAATGCCCATTTAAGAAGGCATTGTTGACGTCCAGTTGGCGAATATTCCATGATCGAGTCACCGCAATACTCAAAACTGTGCGAACCGTTACCGGGTTAACAACCGGACTAAAGGTTTCATGAAAATCCACACCCGGACGTTGATGAAAACCACGCGCAACTAATCTCGCCTTGTGCCTTTGTATTGACCCATCCGGATTCCGTTTCAATCGATAAACCCATTTACATCCAACAATATTCTGAGTTTTATCACGAGGAACTAACTCCCAAGTATTATTGCGAAGCAGTGCATCAAACTCAAGGTGCATCGCACGTGTCCAATCCGGATTACTCAATGCTTGTTTAACTGTTGTAGGTTCAATATCCGACGAAATGAGTGTAGTGAGACCATACTTCGGATTGGGCTTAAAAATAGCATCTTTGGAACGAGTTTGCATAGGATGATTATTACTTAGAGGTAACGGAGGCAATTCAAGTTGTGCAGCCGAGGACGGAGAAGACCCATCAAAGGAAGTAGGTGAAGAGATGACTGAATCCGATAAAGAAGCGGTAGAAGTCGGCAAAGAAGCTGCTGAATTTGGCTGACTACGCTCCTGCAAACTTGCTGAACCTGGAACATGCAAAGGACTTGTATCTGCCAGAATTGCTGACGGCAAAGAATGCGGCAGACATGATGGCACTGAGAATGAACTCGGCAGTGATAAATGAGGCCCAAGACTACCGGCAGTTCCTGATAGTCGCGGCAGTGGTGCAGGAGAGTCCCACGGGTTTGCAGAAGTACTGGAGACAGAGGCGGTGTCTACTAGAGATGACGGGGACAAATATGGGAAGATATGTTCAACAAAACGTACATGACGCGAAACAAAGATTTTGTGAGAAGCCAGATCATATCAGAGGAAAGCACTTTGAGTGAGAGAATAACCAAGAAACACACATCGAGCGGATTTAGGAGATAATTTGTGAGACGAATATGGCCGTAGCCAGGGATAACAAAGACACCCGAAAACTCGTAATTTTGATGGATTCGGTTTACAATGAAACAATGCTTCGAAAGACGAGGAAAAAGCTAGATCGACCTTTGGCATACGATTAATTAAATAAACCGCAGTTGCATAAGCAAAAGGCCAAAAAGACAGAGGTAGATGAGCTTGATGAAGAAGTGTCAAACCTGTATCGGAAATATGTCGATGACGCCTCTGCGCATACCCATTGTGTTCAGGAGTATGAGGAGGCGTTGTAAAGTGGGTAATACCATGCATCGACAAAACACTTTTAAGCGCCAAGTACTCCCCTCCATTATCAGTGAACAAAATTTTAATTTTTCGCGAAAAATAATTTTCAACAAGAGCCTTAAACTTGTCAAAAACCGAATGAACATCTGACTTTCTTTTAAGAGGATAGAGCCACACATACTTAGTGAAGTGATCAAAAAATATAACATAATATTTATATCCATCAAAAGAATAAACTGGTGAACTCCACAAGTCAGAAAAAATAACATCAAGGGGAGACAAAGACGTAATACTGGATTGACCAAACGATAATTTGTGGCTTTTATTAATATGACAAGAATTACAAGAAAACGACTGTAATTGTTCATCAGAAAAATTAATATTCAAAACTGATAAAAACTTGTGAAAAATACGAGGAGATGGATGTCCTAAGCGACTATGCCACAAAGGAACACTCGATAAAGAGGAGGAGGCGAGGAGGACAGTTTTGTCGAGACGAAGAGAGACGGTGGACGGCCTATAGTAGACACCCATTTTACGTGCTCCCTGAACCAGTGTAGCCCCCGTGTGACGATCCTGCACCTGAAAATAGGAGTCAAAGAACAAGACAGTGACAGGATTAGCAGAACACAATGCCGAGACTGAGATAAGATTCATCGTCATCGCCGGAACAAACAAAACATTCAAAAAATGCAATGGCTGGTTCTGAACATGAATGGAAAAATATCCAGTATGAGAAATTGAAAGTGCATTACCATTACCAATCACCACATTATCAGTTGACGTGTACGGTGAATGAAGGGACAGGTTAGCCAAATCCGTTGTGACATGATGAGAAGCACCAGAGTCTACGACCTCCCATGATGTATAGCTGAGTTTGCCGAATAATACGGAGATGATTGTGGACTTTGACCACGGGGCGGCGAGAATGGGAGAGAGGCCAAAGCAGATTGTGGAAAAAACTGGCGTTGTGAAGCAGAGTGATCAGTGATGCGACAGAGTTGACACTTCCCTTGGTAACCAGTTGTCGGGGCAGCTTGTTGAGGACGAGGAGTCCATTGTGGATGTGAGGGCGGGCGAAACGACCTGTTGGTGTTGTTGGTGTAGAATGGCCTATTGTTCTTATTGAGATTTTTGTTGCCGTTTTTGCTGAATGACGACGGCGAGGAGTGAGCCACCAGTGCAGTGGTTGGATCAGATGAGGATGTCCCCAATGTCTTCGGCAATTTACAATTTGCCTCTTCATTAAGAAGCTGCTCAAAAAGTTCTTCAAAAGAGACAGGATCTTGGCGAATTTTGAGTGCTGTACCAACAAGATTATAGACTGGATTTAGACCTTTAATAATACGAAGAACAAGATCCTCCCAATCAACCTTTTGTCCCATCAATGCAAGAGCATCAACGTTTCGCTTGATGTCTTGCATAAACTCCGTGATGGATTGGTCACCTTGCTCGGGTGCCAATAAATTGGTACGATGAGTGGTGATTCTCCCTCTCGATGGCTTAGCATAAATCGACTCTAGAGTTTTCCATGCGTCCATGGACGTGGTGGCCGTGGCAAGAAGATAAACAAGAGACGGGGAGATCGACCCAACAATTGCGTTTAGTAGCAATTGATCTTGACGAAACCAAAAATCATAGTCAGGATTTTGAACAGATGTAGTGGTTCCAGGATTCATGATTGTGAGGTCCGGGCATTTGTGAGATCCATCAACAAAACCAAACAAACCATAACCATGCAGAAGAGAATTGAATTGAACTCGCCAAGAAGGATAATTGGGATATTTACCTAAATATTGCTAAAAATGACCAAAATTAAAGAAATAATGTTGTTTTTAATATTCTTCCAAAAATAGGTAATTCGTAATTTCAGATTGCGACTTCTTCTTTATTTTATTATTTTTTAAATAAAAATAGAATATAAATTTTATGTTTAAAATCTTGCCTAGCAAACATAAAAAAATTTCAATTCAAACACTGTAAACGACTTAATTTTCACTGTTAGCATGAAATATTATTTTTTACTTCAAAAATATATAAATTTTATAATCTGATAAAATTCATATATTTTCTTAATTGATACATAGTATATTCACAACGGCTTAATTTTCATTGTTGGAATGAAACATTTTTTTTTTGTACTTCAAATATATATAAATTTTATAATTTGATAACATTCATATCTTTTCTTAATTGATATACAATAAATACATAATAACTTAATTTCCATTGTTGGCATGAAACATCTTTCTTTACTTCAAAAATATATAAATTTTATAATTTGATAAGATTCCTACCTTTTCTTAAATGATACACAATACATACATAACGTTTTTAAACAAAAAATAATAAAAATTAAGTGCATATTTTGTGCAAGTTTGAAAAAATTCATATTTTGTGCATATTTTGTGAATATACTATGGTCTTATATTTTGTGCAGACATCCAACAAACAACCGGCCAACTGCTATAGTCACCCCAAAGATCCCATAGGAAAGTAACCCATTCTTTCTTCCAGCTGCAACCAGCACAGGACTGAAGACCCCACCAAATACCACAGCCTGCCTCAAGAGTGACAGTGCAGTAATATGGAACTATTGCATTTCGCTATTTCTTTCTTTCTTTCTTTTATTTTGACTGATTGTTAAAAGATAAATTGATCCACATTTATGTATCCCTTTTTGGTTTTTCATCTTGATTGGCGTGCTTGACTGATCTTATACTGCCTAAGTTTCACGAAAATGTGACTCAAATCTGGTGCTGAGAATTCTTCTGCTTGCATATAGTGGCCGTGTTATGCTAAAATGTAATTTATTCAAGCATTGTGTTTCTTGATACCGGGTTTGAGTTAATATTTTATTTTATTTTTTAGATTATGTCCACTTCAGGAGTATCTTTTATTGTAAAAACTGGCTATACCTGGAGAGAAGTTTCTGTATGGGTGATGTAACTTTGTTAAGAAAGTCCATGTTGTAGTTCCGAGAGCATTCGCAATTGTTTGTTGCTGGAGTTAAGAAAACGATTTGGATGGATACCATTCTCAAATCTTTCAATGTTATTTGTGACTTTAAAGTACTTGGCCATTAATATCTGTGAAGCTCCTCCTTTTGTTTGCATCTCTTTTTTTTTTTTTCCTTTCGTTGATGAGAAGGGATATTCAATAATGCAGGAGGCCATTCAAAATATTTTGCCTCACAATTGGTACAATCACCTTACTTGAGCAGCTGCAAATTTAAAGATTTCCTACCAAAACCTTTTTACAGGCTCTAAACATTTGCTTGTGACACTTTACACAACAAATTTGGTGTTAATTTGACAACTAGAAAGCAGTTGAGAACCTGTGAATTTATCCAGGACTAGCATACTGAACAACTATAAACATATCACTTTGCATTTGATGAGCATGGACTACAATCACTGATTGAATATTAAGCCGAGTATGCCGCTGCGAGGAACTCTTCCTCAAAGGTTATTCTTGTTATTATATAATTCTCACGCATATGACTACATATCCATTTTGGCCTTTCTCCATAACCAATTCTCTAGCTTCTTATTCACAAATCTACAAAAATGAAACTGTTTGGTACCTATATGGGCAAGGGAACATAAACAGGTTACAGTAGGCCTAGCATATGTAGGCATAAATATGTGCAAGGTCGGCTGGGGCAAGAAGAACCACAACCGAATCTGATTATCAACTAAGAGAGTGAATTTGCTACACAACTCTTGTAATTCTCTTAATGAAGCTACGTAATGTACCTGAGATAGTGCCCCTTCTTCAACAACTTGAATAGCAAAAGTTATGCAGATGATTATACCTTAGTACATGGTCATTTGCATCAGTGTCAACCTAAACAAAACCTGCGTTTGGAATCTTTATTCCAACGGGTTAGTATGTCTTCTACACCATTATAATTGAGAACATTCAATGCATGTCTGCTGCACAAATAACCCCTGAAATTAAACAAGCTGCAAATGCAACGTATTTCCATTTTGAGTTGTCTCGTAAAGAACCTCCTACTGCCTTTCCATCTACTTAAACTCCTTCTTTAACAACAAATGTTAGTATAGGCCCGGTCATGCTAACTTGCCTAGTGTTGAAGCAGCAAGCGTACATCCATTCAACTTCAGTTGGAACAATTCTCAAATATTTCCTTTGTATATGTTTTAGAAAAGCTGTAACTCAAAATTACATTTTGTTTTCAATTCAAAGCTTGAATTTCTGGAGTCGATATCTTTCATATGCTTTCTTTGCCACAAATTCCTTGAAAGATGTATGTTTGTGTACATAACCATCAAAAAATGCTTTTGGATCCTCATTTTCCTTACAAAAGAAGAGTCCTTTAAGTACACTGGCACCCATCATATAATGATTGAAGCCACTTGTTATCCCCAAGCCCATGCTGACTGATCAAGTTACCCCAGGAACTTTCAAACTCAGATCTGTTTAGAGAATCATAAACAGCACGATTAAGCTGCTTCTTGATAGCTTCATATCCCTTCAATCCACCCAATTTTTCAGGAACACGCTGCATGATAACAACGACGAGCCCCAGGGAAAACTTCAGATTGGTCAGTGCCTGCCTAACATACATGTTAGCCATTACTTGAACAACCAAACAAAGTACTCAACTGACTCATGCCCAAGAAAACCGCATCCCAAATAACACCGACTGTCCATGGTGGTTTACTCCTACAAAAGAAACCAAAGGCACCTCATACTTATTAGTCAAGCTAGTTGTGTCGCAGAAACAATTATATGCACATCAGCCCAGAATACATTTCTCAACCATCCATCATCATCAAGATCCATTAAGTAAAAGAAACTTGGATTTGGCACAAGTAATTATAGATTAAATGTGCATCTCCTTCTTTAAGTTCCAAATGCTTTGAATGATCAACTAAACCAAATCACAATAAATAAAAATATATTTGTGAGGAGAGGAATTACAATCACAAGATCTCACGTATGACACAACTACCATACAACACCACAATCCGTTAGTCCACGGAATTTCTCTAAGTCGCCATATGGCTTTTTCTCTCAACACCTCTTTGAGGTTTTTCTCTTACAACTCCTCACATTACAAAGATCCTTAACACATTCTATTTATAGTGTTAGAGGTTTCTTAATTCAACACTTTTCCAATTCCTACCAACAACTAATTAAGAAACAAATACTACTAGGGAACAACTTTAAACTTAAGAAACAAAACAAATTAGGAAATTACTAATTAATAAAAGTTTAGTTTAATTTTCCAACAAATCCCCTTTAAACTAAACTTTCCATATATGATCAATACCTTCAAGCTCACGTGCTTGAATTTCTTTTGAAATTTCTTTTGCCGTTTGGATCTTGTATTTGATCTTCTTCTTAATCTTCATCTTCATCTTCATCTTCACATGTAACTTGAGACGAATTTTGTAATTCCGAATCTTGAAATCTTCAAACATGTTTTCTATTCCTCTTTCTTTATCACAAAACTCCCATATATCAATATTCCCTTCTATCAAAGAATGACCAATATAATTTTCAAGAATCAAAAAATCATATTGTTCAACTTGAACAATATTTTCAATATCTTTTATCTCAACAATGTCACTTTCACTAGTGATATTTTTATCACCTTCAACCATGTATATGGTTTCTTTTTCCTCTTCAAAATCGATGATTTCGTTTTTCTCTTCATAAATGAAATCACCAACCTCCTTTTCTTCTTTATTCACAAGAACAACAAATCCATCCACATCTTCACAAACGTGAAGTTTCATTGTATCATTGTCTTTATTGTTTTTGTTTAACTCAGCATTAGTCCCTTCAACAAAATCACACAAATATTGTTCACCAATATTGTCAATTTCTTTTTTCTCCACATACTCATCAACATGAATTTCTTGTTCTTGCTCTACCGAACAAATAATATCTTCATCTTCTTCAATTGAATCAACAGTTCTTTCATTCACCACTTCCATAACATGATCATAACCCCAATCTCCTTCCTTGAGATTTTCAATTTGTAAAGTGGATTTAATACTTGAGAATGAAGGATCAACAGTTGGTTGTTGAGGTTGTTGAACTTGCTCACTTTGGTGATTATTGTTTTCTTCCTCAATATAGAAAGACACTTGTGTTTGCTCAATTGATACCATTGGCTCTTTAGAAGACCAATTTGAAACGCTTTGTTCATCAAAGATAAAATCTCTGATCACAATCACATTTTCTGTATTTTCTGTCTGACCATTCAATTTTTCATTAATTCTTTGTTCAAATCGAATTAATGAACGCTGCAATTCCTCAATATTCAATGTTGCCAAATTCTTGGTCTCTATCATCAAGGCTACAAAATACTCAAACTTCAAGGGCAGTGTATTGAGAACCTTTGCAATAAAAATTTCATCTTGCAATACATGACCATTTAATTTCATCTCGTCTTTAATCACCAACAGACGAGAAAAATATGACTCAATGGATTCTGTCTTCTCCATCGTGCAAAGATCGAATCTTTTTTGTAACATCAGTAAATTATTTTTCATGGTGTAAAGTTCATACCTTTTTGTCAACAGCAAGAAATTATTGTGTTGAAGCATGTCAACACCTCTATATGTCTTTTCCAAAATATCCCAAGCCTTCTTCGCAGTTTTGGCCGTTGAGATTTTTAGATAAACCATTTGATCAATGGATTGATGAATTTGAGACAACGCCATTTTTCCTTGCCTCATTTTCTCCACAGGAGCATCTTCAGGTACTTCATTTTGAACGTATTGGATCAAATCAAAAGCTTCCAAATGGATTTCCATCTGATCTCTCCAAATATTATAATTTTGTTTTCCCTTCAGTTTGAACAACACAAATTATATTTTCCATCATGATTAATCAATTATAACCTTGCTCTGATACCAATTTGAAGGAACGAAATTAACCAAATCACAATAAACAAAAATATATTTGGAGGAGATGAATTACAATCACAAGATCTCACGTATGGCACAACTACCATACTACACCACAATCCGTTAGTCCACGAAATTTCTCTAAGCCGCTGATATAACATAATCCAGTTCAGTATTTCCTAAAATATAGGGATAAGATAATTGTTATCGTAACAAACTTCTGAGATCCTAGGAGGCGAAAAATATGGAAGATATAGAAGCTGTTTAACGGTAAGGTAATCTTAATTATATAGGTGAATTTAATAAGGAGATTATTCATTCAATCACTAACTTAAGCATCGGAGTAGAATCCCCGGGGACCACCTCGGGACTTTGCTCGAACGCTATTTTGTTTTACAGATATACTTTCGTGATCATTGTTTGGAGCTCGGACATTCCAGCTCGGTGACTTCAGATTTACCCGAGGTGCAGTTTTCAGCTTCATCAATTGGCGCCATCTGCGGGAACCGTACAAAAGTTTCTTACTAGAAGTTGTTTGATTGATGGCAAATACAAGGTCGATAAGGGGAACGGGACAAACTAGCCGGCGAGAAGGGGAAGGACGATCTTCACCATCTCACCAAAGCCCGGAAAAGTCGAAACAAGGAGATAACCCCATTACCCCTGAGATGATGAAGATTTTCGCCAAACATTATGAGGAAATGGAAGCTATGGTGAAAGAAGCTCGAAAGAAGAAAGAGGATCAGCAGAAGGATCGAGAAAAAGCACATCTGGTGATTAGTGGTGAGTCTGATGGGGAGAACGATAGGAAGTCTGAGACTCAGCCTTTCCTTCGAACTGGAGGTGGGGAGAATGTTAACCGGGAGATAGGAAACAATACTGGGAAAAGAAGGTCTAGAAGAGAAAGTCCTCTAACGAAGGAGATCACTGATTTTCCTTTACCTCCCCGCTTCAAGTTACCACAGTTACAAGCTTACACTAGAGATTCGGACCCCAATGATCATATTCACATATTTGAGTCCACAATGGATTTCTTGAAGGCACCAGAGGAAAAAAAGTGTCAGGCGTTTCCTACCACCTTGGAGGGAAAAGCCCGTCTTTGGTATGAGGGTTTGAGGCCAATGAGTGTGGATTCTTTTTCTCAACTTTGCGATCTCTTCTTCAATCGTTTTCTTCAACGAAAAAAGTTTGATAAGTCTACAGCAGAGTTACTGAATCTTCGTCAGGGGGATAGTGAATCTTTTCGGAGTTATATGGGAAGATTCAATGACGAAAGTTTGCAAGTGAAAAATTGCTCTGAGGATGTTTTGGTGGGAGCATTTCTTAATGGTTTACGACCCGGGCGCTTTTATACCAAGATAGCTACTGACCCACCAAGTGATATGGAGGAACTGATGGACCGAGTTGAGAAATATGCTAAAGGAGAAGAGGCGGATCAAAGGAAGAAAGATAATGACAAACGAGGGGTAAGAGCCCGGGACGAAGGGAAGAAGAATGTAGCGCCAGGGAGGCGGTCGAAAGTTTTTGATCGCCTCAATCCCTCACGTCGCATCATGGAATCATCCGTGAGAGACAGAATAACGACTCCCCTTAACAGAACTCGGACGGAGATTTTAGCCATCGCTGGTAGACAGGGTATCTTGAAGGCCCCGGCTAAGATGAATGCACCGAATCATAAAAGTAACAGAGATCTCTTCTGTAATTTTCACCAGCAGCATGGGCATGTCACCGAAGATTGCACCGATCTGAAAAGGGAAATTGAGGATTGTGTACGTGAGGGATATTTGCAGGAGTTTGTGAAGACAACCTACAAGGTATCACGAAGGCCTTCGTATCCAGAAAGGCGATCACCATACCGACCTCAGCTCGGAGGAAATACCCGGAATGAGGGTAAGCGTCAGCGGCCTAACGATTATCCCCCAGCTCGGGATGTGACTGGTGAAGGTCACGCCAGTCTTGGAGGGTTAGAAGGGGGAGAAAGCAATTCTGTGCGGAAGAACAGGTGTCGACGAATAACCGAACAGGAGCCTATGGGGAAAAGGTTCAAACCTTTAGAGACCATTATTTTTTCTGAAGAAGACGCTGTACCAACAAAATTCCCTCATTCAGATGCCCTCATAATAAGAGCTAACATTGCCAATAAGCTAGTGCATCGGGTTTATGTGGATGATGGCAGCTCGGTGGATATCTTATATATTAACGCGTTTGAACAGCTGGAGGTGGACCCCAAGCACCTCCGACTGAGCCCAACTCCGTTGGTCGGCTTTTCTGGAGAGGCTGTTCAGCCTATGGGAATTGTGACATTGCCAGTCACCATAGGAGAATATCCGAGGAGCCGAACAGTATACACCGACTTTGTAGTGCTAAATTCACCCTCTCCCTACAACGTGATAATTGGTTGACACACCATGGTAAAGTTGAAGGCGATATGGTCACCATATCACCTGGTAATGAAGTTCCCCACTGATGCAGGGATAGCCACAATACGGGGAGATCAAGAAGCTGCCTGGAGGTGTTACATGGTAGCTATAAGGGGAAAGCATCAATTAGTTCGGGATATTCACGTAAATTGTGTACAAGGGAAATCAGGAATTAGAGGCCCAACAAAAGTACGGGAACAACATCCCGTGAAAAGCATCGACTTTGAATTTAATGATGAAGAGATATTGAAGGTCTCAATTGATTGTGCCCGACCTGAGAGAACGATCCAGGTCGGTAAACATATTTCTGAACCAGCTCGGCAGGGTTTATTGAAGCTTCTCAAAGAATATAGAGATGTTTTTGCTTGGGATTCAAAGGAAATGGGAGGAGTTTCCCTCGAATTGATAACTCATTCACTAAATATCCGTGAGGATGTAAAGCCCGTGCAACAGAAGAAAAGAAATTTTGCTCCCGAACGGAAGCAAGTCATCCAGGAAGAAGTTAATAAGTTGCTGAAGGATGGTATTCTTGGAGAGGTTAAGTACCCGACCTGGATTGCAAATTCGGTGATGGTTAAAAAAGTCGGTGGGGGATGGCGGATGTGTATCGATTTTACAGATCTGAACAGGGCCTGCCTAAAAGACTGTTATCCTCTTCCATCTATAGATCAGATTATCAATGCCATAATTGGTTTTGATATGTTGTGTTTCTTGGATGCATATAAAGGGTATCACCAGATACTAATTAATCCGACGGATGCTGAAAAGACTGCATTTGTCACTAATCAAGGTACTTTTTATTACAAAAAATGCCGTTTTGGTTGAAGAACGCTGGAGCTACTTATCAGCGTTTGGTGAATCAAATTTTTCAAAAGCAGATAGGCCGAAATCTGGAGGTTTACATAGATAATATGGTGGTTAAAAGTAAAGCAGAAGAAAGCAGGGTGGATAATTTAAGAGAGACATTTGACACCCTCCGGCAGGTCGGCTTGAAGCTGAATCTTGAAAAATGTGTATTCGGAGTCAGCTCGGGAAAATTCTTGGGATTTATTGTGTCAAAGAGAGGAATTGAGGCTAATCCCAAGAAGTTGGAAGCAATAATTGCTATGGAAGCCACCAAGAGTATGAAGGAAGTACAAAAGCTGACTGGTTGTATGGCAGCTCTGAACAGATTTTTATCTCGAGCATCTGAGAGGGGATTACCTTTCTTTAAGCTCTTGAAGTCTGCCAAGAATTTTGAATGGAACGAGGAATGTCAGAAGTATTTTGAGGAGTTGAAAGAGCATTTGAAGCAGTTGCCTACCTTGTCTGTTCCAACCTCAGGTGAACCCCTATTCCTGTACTTGGCGGTATTTGAGTTGACAATTAGTGCAGTTCTTGTGCGGGAAGAATAGGGGGTACAGAAACCTGTTTACTTCGTAAGTAAGGCTTTACATGGAGCAGAACAAAGATACCCAGATATTGAGAAATTGGTAATGTCTCTAGTCTTTGCAGCAAGGAGATTGAGACCATACTTTCAGGGACATCCAATTTGCGTCTTGACAGACCAGCCTATCAGGCAGATATTGTACCGACCTGAGACTTCTGGGCGACTGGCGAAATGGGCTGTTGAGCTTGGGGAGTATGACATCGTTTTTAAGCCCCGGACAGCAATAAAGGGTCAGGCTCTAGCCGACTTCATTGCGGAAATGCCAAGAATGAAAATGGAGGAAGAATTACCTCTGGTAGAGGTGATCTCGTCAGTGACAGATAATGAATGGAAGTTATTTGTTGATGGAGCTTCAGCTGGAGAAGAAGCAGGAGCTGGGTTGGTGTTGGTGAGCCCGGAAGGTAATGAGTTAGCATACGCTTTAAAATTTGAATTTATCGCTTCTAACAATGAATCAAAATATGAGGCCTTAATCACTGGGTTAAAGCTTGCGTTATCAGTAGGGGCTCAACATATAAGAGCTCACAGTGATTCCCAGCTGGTGGTTGAGCAATTGACTGGGAGATATGCCACTAAAGATACGATGATGAAGAAGTATTTGAGTGTGGTACAGAATTTGACAAGAAAATTTAAAAGTTTCAAGATGGAGAAAATCTCCCGGTCTCAGAATCGAAGAGCTGATGCGTTAAGTAAGCTTGCTTCTTCTACTTCATCTCACCTTAATAAACATGTATGGGTTGAAACACTTCCTGAGCGGAGTATCGTCGTAAAGGAGATTATGAATGTAGGAAACTCTGAGAATTGGATGACCCCGATTTATAATTTTTTGAAATCGGGGAATTTACCAGAGGATAAGTCAGCAGCTCGGCGGGTGCGTATGCGTGCTGCTCGGTATGTAATAGAAGGGGAAATTCTATATAAGAAAGGGTATTTGAAGCCATTGCTGAGGTGTGTGGATTCCGAACAAGCTCAGTACGTGCTTTATGAGATTCATGAAGGAATATGCGGGTCGCATGTCGGATCCCGGATGCTAGCAAGGAAGGCACGTTTGCTCGGTTATTTTTGGCCTACAATGTTTGAAGACGCTGCTCAAGTGGTGAGAACGTGCGAGAAGTTCCAAAAGTATGCGACAAGGACACATAACCCTCAGGTTCCATTACAATCTTCTGTTTCTGTTTGGCCATTTTATCAATGGGGTGTGGATCTACTTGGGCCTTTTCCTGAAGCTCGAGGTCGGTATAAGCATCTCATTGTAGCTGTTGACTATTTTACGAAGTGGGTGGAAGTAGAACCCTTAGTGCACATTTCGGGAAAGAATGTTATTAGGTTTTTCTGGAAGAATATCCTTTGCAGATATGGAATACCTGGGGTAGTTATATCCGATAATGGTAGGCAATTTGCAGAAGAACCATTTAAGTCCTGGTGTCACTCACTTGGAATTCGACAGAAGTTTACATCTGTTGCTCATCCTCAGACTAACGGTCAAGCGGAGGTGTCTAACCGGATAATTCTACAGGGGCTAAAGACACGTTTAGAACGTTCTAGTAGAGATTGGGTTGAGCACTTGCTGATGGTATTATGGTCGTACCGAACTACACTAAGGACTGCGACTGGAGAAACACCTTATAACCTTACGTATGGTACCGAGGCTGTTCTTCCCCTAGAAATTGGTTTGCCAAGTCCTCGAGTCTTATTGTTCCGGGAAGAAGAGAACCGAGAAGAACTTCAAGTAAATTTGGATCTTCTGGAAGAAAGAAGGATGATGGCTCAGCTAAAAGATTTTAAGTATAAAGAAGTAACAGCTCGGTTTTATAATAAAAGAGTGAAAGACAAATATTTTACAGTTGGTGATTTGGTATTAAGAAAAGTGGAAGCTAGCCGAGTTGGGAAGACAGGAAAACTTGATCCCGTATGGGAAGGACCTTACCAAGTAGAAGAGGTGTCTTCAACCGGGTACTGTAAGTTAGCTCGGTTAGATGGAAAAATTGTTCCAAGAACCTGGAACTTCCAGGATTTGAGGAAGTATTATTAGATCGGGATTTATTTTTTAGCTTGTAATTGTTCTCAGTTCAGGGTTTATCTTTGATATTTGAATTTTGTTTAAACGATGCAATAAAAACCAATTGATTCGAATAAAACTATTCATTGGTTGATTATCTCGGAGAATGAACTCTGGAAAATATTTTCAATTAAGACGATTCCAGAGAAAATGAGTCTCGGGAAAGGAATCTATTCCTAAAAGAAGGCATTTTTAAGTGAAATCCTTAAAATATGTTATTATAAAAACCCGAGCTGAAGCCCTGGGTAGAAATAATTCCTGGGAAAGTAAATCTCCGGAAGTAAAATATACGAAATTTTAAGGAAAATCCAAAACAGGGGATTAAAATCCAACATAATCCTTAGCAATAATTTTGAAACAAGAAATTATTTAAAGTACGCAAATATTCCTCAAGGCTGCTCCATCTCCTTTTCTTTATCCAGCTCGGGGATGTTCACCTCGGGTGTTTCGTGAACAGGGGTAGATGGGATGAATTGTTTCATGGAAATCCCGAGCTCGCCTCCGGTCAGTTCCTTGAAAACAGCATTAACTTTCTCTGCTGCGTCAGCTTCACTTCTAAGCTCTTGTCTGGGAGGTACAATTCCTGTAGAGTCTGGACAGCATCATTATAACCGAGCTGAGCAGCGGGAACATTCATCTTTGCGGCATTTCAGCAAATTCAGGAGACTTCAGGAAATTCTCCACTGCTTTGGTTGAACCCTGCTCTTTGTGAAAATTATATCTGCGTTTCCAGCTTTCGCAGTGTCTTTCCTAAACCAGGATGGATGAACTTAGTTTCTGATTTTCAGTGCGAAGATCTCCAGATTTTTTCTGCTCGCTTTCCACTGCAGAAGTTAGCTTCTGAACTACGGAGCGAAGATCTACAGATTTTTTCTGTTCGGCCTCAAAGTTAGAAGTAACTTGCTGAACCTGTGATTGGAGACCTTCAGACTTTTTCTGCTCGGTTTCCAAGTTAGAGCGGAGGTCGGCGGCTGTTTTCTTTTCTGATTCCAGATCAGTCTCCAGTTTGGATTGGAGGTCAGCAAATTTTCTCTTCTCACTATCCAGCTCGGCCCGAAGGGTTGATAATTGTTCTAAAGAGCGCATGACTTCAAGGGTTCTGGCAGATAAAACCACGCCCTACAAAGTAAAGTTAAGGATAGAATAAGCATAAATTGAGAATTAAGAAATAAGGTAAGGTAACGAGCATTGAGCTGCATACCTGCGCAGCATGTAAGGCTATGACGTTAATCAAGCTGTCGTTGTCTAGCTGCCTTAATGACTCTAAGTCCCGAGGCAGAACTCCTTCACCCAACCACTGATGAGCTGATGCTGGGGTGAGCACTCGGGAGTTACGGTTAAAGCCCCAGCCTGGGCAGAATTTGATCCCCTGGATGAGTAACAGGGACATATGAGATGGGTACCATGGCAGGATTAAGACGGGACAGGAATCCAAAGTCAGCGTCTTGGGAGAAGTTGAAAGGGATAGCGGGGAAAAGGGGAGTTGGAATAAGTTTTGTTGCTTCAAAGGGTGTGCCCTGATGAATATCTTCGGTAGGCGAGGTCGGTGGATTTGGAGTAGTTATTTTCTTGCTCGGTGGAGCATCTTGCACAATTGAGGTCGGAGGGTTCCTCTTAGAGCCCCTTTTTCTTTTATTTTTCTCCTCGGGTAGTGGAGGTAAATCTGAGCTGGCAACTTTCTCCTAGGGTATGGAGGTAAACCCGAGCTGGCAACATTGGGCTCGTGAGATGATGTTGGAATATTTAAGGGAGGTACAGTGTCCGCAGCAGGAGTTGCCGGTGGTGCAGAAGCTCCCGGGCTGGATTTACCCGAAGAAGAAGCGGTAATAGTCACCTTGTTTCTCTTTAACATGATCATTTGTGCAATATCCATCACTGAAACAAGAGAAGACATCAGAAAGGAAAAAAAATTAGAGTAAAATTCCCAATAGCTATGGCATAAAAAAATGGACTTACATTCAACCCCATATTTATCCTTGGAACCCTTGTGTTCAGAGTCAAGAACAGCACTTAACCCGCCTTGAATCAAGATTTTCTCAGATAATCGGGATACGTCAAGAGTGATTCCTAAAGATTCAAGCGTATGTTCTCCACTATTGTTATATGATCTTCTGGGTTGCCTATCGGTTATACTACTGACAACTTTCCAAGGATGGTTTTGTTCAATGAACTCTGCGTGAATGAAAAAGAAGCGTTTTTTCCAATGATGAATAGAACTAGGGAACTTCTGTAGAAGGGCTATCGAATTGGGACGTCGGTTAAAATAGAACCATCCCAATTCATTAGGAGTTGTTTTCAAAGAAAAAAATCGCCTAAACAGAGGGAGGGTGCAAGACACTTTACAGTGAACACATAGTAGTTCAAAACAAACGATTGTTCTAATGGAATTTGGGGTGAGCTGACTTAGATTTACCTTATAATGGTTTAGGGCATTCAGAAGTAAGCCTGAAAGAGGAATCCTAAGGCCGGCCTGGAGTTGGTGTTCATAAAGAGTTATAAAACCCTGAGGGGGGTGTGAAGCTCGGTCATTTTTTGACGAGCTCTAACAGGCAAATTTTCTGGAACAAAATATTTGGTTAAAAGTTGGTCAATATTTTTTCTATTCAAGGTAGAGGAGATGGAATTTGCTAGAATCCCCTCAGTTCTGTCTTCTACATTTTCGTTGTTTGGCTCAGTAGTTCCTATTTCGCTACTTTGCTCGGACATCTTAACATCATTATCTGGGTTAGAAGATTCCATCTTTGGGGCCTCTATTGTGCTATTATTTAAAGGATTGACTCTGAGAGATTGCCTAACTGATCTTCTAAGAGAAGTTGTCGTCTTAGAAGAAACTGGAGATTCACTATTGACTGGAGGTGGAACACTATGAACAGATGGTGAGGGGTTCTTATTACCTATGGATTCTACGCTAATATTCATTGACGGAGTATGAGAAGCCGAAGGTTCGACATAAGATGCAGATTTAACGGGTTCAGAAGAATTAGAATGCTCTTCAGAAGACATACTTGAAATCAAGTGCGATTTTGAGGAAATTCAGCAACAGATGGAGAACAAGCTCAGAAATCAATCTCAATTTATGGAAGAAGAGATAAGAAGGTTACCGTCTCTAGTTTTTGAAGTTGAATTTTAACTCAGAGGTACGAAAAGAGGAGAGATTCAAAATTTGTAAAGGTGGTTGCAAATAATTTTGAAATCGGAATATATCTATCGGGGAAGGATAAACATATTTTTTAAAAATGCGTGCAAAGCATTATTGAAGCGTCAATCATAAAAGCGTTATTGCTGATACCGAAGCGTCTTTCATCATCAATCCGAGAGTAGTAATCATGTCTTCCCAATATCGAAATATCAGCCCAAAAACCAAAGGAGATTAGCTCGGGAATATCTAGATGTTATTATCAGCTCGGAATTAAACAATTTTATACCGACCTGAGGAGGTATTTATATAACATAATCCAGTTCAGTATTTCCTAAAATATAGGGATAAGATAATTGTTATTGTAACAAACTTCCGAGATCCTAGGAGGCGAAAAATATGGAAGATAGAGAAGCTGTTTAACGGTAAGGTAATCTTAATTATATATGTGAATTTAATAAGGAGATTATTCATTCAATCACTGACTTAAGCATCGGAGTAGAATCCCCGGGGACCACCTCGGGACTTTGCTCTAACGCTATTTTGTTTTACAGATATACTTTCGTGATCATTATTTGGAGCTCGGACATTCCAGCTCGGTGACTTCAGATTTACCCGAGGTGCAGTTTTGAGCTTCATCAGCCGCCATATGGCTTTTTCTCACAACACCTCTTTGAGGTTTTTCTCTTACAACTCCTCACATTACAAAGATCCCTAGCACCTTCTATTTATAGTGTTAGAGGTTTCTTAATTCAACACTTTCCCAATTCCTACCAACAACTAATTTAGAAACAAATATTACTAGGAAACAACTTTAAACTTAAGAAACAAAACAAATTAGGAAACTACTAATTAATAAAAGTTTAGTTTAATTTTCCAACATCAACTTTAGAGTTTCCACTGCATGCTGCATCCACAACTGTAGTTTGATACAACTTTATAGTATGAATCTCTGTAACAGGTTCTGGTTGCTGTGTTTTCTAGGCAGTAAGAATTATTTTCTTATGTGACTTATAAAAGCGTTTGACTTCAGGGCTCACTAGATGATTGTGCTGAAGCTCAACTTCAACTATTCGCCACCTTTTAGAGTCAATAAGCTTAATGACTATCATTGCAGTACAACCAGTCCTTGTTTCCGGTCTTGGATTGTCTACTTCACTTTTTTTTCTCTAGTTTTCTTGAATTATAAAGTGTAGCAATCAAAATCAATAACTAAAACCAAACAAGAGATCGATAACAAATGCACAATCAGAATCCTTCATCGTCCACTCTTAAATGGACGGGGGAGTGGGAAAGGGAAAGGGATCAATCGTTGGAAGCTAGTGATGGATAAATCCGCAAGACCGACCTACTCCCCCTTCAACCGACCTGATGAATAAGCCTTCCAGAACTAACCCTTTATGCACAATCAACACTTCTATAGCTAACTTCCAAGGGATATTTCCTGTCAAAGCTCCGATGGTTCAATGAATAATTGTATTCTATTTATTGCCCTTAGGCCAGAGAGGCTAGTATTTATAAGAAGAGAATTTCGAACCTTAATTAGGATTTAAATATCTAATACAATCCATAAATATATAATCACATAAATATTTTTTAATTAATTTATGGAATATTTTATACAATCTATAAATATATAATTACATAAAATACTTTTTAATTAATTTATAGAATATTTTATACAACCTAAAAATATATAATTTAAAGTTGCAATAGAAAGTGTTTTAATTTAACATGAATTGTGATGGAACTTAATGATTATTTAATTAATTTTCTAATAAATTTGTGCTATTTTAATTTATGTTAATATAGAGTTTAAAAAAATCATAAGTTCAAGTCAAACTTAATTAAAAATTGTAATAGAATGTGTTTCAATCTAGTAAGAGCTGTGATAAAACTTAATGATTATTTATGTATGAAATTATAATATATTTAGAATCTTTATTTTATTAATAATTATTTTTATTTAAGAAATTTATTAAATGAACACTTAAATACTCTTATTTCATGTATAATTGTAATAGAACTAAAATCAAAACATCAATTTTATTTATTTCCAATTTATAATTATATTTGAGTAAATTTATCAGATTTTTGGTTGTATTATAATAAAACTCAATGCCTAAAATAAAAAATCATTAAATCATATTATAACTCATATTAATTCTAAACAATTTGTAAATAAATACAATTATTTAAATTAATTAAATCAATAACTCAAAAATATGTTATGTCCATAATAATAAATCAATTTAAATCTAACATTTAATTTCGGTTAAAGTAATGATAAACATTAATATCTTGTGAGATCAAATTGGACTAAAATACCTTATTAATTAAGTTCCTTTTTGTGTTCTGTGATTGTGAGACTTGAGTCTTAAATCTTACTTATTTTGATGATTAACAAACAATTATGTTTATGCTAATGGTTGCAAAAGTGTTTCAATATAATAGAAATTCAAAGAAGCAAAGCATGGAGATTTATCAAGCAAAGGAAGAGTTGAAATCGCAAAAGAAACAAAAGAATGGTAAATTAGGTCATTTCCCCAACCCTAAACCCTAATTTGTAAATAGCTCAAGAAATTGTTTTACTCGTTTAAGGCTCAAGTAAAAATGTTTTCAAAAATAATTTAGTCTTTAAATGAACTTCAAAATGTTGTTAACACACGTGCACAAAGTCATACATAGATGCAAAAATGATTTGGAAAACGAAAATTGAAAACAAGTTGAAAAGAAATAGGATCGGACGACCATGGCAAAGTTTCGGCCGTCCGAAACTTAGGATCGGATGACCTTTGATCGTCCGAAATTGGTGTAAAAAATCAAGCTCTCTGATATTTAGGATCGGATGGTGCAGGGGAGTTTCGGACGTCCGAAACTTAGGATCGGACGACTCCTTGAAGTTTCGGCCGTCCGAAACTGTCATGATAGGGTTTTATATATTTTCAATTAAATAGGATTGGACGACCCAAGGGTCCGAAACTCATAACGGCTAGTTTTTTAAATATCAAACATAAACATTTTCTTGTCATTTTTTGTGTAGTATAAATACAAGATAAACCCTAAACGTTTAAAGACTTGATTCCTGAGCTTTAATCTTGAAATACACCATCTACAACTCTTGCACTTCACTTTGATTCATCAAGAAACAAAAGATCAAAATTTCTTGAGCCTTATTTGAGTTCTTCATTTTATTCTTGAGCTATATAGTTTGAGTTGTAATCTTCTTAATAGGAATCATACTTTGAGCTTCACTTCATCTTATTCACCCTAATTGAGGGTTGTAATTTCATTATCAAACATCCATTTTGAGTGATTGAAAAAGGTTTCTCAAGTGAGAGTAAAAACCTTGAGCACATAGCTTGGGATAGCTAGTGAAAAGGTTGAACCTTGAGTGAAATCCTAAGTTAGAATACTTGGGTTGTAAAAGTGGTTCTATTGATCTCACCACAAGAAGATCAATTTATAGTGAAGAGGTTTGAAATCTTAAGTTGGGAAACTTAGGTAGTGGATGTAGAGTGCTCCAATGAGGAGACTTGAACCACTATAAATCGATTGTGTCTTTGATTTTCATTGCTTTAATTTCTGCACTTATTTTGATATACTTATGCTTTGATTTATTGATATTAAAGTGTTGATATTGTTTATTGCATTTCTGGAATATCAATATATATCTTACAATTGTTGTGATTCACACTACACACTCATTTGCTTTGAATTTGATTTGATTAAGTACACTTAAATTTTTAGAAACCTAATTCACACCCCCCTCTTAGGTTGCCTTTAGAGCTTACAGTGATAAAATGAATTAAGGCTATTCTATGGTAATTAAATAGTATACAATATTTAATTAAATATAAAATAATCTAATACCAATTAAAAGGGTGGATCCGTCATTGTCCATTTACTTTTAATTAGTGGTAAAACTGTCATTCATCGACAGTGGGCATAAAGGGTTGATATGGGCATATGAGTTCATATGAGCATATCAGAATTGAGTTCCTTTAAACATTAATGCAATCAATAATTTAAATCTAATGAGGGTTTTCATAGGTTAATTATTGGTTAGGAAGTAATTAATAAGGATTTTTTTAATTACTAATAATTAAGAAGGAATAAGGTTATGTCAGTGGGTTCTGGAAACTATAACTGATTGATTTGATTAAACAAGTACATTATTGCATCAATGATCAAGAATAATATTAATGTTGATTAAAAACTTTAACCGAAATTTATTTTACTTCATTTTTCTTTGCATTTTGTTATCTGTTGGAAACTAATTCTCAACATTTAATTTGTGACAATTTGTATGAAGGAAAAGAAATACTACCATTCCCTTGGGAGACGACCTTACTCGTAATTATACTAGAATTTATTCTAGTTAAAGAGTAGGATAATTATTTTAGTTGCAAACGACACGGCCAACTAGATATCATATTACAACTGAGACATATACAAAACATGGCATGAAAATAGCCAACTTAGACACATTTTTTAGACATTTTATTTTTACCCAAAACGCGTGTGTTATACCCCATCAAAATTGCTAATTTTTAAAATTCTTTACTTAAAAAATTATTCACACCGTTCACTCAATAACATGTTGGCAAGTGAAACGCGTACAAAAAATGGCACCAAAATGACAACCTTATGAATGTTTTTGAGACTTTTATTTTTGTTCAAAACGCGTGTGTTATAGCCAAAATTGCCAATTTTTAAAAATTTTTTACTATCTATTTTTTTAACAACATTCACTAAATATCATATTGGCAAGTAAGACATATGCAAAAAATAGTACGAAAATGGCAATTTTAAGCACGTTTTTCAAACATTTAAATTTTGCACAAAAAGCGTGTGTTATATCCCATCCAAATTGCCAATTTTTAAATTTTTTTTACTAACCATATTTTTAATAGTGTTCACTAGTTATCTTGTTGGAAAGTGAGACGGATGCAAAACACGGCACGAAAACGGTCAATTTAGGCACATTTTTTAGAAAAATGTTTTGCCTAAAATGCGTGTGTTATAGCTATCAAAATTGCCTTTTTTGAATTTTTCTTACTATATATTTTTTCACACCATTCACTAGATATCATGTTGGCAAAGTGAGATAGGAGCAAAAACTGGCACGAAAATGGTCAAATTAGGCACTTTTTTTAGAATTCTATTTTGCCCAAAATGCGTGTGTTATAACACAGTAAAATTGCCAATTTTAAAAAATTTTCTTACTATCTATTTTTTCACACCATACAATAGATATCATATTGGCAAGTGAGACGAGAAAAAAACGGTACAAAAACGGCCAATTTAGGCACGTTTTTTAGATTTTTTACTCTTACCCTAAACGCATGTGTTATAACCATCAAAATTGTCAATTTGTAAAAATTTCTTACAATCCATTTTTTTCACATCATACACTATATATCATGTTGGCAAGTGAGACGAGAGCAAAAAAGGAATGAAAATGCCCAAATTAGTCACATATTTAGACTTTTTATTTTTATCCAAAACGGGTGTGTTATAGCCCATCAAAATTGCTAATTTTTAAAAATTTCTTACTATTTATTTTTGTCATACCGTTCACTAGATATCATGTTGGTAAGTAAGACAGGTACAAAAAACAACAAGAAAATGATTAACTTAGACGCATTTTTTAAAATTTTATTTTTGTACAAAACGTGTGTGTGTCCCATAAAAAAAGCACAAAAATGGTAAACATAGGCACATTTTTCAGAATTTTTATTTATACCCAAAACGCGTATGTTATAACCCATCAAAATTGACAATTTTGAAAATTTCTTACTATCCATTTGTTTTTACAATGTTCATAAGATATCATATTGGCAAGTGAGACGGGAGTAAAAAAAATGAAAATGGCCAAGTTTGGCATGTTTTTTAAACTTTTTATTTTTCTCCAAATCGCATGTGATATAACCCATCAAAATTGCCAAAATTTTAAAATTTCTTACTATCCATTTTTTCACACCGTTCAAAAGATATGATATTGGCAAGTGAGACGGGTACAAAAAATGAACAAAAACGGTCAACTTAGCCACGTTTTTTACACTTCTTATTTTTTGCCAAAATACGTGTGTTATAACCCATCAAAATTACCAATTTTTTGAAATTTTTTACTATCTATTTTTTCAAACCGTTCACTACATATCATGTTGGGAAGTGAGGGAGTGCGAAAAACGACACAAAAACGGCCAATTTAGGCACTTTTTTAAAATTTTATTCTTTCTCAAAATGCGTGTGTTATAGTTCTTTTAAATTGCCAATTTTTAAAAATTTCTTACTTTCCATTTTTTTACGCCGTGCACTAGATATTATGTTGACAAGTGAGACGGGACCAAAAAACTACACAAAAATGGCCAACTTCTGCACATTTTTTAATCTTTTTATTTTTATCCAAAACGCGTGTGTTATAACCCATCAAAATTGATAATATTTACAAATTTCTTATTATCCCTTTTTTTCACACCATTCACTAGATATTATATATGCAAGTAAGACGGGTGCAAAAGGGCACAAAAATGGCCAACTTAGCGGCATTTTTAAACTTTTAATTTTACCCAAAACGCGTGTGTTATACCTCATCAAAATTGCCAATTTTTTAAAATCTCTTATGATCCATTTTTTTATACCGTTCATTCGATATCATGATGGCAAATGATATGAGTGCAAAAAACAGCACAAAAATAGTAACCTTAGGCACGTCTGTTTTAGCCTCTTTCTTTTTTTTTTGCTCAAAACGTGTGTGTAGGCCATCAAAATTGCCAATTTTTTAAAAAATCTTACTATCTATTTTTTCATACCATTCACAAAATATCATGTTTCCAAGTGAGACGGGTGCAAAATGCAACAAAAAATGACCAACTTAGGCAAATTTTTTAGACATGTTTTTTTTTCCAAAGCACGTATGTTACTCCATCAAAATTGTCAATTTTTGAAATTTTCTTACTATCTATTTTTTTCACAAAGTTCACTAGATATCTTTTTGGCAAGTGAGATGGGTACAAAAAAACAGAAAAACAATGGTCAAATTAGGCTATTTTTTGGGACATTTTACTTTTGCCCAAAATGCATGTATTATAACCCATCAAAATTGACAATTTTTGAAAATTTCTTACAATTCATTTTTCTCACCGTTCACTGGAGATATCATGTGTGCAAGTGAGACGGGTGCAAAAAATGGAACAAAAATGGCGTATTTAAGCATGTTTTTTAGATTTTCTATTTTTGTCCAAAACTCACGTGTTATAACCAATCAAAATTACCAATGATGCCTTGCTTATCAGGTTAGTACCAAAAGAAAAATTAAATTACATCGCAATCCAGAAATGAATTATTTTTCAATCTAATTGAAGGTATTACGAGATAATGGCATCCCAGTCACTAGCACCGTCAGCTGCTTGACTCACATTGGTGTCCATCGCTGCAGGCACACCAATACCGGCTGATGATAGTCATCAACTGCTAAGGGTATGATAGCTAGCTCTTTTGGTTGCCTTGAGGCCACTGGCGAATCTAAGGGTGCGAGGGTGTGTGACCACCCTCTAAAATTAAAATATAACTTCCTTCCCCTTTTCCCAAATAATTCTCAATGGTTTCGCTACTGCTTGGGGAGGGGCAACCCACAAAACTGAGTTCTTTGATATTCCATTTTGCATGGGCTATCTATTGCAGTTGACAATATATATTTAGAAATTACTTAATTTGGAAAATAATGCACTTAGATTTATTTTTTCAATGTTTTGAAAATCAAAGATTAAAATTCCTTTTGTTAAAAAAGCCTTGTCAAAATCCGAATTTGACTGATCAACCCGGACTTTAACAATACTAAAAGGCATGTATTCATTTTCTTCTAAATGAAAATCTCCAAATTGTGACCGCACTATTATCAATAATGCTATCTCTATTATAACTATCTAGTTTATAATAGATTAAAGTGAATTAAAGTAATTTAAATAATAATAGTGTAAAGTTTATTATAATTATCTTGATAAACCATTTATCAGGCATCGATTCTTTGAATGAGGTGTAAGCGTTATTTTAATTTTTGAGCCTAATAATCATAGGTCTCACTTATACGTTATTCAACACTTATTTTCATTAATCACTTATACGTTATTCACTGATCACTTGATAGAGTTTTAGTGAAATATGGTTGTGTATTTATAAATTAAAATAGAGATTCAAATAGGGAATGGAAAAGAATATCAAGATTGGTTAAAAACTAAGGTCTGTTTGGATTTACAAATTTTTGTGATTTATTTCACAATTGCAAAATGGTGGGTTTGTTTTGTTCAACTTTTTCATCAAAATTTTTAAAACACAAAACAATGCTACAGTAATTATTTTTGCTACAATAATTTTTATAAATAAAATATTGAATTTGAATTTGAATTTTAAATTTTAATAATAAACAATTCTTCCTAATTCAATTCCCACCAAAATAAACTACTAAAATACTAATTCAAATTTAAATTTCAAACTTTTATTAATAAAAAAATCTTCAATACAAATCTCAACAAAACAAAATCATTCATTCCAAACACTCTCAAAATATTCTTTTCTAATAACAAATTCCAAGAAAAAAAATTTCATGATATAATTCAAAAATAACTTATCCAAACTAGAGGATGAACTTACGCATCTATACCATAATCATCATCATATGACTCACTCACTCACAAACAATCTTAATTTGCTTGACCATCACTACTTCCCCCAAAAGAAACCATACTTTCTTTATAAACTGCAGCTTGACTCCAATGGATGACACCACCAGACACATTTTGCTTTTTAAGTTGTTGGTCATGCTTGGAGAGAAAACATGAAAAGAATTGGCCATTGTGTTTCTGGAAAAGTAGCTCATCATTGTTCAAGGAAGTTATAATATTTGCAATTCCTAAAAATGGTCCAATTGAAACTTTTTTCATCCATGAATCCTCCACCCCGTATTCCATCATCACCCATATGTCAATGAATTGTTCTGGAGTTCGCGTGTCATAACCGTCTTCGTGTAGAACCAACGCAAGGGAATTATCTAAGATAACAAGATTTCGGGTTTTGCCAATGCAAGAAAGAGAAGATCTTAACATAGAAGATGATTCAGAAAATTGTAGCCTTCGGAATACCTCAGTGCTCATATCGAAACAGAGAATCTCGTAGCAAGACTGATCAGTTTCTATGCACCAATGGCATGATCCATTCAAAAATATTGATCCTTGTGAGATATGATAATCGTCGGGCAAGATGTCATCGATTTGGGTCCAAGAATTAGAGCTAAGATTGTATATCTCAGCTCTGGTGGCCATAGGATGATCATCAGTAGGAAGAGAGAATCGCACAATCGTGACAACTTTATATTCATTGTTACAATGATCAAAACCGAACCCTGCCCTATATGTCGTACAATACAACCCTTTAGGAGAACCAAAAGGACGGGCTTGAAGGGTCCTGAATGAACGTGTGGATGGATTAAGCAAACAAATACCATTGTAACTATCAACAATGCAAAAGAGACCATTGCATGGTCCAAGTAAGTCATTGTTAGGGAATAAACGAATCTCACGTTGTATCTAATAGCCCAAAAGAATAGATAATAGTAACGAGAAAAATAAATAAGACAATGGACACAAAGATTTACGTGGTTCGGTCAATGTGACCTACATCCACGGCCGGAGGCGGTGCCAAAATTCACTATTATGTGGAGACAAATTTACAAAAGTGGAACACTAATTTCCACAAGGCTTTAGAAGCAAAAGAGAACAAAAAGAAGGCAGAGGGAATTTAGAAAGCTTTGAATGCTTTCGTTTTGGGGTGCACTGAAACCTTCAGCATTTGCCTCTTTTTATAGGCAAATGCTCAAGTGTGAATTGCTGCAAATTCCACGCGGCCGAATTCTCAACTTTCCAACTTTGCTGCCCACCAACTTTCCAACTTTGCTGCAGTTTTAAATTTTGTCAACAAAAAACACACAAAAGGTTGGCCACATGTTTTTGGGTTGCGGGCAATTCTTACAAATCTCCACCTTGGTCTGTAACCCGAAAAATAATGATTTAATCAAAATATACTTCCGGCAAAGCCCCAATGGGCTGAATCACAAACTATGAACACCAATCAAGTCCAAACATTGCTTGAACTTGTATACTGGAAGAGCTTTCGTAAACATATCGGCAGGATTATCCTTGGTATTGATTTTCTGAACAAGGACCTTCTTCTCAGCAATGGTATCTCGAATGAAATGATATTTGATATCAATATGCTTCGTCCGCTCATGATACATCTGGTCTTTAGTCAAATGAATTGCACTTTGACTATCACAGTAAATGGTAGTAACCTCTTCTTGTAGAGTTAATTCACCGAATAAACCTTTCAACCATAAAGCTTCTTTAATAGCCTCAGTGACAGCCATATATTCTGCTTCAGTAGTGGATAAAGCCACTACATGTTGTAGAGTAGCTTTCCAGCTAATTGCACAACCTCCAATGCAAAATACATAACCTGTAAGAGACCTGCGCTTATCAAGATCACCGGCGTAGTCTGAATCTACAAAACCAACCAAAGTGTTGTTGGTTCTACCGAACTCCAAACAAGAGTTTGAAATACCCTTCAAGTATCTCAGTATCCATTTCACAGCTTGCCAATGTTCTTTGCCTGGATTTGCCATATACCTGCTAACAACACTAACTGCTTGTGAAATATCTGGACGAGTACAAACCATTGCATACATGATACTGCCAACGGCACTAGAATAAGGAACACGTGCCTTATAACTTTCCTCTTCCTCTGATTTTGGTGATTGAGCAGCAGATAGCCTAAAATGGCTAGCGAGAGGAGTACTGACTGGTTTGGCATCCAACATGCCAAATCTCTCCAAAACTTTCTTAAGGTAACCTTCTTGAGTCAGATATAATTTTCCAACTCCTCTATCTCGTCTTATCTCCATACCAAGAATCTTCTTAGCTGCTCCCAAGTCTTTCATTTCAAATTCACCATTTAATAAGGCCTTCAACTGGTGAATTTTTGCAAGATTCTTAGCCGCAATGAGCATGTCATCAACATATAACAAAAGATAAATGAATGAATTATCTTTTAACTTCCGGAAGTAAACACAACTATCATACATGCTCCTGGAGAAATCATGACCCAACATAAATGAATCAAACCTCTTATACCACTGTCTTGGAGATTGCTTCAATCCGTATAAGGATTTCTTCAACAAACAAACATGGTCTTCCTTACCTTCAAATTCGAAGCCTTCAGGTTGTTTCATATAGATCTGTTCATCTAATTCACCATGTAAGAACACTGTCTTAACATCAAGCTGTTCCAATTCCAAGTCAAACATGGCTACTAATGCAAGCAATACATGAATAGAGCTATGTTTCACAACAGGTGAGAAAACATCATTAAAATCAACACCTTGTACCTGACTATAGCCCTTTGCAACTAATCGTGCCTTATACCTTGCATCGTTAACACCTGAATTACCTTCTTTTCTTTTGAAAACCCATTTGCAACCAACAATTTTCTTTTCTTTCGGCGGCGTCACAAGATCCCAAGTACCATTTTTATATATAGATTCCATTTCTTCATTCATGGCCACCACCCACTTATCTGAATTAACACCTGAAATCGCCTCTGTGTATGTGGAAGGTTCTCCGTCTCCACCTGTTTCCTGTGCCGCTGATAAAGCATATGCAACTAAATTTGCCAAATTTGCATACCTCTGTGGTGGTCGAATCTCTCGTCTTGGTCTATCTCTGGCTATGGAATATTCTTCTTCTACTGGTTCATCTTCAACAAGGTCTGGAGCTGGTTCATCACCTTGGTCCGTAGAAGATCTTTGAGAAGGATTGAAATTTATGATCTCGAACTCCACCTGTTTCTGTGTGCTATCTTCCTTTTCTAAATTACAACGATTACAAGACTCTTTTCTAGGATTTAACATAAATGACTCATCAAAAGTAACATCTCTACTAATTACAAATTTAGGTGATTTGGGATCAGGACAAAATAATCTGTATCCTTTCACCCCTGAAGCATAACCGAGGAAAATACATTTTCTAGCCCTAGGCTCTAACTTTCCCTCACTTACATGCATATATGCTGGACACCCAAATATTCTTAAATTGGAGTAATTAGCAGGAGTACCTGACCACATTTCCTCTGGAGTCTTGAAATCAAGAGGAGCACACGGAACACGGTTGACAATATAACAAGCTGTAGAGATGGCTTCCGCCCAAAAGTCTGAAGTCAACCCAGCATTTGAGATCATACACCGAGCTCTTTCTAAAAGAGTCCGGTTCATACGCTCGGACACACCGTTCTGTTGAGGCGTCATTCTAACGGTATGATGTCGAGCAATTCCTTCATTTTTACAGAATTCATTGAATTCTGTTCCACAAAATTCCAAGCCATTATCTGTCCGCAGCCGCTTAATATGTTTTCCTGTCTGCTTTTCAATCAAAGCCTTCCATTGTTTAAATGTTAGGAAAACATCACTTTTATTTTTCAAGAAATGCACCCAAACTTTTCTTGAAAAATCATCAATAAAAGTTAACATATACCTTGCACCACCCTTAGAAGGAACACGAGAAGGCCCCCAAAGATCAGAATGGATATAATCCAAAGTACCTTTTGTTTTATGGACTGCAGGTGAACTGAAACTAACTCTTTTCTGTTTCCCAAAAATACAATGTTCACAAAAGTCCATCTTACCAGTACTTTGTCCACAAAGTAGGCCCCTGTTGCTTAACAACGTTAAGCCCTTCTCACTCAAGTGTCCCAAACGCATATGCCACAATTTGGTGATGTCGGTATCTGATGATACGGAGACTGCTGCAGCACCTGAAACTGTAGATCCCTGCAAGATATACAAGCTACCAGACTTGCAAGCTTTCATCAATACAAGAGCACCTCGTGAAATTTTCAAAACTCCACCTTCAGCCGAATACCTGTACCCGAGAGAATCAAGGGTACCTAACGAGATGAGATTTTTCTTCAAATCTGGAACATGTCTAACATTTGTGAGTGTTCTAACAATTCCATCATACATTTTTATCTGGACCGTTCCCCTACCAACAACTTTACATGGAGCATTATTCCCCATCAAAACAACCCCACCATCATATTTTTCATACGTGGAGAAATAATCCTTTTCATGACTCATGTGGTAAGAACAACCAGAATCTAGAATCCACTCATCTTTAGACCTAACTTTATTTGTTGTTGCTACAAACAAAGTTCCATCATTCTCATCTGCAACTACACTGGCTTCGGCAGTGCTGCTGTTATTCTGCTCATTTTTATATTTATCTTTATTTTTCAATTTGTAGCAGTCAGCCTTAATGTGCCCCTTTTTCTTGCAATAATTACAAACTTTATTTTTATGTCTGGATTTAGACCTACCGTTGGATCTACTATTATCAAAATTTCTGTTTTCAGGTCTCCCCCGTACCATTAATCCCTCTGCCTGACTTTCACTAGTCTCTCCCGTGATATCCCTATCAATCTGTTCTTTAGATTTTAAAGAAGATTTTAAATGACTATATGAGACAGAATCTTTCCCATAAATCATGGTATCACGAAAATGTTTAAATGACTGTGGAAGAGAGCATAACAACAAAATGGCTTGATCCTCATCTTCCATCTTAACATCTACATTCTCCAAATCCAAAATAATGGAATCAAATTTATCAAGATGTGAGATAATAGATGTACCTTCAGTCATTTTTAACATGTACAACTTTTGCTTCAAATAAAGCCGATTCTCCACAGTCTTTTTCATATACATGGACTTTAACATGTCCCACATGCCTTTGGCTGTCTTTTCACCGGCAATTTCCTGCAAAACCTCGTTAGAGAGATTTAATATAATGCCTGATCTAGCCTTTTTATCTAGATCCAAGAAACTTTGTGTCGACATTTCTGGTGGCTTTTTCTCTACTCCTTCAAGTGCTAACTCACACCCATCCTGAATTAGAATGGCTTCCATTCTGAGTTGCCATGTACCGAAGTTGATACTCCGGTCAAACCTTTCAATGGAATTCTTAGTTACTGTCATCGTGGCTAAAAGATCTAAAATGAGATATTGCTCTGATACCAATTTGTTAGGGAATAAACGAATCTCGCGTTGTATCTAATAGCCCAAAAGAATAGATAATAGTAACGAGAAAAATAAATAAGACAATGGACACAAAGATTTACATGGTTCGGTCAATGTGACCTACGTCCACGGCCGGAGGCGGTGCCAAAATTCACTATTATGTGGAGACAAATTTACAAAAGTGGAACACTAATTTCCACAAGGCTTTAGAAGCAAAAGAGAACAAAAAGAAGGCAGAGGGAATTTAGAAAGCTTTGAATGCTTTCGTTTTGGGGTGCACTGAAACCTTCAGCATTTGCCTCTTTTTATAGGCAAATGCTCAAGTGTGAATTGCTGCAAATTCCACGCGGCCGAATTCTCAACTTTCCAACTTTGCTGCCCACCAACTTTCCAACTTTGCTGCAGTTTTAAATTTTGTCAACAAAAAACACACAAAAGGTTGGCCACATGTTTTTGGGTTGCGGGCCATTCTTACAAATGATAGACGACAATGGTAAAACGGAGATGATGAGGGTCAACCGCAAAGAGTGAGGCAATAGTAGGTAAACTGAGATTAGGGACAACCACGGAGAGTGAGGGGGATTCATGGATTGATACGACAGCTTCAGCATCGCCCACACCGTCCACCACCATGAAACGCTTGAGCAGGACATAATTCTCTCTGTTGTTTTTGGACGGATGGCTGAGATGCATATTCGCGAAATCAGGGCTATCGATTAAAGCACACCATGCTTTACAAACACAGCTAAATTTTAACAGACTTTTGACTGGCAATCTCACTAAAATCTCATGGAGAACGTCCTCAGCCACCTCCATAAATATATTCATATTTATGAGCATAAGAAATCGAAACAAAAGTAAAGAAATGGTTGAAGATATTGGGCAGTATAGGCACAAAGGGTTCTTGATATCTTTACTTCTTTCTATGTGAATCACGGGATTGATAAAGGGAAATTGTGTTACTAACCAACTTTCCGTGGATTAATGTTCTATATGGCAAACTTTTGAACCATCGAAACAAACGAAGGCACTGTGTGGTTATATTTTCAAGCCAACAATGGATGTTTTACCACGATTGTAGCCAAATAATTTTTTTCTACTGTAAGATCAAAACAAATTATAAATATCAGCACACATCTCCTTCTATATTGATTTAATATTTTGATGAAAGATTGAAAAGTCTATCTAAGCTACGTACCGCATTGGTATGTATAAAGATCAATCATTGAAAATTGGTAAATCTAACTTCAATCAAATTTTTACATCCAAAATGAATGTTTCTATCTAAAATAAGCAATAAAAATCATACATCAACTGCAGAAATACAAAGACCAGAAGCTTCGCCTTAAAACAGTACAAGATGAGACTTGGAGACTACAAAAATTTCAAGCAAGATTCTTGCTGAGCTTTAAGAGTGTAACACATCGCACATGCTACAATGGCCATATAAATTTTCTTCCTTTCCCAGCTCCTTTCTTTTCACAATCAGCTTTCATGCAGAACCTTCATCAAAGATTTTTCACAATCAGCTTTCATGCAGAGCCTTCATCAAAGATAGCCTGCTGAAGCTTCGTCCAACAACTCTGCAAAGCAATATTACGGATGATATGAACAGATCTCGTTGAAGGGTTATGTCAGAAGCAAGGAAATTAAGGAACAATCTATAAGCATCCTAAAACACAAGTGAATAGGGCATCGAAGATTTCATAAGGTACTAAGGACTAAGTCGATGCCAAACTTCGTACTTTCCCAAATTACTAAACATAATAGAATATGCGCCTATGATGATCTCAACAATCTCCATAAGCAGAAAAGTTGCATTGTTGTACTTCCATCAAGTAGAGAAGTTAAAACTCATACTCAATCAAGAGATTAAGGAATCTCATGTACAAAAATCACATTGGAACTAACCCAACTTGAGGGATTAAGAAAAATGGAAAAAAAAAAAGGAAGTTTGGAGGTTCAAGTTGCTCAACAATGTTATCAAATTAATAAAACAATTACAAAATGCACAAAAATTTTGTTCAGTAAACATGAAGCAACAACAACTGAGCCTTTATCTCCCATTATGTGGGGTCAGACAATATGGATCATATTTCACTATCATGTTCTATTTGCATACATGTTCTCATTTATATTCTTTTCAAACAACTGAAAAAAAGGTATAGAAGAGCAGTGGCAAAACTCTTTTTCTGTAGGAGAATTGGAGCTAGTGTACAAGTAAAATCTCACAATCATATATTTTCTAAACTACATACAAATACACATATATGCATATGGTAGAACAAAGTTCTTTCACTCACTAAGAAGGAAAATAACTGCTATTTATTAAAAATGTGTATGACTTTTCATAAAAACTATCTATCTAGAACATTCTAGTTAGACATTTCACTTTATCCAAACCTACCAAATTTGGTCGAAGCTAGTTGTCAATTAAGATTGGAAAAAAAAAAGGTTATTACTATTTCAATTTAAAACTATCAAACTGTTTTTTAGTTTGTCTGAAATTCACATACCCATTAATTTGGTTGCAATAAGTGGCAACTCGATTTGTTGCCAGAAAGCTATCCAACCGTGATGGCTCAGGAAGTGGTTTAAAGACGGGATTCGAAGGATCTTCTTCAGGTAATGGCTCTTCCCCTGCAGCCCTACGTGCCATATTCTCAGCCCTGTACAAAAGCGTGCCAAAACATATATGTGATTACTTATTAAAAAAATGACATGTTAAGCAAAAGAAAATCATTAATTGACAGACAGCTTGGCGCAAGATAAATTTGCTTGGAATTAGACATTCAAACACCAACAGATCATATACCGGTGACAAGCCATCCAATCTTCAAATATGGGTAAACTGACCATATTCTCATAAAATTTTTTTCTCTTTTCCTTCTCTTGTTTATAGATGATGATATAAAATATTCTGGCAAGTGACCTTTTTCCAAGCTTTTTTTCTTCGCTAATAAGTTCTTCCACCAACTCCGCCTACTTATAGTAGCCGGTCCCAAGCCCGGGAAAAGGAAAAGGGTTGTGTCTGGTTGGCAGCCGGCGTAAAAACTTCGCCACTCAAATGACATGGACCATATTTTGATGGCGAAATATAATCCATGTAACCGACCCCACATAGTGGGATAAAAGCTTTGTTGTTGTTGTTGTAATAAGTTCTTCCACCAAGTTAAGCTATTAGTTTGGTTTCACTCTTATATGAGGTGCCTTGCAAATGCTCATCCCCCCCCCCCCCCCCATCCCTTACATACTCCAAGGAGCATTTTTACCATGTCTTTCAGCTAAACTTATACGGTTATACCCAGTTACAGCCCTTTCACATCCTTAAAGTTTATCTTATAGTTCTAAATCGCATCTAATTCCATCTAAGAAAGTCCTGTCAAGATCTGAATTGGTAACAAGTCAATCTTCCATCATGAATACACAAAACCACATCCAGACATCTGCAAATAAACTGCTCAAATACTTCCACAAATTACGCCAAAAACATTACCTTCTCTTTTGAAGCCATGTTTGTTGTTGAGATTGTTGGCGTGACAGATTCCGGTAATAGAATTGAAACTATAGGAAAAATAACAATATGATCATTTAACAACCAATTAGACAGTTAATATGACAGAGCACCAAAGGAGAAGAGAAACTGACCTTTTGCTGTTCCATTGACAAATCATCCATACATTCAATCAAAAATTCCATATTCCTTGCCAAATACGGATGGGTTGACAATTGTAACCTATCACAATCACACTACCAGACAATAGAAAGTTGGACATTAGGTATGAGTAACTCACATTACTTCAGCATGAACAAACCACAAACAGTACCTGGTTAACAGGGGTGTCAGGTTCAAGTTCGGTCATGAAGGCACTGATCAGAGCAGAATTTGAAACCTTTATCTGTCAAATACAAAAGAGGTGCCTTGAGAATCCAAAACAGTATTAAACAAACACAATTTAACACTATATAATCGATTCAGGAACTGATGCAAAAAATCATATCAAATAACTGAAAATATGTACTCTGGACACGAACCCGCCATTCAGAAAGGAAAAAAGAAGTTGAAAACTGAATAAGGAAGCAAAGAATTAAAAGGAAAGATTCAAATAAACAGAAAGAGCAACTGTAAACAGTATGTCTTTCTTTTGAATGATTAATGAAACAGAAACATGTTAAAAATAATCGACAGTACTAAATGCATGACATGGTGGCATGGTGGCTTTTGACAACCGTACATCCAGAAACTAGAAAATCAAATCACTACATTCAATTATCCAAACCAGGGTCCTAAGAGACTCCAATGAAATATACCAGAAGGAAAAAAATATTTCATGAGGGCCAAGTGCAAGGCCAAAAAATTACAGCTTGAACAAGAGACGGATATAATTCGTAATTGTACAGTAAAAAATAAGATCATTGTACTCAAAAGGCGTACAGGGATCTCTTCAAAGATGTCAACCCATGAAAGATTCTTCTCTCTCAACCTAAGTGGAAAAAAAGGACATAAATAAAGTTAGGGTGACTTGTTCTGTAATTTTCCCATAAAACTTTCGGGAAAAGAAATGCCATAAAGTAAATCATACTGCTCTCCAGTAAAGTTGTTATTGCGATAGAGTTCCATGAAAGAATCAGAAAGCTTCAAGGCCTTCAAAGCCAAGACACCTTGGTTTGATCTAGAAGGATCATATATAATGCAGACACACCGTCTTATATTTTCCTGCAACCACAAATGTGTTCAAATCAACCACATGCAAAAACTAATCCAATTATGTGAGTGCAAATAGAGCACAAAAGAAGAGCACCCCATTTTTTAAGAGAAAACATGATAGACATCTATCATAAACATAAAATCAACATCCACAAACTAAACACGTTCAAATGCACAAGACTAACTAACAATAAAAGAAAAAATCATAATAGATACATAACAAAATAAATTTCGGGTGATAAGATCTAGAATGAGGCACAAAAGCTGAGAAACTGAAAGCAACATAAATATCCATTTAATCTTTAATTTAACTCTACTGAGAAAGGAGACATTGTGTTACTCCATCTCACCATTAACCTAGTCACTTTTGAAATTTTTTTCAGCTCATACTAACTTCTGCATACTCAATAATTCAATTGACTAAGATATATGACAAAGGACTTCAACAACATTAACAGCATGGTGACCAGAAATATTCAGAAAAACAGAGGATAAAAGATAATTTTCCAAGAAGCAGACAATATAAATATAAAAATCCAGATGACTATTTTTGTGTGACATGCAGTAACAAGCTAAACATAAAGAAAAAGTAAAACACACAGAAGGATTGAATTTCATAATGCCAAAAATTTTGACCTTAACAATTTTGAAAATTATATACCTTAGCAATTTCCCTGAATAATTTGAGTAGAGAAAAGGCTCTCACATGAAATAAAAAACACTAGGTAGCATGATTTTGATAAAAACAATCTAAGCACTTATAATATTCACATAGGAAAACAGGAAGGTATCAACCATGCCTCGAAACATGTTTAAACAAAAATTATAAGGTAGCAATAGAGAGCCCTGACCCATCAGCTTCTAAATGTTTCGTAGAATGACCTATCAATTATTCAAAAAGACAAAAAGAAATTGCGAAGGAGAGGACGAGACCTGATAATTCATGAAAGTCTCAATCAATTCCACTGTCTGAAAGGAACCGTATAAAGTGGATTGGTACCTGGAGATGTGTAAAAAATGGCATCACATTGGGTGCAACAACCAACAATATTGAAGACCGGCATGACTTCTACTGGCAGCTAAGAAATGACTACCAAATAAAAAGAACTTTTGAGTTCTTGTTTTAAAGTGTATGACATAAACATTAAAAGAGCACATTCGCAACCAATTTGACACAAAATTATAATTACTGAACAAGAAAAAAAAAACTAAGAGTAGCAGATGCAAATACGCTTGAAATTAGTTCAGTTACTTTACTCGTCAAAGATATTTCATAAATTTAATTCTCTCAGGTTGATCTATTTCTGAAGGAGAAGTAAATGGAATTTTTGCCTTCTCCAATCTCAAGAAAGTTACACATGTAATTAGAAGAAGCAACTATCACATATAAATTTTCTCAAGATGGAGCAGTATGGTTTCAGATAGATTATTTGCTTATTGCCAAAAAAACTACCAATGCACAGTACTACAGGTTCAATCTGTAATCTTTTCCTTTTCATTTTCACCCTACTTGCTACTCCAAACTAAATCAGCAAGGAATGACTACTTCCGCCATCAGTAAAACAACAGCTAGTATTAACAAACAAATAATGTGATCCAGCAATGTGTAAGAAATGCTTTATCTAGAGTTTTGAATGAGAACCATTCCCTTTCACCAACTTGATACGATAAACAAAAACACTCACCATCCAACAGTGTTGTTGTCAACATTAACCTCTCTCAAGCATCTCATCATTTCAAGCTGATAATTAGCACCTTCTGCTTCAATCTCTTCATCTTCCTCCCGTATCTACCATTTTTATACACAAGCATTCAATGCATCATTAAAATAACTAACATAAAAAATAAAATAAAAAATTTAACAAGAAAGAGCTTACAGCATGCGAAACAAGAAAAGGGCAAAAAAAAAAAAAAAAACATTGGCCACACATACCGGGAAGGGGAAACAATTGGTGACTTCAAGGACACTACCAACATCGAGCCCAAGCAGTTGCCCAGTAACTAATGCAGGCGAAAACTCCTTACAATGCTTTATTATTTTCAAAATAACCTGAACAAAGAAAATAAGAATGCATGAAAAATTTAGAAAACTCCAATTCATGAAAAGCCATCGCATAATCTTTCCCAGAAAAATCTTAACAATGACAATGATAAAGAAAGACACATCACTAAATTTAATAAACACAGAGCTTCGTTAATCTATTCTTTAGAAGCTAATACAACTAAACCACACACAAACAACAAAGATAGAGAGATTCTACCAGCCCCTCCATTTGCACCACCCTCAACGGTGTCGCAACCTCCTCGGTCGCCGCCACTTGTAAAAACGATCTTGTCCCGGCTACGTTCATCCAAGAATAAAAATCAATTCATAAGTCAAAAAAATCCAAAAAAAAAACGGAAATTCTTCGCACAGAGGAAGAGAGGAGACGCACAGCTTGCCATGATTTGATCTTCAAAGAAAATTTTAAAATTGCTCAGCTATTCTGCTCAACAATAATATGGTCGTTTTTTTTTTCTTCTGTAAAACGGTGTGATGTGAATAATAAAAACCCTAATGTGTTTTTGGGTTTTGATTTTTGTTTTTTTCTTTTCCTCTTTTTCTTTTTTGGATGAATTTTATGTTGATGTCCCACAGATTTGTCTAATTACATAATGGGCCTTAAACTTTTCAAAACTTGCACTAGCTACCCATACTACAAGACTAGAACTAGAAGAGTCTCTAAAATCTGAAATCAGATCATCCGTCCAATATTTAATCAAGTCTTATTCTGTCTATTATTCAAAACGACGTAATTTCATTAAAGGTATGGACTAAATGTATAAATATCATTAAAATTACTTCACAATTATTAGACCCTAATGAACTTACGACATAGTTTTAATTAAGATCTGGTGTCCTAAAATCTAAAATAATAAGTTGTCAAGTTTATTAATTATATCTGTTTGATACTTCAACTTAAGATATAAAGTACGAAAATTTAAATAGTATGTTTAAGTATATGGTGTGTAAAAATATTAGACATGGAAAAAGGGCGGGTTTGGGACAGTACTAGGCGGGTTTGAAAAAATAAACCATATATGTACATGCCCATATAACTCATATTGACAGATAAAAATGAGTAGGTAAGTGATAAATTTGAGGATACTCGCAAGTCTATTGGTATGATAGTGTTGTATTATTATTTTTGTTTGAGTTTGAATCTTGTTGGTGCTTAAAATCTTTTTAACATTTGTCTATTTTTCTATATTTTTTCTTATTTCATATAGTACTAGTGGTTTAGTATTAAATTAGTGTTCTTCCATTATATAAATAAAAGTTCAATTCTTGTTGGTGTATTACCCGTTAATACTCACCCATTTTTATATAATACGTCTAATGAATGAAAATGTGTAGTATATAAAATATATATATATATATATATAGTGTGAAAATGTTTATTGTATGTATAAAATATCTGTAATATGTGAAAATATGTATTGTATGTATTTATGTGTGAAAAAGAGAAAAATATAAATTGTGTTATATTAAAAATATTTTGAAATTATACACTTAACCATGCTTTGAAATTAATCCATATTTTATTACAATTTAAAATTATATTATCATTTTACCTACAATTTCAAATTCTCTTTAGTAGATTAAAATTTACAAATGTATATTTATCAAACAAAATTAATTAATTCAAAATCTAAATTATTGTATCAAATAAGCCCTAATAAGAGTCCAACCGCTTAAACTTTCTTTATGCTAAAGTGAAAACAAATCTGCCATTTTTTTTTTTTTGTGTGTGTTGAAAAATATCTTGCCTAAACAGTCGTTTTTGGATTGGGATGGAAAAAAATGATGCGAAACAAAGCTTTAGTTTTTAGTTTTTTTTTTTTTTGAGACAGTTGAATCAATACATAGTTACTAGACTTCATTTGCACGAGATATATTTTAAATTTTATGATGAAATTTTTTTTATTAAAATTTATTATAAAAAATTAAATATTGTTGAAATGTTTGGATTTTTTAATTTTATGATAAGAATTTTTTTATTAAAATTTATTATAAAAAATAAATATTTTAAAAATGTTTGAATAGATTATCTTGTTTGGCTGATATTTGTATTCAATAATTTTTTATTAATAAAATTTTAAATTTTAAATTTAAATTCATATTTTATAAATCTGTTTTGAAGGGAAATTGTGTTAAAAAAATGTTTATTATTAAAATTTACTCTAACAAAAATAATTACTACAATATTATTTTTTGTTCTAAAAATTTTGGTAAGAAAAATAAACAAAACAAACAAATGATTTTAAATTTGTGAAAAAGGTAAAAAAAAAATCACTACAACCAAACAGACATCGCGATGATTATACTAACAAAATGTTAAGAATACACAGAGATTTGAAGCATTCCCTGAAATGATGAAGATGCTAAAATGAGTTGCATTAGCCACTGAGATTCAATCTTTCATTTGAATTCAAAGACAAAGAGTGTTGTATAGTCAAGTCTTACTGCATACTCATTGCACAGAAATAGCGACCAGAAGCATTCAGTAATATACAATACTAGTAGATAAACCGCGCTCGCGCGGTGTGATTTGCCCTGGAAAAAAATTGCATGACTCATTAGAAATGATTAAATTTTAGTAAGCAACCTTAAAATTGATAATAAATAATGATTTAATAATGAATTATAAAAATTTGACAGTAAATGTTAAGAACAAATATGTTTCATAATCTAACGAATTGTGTTCATATGTAAAAATGTTTAATTGTGTGCGTATATAAAAATATGTGTAGTATGTAAAGAAAAATAGTGTTGTGAGAATATACCCTATGCATATTATGTGCTAATGTTTGTAGTATGATAGAAATTGTGAAGCATACATTAATATATATAATGTGGCAAAATACGCAAAGCATGTACAATACGTAAATGATTAAAGTATATGTGAATACACAATATTATAAAATAAAAAAATGTAATGTAAATCTAAGTATGTATATTGTTTGGAAATGTGTATAATATGAAAATAAGAATAAACTGTGAAATAAAAAATATATATATATATATATATATATAAATGTGTGAAATGTGAATAGTATCCATAATATGTAAATTGTGTGAAAATGTATGAAGTAAGTATAAATATTTAAAAATATTTAGAGTGTGTCAAGATTGTGCAGTATCCATAAATAAGTATAAAATATGCACATGTTTGGAATTTTGCTTTAATTGTGTAAATGTATAGTTATTGATGATTATTAGTCGAAAAAAACATATTTTGAATTGAATATGTATAGTTATTGATGATTATAATTTTATAAGTGAGATGTCTAAAATTTGTAATTAAAGCAAAATAGAATATTATTGTGCACGTTTTTTTTTGTGATATATAAATATACAGAATTTGTTGACAGAAGAATAGGTGACTATATATAATTATTAGGATAAATGAAAGCGAACATAAATTCGTAATTATAAATTATGTATCCTAACAATGAGAAAGAGATGGAAATATTCTATTGTCTCCTATAGTTGTACAAAATTTAATGCCAAGGGTACAACTTTTCAATACCATGCTTGTTAAAAATCACAACAGCATAGGTATAGACGCAAGTCTGAACAATTTGTGGAATAAACACAATCACATCTCTGTGCTGAATTTGATGGTCGAGTACAAAATAATTCCAATTTTCCGTTAAAGTATTTTCTTGTAGTGCGACAGTATAATTTTTCTCTCCAACGACCAAAGTGATATTCTGGAAATCTTTTTCAGGAAGTATTTGACTTCATAATAGGGGGCAATTCCTAAAAAATACAAATTTTGTGCTAAAAAATATAAATGCAAAAAATTAAATTTTAGAAAATAATACTAACCATCATAGTTTGATTGATGATCTAAACTTCACATAAAAACAACACTTCAAATGAATATCATGACTGAACATTGGATAGATTGAAGAGGAAATGATTTATTGGGTATTATCACCAGGTTGCTTGCCTATAAAACACAAGTAACAAACGAAATTTTATTTGAGGAAAAAGGCAAAGATGTGAATATTTATCATATATCTTACCCTTTCTTGCTATCCTACTAACTTATCTTATATAGGAATAAAATTTTTGTATTAGTGATTATAAATATATATTGAGTATAATATTAGAGAATAATATAATTGTGATTAAGTTTAAGTAAACAACCTAAAAAATGATAATAAATTATAATTTAATAATGAGTTATTAGCATTCTACATTAAATTTTAAACAACGAAAGTGTGTGACAATGTAGTGAATTCTATATGTACACATAAAAATGTATAGTTTGTGAAAAATTGTTTAATAGCTGTAAAAACATATAGTGTGCATAGTATGCGCTAATATGCATAGTACAAAAGAAATTTATGAACTGTGTATAAATATATATGGTGTGCGAAAATATATAAAGTATGTTAAGTATATGTAAAGTATGTAAAGTATATGTGAATACGCAATTTATATGTGTGTGTGTGTGTGTGTGTGTGTGTGTAAAGTATATGTAAATATGTATATTATTTGAAAATGTGTATATTATGAATAAATATGAATAATATGTGAGGTAAATCCAAAAATGTATAGTGTGTGAAATGTGAATAGTATACGTAAAATGTAAACTGTGTGAAAATATACGCAATAAGTATAAATATGTATAATGTGAAAAAACACATTTAGTATGTATAAATATATGGCGTGCGTGAAAATTGTGTAATATGTGTAAATACGTGTTTATTGACTCTAAATAGGTATAGTAGGTGAAAAAGTGTGTAGTATATATAAATATGTATATGTTTGAAATTTTGTGTTGAATGTGTAATATGTATAGTGCGCAAAAATATGTAAATATGTATAGTGCGTAAAATGTTTAAATATTTATCGTGTGTGAATATGTATAAGGTATGTATACATATGAATATTGTGCAAAAATGTGTATAGCATGTATAATGAAAATGTATAATTTATGAAGTATAGGTAAATATCTATGGTGTGCGAAAATTGGTATAGTATGCGTAACATGTATTGCATGTGAAAAAATGGGTAATATATAACATGTATGCGAATGCATGTAATATGTATAAATATGTACACATAGTGCACATGTTTTCACACACAACATATATTTATACATATGCAATGCAAAAAAGTGTATATTTAAAAAGTGTATAGTACGTGTAAATCTATAAAATATGTCAAAATGTGTAAATATGCATACTATGTGAAAATATATATTGTGTTATAATGTGTAATGTATGTGTTCGGAAATGTAAGTCATATGTGTAAATATGTAAAAAAATGTATAGTTGACGAAAATGTTTTAAATGTATAGAGTTTGAAAATGCATGTAGTAAGTATAAATATATATAGTGTGCGAAAACATATGTAGTATGTATAAATATATATAGTGTGTAAAAAAGTATGTAGTATATTTTAATATGTATAGGGTATGAAAATGTCTAAATATATATAATGCGTGTGAAATGTGCATTGTAAATATAAATATGTAGAAAGTGTAAAAATGTGCATAGTATGTATAAATATATATAGCGTGTGAAAAATTGTGTAGTGTGTGTAAAATTGTATAGTGTGTGTGTGAAAATGCGTAAAATATGAATATTATATGAAAATTTGTATAATATATATAAAGTGTGAAGTACATGTAAATATGTATAAAATAAAAATGTGTGTAGTATGTATAAATATATATAATACTTGAAGTATATTTATATATGTATAATTCATGAAAATATGTATAGTATATATAAAAAATATAGTGTATGAAAATGCATTTAACAAGTATAAATAAGTCTAATGTGGGAAAAATATGTGTAAATATATGTATTGTTTGAAAAAGTGAGTAATACAGTTTAAATGTAAATACGTACAGTATGTATAATTATATATAGTATGTGTAAATTTATATACTATTATTTTTGTTCTTTCTTTTCTATACCTTTCATAGACGAATTTTGTCTATTTTCACTTTTTGGAGTATGTATAATTATATAATTTTGTCTATTTTCACTTTTTGGAGTATGTATAATTATATATAGTATGTGTAAATATGTAAACTATATATAAATGTGTATAATGCGTTAAAATGTGTAGTGTATTAAAATGTATATTGTATAAGTAAATATATGTATATTGCAAAAAAAATGAGTAATACAGTTTAAATGTAAATACATACAGTGTGTGAAATTTTTTGAAGTTTGTATAACTATATATAGTATGTATAAATGTGTACAAGCATAGAGTTCTTGAACCTAACATAATTCATGGTCCAAGTTTTGGCCATAACTACAATTGTGGGATTGATTGTCTTCATTCAAGCACTGACTGGTGCAGTCCAAGCAAAGCCATGGGCGTAGATTCCTCTCAAGTCCTCAGTTTCAAGAATCATCTCCATATATTACTGTGCAAGGTGACAGACAAAGATCCTGTACCTCTTTACTTCTTTGTCCAGTTTCCTTCCAAGTGAATTGACAGCAACAATCAGATGATGAAGAAAACTATAGAGTATAAGATGCATGTTAAAGAAGAAAAGAGCTAACAAATTTTCTGTCATTCTACATAATAGGTTGTAACAATAACTGCGACATAGCTTGCTTCTATTGCGATATCAGAAAACAGCCACCACTATGTGTGCAATCCTGCAAAGAAAGGCCTTGATATGCAGGCAGTGAAGCTATGTTTGGCATTTTGGCCTTCTCATTTGTCAATATTGCTCCTAGTTGATGTGCTCAAAAGTTCGAAGGATACTTTCAGCATACTGCACATTGTCTAAAGCTTTATCCACAGGATATCAGCTAATTTACCTAAACGGCAAAAGGAGCAAGAAGTAGAAAATGCTTATCCAGTGATGAACAGTAACCACAGTCCATAATGGGGAACTACACTATTTAAAGAAGCTAGTTTCAGACAAGAATCAGGCACAATATGTAAATTACAAAAGCATAAAAACTTGTAACAGAGAATGCCCTTCGATCAAGAAGGATGGGAACTGATCTGGAATTATCATTCCATAGTTTAATCACTAAACCATGGAAATTGTTTGCACATTAATCTAGCAGGTTCCCTACTATTTCAAGAGCATGAATTTAGAAAACCAACATGAGATGATGGTCACACACATAAAAGCAAAAAAACAAATATCTTTCAGTAAAACAAATCATTATTGAATTATTGAGAGCCTAAATATCATTCAGTCAATTGAGTTTCTATTATTTTACTCATTTTGTCAGGCCAGATGCTACAAGTTCTAAAAAATACTTAGCATTACATGTATAGGTACAATGATAAAACAAAAGAGAAAGCATGCTCTAATAATAAGTCAAAACCATGGAAAAGTCAATTCCTCCTTGAAAGTCCAAGGAAAACAGCAGCAGATGAGACTTGAACTCTTAGATCAGCAATATCAACATCATGTCCGCCTTCAACCAGACCCCATTTATCTACTATAGAAGAACATAAAGGCTTCCAGAGATGATTTCGTCAGAAGATAACATTTCACAAAGAGAATTTGATTAAATCGACCTAGGTAAAATGTCTCTGGAAACGTACAGCCATCAGTGCTAAACATCACCTGCCAATTGCATTATTACAAACATATCAGCACAAGCTTGACCAATGGAAACAACAAGTTACTCTGGTGCAGTAGTACTGGTTTAAAATTAAAAAAACATTCTTTCTATAGTCAAGATTAAATTTGTGCACTCAATAATAAAAGAATCTGACAAAGATTGAAAATTCACCTTTCTTATTGGAGCAAGATCCAAGAGTTCTTTCAATGAGGATATCATTCCATGGAAGCTAAGTTTAGGAATTGCCAACCCGAAATCAAGATAGACCTATAATTGAATATATGCTTCCATTAGAAAACTTGCAATCAAAGAAACAAGTCCAAATAGAGGGCTTCAGTTCTTACTTGAGGATACATGGAGGCCAAATATGATGCTTCCTTGGAAAAAGGATAAGATGCATGTAGAAGCACTATGCGTCACTTGCTGAATCTCTTATCTTCAAGAACATTGAAGAGATGAAGGGGTTTGGCAAGTCTCAAATCAAAATCTTTATCCCCAAAACTAATATGAATGATCAATGGAATTTAACAATCAAAGCCAATCCAATTGGAAATGAAAAGAGATAACAGATAGCCTTCTCTCTACCAATTAATCATAATGGAATAAGGAAACAAATACAGAAGAAAGGAAAGAAATAATTGATATCTTGATCAGCAACCTCAAACAAGATCAGACAAAATATTCCAAGTTGATTTTTGTACTAAGATTATTCACAGTAAATTGGATACTCAACTCTTAATTATATTCATTGGTAAGTCAAAACATAGGGCCACCTCCAATGCATATGACGAAGTTCTTATTCAAAATACGGACAGGGTTTCCAGCTGAAAAGACAAAATAACCAGAATAAATATTGCTATTGTAAAGATGTTACAGTAAACCCAATTGTGTTAGGCTCACATTGAAGAACATCATTAAGACCAGCCTGCTCCCTTGTGACTTTTGTATTGATTTCTAGGCCACAACGGTACGCAGCAAAGCTTTTATAGGCAACAACTTCTTCCGATAATGTAACAAAGGATAAGGAATTTAACACAATATCATCAATGTATCAAGGTAAAAATGGCCAGATAGTGTTGTCAGCACCCTCATGTAGCTTTTTGTATAAAAAGATATTGACCGAGCTCTCCAAACTTTCCACCAAAAAAAAAGAAATATATATATTTATCTGTTGCAAAAAGACTAATGACTCATAGGGAATACTGAGCACCATACTTGATCATGAATCAGATTGTAGTAGGAAAAATGAAATGCGAGAAATATACACAACAAATTGTTCTACTAAAGTATCAGCAGAAATATGTTTGGCCTCATTGTCGCCACATGCAGTGTCATATTAGTGCCAACAAGTCCATTTTTTACTTGTCTGCAGGATAATGCATAAACTTGAAGTAACATGAACTAACTTACCAGCCACCATGTCTTGAGAAATAATCATTATCCAGGTTGACAGCTAATGCAACAGCTACTGCTCTTTGTGCCAGAGTCAAAGGATGGTTCACATGTAATTCTTGATTCTGCAAAACAGAGCTATGAATTTCTGAAATCGAAAAGAAAATAATGACCAAAATCTCTTATTAGTATTTTACCCCTTCATGAGGATAACTGGAATCAGCGCCAAATCGGATAACATACTGGCCAGCATCAGTGAAAAGCTGCATCATACAAGTGCAAGCACATTCAGATTTCTTATATACACTTCTTGTAAGAAAACATTTCTCTAATGGTGCATGGGTAGAGAAAAGCCAACACGAAACCTTTTGATATTAAGAGCAAGAACAGCACCCAAAACAAGTAGGGCTAGCTTCCCCTCCACCTCCTATTCTAAGGAACTTTGCACCATACAGAACTAAAACATAGTTTGCGTCATTCTCAACACAACCCCCATCCACCCCCACCCACACCCACAAACCATCCAGCAGAAATAAAAACAGAAAATGGTGGGGATAAGCCAAAGGGTGGGTAAAATGGAGGCTAGATTGCTATGCTTCAACTATAATGCAAGATCTGCCAACACAATAAGTACCAATACTTATAAAAAAGAAAAGAAAAATGCAACCTCAAAACCAAAACCCCTCCAGTTCCGATCTATTTCAGCCAGCACTTCCCCATTAATGTCCTTCAAAGTAAAGGTCCAGTTCCAGAATCCAGGGTTCTCAACAACTGCAAACTGCATATTCCTACAAAAGCAAAAATGTTATGGTCGCAGATGGGAAAGACTAAGACACTCGGGCATCTAAAATAAAACCTACTTGTAGTCAAAGAAGCCTAACAGAAGGAATGTACCATTAGACACTCTATGGAAGATCTCAATGGCTTCAGATGAATGTTAATGAAGTGGTATGCCTTTTGGAGGACATCAGAAACGTACTTTCCAGTAAAGCATAAAAAATAATGACTCTTTACAAAAGTTAAAGCTACTTCACACATAATGTAAGGCAAGCTGTAAACATCCACTGTGAACTTGCATCCAAGATTCCATAAAATTCTTCAAGTTGTTGATAGCATAAAGCACAGTGAAGGGAAACCTTGGTGCTAAAAGAGATATATAGACTTGTGGCAAAAGCCAAACAGTGTAAGGGAAAAGAAAGAGGCTAAAAGTGTTATAAGAGGAACAAAGCATATCATTCACAAGGGACCATCATACTCGTGATCCACAGGGGAATAAACATTAGACAGTATCTTATCAAAAGAGGGTAGCAGACAATCAAAGACAATCAGGAAATATATTCTCCCTATATTTCATATTTTCAACTTAGCAAAACTTGTGAGTTTTCAACCAAGTAAAGCTCATGAGTGTGTTCAAGCAATTTAGAGAAATATTGTCAACCAAAGAAAAAATGAAATGCAAGAGATGCATTGCTTTAAGATGATTTGATTTCTGATCATTCAATTCATGATAATCACACTTTGATACCTAACTCTTGCCCAAGAAAATCATGTATATGACTACAATCTATAAATTGAACTATCCCAGTTTGAACTTATTGCATAAGAAATTGCAAAATTCTTAATGGAAATATCATAGGTTTAGTGAGGTCACCCCAATTATAAATCATAAATTCTTCTCCACAAATGCCATCTTCTATGAACAACACCAATTTCCTGAAAACAAAAATTTCAACATCATAAGCAACTGAATTAGAGTTTATCCAAAAAAAGATTTTGCACAAACCAAAAGCAAAACATTTTGAACACCATAATATGAAAATAATAATTCAGATACCTTTCCATTAATCTCAGTATAAATTGAACTGGTAATCCACCAAAAAGGCCTGCGAACCTAAATAAAGGTTAAGACACATACAGAACTCACCAAATTAGAGTTGAAATTTCATAAATAATCTGAACATAATGCTAAAAAATCAACAAGATTAAAGGTTTCGTACTTACCTTAAAGATCTCATTTCCCAAAGCGTCAGTCATAAATGCCACAGAAGGACGCCTTGTACGCAGAAACTGGAATGAAAGGTGAACAAGCATATGCTCAGCAAAAAGAATGACACATAAAAGCTTGAGTAATTCTGTTCCTTTCAGATAGTAATAATAACCATGTGGGGAAACATATACTCAAAGATTTTCCACTCATATATGAAGTTCTTCAAGTGCTGACCCCACATAGTGGGATAAAGGGTTAGTTGTTGTATGTGAAGTTCTTCAAGTCAGACCAAGTCAAGATTTGTTTTCAGGATTCCCTCAAGTTTGTAGCAATGTTGTCAACAATACATGGAAAACAGGCCCTTCAATAATCCGGGCTAGAACTCCAGAAATTTTGAAATGTTAAAAAAGGAATGACTAAAAAGTAACTCATACAGAAGAAACATAAATATGTCCCTGTGATACAGAAAATATACCACATAAGATAGATACATACACAGGTTCCAGGAGAAAAGAAGCAAGTACAAGTGTGTGATTATATGTCTATGTGAGCACCAAAACAATTGAAGGATATGTATGCTTTGGATTTTCTTGAGTTTAACAGATGAGAAATAACTTTAGCAATAGCAAGAATGCACTATTCAATCCCTCCTCCTCCAACAGTAGCAACAGTAACGACATCTTTGGACGATGACAAGAATAGCTTAGGCCTGTTATCTCGACCACCCGTTTGTTCTCCCAGAACCCCATCTCTTCTTCTTCTCTTGGATGATATTCTTTGGCGAAAACAATCTTGTTCATCAGAACACATGTTCACCATAAAAGAGAAAAAAAAGAGGAAGAATCAGGAAATTACAAGCAAAAATTAGCTTCAATGTAAACAAAATATTGCCTAAACCATGTGAATACATAAATCGATTATGATGCATCTTCTAATATAGAGAGATGCAGAAGAAAAAATTGGAGAGAAAAAATAAGAGAGAGCGGCAGAAGGCATTGAAGCAAAAGAGAAGAAAAGAAACGAAACTCTATAGGTGAGAGAGAGGCAGCGGCAGACAAAAGTAAAAGCAAGGAAAAAAAAAACCCTAGAGACTTTGATACGAACGAACGACGATCCTTGTGCCACGTCATCCAATGCAACAACAACCATCAGAAGGCACACGTCAGCATTGGTACGCAGCTGTCCATCGAGCGACGAAGGACGACGAAACCTTTGCTGGGTCGCTCTTTATAAGTATATCTTCTAAAGGGATTTCCCCTTATTTAGGACAAATTTGTAGATCCCAGTTTCACAATTAATATGCTCATATATAAGCTGTTTCAGCTAAACCACTGCAGATGTACAAAATTTCATGAGATCAAAAGACATATTATACACAAAACATTCCATTTCTACTTCACTAATGTAGATTGCTAACACAGACATACAATACTTTCTTCCAAAAAGTTTGCAATTTCTTCCGCTGCTCATCACTTGTACTTTAATCTTTTTCGCTTTTGCTATTGTGTAGGGCTTTCAAAGGTAACAAAACTCCTTCCCTTCGAACTCCTGTCTTTGTCTTTTCCAACACTTCCGTGGCTTGCAATCGGTGAAGAAAGAATCAGGAATTATCTTTCACATCCGAATTTGTAAAGATTAACAAGGTTTACATGCAGAATAGTAGCACGGAATGCATATAGTTTTCTAAGTGGAATTCATCAATAAACCTGAAGCTTATGGTAATTTGACCGTTTAAATAGGAGCTGAGCAGTGAGCACTCACCATGTGTATCTGGTTGAGCTTCCTCCCTTGTATAATACCTTCCCATGCTTTCACAATGTAATGACACATTATCTTCAACTACGAATCCAATGAACTGATGATAGAAAACAAAATCTCTTCACTGAGTGCACTCAAACTTTGATTAGACGGCATTTGATCATCTGCTTTAAAAGATAGAATTCACCAATATAAATGAGCATAGTTGATTTTAGAGGTAATCTCACTCAAAATCCAAGTAAATGTAAACATAACTCGCTTACATCATTTAGCAATTCCAACAACGTGAACATTGATGCACATCATGGAGGTTTCTACAAAGGATCCCTTCATTCGGGCAAAACAGATCACATTTACAGGTACCTGAGAACATACAGATGGAGTGAACAAAATAAGAACAATAGGGACTTTTCTTTTTTTTCAATAACCCATTCTCATTACCTTTCATAAGCCAAGTACAGCAGAATATAGGTCCTTCGTAGATTTGACCCAGAAGAAAAGCAGGTTAAAAGACAGCAAATCCTTTTATTTATAATATATATTTAATTATATTATAGACCAGCTTGACAAACAACTCTTCCTCTTAATCTGAGGTGTGAAGAGAGCAAAGGCTCTCTTTCACTTATGAAATTTAGAGTCTTTCTTCTATATTTGTCCCATTTTTCTTTATGTTTTCTGTCCTTTCTTTGATCAAAATAGTAAGAAATGGTAGTATTCAGAAAAGTGAACTTTTAATCCGAATTAGGCCATAGCATAAGAGATTTTATTTAGATAATTGATGGCAAAAAGCAGCACTTATTAGCCATTCTGCTCAGTTAAGCTAGATAGAAGTTATGCAATTCCAAGCTTAAAGATTCAGATATTTCAAAAATAATGCACGTAGACTTTCTTTTATTTCATCCATGAGAAAATCTAGTGCCCAACCACCCCAAACCCAAAAAAGGGGGAATTGTACCCAACATTTTCAGCCAACTCTTATTTCTTGAGCAGTATAATGCCATATGATTCAACAACGTTGCCAATACTGTTGCAATAACCAAACAATGAAGAACAAAATTTAAGTGTTGAAGCCACTTTAAAATATAACATACTCCCAAAAAGTAGTGGAAAGGTGCCAAAAGCAATACAATGGAATGTATAGCCAAAAAGAACAACAAAACAACTATATCAAAACTGCTAGACAAACTCAAACATTAAAGAAGTTTATTTCAAGATTAACTGGCAATCAACTAACTATAATTATTTTGCTATCCCACAAATTCCAGATCAGAAATGCTTATTAGATTGCATATGGGAACACAATATCGGTATTGTGTAAAATCCATTCAGTTCTACTAACCAAACAAGCCGAGGCTCATGAGTTCATATAAGTGAAGTTTTGGACAGTTCCATTTCTTTAGGCTTTTCCATCCAAAAACTTCCTTCCAGACAAGAACTTGATTTTACAGTGCTGTTTGTCCTGTCTCAAAGTTCACTCCCCACTATGTTGGTTTATGCTTTGTCTGGTCTAACAATAATGTTCACCCTTAGCATTGGAATGCATCAGTTAAACTCGGTTATTTACTAACAACAAATTATCTGTACACATAAAGGTTCCAATTTAGTTTATGAAATTTTCTTTTAGTTTCATAATGGAAAGGTGATATAAACATACCATATGGATACACAGGCAAATGCCTACAATATTTCATGGCTTGGTAAGATATCAATATAGCCAAAAGAAACCTAAAAACCAGCATATTTAAAACAAACAAAAAAAAAAGAAAAAACATATTTAAAACATAAAAAAGAAAATATGCAGAGAGAATGAGTAATCTTTGAAACCCACTGCAAAATTCTTAGAATGATGTATTATAAATAACAAGAAGAACAAGCAGTCTAAATACATTTCAAAATAGCGAAGGAAAAAAAAGAACAAATCGCTAAACTCCCTCCTCCCAAACAAAAAAAAAACAAAAATTGCAATCAAAGCACACTGCAGTTTATTTCGCATGCTTATGATTTCAAAAACCAAAGATTATAAGTACAAGGTTGAATTTCTTTAAGCCCTTTTTCGACTGGATAAGCCATATTTTATGATATTTTATCCCAAAAAAATGACAGATGATTGCACACTTTTATAACAAAAGAATATCTGGAAGAGATTTCTCCTGAATCCAGTTTGAGCAGTCAAGAAAAGAGGAAATATGGTTCAACCAACATATGCAAATGACAAAAGCAAGAGTTCAGGGGGGTGATGAAGCTGCGTAAGTCTAACAGACACAAAAAGTAAGCAGACAATAACAATTGTTGTAATGATCTCCTCAACAAAGATACAAAGCAATCATCACCTTGTCAGAAACGTATACAACAACAACAACTAAACCTTTATCCCTGTTGAATTCTTTCTCAAAGTTAATGAAAAATTTAGGAGTTTCTATATTCTCAATATATTGCAATAAAGAAAATCTGGTATTAAGGGACCAGATTTCTTTCCTTGTTTAGTAAACTATTTTCCTCCAATTAGCTTAATTTCATCCCAATCCTGTGGCTTGCATATTGCAGCCATCCTCTATACATTATGTTGTATATTTTCATTATGGAATAAGAGAAAAGGGGGTACTTTTCTATACATCAGAAAATCTACATGGTATCAGAGCCTATCTCTAAAAACCCTAATTCTCCCACATGACAAAATACAGCATGGCTGCTGAAGGAAAAAGCTCAACCTCTTCAAATCATCAAAGAAGAGGGAGACCCTGGTGTGACTACTGCTGGACACCTGGCATTTCAGAATAAATTGTTGGAAAATTCATGAATTTTCCAGCTTAATTAGCTTAGAATTTGGCCATATATCAGCTTTAAGCCAGGCAGTTTTTCATAATACGTTTGGGTCTTTCTTATAATTTTTGCTCATCAAAATGTTTTATATACTACAGAAAGATTGACGATGAACCAAAACACTGTAATTACCTCAGATTCCCATTTGAGCTTCTTAGATAGTTCTCAGTTGAATTGAACACAATACAACATTTTCAGAAACTATTTAGAGTACGTTACTATACCGAGGTGTAGCTAAAGACAATATCTAAACGTAGCTAGCAATTTTGGACTGACAATCATTTTAATAATTATTCTTTATAACATATGCCTACACTTTTAAATGTTTCCTGTTGTTCCTTGTTTGTTAGGGCAAGATATCATCAATCAATAAGGATAGAAATTCACTAACAGAAATAGACTTCTTTCTACACTATGAATTTATGCTGAGAAGACAAATATGCGAACTTATAGCAGCACTTAGAATAGCTACGCAGAACTTGAAATAGGGATAAATGTTTTTGATTTTATTCAATACTTTCGGTGACAAAACTCATAGATGATTAAAACTAATAAATCAGTTAACACCATCAAAGATTGAGCGTGTTTCACCATACAAACAGAAATGGCTTTGTTCATTAACTTTATGCTGGGAGAGACTTAAAAAGTATCTCTGACAAGATATCACACTCCTTCAGGATGTTTAATTAATTCTCTTTATGAGGCAACATTCTAATCCATAAAGGATTTGGTTACAGATAAGTAGAACCTGTTATTTGTTAACAACCGCACAACGAAATTATCACTTGTGTAATCAAAACAGGTAGTTCAATCTGAGATGCAAATAAAATGGAATGAGTTATAGCGAGGATGATCCTAGAGGACCTCTAACTCTAGAAGGTTTGAAGTACAAGTTAAGCCAAAGAAATAGAATCTCTGTTTTCAAGACGTGGAAAGGTCAAATGGAGTTGTCAGCAATGCTGAAGTCTACCTGGCCAGTTGTCTTGCCAATTATGATATGCCTTTCCGGTACGCAACCAACCAATTCCAAGCACAAAAAAGGGCATTCTGATTATCAAGTTAATTGTCCTTCCTATGTATTAGATATAGCTCAATAAATCTTATGGAATTTTAACAAACTGAGACTGGAAATCCTTACCTGGAGTGAATGCTGGGTCTTTAAGTAAATGCTGGGTCTTTACAAAGGTCGGGAGAACATGGAAAGATGAAATTACCCAATTGTCGCCACTTGTCATATGTGCCTAGGTGGAAAGTGTACCGCATAACTCATTTCATGTTGCATGCCCAGTTTCTTCATCCAAGCAAACTCATAGCACCTCTTTCTCCTTAAGTTCAAGTATGTCTATTAATGTGATGTAACTTTTATAGTACCTTTTATTGCTGCTTATGAGCTTTCCTAGTAATAAATCAAGGCAAAAGGTCCGCAATCACAGTTGGCTGGTCCTTAAATAGCAGTGATTCTCCGCCATTTGAAAAGTGCCTGGATTGTGGTAAGGTTGTGTTCCACTTAGCTATCTGACGAGGTGCTCTCTGCAATTTTGAGTTTAACTGTAGCTAAGTGTTTGACCAACCATCTACTTTATTTACAAAATTTCTCTCTAAGATCTTTTTCATCCTTTTATCCTGAAATAATGAATTGAGTTGAGTTCTGGAATGAAAGCAAGTAAATGCATTGTAGTATGAGGTCTACAGTTTTGTTTCCTTCACTTTATCAGACTCACATTAAGACAAAACTATCATCATTACTGCTGTAGACACTAACAAAGTCATTCCAACTATAATCCTCAGTTTTTCCCCAATACTAAACCACCATATCTAGTCGCAGCACTCTAATCTTAGTTACTAAAGCAAGTAATCAAAATAATCAACTCAAATAATTAATTGATTTTGTTCTGTCTATACCCAATCTTTTATTCTTTTGGGGAACAGGTGGTAGAATACAAAATGCAATTAAGCTATACCTTAAACATGTCACAAACAAAACTAGAATTTCAAATAAATATCATAATTGCGCATCAAATATCCTGTGCTTTATTATCACCTAAAAACATGTCTCTAGTAACCCACCTACAATGTGCCTAAGATGCATAATGAATAAAAAGGTAGGTTCTTTGATAGCCACCTTGTATATTTTCTTGTTTGGGGAGAAGATTTTCCTACCATTTGACCAGCTCGCAATCTAATTGGCACACCAGGTTCTTCACAAAACTCAGCTAATTCTAACTTTTCTGAAGTTAAAACCAATTAACATGTTTGATTTCTTCTCGTAGCTTATTTCAAACTGAAAAAAGCTAATTATGAAAGCACCAATGGAGGTGCTTTTGGAATGCTTTCTTTTCAAATTTCCAGGATATAGTACCTTTCAGTGAGTTTTTGGTAGAGTAATTAAAGCAGCTCCAAAAGCAACAATACAGTCCCACAAAGATAATGCTAAACTTGATTAAAACAAACAAACTGCGAAGGCATAAACAAACCGCCAATGACTTGTAACTATGAAGACAAGGTATCATACCCTGGAGATGTAACCCGCATTTTCTATTCTAAGCCCATTCCTTAGGAGGATCAAAAGTATAACCCTAGTCAGAAAACCCATGCAACAATATGAATTTCCAACATAACAATAACCAAAACAATAAATTTAACAAGAACTCGAGAGTCATTAACTTAAGCTCCATCATTACACAACATAATGTCAAATACTGATAAATGATGATAAATTCATGGGTTAGATAAATATCCAAACATTGATATGCATCACAACTCCAGATATGCTTATGCACAATTCTCTGTCCATTAGCCATGCACAAGACAAAGAAATTCATCAGCACACAAAAAGACAAGTTAAAAGCAAATTGAAGCACTTTCACATAAAATACTGAATAATGTCAACTACTTCACACGTTTCGAAAAAGCTCCAAAATTGTACATGTGGCACCGTCATAAATTAGTTTATATTGATTCTATTTACAGGATAAATCAAACTTCAGCCAGCACATAAATTTTGGGGATCACTCAAATATTTTATTAATAAATTTTTCTCCAAGTTAAACAATAACTCTACTAATCAATAACAGAAAATTCTCTCCAAGTTTGAATTCTTCACCTCCCAGCAGTCTATGCATAAAAATTCTATTGTGCACAGCATAGAAAGAGAAAAGTGTTAGTGGTAGCCATCAGCTATTATATAATTGGTAGTTTCAACCGAATCTTCCTAAGCAAAAAACTTTTTGGGGAACACAAATTTGCTAGCATTTAAGGATTTCTATCATAAGAGCCTAAGATTTCAACATTACATACAGGTAAAAGATTGAAGATAAAGTATCTAATAGATCATCCCTCTGAAACTATGCCCATTTATTTGACACCACAAAATACCTTCCTATAGAAAGAGGAACATGCAATCAAAAGTTTTTGTATTTCTCCTTTCTAATGTAATAATCTATAGGAGAAAAAAATATACACTTGTTAGTGCATACAACCAGTCTCCACTCTCCACCGTTATTCTTCCACTACCTTGTGGCTGTTTATCTGAATATGAAACCGGGTAAAGATCTCAGATATGCAAATGAACTTCTATTTATAACACAAACTTTATGACAAAAAATAACCACAGGTGCTATGCCAATGAGAAAAGACATGGAAAAGAGGGGTGAGCATTCTATAGAAGACACTAAGGATCGGTATAATAATGTACAACATCCTTGTAGACCAATTACAATAAGGTCACAAGATGGAATAAATCTCAAGAAAATTTGTGTGGGCTTTAACTTAAAAGCCTCACAATGAGTACAAAAACGGACTGGAGAAATACAAAGATATCTGCCTGAACAAATGGTAGAACAAGGGTGTAACTGCTGCCACAAAGAATAAAGGTCTTCAAAAGGATCTCACATGGCATAACATCATCGATAAAATTATTCTGCATAAGAGGCAAAGGAGTAATCAGTATGAGAACACGGGAAGGGTTTAAGACTCAAAAGTTAAAACATAGCTGAAGTTGTGAGGTAACTTATCAGAAAGAACAAAAACTTTATTAAAAACAGAGAAGTGGCACGTGGAAGAAGCAGAAGCCAATACGGTTAGGTACCTATCTGAAACTAGAAGACAAATACCAATTGAAGACTTGGGGGATTGAGAAGATGCATTGTGTGTTTGCTAGCCAAAACTCAAGTTGAAAGATCTTGATCAAGAATTCAGTTTCATATGGAACTAGAAGGATGGAAACAGACAAGTTGTGATATATCAAAAAGACAGATATGCACAAGAGTTGCCCATAATTGTTTTTGAACTTCAGAATGCTGAGGCAAGCATTATCCAAGTGAACTTCTGAAATTTCTAACCTTATCATTTCTGGCATCCATTGTCTTATTTATCTTCAACAGCATAGATTGAGCAAATTATAGCCGAAAATCGAAGAGATAAGACACCAGCTCCCGATTAGCCGATTTGCTCCAACACCCTAAAGTATGCAATTGCTACTTGTTCATTATAATGTAAAATGTAACAATGGCTCATGATTTCTAATGACTCCACCTCTGAAATGATGACAGTAGCTCTGATAACTAAGAGAAAAACTTTCAATGAGAACATTTACAACATTAAACAGATACAAATAAAGAGGACCTATTATTCTTCTATCCATCATTTTCGAATCTTTAGAAGTTTCCCTAGTTGCAACCTTTCAAACTCATAACATCTCTAGCCATTGTATATCCCAAAGACCTACTCTTCTATTTCCAACTTATAACAAAATGGATTTCTAAAACTCTGAACTTGGTCTGTGGAAGAAGGAAAGAAACGGCGAGATGCATCAGAAAGACGTGAACCACAAGTACGTCTCTGGTTTCAATTCGCTTGATAAATAGGTGAGCCCCTCAAGGAATTTTAGGAGTATGCATTTCTTTAAAAACATCGTTGCACCAAGTTTGTAGCTATTCAATTTTGTCCTCTTTTTCAAGATTAATGACTCCATATTAAAATTAATATAATTGAAATCTCTGAACTACATCCAATTCTCTTTTTCTTCGCGAGCAGTCTCTTTATTTGAGTCGCCGGTCTCCCCAACCCTTACTGGGTTGTCTGTGTTACCTAAAAATTCTTGCAACGACTACATAAGCAATTTTAAATGTTTTACTGATAATCTACCAAAATTAATTATTTTGAGTGTTTGATAGAGGATTCAGATTTGCTTCTCACGGTTTTTCTTTTTCTTTTTGAGAAGGTAAAGTAGTTTCATAAATGAGGCACCATAGGGAATGCAAGTTGACTACAGGATGCTGAATATCAAGTTATACACTGGGATTCTTTGTTGAGAATGTCAGCAAAACTATGCAATCAAATCTAGACTGACTTATTTATACGTATTTAAATTATAGGGTAAATTACAAAACACCTCCTTGTGGGTTGGGAAATTTTCAAGTTACCTCCCTATGGTTTAAAAATTTAAAAATTACTTCCTTATGGTTTGACTTTTTTTTCATAAAGGGCAAAAAAATCGATAGCTTTGGAAAAAAATATTGAAATTTACTTCAAATCGACAGTAAAAGGCTACACCTACGTATTGGACCACAGATAGATCTACAAAAATAAGTATTTCAAATCCATATATTTTGCGCTTTTTTTTTATAGCAAAGTAAAATTTAGGTTTTTAAACCATAGGGCCTAGGAGATAACTTGAAAATTTCCGAAACTAAAGAGGGTGTTTCTGTAATTTACCCTAAATTATATTATAAAGATCTTATGATATTGAATTAGGGAGAATATACAACATCTACCTATAAGCAACCCTTAAAAAACCTGCATTATGAAAGTTGAAACACGCCAACTACATGCCATAGACATGTGGAAGGCAACCTAATCCACTTAGAATACACAATAGACAACCAAATTATATCAGGTACAATATCAGCAGATTATTTTGTTACTTTAGCAATGAAAATTCTAGTCATAAAAGTTTCGCCCCAACAAGGACCAGATAGACTTTTCTAGAATAAGGATCCAATAAAAAACAAAACACTACACTTTGTTCACATAAGACAAGCAATGTATGAGTTATTGGAAGGCCTAGAAAATATGGGCGTGCCAACCTCTCATTCTCCTTTCCAATCAATCAATTCACTGCGGGGTGCATAGAGTTTGCCTGCTCGTTCCTCAGCTTCGGTATCGTTTACTACACCCCGGCATCTTGGGGAGCCACAGTAGCAAGCAAGTTGTTCGTCAAGAGCATAAAATCTGGCAAGCTCGTGCGATCAAATATAGTTAGAGAAAACAAGAAGCTACAAAGAACACAGAAGAGAAAGAATTTCCAGAGTATAATTAGTTTCTGAACCTGTAATCATAGGTCAACTCTTCCCATTGTTTGATATCTCTTTTGGCAAAGATGATTATATGTTCATCGCCATTGACACTTATCACTCTTGAATAGCAATTTGGCTGCAACAAATCATAAATTAGACAGCAATCAGAATACCTTGATATAAATGAATTAACGATGACACTATAGGGTGATGTTATATCCCAGAAAACATTAAATTGAAATGACAAACAGCAGAATTTACAGTTGTTTAAATGGGAAGAAAAGAAAAGAAAAGAAAGAAGATCGAAATTTTCTTTTGGTTGGTAGTTCAAGTCAAAGAGTGGATAGAAATGTAGTTCTTCTCTCCTTCCTTTTCCTCCCACTATGGGAACGAAAAGGAGAGAAACTTTTATTTGTTAAATAAAAATTCTTGAACTGCAACCTTAGCCAATTAAACAACACATACGAATATCGTAAACATGAAGATGAACGTGCGAAGAGGAAATACAAATAGCCATTCCTCCTCTTTTCTCTCATAGAACTACCAAGCAACATGGAAGAAAGTTATAACCTCTTCTCTTTTTTCCTTTCCTTTCTTGAGTTAAGTTTTCTCCTCTTTTGTTTTCTATCCTAAACTCACAGACTAGGCCTTAAAGAGTCAACATTTTCCTTCATAGGTTTAAAATAGATGTCTGCATTAATATAAAGAAAGGGAAAAAAAACCAAGGTGCATAAAGGGACACTGAACAACTAAAATACCACAATTTTTTTCCTTAACACAACAGAAACCTAACCTCGTGAGGAACAAAAATAAGCTTGAGAGGTCCTCAATAATATTGTGAAATAACAGTATCTACATATGTTACTTAAAACTGAAGAGAGTTACTTCCCTTTAAAATGGCACTGACTTCGTGTAAGAGGACAGAAGTTGAATGCAAGTGTTTTGGCCAAATATTGTGTGAATCAGAGCATACAGCAATTGTTAAGTTCTAAGCAAACTTAATATGCACAATGCTTTGTCACATTTAACTGGCATTTTTCCATTCAAGTGATTGATAAGATCTGCTTTGATGTCATATGCATTGAAGATGAGGAACACTAAGAGAGTATATAACTGATGCTACTCTTTTTTTTAGCCTTTTTTTGGTTTAAAAATAAATAAAGGGGATAAGAGGGTATTACAGCTACTATTATTTCAAGCTTTTTTCTTAGTTTTAAAATAAACGAAGGGAAATATGATTTTAATCACCACTGGAGAAGTTGTAGATATAGGACTTGAAGCAAATATGGGGAATAAAAAGGGACCTAGAGATATTTCCACTTGAAGGTCCCTTAGGGAACGAAATACAGATGTAACTAGTTATCAATCATTCATTTGAAAAAATGAAGAATTAAATGACTTCATGCAAAAGGGAGTCTTTATTCAATGGCAGCACTAAAACCCATGGAACAACAAAATTCCAACATTGTAAAAGTAAGTTCCAACTGGAAGTTGATTGTCCAAGAAATATTAAGGCTCATTCACATATACAGTCATGAACCATGTGTCAAGACTCCATTCTTGGCTTCTCTAAGGGCATTCAAAAAGCTCAATTGGAAAATATAAAATGGCTGCATAGCAATGATTAGAACTCTCAACTCAGAGGATGTGTCATGTTTAGTATCATAACAGAATCTGAGATCCACTTTCCATGTTCTACAGATAACCAAAATAGTTGAACACTAATGAATTAATCCAGTCTAACTTTTATTAACTGTTAATTAACCAAAAAATTCACTTATCTAGAAAGATATAAAAACTCTCACCTAATAAAAATAACATATTTTAAACTAGCATACTGCATAAGGAAAAACCAAGCTGATAATACATACCTCACAGGAATGATTAATCAAATGTGCAATGCTTCCTGCCCTTGTGGCATCAATAACACGTTCATCATCAATTCTAAACATGTAGGTTCCAGCTCCCTGCATGTGGAAAATTTCAATTAGAATTTTGAGCAGCTTTGTTTCTCTATCATGCCAGCACATGCATATGAAACTATAATGATCAGTCTAGGTGAAACTCTCTCTTCTGCAAGAAGATTATGAAGTATGGTTCATAAAATCGATCAACTCATTAAAAAGGAAAATGGCCACATTCATATGGCACTAGTTGGCAAGATAAAATAAATATAATTGACTGAGGTGCAGGGAATTAATGATAAAAGCCTTTCAACACAAAACACATTAGATTGAAGCCAGTTAAACCTAAATGATCAAACCACTTGTATTATATGATTCCCTTGCAACTTCATGCAAAAAAATAAAAGCATGATGGATATACATAAAGCAAAATTTAGTAAGAAGCAAATTTTATTAAACAGGCTAAGTTTAAAGAAAGAGATATAGGCACTTGGAGATATAATTTTAGCAGTAAGGACCTTGGTTAGACAATACAATTAGGAATGCTAATACAGATCAATAACTGCCTCCATGAAAAGGAAATGACGAAAATTTGATGCTTACATGGGCATTTTGTCACTAAAAAGGTCATGACCATCAACATAAGCTCCCATATAAAAAATATGTGAAACATTGACCGAGTTTTGAGAACTTGATTTAGCATGAGAGAGACTTCAGGTGAATAAAATATACTTCACAGCTACAAAAACTACCAGATGAAAATTTTCATGATAACAAGTTAACATTGTTGCTAGAGTGGAAGAAGACAACAAAATGCTCTAGTTACAAAAATTTCTAAGGAGATTCTAGTGTGAGGAAGTGTCCATCTGAGTGTAATCCTGATAATGTGCGAGGCAACAGGAGATTCTAATTCTGGAAGGAGAGAGAAATTACAGGGTGTTACATACCACCAATGAATTGTATATCAGATGTTCTCTTCGATCAGCTATTGAAGGTCTAACAAGTTCACCCGTATATTCAATAACCTGTTTTTAGATCATTATACTTTTCAGATACCTCGAGTTCCTAAAAGAAAATGAGTATAGAACAGATGGCAATCACATTAGCTCACCATGTCTCCAGCTCTATGAGGGTGTTTTGCAAAGATTCCAAATCCATGTATGCCAGATTTACCTGCATACCATAGCACTTTTAAAAGGCAAACCAAGAAATGGATGTAGACAAAACAATGAAATATTTGATAGCATTTAACTTGTCAAATAAGAAAATTCTCAATGATTATCATCACACAGTCAATACAATGGTTGATGAAAGTTTTCTGGCCAAACAACAAGGGTGCCTTCCAAGAATAGAAGTGCAAAAGAGGTGGCACTCAAGCAACTCTTCCATAACATACCCAGGGGGTGGGGGGGTGGGGGGAGGGAGGGTGTTAGACTCCAGTTGTCCATGTATTTTCTTTTTTTTTTAATTCTAAAATTAAAGGGATGCAAGTAGAATTTAAAATTATTCAAAACTCACCTGTTTTTGTGTTTTTCTCACCCATTCTAAGGAGGCACTTTGTTTTTCAAATTTTGCCTGTGGAATTTTAGCTGAAGGAAGGATTCACATACCAACACTTTTTAATCCAACTAGACAACACTAAAAACAACAGAGGTGACAGCACCAAACAAACCCAAAGCGTTGGCTAAAGAAATGGAGAAAAGCAGTCAGCTAGAAAGTTAAACCCCACAAACACATAAAAATAAAAGTCTCTCTCATCATATCAACATTTGAGGCGGCATATCATTCCTTCTGCCCAACAGAAAGAAATATGAAATCTTCTGAACCATTGCAACAAGATTACGAGAACCTAGCCTCATTTCTTCAGAATAAGGATTTTTTTCCCCACATCCAAGATAATCCCATAATTCTACACAACGATGCAATTGTTAATGATTTGGTCAAAAGGGATACACAACAAATCTTTGGTATCTAATGTATACAAAAGCACCCTAGTTGGGAGTAAGAGCAGGTTCTTTATAATTTCAACCTTGCAGACACTGATAGAAATAACTACAAGATGCATGTTAAAAAAAAGAACCATAGAAAAGCCATATTGAAGCACTGTGGCACCCAAAAGATTCATCATTTATTATGTAGGTACAGATGCTATCTTCTCAGAATTTGGCCTTAGGAGGAGGAACAAGAACCAATGCTTTTTGGTGTTTTAAAGAAGCTCAAGAAAACCAAAAGAGCCCAACTTTGCATTGCGATTTATGATTTTGTGCTGGCATATGTTGTTTTCATTCTAGATTCCAATTAGTTATTCCAAATTGTCACATGATGTCCTGAGATTATTATACATCCAGAGACAGAGAGGTAGATTCAAAAGGGACAAGAAAACTTAAAAGTTGATATTGCTCCAAAGAATAAAACTTCATATGGAGAATCAAGAATAATTCCTGTTCTTTCTCTCAACATTCTTGCATAAACACCTAAAAAAGGACTGTATATGAAAGCTTGACACGTATGGCTGCTAGAAAAGAAATTCTTTATTATTCATAAAACAAACAGTGTAAAAAAAAGTAAGGTCAAATCCCCATACTCTTCTAAAATAACCCAATGGATTTTTTTCTTCTTTTTTTTTGGATAGGTAAAGAGTTATAAATTAAAACCAGTACCCCGAGAGATTGGAAATCTTGCAGGGAGATAGCATGTCCTTAGCAGTTACATACCAACCCAATATAATGTCTTCATAATATTAACATTAATCATTTAACCCAAGAAGAACAGTTTAGAAGTTTTATGTGCAGTACTAGAAAAAGTGAGGATCGAATAATGGTTTCTTACCAAATGCCAGCCTCTTTCGAAAGGTTTCCCTCATGTATCTGTACTTTTCAGCCATTGAAAGTATGCTCCTAGATGCATCAAGCTGAGAGGTTTTGAGATTCAACATCTCAGCTGAAAATCTAGAACCAGCAAGTGCACTGGAAGAAACAGTGCTCCCAAAGGAGTCATGTTGGCTAAAGCCACCAACCAAATGTGGCCTGTTCTCCACATACAAACGTTTCAAGGAAGCTGCAGCAAGAGCCTCAGGTTCTTTCCTTCCTCTTCTTCCAAAATAATTATAAGGCTCTACAAAGTTGATGACAGAAAAAGATTAAAAATCCAGTAATCAAATAGTGCAAATTTCATTTAGTGTTCTTTCCTAAACAGGTCAATAAAATGCCACACAATCCCTTGCAAGATTTTAAGCAACTTGACGTGCATCTAACCTGCTTGTGTAACTGAAATTCACTGGGTCAGAGCCAAAAAGATTAACCTATCTCTATATAGACCAACGTAGAGAGATCTTTCCAGCTGAAGGTCAAAACCTCAGACTTCTCTAGGTGACATATGGATTACAGTAATACAACCTAAAAATCACTTGTGGGGAGAGACCATGGCATCATACCAACTCAAAACTAGAAATTTTATCAATTCTGAAATACAAGCTAAGAGCGATTAAATGTAGTTGGCTATAGAAACTTACTACTATAATCCAAAACAACCGCTATACCCCTGAACTGGCAGCCAATCATACAAATAAACCGCTTAACCACTCTAGCTTATAATAGGAAAATGGATGAGGTAACAGTTATCCATATCGTCCTTGGCAGGAGTTGGGCTTTATAAAGCTTCGGCCCCAACAGACAATTGCTAGGATATGGTTAACAAGGTACTGGAGATTTAGTAAAGATAAATCAAAGAATTCCAACATTCACTACAAATTTCTGGGAGGAAAAAATTAAGCAATTTATTATAGGCTTGACAGAAAATAATCATAAAAAATAAAAAGATAGAAAGGAAAACATCTGGGGCAAAAAGTCCATCTCTATATCAGTAATGATGAAATTGCATTCCAGCAAGAGTTCACCAATTTCACTGGAGCATATCTAAATGGCACCCATCAAAGGGAAGTATAAGTAACAATAACAGACTAGATTATCCATCGCCAAATTAATGCTCCCCTAATTCACATTAAAAAGCTCAGTTTCAGTCTATAGAAAGTTCCTGATGTGTATTAAGGGGGTGCTTGGTTAAAATTCCTCAATTGCAATCACTATCGGTTTGATTAAGGGGTCAATCACAGCGGGAATCATGATTGCATTGTTATTGCTTGGTTTAAACTCTCGAACAGGTATTATTGTGATTTATAATGATTGGTTCACCTTTACTTTAGTAATGACGGTTAGTCAAAGTTCTAATTTTACCCCAACATCTCTTACTATATCACTTAATATCTCAAATCTTCTCTTATGTGCTATGTAAATGTCTATGGTGTGTGAAAATATATGTAGATGTGTAAAATATGTGGGGTTTGTAAATGTGTAAAATACATTGTGTGCGAAAATGTGTGTAATATGTATAAAATACGTGGTGTGTGAAAAATGTGTAATATGTGAAATTGTGTGTAGTATGTATAAAATATGTGGTTGGTTAAAATGTATGTAGTATGTGTCAAATGTGTACTGTATGAAACAATGTGTAATACGTGTAAATGTGTAGTGTATGCAAAAATACATGTAGTGTGTGAAAATGCGTGTAGTATATGTAAAATATGTGTATGTGTAGTATGTGTAAAACATGTTTAGTGTGTGAAAATGTGTGTACTATGTGAAAAATAAATGTAGTGTGTGAAAATATGTATAATATGTGTAAAACATGTGCATTGTGTGAAAATATGTGTAGTATGTGTAAATACGTGTAGTATGTGAAAAATGTGGAATATTGTGTATTATGTGAAAATGTGTGTACTATGTATTAAAATATGTACAATGTGTGATAAAATGTGTAGTATGTGAAAAAGGAGTGAGGGGATTTTTGGTAAAGAAAGAACGGGAATAATTGAGTTTGATTACAAGGGAAAGGGTAGTTAATCAAAATAAGGTAATGGCTGAGGAATTTTCATTCCCATTAATGCCTTTTTTTCCCAACCAAGCATAAACAATGACAATGATTAAGAAATGATTCCCATTGCCTTATTCTAGCACCCCCTAAAATGTCAGATCCAATAGAAAATCAGGAATCAATGGACCCACATCAACTTGTTATATAGATGTTTACATTGGAAACACTCCATTTTGGATATTGGAGAATATTTTAGAACTGGTCATAAAGTAAATGAGCAACATTCAACATAAAATCCAGGCAATAGCATACTAAGGAATACTGAAAAGCTCAAAAGAAAGAACACAAAATGTCAGAATGATGAAAGCCATTCCGGTTTCAAACACATGCAAGACTGCTCTCAATAGCAGTCAATTTTTTTTTTAAAAAAAAAGAAGACTTGTACAAAAAAAAAAAAGATAATGAATATGAACTCACCTGTACGAGCACAACCAGAAGGATTGATTGGAGGAATGTAATCTGAAAAATTAAAGGTTTTTTGCCCAATTCGATCTTCTGCAGCAGAACGCTCATTAGATTGGGGCCTGTGCTTCTTGCAGAAGGATAGGAGGCGTATGCAGTGATCGTCCTCATCTTCATCTGGAGGAATCAAATGCAGTCTGCCCTCATCCTCAAGCTGTAAAATATGAAACAGAGAATTACTTGAATTTGTCAATTAACAAATGGGAAAATGAGATTAGCAAAATTCTGATATCATTCATATAAATTTATAAGTTGTTATCACAGATGAGGACTGAGAAGACTACCTCCACACAAAATCCTGCAGCACGTGCACAAAGAGGATGATATGCTACACAACAAATATGATTCGAACACTGCAAGTTTTCACCAAGAAACAAGTTAGTATGATAAAACTAGTTGATTTGACAAAATATTAACATGCAATGCAAATCACAACTACAGTAGGAGTTACAACTTCCATACAGACACTTCCAAAATGTTGGGGATCAAGATTATCTAATGGGTAAATCTTGAATAATGGGTAATCAATATGGAATATGAGGTCAAACTTGTCCTTTTAAGGCTAATTGATTATTCTACTCTTGAGAAGAAATCCTAAACTAAACTTCACAATATACAAGCATGAAATAAAGTAACATAACTAATATCATAGTCATTAATTTTTTAAAAAGAAATAAAGGAACGTTCCCATCCAACAGAGGACTAAAAAGAAAAGAGAAAACAAAAACTAAGGCATGCTATGATTAAAGCACAACCTTAAAGAGCAGATAGGACAAATCTACTTCAAGTTCATTATGATAAAACAAATATGGAATGCAAAAGGAAAAGGCCAAAAGATGATTAAGTGAGAACAATTCTACTTACACATTCACCTCTTTTACTATGATGATAAAACGTTGACTAGTGGAACTTAATGGTACGTGTTCATGTTTAAATTAGAGATCAAATTGCACAGGCGTGTCATAACCATACAAGTAACAAGTAAACTAATCTATTCATATACTAAGAGCAAAATTAGCAAAGTCAACATCAAAAACTTTGGACAAGAAATTGACAAAAGCAATAACAACCAATAACCCACAAGCTCACCTGTATGCAAGCTCCATAAGAAACACCACAGATGCTACATAACAGTTTCCATCGGTCCTTCATAAATAAGGAAGTAGGAAGAAGAAATCAAATAAGTATGTAAACAAATATGCTTGTTAAATTGAATCACCTAATGCCCAAATACAACATCTTAGTCATTAAAGCAATTCTTTTAACTGAAATGAAAGAGAAATTTAAGCAAATAGTCAAAGGTTAAAAGATCCGCTAAGTTATTCCTTGAAAGAACAGTTGAAGCAAAAATTCTGAAACACAGATTACCTTCCCAATATATACATAATGTCATGACATATATACCTTATTGATTCTACTCAGCCCATCAATAGGTTCCATCTTCATGATATCAGATAAGCAAGTTTCTGAGGGGGCAAAATGCTGAGTAAATATATGAACAATTATACAACCGATACAAACTGCATTAATACCCATGCACAGCACTATACCTGGTATCCAGATAGCACAAGCAAGATGAGCCCAACGGCCATCTGTAGTCGGCTTCATAGCACCTCCTGAAAAACAGATCAATCATGTAAACAACATTCAAAGAATTTCTTCTAACCAGAATTCATAACCAAAATGGCGCAGTGGTCTGAAAACACCAAAAAAAAAGCACCTATAACAGGACATAGGCAGCAAGGAGGAGGGTGTTCAGGAGCCCCTGGACGACACAAGTTACACAACCAAAGAACCCCATCCACAGGCTCTAATTCACCATAACATCTAGCATGAACCTGAACAAAAATTAGTAAATGCATAAGCATCAGAGCAAATCGAAAATAGAGTCAAAAATCAATTCTTTTGAATCACACTAGAAAAATAAAGAATAGGACATTGAAAACATAAAATACAAAAACAAAGCTCAGCAAATAATTCAACTATCTGCTAAAAATGTTCAGTGCCTCAAAAAGTAAATAAAGAGACACAATGGGATAATTAACTAGCAAATTTCCCAAACAGGATTCTCCATAAGTGTCTGTCCTTACTACAACAACTCTCAATTTCCTAATTTTGTTGCTAAATTTCTTTGAACATTAACATGAGCTGTCACTATATTAAACAGTTGCCCATGAACTAGATAATTTTTTATCAAAGAAAAAAGGTTAAAAGTACATTGCTTGATTCAAAATCCACTTAATTAGGCTTTAGTTAAGGAATCACTGGTTTAGTTGATGAGGTAAACAAGTTCTAGAACAAATAAATTCCTAGAAAATTAGGAGACAAGGGCTCATCAAGTAAAGGCACTCTTGCCAGGGGATTCAAACCTCACCACCCAACTACCAATCAAATGTACAGAGAAGAAAACCTTTAATACTTGAAGCACAGAAATTGGTAAAATCGGCTAATATTAAGAATCTATTGCACTTGTTCAAAGCCAATAGAACATGACAGCTAACCTCAACTTTAGTCATATTCATCCATGGAACCATATTAAAAGAATTAGCTCAAATATAAAACTCAGGAGGATATGTGGACACAATAGATTAGACAGAATAAGTAATGAATGCATTAAAACAAAAGTAGGGGTAACTCCAATAGATGAGAAAATGAGAAGCACGCTTAAAATGGTTTGGACATGTGTACAAAAGACCTCTAGATGCCCCACTGCGGCGTGTAGAAAATAGAGAAGCATTAACTCAAATTAAAAGGGGAAATGGGAGACCTAAAAAGAATTGAAAAGAAACAATAAAAAAAGATGTGATATATTTAGATATAAATGAAAACATATGTGTAGATAGAATAGGATGGCAAAATATGATCCGTATAGCCAACCCACATAGTGGGATAAGGCTTAGTTTGTTGTTGTATAAAACTCAGAACTTGAGAAAATATTGCAGAAAATACTGTATGGATTACAGTGAAAAATTACGACAACCAGACTCCAGCTCAATATGTCATTCATGAAGTTTTAAAATCTCTACTAATATAACCCCATATCTACAATTGCTACGATTGAAACCAAATACATAGTGGTGAATAAGTAACAGCATGACTCACCATGATTCGGCATTTGTCACACTGCAAAAACAGATTATTCTCATATTCCTAAAACAAAAGAAAAGAAAAATTCTCAAACCACATTCATTAAGAGGAAAAGGGTAGAACTTGCCAATATTAGTGGACAAGAGGAACAATATAAAAAAGAATTTTCCAGGCTTTACCTCATCCATATGGCAAACATTACACTTATCAAGGTCTTTCCATTTCACATCAACAGGTCTATAACCAACAGGAGCATCTTGAAACCTTGCACGTGACATCTTGCAGGCTTTTGAGGAAAGTCTGGAAGTTGAGGTAGATAACTCCTGTCCATAATACATAAAAAGATTTCAGGTAGAGAAGAAAAGATATTCAATATTAAAGAAGACTGAATTTATTTAAGCAGATTAAATAACTGGAACAACCATTATGACAATGCAAATTATAACTGAATTGATATGCATACTAAGGAAGAACTAGAGAGGGAAAGACACAGAAGATTCAGTACTTAGCAGAGCTTGAATTATTAAAATCATCCCTAGATTCTACCTAGTTATTGAATCGTTTTCCTAATACAACTACATCCATACTTCATATCTTGCCTCACTTCAAGCCCACAAAACTATAAAGTTTCCAAACAAATTTATATCTAAAAGGCTAAAAACAAACCTAAAGCCCCAAAGCTCTTTCCTCCTAAACATAGTGAGAACATAACTCCAACTAACCCTATATCAAGCCCAAAACCCAAGCACAGATAAAAGTCTAATGGAAAATCCAGCATCTTAAAAGAGTTTCTAAGATGCTCTGCTTGAGTTATGCATATCAAAACAGAGTAGGGCAATTGGCAGTAAGCTTTCTTACAGGTATAGATCACCTCACCAATGACTCAACTAATGGCACATTGCTGAAAGAGTATGGCAAGTCTTTAGCGCCCAAATCAAGCAAAAATCCACTAGTTGCCAGTGATGAAGGATAATGGAGAAACAAGAATGGCAGTCAAAAGATAAGAAAAAGGGGACAAAAAAGGAACAGAAAATGATCTTGTACTAGATAATCAACCTACAGAAGTTCTAGATCAGCATCAACCATCCATAGCCACAGTTCCAAGGTGCTCAAAGATGTAGGTTTCGATTGTTTCTATTTCTTTTACTTTTCCTTTAGGGATAGGGGTTGGGATTTTGAAAGGAGAAAGAAAGGTTGGAACAGGGGGTATACAATGGATAACCACATTATCAGGAAAGTATTTAGGATGCTTTTTTGTCAAGGTTTCTCTTACTTTTACCAAAACAGTGTAGCAATTGAACCCTTGGAAGCTTAAAAAGTTGCAATACAGACCTTCCGTATGCCACGTCTCATTATGACGCCACACATAATCTAATTTTTATTAGTTTCCACCGCCAAAAATCTAAAGCAACTACCAGGCACACCGAAAGTGTTGCAAGGTACATTGTATTTTCCTAATTTCTCTCCTTCACCCAATTGCACATCATCTAGGTAGTTAACATTTCTGCATCACTTCACTATTTACCATGTAATATCCTACTGCAATAATTCAAGCTTCATCAGTCACAAATGTTACCTTTTGACTCACACCATAGTACATAAAACACCTTGATTAATATTTTCTTTTCGAAGGGATGAATAAAACATAATAATTTTGGTATCGGCTATAGCATCCAACAGCCACTTATTTCTCTCCTGCTTTTTGCACTTCCAACGATCTTTCCCCCTTAAACCTAGTATTGAAATTGAATATCAACTTCACTTACATCCATATGATTACAGAAAACCATCAACCTCCGACCCCAAATTAATGACATCAGTTCTCTTGAAACTTTGAACAGAGTTCTCAGATTTCCATTACATAGTCACGAGGATTTGTTGCACAAAAAGACAAACTTTCTTAATAACCCTATAGTGGGGACTTGACTAAATTTAGAATTTTACCATCAAATAAATAATATATAAGAATCTAGAACAATGCACATTGGTAGAAATATTTGCATCAAACAATAAAGACTAAAGCACGTCTTTGTACAAGATCTATCAAACCAAAATGTTCTCTGAAATTAGAAAATTCCAAAATCACGGTGTCATAAGAACGAAACTCAATTGAAATCAAGTTATGAGGGGTCCACAAAAACTGCATATGTTAGAGGATTACACTTTTAAATACAACTACCATTTGACCCAAGGAATACAACTTAAACTCGAGCTTTAAAATAACATAAAAGGGGAGATACTTGAGGAATAATATTTCTAAAGAAAATTACAATCAGATACTAACATTTTGAACAGTCACAAAACCAATTTACTAAGCCGGAATCTTTGCCATCCTTTAAAAGTAGATTTGACATTAAGTGCACAACTCCATTTGGAAAAACTTTTATCATACAGCACATAAAGGCTAATTAAGCATGTTTAAACTAAAAAGAGTAAAAATGATATTTCTTCCTGGGAATAAAAGAAACATTAACAATGTTCTTGGTTTACTAGTTGTCAATAGCCTTTTCTTTTTTTGGTTACAAACCCTTATAACGAGAAACAAAGTTGGCATGACTCACCAAGTACATGTCAAAATCATCTTCACATCTTAGAAATTCTTTTCATTGTACAGCATTAAAAAGCTACTTAAGCCTACTTAAATTAACGATAAAATTGAAAACTTCTTCCTGGTAATAAAGAAACATTAAAAATGTTCTTGGTTCACTAGTTATCAATAACAGTTTTTTTGGTTCCAAACCCCTCCAACGAGAAACAAAGTTGGCATGATTAGTCAGATACAGATAACATGTCAAAATCATCTTAAGTGCTGTGTAAGAATGTAGATTCAAAACTGTAAGTACAGTGTATGATTGTATTCATAGTTTTACAAAGTGAAAACAGATCAAGGATTATAATTCAAGTCAAAATCATGAATTCAGTTTGATAGACGAAGTTGTCTTACAAACTCTAAGATCTTTGATTGACCTCAAGCTTTTTTTAGATATAGAGAAACATGCATGCCACATTTAAAACAAAAACTGACTCAATTGCATGGCTCTTTGTATCTCTGTGAGCATAATAAATGAATACATAATTAGTCATGCAGCCAATAAAGAGATCAAGAAAAAGTAAACAAAGAGATTTCTGGAATTTAGCACAAGCAATATTGCGGGTACATCTTGGGTCTTTCTGGAGATAAAAAGAGTCACTCTGAGAGCCTTTATTCAATTATTAGGAACTTGGCATTATGGCTTTTGAATTTTTATGGTTTTCATTTAGAGGGGTAATTCAGTAATTCTCATGTTTTTGTGTAATGTCATCTTGTCTTGGTATTTATGCCCAAAGACTCCCATGCCTTTTCTTGGTTGGACCACCCCAATAGGCGATTTTGACAAGCCCTTCATCATTTTTAGAGGAAGAAGCAGAATTACAAGAAAGCTCTTTTTATCTTTATGGATAACCAATTCATTGTCTATCGCAAGAAATCAGAAGACCTTATTTTTTCCCAATGACTCATTTATTTTGATTTGGAAGAAGGGCGTTGTGTTCGGCTCAAAAGGAATGCTTGTCAGTATGTCTCCAGATAGCGGGCCACTAGTCCAGCTAGATAGCAACCAGTTCTCTCAGGCGGGAAGCAGGCCGGGCCCTACAGGCGGACATCTGCTGCAACACAAGCACCATTGTTCGCCACTGCCCGGAAAGGAAAAGATTCAAGAGTCCAGCCTTAAAATACAAGCATAGATAGTGGTCTAATGCCAAGGCCAACGATCTGCTTAGGAACGAAATGTTCCAAATAATCCTAAAATTCTTGCTCCTCGGACCCTCTGCATCTATATGCATCAGGATCCCCATTCATGGTTCTCTTGGTTCAAGAAATTAAAACAAAAGGATGAAACCATTTCTTCCGACTCTTTTCCAACTTAGCCTAACCCAAACAAAGTATATTCTCGAATTCTTATCTCGTCTATCCTGCCCTGCACTACACCTCTACTTGAATTGTCTAGTAAGAGAGTCCAATTAAAATCCTTTTAGGGTTCAGTTTAGTTTTGGCAAGTACAACTTCATCTTTTAGTGTAAGAAATGAATCCTATCAAGGTACAAAGTTGTTTAGGAGCTTGGCAGTAGACAATATCTATGCTATACCAAAAAATCCTCTACAAACTTTATGATCTTTTTAATGTTTGTGTGAGACAATCTATCCTTAGGTACCATTCCTAAAGTTTTCCTGGAGTGACTCCTAGTGCTTTTTATGATTTCTCATATTTAACCAATCATACTGCATAAAAGTTAATTTCTGCTCCTAATTACCAACCAAAAGCCTTGAAAAGCTATCAATGCGGCCATCACCATATCAAAATTTTTTTCCTGCATTAGATATATTAAGCAAAATTGATAGATAAATGGATAGATTCATAGAGCATTAAGAGTCCAGATATCGTGTGGGAAGAAATTGGATCTTAAAGTTATATACCTGTATCAGTTTAGAGATTTCAGGATGGGAAAAACCAAACATGTCAGCACCAGATCCAAAAATCTTTTCAGGTACACCTGCTTTTAGACCATCAGATTCAATCTTCCTCATTCTTCTGTAAATTTTATTCCAGCAGGCAGATGGAGTGGATCCACTAAACTGCAAAATGAGAGTAGAAATAAATATCAATAATTACTCAACCTGATGGGAATGTATGCAACAATGTTAAAAACAGAGAAACATAGTGTCACTTGGAAGTTGAAATTAAAATCATAGTTCCTTGAAACACGGTACAATCACCAACCAGGATTCATCTTTAAGAAATAATCTTCATCATCAAAGAAAACATACAAAATACCACTTCTTTGAAGCTCAAAAAAGACGAGAAATCAATCATTGTATAAACATAAAAGGAAATAAACCTATATCTAGCAACTCTTGCAAAGAGGTCATAGGAACACAACACAGTAGTAAGGACAAGTAAAACACATCAAGACAAGCTGGAATAGGTCATGGAAAGCCAGGAGGGAAAAACAAAGAAGATATTATCATTTAAAGCAAGACACAATTTTTTATGAAAGATAGCAACTGTAGCTAGTTAACATCAGCAAACCAACTTTTACCTGCTCTCCACTCTCTGATGTAACTTTGAAAAGAGGTCGAGTCCTTAAACTATCATCTCTGGATACTTCCATCTTATATGTGGTATCAAGATTTGGATCTGAAGCCATCAGAACAAAAGGCAAAAGTAAACGAATGCTATTGACTGATTTCTACAGGTACAGTTAAAATCAAGACGAGGGTCTCTGGTTCTAAGAAAAACTGTTAATGACTTGAATAAAATCTTCACAAATGAACAACCTGTTATAGAAGGAAACCTCCTCAAGGCAGTATATCCTTCAGGCCAGATAAACCTCTCATCTTGAAATTTGTCAGAATCTTTGACAACCTTTCCTGAATTAGATAATGTCTGACATTATCAGATTGCAAACTGATTGAATAGTCTTAGTGAGAAAATACAGCATGAATCTCGGATTCTCTCCACTAATCAATGCCTCACAATTTGATGTTGAACAAACACAACTGCAGCATTTAGCTTTCAAGAATTACTGAAATTTACCAAGGGTTATTATCTGCAAATCACCAACTTCAAAAGGAAAGCTTTTGACCGCTTCAATTCTTCTGTGTACCTCTTCATTGCCTATGGCCTCTTTCTCTGAATCAGTACTGCCTTCATCCTCTCCACATTCACCGTTGTAATCATCAGCCTGAAAGCCACTCCTCAGCCTCAACATTCTCTTTGGAAGCTTTTGTTCACTAAGGTACCTGAGGGCAAAGGTAAATACTTCTGTAAATTTCATTCCCAACTTTATGATCTTAAACATAGAATGTCAGTAGCATGTCTGTAAAGTTTATTACATATACGTGATTCACAGCAAATTTTCGATAAGCATCCAAAAGAAATAGGAAGAGTTTACAGATGCCATACTGGATCCCGTAACTAAAAGCATGCACTTCAATAGAAAGAAATTGACATTGGAACAACATAATTGAATCAAGAATTAGAGTAGCTATATGAATTTCACATTATTCGGAGAACTGTAGCCAAGCTATCATAAAGCAAAGGTTACCTATGACAACAACAAAATATCCATTACTGATCCTATTTTATTGGTGGGTGTAAGGTAAAAACCACATATCTTTAAATTGTCCAATGTACATGCTTCCCATATCCATTCCAGACTACAGTTTCCATCATTAACATATTAATGCCTGGCCAAGCCTAACAGCACAGAAGAGATTGGCATGATTAGGAATAGAGGGAAAGAAGAATCACATTTTTGCTTCCTCTAAGCTTTTTACAAAGTTTGTCTTCTTGCACTTCAGGTGGAAAGAGGAAAGAAGGCCTCTAAGAAATGACATCACTTGTTTTCTCTTAACCCTGGAAAAAACAAAAGGTGAAGGACAAAAATATTAGACAATATGCTGATTATACTACACTAAAAGGACCATCAATTTCCACATATCCGGAAGTATCATACCTTGCAAAATCGTGAGTGCCAAAAAATTGAACAAGAACTGATTTTTCTCCTAACTTTTTATTCAAGCCCTTACGCTCACCCAAAAGAGAGTCATCCAAAATTAATGCAGGCCACATTGCATGACCTGTATGTCAGAATACATAACACAAGTATTAATAGAGAGCAAAAAGAAGTTGGAGACCAAATTATTTACTTTCCCGACAAGATGATTACAGACAACAAAATCATATAATAGAATGAAAAGTCCAAGAGATAAAAGAAACTCCAAAAGAAACAAGTACTCAATGACATAATTATTAACCTACAATCAATTTCACTTCCATAAAACTTTGCCTAGTTATAAGTAGCTTGTTTGCCTGTAAGTAGCCGGTCCTAAGATCGAAAAAAGGAGGAAGGTTGCGATAGACTAGCAGCCAGTGTAAAATTTTGTCAAGCCTTATCATATGGATCACATTAGAAATCGTGTAAATTGACCGAACACAGTGGCGAAGTGTGATCCTTATAGCCAACCCCACTTAGTGGGATAAAGGCTTAGTTGTTGCTGTTGTTGTAATCAATTTCACTTTCATGAAATCTTCACCATCCTCCATGATTAAGTTCAGGTAAGACAACACCAAAACCAACTGTGAATTATAAGTTTAATTAAGTCGCTAAGTTTGAAGATCAATTATGAAATTCAGTCATTGAATCCACTTCCAAGTTTTCATGGGCCTAACTAGAAGTCTGTACAGCAGGTAAATTCTATTTCTACATCCAATAAATTAATTCATTAGTATATATTTTCTAGAAAGAAAAAACATAAGTCCAAACTTTATTTGGGAAAGCACCATTGATAAATTGGTCTTTGTTTTTCTACACATGATAAATTATAAATGCAGCATTAAAGTTGCCAAAAGGAAAAACAACAGTGTCTAGAGGGTACTTTCACAAGTAAATTGATACTCTTAGCAAAGAAATAGAAATAGGGAGTCGAGACATGCAAAATGTATGCATTTGTTTACCCTCCAAGCTCCTGATTCAACTGACAACATCATAATAGAAGCACTTCCAGCAAACCAACACAAAAAGATGAAATCAAAGGTGTCCCTGCGAGAATTATCTATTCTGCCTCCCATTGACAGTAAAGCAATTCAGTATATTCTACCTCTCCAAGCTTTTCCCCTGAACCAACTCTGAAAGGACTGCGTACCTCTGATGAAATCCAACTTGCCAACTAATTTCACCGTCTAAATGTTGAGTGTCAAGTTTTCAGATTGCTCCAATTGCAAATTTGACTTCCACAAAATCAACTAATGGCAAGATTGAGATTTCAAAGTTCCCATTATCACTAAAAATACACCTCACCTTTCATCAATGAATTTTTCCTACTTTCTCAGCCACTTCTAAGATTCTTTAGCGCCATCTTCTTTAATAGGTGGTTCAAGGGCACTTAACATGATACAACAACCACCAAGCCTTTTCCCACCAAGTGGTTGACTATATGGATCACACTTCTCCACCATACTTGGTCTAAGCTCATTCCTCATTTATATTTAAATAAATAAATAAATATAACATATTTCTTCTGGTTTTACTTGGTCTAAGCTCATTCCTCATTTATATTTAAATAAATAAATAAATATAACATATTTCTTATGGTTTCTTTCCAATTCTTTTTGGTCTTCCTCTTCCGCTTTTAATTTGAATTAATAATCCTCTATTTTCTACACGCCTCACTGGGACATCTAAAGGTCTTCTATATACATGAAGGCACTTAACATGATATTTTAACTTAATCAATAATCAATTCCATGACAAGAAAGTGGCTGTGCTGGAGATCTCTATTTCCGTAATAATGAAGGTTTCCTCTCCTTTTTCTTCATAGCATTCTTGTTTACAATTGCATAGCATCAGTTATTGAACCATATGTAGAAAATATTAATTGCACAAAACATTATAAATGGAATGTAACATAAGCAGTTTGAACATGCGCAATGTAAACTCAATTTGACGAAACGCGTGAGGACAAATACCAGTAAGCTTGGCCCAAATTATATCTGCTGGCTCAAGCTCTTCACAGTCATCCAGACTAGCAGCCAACGCCACCAGCTCATTGACATCAATTACATCGCCATCTGAGCACTTATCACTGCACCTCAACTTCAAAGATTGCATCTCCTCAAGAGAAATGTGAAATTTGATTCTTTCGTTTGATAAAATCAATTTCTCTTCATCACCATCCTCATACTCAATCTACAATCAGTAAACAAGTCACCATATCATACCAAATGTCAAAAGGCACACAGCTACATCCACCTTTATTTTAAACCAGAAACATACATGCATACATACATATAACATTTGTGTGGAGGATTTTCTTATTCGGTGGGAGGGAAAGGTTCTTAACCCATGACAGACGGATCATTTAAAACCGCTCAAGGGTGGAAAAGGAAATAACATATATCCAGTGGACACGTGCACGAGCAAAAATGTGCACATAAGAGGAGAAAAAAGGAAATTACATTGTGTCGCCCGGTCTCAAGATCATATGCGAGAATGTGACCGATGTACCAATCAGCATCCAAGGGCCAAAAAATCTGTCCACACATTGGAGTCAAATTACATTTTACCAGAGTACAATGACACAAGTGCATTAAGTATTTATCTGCTGTCCCAATTAAATAAATCTAACATACAGATAGATACTTGCAAACGCTTGCCCGCATAATCACAAACCAGCTATGTTTTCCATTTTCTATTTTCTATTAAATCCATAATCAATTTCCATTTAATAAAGTTCAAACCTTGCATCGTAATCCAACAAATTTATTTGGATCTGCCCCATCAAAATTCAACCTGAATCCATAAAATTAACCATAAAACTCATGACAGCAATAACAATTCAAAGAAAATACACAAAAGTGCCAAAAGAATCTAAAGCTGTACCAAACCCATCTCTTTGTTCGAAGACAACCGGAATTCTTCACCTCGTTCTCCAAATCACCTTTAAACTTCCTCTTCTTCATTTTTCCACCATTTTCATCGCGGTTAGAACCCCTAACACTAGAATTTTTATTACTACTATTACTATTGACAACATTTCCTTTTCTAGGTCCTCTAAACTGCCCCCTATCTAAATCACTAATTGCAATAGAATCCACCGCCAAATTCGTCAGCTCGTACCCCCCAAATTTCCTCCTTTTTCCCTTTTTCCCACTCAATTCACCACCTTGCTCCTCATTCCCTAAATTTTCCACCTCTTTTCCCTTACAATTCCCCAAATTTACACCCCTTGATCGCGAATTTTCCCACCCATCAAACCCTAACTGCAGTTTTTCTTCTTTCTCAACCTTCACTTCCTTCACCTTTCCCTTTCCCTTACCCTTATCCTTATCCTTATCCCGCCGCGCATAAAACTTAGTAATAGGCGGCTTTCCCAGCTTTTCCTTGACATCATCACCAGCATTACTCCCACAATTAACCCTAACTTTACTATCCATCACTCCAGCCATCACCCCAGTCTCTGATGATGATAAAAATTGATCATCTTTAGAAGAATCACAGCTGTTGAAATGATTCAGTGATTTCCGGTGATTATGATGCGGAGGTTTCACTTTCTTTGACCCACCACTAGCAGAACTCACACAAGGTGAAGTAGCGGAATAAACATCGCACAATGGAACATACCGCAGTGGAGTCTTACCTCCGTCCTCCTCTTCCTCACCTTCGGAACTCCTTATAAGCTGCGAATTTGGACGGAATAATTCTACAGGTTTGTTCTCTTTTTCCTCAATTTTTTCTTCACCGTCCTCACCGCCTTCCTTCATTTCCATTAAAGCGGTGGAAGAAAATGCCATAAAATTTTCAGAATCCAATTTTAATTTGCAGTTTAAGAAATGCAGTTACTTCAAATGTGAGGAATTCCTTCCCCGGAGTTTAATTTTTTCTTCGTCTATGGACAAATTGGAATGCAATTTGGGGGAAATGGGGAGAAAATTAGGGTTTTAAAGGGCTTGGGGATGAATTTGGAGGGAGGGTTTTGGGGGTTTCCCGCCGTGTGTAACAGAGATTGGGACATGTGATGTGGTCCGTCTTAGCGAGCAACACTTCATCATGCAATAAAATATGAATAGAATAATTATTTATTTGAAAAACTTTTTAGGCAATATAGATTTTTCTTTGTTCTTTTTTTTTTTGGTAAAATATTCATGAATGGTAGAATTATGATTTATTTTTCAGTTTTCTGTAAGAATTATGATATTGTCACTAGTTTTATAATTTTTTGTGCTTGTAAATATAATTTAGAATCAAGGCATTCTCATGTACAATGGTTGCATATATATGACTTGCGTATTAAATTCAAAAATTCGCTTATAAAAAAAATTAGTGGATAAAATTTTAATCTTAGCATATAAAATATAAAAAATTAGCATATAAAATATTAAAAATTAGCATATAAAGTATTAAAAATTAGCATATAAAGTATTAAAAATTATCGTATTAGTGTATCAATTTTAAATTTAACATATAAAGTATAAAATTAGCATATAAAGTATCAAAAATTAGTGTATAACGTATCAAAAATTAGCGTATAATATAATATATCAAAAATTAGTGTATTAGTGTATAACGTATAAAAAATTAGCATATAACGTTTCAAAAATTAGCGTATTAGAGTACAACATATCAAAAATTATAATATCAAGTATAGGCCTATCAAATATGGTGGATTCGCATATCACGTCATGCGACGGGAGATTTTGCATTTAGAATCATGAAAAAAATATCATTTTTGTCAATTAGGATAAAATTTTTATGAATATTTTAAAAGTTTATATAGTGTTAATTAAAATTAGGATAGTTTTATTTATTCGAGAGTTATACCACATATTTTAGGGAAATACAAAAGTTTTTCATTATCTATGGTTAGACAAATTTCATATATTAAGAAAATAAATAAGGCTATGTTTGGTTGTATGCAAATTAGTGATTTTTGTTTTTTTTTCTACAAAAAAATTAAAATAAAAAACAATGGTACAGTAATTTGTATAAATAAAATATTAAATTTAAATTTGAATTTTAAATTTTTAATAATAAATAATTCTTCTTAACACCATTCCCACTAAAACAGACCCATAAAATATTAATTCAAATTTAAATTTCAAACTTTTATTAATAAAATAACTCCAATACAAATCCCAACAAAACAAAATCATCAATCCAAATACTTCCAAAAGATTCCTTTCTTATAACAAATCTCAAGAAAAAAATTCCATCATAAAACCAAAAAATACATTGCCGAAACAGAGCCTAAGATTTTATGAAATAATTTAAGTGACCGATAAGTGTGTGTTTTTTTTTTGAGTATCCTTTTTTATTTCAGATATTGATATTTGATATGCAAAAAAATAGATACTTTATATGTCAATAAGAATGATACGCTTTTGTATTTAACATTCTACGCAAAAATTGATACTTGATACGCGAAAAATATGAAAATTTGATATTTTGTACTTGATACACAAAAAATGAAAAAAAAATATTTTATACATGATACGCGAAAAATTATACATAATACATGAAAGGTTGATACTTTATACATGATACGTGAAAAAATTGACACTTTTTATGTGAAAATTGATACAAGATAGGTGAAAAATTATATTTTATACACGAAAAAAATGATATTTTATATGTTATACTTAATAATACTTGACATGATAGTTTATACACTAACATTGATATTTAATACACAAAAATTTGATACTTTATATACGAATGGTACTACATGTGCATGTGGGTGTTTGTCATTGATTCCGTCGCATATATGAATCTATCACATAGGAGTTTTTGTGTATTACCTCTGATACACAGTGTTATACCAAATGTTACAAAATATTTAAAGTTAATTTTTCTCAAGGTATAAACAAATTTTAGATTAAAATCTTATCAAATGATTAGTGTAAGTTTTGGGATAAACTAATTTAATGATAATTATGTCATCTATATTCTCTTTTAGAGTGAATAGAATTTGATAATAATTCGATTTCTTATTTGAGAGTAAAACCTTTTTAGAATGTTATGTTATTATAAATATATGGTTAATTTTTAGGTATTGACAATACAATTCTCCCGATAAGAAATTTCACAAATAAAAAAAAGTTTTCTTATTAGATTTTTAAGGAGTTGTTTAGAGTCATCTAACTTATTAACTTAACATTGAATCAATCTTTCAAGAATCCCATAAGTAATTCGTGTGGATTACCGTTATCAATTATTCGAGAATTTCAAAAGTAGTTCATGTAAATTACCGTTAGAGGATAGAGACGTGTGTTGCTCACTGATCGATTAAATCTCCTTCAAGGATTTCGCCTTCGACTATCCGGAAAAAATAGTTCGTGTGAATTACCATTAGAGGTCAAACACGTGTGCGACTTTTTCGAGGATTTCAAAAGTAATTCGTGTAGATTACTGTTAGAGGCTAGAGGCTTGTGCTGCTCACTTATCCCTTAAATATCGCTAAAGGGTTTCGCCTTCGACACGTGTGCGACTATATTGCTGAAGGGTTTCGCCTTCGACACGTGTGCGACTTTTCCAAGGATTCCAAAAGTAATTCGTGTAGATTACCGTTAGAGGCTAGAGACGTGTGCTGCTCACTCATCCCTTAAATCTCGCTCAAGGGTTTTGCCTTCGACAATTCCAAAAGTAGTTCATGTGAATTATCGTTCGATGTCAGACACATGTGCAACTTCTTCGAGGATTTCAAGAGTAGTTCGTGTGGATTACCGTTAGAGGTTAGAGACGTGTGCTGTTTATTAAATCTCGCTCAAGGGTTTTGCCTTCAACAATCCCAAATATAGTTCGTGTGAAATACTGTTAGAGGTCAGACACGTGTGCAACTCACTAATTGATTAAATCACGCACGCTCAAAGATTTTGCTAGTATCTTTCGATATATGTTTTATATAGATAATCATTAAAGACATTAAGCAAATTAATTATAATATAATTGTTATATTTTCGTTTACGTGCTTTGTTAATTTTTATATGGTGATATTAAAATAAATGATTATATATGTGTCTTATAAAGTGTTATAAAAATCCAACATATAAGTAATTGTTGAAGAATATGAGTTTAGATATGGGATAGGTGAAAGTCCTCTTTTATATGAATGTTTATTTTATATCAAATCCTCTCCTTCCACCCATTCATTCCAATTATTTTTCTTTCTTTTTCATGTACAGACAACTCAATCATGGATTATTTCAAAAAAGGAGTTGAAATTGAAATCAGCAGTGAAGAAGAAGGCTTTCGTGGGTCATGGTATGCTGGCACTTTGATTCGAAAATTAAAAAACAATAAAGCATTAGTGGAATACAAAACTTTGATGGAAGATGATGATGATGATGCAGAACAACGGAATTTTAGAGAGACTGTAGATATTGTGCAACTGAGGCCGCCACCGCCGGCTCAGGAAAGCTATCAAGAAGAGTTGAAATTGAATGAAGAGGTTGATGTTTATTTTAATGATGGATGGTGGGAAGGGATTATTACTAAGATACACAAAGATGGGAGATTTACAGTTTTCTTTAGAACTAACAAAGAGGAAATGAAATTTAGATTGTCTGAACTCCGTCTTCATCGTGAATGGGTTGACAATGATATTTGGGTGCCACCATTGCAAAGAGTTGAAGAAAATAAGGTATGATACAATACAGCCTTATAAGTATTATCTTAAAACCTTATGGCATGCTTAATTGGTAGAATTTTATGTTTGGTTTTAACTTTTGGAAAAATAAAAAGAGTTCTAAATTTAAGGAAAGTTGTTGCAAAATATTTTGAATCACAAAAACTATGAAACACGTGTGAATGACCAATTAATGTACGTTGAAATCATGAAACTCATGTGGATTGTTTTCATATATGAAACGATGAATTAATGGTCATTGAAATTGTGAAACTCCTGTGAAACGTTTTCAAATATGAAAACAACCAATTAATGACTGTTGGAATTGTGAAACTCCCAGGTTCATATATGAAAACAACCATTGTGAAACTTATGTGGAACGGTTTCACATAGGAGTTTCACCGATAATTAATGGGCATTGAAATCATGAAACTCATGTGGACCGAATTCATATATGAAAATGACCAATTAATGGTCGCTGAAATCGTGAAACTCTAATAAGCCATTGAGATCATAAAACTCCAAGGGCTCGTTTGGTTGGCAGAGAATCTGGGTTGAGAAAGTAATCGTTTTCCTAATTTCCAAATTATTGTGTTTGTTTCAAACTGGGAAAGTAATCATTTTCTTAATTATTAAATTCCTGCGTTTGTTGAAAGTAAAAAGAATCCTGAACCAAGAAAAAATAATTGCAAGATTCCAGGATTATGAATCCTCTTTAAAAGTTGGTATTCTGATTTCTCTCTTGAGGATTTTGACTATGTGGCTCTTTCTTTATGTTTATTATTTATATTTTGTGTTTCATATGTTTCTTATGCTAAATTCTAATTCATTTGGTCAAATAATTATTTTTTTTAGTTTGATATTTTTTTATTGAATTTACTACTTAACTGAAATTAAAATTTTAGTAGTTTTTAAATGTCTTTATATTGACTTTAAAAAGGTAATTCAATGTAAAAAGATTTAAATAGATGGATGGTATGTTATTTTTTTTATTAAAATTATTAACATTATGGAGGTTTTATATATTTTAAAAAAAACTCAAAATTGTATTTATGTTGCTTTAAACTTTTTCTTTCATATTTTTAGTTAATTAATTTTCATACATTTTATATTTTCAATACTCATTGTTTAATAAATTTTAGCTATTTTTATTAATATTAATTTGTAAATTTATTTAATCAACTATTCTTTTTTTTAATAATATTAATAAAAAAATTATTTTAACACTTTTTTATAAGTTGTAGTTAATAGCTTAATTATTTAATTAAATTAAAAATGATAATTTTTACAATGATGAAAATATAAAACATAATATTAAAACATTTTTTATAAGGTAAAAATATATAATTAAGTTTCATGATATGATTTAAAATAAAACTATATAAATGGTTATGTATAAGTATAACATACAAACGAAATTCAAATAACATTATTTGGTTCAAAAATTTAAGTCAAATAATAAAATAAGAATAATACTAACTTTTTTAAGAATCTATCTAAACACAAGGTAAGTATTCAGATTCCTCATAATTAAATTCCTACGAATTAGATGATCAGGAAAACTATTCTTTTTCCTCAAAATTAAAATTTCAAGAATCACATTCCTATTAAACATTACTTTTCTACCAACCAAACGAGCCCAATAGCTATTGGAATTGTGAAACCCCTATAGAACAGGTTTATATATTCATATATTGAAACGACCAATTAATAGTCGTTGGAATCGTGAAACTTCAATAGCCATTGGAATTGTGAAACTCCTGTGGAACGGTTTCATATATGAAAATAGTCAATTAATGCCTGTTGAAATCGTAAAACTCTTGTGAAACGTTTCATATATGAACCGCCAATTAATGGCCGTTGAAACCATGATTCTAATTTCCTATCGATTTTATTGTGCGTTAAAATCGCGATTAATACCTATCACTTTTATTGTATATTGAAATCACGATTAACTTTGGTTTCATATATAAATCCACTCCACAGAAGACTATATATTTCTGAATTTTGAATTTTGAATTCGCTTCCGGTAGGTTTATTTAGAATTTTAAATATTAGAATTGAAAATTATTTATCTAGTTTACCTTTTGGATTATTTTAACTTATATATATTAGAAATATAAGAACTCCATAATCATAATTTAAAATTCAATTGTTAACATTTTGTTAACATTATAGTATTATAATTGTGAACATTTATTTTATTTTATAGCATAATGTTTAAATAATATTTAAATAGTATGGTAAGAATTAGGTTTATGTTATTTAACTCGTTTTTTATTTTGATAATAACAATTGTTTATTACACAAGTATGCTAAAAATTTGAATAGCAACAGTATATAAATTTATTGAATAATACTATTCATATTGTAAGGTTATTTTTTAAATTGAACTAAATATACGTCTCATTCCTCATTTAAACACAATAATTTATTTATTTTCCACATAACCAAATTCCTAAAAATCATATTTTCAAATAATTTTTTTTGCCTACCAAACAAACGATATGATAGTAAGTTATGATAGTACACATGATTCATTACTATTGGTAATTAACTACTAATTTAATTGATGAATTGGTGATTATTAACGAACTAATATTTTCTTGTTCCAACAGTGCTTTAGTGGGTTTTTGCTGAGTGAACATTTATTTCAATATTTTAAGTTGGAATCTACTATGTCTAGGGATGGTAGGAGGATGATGTTTCTAGTTTCATACTTGTTATGTACTTAGCGCCTATTTGATAAAATTGAAAATTGACTGAATGTGAAGTTATCTGAAAATAATAAGTTGTTGAATTCATTAAGTTTATATATTTGATAATTCATCTGATTTTTACATATGGATTTGAAAATATAGTATGCAAAAATATGTGGTGGACAAAAATTTATTCATAATGTATAAACATATGGTGTGTAAATATGTACACTATGTAAAATTATATATAGTGTGTGTAAATACATGCAGTGTATAAAAATGTGTGTAGTATGTGTAAATATATATAGTAACTAAAAATGTGTGTAATATGTATAAATATATGACATGTGAGGGGGTAAAAATATGTGTAGTGTACAAAAGTATGTGAAAATGTGTGTAATAGGTTTAAATATGTATGATGTGTGAAAATATGTGTAGTCTGTATAGTTATGTCTGAAATTTAAACCATGTTAGTTATGTCATATTAAAAATATTTTAAAACTCTATACTTGACCATTATCTCAAATCAAACAAATTAAGCCAAATTTTATCATTTAAAATTCTATCACAATTTTGTTTGTTTCAGACCCTCTTAATTCATTAAGATGTGCAATATGTGATTATCAAGTAAGCTTAATTGTTTCAAATATAAATCAATTAATTTTCAAATTTAACATGAGTTATCAAACAACCCCTTAGGCTATGTTTGGATTGAGGGAAAGGAAAGGAAAGGAAACGAGTGGAAAGGAAAAGAAAGTAGAGTAGAGGAAACCGATTTCCTTCCAACCTGTTTGGTTAAATTTGGAAAGAAAGGAAAAGAAAGGAAATAATATACTAAAAACATTGTTTGGAGATTGGAAGGAAAAGAAGAGAAAGGAAAAGATAAAACTTTTGTTTTACATTATTGCCCTTTAATAACTTATGACTAATTTTTAAACCAATATAATAAATCAAAAACAAATGAAGAGATACCTATCAGCAACCAAGTACCTTAAAAATGATTTCTTTTGGTAGTCTTGTTTTGGTCTATCATTTGTTACGTAAATGTAATTTAATTTAGTCTATATTTTCTGTTATAGAGGTATAAGAATGGAGAAATACTTTGAATACTTTAGCATTATCACAAATATAATTTAGGAAAAGAAGAAAATCGTATAATCAATAAAATAAAAAATATAGACATAAGAATCTAATAAAAAAATTATTTATTTTAGATAAACTTGTTATTTTTGTGTGAAAAATCTAAAACTATTATTTATGGATAGCTTTGATGATGTTTTACAGTATGGTATTGTATAGTTATATCTTTATATTGGATGATGATTGAAACCTAGATAAAATAATTTTTCTATTATAGCTAAATTATTTTAGAGTTTGGATTTCTTTTTGTAGTCTTAGTCTATCATTTGTTAACGTAAATGTCATTTAATTTAGTCTATATCTTCTTTTATAGAGGTATAAGAATGGAGATATACTTTGAATGCTTTAGCATTATCAATCATAAATATAATTTAGGAAAAAAAAGAAAATCATATAATCAATAAAATAAAAATATATAGACACAACAATCTAAAAAAAATATTAATTTTAGATAAACTTGTTATTTTTGTGTGAAAAATCTAAAACTATTATTTACGGATAGCTTTGATGATGTTTTATAGTATAATATTGTATATCTATATCTTTATGTTGGACGATGATTGAAACCTAGATAAAATAAATTTTCTATTATAGCTAAATTATTTTAGAGTTTTGATATTCTTGTAGCATAAATTTGGTAGTTAAAAGTTTATTAAATTAAAAAATATCGAAATTAGTAAAATTTTGTAAATTAAATCAAATTTTAATAGAGTAGAACTCTATTATTATTTTATGGATGGCTAGAATTTGTAATATATTGAAACTCTAGTTTATTATGAAATAATAATTTTATAATCTTGCAACCAATTAGAAGTTAATAAAGTTTTAGACATAAAATAAAATTCTAATAATATTCTAATAAATGTAGGTAGTAAGATTGAAAGATTGCCTCCGAGTTTGTCCTATAAGTTTTAAATGATAATTTACGTTGTAATTTTTAAATTAAAGTTTACGTGAGAAGGATAAATTTGGAATAATAAATTATTAATTATAAAAGAATTATCGTTTCCTTCCGTTTCCACCCACTTTTGGACGGAAATAGATATGGACTAAATTAAGTATATCTAATCCTTCCCAATCCCTCCCTTTCCTTTCCTTTCCCTCACTAAAAAAATATCCAAATGCACAAATTCTAATCCGTCATTTTTCTTTCCTTTCCTTTCCCTTCCTTTCCCTCAATCCAAATATAGCCTTAGTCATCAAAAGTTTACTAGAGTATCAAACAATGACTCTAATAACATGTTTGATTTAGGGTCGAAATAGGAGAGGTAGACTTCTTTTTTTGTGTTACCTATATGGATAAATAAGTCAATTACATTAATATGAGATATAAATAACATATAAAAGGATTAAAAGATTTAATGAAAATTTTATTTAATTAAAAAATTCAACTCTATTATGTTCTTTTTTACTTAAATTTATAATTAATATTAATATGGAAAAAATGATACAAAGAAAAAGAATAAAGTAGCTCTTTTAGAAGTTTTTGTCTTAGCTTTCACAATTAAATTATTAAAATTATTAGTTTAGAACAATAGTTTTAAAGGTAAATTTCACATTATCCCTCTGTAATTTGGGCAAGTTCTTTTTTACTCCTTCGTAGTTTTATAATGTTCAAATAATCCCCATGTACTTTGAACTAATGTGGAAAATTGACGATTTCTGTCAAAACAAACGAGAGTGTGTAGTACGACTGAATTAGACGAAATGACAATTAGTAAACTACGTTTGATAAATGAATGACCAAATTAAAACTAAAAAAATAATAGTGATAAAAAGTATACCATTCAAATAAAGTATTAGATTGCAAGGCAATTTACTCTTTTATTTAAAATTGCTAAAATCATTGGTTTAAATATTTACATTCCCTTTTTTGGTTGGATTATAAAAGGCAACCTTTTTGACAATGCCTTTTGAGTTATTTAAATGTTGCAATGCAACATTTTTTCTACTTAGTCTATTGCATTGTTCTTTCTTTCCAACCGATGTTATGTATAAATATCTTCTTATTTCACCAAAAATTTCATGCTAAGCCAAATTGGATTTTGACTAGTTAGTTGTATTTATTTGCAATTCGTTATGATTCACGAATTTAACATAAATATTTTGAGTTGTAATTGAACTACAGGGTGTACCAACACTTGAAAAAGTGAAATCTACCGAAGATATGTTACAATGCAATTTTAACCCAGGTACAGATGTGGAAGTTAGAACTGATGAAAATGGTTTTGAAGGTGCTTGGTTTCCTGCAACTATCATTGAACAGTTAAACAAAGATAAATATTGGATTCAATATCAAAGTTTTAGAAATGATGAAGATACAGAATTCTTGAAAGAAGAGGTTGATGGTTTGAATATACGACCAAAACCACCAGATATTGCACTCCTTGAGTGTTTAAAAGTTTTTCAAGAAGTAGATGCTCTATTTAATGAATGTTGGTGGGTTGGAGTAATTTCTGAAGTAATTGATGATGAAAATTGCTTAGTCTATTTTTGTGAAAGTAAGGATGAAATGGAATTCAAGTGTTGTGACTTGAGAGTTCATCAAGATTGGATTGATGGGAAATGGTCATTTCTCATTAGGTAGTATTTGATTTAATAGAGAATATTTTCATTTTGAAGTTAAACTTCAAAATATGAATTTTCCATTCATAGTAGATTCTTAAAATAATATGAATTTGCCATTCGTATTATTTTAAACTTCAACTTTGATTAAATTGTTGGATAGTCTCTCATTTTAATATCTATATATATAGTTAGGATTCATGGTAGTGTGTAAAATCTCATGTCGAAAAAGTTAAAAGAGCTAAAGTAGTTATTGGTAAGGATTTAAAACACAGTAGTTTAATCTTTTGACACGGGATTTTCTATCCAATATTCTGTCTGTCTTATTCTGTCCTAATTAAAATTAGGTCGTAGGGTTCAGTAATCTCTTGATTAAGGTCTAATAATTGTAAATTAATTTTAGTGATATTTATGCATTTAGTCCCCAATTTTAATGAAACTACGTCGTTTTGAACGTTAGACAGAATAAGACATGATAAATATTAGACAGAGGATCTGGTCTCTAATCTTTTGAGTTCTATCTTCTTATTGGTTCTTTAGAAATCTCTTGGTGTTATCTTTCACCAGACATACACCGTAACAAGTGGTATTACACTCTTAACAAGTGATATCAGAATCCAATGTTACAGGTATTGAGGAATAGGGTTAGTTAGTTGCAAGCATGCACAAACACCCTAACAAGTGGTATTATCCTCCTAACAGATGGTATTATAATCTAAGATTACAAGTCTTGTAAAATTGATACCAGAGTCAATGCTTACAAACCTTGTGAAATTGGACTAGTAAGTTGCAACTTGCAAGGTGCATGGTATGAGTTATATATGTTAATATATTCTTTAACATGGTATCAGAGATCTAAACTCAAAATCAATTGGCTAGGAGTGGAGTGACCTATATATCATATATATTAGTTCAAGAGCCGATGTGAGATATTATCATTTAACACCCACTCTCAAACATGACTAGGACGAACAGATCTAAACTAAACCGAATGTTAGCCCAACAACGGGCCTAGCCCAAATATTGATAATTCTAAACTAAACCAAATGCTAGCCAAACAATGGGCCTAGCCCAAATTGAATACTAATACGGAAAGAATAGAGGTGAGAGAAACCCTAGTCATGTTTGAAAGGCTTACAAATTCAACCTGGCGCTCTGATACCATGTTAAAGAATATATGTGCATCCAACTCAAAACCAATTGGCAATGAGTGAAGTGGCCCATATATCTTATATATTAGTTTAAGAGCTCTTATTTAACCGATGTGGGATAATATCATTTAACAATATATATTATTCTTGGTGCTCGATTGCAAGTAATTGATGATCCATGGAGTTGGGTCAAGTTTTCTTGGGTGGTGATGTTTAATTGAGAATACAAGTAATTGGTAATCCATGAAAAGGAAGTGGATTTATAAGGGATACTAGCGTGAGAAGAAGAAGTGAGTTTTGCAAGGGATACTAGTGTGAGATGAGACTCATGTGAGGGATTATCCATGAAGGTAAAGGGGGAGATTTGTTAGGATTCACAGGTAGTAAGCAGAAATCCCACGTTAGAAAGTTTAGGAGAACTAGAGTATTTAATAAATTGGTAAGTATTCAAGACCCACTAGTTTAGGATATGTTTGGATGAGATGAATTTAGTGATTTATTTCACAATTTAAAAAAAATGTGTTGTTTATTTTGTTCAATTTTTCCATCAAAATTTTTTAAAACAAAAACAATGTTAAAGTAATTATTTTTTCTACAATGTTTTTTATAAATAAAATATTAAATTTGAATTTATATTTTAAATTTTAATAATAAACAATTTATTTTAACACAATTCCCACCATAATAAATTAATAAAATATTAATTCAAATTTAAATTTCAAACTTTTATTAATAAAAAAAATCTTCAATACAAATCTCAACAAAACAAAATTATTCATTGCAAACACTCCCAAAATATACTTTTCTCATAACAAATCTCAAAAAAAAAATTCATGATAAAATCTAAAAATACCTCATTCAACTGGAGCCTTAAAAACTTGAATCCTTATTCAAGTTCAATTCTATTTTCTTATTAGGCATTTAATAGTTTCTTAGTGTTATCTCCCACTAAACAAACACTCCTAACACATGAGAAACCTTTTAGTTAATTGGACTCTTTTACTAGATTTTAAAATTTTAGCAATAATTTAAAATGCCAAATAAGTTACTAAACTTTTTTCAAATTTGCGTGACCTAATTTTTTGGCCATAAAGGTTGATCACCCCATTCAATTTGATCATTAAAAGTGTGACGAAAATTAAAAAGGTGATTTGCACATGAGTTTTGAGGGGCAAAAATATCAAACAACTTTCTTTCCTTCTTCACATATGATTTTTGAGGCTATTGAACTAATTTTTTGGCCGGAAAGTTGATCACTCTATCCAATTTGATGGTTAAGAGTGTGGCAAAAACTAAAAATGTAGAGCAAAATGACTTGGGCTCCGTTTGGTTCCCTCATTTTTCAACCTATTTGTAAAAGTAGTTGAAATTATGTTTGGCATTGCATTCTTTCTTTGATTGCAATTGCAATTGCAAAATTGCTCTACAGTAAACTTAAATTTGATATATTATTAAAAATTATTACACTTTTTGGTGTCAAAAGCATGAGCAGCCGTCAGACTAGAAGCTGACTGTTTGCCCGTTCCCGAGGCTACAGCGAACAGGACTCTTATTCCTCTGAGCTTCTGCGGCAGAGGAACTGAGGCCATGGTTTCTTCTCTTGGCTGATGTGTCAACTGCTGGCAAGCTAGAAGCATGGTGCAATGATTAAAAAAAATGCAGGTCCCACTTTTGTACACATTTAATTATATATATATACAATATATTTTATACACACTTTTCAATAAATTAACCAAATTTATCAATCCAAACACATCTAATCATTTTATAAATATTCCTTTCTCATTACAAAACTCAATAAAATCATATCATAAATAAAACAAAAAAAAACCCTATCTAAGTGGACCCTTGGTCACTCAAGTCTTTTTCAATACATATTTTAATCATCAAACTTTTGAAGTGGCAAAAAAAGTCATTGAACTCCTTAAACTCACGTATTCAGATCATTTATGAAAATCTACTTTTTCAAGGGTAAATTTGTCTAAACATTACAAAATCGAGGGACAAAATCGTCAAATCACCAATTATAGTCTTCTTCTTCCTTGTTAATTTCTCATTCGATTTGTTTCTTGGCTTTGGCCAAAGGGAAAAAAAAATTCTCATATAAGTAGAAGCCATCTTTCATCATTCTTCCTAAATTCTTTTATTTGAAACTGAAAAAATCATCACCAAGAAATAATTATACTAAAGATATATGCTTTTCGTCAATTTCTTCTCTCTTATATACACTCAACTAACACCCCACTCTATCCATATACACATGGGTGGAACTAAGGGGGGCAAGCCAGTGCGGCTGCCTCCCGTTGCTCCTGAAATTGAGAGTTACCGTTCTTATTTTTATAGGTTTAGCACCGGTGATTCTCACCCCTTAGTCTGCCAATATAATAAAAAATGTGAAAGAAACATTTCTGCAATTGATCTATGGTGGTTGTATATAGACAAAGGTTATAGAGATAGAAGGGGAAAGTGAATGTTATGGATTGATTTGTAATTAGTTGGATGATTAGAATTTAAGAGATAGGATGTGGTCTCCTCTTCTCGTTTATCTTTTAATTCACGATAATGAAAAGTGCAAGACAAATTTTGATTTTAACTACTTGGCTTATCATAAAATAAAGAATTTAATTTTCTTTACCAAATTTAGAAAAATAAACAACATAATCAAAGTGTTTAAGCTAATAATAAATCTATATGCCCATAAGTTAAATTCGAATTATTTTTGTCTTATCTTCTCAAAATTCAAAATTTTGAATATGTCGAAACACTAAATTGAGGTGATACTCAAAATTTTGAATATGTTGAAACACTAAATTAAATTTATTTTATGAGTTTTTTTTCTTATTAGGGGTAATTATTAAGAGTCTATTTGGATAGCCATGAATTTGTGATTTATTTCACAATTGCAAAATGAGGTGTTTGTTTTGTTCAACTTTTTAATCAAAATTTTTAAAACACAAAACAATGCTACAGTAAATTTTTTTGCTACAGTAATTTTTATAAATAAAATATTCAATTTGAATTTTAAATTTTAATAATAAACAATTCTTCCTAACACACTTCCCACCAAAATAAACTAATAAAATACTAATTCAAATTTAAATTTTAAACTTTTATTAATAATAAAATCTTCAATACAAATCCCAACAAAATAAAATCATTCATTCCAAACACTCTCAAAATATTCCTTTCGCATAACAAATCCCAAGAAAAAAAAATCATGATATAATCCACAAATAGCTTGTCCAAACGGAGCCTAAGGCATTTCTTTTAATAAGAAAAATTTATTGTACCACGAATTTAGCATACATTGAAGATATGATTTTTTTTTTAATCAAAGCATTGAAGATATGATTAAAATGAATAAATTTTGCAAAGTTTATTATGTGTATATATTTATATTTTCATATTATGTTTATCAAGTTGATACTTTATTAGTTTCATATTCTGTTTATTATGTGCATATATATCTATATATATATGTGTGTGTGTGTATTTTTTAATGAAAATTTTTTATTTCACATTATTCCATGTGAAGCCGGATTATATATGAAATGGGAGTTAATCAAAATTTTAACAAACAATAAAGTGATAAAAAATTAGAATTATAATTTCAACGACCATTAATTGTCCGTTTCATATATAAAATACGTCTCATATATAAACTGATTTCACAAGAATTTTTATATTTTTATTTTATACTCTTCATAAGCACCCCCTCATCTCCACGAAGAAATGCACTAGCAGCTCCCTTTGTGACGACCAATGGTGGTAGTTATATTTTTTTCAACTAAGATAGTGATGGGTTATTAAAAGATGGTTGCGACTGAAATGGTGGGTTGTTTCTTTTTTTTTTTTTAAATTTAAGATTTCAATTTATGAATTTCAAGAAAGAATTAACCTTCAGATCCAATCATTACTCCAATCCGCCCATTAAACAATTATGCTTAAGATATATTCTAATTTTTTGAAGAAAGTATTTTGTTATGCTTATTTATATCATGAATTTTGCGTTCTCCACCACCTCAGATGTTGTTATGTTTATATCTTTGTAACCATCAACTATGAAATCTTTTTAGCTGCCTAAAGTGGTGGAGGAAAAGCAAATAAGTGCAATGATTTTGAGGATTACAAGATAAAATTTGAAAGGCTGGTATAAGAGAGAAAGAAGAAGATAAAGTTTTCTCGACAAATTTGCCCTCGAAAAAATTAATTTCCATTTGCACTAATATTTGAATTAGACGGAATGACTTGAATACATGAGTTTAAGGAGTCGAATGACATTTTTGACAATTTTAAAAGTTTGATGACCAAAAGGCGGATTGAGAAAACAAATGAGTGGCAATTTGCTCAAAAATGTAATGTGCACATGAGTTTTGAGGGGTAAAAATATCAAATAACTTTCTTTCCTTCTTCTTCACATATGAGTTTGATTTATTCTTCTCAAATATAAAATCGAATTTAAGATTTAGTTTCCTTCTTCTTCTCAAATCAAAGTTTGAATTTTAGGATTGGTTTCCTTATTCTTTTCAAATAGAGTTTAAATAAGAGCTTGATTACGGTTGGATTCTTCCTTCTTCTTAAATCAGATTTTGATTGTTAACCAAATGATTATACCGTTCCAAATTCTCATCTAATTAAATAATAAATAGATACATTTCAACAAATTCCCAATTGGTTAAACGCCGCCTTCCATCTCTAGATTCTTTTTCCTTGATAAAACATAAATTAAAGAAGAAATTTTTTTACGATAATCGATCTAGCATCTCAATGCAGTGCTATAGCTCATGGCTATTGGAGAAGTGACCGAGGCAACAAATCAACATGGAAATTTATGTTATAGAATTTGAGTTAGATTTGAGTTTTGAAGTTAGTTTATTTTACTTTGAATCGATTTAGTTTGGTTTCTTGTTTTTGGGCATAAATCTTGAATTTGAGACGAGGAAGGGGAAGAAAAAAAAAATTATTATTTGACATTGTAATCCTTCAAAAGACACTTACAAATCACATGTTTAATGATTGTTGTACTTTTAACAATCAAATTGGTTGGAATGATCAATAGGCGAAAATTTTGAGAGTTTAGTGATTTTTCTAGCCAAAAAAATAGTTGGATGATCAAATATATATTTAAAAAAGTTTAGTGACATTTTTTACCTTTTGCTATTTTCCAAATAATTATTTGTATTATCCTAAAATTAAACCAAATATATATTACAAATACTCATGGTTTTTGGCCAAGGTTGAATTCTCTCGTTCAAGATGCATTTGTTTTGGTTCTGATTTGGTTTAGTAGTAAATTTGATCGATATTTAGAAACTCTATATTAGCTTTTAGTATTTCTTATAGTTTGATGTTTTGGATCTAATTAAATTGGAAAAATATGTTAATAGTAACAAAAATTTCTATAAAATCAATTCATATATAAAACGTAATTTATATGTGAAACAGACCATTAGTTGTGTGTTTTACGATTGAATATAAAGTCAAAAGAACGTGAATAGATTAAATAGTGTTGAAATCAAAAGTATCATTGGGATAATTAAAATTACTTGCATTTTAATGTGAAAAAATTAGTGAATCGATATTGTATAATTTGAAAAAGTATCATTTTCAAGTAATATGTATTTAAAAAGTATTAGTGTTAAGTTTAAAAATAATACTATAGATTTTACACGAATCATTGTTAAGTTTAAAAGTAACACTATTAGATTGAAATGTATTAGCTTTAAATCTAAAAGCACCACTCTACAGTTTACAAGTATAAGTATTATATTTAAAAGTAACATTATTATATTGAATTGTATCAGTGTTGAGTTTAAAAGCAACACTATCCAATAAAAATGTATCAAATTTAAATTGAAAAGTAATACTTTAATACTAAAAATGTATAAGTATTGTAAGTATCACTATAAACTTGACTAGCATCAATATTGTATTTAAAAGTTGTTAGAGTTTTAGGTCAAGCAATTCAATATGCAATTGCTTAAAGCATTACACCCTAGGTATCTAGTTTGGAATACCTAGCATGCTGCCTCCAGCTAGCATATTTATAGGAATACACTAGGGTTAAAACCAGTTAATGGGCTCTTACCCATTCAGGCCCATTACAAAGGTTAGTCATCTATTAGGCTTATATTAGAACATATTATTGGACTATATTAAATATCCAACAATCTCCTCCTATGTTCTACATATAGCTCAATCCAATAGATAGATAATGTAATGTTCAAACCAGATGATTGAATCAATCATAGCACAAAAGATTCATTACTCAAAATTATGAATTCTTTAACCACAATTATGAGTTTTAGAAAACAATCTAAACTCAACCAAACACAAACAAAAGTGTTACCAAGATCAAAGTTTTAGAAATCTCTAAACTTCGAACACAAGAGTTTTAGAAAACAATCTAAACTCAACCAAACACAAACAAAGTGTTACCAAGATCAAAGTTTTAGAACTCTCTAAACTTCGAACTCAAGAGTTTTAGAAATATTCTAAACTCAAACTAAATGGGCAAAGCATATGTAAGTGGACCAATTATTCAAATAATAGTCCCCCACAGTCCATAGCTCTAGAGGAAGTAGATCATCCTCTTCAGTATTCCAGTTGGAATTAGCTCCTCCATTTCCATCATTTCTTGTAAGTTACCAAATATGAACTTAATCATTTATGTAACAAAATAAAGTGTCTAGTTCAAACAGAAGAACTTAGCACAATATCTCAATGATTGAAAATAAATATATATCAATGTTAAAATACATCAATACCATATTCCAATAAGCATCAATGTCCAGTTTCTTTATAAGAACAAGACCTAAATAGTTTCTTTCCAAAAGGACTATTTCCAATAAGCATCAATGTCTAGTTTCTTTATAAGAACAAGACCTAAATAGTTTCTTTCCAAAAAAACCATTTCCAATATTTCTATGTGGAATGTTACAGCCGTCAAGTCCATAATTTAGTTAAGCAGTATCATCAAATATGGAATGATACTACCGCTCTAAATAGAACATCCAGAATGAGTAAAATCACCTCATCATATGTGGAATGAGACAACGCACCCAAAAAGGATATACCATCAGATGTGGAATGATATATTAACAACTATAATCATCGGCAAAATATTATCAAGTGCTTATCTTATCTATCAAAGGGAGATTCAAAAATTCAAAATTAACATGAATGTAGGTTAAGACATATCTATATAGTCTTTAACCCCATAAACCCAGGAATGTAGGTTAAGACATATCTATATAGTCTCTTTAACCCCATATCCCCCACAATTTTGAAGATTTGACATTTGTTCAGTCCCTTTGTTAGAGTATCAGCCAGATTATCATTCGATCTCACATCGACCAAAGTAATAATACCATGTTCTATGAGATACGTCAGCATGGCATGTCTCAGTCTAAACTAAATCTCCTCTTTCCATTAAAGAGTAAGTTTTGTACTACTGAAACTGTAGCCTGATTATCACAGAACATACTTAAAGACGTAATCTTTAAGCTGGTTAGTGGAATATCCAGGATCAGTTCTCTTATCCACTCTGCTTCTCCTCTGCGGAAGCTAGAGCAGAAAGTTCCGATTCCATAGAGGACAAAGCATTGCAAGTCTGCCTTTTGGATTTCCACGTAATAGCCGCACCACCCGGTATGAAAATATAACCACTGGTTCACTTACTATCCCCAAAGGATTAGCACCACGAAGCATCAGAAAATGCTTCCAATATAGGAGGATTACCACTATAACATAGTGCATGGTTAGAGGTACCCTTCAAATATCGCATAAGTCGCGTGAGGGTATCCCAATGTTCATGTCCGGGATTACTAGTGAAATGACTCAGCATGCCTACAGGAAAGGCTATGTCTGGCCTAATGCATGTCATTGCATACATGAGACTACCAATCAATTTAGAATAAACCAATTGATTCATGCTAGCTCCCTCATTGGGGCTCAGCCTTCTATTAGAATCATACGGTGTCTCAACCACGGTATATTCACTGTATCCCCATATAGAAAGTCATTTGTCAATGTAATGAGCTAAGAGTAATACCTTGCTCTGTAAAATGTACTTTCATACCATACAAAGATTTGTTTAACTTACAAACTTTGTTCTCGAAACCTTTCATGACAAACCCTTTAGGTTGGTTCATGTAGATCTCCTCAGTCAGATCTCCATTTAGGAAAGCTGTCTTTAGATCCATTTGACGCACAACATAGTGCTCAATAGATGCCAAAGCAAGAAGAATTCTTATCGTAGTCAAATGACAGACCGGGGATTAGATATCAAATTAATCTATCCCATATACTTGGGTATAGCCCTTAGCTACTAAACGTGCTGTATACCGAGCTATAGATCTGTCAAAATTAAGTTTCTTCTTCAAAATCCACTTGCAACCTATAGTCTTAGCCCCTTTCGGCAAATCGACTAAGTCCCAAGTTTGATTTTGTAACAGAGAGCTCATTTCATCATCAATGGCTTCTGTCCATAATAGAGAGTCCCTAGATCTCATCGTTTTATTATAGGTGGATGGATCATCTTCTAAATGGTAAGTGACAAAATCCTCACCAAACGTATTGGAAACTCGTTATCTTGTAGATACTCTTAAAGGTACAGATTCAGTAGGAATTCGAGTGTCAGAGGAAGTCAATTCAGGTTCAATAAGTGACTCTGAAATTATTTCGACAGTGCCTGATACTGTCAACCCTTTATCTGGAAGAAATTTATCTTCAAAGAAAACAGCATCTCTAGATTCTATAACCACATTGGTTGATAGATCCAAGAACCGATCATCAGCACTATCCTCTGCACTACCTAGGTACACACAAGTGTTAGTCCTAAGCCCCACCTTAGGTCATCTAGGGTTTGGTATTCTTACATAAGCAATACAGCCCCAAGTCTTAAGAGTATCATATTTACAAGAATGTTTATGCCATATCTCATAAGGAGTTGAAGACAACTTAGAGTGCGGCAACCTATTGAGGATATAATTAGCAGTCAAAGCTGCCTCTCCCCAATAGCAGGAAGGCATGCCAGCTGTCAATAACATAGAGTTTAACATTTCTATTAACGTCCTGTTCTTACGTTCAGCTATGCCATTTGATTGAGGTGAGTAAGGAGCAGTAGTTTCAAGGATTATGCCCTCTGAAGCACAAAATTTCTTGAACCCTGTCAATGTATATTCTCCTCATCTGTCACTCCTCAACTTTTTGATTTTCAACACGATTCTTGAAAATTTATCAAAAACTTCATCTTTTGATTTTAACAGATAAATATGACAATATCGAGAAAAATTATCTATAAAAGTGAGCAAATACTTCCGACCACCTCTAGTGGGAGAACTTTAAAAGTCACAGAGGTCAGAATACATTAAGTCAAGAAGTTGTGTACTCCTAGAGACCGATGAAAAGGTCTTCTAGTAATTATAGTTTGAGCACACACTTCACATTTGTTAAATTTGATCGAAGTATCAAGAGGTATATTATGACTTTTAACTAGTCTAACCATTTTCTTGTAGTTCAAATGTCCTAACTGATTATGAATATCATTGGATCAATTAGAGTTGAACTAACTTGGTTGACCGTTTCAGTTCCAGTACTCAATTCATACATACCACCATTCAAGAATGCAAAACCAAAATAATGAGAGTTCACAAATAAAGCGACTCTACCACTAGAGAAAATTAAATTCATGCCAACATATTCTAAGCGACTAATAGAAGTTAAATTCTATGGATCGCATGAACAACTTTAACATCTTTTAAAGTTAAAAGTTTTCTTGAAGAGAGGTTGAAAATTTGCAGTACCAGTGTAAGTCACGATCTTTGTTGCCCCACTAGTCACAGCAATAGTTTCGATGGCCTCAACAACATCATCAAGTAACTTTTCCGTTTGGCAAACATGGTATGTTGCCCCAGAATCTAACCACCATTCTGAAGAAGTATTGGCCTTTCCACGATTGCCTACCATAGCAAAAAGTTTTGAGGCTCAGTCTTCTGCACCAGCATATGTGCTTCCAATGGTGTGTCAGATTTTTCCTTTTTTGGTAGCCTACAATCTGCTATAAAGTGGCCCTTTTCTCACAATTATGGCACTTGCCCTTCATTTTCTTAAAGATGGGCTTTTTGGCCTATAATTGTTGAGACTCACTTTTGGGAGACTTGAATTTCTTAGAAAATTATTGGGATATATTACCGCGTTAGCAGCTGACTGTTGCTGTCTAACCATCTCCAATGTATTTCTAACTAGATTCTAATGACCCATTTAAGATCATCCAGTCTCTCCTGAATTTTCTTCCTGTACTTCTCAGTACTAAAGGAATGTCATGCAGATTATAATTTATAGATAATGGCACCAACAAGAAAAGGATCACAAATATTGATGTTTTCATTAGTCAATTTAGATCTCAAGTTTTCTAGATCAGTTACTGGAGGAGTGATTTCCATATCTTCCTTGAATTTGAAATCCATGAATTTGTTAACAAGTTATGTTTTTAACAATTCCTCCTCTTTCTTAAACTGAGTATCTAAATTGTCCCAAATTTCTTTAGTAGTCAAATTCATCAACATCCGTAGTTGTATCAACAAAAGTACTCATAATAGTGTAAAAATTATTTTCATAATTTTAAACCAAACTGAGTCTTTCGTTTCTAAGAATTAATATCAGACCCACTAAGAAATTAAAGTTTAACTTTTATCAATTGGCACATATAGTTTAATCATATCAATTAACCATATCATTGGCATATATAGTTTAATCATATCAATTAACCATATCAATTGGCATATATAGTTTAATCATATCAATTAACCATATCAATTGGCATATATAATTTAACCAAATCAATTGGCACATATATTTCCATTTTTTCTAAATAAAAATTGGAAGGAGTGCACCTGATTAACGGTGATTGCTACAATGCCGGTGAACAGTAACTGCTTCAGTACCTATGAACAGTGACTGCTACAGTGCCGGGACAGTGCCGAGTCGCTGCAGTACCGTGTCGCTACAGTGACGAGCCGCCGCTACAGTACCTCCGCTACAGTACCCTAACTTTTCTAATGCTTCAAGATTGTTAGAGTTTTAGGTCAAGCAATTCAATATGCAATTGCTTGAAGCATTACACCCTAGGTATCTAGTTTGGAATACCTAGCATGCTGCGTCCAGCTAGCATATTTATAGAAATACACTAGGGTTAAAACCAGTTAATGGGCTCTTGCTCATTCAGGCCCATTACAAAGGTTAGTCATCTATTGGGCTTATATTAGAACATATTATTGGACTATATTAAATATCCAACAAAAGTAACATTGTTGTACTGAATTATAACAGTGTTGAGTTTAAAAGTAACAATGCCGACTTGATAAGTATCAATGTTAAATTTGAAAGTAACACTATTAAATTGAAATGTATCAGTTTTAAATTTAAAAGTAGCACCCTTATATTGAAATGTATCAGCATTGTGTTTAAATTTAACACTCTAAACTTGACAAGTATCAAAATTGTATTTAAAAGTAATATTTTTATATTAAATTGTATAAGTTTTGAGTTTAAAAGTAACACTGTTATATCGAGGGTGTGCTTGGTTAGTGAGTTTAGGGTAAAGGAATGAGAATGAAATAAAAAAATAATATTTGATAGGATATAATTATTCTCTTAAAATTATTTATATATCCCATATCTAAATAATACTCTATACCTCACTATTTTAAAAGGAATGGATATGATTATTATTACCATTCCTCATTATTATCATCATAATTGTCATTGTCATTACTTTTTATGAACAAAGCACATCTTGAAATGTATCACGATTGACTTAACAAGTATCTTTAACACTGGTGGTTATACTTTTTGACACATATTGTATATAGTTTTACTCAAAAATACTTGTGAAACGGTACGAGAATTTTGTTATGTTTGATACACTAATATTTTATACTTAATACGCTAATATAGACATGGCCATTCAGACAGTTTTGGAACCAAAATAGAGGGCCCACCAAATCATAACCGTAACTGAATCATCTATTGACGGTTAGGTTCCGGTTCTAAAAAATCAGAACTAGAACTAGAACTGCTGGATCTAGTTTCAATTCCAAACTATATAAATAAATAAAAAAGGGTTAAAAGCAGTTAATCCCCTACAACTTATATATTAGATTAACTTTACCCTCTCAATGAAATGTATAAGCAGAAAACCCCTGGGCTTATCTTCAACTAACTCCTTAATTAACACCGTTTAATTATTTATTATAAAGACGTAAATGCCCTTTTGATAGAAAAGAATATTTATTGTGGATGATGAAGGGAAACTACTGATCAAATCATGAAAAGAAAAGAAATTTAGAATAAAACCCTAAAAATCTTCAGTCTTTACACTAGAAATTTTTGCTAGAGCTGCGAAACAAAGAAACTAGTAAAGGAAGCATATTGAAGACAAATCATCCCGGTAAAGTTCACTTTTTTTAATTGATTCAATGTCTTCATGTGCATATCTATTTGTTTATGGGTATTAATTTTTTACGCAATTGGTTAAAAGAGTGTGATTTTGAGTATTTGTTTATGGTGTATTTTTTAATGCATGCGGATCTAGAGTTGTAGTTCATATTTATTGACAAGAATATGAATACATTTTATTATTTCTTTATCCTTATTTTGACTTTTTTTAGAATAATAATGTTACTTTTTTATATAATAATATTTTAATTATTTGTATATTCATACGAGTGTGTTTCTTTATGCAAGAAAATATTTACCTTGGAAGTACACTACAACGGGCATTTTGTGCAAAATTCTTATGTGGGTGGAAGTGTGATGTATGCAAACAATATTGATCCTGCTTATATGTCATTGACAAAATTTTATGAACTTTTCAAATATGTACGTCTTCCTAGTAATAGTACTATTATCTATAGGAGGTCGGCTAGTGGATTTGTTTTGATTGACAATAATAAAACAATATTAGAGATGTTTGGAATATTCTGAGATGAACCCCATATTCTTTTGTATATCGACGGGAAAGTGGTTGCTGATCAAGGACCAACATTAAATAACAGGGAATCAAGAATTAATGATGTTGTATGTCAAAATATGGATATAGAGGATGAAGATGATCCTTCCAAAACTGACGAGTCATATGTAGGTGATAATGATTCATCAATCGAATATGACTCAGATTTTGATTTCTTTTTAGACGGCAATACACTTGGTGATGGTTGTGACCTAGGTGATACAAGTGGTATAAGTGATAGATTAGTTCATGATATCAATGTAGGAGAATATGAAGCATATGCTAAGTTGATAGATGATGAATATGGAACATTCTTGAATGCTAGAATGGAGGGGAAAATTGTTGAAAATGAAAATATCATTGATCCTTATATTTTAGATTATGCTATGAATTCATCGGATGATGAACACGTAGAACATTTTCCAGAATTTAATGAAGAAAAAGACATTTTGGATCCGCAAATTGAAGTATGTCTCATTTTCTCAACTGTCAAAGTGTTCAGGAAAGCAATAAGAATGTATTTCATTAACAAAGGGTTTGAATTATTATTCAAAAAAAAAATAAAAACCACAAGGCTATTGCTATATGTCAAAGAGAATGTGGTTGGAGGATTCATGCTTAGCTACTATAGAGGAACAAAAGCATTTTAGGTTAAGAGTATTCATGGTATCCCACATAGGTGTCCTTGGTCTTATAAAAATAAGAGTGCCAATGCAAGATGGTTAGCAGAAAATTTTAGTAAAGAATTAGCCGATGAGCCGCAGTGGAAAGTGAAAGGATTTAGAAAAATAATTAAGATAAGGTTCAAGATACATGTGTCAAAATATAAGATATATAGGGCTAAGAATCATGCAATAAAAACATTACAGGGAGAACACAAGCAACAATATTCGAGATTGAGAGATTATTGTGCGGATATAATTGAAAAAAAATCCCAGATCGGTTGTATTTGTTATGTCTGAAGTGGTGCGATTAACTACGAACTCAATCAAAAGAATGTTGTTATGTTTTTTGCACAAAAGGATGGTTTTATAAAAGGATGTAGGCCAGTGATAGGACTCGATGCATGTCATTTGAGGGGAAAATTTGGAGGGCACTTAATGCATGCTTTGGGAGAGATAGAAACAATTAAATGTATCCCTTAGCTATGGCTTGGGTTGAGTCAGAATGTAAAGATAGTTGGACTGGGTTTTTAGATGTTTTAACTTCTCACATTGGATCTCCAGCAGATATGAATTGGGTTTTTATTTCGAATCGACAAAAGGTATCTATTGATTAATTTTCTTTATTTTATTTATTTTTATTTTTTCAAGAATGAATTAAATTGATTAAAATTATTTATTCTTATATTTGGTAGGGTCTTGTTGAGACTTTTGATGAGCTATTTCTTGGTATGGAACATGTATGCAACCTTCAAATTAAGGTTTAAAGATAAGTTAAGAGATATAATGTGGGCAGCTGCGAGGGCTTATTTACCAGATGTTTGGAGTATGAAAATGGGAGAGATGTAAATAGCAGATATGGATGTCTACAAATGGTTAAATTCAATTCCGTCTCACTTGTGGGCAAGATGCATGTTTAATCCAAGATCCAAATGTGATCTTCTAAGTAATAACATAAGTGAGTCCTTCAACCAATATATCACCACAGCAAGAGATGAGCCAATTTTGACAATGTTTGAAAATACAATGTGTCACCACAGCAAGAGATGAGTCAAATGTAATATTTGTCCAAGAATACATGAAAAAATGGAGGAGATAAAGGCTAGGTCTGTTGATTTCGAAGCTATATGTCACGGGATAAACGTCTCTTCAACATGCCCATGCAACCTTAGTCGTTGCTCAAGGACTAAGTCAGCCTTAAACACACAAGGAATTAACCAACGTTCAAGTGACAGTGGGAAAATGTTTGAAAAATATGCTAAGGCAAACAACAAGAGTTATTGGCAAAAGCTTTCTCACACTTAGAAAATAAAGCTTACAAGAATGCTTACAAGTAATCCGTACAAGTATGCAAAATTAGCCAAGAAGCTCTAATAAACACCCCAAGACTCCTTATATAGGCTAAGCCTTGGGTTACGATCACAACTAGTGTTATCATTTCCTAAATCCATCTAAAGGTTTCTAAAAAGACAATGACAAGAAATAGCATAAGTGTCCTAACACTATTACAAAGATGCATAGGTGTCCTTTATTCCACAAGCTTCTAAAGAGTTCCTCTTCTAGAAAACTTCATCATCCATCCCCTTATGTCATCTTTCATCACCTCTTGTCATCTTCCATCTCTTCTTGCACATTTGGGGGCCAACCGCACGTTTATGGTGTGTTGGCTCTTGCTGGCTCATCGGCCCTTGCTGGTGTGTCGGCACGTCCCGCAACGGCTGTTGGGCGAACCTCCATTGCAAGCCGTTTCAAGCAATCTACCTATTGGGTCAGTTAGGCGAATGAAGGTTGTTTCGGCACAACATGTTGGGCATGCTGGCGGCTGGCACGTTTCGATCGTTGGCAGCACGACACGTCGGTCTGTAGGCTCAGTTCGGCAGTCTGTCGGCACTTCAATATTTTGAAGGGGACTTCCTCCTCCACCTATTTCGGCAACGTCCTCGTTGGCCATTGAGGTGCCCAAGTCGTTCCCTAAATGCCTTGATGTGGTTTCAGCTTCTTTTCCAAAATAGTAAGTGCTATAGTGAACTTTCCCAAAAAGGAAATTGTTTTCAGCTTGCTCCACACTATCACTTTTGATTTTTCCCCTTTGTCTCTATTAGTGAAGCAACCAACTGACCCGTCTAGCTAAAGTGCTGTGATGACTCCACGGTTTGCCCCTTTCGTCCCACCGATTTGGCTAAGTGAAGCAATGTTGAAGTTGGCCATTTGCTCTGAAAATTGCCACAGAGAATCCTCACGTTCCCAACTTACTTCACTCTCCGGTTGCCCCGTCCAAACGACCAAGTACTCTACGTAGCTTGGGTTTGGCCCCCTTCTTGGAATAACACGTCTTGCTAAGATAGATTTTTTTTTGATCAAAGGTAAAAATTATCATTGATCGTTTTCAAGTTTTCCAATATACACTGTACAACCATTCCCGGGCAAACAAAAGAGACTGACAAAACAAACCTCCGCCTAGTCTAGGATCAAGACACTAGGGTACATAGATACACCGACCCTGTACACGTGTGTCTTAATCCTGTGAACAATATCAGAAACAATGGGCAGCTTGCCCTCAAAACATTTCCTATTTCTAGTGAGCCAAATGTAGTAAACTGTACATACCAACGCCAGCTTACCCTTCCTAGCCCGCTAGGATGTCCCTGTGTTTTCCTTCTTCAGCCACTTCAAAGCCGCATCAATAGTAGACATCCTCCGCTCCAGTCCACACCAAGCCCTAATGTCATCCTAGATAGCCCTCGGAGCAGGGCACTGAAAGAAAAGGTGCTCCACAGACTCCTCAAGGGCGTCACATAGGAGGCATCTCTGATCAATCCCTAGGCTTCCCAGCCTGTCTCTGGTGAGAAGCTTCTTCCGGATACCTAGCCAAAGTGTGAAGGAGTACTTGGGCGGGATATAAGAAGCCCATACAGTCGTCACCCAAGGTACCCTCCTGGATGAAAACCTGAAGTAGTGGTATGCCGTCTTGGCGAGCCCATCCTCCTGCCAATCGTCCATCCTGATCATCGCCTGGGCTGCCGATCCCTCCATGTCAATAATCCGATCTCTAATGGTCAAGAGCCTCCGCATCAGGGTGGACTGCTCCCTATGGGATTAGAGGTCCCAAATGGAGCAGTTCTGCAGATAGAAGTGGTGGACCCATCTAACCCATAACGAATTCTTGTCGCGGTGTATGTTCCATAGGACTTTGGAGAGCAGAGCCATATTTCACGCCGCGGGGTCTATGATGCCCAGTCCTCCTTCCTCCTTAGGCACCGCCAAATGCTGCCAAGCCACCTTGGGTCGCCCTTCATCCCATAAGAAGTCCCTACAAAGGCTGATAATCCTGTCGATGATCGTCACCGGGACCGGTAACGAGGAGAGCCAAAAACAGTGGATGCCCTGTAGGACAGAGCGGATGAGCTCCAGCCTGCCAGCATAAGATAGCGAGGAAGCCGTCCATAACCCAATCTGAGTCGTGAGCTTCTCCAGAAGCGGCGCAATGTGTGGAACCAAGAGTCCCTGTGCCGCCAAGGGGATCCCCAGGTACCTAATGGGAAAGGCTGCTGAAGGTATACCATTAAGTTCAATAATATCCGTTCGATCCTCCTGTGCAACCCCTGCGAAGAAAACCTGGGATTTGAGGGTGTTCGCCCTTAATCCCGAAACGTCCCCAAAATGGCAAAGACAGTCCCATAGAACTCCCACTGATGCCCGGTCCCCTCTGTAGAATAGCATAAGATCATTAGCGTATGCCAAGTGGGTAATCCTCTGCTCGTCAGGAAGGCGGCAGCGGGGGTGTAGCCAGAAAAGTAGCTCCCTGGTCATCAATCTCAGCAATCTGGAGAGGTACTCCATGCATATGACGAACAGGTACGACGATATGGGATCTCCCTGCCTCAGACCCCGTCGTCCCTGAAAGTGACCGTGTAGCTCACCATTAATCCTGATGGACTAGGAGGTCATACTCCGTGACGCATTCCATGACCCAGTGAACATATAAAGAGGGGAAACCCATGCACTCCAAAGCCCTCCTCAAAAAACCCCAGTCCATCATGTCGTAGGCCTTACGAAGGTCCACCTTAATGACACATCTAGGAGAAACCTTCTTCCTTCTACTATATCCTCTGATGAGTTCCTGTGCCATGTGAATGTTCTCCATCATACTCCGCCACTCCACAAAAACAGACTGGGCCTCGTTGATAATCCTGGGAAATAGCCCCACGAGGCACGCAGCCAATAATTTGGAGATGGCCTTATAGATAACGTTGCAGCAGGAGATAGGCCGTAGTCCCCAACAGTGCTCGAGTGAGCTGACTTGGGGACTAAGGCAATGATAGTGTGGTTGAGGCGCCTCAGAATCCTCCCAGAGTGGAAAAACTCATTCACTGCCTTGCACACATCGGTCCCCACAATACTCCAAGCTGACTTAAAGAAACCCGAGGAAAAACCGTCCGGCCCTGGCGCCTTATCGTTGGGAATACCAAAGATAGCTCTCCGAATATCATTATCCTCCACTGGTAACACTAACTGGGCTGCTTCATCCTGGGAGACAAGGGGTCCCTGCTGGTATACCTCGGCATCAAGGGGTGGTGTAGGGGGGGAGAAGCCCAAGAGATGCTGATGGTAGTTAAGGAATTCCTGAGCCAGTGCATCCTTGGAGGTGGTAGCAGTCCCATCTCCAGTGACTACCGACGTAATGAAGTTTCTCCTGCCATTCCTTTTCACCACATCATAGAATAATCTCGTGTTCCGATCACAGTTGAGAAGGTAGCGACATTTGGCCTTTTGGGCCAGGAAACTCCGCTCCGCCTCTGCCAATCTCCACGTCTCCCGCTTCATCTGTTTGGCCATCCCCTGCATTGCCTCATCAGTGGGCGAGTCATGCACGGCTGCTAGGTGTGTCTCCAAAGCCTCCCGCGCCCGCGCCACCCTAGCAGATATGTGGTGAAAATGAAGCCGATTGAGCTCCCTGAGGGGACCCTTCAGGCCTGTCAGCCTCCTACAAATCATATATTGCTCCGTGCCATACAGCGAATGCGACCATGCCTGATGAACCACATCTGAGAAAGATTCATGGCCCTCCCACTATGTCCTCCAGGCGGGGTCTCCTCTCTACCCGTAATCTGGACCGGTTCCTTCGCTTGCCATTCTTGAAGCTGCAATGGTCGGCGACGTGGCCCACATGCCGGCACATGGTGCACAGACTAGGCTCTCTCTCATAGAGAACCTTCAGCATACGAGTAGCCCCACTAAGTGTGTCATACTCAATCTCCCTGACGATTGGCTTGGTGACATCCACCTTCACTAGTAGTCTGGCATAGGCAATCCGTGCCATGGTGGTGGTGCATTCGTCAGCTGCAATGGGCTCACCCACCATTGAAGCGAACTTTCCCAACGCACCCTCGCTCCAACAATCAAGTGGCAAACCCGGGAGACGGATCCACATGGGTACGGAAGCAAAACAGGAATCATTAAATGTGAAGAAAGGAGGCATTTTCTTCAGAAGCCACAGTGCTCCAAATGAGTCATAAGGCCCTTCCATCAAAATCATATCCAAGTCGGTCGCATCCTCGAACCGAAAAATTATCCACCCACTGGGATGGATTGAAAAAGTGTGCTTGCGTTGCCAAGCCATCCGAACTCGGTTGATAGCTTGCATACTCGGAAATCTCCCAAGCACATAACCTACCAAACAGTGACCAAAACTGCGTATATCGCTATCCTCCAATATCACCTTCTTTTGCCCTTCCGTCTTCCTCAATTTGAACGTCGTGTTGATCTTTTGGTGCTCCCGAAAAAGGCTAGTGTAGGAGGATGTGCCGCCTTGAGTAGCCCTAGCACCCATGTGAGGAGTGTGTGTTGTCGCCGCCACTTTTTGTGGATTTTGGCCCTTGACCGGAGCATCATCAAGGCTGCCAGAGTTTGTCATTGTTCCTCCACCCTCTTCAGCAGTTTACTGCCCACTTGGACCTGCCATGGCATGTAGGGCGTCCCCTTCTGTGGCTGTTCTGGCGGCGGAGAGATGGGTTGAAGTCCGGCCGAGATGGCCATCCAATCTGTCCGGCAACATTGGAGCTCCTCCGGCTGGTCGTTGGGATATTTGGTCCCCTTGATCAGAGAGTGAGGGAGTGGACGGAGTTGGCAGCTTTCCCGGCTGTCCCGCTTTTCCGGCGGGGTGGAATTTGGTGGCGCCACTGCCTTTCTTGGTTGGGATAAGCTCTACATGAGAGGCAGCAAGAGAAGGGATGGATTGTGGCAAAGTTTCAGCTGAAAATAGCCCCGAAAGCTTATTGTTGTCGACGCCCGGTTTTTTGGCGACCTCTCCGGTTCGTCCGCCGTCGGTCAACATGGTTGGTGGCTTCATGCCACTTCAGGTGTCCAAGTGGACCAGTAAGGGCCACCTACGTGGCGGTCAAGGTGGGCAGAGCCAATTAGAAAAAGCCACTTGGCGATGGGGTTTGACCGAAGATAAGTAGCAATCCAAAGAAATCCAAGCAGCCAACCAATTCCCTCCACGTGGCGTCAAGTGGCAGCCAATGTTTGTGATTGCGATTCCACGTGTATTTAGCCGTTGAAGTGGGATCCAAGTGGCCCAATAGGAGGCTGCCACTTGGAGGCGGCGATGAGTTGGACCAATAGAACACGGACATGTGGCAGTGGGCCCCACACGTCCAAATGGCAGCTAGGGTTTGGGGTTTTGGCGGAAAAATCCCAATTTTTCAACTCATTCAAATTCAGTCACTATTCATTGTCTTCCTCAACGAATTTCATCCAAAAATCATGCAATATCTCAATAAACTTAATAGAGAAACAAACTAAAGATTACAACAACACCAACCTTTAGTGTGGGAGACCAGTTTAAAGAGCTAGGCATTGAACATTGTAAGAAATTGCAACAATCTGCCTAATGGAAAATGGAGCAATAATCTAACCGAAACCACCTTGAAGAATTCAAGAAAAATCACGAGAATGTTCCTAGGCAAGTGAGGAGCAATAATCACAACTGATGTAGTCCGACCCGTGCACCAATATGGATGAACAAATCTGCCAAAATCACGAGAATGTTGCTAAGATAGATTTTAATTCCCTTTCATGTTGGGTGTAGACGGCGATTGGTTCCCATTCGTCTCGCCTCGCCTTGGGTTGGATCTTCCATATCTCCATGATAAGGTTTGAGTAAACTTACACGGAGAATGGGATGAGTTTTGAGCTTGCTAGGCAAGTCGATGTGGTAGGAAACATTGTCAATCCTCCAAACCATGCGGAATGGCCCTTCGTATAGTCTCATCAACCCTTTGTAGAGACGTTTGAATGCCTTGGCTAAGTGTGGCAAGAGCTTCACCATGACCAAGTCTCCTTCTTCAAATCAATATGGCGTCGCTTCTTGTCGGCCCACGTTTTTATTTTTTTAGTCGCACCTTGAAGTCATGCACGAGCAAGCTTCGTATTCTCGTGCCATCCTTTAGCAAATTTATAGGCAGCCGAACTAGTGCCCATATATTCGGTTGCCACGCTAGCCGGTGTTATCGATTTTTGCCCAATTGTAAGTTTGAACAGGCTAGCATTTGTTACCTTAGACTTGTGGAGATTATAAGAGAATTGGGCAATGTCAAGTAGCTTGGCCCAATATAGTGCCTCAAGTATATCTCCAACAAGGCATTCACCCTTTCAGTTTGGCCGTCGGTTTGCGGGTGAAAGCTGGAAGAGAAGTTAAGGTCAGACCCCATGATCTTGAACAACTCCTTCTAAAATTGGCCGGTGAACCGCTGGTCTCGATCACTCACAATGGTTGTCAAAATGCCCCAATATTTCACTAAGTGTTTGAAGAATAGTTGGGCTATTTCTTCGGCTGAGGTTTCCTTCGTTGCTGAGATGAAAACCCCATAGATAATCTATCCACGATGTACAACACCCATCAAATTTGGGCAAGCAAGTGATGAAGTCCATAGAGACACTCTCCCATGGTCTTGATGGTATTGGCAACAGTTTTAAGAGACCTCCCGGTCGTGTTTGTTCAAATTTTTCTTGTTGGAAAACAAGGCACGTTCGCATATACTATAACGGTCATCTATTTTTATTGAACCGTGTAGCGTCACTGGGTGTCATTGAGCTTGCGGCTTTCAAAGGCAATGGGGAGATTTTCTTGCATCAAGACTCCCCTAATGACGTAGTCGGATGCACCGGTTTGCACCTCGTACGCCTTGACGTAGTCGGATGCACTTTGCAAAGTCTTGTCCTTGAATGAATCGCCAGTAGTAGTTTGCCAAGCCAAGAAACAATTGAAGTTTGGTAACCTTTTTTGGTGGCTCCCAAGCTTGAATAGCTTCGATCTTGGTAGGATCAATACGGATGCGGCCTCCTCCAATAATATGAACAAGGAAAGTCACTTATTGAATAGAAAATGTGCACTTCTCCTTCTTCACATACAACTCATTTTCCTCAAGTGTTTGAAAAATTTGTTGCAAATGCTTGACATGATCTTCTAGCATCTCGCTATAAACCACAATATCATCCAAATATACCACCACAAACCGATCTAGGAATGGTTGAAATACTTTGTTCATCAATATGGAAAACGTGACTGGTGCGTTGGTGAGGCCGAATGGCATGACTAGAAATTCGAACAAACCATAGCTGGTGACTACGATCGTTTTCTTCTCGTCCCTTTTCGGATTCTGACTTGATAATATCCCTAACAAAGTTCCAGCTTTGTGTACCACTTGGCCTTTCCAAGCTGGTTAAACAGGTCGGCAATAAGTCAATGGGATACTTGTTCTTGACCGTCAGCTTGTTGAGTGCTCGATAGTCGATACACATGCGGAGTGAGTTATCGTGCTTCTTCTGAAATAAGGCCGATGCACCAAATGGGGATTTGGATGGGTGCATCTGTCTAGCCTCAAGCAATTCTTTCAATTGCCTCCGCAATTTTTCTAACTCTAGGGGCTATGGTCGGTGGTTTAACCCGTTGCACGAGCTCGATCTGGTGGTCAACGTCACGTACCGATGGAAGTCTTTTAGGTAAACTGTTGGGCATAACATCCTTGAACTCATCTAGAACATCAGTGTTGGAAAATCTTCAAGGCGAGTTTCCTCATTGTCCTCATTGAGGGCAGCCACAAAAGTCGGCTCATTTTTCTTGAGTCCCTTTGTAAGTTGCATGGCTAAAAGTACACATCTCGCCTTGCACTCTCTTGTGATCGGCACAATGCATGTTTGGTCTCCCTTCAAGATGTGCATTGTGTTGATATAAGGCACTAGCACGACATTTACTCGATCCAGAAACTCCATGCCCAAGATAATGGAGTGATGATCCATGTTAACCACAGTGAAATCCACCAAACCATGCCAATCGGATGAGTGTACCAGTATGCCTTAGGTGACTTTGTGGATAGGAATTGACTCAAAGTTGACGATTTTGAGCCAACCTCATTCCTTCTTGTAGTGAATTCCACACATTTCGGCCTCTTTCACTTCAATGAAATTGGGGTTGGCACACATATCAATCAAGGTCTTTGTCTCAACATTGTTGATTGTGCCCATCACAATCATAAGTCCCTTCTTTGGTTGTTATAAGTCATTGGCCTTGACAGCACTTAGCACACGCAATGAACTAATATTGGTTTGAGAAGCCTCTGGTTCTTCCTCTTGCATAACGGCAGCAAGTTTCCCCCTCCTTGGGCAATCCCTTGCAATGTGATGTCCTTCACAAAGAAAGCAACTGATATCCTTCGGCTTGTCCCCACTCTTCTCCCATTTCTTTTGAAAGTTCAATTTGGTCTGTGGCTTGGACGTCCCTTCTTTCAGTTGAGTCTGTTGCTCTCTCCCACCTTTGGCTTTGTTAGGTTGCTAATTGCCCTTAGGTGATTGCTTCTTCGGTCCTTCGACTTCGTTCTTAGTTGGCTTGCGTAGTTCAACAAGGTTTTCGGCCGTTGTAATAGCCGAAGCCAAATCTTGCACACCACGGTGTTGCAGCTCGGTTCTGGCCCACATCAGTAAAGGCAAATAGAGTATCATTCTCGGACATGTTGAGAATTTCCAAGACTAGCTCGATGAACTCTTTCACATACTACCTTATAGTGCCTTTGTGTGCAACTCGGCGAAGCTTAGCCCAAGCTTCGTGCTCCACGTTATCCGGGTAGAACTGATGCTTGATCTCACGATGAAAATCGTCCCACGTTTCCATCGTGCACGTCCCTCGTTCTACACCAAGTCGTTTTCTCCACCAAACCATTGTTGTGTCGGCAAGGTAGAGAGGCGCGAACTTAATCTTAGTGGCATCATCCCTAATGCGGTAGCGTCAAAGTACCTTTCAAGACCCCAAAGGAAATTCTCTAACTCCCTTGCGTTCCTCACTCTGTTGAAGAACCTTGGCCTTGGCACATCGACTCTTTGTTGACCTTCGGCTCCTCCATGAGCTAAGGCAACCTTGCAAAGCACTAAATCAGCCTTTGCAACTTTGAGCTCCTATTGTAAGGTAGCAAATTCGTTCACTATGGCTTCCCTCAGTGACACACTCAATGCAGCAACTTTTCTTCGAACTTGTCAGTGATAGAATTGAGAGTCTCCTCCATCTTCCCTCGTATAGAAAGAACAGTGCTTTGCATTTCCTCACAGAACTCATCGTCCCTTGACTCAAGCTCATTGATGCGTTGCCCCACCTGATCAAACCTATCTGCCGTGGCTAACTCCACCTTGGCTAGCCGTCGCTCGAAATCAGTCATCGGGTCTCCGGGTGCAACGGACTTGTCCTTTCTCAAACGAGTGCCCCTAACACTTTTTTCGGATTCCCTTAGAATGCGATCTACCTCAATGTCAGATTGTGATGCCATTTAAACTTGGCTCTGATACCAACTGTCACGGGATGAACATCTCTTCAACGTGCCTGTGCAGCCTTAGTTGTTGCTCAAGGACTAAGTCAGCCTTAAACACATAAGGAACTAACCAACGTTCAAGTGAAAGTGGGAAAATGTTTGAAAAATATGCTAAGACAAACAACAAGAGTTATTGGCAAAAAGCTTTTATTCACACTTAGAAAATAAAGCTTATAGGAATGCTTACAAGTAATCCTTACATGTATGCAAAATTGGCCAAGAAGCTCTAATGAATACCCCAAGGCTCCTTATATAGGCCAAGCCTTGGGATAGGATCATAACAAGTGTTATCATCTCCTAAATTCATCTAGAGGTTTTTAGAAAGACAATGACAAGAAATAGCATAGGTGTTCTAACAGTATTACAAATATGCATAGGTGTTCTTTATTCCACAAGCTTATAAAGAGTTCCTCTTCTAGAAGGCTTCATCATCTATCCCTTTATGTCATCTTTTATCACCTATTGTCATCTTCCATCTCTTCTTGCACATTTGGAGGCCAACCGTACGTTTATGGTGCATCGGCCCTTGCTGGCACATCGGTCCTTGCTAGTGCGTCGGAAAGTCCCTTAACGGCTGTTGAAGTTGGCCTTGGCTGGGTGAACCTCCATTGCAAGTGGCTTTAAGCAATCTGCCTGTTGGGTTGGCTGGACGAAGAGAGGTTGTTTTGGCACGGCATGTTGGGCATGCAGACGGCTGGCATATTTCGGTCATTGGTAGCATGACACGTCGGTCTGTCAACTACGTTTGGCAGTCCGTCAGCATGCCAACGTCTTTAACATGACTTATACCTGCTAATTGTGATATTTGGGAGATGACAGAATATAATCATAGTTATGTTGTGAATCTGTCTATGAGAACATGTTCTTATAAGGAGTGGGATATAACTGGTGTCCCCTATGTTCATTCATGTTCTGCAGTCATTGATAGTGATAAAGAGGCAGCAGATTATGTTCATCCTTATTATAGCTTAGAGTATTATAAAATAGCTTATAAATGTGTGATAATGCCTATAACTGATCAATCCCAATGGGTCAAAACTGGTGGATTACCCATTGAACCACCAAAATGAAGGACTGGACCTGGCAGACTAAGAGAATTGAGAAGAAAAGGTCCGGATAAGCGAAAAGAAAGTAGTGTGGTAATAAGAAGGGGGACCATACCCCGTTGCAACAACTATAAACAATCAGGTCACAATATTAAATCATGCAAAGAACCGAAAAAGCAGCACTCAAAGAATAATTCAATTGCTGTGGTACTGGTTATGTTACAAATGCAATTCATTATATTTGTTTATTTATTTTGCACATGATCGCTCATATTAATTGTTGGTGTTGTAGGGTGAAGGATCTAATCAAATAGGTTTTGGCAGCAAAGGTAATAGAAAAGGTGTTGGTGTTGGTTCAAAAACATGAAATATGAGTGAAAACATGGAGTAACAAACAGGGGTAGATGTAATGGAATATCAAAGAGGTGCTCACTGGTTTTAATAGTGAAGTTAATGTAGATAGTGGAAGAAATTTTGGTAGAGCTGGAAGTTTAGGAACAAAGGCATTAAGTAGAAAAAGAGGTAATGGATATCCAGGACCATATTCAAGCATTGGTAATTGGAACGGTATTGGCATGTCAACCATGAGTCACTTTATGCCTGCTGATATAGTAAGCATAATACAAATTTTGTTTTTGCTTATTATTTTGTGTGTGATTCTAATGTTATTCTTTTTTTTTAGCTTGCCTCAATGATCACGCGACAACAGAATTCCAATGATGGTGTCAATACTGACATACAATTGCCTAATCACAGTCAAATTTCCTCCCATGCTAGACCTAATGTTCAGGTAATCATAATTCAAAAGTCATTATTTAGTGTTTCCTATAAATATTGAAAAGTTAGATATTTGATTATATATTTTTGAGATTTCATCGCTTGTTGATTTTAATAAGGTACTACGACAAAGGACGAGATTTGGTGATATTATTTTCTCTACTCAAAATTCCATCTGTGGAATACATGTCCATCAAGATAAAAGAGATCCGAGAAATGAAGGTTTTACGAGGTTTTAGATATGTACTATTGAAAAAGACTTGTTAGTTTAATTTTTGGAAGAAACTAGTTATACAACAATTTGGAGTAGTTTTTTATTTTTCTTTTTCTTAATTTTTTGTTATATTATATATTGATTTTTAGTACATTAAAATGATATATATACTTTTACCCTCTATTTTACAAGAATTAATTCATGTTATTCTTTATCAATTGTCAAAGAAGAAATATTTATGTCAGATTTAATAATTATCAATTATCAAATATAAAAATAAAAAGTTTATTTGCCAAATAATTAATGACTAAAATGAATTTATAAAAAGGAATTCTATTTAGAATCAATATTTTGTGAATAATTATTAGAAAATTTTATAAATAGAACTTCCATAACCGATAATACAAAGATATTAAAAATATAAGAAGGAATTATAATATAAAAATATAAGAAGAAATTATAACACTTGTCTTGTAAAAAAATAAAGTAAAATAAATATTTATAAAAAATTAGAGAGAATTATAGGGAAATTAATGTATGGGCACTTTTGTCCAAATATCTTTAAACATGGAGTTATTTGTTAAAGTTATTAACGAAATTTGTTAGAAGGGGTAAACTGATTATTTATTTCATTGAGGAGGGTATAATGCAACTAATATATGAGTTGGAGGGGGTTAAGTTCTTTTAACCCTAATAAATTTTTTCACCACCGCGTACAGTTGTAAACAGTGCATTTATTTTTTTTTATAAAAAAGGTGCGTGTTCCACATGCGATTATAACAAAAACAATTTGCGCATTAATCTGCTGACCGTTGCCATGTTAATAGAGGAACGGTCAAATAATTGACCATTCCTCTTCTTTTTTTAAATTTCATTTTCTTTTCCTAATTTTATAATTACTTCCTTAATTTTTTATTTTTTTCACACAATTTCGACTTCTCTTTCTCAATATTCTAATTCTCTCATTCTCAATTCTCAAGTATCAAAATTCTATAAAATTCAATTCTAATTATTGTTTATATTATAACTGTTAGTTAATTTATTACTTTTTATATATTATTCTTTCAATTCCTTATTCTTTTTTAATCTTTATAAATAAAAATTGTACTATGAATAATTTTGGTATTTCATCCCAACCAATTAAAATTGGTGATAAAAGTACAAATCCATCACTATCAAGTTGTTGTCCACTAACGAATCCAAAATCCAAAATGTTTGTGAAATATTTCATAAAATTTTTTTATGCCAACGGAGTTCTTATTAGAGCAAAATGCAATTTTTGCGAGAAATCACACGCCTTCAAAATTGGAAGCGGATATGGTGCACTAACCAAGCATTTGTAGTAAACACATTCTCAAGAAATCGAAATTCACAAGCCACAAACGCAATTAACCGATTTCGCTCAACAAAGTTCTTTTCCTTCTAGTAATTTAAATTTATTTAAATTTAGTGATTTAAAATGGAGAGATGGTTGAGTTAGATTTGTTTGTACACAACATTTACCAATTTTATTAGGTGAAAAACAAGATTTTGTAAGATTAATACAAGAAAATGCAAATCCACAAGTTAAATGTGTTCCTATGACAATTTTAACACATGATATTAAAAAAATTATATAAAAAAAAACTTATCAAAATATTTTTTAAAATTAGATTCTCATGTTTCAATATGTTCAAATATTTGGAGTGATCATTGGCAAATGAAACTATATGAGTATAACTTGTCATTGGGTAGATTCAATTTAGATTCTACAAAAAAGAGTTATTGCATTTAGGATTTTTAATGATTTTTACACAGCCCTAAATATATCTAGATTAATTAGTGTTATTTTACAAGAATATAATTTGCGGATAAAATTTTTTTTATTGGGTTTGATAATACATCGGCTAATAATGCATCTATTGTAGAATTAGAAAATACTCGTGCACCAGTTATAGGTGAGAAATTTTTTCATATTAGATGTATATGTCATATTTTAAATTTATCTATTAAAAATAGTTTAAGTGTATTAGAAAGTCATATTAAATCAATTAAAGATGCAATTAAATATTTGACCAAATATCCAAGTTTAATGAAAACATGTGCAAAATATTGTATACAAAATGGACAAAAAGCTAAAAGATTTAAAAAGGATATTCCAAATTGTTGGAATTCAACTTATGATTTACTTTATGATTCTTCTAAATATAGTTCATTGTTGTGTAATTTTTACATTAATAACGCTTGTCTTGGAATTGTATTGATTCTTACTCATTGGAATTCTTATTTAAAATTGTTAGAAATTTTAAAAATTTTTAAGATGCTACTTGTATATTTTCACGGGTCTATTATCCAACTTCTCATTTATTTTTGGGCGAATTCCATTTTACCCCCCTGTGGTTAGGCATAATCACCCTATCGCTACCTCGTGGTTTCAAAATACCCACATAACTCCCTCGTGTTTTGAACTAATGTGGAAAAGCGACGGCTTCTGTTAAAATTGACGAAATTGGTTTACACGCGCAGTAATCTGCGAGTACTACTAAAATTTTTTATTTTTATTCCAAAATTACCCTTTCTTATTAACACGTTTTTCCTTTTCTCTTTCCTTTCTTCTTCCTTTCCTTTCTTTTCTCCACCACGCAAGAGCCATTCCTCCACCACCGCTGCCATACATCTACAACTGGATCCATGAGCAAGAAAAACCCTCCAAAGATTGTTAATAAAATCATGAAACTGGACAAGGAAGTTAAGAAAATTAACTCAGAAGCCCTATTTCTAATATTGACTTCCACCGAGCTTTTCCTTCAATTCCTGGCCGAGAAATCAGCATGGCTAGTGGGTGGAAGTTAGGGAGAAGGAAATGCTCTCAACCCGCTTTGGATTTGCTTCCACTGTAGCACTAGTTTTGCTCGGATTTCTTGGATTTCTTGCACCAATATTGTGCTAAATCTTTGGCTATTCAACACCAACATATCACCACGATATACTTGACGTATTGGACGGACGGAAACGGTGGAATCTAGCCGGATTTTTCATCAATTTTCAGCCTTGCAACACTTCCAAAAACATAAATTTTGGTCGGATTTTCAGCCGGGTTTCATCAAGATTTGGCCTTTCTTAATTAAGGGAGTATATTCCATAATATTATGATGGATCTTTGGTGAATTTTACGGATTTTTCCAGATTGTTTTGAGTGCATTTAGAAGGAAAAAACGTTTTGGGCAGTTTGGTGTTTTTCACTATTCATCATCTCTTTGGAATTTCAAATTTCATTTCTTGGTGGTTTTCGAGCTGTTTCTACCTCAAGAACATAGTCAACATACAAGCAAATGAAATTTTGGATTTTTTGAGGGATTTTTAACGTTTTTTCAGCCGGGTCTTATTGGAGGATTTTTGGCCGGATTTCTACATTCTTGCCGGAGATTCGCCCTTGCACCACCTATGTTCTTGCCTTGCGTCTAACATTATCATCTACTGCCCTCAAAGGTTGGTATTTCTCCTTGGTGTGGATTTTGTATCAATTTTGTAGAAGGGTTCAAGGAGGAAGATGATAAATATTAAGTGGGTTTTGAAATTTGAATTTTGAACGTTTTTTTTTAAAAGAAGAAGAAGACACCTACGGATCGCTGTCAAAAGGCACCCGCTCACCAGCGATTTCCTCCTGGATTTGCTTTCTCTTCCTGCTCAACCATCCGGTTAACTCCTCAATAATCGCTCATCCGACAATTCCAAACCTGTTCCGGCTATAGGAACTGATTTCATTGCCATTATTTATCCAATCCCATTAAGTGTTTTGCAAAAGATTTGATTTTTCGTATTGGATTTTTGCGGTTTTCGTGGTTTCCGTACTGGATTTGCAAAAGATTTGATTTTTTTGGTGGGTTTTTGTATTGGATTTTTACATCTAAATCCTATTTGGAGAAGAATGAATTATTGGGACGGGAATGGAACCGCAGAGGAAACCGACGGGCTTTGGTCTCACGATTTCTTGGCTTCCAACGCATTGCAGCTCTATTGACTGCGGTGCCGCTTTATGTTTCTCCATTGCCACTCCGTTTCCTTGACTGTTAGAGCTGTATTAGCAATGAACTTGTACTGGTAGTTACGACGGTGACGATGACGGCAACGGCGGTGGAGGTTCAGTCATGGCGGGGAGAGAAAACCAGAAAGAAGAACAAAAATTTCAAAATTTTTCAGAATTTGGTTGTTGGAAATTATGGTTTATTGGATAATTGTAAAGAATTATTGGTGAGAAAGAATTTAATTGATTAAAATGATGGAGTTTATTTGAAAATTAAAGTTGGATAAACCATGGTTATCTGCAGGTTAACAATGGAGAAGAGAGAAGATTTTCAAAAATTTCAATTGGACCTCAAATATTTTACAATATTTATTTTGACCTCTTCATTTTAATACATTGTTTGACTCATTAATTAAATAAGGGTATTATAGTAAAGTTACTCATTTCCGTCAATTTTAACAGAAACCGTCGCTTTTCCACATTAGTTCAAAACACGAAGGGGTTATGTGGGTATTTTGAAACCACGAGGTAGCGATAGGGTGATTATGCCTAACCACAGGGGGGTAAAATAGAATTCGCCCTTTATTTTTAGTTGAAGCATATAATATAGTTGGTGTGTTAAGAAATCATATAAACGATGAAACTTTGATACAAAGTATTTTTCATTTGTTGGAAAAATGACTTAATTATTTTAAAGAAATTCTAATTTTATATTAAATTGATATTTTTCTTGATCATCATTTTAAATTTAAAGGTTTAGAACAATATTTGAATTTATATTATGATATGTTAAAAGAATGTTTTCCACATGATTAAAAAATTATACAATTACAATTAAATGTAAGTGCATGCATAAATGAGACTAGAAATATAATAGATGCATTATATTAGGAATATTTTACTAATTTTCATCATCAAGTTCCTACTAGTAGTACCATTAGCACTAGTCACAATATTATTTTAACTAAAAATGTTGGATCTTCCTTTATCCCTCCCAATTTAGAAATGTTTGAATCGTTAAAAAAACACAAGGGTACAACTAGTACTGAATTTAAGGAATATTTAACCATTTTTTTTATTTTAGTAATAACAAGTTACAGTATGATAGTATTGAGAACTTCGAATTATTAGAATGGTGGAAGAAGAAGACAAAAATGTGCCCTGTCATCTCTTCGATTGCCAAAGAAATTTTGGCGGCTCCGACATCAACCATTGCCATGAAACAAGCTTTTAGTCAAGGTGACAACATTTTAGGTGAGACTCGATCATATTTGAGTCATGTGTCCTTAGAGATTTAAGTTTCAATAGATGATTGGAGTAAAGCCACTTGTAAAGAATAATAAAAACAAGACATATAATAAGATTTTGATTTAGATATCACCACCGATAGTAGCTCTACTTGTACTACTAATTCACTTGTCACCCGATGTCGATAGAGCCAATAACGACGACGACTACTATTAGTTTATTAAAAATGAAGAAGGATTTGATATTGTATATTTTTAGATTATTGAAAATTTGAAATAATTTATTATGTTTTTCAAATATTATAATTTTGATATTTATAGATTTTTTTTATTATAAATGTCATAGTTTTATTTGTATAGTTGTATTTACTTTTTTTTTTTTCAGGCAATATCTCTCTCAGCGGGTTGGGATTGCCAGTCCCAAAATTTTATTAAGATAATCAACCATTACAAATGAAAAGTACAAAAACCAAAACTATTATCGACCTATTTTAAAATTGGGAACTTGACACTTATCAAGATTTACCAAACTCTTCACTCTCACAGGTAATAGATGATAATGGTGAAACTCTACCCGGGACTGCCACTCCAAGCCTAAGTTCGCCAAGAAACTCGCCGGCTGATTCCCTTTCATAATACATTTTGTATAGTTGTATTATTGTATATCATAATACATTTTGCAATTGTATTAATGTACCATTCAACTTTAAAGTTTAAACCATCAACTATGAATAAAATTTAGTATTTCTTTATTTATTAATTTCTAATATGTAAATTTATGATTTAAAGTTCTTAACTTGTAAATTTTTCAATTCAAATGAATAAAATTTAGTAGTTTCTTCATTTATTACTTTCTAACAATCCAATTATCTACCATTCTAACTTGTAAAATTTGTTGACATTAAAATTATAAAACCCTAAAAGTTTTATTAATTTCTAACAATCTAAATATGTAAAATTATAACTTGTAAAATTTAGTATTTCTAATTACTAAAGCCTAACCCCTAAAGTTTAAATTATGGAATAAAAAAATCAAAATCAAATTCGGAAGTGAAAATTGGAATTCAATAACGAAATCGAATTCGAAAAGGGGAATAAAACTGTAAAAATTGGAATCAAAATTGAAACGGGAACTGTCGATTATGGTGAACATTTATCAGAATCATCCTAATAAACCATTTATCAGGCACCAATCATTCAGTGTCATGTAAGCAGTTTTTGAATGTTCACCATAATAATAATAATACACCATATTTATATCATATATTAACTAAGACCTTAAATTAAAACACTAAATTTGTGGTGAAAAGAAACTTAAAGAGCACCAAAATAATAAATCATTCCACTCAAACAAAACATCATCATAATAGGAAATATGAGATCCTTTATCGAAAATTATCATATCTTATTGTATGATTAAAATTATGAGTTCACTCATAGTTGGGTTAGAATTTAATAATTATAAATTTAATTTGTATAATATTTTATTCTTTTAATTCATAAATTTAGTAAAATAATATCGTAGGGTTCATTCACATTTAGTTTAGGGCTTAATAATTGTATATTTAATTTTAGTAATTTTTTATTATTTTAATTCCTAATTTTAATAAAATAATATTGTAGAATTCACTCACATCTAGGTTAGAACTTAATAATTATAGATTTAATTTAGTTATATTTTTTTTAATCCTTAATTTTAGTGATTTGAATATTGGAAAGAATAAAGATATGATAATCTTAAACAAATGATATTGATGAATTATGGAAAGATTTATTATGTTGATGTATTTAATTTTAAGAGTTTTAGTTAATTATATGGTATAAATGGAGTGTATAATAATTATGGTGAAACAGTACAAAAAGCTTAGATGGCATTCAATGATTGGTGCTTGACAAATGGTGTATCAGGATGATATTGATAAATGTTGCACTCTTGTAACTATATTTGGCGTTGCAATGTTACTACTCCATTTTATTAATATTATCGTTCACTTTTTTTGTTTATTTTAAAATTGCCCTTTTATTTTTTTTAAATGTTTAATGGTTTGTTTTCAGTTACTTTCGGTTTAATTTGTTCTTTCTTCAACTAAATTGATTTTAATTATGTTATTTCAAGTTAAATCATTAATTATTTTTATTTTTTGTTTTTAAACATACCATAAATTTAATTTTCTTACTTAATTGAATATAATTGAATTAAAAAGTGTGAATAAAAATAATATAACTTTTTCAAAATTTTAAGTTATTGTTTAATTTTTTTCTTTTCAAAATAAATTGCCCCTAGTTATACTTATATTAATTTTACACTCATATACTAATGTTTCATTATTATTTTAAAATATACCACAAATTTAATTTTTGTACTTAATTGAATATAATTGTACTATAAACTTTTGAAATATATATATAATAATAATAACAACAACTACAAAATTGAAAACAAAATGACATATTCGTACAAATACACAATAATAAAATTTATTATTTTAGATGAAAAAGATAAAAAAATTAAGGTTTATTTGATGAATTAATTTTATATAATGAAAGTAATAAAAAAATGATATAAAATGATATGAATAGGAATATATGAAGAAAATTTCTTTTGGTGTGAAATTAGAGTTATGGGTTAAAGTAACCTCATTCTAAAATGAATTTTGTGCTTGGAAATGGCCTTCGAATAAAAATAATATTCATTTTTTAAGTATTGCATGTAAAATAAAAGAGTAATGAGATAGAGAGTAAAAAATTTCAATGAATAAATGATGTGGTCTAATTTATGATACATAAGTGTGGGCAATTAGTCCATGTCATTCACTTATGTTTATCACCAATTAAGCCACATAATTTAGTATATGTTTTCACTTGAAATTTTCACTTTACATATCATTACTCAAAAAAAAAAAAAAAATTGAAACTAAAGGTCATAAGTATGATATGACTTTTAGACCTTGGGTAATTGTGACATAAATTATTAATTACATTAATTAGGTGTAAATTCTTTTTTTACAATTGCAAATCAAAATATAGCTATAATTTTGTTCATTTATACTCATGTTGATGCTTAACTTTTATTTTATAATTGTTACATTACATTTTTTTTTGCTAATTTTGCTTTATAATTTAGCATATTCCGAATTGTTTTTATTTGAATTGTCAAACGAATTACGCTTTAAAGCCCAACACTTAAATATAGTGCACTTTAAAGCCCAACACACTATGGTCCCTATAAATTGAAGAATGGTTCGTAATAGATATTAGGACTAGTTTAGTGGTTAGAGAGGTAGCATCTCCACCTTTAAATTTAGTGTTCGAGACTTCGGGGGTAAAATACACTAAACTCCCTATGTATTGCATTGTTTAATACCTACACCACTGAATTAATCCCTAAAAAATGGTATAGAGTCAATTAAATATAATTTTAATGTTGTTAGAATTGCTCATGATTACCTATGATACTATTTTTTTTAACCTTATATTATAATTGTTCAATACCTACAATACCTATAACACCCAATTAAAATAGATGAATAGAAGTCGTTGTCATGAAACTCACTATCAATAATTCTTTGTTTTAAGTTTATTTTTGTTATTTCATTATCTTATATTAAAAACAGATACTCAATTCTTAGTTAATTATCATTAATATATTTCCGTTTAGCCCGTTAATTATCATTAATATATTATACTAATTATTGTTAAATTAAAAAAATTATGGGAGTTAAATAGTTTAACTAAAACTACAAGGGATGAGTATGGAAGGAAGTAATAATATACAGGGGTTTAGTGTATTTTATTCAAAGAAAAAATCAACGCATTTATTTATTTTATAGGCTTTAATTATATTTTTGAGTAAATTTCAAAATACCACCTTAAACTATAATTGGATTCTAATACATCCTACAACTATTATTTTTTGTTTGTAAGCTCAATTTAATAATTTCAAGTGAAAATTAAAATAAAAGAGACATAAAGAGCCTTTTCGATTGTATCTCTAAAGTTTACTATTATTAACGACTCTTTTTTAATTATTTAGCAGTCCTTATCATTGTTTTCTTCACTTTAATTTTACCAAATTTTCGTAAATGAAAGGTTGATTTAGGATTTAAATATATGCATCAATAAGAAGGAAACGGACGTGAATAATTGATATTTAACATCTTATAGGGCATTTTAGAAAATATAAAATTATCATTAAGGGTAAACTAATCTAAAATATTTTTTTTTCATAAAATTTTATTGTACTTTGCAAATAAAAAAAGTTTAAGGAGGTAAATTGCTAAAATTGAAAGTTTAAGAGGTATATTACAATCCATTATAGTTCAATGTGGAATTTTGCAATTTACCCTATATATATTTTATAGAAAAGTTATTTATCTTTTGCACAATTTACCCTAGGATTGTGGAATATTGTGGTTAAACTGAATATTTGACCAAAATCGAATTCTGAATTTGAATTATGGTTTAGAATTTAGAATTTGCTTTTTGAGTAAAACTATATTCGAATTTCAGTTTATATTTCGAATTTTAGGGTTCCAATTCGAAAGCTCGACTGCAAACTAAAATCACATTTATATAATATAATTTAGGGTAAAATACACTAAATTCCCTTATACTATTGCTTTGTTTCACAATCACCCCTTATAGTTTTAATTGAAATATTTAACCCTCTTAATTTTCTAATTTTAGAGTAATTAGTTTAATATATTAATTGTACTTAAATAATTAAATGAAATTGAACACATGACTTTATTATAAGATAATAAAATGACAAGATTAACTTGAATTATTTAATAAAAGTAATCAATAAATGAAAATCTAAAATTCTGACAAAAGACTAAGAAAGAATCCTTTTATGCTAAGGAAGAAATAATGACAAATATTGTAGAATATATCTTGAAAAATCTCTTTCATGGCTGGTTAGTTTCATGTCAATTTATTATATTTTATATTTTTTAAAGTTTAATTGAGTATTTTAAATATTGAACAATTCTGATAGGAATACAATTAGTGTTGTAGATATTGAACAATTCTAATAAAGTTAAAATTATATTTACATTGTTTCTATTCATTTTTTTCATAAATTAATTGGTTGTTGTATGTATTAAAGAGTTTTAGTTTGATTAAAATTATATTTTCATTGACTATATTTAATGTTGTTATTGATTTTCTTTAATTTAAAAAGTCGTGGGAGTTAATTATTGTAATTAAAACTATAGAGAAATAAAGATAAAATAGGGGTTTAGTGTATTTTACCCTATAATTTATATTACTATAAAATATATTATACTAAACTAAAGTTATGATTAGGATTAAAATCGAATTCAAATTCAATTTTTTTTTTAGAAATTCCGTTAGATTGAATTGAAATTTTATTTTTAGACTTAGTAACAAATTCAGATTATCCGATTGAATTCAAATTCGAATAAAAAATAAAAAATTATGTTCGATTTATTCGAAATTAATCGAATTCATTTCAAGTTTTTGAATTATGTGTTAAAAATATACTCAAAAAGGGCATATTAATAAACCTGAAAATCGAGCCGATGAGCACTTTTGCCAATACCGGTTAGCGCGTGTTCTCACTCGCCAAAGTCAAGCAATGTACGTACACACCAGCTGACCAGCAGAATATAATAGAATTTGTTAAAACCACCGTCTGTCACCCTCTCTATACCGTACTCACTTTCTCCAGTCTACACTCTGTCCCTCTAAATACAAAAACCCTAATGATTTAAATACTATTTCACACACACACACACACACTGTTGCTGTTTCCCTCTCTCATTCCCTCCGTCTCTTTCTTTCTCTCTAAACCCTAGAAAATCAGAACCTTCAAACTGAAATTTCTGTTTCTAGGGTTTAGTTTGCATTTCAAATTCTTTACCCGCCTCGATCATCCGTATTTTCTGCATAAATAATTTTATAATTTAATAAAAATGGATCTTCCGAATTTGGCTATGATTCTTCGTGGCGCGCTTAGCCCCATTCCTGATGAACGTAAAGCTGCCGAAGAGAGTTTGAATCAAGTAATGAAGCTTTTTTTTTTTTTCCTTTTTAATTCATTTTTTGAGACGTTCTGAGTTATGATGTTCATTGCAATTTATTTAGTTCAGGCGGATGGTTTATTTATTGATGTAATTGTAGGAAATTGATTTAATTGTTCATACTTTTAGGATTCTGTTCTGTTTTTTGTATGCGCTTTCTTTGGATTGATTGCTGTAGTTAGAGCCTGTTTTAGTTGATGTTTTGTTTGTATGTGTGAATGTGTTTTTGCGTTATAATTTATTTATTTCAAATTGGTGTTGCAGTTTCAGTATACACCTCAGCATTTGGTGAGGTTGTTGCAAATAATTGTTGATGGGAACTGTGACATGGCTGTTAGACAAGTGGCAAGTATTCATTTTAAGAACTTTATTGGGAAAAACTGGGCCCCACTTGACCCTGGTAATTATCATTCATCCAGCTAAATGTGTGATATTTCTCTAATCTTTGTGCTTGTGAGCGTGTGTAATTAATTTGTTGATAATCACGAGAGTTGTTTTGTGGTGTGCTTTGTTAGATATGGACTGCAAATGTATAGTTAGATTAGGAAGTTAAGTGTTTCAATGAAAATGTAGGCGAGCAATCGAAGATCATGCAAAGCGATAAGGAGGTGGTGAGGCAGAATATTCTGAATTTCATTGCCCAAGTCCCCCAGTTGTTAAGGTACTTATTCAGTTAAATAAGTGCACCAGTGCTTTAATCAAATTTATGTGGTAGCCATCTTATTGCAGATGTTATAGACGTACAGAGAAGTATTAATTCGTTCCCTATAAGTTCTGAATGTTAAGAAAAAGTAAAGCCTTACAATTCCCATTTATAAACTGTGTGCATATCTGTATTTTACATTTGTGACACACCATGATGGTTTTTAGTTACATATTACCTTCATTGGTTTTGTATTAAACAGGAATTTTATATCTGAATAGAGTATAGTCTTCAAATCTAGAGCCTTATGCACCCATGTTTTAGTATCAATTACTTTTAAGTCATGGTGAATATAATAAAGAATAACCACTATCAAACTTGGTTTAGACTCCTGTAATTTTTTTTCAGTTGATTTTTTTTGAAGTTATTCATATATTATGGAGTTTATGTATATAAGTACAAGATTTTAATGTTGTCAGGATTATGCGTGCATCTTATTGCGTGGTAATTAATTTTAGATGGGAAAAAAATTGCAATACTAGGACTAATATTAATTGTGAAGGTCACTAGTATCTAAGGACATTTCTGTCCACAACAGCTGACTGTGTTTATAACTACTGTATATAGATGGATACATTGCATAAAAAGGAGATCTTTATATAATTTCTTTTGTAAATATTTCTTTCCCGGTGATGATTTTTCCTCTCATGCGGCTAAATCTATCCTTTACATAAGCCCTTGCTTCGGCTACGTTGCCATCGTGTATAATTTGATTTGTTTGACAGACTCATGAGAAATAGTGAATCCAGCTGACTGAGGATTCGGTTTTGATGTCACTTCTAGATAGATGGAAAACCAAATATACTGCTCCTCACATTTCTGATAGTCACCATTGAATCTGATAAGTTAAGTTCCATAATTATGGATCTACATTTTTTTGTTGACAGAGTACAGCTGGGTGAGTGCCTGAAGACAATAATTCATGCTGATTACCCGGAGCAGTGGCCTGCCCTTTTGCAGTGGGTGAAACTGAATTTGCAGGATCAGCAAGTTTATGGAGCTCTATATGTGCTAAGGATTCTTGCTAGGAAATATGAGTAAGTCTGTGATTGAAATTAGTTTTATTGTTTATCTAGATCCTGATCAATTTCTTGGTTTTACATTTTTGCTTTATTTGTATATGAAAAGTTAGCTTTTCAATGGCTTATTTCCTGTGATCATGCTTTGTGTTGTGTGAGTCTGTTAATGGGTTCCATTACTTATTTTAGTTGTACTATAGTCTAGTTGGAATATTTGTCATACATCTGTTCTTGTAAGGTATGCTTGGCTTTTTCTCATGTTTCTCTATCTATTGATTGATATTATAATGATTTCTTACCATAGTTTTTGGTTAGGTAATTAGTTGAACCTCCTAATTACTTCTAAATGTTCTTGATTTGATGTTTGAACAGCCCTCACTTTCTAGACTTGTGTCTTCTCTTAGGAAATTCCTCTACACTGAACAGTGAACATCTTTAGGTTTATGCACACACAGACACATATAATTGATTATGTGGATATCTAGGTCTTATTGAGGTGTGGGTTTGTATACATACATTCCCTGACTTTTATGTGATTCCGTTCAAACATGATGAAAGGTGTCCACAAATAACAACCGATAATTTAGATCTTGTGTGAAGTTCCTGAAAAGGAATTCAAATCAGAGTGGGGTTAGTCATTAAATGATGCAAGGACTGCAGTTGTATACAGATGGAAATTGGAAAGAATGAAGAAACTTTCTTAATCTTTGCAGAAAGTACAAGGTTCTGGAATAAGAGCAAAATCTTGGGAAAAAAACTGCATAGTACATCTGACTTTTAAATTATTCGAAATTGTTCTTCCACTTATACTGTTTTGTATTTTATGCTATGGCTCTGTATTTTGTTTCTATATGCTTATACAACGGGAGATGAAGGATTGCTGATTTTACCCTAGCAGTAATATCAATGTATGATAGTTTTGAAAAGATGTTGGAGTGAATTGAGACTAGTGAAGTAATTGAGGTGTACTAATATGCTAAAGTTCTAAATCTTAACTGGCAGCTTGCCAAGGAAGAGGAAGAGAAAAAGCTTCCGTTGTTCTTCCCAGTTTATGAGTGATATTTTTAGTGAAGCTAGAAATCTACTAGTTTCTAGAGCTGCCATGAAGAAGATTGAGCTGCTATAGATTGAGGAGGCCCCCTTGCTTGTTTGAAATGGAAGAGAATAGGGTGGAATTGCCACAACATGGGCATTCTTCTTTTGTTGGAATATGATTTTAGTTCTTTCTATTTCTCCATTTTGAAGCTACTGGATTTGTACTCACCGGAAATTTTGGTGTACTTGTCCTTTCTGCTCCCTTCTCTTTCTCAATTATCCACTTAGAACTTACAATATTGCTTTTGCTGTTTACAGGTTCAAATCTGATGAGGAGAGAACACCAGTTTACCACATTGTTGATGAAACATTTCCTCCCCTTCTTAATATTTTTAACAGCCTTGTTCAGATAGGAAATCCTTCAGTTGAAGTAGCCGATTTGATCAAGCTCATCTGCAAGATATTTTGGTCTTCTATATATGTATGTGGTGATTTAAAAAATCTTTAGTTTTAAATTGATTACTTTTGGATTTTGTATATGGGAAGATGTGATGGAGGAGTTTATTAAATCCAATAAATTAATGCTTCCTGCCATTCATATCAAACAACAGAAGCTACTGAATGTTCCAGCGGGTTAAGGGTCACCCAAATCCTGCCTGTGCCCTAATTCTAGAAATTAAGATGCAAGTATGCCTTTTGCTTCCAGCTACATAAATGTGAAAAGAGATTTTTTTTTGTAAGACTTTCTTAGAATGTAGGATTGGGTTCCTGAGGACTTTTTGCTTTTCTCCCATTTTGTTTTGGTATAATCTGTAGTTGCTGATTTATATGTTTCCTTCTCTTTTTGTAGGCTTTGGTAATTTAGATTTTTTAATCTTTATATACATGTGATGCCTATAACATTATGTATGATAGATTAAGAAGTGAACAATGCTTTTGTTCTTCATTTTTTCTGCTCACTTCTGGAAGAAAAGGCAAATTCTTGGATCTGTCCGTCTCTGATTTTTTCACTAGTTTCATCCAAGAATTTGTTCGGTTGCTTTTGCTTGTGGTGGTTTAACTTCTTGCTATCAATTGATTTTACAAACATAGGACCTGTTCTTATAATCCAAAGCAGAGATTAGACCAGATTTAATTTTTGGAAATGAAACCTGTCCGTTGAAAATCTAATCTTGTCAAGTTTCTTTTTGTCTCAGTTGGAGATTCCCAAACAGTTATTTGATCCAAATGTGTTCAATGCCTGGATGGTTCTTTTTTTGAATATTTTGGAAAGACCTGTCCCATTAGAAGGCCAACCTGTTGATCCAGAGATGCGGAAATCTTGGGGATGGTGGAAAGTCAAGAAGTGGACTGTCCACATATTGAACCGACTTTACACAAGGTTTGTTTGTCATGTTGTACAATTTTTTATCAAGATGAGGTTTAGCATAGTTCCGTAACTCCTTTTCATGTTTTGCTTTGTCCTTTTGTTTTGACTTCTGCTGGTGTTACTTCTTTCCAGATTTGGGGATTTGAAACTTCAAAACCCAGAAAATAAAGCGTTTGCCCAAATGTTCCAGAAGAATTATGCTGGAAAAATTTTAGAATGTCATCTAAATTTGTTGAATGTAATCCGTGTCGGAGGCTATCTGCCGGACCGTGTCATTAATCTTATTTTGCAGTACCTGAGCAACAGGTTATTGTATTTCTTTTTATCCATCATTCACTTGTTGGATCCTGATGTCATTGTTGTTCTCTAGGCATTTGAGTGCATGAATCTTGTTTTTTCTAGTTAGACTTTTGATTTCGTTTTATCCTCTGTAGATGTGAAAGAGGATTGGAGTATTACTATCAAAATTCTTGGAATTGTATATGACTATTAACTACCTCAATTTGTAGACTTCATGGTCTTGATCTATACCTAGTAGCACTTCAAGAATGTGAAGCATTATGCTCTGGATATGTTTTTATTATTGAAACTTAGGTTTTTAGGAAGTTTTATAAGCTCATTTATCTTGTTTAGAATATTATTTTGATATTTATTGGATTAATTGCTATACAAACAAAAATCTGGGATGTCTTGTTTTTAGCATTCTTCAGTGTTGCTGTTAGTTTTTACCCGTATAAGGATTAAATGAACTTTAACTGAATTATATGTTACTTCATCCTCAAATGAACTTCAGTTGAGTTCTATCTGACTTCTTCACCATTGGGATACTTGCAACTCATCATTTTTCCCCCCTTGGTAGTTGTGTCTATGATGTAGAACTTGTGAACTGTTGCTCTTAATACATTTATTTTTGAATAGATCTGCCTGTTATTATCTTTGTAACAGTACAAGTAAACAAAAGTGTACGCACTTGGAATACTGTCTTTCAGCAGTTGATTCTATGTATTAAGAAACTGTCTCCTCTTTACAATTTTGTTCAAAAGATGCTATATTTGGAAATTAAGCGATAATAGATAATTTGACACTTGTTGAAAGGAAATGTTGATAAAGGCTACGGTATGGTAAACAGTTTACATGCAACATCTAATAGATATTGCTCAATGGATTCCATGCTAATAGTTGATTCTCTCCTCATTATCTGTGCAGCTTTTTTTTTTTAATCTGGAAAAGATGCATAGTGCTTTGTAAATAGGCCAACATGGAGCATGTTTGGAATCATCATGTTCTAATCATAAAGAATGAATGTTGGAGCCAAATTTCAGCTTTCTACTTCTTGTCTTTTGGCGAGCAGTGCTTTTTTTTTTTCTATTTGACGTCAGATAGTGTTTTCTTTTCGTCCTTATAGTCTATGTGGTTTTGACAATTGGAAGTGTGAGGATTAATTTGTTTTGTCTGACTTTTTGCTGTTCGTAATCTTTTTCCCCCTCCAAATTCTGCAGTGTTTCAAAGAGTAATATGTATAACCTTCTCCAATCAAGACTGGATATAGTTTTATTTGAGATTATTTTTCCACTTATGTGCTTCAACGACAATGATCAAAAGCTTTGGGATGAAGACCCACACGAGTATGTGAGGAAGGGTTATGGTGAGCGATTTCATTGTGGTGTTATTTTTGAACATTTGTTTTTGTGGCTCTGCATTCAAGCTTTGATGAGGCTACATTTTTCCCCCCTTTTTTTGGTCAAAATTCTTCTGCAGACATAATTGAGGATTTATATAGTCCTAGAACTGCTGCAATGGATTTTGTAAGTGAGTTAGTAAGAAAGCGTGGTAAAGAGAACCTTCAGAAGTTCATTCTCTTTATTGTTGAGATCTTTAAAAGGTACTTTGTTTATTAATGGACATTACTCAAAATCTTTTAATTGTCATTGGACATTATGTAGCTTGTGGTTTTGTTTGATAACCCAATGCTTTGTTACTCTAGATATGATGAAGCTGCTCCAGAATATAAGCCCTATAGACAGAAAGATGGTGCCCTTCTTGCCATTGGAACCCTTTGCGATAAACTTAAACAAACCGAACCTTACAAATCCGAGCTTGAGCGTATGCTTGTACATCATGTTTTTCCTGAATTCCGTAGCCCTATGGGTCATCTCAGAGCTAAGGTATGTTCTGTTCTAAGGCCCTTTGTTTTCTCAACAGCTCTTCCACTGTCCCCTATATGTGTAATGATATTTGGTATGCCCATTTTCTTTATACCATTTTGTACCTATTTATCTGCTCAATTTCTTCTTGCAATGCTTTCTATCTAAAACAGACAAATGTCTGACTTCTATTCACATTATCTTTTTCCAATGCTTTTAGGACGTGAGGAAAATTCTATCTTCACTGATTATCTTCTCAATCCTATGTATTGTCCATTTTTTTTACATTTGCTTATTCTATACACTAAATTTGACTGTCTCATAGTAAGCATGCACTGGCTCTATGTGTTGTATTGAGTCTCTGTGTACTCTCTATGACTTTTGGTTTATCAATGCTGTAGTAGAGGTGTTGATTACCTCATAGTTTAGAGAATCTATAAATGAATGAACTGTGAACAGCTGATGGTTCTTTTACTAACTATAATAGAATTGCTTTAGCAGAGTTTTTTATGGTTGGTATAGTTGGTATATTGGTCCTTAGGCCACATAGCTGGAAAGATTTGGCTTCAAAACCATGGAGCATCTGCTGCATCATTCATGTCTTTCTTCCCAGATACCCAGAAAGGAGAAGGGCTGGTGAGCATTTGGGGAAGTCAGATCGATCGGATGCTTCATTCAAACTACAGTTACACAAAATGAGAAGCTGGGAGGGAGGAAATAAAAACACTCATTCTGTAGCAGATATTTACCTGCCACTTTTTAACAATATGCAACCACAGGATTGTTTGGTTGACCTTAGTTTGCACTTGAATATTTATGCAGGCATAACATGGACATATATTTTGTCATTCCTATAGGACAACTTAACTTTAGATTTATGTTTTGCTCTTTGGTTCTCAACCTTATTACCCTTCTATTTCTCGTATGTTTTGGAATGTCAGGCTGCCTGGGTTGCTGGACAATATGCTCATATTAACTTTTCGGAACCGAATAATTTCCGGAATGCATTGCACTGTGTTGTTGCTGGAATGCGTGATCAAGAACTTCCTGTTCGTGTTGATTCTGTTTTTGCGTTACGTTCATTTGTGGAAGCCTGCAAAGGTTCAAGAGTCTGACTTTGTTTTCCTTTTGGTAGTCCTGTATTGATTCTTGTCAAATATTGAGGATGTAATTGTCCTTTTTCTTTAGATTTGGGCGAGATTCGACCAATTCTTCCTCAACTGCTTGATGGTACACAATCTATAAACAATAGTATTGCTCTTAAACAGTCTTCTGCATTAGAAGTTTTTCTCCATAAAAATTTTTGTTTCTTTTTTTATCTCAGAATTTTTCAAACTTATGAATGAAGTTGAGAATGAGGATCTTGTGTTTACACTTGAGACTATTGTGGACAAGTTTGGAGAAGAGATGGCACCTTATGCTCTAGGATTGTGTCAGAATCTGGTAACATTTGATTGTTTGTGTATGTTAGTAATTGGTCTGAAGTATTGCTTCTAAAACACTGATATCACTTCGATATTAGGCTGCCACATTTTGGAAGTGTCTGAATACAGCAGAAGCTGATGATGAAGGCGATGACCCTGGTGCATTGGCTGCAGTTGGCTGTTTGAGGGCCATAAGCACGATTCTTGAGTCAGTCAGCAGTCTCCCTGATCTTTTTGTGCAGATTGAGCCAACATTGCTCCCAATAATGCAAAGGATGTTGACTACTGATGGACAAGGTACTCGTGCTTCTTTTTGGATGTCTAATGTCAATCTCAATCTCTTGCAAGAAGAGTGATAGGGCTGTATGTTTCTGTAACTGGTAAGGATTTGATTTTTCCTGGAATGGAGACAGCATTTATGCTAGGCATGTTTTTCTAAATCTAACGAGTTAAGCTTTAATGCCTCTGAAAAATAATCTATTATGCTTTACTCTTTAAACTTATAACAACAAAGAATTGGTTTTTGGAAATCTAGAGAATTGATTTAGATGGACATGGTAGACAAAATGTTAGAAGAATGTAGAAAATATGTAAAGAACTGTTCACTTTCGTCCAATTCTGAGCTTTAAGTTTCACAGATTTATCTCTAATTTTCCAGCTTATGGTTGGAAGTATGGAAAGGGTGGACAGTCATAATGTCTGAAAAGTAGATGCATTGAAAACAAAGGAAAAGTTGGATGATCAAAATAACAATCTAAAGATGCATGTAACAAATTTGTGCTATGAAAATCTCATGTTAGTGATGTTGCAGTATCCAACCAAATACCCTTTCATGGCTTAAATACTTATTAGCTACTTGGTTTGAGGAGCATCTTCAATTTGCCATGTGCTATTACTTCAAGCAGCTTTCCTTGTCCCTTCTTTTGGTATTTGATTGGATATTTCATCTCTTTTTGTGCTCAGCTCATGGTACCTACTATTACTTTTTTGGATCTTAGTGATACAAGGGTTTTTGTCTTTGGATATGACTGTTTGACTGGGATTGTTGTAGATGTTTGTAATAGGTTTCCAATATCTTGGTGTTCTTTTACGGGTTCCTCCAAAACTTATTTTTATTCAAGTTAGTTGCAGTTGTTGATTATTTAGTGACTTGTTAAAATGGTCTTACACGTGTAAGCACATAATCGTCTGGCGAATTCTGTAAGTGTATTGTTTTGTGATTGTTCTGTCTCCTTTTAATGGGTGCTATTAGCCTGAATATACTATTTGTAGATGTCCTTATAAATGTTTAAAATTGGACTTTAAAATTTCCCTGTGAACTAAACTTTGGACAGTGGAATTTTTTATATGTCAAAATAGTTGATGGTATGAACATTTCAAAGTTGTTGAAATACTATCAATACTGACTTCATTGAACTAAGATGCTTTTTACTGGCAGTAACATTGATGATTTTGATCTGAAAATCTTCCTCTCACTACTGGTTATGTGTGTGTTAATTGTTGTTTGCTATCTCACTGACTAGTTATGTTATCTGTGCAACTTTTGCAGAGGTCTTTGAGGAGATACTGGAGATTGTGTCATATATGACCTTTTTCACACCAACAATATCCCTGGATATGTGGAGTCTTTGGCCATTAATGATGGAAGCACTGGCTGATTGGGCCATTGATTTCTTCTCAAGTATGTTTATATAAATGTCCCTTTCATCTTTGTAGGAGAAAAGAGGGCCTTCTTGAACATCCTTTTTCAAGTTTTTCTCTGCCATTCCAGCTTTCCTTTGTTTTCTTCAAGCACTCTGTAGGGACTCGTTTTTTTTTTTTGCTTTTTATGTTTCTCTATCCTGTTAAAGAAGGGATCGCCTATTGTTTCTCGGGAGAGCTAAACCGTTTATCATCCTTAGGCTCAATGAGATGTTAACTAGATGAAATTTGAGTGTATATTACTGTTAAAACTTTTATTTCAGGAGTATTCAAAACCATTTTTCATCTTGTGGAGGCTGCATTTATTTGCAGCTTTCTTTGATTTGTATTATGACCTTTCAATTGTTACTTTTTGGTGCAGATATATTGGTTCCGTTGGACAACTATATATCTAGGAGCACTCAACATTTCCTCACGTGCAAGAAACCAGACTATCAACAAAGCCTCTGGCTTATGATTTCATCTGTGAGTTAAATTTTATTTTATTTTTTCCCCATTTATTTTGTTGGTCTGGCTACATTTTTCTCATGATAAAACTAGTTGCAATTTTCGTTCCTTTGTTATGTAGATCATGAGAGATAAAAATTTGGAGGATGGTGATATTGAGCCGGCACCTAAGCTCATCCAAGTGCTGTTTCAGCACTGCAGAGGTCAGGTGGATCATTGGGTTGAGCCATATATTGGAATCGCAGTTGAGCGTCTTCGCCGAACAGAGAAACCTTACTTGAAGTGCCTGTTGATTGAAGTGGTATGAAACTATGCTTCTGTAAGTTTCATTTGATTTTTATATCATCTGATGTTATCAAACACCTCCAACTTATGCATTCTTGTAAGTCATAGAAGTGGATGGTTTAGTGAAACTTTATATGCTTTATTGCCCGACATATTTTATGTGTCGCTTACAACCATGTTAATGGACACATTTTTCATAGCACAAAACTGGATGTTCGCAGAAGTACCTATAATGATTGATTGATAGGCATCTAAACTATTTTATTTGGGTTGGTGGTATGTGCAGTAATTTGAGTGATTCTAGAACCTGTTGCAATTATGACAGTATTCTATAGCATTATGCTTTTCTGTCTCTTCATGAAACTAATTTTGGCATTTGATTATGTTTATTGAAATTTGTGCATGTTTTTGCATTGATACTTAAAGCAGTTGGAGTGAATTACTCATCACCCACAAGTCTTTGAGGTTGGGTGGTTGGGGGATAAGGGAAAATAAAAAATAGAGGAAGAGTTGTCTGGCCGAGGGGTCACATTTGGAGATAATAAGTATATGGGCAAGTTTGCTTGGGTTGGGTGATTAAATCATAAATTGATGATTTCGGTTCGTTTTTGATTGTTTGTGCAACTTTTTGGTTTTTCAAAATCCATAAGAGCCTATTATTTGGGCTACTCATCTATAGAGGGGCTGAACTGTAAAACCCGCTTACATGGTATTTCTGTTATCAAGGAGTTAGCATTTACAAGAGATACTAGAGAAGTTGCAGTTTAGGCTCTTCCATATCCAGTTAATTGGGTCCTACTGTTCACATTGTTTGCATGATTTCTTTTTACTATTTTCCATTAATTGTTGGATGCACTAGTTGCTGAGCCATGAATATCTATCTTCTTGTTCAATTTATAAACTCAAGGGTTGATGACAGTTTACTTCGATTGTGTTGTAGATTGCTGATGCTCTTTACTACAATTCTTCCTTGACCCTAAACATCCTGCAAAAGCTTGGCGTTACAACAGATATTTTCACTCTTTGGTTCCAAATGTTACAACAAAAGAAAAAGAGTGGAGTGCGAGCTAATTTTAAGAGGTAATTCTAGGTTATTCACACTGAAAATGTATGCCTTCTTTTTCTCTCTTGAAGTAGACTGTATAAAGCATGTCATATGATGTTGCAGAGAACATGAGAAGAAGGTATGCTGCTTGGGCTTGACATCTTTGCTTCTTCTTCCTGCCGATCAATTGCCTCCGGAGGCTTTAGAGCGTATTTTTAAGGCAATTCTTGAACTGCTTGTTGCCTACAAGGAACAATTAGCAGGTTTACAACACTCAGAATAATCCCTCGTTTTCTCTTGCACTTTTAGATTTCTCCGTATATCATTTGGTGACTGTTGAAATCCAGTGTGTCAACTTTTGAAATTCTTGCTTTGTTCATTCTTCATTTACCTTCTCTAATGTGCACAGAGGCAGAAAGGGAAGAGGAGGCTGAAGATAATGATGACATGGATGGTCTGCCGACTGATGATGAGGATGATGATGGTGATGTATCTGACAAGGACATGGGCATTGAAGATGAGGATGGAGATGAAGCTGACAGTGTTAGACTTCAAAAACTGGCTGCACAGGTAACACCTTGTTATGCTTAGAGAACCGTTTTTCTTGCACTGCCAATGGGAAAAGAATTGCAATTCTCGTATGCTGTTGTAAATTTCTGTTTTCATTACTTACTATTGTGAGCCAATATGGTCACTGGATCTCTGTGTCAAAACTTCTCATTGCAGTCTCAAATGTTCAACTTTTCGAGTAAGTTTGTCCATATCTAAGTGAAAGTGGTTGGAGTCTGCATCCAAAGCTGCATAACAAGAGTTGGAGAGAGGGAAATGGTTGGATTTTGATACATCTAGATTATTAAGCTGGAAGCATTTACGGAACTTGCGGGTGGCAAGGTTTTAAAAAGTATTATCTTTTACCCTTAAAAATTTAAGGAAATTTCAGATGAGTTCTTGTGTAAATCCAAGATTTCAAAGTTTAAACAATATTTACATTATACCATTTTTATTAATGGGGCCATGAATTTCACCCTACAAAAGCAAAATTTCTGGGTCCTATGTTTTGAAGATGAGTGAAGATGGTTTTCCAGGAATGCCCTCCTGCAGTTAAAATTTTTAAAACTCATATAAGACTGCAGCCTTAGAATCCTTTCTGTTGTTCTCTCTTGCAACTCTTAAGATGAAGCTTTGCAACAACAAGAGCATGAAGATAATTAATTTTCAAGTGGCTGTTGTGACCAATAATATTGTAGCTTGACATAGTTGCTTTGCAGGCTGGGGCTTTTCGTTCAACTGATGATGATGACGAGGATGACTCAGATGATGATTTCAGTGATGTTGAAGATTTACAATCACCAATAAATGATGTTGACCCTTTTGTCTTTTTTGCCGATGCTATAGGAGGTAATACCAAAATTCCTGCTTATATTGAACTGAAGGGAAGATCTTGACATCTTTAAACAACTGTCTGACATTTAATTTTACCCAAAAATTGGATCTAGCCTTGCAAACATCTGATCCGATGAGGTTCCAGAACCTTGAACGTACGCTTGACTTTCAATATAAATCAATTGCTCATGGTGTTGCGAAGCATGCTGAGGAGAGAAGAGTGAAAATTGAGAGGGAAAAATTGGAGAAGGCATCTTCAGCAGCTGTGGCTGCCTCATGATTTTGTTTTGTGGAGGTCTGGTTGCTGAAATTTGGTTTTGGTTTCTATAGTTCACTGGTTATCTTTCGATAATGGTGCCAGAAAATCAAGAATAGTGGTGAGCTGTGAAATTTTGTTGCTTCATCGTCTTGGTGGTCGGTGATCCCATCGTATTCTGGTCCAATTGTGCGTCTGCTGTTCAAAGACGAGCTTAACTGGAACTTATGCTACTCTCCCTGATATCTCTTGTGCATTGGTTTCACGCTCGTCATTATCAGGTGACCCTGCGATTCTACATAAGAATCTTGCCTTTTCGCTGGTTATCCTCTAGGGGTGTCTCTGTAGTTGTACAATTTTTATACGGACAGAGTATATTTTGATTAGTGGCCCCCTGTTTGGTGTAGCAGGAGGGTTTTAGTCCATACGGGGTTTATTACATGTATTATTGTTATTGGCATGGAGAGGTGAGTTTATAGATGTATCCCTATATCTTGTCATTCTTTTTCTTTTGGTTGAGAGTGCACAAAAGTTTTCGCTTGGTGGTGTGCTTTACATAAATGTTGCATAAATGTTGCATCATTGGTTAATTTTGGGTTGGGAGATTTTGCTTGTATCACATTGGTGTTACTTGTAGGTTGCAGAAAAATGTAAAACTGGGATCATTCTTTTACATTTTGTATTGTAGAGGACTTGATTTTGCTATATTATGGTTCTTTTCTTTTTGGTGCATTTATTCATGGTGAAAGTGCCATCAATTGCTTGACAAATGTGACGAAAAATGGTTGTGGACAACAAACATTTAGGATATCGAGAAAGTAGAGCAATGTTTTCATCTCATTTTGTTTCTATACGTACTGCTAGTTGGCAATGGAACTGACAATAAGCTAATCTAGCCTATTAATTAATTTTCTTGATTACATTATTTGCATTAAACACTCCCTTTCGTATTATTAGTGAGAGAGGCATTGGGCCATTGACAACATTACATTATTTAGCTTATTTGTTGAATTGAATATTATATATTTGAGTATTATGTTGTCAATGGGTAAGATTTTCTGGAATTAGCCTATTATTTAGGCATGGTCATAAACAAGAATTTAAATCTACTTGAATAATTTTGTGCTTGATGTACTTGGAAACCATGAGTTAGAGGTTAATAATTAGCTAAACTTGTCTTCTTGAGGCCCTAAATTTCAATGTGAAATTGACCATGAAATCATGAACTGTTCATAGCGATTGGCTACCAAACCAGGAACTGTTCCAGAACGGAGACGGATTAATTTCCGTATTTTTAACGTTTCTTCAAGACTCATAAAATCCATTGTTGGACATAATGTAAAACTGATATATATAATAACATTTGAAATTGCAAAGAGAAATCTAATCCCAATGAACAGACAGAAGAAAATGATTAGGCACAAGCAAGATGAATGCAAATCTGTACAATTGTAATGTAACTTGAGACTCAGGTTGGTTATATATGTATCATATTTCGTCATTGTTCTCAATTTAAAATCAATTGCGCATTTATATTTAAATATAACACATCTTTACTTATAGCGGTTGAAGAAAACAAAATTCAAACAATACGAAAAGCATGATAATCGGCTTGAGCTTTTCAACTATGAGTGCAAGGCAAACCTTGACTCAAGCGAATAATTCAAAATTGCATCCTACACCAATGCATGAATAGCTTCCTTAAAAAAATCTAAAGGAGGTATGGACAATGGATGCATATGTTGCTTAGGATGAAATGTTGAAGCTACACATTGTTGTTAGTGATACCTACAAGGAAGCATCCATGATGAACTGGAGCATAGAGAGAGGGAACTTACAACACCAAAGCCAACAAGATGATCTTTAGACAGTAATATGCCATCATTTTCCCATGTGTGTCAAAATCCTACTAATTAAAGCTGCTTTTGCTCCAGTAACCCCGAGGTTGTTTGCAGTCAAGTAATATTTCAGCTCTGCAACAGTCAAGTCCTTCAACTGCCAACAACAGTAAAATGCTACCGAATTAGTGATGATTCAACCTCATGAAAGCCAAGAATATTCATTGTTGACAACACTATAGAAGCATTTTATTTTAATTTAAAATTTCTTTTTGAGTGTCAGCACCAATTAATTTGATTTACATATTTGAACGGTGCTCCCGTCAGCTCAATTTTCTGAACAGATTTGCCATTAGAGCTGAATACAATATGGCATCGAGTTTCAATCATGAGGATAAGTAACTTTTTACAACTTTTGTGTGCAAATATTTACCATAAAGAACACTGTATAAGAAATAGAAATCATGATGAAGAAGCACCTCCAGGGGGTGCCCTTCAGAATAAGCTACTCAGAACTGAAAATAGTATGCCAAAAGCAAAAGTTAAAAGCAAATGAAAGAACCTTAAAACAGTTTTTAGTGTGAAAAAAAGCTATTATTAGATTATTTTTAAAAAATGTGAACAGATCCTACATTGCTAGGTCCTTCCAATTCTCAAGCGGAATCTGACAAATAAATAACTAAAAACTCACCGAGGAGAAGAAATTATGCTGATTCAAACACAAATCACAGCTACGGTTCTTTCCTTACACCACATTCCTCAACAAACCATATTTAAGGTCAGGTCAATGGTGAATGCAAACACAACACAGTACTATTAACCAAAGGGCTCTGAATGTGACCCAGGAGGATGTATCTTTGTCTAAGAAGCATCGTTATGTCCAAGAAATATCAAAGGGTAGATGTGATGTGGCTAAACCATCAAAATATAGATGCAATTTGGATGTCATACCCAAGTCACCAGAATCCAACAGTCTTACATCTAGTGTGTTCTGCTTTAAATAAAATTCTCTGTATGAAACGGGAAAAAGTTAACACTTACCAGATTAGCCTAATAAATGCCTTGTACATGAGATGCCAAATTTAACAATTACAATAAGAGACAAATCTTAGCTCGAAATATAAGACCAGATCAGCAATCAGTCGGTCTAAACTCACCTTTCCACTGTCTGCCAGTTCAAACCAATCATACTTTGCGTACTCCTTAGTTGCATTTTCAGCAGTTGCTTTCCGCTTTCGAGATGCCTCAGTCACTTTTCCACTGGTAGCCAAATCATTGTCATCATAGTTTTCCCCATATACTGAAAGCTTGAATTCTTCCAATGCTTTAACAATACCTGGCCTGCAAGCATTGTGGACAGACCTAAGTATTAGCTGTAGATGGCAGGAAAGGTAAAAAGAGAAAGAAAATTTGAGAAACCCTGCTATGCGTAATATTCAACAAGAAAATCCTGCATTGCATAGAATTTCCAAGTACCTGGCCATGCCTTCTTCATCAGGAACAGTTTCATCCTTAATTTCAGGCATCTCATCTTCATCAAGTGCTAAAGCTTGCAATACTGCATAATGCCTCTGCAAGGCTGCAAGAAGAGCTTCAATCAAAGCCGCAGAGAAATGCCTATCTATGTTCAAAACCCTCAGAAAAAAGAATCACTGGCCACTGTTTGCATTTTTTCCCACAATGGTAGAGTTCAAATATCTAAAACAAAAAAAAAGAACCTCCTTGACCCAGTTTCCAGAATGCATTTTTCCCCACAATGGTAGAGTTCAAATATCTAAAACAAAAAAAAAAGAACCTCATCGACTCAGTTTCCAGAATATTTTGTCAATGTAAGTCCATGTATATATAGATATTCCAGTAAATCCTTCAACATATTGCCACATTTTAAACATGACCTAACGGCTTGGTGCACTTTCCAATTCAAATGGAAATTTTGATGAAATTAATCAAACCTTTTCCATCCAAAATCTTCTGGAATTAATCATACAGGAAGTGGAATCACATATGAAAGTGCAAAAATACAGGTAAATGACAATTGAATACTCATACATTATTTATTAATCCAAAGACCGTATGCTGAATTTCAGCATTCAGTTTCTTGGTCAACAGGGTCGCTTTCAACAAATTTCCAATACCTAAGAGCAAAAGAGCATCCAAGACTGACGATTCAGTATGTTAAAAGTCAACTCAGCTGTCCAAAATCCTAAACTATCCTGTCTTCACTGGCCTTTGGAATCTTGCAGACGATATATTACCAGCTACCCTTCAAATGATATCTCTTCACATGTTAGTAGAAGTTTTTTCAATAGTTTTCTTTGAATCCATCAGTTTCGAGTTATCCGGTTATTCCAGAAACTAATGCTTGGATATTTGATGACTTGTATTATTCTTAGATAGATCATACATACACAATCTGAACTGTAATATCAAGCTTTATATTGGGCACAAATTGCAGGTCAAAGGTAAGCTATCCACTTGTGTCAACATAATATTGTGTAAGACACTTTGGCCTGCTCATAGCACAAGTGCATGTTAGCACTAGACAGGCATTTCTATAATACATTAGGTAAAGCATTCGAATATACCAGGATTTGAAAATTGGCATACTGAAAAATCTTTCAAGTCAATACGTCGTACTAAAGCTGAGGCCTTTTGAGTTTGATCATCATTTGCTCGAGGTGCTATGGCATTTGTATCTACATGAACCTGCAAAGGTTTCACCAAAATTTTACTATATGATTATTAACAAACTTTTACAACAACATAAACTTATATTTTTCTTACCTCTTCAATGTGTCTGATGTCATCAGAAAATGGAAGGTATATCATGTGCATTCCTGGTGGCTCAACTTGTCCACCGCTACTGATAATTTCATTCTGCAGTTTAACAAAGACAGGAGTATAAGTAGAAACAAGCAAAAAAAATGAGGCAAACTAATGTAAACTTTCCCAATTAGTTTTTTTATCAAATCTCCCACTCATTATTTTGCAAAACACGCTATTATCTTCACCCTATTCATCAGTTTAATACACATATATGTGCTTACTGTATTTCAATAAAGCAGCAAATAAATTGTCCTAGAGCATAAAAACAGAAGATGCATGGATGATGTTCTTTCAATCTATCATCTTCTTCCATGTAGCTTATCATGTAAGAAACAGAAGATTACACTCAACAGTGTTTTCAGCATGTTATGAGGACAAATGAATTAAAAAGAAAAGATCAGACCGCACCAGAGAGCGTAATGCAACTTAGGTAATCTAAGTTCTTTAGACACAACATGGGGAAAGCTTTGCCCATCATTGTCATGTTATTCACAAAAGAAAGTCAACAAAGTGAAATCTTCTTTTGCATTCCCAACCTCTTTGGACCCTAACCCCAGAGACCGCAAAAGTTATAATAACTTGGCTCTCCATGCAGACAAACACTCACATACACGCGCACACTCACACACACAAACACACACATCATCCCATACCCCTCACTCACTCACTGCTAGACTACAGGAAGGGCCCATTCCAGGTGCAAGGGAGGTTACATAGCTTAGCAATGGGACTTGCTTAAGAAATAAAACATCTTACTTGTGCAACTAGGGCAACCAACTGAGGATGACTTGAACTTCCGGAAAAGGCAACAGCAAAACTGAAAATTAAAGAGATAAAAAGAATGTCCATGAAAATGTTAAACGAAGTCCAAAAGCCATTGACAACTTTCAATCATTTGCAAGCAAAAGAGAATGTAAATACAACTGTCACAGATTCTGCATGACCTCTGTTTAAGAGTAGTAATGAAGTCTAGATTGTTTGTTGTTTCCTTGAAATAACGCAAGTGCAAAGAAAGTGTTTGCTTGAAACTATTCTAACCTAAATAGTTAAGCAAAACTTCAACACCCCAATAAGGAACAGTTACTGAACCGATGAAAAGGCACGTATTGGATGACCAGGAAATAGAATAGGTTGTTGCAAAAGAAAGGTGCATTTTATATGCTCTTGGCTGATGTAGGAAGTTACAAAATACTCCACTCATAGGTTTAGTTCAAACTACAATAGTCTGTATCATTTCATTCAATATTTAAAAATGTATTGGAAGAAACTGCAATATTGAAAAACTTAACATTTCATCTACTAAATTACAAGAATGGCTTCAGGCATTAGAGCTCTTTTAAGTTTTTCTGTTCGATGGGCTTCAGACAGCATTATAACTGATGCTATTTTGCTTTCTACCACATAAAAGTGAGTTGTAGAAATAGGTTGTGCCACCTGTCAGCAAAAAACTTTTAAACTTCTGTATACTAATAAATGTGTAATGCATAATGCGAAATCAGTATGTAATGAAAATAACATGAAATGAAATTAGAGAAAATAAAGAAAAATAGTATTAACAATGCACATTGAAGGAAGAGAAATATCAGGAGTACAAACCGATTAAGCTGCAACATGGATCTATGAAGAGCAATAAAAACACAAGTACTACCAATCACTTCCTGCAACAAAGCTATGACTAATTAATAGCAATATAGCATATGATAACACAAATATTCTAAATGTAAACATCCTAGTGGTTAACAGTCTATGTTCCTTGTCTTAGCAAAACCACTCAATTGCCAAATATCCCATAACTGTTCTGCCTTCTTCCTTCCCACCCATCCCCTTCTAAAGAAAGTACAAAGAGGACAAAAATAAATAAATTAACACATAATACACCCATTCTGATGAAAAAAATCATACCAAACCACATGTTCCAAATACATCAGTTGGCTGGAAAGGGAAACAAGATAAAGGATCTATAGCTGGTATCAAGAACTTTTTACCAAACATGGTGAAGACAGTTTGGCATGAGAATACCTTTCAGAGAGAAACAGATTTAGTTTGTATTTACTAGCTATTTATTTGTTTATCCTTCAATTATGCACTGGTTACAAGTTAGTGATGCCTCGATTGATTGATTGATTGAGAGAGAGAGAGAGAGAGAGAGAGAGAGAGATGCTGTACTGGAAAAGCAGAGGGTAACTTATGTATCAAACCAGTTTCACAACAGCAAAAATTAGGCAGATTCTCATGGAAACAGTTTCCAATTAGGAATCAGATTAACAGATGAAAAACAGAACCAGGAATAGCAAGAGCAAGTACAATTAAATGAAGAAGCAGAACCAAGCAATTTAAGAAATAATAAGAACCTCATCACTAGGAAATATGAATGTTGATGGCCTCAAGTTGTGATAATCTTTGAAGCAAACAACAGCATAAATTAGGCAGATTCTCATGGAAACAGTTTCCAATTAGGAATCAGATTAACAGATGAAAAACAGAACCAGGAATAGCAAGAGCAAGTACAATTAAATGAAGAAGCAGAACCAAGCAATTTAAGAAATAATAATAACCTCATCACTAGGAAATATGAATGTTGATGGCCTCAAGTTGTGATAATCTTTTAAGCAACTTAGGGGCTTGAAACCTAGAAGATGAAGGTGTCCACTTGAAACTCTTTTGATTTCTGAAATCTCATCAACCGAAAACATGACATCTTCACTGAAGTGAAATGATAAATAAACACATTAAATAGGATCAATATGTTATATTCAGTCAAACCAAAAATGAGAAATACGCTAAACAATATGAAGTTTTAGATAAAAATGAGGTGCCATACAAGCTACTTCTGGAACAATTTGACTGCATGGATGAGTTGGAGTTGTAAACAGGTACAAGTTTTTAGTAGTGCTTTGATTTTATGACTTGTGTTACAGTTCTGATAAAAACAGGCCAGTCAGTTCAAACCCAGATTGAGAGGAGAGAGAAAGGAGATGGACGCTATCTTAAATATATTTGCAGTGGTGGGGCTTTCATTCTAATGAATAGCAGGATAAAAGATAAAATCTAAAGAAAACACAAATAAAATTTTCCCATGCATCACAAGTGAAAACAAGCAGATGATTAATATAATAATATACAATAAGCTCACTTCTTATAAGATTGAAAACGCTGTGTATGATCCTGTAGCAATGCACCAGTATCCGTACAAATGAAGGACCTATCAGACTACAAAATGTCAAAAGGAGTCATTCCGTTATGCTTGCAGTAATTTCCTTTCAGCATGAAAAGATATGAAAGAATTAGATAATGGCTACCATTATTGGAAGATTAGTTACTGAATCAAGCCAAGTAATTGTCCCTATAACCAAAAAAGACTAAAGATTAGCAGCCAACTACCAGGAGAAGAAGGCATTTAGAAGCTACAAATAGGTATAAACCTGGATTGGTGGGACGTATCAACGCATATGTGTTCACTTCTATGGAAAAACCGTTGGCAATAATGAACCTGATTCGACGAATCTTACGTTTCTTGAACATACGCTTTCTCAATTGTTCTTTCATGTCTTCAAACCTAATATTGAAATTATCATTAGCAAACTAGCTAGTATAGCAACATGGAATATTCTTTATAAACAAATATTCAACCAGGATCAAGTATAGCCCCAAAGCTACAGAATCTACAAGTTAATGAATACATGAAACCAATATTTTTATAATTGTTTACGTATATTGATCCTATATGGTAGTGGTGTGCTGAAATTGTTAGAATTATTCAAGAGTTAAA